>CM074694.1:14561331-16008312 GCA_037355405.1 Vitis amurensis | reverse complement strand
AATTCCACAATCACGCCATTTGGGGGATGCAAAAGCGATCCCACAACCTCCTTACACTCAGCTCTGTCCTGGTGAGGGGTTTCTCACGACCATCGCCTGTTTAACAATGTAAGATGTTCTCTTGATTGCAGACATTTTTCAGCCCGAGGATGAACCGAACCTACATACAAGAAGTGCTAACAACAAACATAGCAATCCAAAAACTCACAAACCCTAACCAAACAAAATCAAAAACACCCTAAAAACCTTCAAAATCTATAAATACCAACATTCCAGACATACAGCCGCAAAGCGACTTGCCCAAATAAAGACATAAATGTAAGCCAATTCGAACAACAAGTTTAAATAAAGGAAAAATAAGAGCAAATGCATATACCAAGTGTGGAAATTCTAAAAAGTAAGGTTGGGAAATCTACAGAATCGCACCGCGAAGAACGCAATAATTCACTCCTGGGCAGTGAAAATTTAGGGCTTCACTGAAAAGCAAAGGAGAGCACAAGAAAGAAGAAGCAAAACTCGTAAAAACATAGAGGAAAAAATGCAACAGAAGGCACAAGATGCTATTTATAGGGGACAAATTTCTAAAGCCAAACGCACAATGACGCAGACACTGAAACGAGATGCTTCGCTTCGGGAATACCTGGGCAGCCGGCGTGCTCATCATAAATACCTTTTTGGCTCCCGCGACCCTTTTTCTGCCACTGCGGCCCAAAACGCTGCATTTAAAAGACGATTATCAGTTTCAAAATTAATTATTTTTAACCCGCCCATTTTTTGCTCAAGTAAAATAGGTAAGTTAAAAAGGGGGCATTGTAGGGACCTCCTCTCCTTCGAGAACACGTGTCACACACCCCACATGGTGACACGTGGCACACCTTATCATCGGGGACACCCCCATCCGGATTTCTAAGAACACACATGACGCGCTTTTTCCGATCCTGACTACTCTCAAGGAAGGAGTGCAAACGCACGCTTATAAACATAATGTCTGGACGGCTTGAGCACAATACATCCGGATGATCAACATATGTCAACCTGGAATATAATTGTCCCACTTACTGACTAAAGTGTAAGCAAGTCTTACCACGTTATCACAACAACCAGCCATGACCTTAACGCCACCACCCGACAGTGGTGAGAGGACAAGATGAAGTGACAACAAGTCACTTCCTACCATCATTCTACATGATCACTTCCCCACTTTACCTCTCGAGTAGCCGTATTACTCTACCAATGATCTCCTCGCCAGCCTCGCCCCGTGAGGGTAGACGATGGCCCCGCTCGCCACCTAATGTCATCATGACAACATAAAATATCTCCCCACCATTAAAGAGGATCAGCGTTCTCGGAACTATATATAAGCCTTCACATGACAAGCTAAAGGTAAGCTCTCGTACTAGTAAAAGGCCAACCTGATTTATCTCTCTCTTCAACCACAAGTGGCCTACAAAACCATCGGAGGGTGCGCTCCAACACACCCCGTCCTGGATGCTTTTTTTGTAATAACGCACTGAATCGGGAACCTATACTGCTGGGAGATCACGGTCCGATCCCTCGGGTAACCATTACGTGGATCAGCCAAGAACGCAAGACATCAACATACAAGTTGGTTTTTTTTTTTTAAATAATTTTTTCTATGTTGATTTTGTAAAAATATTCTAAATTTTAATTAATAGAAATTTAATCGAGGTTTCTATAAAAATGAAATTAGTTTTAAATTATAAATAAATTAAAAAATAGCATAATATACTCGGTGTGGACCTACGTTTTTGCATAAAAGCGCCCCCACTCGCCTGGGCGAGACTCGCTTTTTTATTTATTTGGTGAAAAAGTGATTTTTTAAAAAGACTTCAAGTTGTACTGATTTTTTTTATTTTTTTAAGGGAAAACACAATAAAAAGAAAAAACCTTAAATGTGACTCCTCGAAGTAAAAACAAGTTTGGTGAAAAATTGAGCTTTGAGTCCCCCGTTACATATTGGGAAGGTATGGTAATGAGCTGTAACACTCCTCTAAGCTTGTATACATGATGTCTCTTAATAAATGAATTAAGGAACATTGTGATGATTAATTAATTAATTATGGATACTAAAAAAATAATCATGTAAATGAAAGTATGTACAAGTCATGGTGGAAAATTAATATACACAAAAATAATGATGAAATCTAATTACAAGAATACACAAAATAAATAATAAGAGAATTATGCAAAATGATTTATTGAACTAAAAAATATATTAAAAAATAATTTTCAAGAAATTTCAAAAGCATTATTAAAAATGATTTTAAATTAATGATTTTAATTTTTTTTTATTTCCAAAAAGAAGTTTCAATTATTTTTAATTAATGATTTAATTCACTTACTTTGATTTGAATTTTCAAAAATTTATTTTCACTTATTATATTTGCAAAATAATTTATTGCAAAATTTCAATTTGGCAACAAAAATGATTTTTACTTGCTTTTACAAAAAAATTAACAATTTTATTTACAAAAGTATTTCAATTTGTTTTCATTTAATATATATATATATATAACTACATACAAGAAAATTAACTTTCAATGATAAAATATTTTGTCACTAAAAGTCTAAATTTTCGCCCGCAAAAATATTTCCCACCTAAAATGTTTCTGTGTCACATTCGTCACTTCCCCTAGACTGGTCTTTCTCTAAAAGTATCCCGACAAAAATCCTATTTCAAGCTGCTCCAATATTTTCCCCCGATGAAATAAAAATTTTGTTACTAAATATTTTCCCCAACAAAAATTTTCTATTAACAAAAGTAAGAATTTTTGCCACTAAAAAAATATAAATTTTAGTCCTCAAAGTCACACAATACTTAGTGCCGATAAATTTATTTTGTCGCCAAATATTTTTTGTAACAATTTAATTGTCTCCCCTATGCTTCTGCAATCCCAACGAAAGTTCCATTTTGTCACTAAAGTTTTTCTTGATGAAATAAATATTTCATTGCTAAAGGATTTTTTTGAACTAAAATATTTATCATTAATAATCGACAAACTATTTCACATAAACCTTTTTTATTTACAAAAATGATTTCGGCCCCTAAAACGTATGCCAAGAATTATAAATTAGTTGTGGATGATACAACAATCTTCAGCAACAAAAAATATTTCATCAGGAAATATCTTTAGTAATAATTTTTTTTTTTTTTCAAGAAATGTATTTACATTTTTTTTATTTTTCATATTACAAATGTATGTTATTTGGTATTTAAAACATTAATTATAATAGAAAAGTTAATTTGAAAACCTGCTTACAAAAAAATCAAAATATATATCACATAACTTCATTGGTAATTAATATATGTAACCATAACATGTGATCATAGTAGTATAATATCTACGCTAATATAACTACAAAACAAAAATAAAGTATTAGTTTAACAAAATGTCTATCACAAAACAACTATATTAGCATAGGCAAAAAAAGAAATGAACGTCCATCATATGCACATCATAAAAAAGGATCATGAGGACCCTTGGCTTGATCATAGATGACGCAATATTTCTTCAAATTGTTGATGATGTTGTTGATTTTGTTTTTGTACCAAGGCCTCCAATTGGTCAATTCGATCTTGTTGAGTCTCAAGTTATTGTTGTTGAGTTCCACAAGTAGTTGAGTCTCATGTAAGTCTATGCTCCAACTCAATTTCACGCTCGAAGATGATGGTTTAGATTTAGAAAATGAGATTGGTTTAGGCCAAAACCAAGGCCCTTGACATATCCTGATTTTTGTCCCAAAACTTTTCACAAATTTCTCCGCCCTCATAGAGCCACACAGCCTCCTTCGTCACAGGTTGGCGTTGAGCTCCAACATCTTCTCCTATACATGCAAAATAAAAAAAAAAAAAAAAAAGAACCAAAACATAATTAATAAGTTAGTAAATTAAAATTTCCATTAAATTTAGTAATGATCTCCCATATTTAGTAGATATTTTTTTAAATTATACCTACTATATATAATAAATATAAGCATTGGAATTTCAAATTAGTTAATAATCAAATTGGATTTTTAGCACAACAAAACATCCAAGCGCCTTAATTTGTTATTATATGGTAAATAATAGTAGATTTCAAACAAGAATATAGTATTTTTATACAAACATTAGTAACATCCCATAAGCACACATAATCCTAAACTAAATTTTAAGCTAAGAAATGCCTAAAAAGTGTTTATAAACACGTTATCACATAAACAAGAATAATATATACATACTAAAATGGTGAAAATTCAAAAGTAGTTAGAATCTTAACTTAATTTTAAGTAAAGAAAATTATAACAAGAAGTTAGTAAGATTAAAAATCCTATTTAAATTTCAGCATAGTCCCTTAATATTATATTTCAGACAAGAATATGGTATTTTTATACAAACATTGTAACACCCCACAAACACACATAATCCTAAACTTAATTTTAAGCAAAGAAATGCCTAAAAAAATGATCTAAACTTGTTATCACATAAACAAGATTCCTATATACATACTAAAAATGATAAAAATTGAAAATTAGTTAGAATCTCAACTTAATTATAAGTAAAGAAAATTATAACAAGTAGTTATAAAGTTAAAAATCCTATTTAAATTCTTGGCATAGTCCGTTAATATTAGATTTCAAATAAGAATATGGTATTTTTTATACAAACATTGTAACACCCTACAAGCACACATAATCCTAAACTTAATTTTAAGCAAAGAAATGCCTAAAAAATATCTAAACTTGTTATCACATAAACAAGATTCTTATATACATACTAAAATGATAAAAATTGAAAAGTAGTTAGAATCTCAACTTAATTATAAGTAAAGAAAATTATAACAAGAAGTTGACAAGTTAAAAATCCTAATAAATTTTGGAATAGTCCCTTAATATTAGATTTCAAATAAGGATATGATATTTTTATACAAATATTATAACACCCCACAAGCACATATAATCCTAAAATTCATTTTAAGCAAATAAATGCCTAAAAAAGTATCTAAACTTGTTATCACATAAACAAGATTCTTATATACATACTAAAATGATAAAAATTGAAAAGTAGTTAGAATCTCAACTTAATTATAAGTAAAGAAAATTACAACAAGAAGTTAATAAGTTAAAAATCCTAATTAAATTTTGGAATAGTCCCTTAATATTAGATTTCAAATAAGGATATGATATTTTTATACAAATATTGTAACACCCCACAAGCACATATAATCCTAAACTTCATTTTAAGCAAAGAAATGGCTAAAAAAAGTATCTAAACTTGTTATCACATAAACAAGATTCTTATATACATAATAAAATGGTAAAATTGAAAAAGTACTTAGAATCTCAACTTAATTTTAAGCAAAGAAAATTATAACAAGAAGTTAACAAGTTAAAAATCCTATTTAAATTTTGGCATATTCTCTTATATTTCTTAGTTTTTTTCCAAAATTTGACCTATTATATATTCAAGTTAATAATATACTAATCCCTCTTTAATTCTTTACTATTTCCACAAATTTTTACCAACCACATAATCAAATATTTAACAATTAAGATTTATGATTAGTTAATGCCCAAACAAAAGTTTACTTCAAGGATTCTACCTAAGAAGAACCTAATTAGCTTGTAATCACACACTAAATAATATAAAAATTGAAATAAGAATCTAGTATACAAGTTGATATAATAATACTTTACAAGTACTAATAATCTTAAATGTAATTTTGAGTAAGAAAAGTTATAATAATAAGTTGGTAAGATAAAATTTCAATAGAAATTTTGGCATAGTCTCTCCTAATTTTTAGACTTTGCCAAATTTTCCCCTGTTATTAATCAATTTAACAACATTGAACACCCAAGCAATCAATAACCAAATCAAAATTTATAGATTTATGAAAACTACCAAGGAAGTGCCTTATTTATCATCACATGGTAAATAAACTATCACGATGACACTTCCACAAAGAGTCATAATCCCAAACATGATTTAAACATAGAAAGCTATCAAAATAATCTTACATAATAATCTCTAGCCTCTTGATTTATCCATCCATCTTGACTTTTCCAATGAACTAGTTTGAATAGTTCAATTTGGCCAACCATCTCTCCATTCTCTGTTGGCTGTCAAGTATTATGCATTAATATTAAGAATTATAAGTTATATGAATAACTAAAGAACCTTAGTTTTATATTTTACCACTTGTAAACCATGTTGGATAAATGAACGAGAGCCTCTCGATGATGAAAAGGCATCTTTGATCTATTTCTTGAATTGATTGCTGAACGACACTGTAATAATAGTTATTATTGAAAATAATATAAATATAGTTAGTAGAATATTCAATAAGAAATAGGTTTGAATGATTATTCATTGAAAACTTTACCTTAAATTCTTCACTTGAAAATCTATCGCAAAGATAGTCCCAATCTTCCCGATTTGACACAGATTCATGAGGATTTTGCTTAGCCTCCACCATAGTTGGGAACTTTTTTTGAAGTGCTTGTGCAAATCGCATCTCCAATTTCTAAAGCGGTCAGATAATTGTTTTTCTAAACTTTTCTTCACATGCTCTTGTGTCAAATCTAGGGCAAACTTTTCCTTCATAGTCAAACAAGGGAAGAACTAATATGAGATAAAGTAAGTTTTAGAGATAACCAACAATTAGTTATAATTACAAGCTAAAAAATATATATATATTTCAAGCAACTTTACCTTGATTCGATCAAGCATTGTATTGATCTCAGCTCGAGGCATTTGGTTCCATTTTTCCACTCTAACAGGTGCATGTTGTCTCACTGTTAACCCAATCTCATTTGACAATTTCTCACAATATTTTCCTGTTTGCTTCCCATCAGATGGCTTGATTGTGATCGGAAGAGGTTTGCCCCCATTAGCTTCAATAAGTTTGTCAAGAATGACACCTCTAGTTTTGCGTCTTACATTTCTTTTATTAGGTGCTGCCATGAAATTATTGATTAAACTTTAACAATTAATAAGAGTTAATAAAAAGACTAAAATTAAATTACAACTCATTATAATTTAAAATTAAAAAAAAAATATATCTTACAAAATTATAATAAGTAAAATATATAAATGTAAGAAGTTTCTTACAACTACTAGTGCCCTCATTGGATGTGTGCATTGGAACATCGACATAAAAAGGAGTCATGGGTGTTGTTGTGGGTGGTTGAGTTAACTCAGAAGGTGACCGCTTTCGTCCAGGAGTCATCTATAATAAAATAACAATAAAGACAAATAAATAATAATACAAAAGGAATATCACAACACATAACATAAATTTAAAGAACTAGACCTAGATTACATTATGTTATTTAACATATAATAAAGTAAATAAAATGTAGCTTACCAGCCTCTTTAATCACTTTCACTTTCACTATCACTTGAAAGCCACATTTTATTCTCATTAGCATAATCATCTAGTGTTTCATCTTCTTCCTCAATGTCATCACATATGAAGTTATCATCATTGTCATTCATGTTCTCTAAAAATCAAAACATTATCATTAACAACTTCTAGATCAATGTTTAAGCGGTCAGATCGTTGAAATTCAAATCCATCATCTTGCTCTACAAACCAGTTAAGCTCATGAGATTCATTATCTTGGTAAGCTTCTTCATCACTTCCCCCGCACACTTCTTCATCGATTTCTATATTAGTATCCCTTTCCGGTACATCCCACATGTGTCTATGATTCACTTTTTGTACTACTTTCCAATTATGACCATTTTTGTAGTCATCTAGGTAGAAAACTTGTTGTGCTTGTGTAGCAAGTATAAAAGGATCATTGTCATACCAGGTGGAGATAACTTGGATTGTGGTAAAATTATAGTCATGTTTTATTCTCTTCTTCTTTTTGGTTTGTGTCCGAACCATGTGCACTTGAAAAGAATAACCTTATACCCCAAGACATAGTTCAAAACAACCACATTTGATAAAACACCATAGAAATCAACCTCCTCACCATCATGCTCCCCAGAAACACATATCCCACTATTTTGGGTGATACGCCGATCATCATGATCTTTTTGTATGGAAGCGAACTCCATTAACAATACAACCCCATGTATGTGTGGACTCGATTATCTGGTTTCTCATTGACACTTGCAGCAAAGGCTATGAAGTTAGTGTATTCTTCACTTCCATTGGATTCTTTTTCACTTGATTGACAAGATTCTATGTTGCTTCAAGTGACTTGCATGACCTTCTTTCATTTTTTTTTTTTTCTTTGAGGGACATTTGGCGGCATAATGCCCATTTCCTCCACATTTAAAGCACTCAATCTCCAACTCTTTTTTTCACACATTTCTCCATATTCTTCTTTTTTTCTAATAGAGTTCCTCCATTTTTACCATCATTTGATTCTTTCTTGGATTTTCTGAATTTCATGTACTTCTTAATTTTTTTAGTAAACTTAGTAAGCTCACCCTTTGACATCATTCTCACTTTCGAAACTTAGGGACTCTTATTTAATAGCTTTTAAAGCAATTCCCTTAGCTTTCCTAGGTGATACAAGCATCATCTCAAAGGTTTGGAGAGAACCTACAAGTTCATCTATCTTCAAGGAATCCACATCCTTAGACTCTTCAATGACGGCAACCTTAGCTCTAAATCTATCTGGAAGAGATCTTAACATTTTTCTAACCATCTTTCAGTTAGAGATGGATTCACCTAGATTGAAGTTAGAATTCACAATATCCATCAATTTTACATGAAATTCTCTAAAAGTTTCATGATCATCCATCCTAATGGTCTCAAACCTAGATGTCAACATTTGAAGCTTGGACATTTTCACGACATTAGTTCCTTCATGAGTCACTTAGAGGATATCCTAAGCCTTCTTTAACCAAAGTGCATGTGGCAATGCTACAAAATTCATTCGTACTAATGGCATTGAAGAGGGAGAACATGGCTCTAGCTTTATTCTCACTTGCTTCATTTTCACTTCTATCACATTCCAATTTTGGCTTGATAACATTTGTTATTTTACCTTCTCTATCTAACACCTTAGGTGGAGACTAACCAAATTCAACGACATTCCAAATTTTGTCACTTTGCATTTTGAGAAAATATTGCATTCTCACTTTTCAATGAGAAAAATTTTCACCGATTAAGAAAGGTGGTCTCCTAATGGAAGCTCCCTCTTAATGAGGTTCCCGATTGAGATTTAAGGATCGAAAATGATTTTTGCTTTAAAAACCTCTCTCGATACCAATTGAAAAGGTGAATCTCAATAGTGGCATACACTAAGGGAGGTTGAACAGGTGTTTTGACCAATTAAACAAAATCTCAACTCAAATTAGCAAACCTTAAAACTTTTTGAATATTTTTCTTCTCTTCACACAGTCTCAAAAACACAAATTATAAATCACATGCATATATGAATGCAACAACACTCCCCAACAATATTCAAATGTAATTCACATGCACACGATCTAACACTCCCAAACCCAAATCAAATTAAACTAAATTATGATAAAAGCAAGATCAATATACCTCGAAATATCAATGATTAACAATTAGAAACAACTTCAAAGATGATTCATAGTCATTTCTCTTCATCATTCAATCAAATAGTAGACAATCAAAATTATAATAAATTGTTGAAATTGAAAACTGATGCTAAGAAGAGAAAGAGAGACAATGAGACACCATAAATTTACATGAAAAATCTCCGAAGAGATAAAAAACCACGGGCCTATTACTGATTGAAAACATCCACTATGAAAAATAAAATCGAATACAAGGTTTTACCTTGCTCAAGCCAACCAATCTTTCCCAAACCACTTGACTAGTACCTTCATTTTCAGCCTTCTCAACCTTCTTCTTTCGGGGCACACTTGGAGTTTGCACCAAGCTCGATTTATTCTTGAATTCATACAAGAAGAAAATGGGTTTTTCACAAAACCAAGAGAATGAGAGATGAATGTTTTAGAAATCAACCCTTGTTCATTTTCAGAAAATCCATTTTTTAAAAAAAAAATTCTTGAAAACTTGGATGGATTTTCTTCATAGGTAAACACCTTCTAAATGGTGAGGAAAAAAAAAATCTCTCATGGATACTACAGGTCACCACTTCCCGAAATGGGGAGATTTGATTTTAAATGAGAGTGAAACCTTAATCCAAAGGTTGAAAATTGATCTTAAAAATAGGTTAGTTGGATTGATTTGCCCCTATACCTGGATCGATCTAGAAACAGGGGGAACAAAAGCCTTGCACCAACAATATTTCTCTCAGCTTTCTTTACTTATTTAAAGATGAAAAAATAGGGTTGGTTCACATTCAATCACCACAGACTCGGCTACATACCTCGACCTCTTAGCAAAGTCTTAATCTTCAAAGGTCATGTAGTTCGAAGAGGGATTGGTAAACCAAGTTAGGGGACACTTAGGAATTTTTTTACGGAATTGCCAACCTAGCTAAACACTCATAAGTTCATTTTTTAGAAAAATATAACACCTTAAGAAAGATATGTACATTTGATTTCAACTTAACATGACAGATTCACACTCATTTGGGTCTAAGATTTGACTTATGTACTCTACGAAATGTATTTGAAAGCTTCCCAAACCTCATTTGACATGGTGGAACCCTACCTAAGGTACATCTTTTACAAAAATACATACATTCTTAACAAATATATATATTTTGAAGAAAATACTTGCATTTTTTCAAGCGAACCGTGTGTTGGCATCGTAGGTCTAAGGAACGGAAACGATACCAATTTATTTATTTATTTTTTTAAATTGATCTTTAGGGTTAAAAGTGCTAACCTTTAGGTTTGGATGTTTCAAACCTTAAATTCCAAGTGTTGAAGATGACATTGAAGTTGTTGGAAGTCTCATAAACCCATGGTCTTTTGCACTTGATGACTCAACTTTATTCTTGGCACACTTTCAATAGGGAAGAAAGAAAGGTAGAGGCTATTGCTCTCTTTCTGTCTAAATGGTGGAAGACAAAAGTGATGAAGACTCTAACCCCTAGGGGGTATTTATAGGGTTCCTAACTAGGCTTAAGTGACTTGAGCCCACATGGGTTTGGATAACTTAATTTATCCCAAAATGGATCCTAATGGATTAATTAACCTAATAGGGCCTACTAATTAATTAATTAGCTCAATTTATAGACTTTGTTCACTTACCCTTATGCAATCTTGCATAATTACCGAAATGCCCTTATGCACAAAAGTGAACCTAGAGTCAATTTGACACTCATAACTATGCCAAAAAGATATATAAGCTTAGAGCGGGGACCACTAGGATCCGTAAGAGTACTAACTCCCTCAGGATCCAATTATGAAGTTGATTCAACATCTTATTACAAAGAATCAATTGAACTCCAATATCCTATGTAAATAACAACGAGACACTATGTACTCGGGTCTGTGACCTAGTATCCATAGTGTTCACTCTCCCCATGAACTGGTGTTCTAGCCTAATTAGGTGAAAGCTATCAACCTTTCAAGACTACCTCTACTATCCTTGAGTTACAAATCCTCCTATTGTATATTCAATTGACATGTCTTAGCTCTCAAAGAGTCTGTGTCAAGTTCTACTTAAGGAACTATTATGGCCATAGTTTCCATGAACACATCCCCTTAGGATCACCCAAGGGGACACGTTGTCTCAATCCCATGAGATATCATGGTGTTTATTGAGAATACCTATTGTTACCGACTTCCATCAACAGTGACCCAATCCATAGGGAATATATGATCAACTTACGATTTCACTCATAGGTAAAAGTCATTGCTAATTTTAGCACAATCTCGATATTCTCTCAAGGTTGAGAGATAACACAATGAAGTAGCTTGGTGAGGTCATGACTACTTGATAGTCTTAAGTCATGGCTCATCGTAGGTCTTGTCCAACGTGTAATCATACATAGTAGTGTACTCACCATGGGAAACCCATCCCGATAACGAAGACCAACCATCCCTCTAATTAGGAGGTGGTGCACTACAACTTCTAATGGGTTGCCTAGACCCATAAACCGGTTGTGAACAAGTCAATTATTTGCAAGGAACCCATGGCTTAAAGATCTTCTCGTGCAACTCCTAATGCACCTAAGTCATGTACAATGCAAAAGATGTTGAAAAGACTTCTCATAAAATATAATACATGGAATAAAGATAGATAAAAGTGAAATGGGAACATCATTAAATAAATAATGAATTTCAAATTTAATACACCATGTTATGCTCTTAAGAGCTCTATCTTAAGACTATAATCCTATTTGACCTTATTTAGGTCTAGGTATTCACTTATGGAAGCCTGAGAATGAATTAGAGGTCTTTTCTTTCCTTGTTAGGCTTTTCTAAACCTTAAGAACATTCTTAAGAAAAGATACATATATTTTTATGGAAAACATGTACATTCTTAAAAAAACAAAATATGTGCGTTTTTTTAAAAGCAGATTGTGACCTTATTTCGCCTTATTTAGGTTTTAATATTAATTTATGGAAGCCTTGTAATAATTTTGAGGCTGCCCATTCCTCGTTGGTCATTTTCAAAGTCTACGTACATCCTTAAGAAAAATATGTACATTCTTAAGAAAAGTATGTAAATTCTTCAAAAAAAAAAAAAAAAAAAACTTTTCTTTTAAGGTGGAACATGGTTCTATCCATTCTTATTTGGGTCTAAATATTAAATTATAGAAGCCTCATAATGAATTTGAGGTCTTCCTGTTCCTCGTAGGTCATTTCTAAATCCTACATACATCCTTTTCATACCATATCTATAGCATTCATTCTTATTATCATGTTTGTTTTGTGATTATATATATATATATATCCTTTTTAGGTTGCACCTTTGAATTATTCCACTTCTAATGGTTTGAATTGTTTTGTCTATTCTAATGACTATAATTACCATGGTACCAAGAATTATGTTTACCACGACCATGACTGTGTCCTTAGCCTTGTTCATGTCCAAGTCCAACTCAATGTCTAGGAGCTTGGACGGATGTGACATTTGCTTCAAGTAATGACACAGACCTAATAGTATGAGATTGATGATTCTTAAGTAGAAGTTCATTATTTTGTTTAGCCATAAGAAGACATTAAACTAATTCAAAATATTTAGTGAAATTATGCTCTTGATATTGTTGCCATAGGAGTACATTCGAGGCATGGAAAATAGTAAATGTCTTTTTCAAGGATATATTCTTTAATGATTTTTTCTCCATATAAATTGTGAACAACTTTTGAATAAAGTCGAGTTGTGGTCATTAACAGACTTGAAATTTTGTAATCTCAAGTGCATCCAATCATGATGTGCTTTTGGAAGGATTACAATCTCGTGGTGGCCATATCATTCTGTTATATTATTCCAAAGGATCAAAGTATCATTCCATTAGATTATTTCAAAGGATGAAAATTCTTTGATTGTAAGGAATTCACCTTTTATTCCTTCATCAATGTGATAATGAAGGAATATTAATGCTCCAGTGTGATCTTGTGAGGATGCCTCATTTTATTCTTTAATGGTCTTTTCAAGATTCATATCGTTTAGGTGAATTTTAGCATCTAGAATCCAGATAAATAGTTTTGCCTGAAATAGGGAGTGTAACAAACTCAAACTTGGTAAGATTTGACATTATTTGAAAACTATATTTGAAATAATTTAATTAGAATAATATTTCAATTTACCAAAATAAATTTTAAATAAATGAATAAAATTATCTAACAATATTTTATCAGGTTAATATTTATTAATAAAAGCATAATGATTTAAGATTTTGTTATATTTTATCGCTAAAGGATTATTATAAATATGGTAAAAAAGAAATGCATGAACATCATGTAGAATTAACAAAATAAAAATTACAAATTGATACCTTACATAGTTTTTGGCTATGGATTATTTTTATCATAACAAAAATGTGTAAATTTGTATACATCTTTAGGCTATGAAATATTCATTATTTAACTTTTGACTATACAATTTTGTTTTGTGTAACATTTGGTTATATCATTATGATTAAAAGAAATTAGAAATTACATGTAAGTCGTTCTTTATATTTTTATAACTTTATAATTTCTCATATAACCTCTGGCTATACAATTGTACATATTTTACATTTTTTTTATAACTTCTAGTTGTGATTTTTTTTTTTCATAATTTTTGTCTATAAAAAAATATTTTCTAGTTTCTTCATCGAAAAAAGGATAAATTAAATAGAAAATAATATAAAAGTAGAAGTTTATCACATACCTTTTAGATGATAAAAAAAGAGTTTTCTTTTGGAGAGACTAGAATTAGAGAAAAGACAGATTTCTAAAATAACTTTGAGGTATCCATTTCATTGACCCAAGTCTCCTATTTATAAGAGTTTGAAAAAACTAGGATTAATTATAATATGTAATTCTTTATGGGGAAAAAGTAAAAAATAAAAAAGCTTTTAATCATTAATTAAGAGTACTTGCTTAAATACAATTTTTCACAAAAATTTAAACTAAATTCCTTTAAAAAAGAATAGATAGCTTGTTTTAAAAAATAGTTAAACTATGTTAATTTTATATAATTTGAGTGAGAAATAAATTAACAAAGTTGTCATTCACAAAAAGCATCAAATATATTTGATTTTTTTTTTTTTTTTTTTTTTTCATTTTCATTTTTCATTTTTTTTAAAGAAAAATCAGATTTAAAATTTTCTCATAAATTGATAGCTAAAAGATAAATTTACAAAATTTCAAATCCCCACATGTTTCCATTATTTTTACCCCATAATTTATCCCATTCTTAATAAAATTGAATTCCGCAAATTATTATTGATTACTCATTCAAAATTAAAAAATAAATTACACTAAAAATCATAAAATTTAAATTAGAAAAATATTTAATATAAATTTTAAAAATTCAGCTTTATGAAAAATAAAAATAGTTATCAATTCTAATAAGATTTTTTTTAATCAAAATTCTAAAGCATAATTCACATTCATCTAAATATATATTTATTAGAATTAATAATTTTAAAAAATATAAATTAAAAGTTGATACTCCGATAAAATTCCAAAAATCAATGATTAATTTAAAAAAGAATACATATTTCAATCACAAATCTTCAAATCTAAACATATACTAACTTAGAAAAAGTTCTAATAGTTTCTAACAAGTCTAAGTGGGAATTTGGTAAATCAACTTAATAACTTAATTCAAGTTATTAAACAAATTAAATATAGTTGGTAAAATAATTTAATGGTATAACTTAAAAGTAAAAAACAACTTTAAGTAATAAGTAAAAATAATTAATTTATTCTTAAATCCATGTTTTCATTTTATCTTTTTACCCTCATTTATCTTAGTTCCACGATTTCTTTTGCTATTATACAACTTCCATCGTTACTCGATCTCATTTACCCTCATTATAATTATGGGTTTAAATATATCAATTTGATGATTTAGAATAAATTTTAAATTAATTTTATTAAACAACCTTAATATTTAAAGTAAAAATTAAGTGATAAGTTTTAAGTCAATAACTTAAATATAATTTTACTTAAAATCAACTTAAGTCATTAAATAATAATTATTGAGTTTACCAAATACCCCATAATTATACTTATTATCATACTACCAATTTCTTATCAATTACATAATTATTTATTATAAAATTTTAATATGTTAATGAATTATGATATTTAAATATTTAAAAATATGTTGGATTGCAAACTAAGTTAACAAGAAATAAAATATTATATTTTATAAATATTTTTGTAATGTAAAAGATCAGTAATTTAATATTTATTAACATTTACTAATAATTAAAATATAAAAAATTTAAATATTTAACAATACTTAATTTATTCAAATTAAAAAAAAAATAGATCTTAGATAAAAATACAATCACCACTGAAATTTTAAATATTTATAATACACATAAAGTTTAAATATTTATTTAATTTCAGAAATCTAAGAACTAAGGAAGGGACCAATAGTGACTTGTCGATCTAAAAATATACAAGTTCTATTTTCTTTTCCCTACAATATAATTTTTTTTCCTTGCAACATCATTTTTGTGGTGGAAATTATGCAGAGGACCAGTGTACTTAATTGACAGGGGCTGGCGAAAGCGATGACGTGGAATGATCAAAACAATGAGATGACGTGGAAGCAACCAACTATCGGGACGCTTCTATATTTTACCATGCCATAACAAAAGTTTCCATAATTCACAAATTCTGGAGAGACACGAAACCGAGATAGAATGGAAAATGAAAATGAAAGCTGAGATAAGGAATGAGCATCACCACCTCCTAGAAGTATCCAAGGGTTTAACCCACTCTCTGAAATTTGCTATAAATACTCAGCAATTTCCCGTGTTGTTCATCAATACTTAAAGAGTTTGAATCTTATCAATCACATTAGTAGCAATGGCAGACGAGATTATCTTGTTGGATTTCTGGCCTAGCATGTTTGGTATGAGGGTCAGACTTGCCCTGGCAGAGAAGGGTCTCAAGTATGAATATAGAGAGGAGGACCTGTGGAACAAGAGCCCTTTGCTTCTTGAGATGAACCCAGTTCATAAGAAAATCCCAGTTCTGATCCACAATGGAAAGCCCATTTGTGAGTCTCTGATAATAGTTCAGTATATTGATGAGGTTTGGTGCGATAAATCTCCGCTTTTGCCTAGTGACCCATACCAGAGAGCTCAGGCCAGGTTCTGGGCGGACTACATAGACAAGAAGGTATGCCTTTGCTGTTGATTTAAAGCATTCTTTTCCATTTATTCGTGGCGATTGACTCAGATTTTGATTATGGCGAGGGAGTTGTCCAAAATGCTGGGTTTCTTCATACGTTCCCTTCTGATATTGAGTTTTGTGTGCTTTGGGGTTCCAAACTAGAACTTTTACTGATTCTCCTTGCTGTTTGTTCAACAAGACTCTACTCTGCATTTCTGATATGGGTTTAAATTTCTTTGTTATGTTGAATACGAATTCTGTTCGTTCCATCAGGAAAAGCAGATCTCAAGAATACCTTTTTTCCCCAAGCAAGGCGAATACATAAATTTCTTTGACTTTATTGTTTTCCACAGCTCTATGAACTTGGAAGGAAGATATGGTCAACCAAAGGAGAAGAGCAGGAAACAGCCAAGAAGGAAATCATAGAGTGCCTTAAGCTTTTGGAAGGAAAGCTTGGAGAGAAGCCTTACTTCGGCGGTGAAAAAATTGGGTTTGTAGATGTGGCTCTGGTGACCTTCTCTTGCTGGTTTTATGCATACGAGACCTTTGGCAACTTCAGCATAGAGGCGGAGTGCCCCAAGTTGATCGCTTGGACCAAGAGGTGCATGGAAAAGGAGAGCGTGTCGTCTTCTCTGGAAGACCCACACAAGGTCCATGGCTTTATCATGGGGATGAGAAAGAGGTTTGGTATAGAGTAGAAGGGGCACATGGGTCTTCCAGAGAAGACCCCGCAAGGTCCATGACTTTGTCACGTGGATGAGAAAGAAGTTTGGTATTGAATAAAAGGGAAATATCACGGTCTATGCTCTATTGAGTAGTGTTGTAAGAGGAGTGTTTGCTTAAGTTTGCTAAGTGATATGGGTTTGCTGAGCTATGTGGTTGGAAAGAAATGTTTTGAATTTTTTTTTGGACTAGAGACGTGTTCTTGTATTAAAGAAATAAAAGTCTTTTGACTACCTTTCCATCGTGTCATGTCACATGAACAACTATTAAGACAAATTGGTTAAGACATGCCCTAGATAGAAATAGATAGAAGTGAGTCATGAAATGCATATATCTAACCTTCTCTTATTACCATAATATTTTTTATTAAAAAAAACTTTGATATGAGAAGAGCATGTCGTTGTTGGTTTTTTTTTTTTTTTTTTTTTTTTTCACAAGAATATATATATATATATATATATATATATATATTTATCTTCCATAATATCTCCACATTTTTTTAATGTGTTGACTTCATGAAAATTTCCTATTTTCAATTTTTTTTCACTATTTCATTTTATCATATTTATTGATTTTAATTATTTATAGATGTTTTAAATATAAAATAAATAATTAATAAGAAAAATTTTAATATAAAAATAAATAAATAAATAAAAATAATAAATAATAAATTGAGATTTAGGACATAAATTTTTTTATATTTATCCTAAATAAGATATTTATTTATTTTATAAATCTTATTACTTTATCATATTATTTAATTGTTTATATTCTTAAAAAAAAAAAAATTTCATGTGAAAATCAAAGTTGATGATCATGGTTTTAGCTTTTTTCTTATGGATGTAACTTGATCACAATTTTTAACTTTCTTCTTGGTTAAAATGTTTAATATTTTTAATTATACAAGATAAAAACTTAGTTATGGTTCTAAAATTTTGTTTTGTTCAAATTTAAAATTTTTTTTATTTATATAAAATAAAATAATAAAATCTATTTTTTTTCATAAAAAGTTGTATTCAATCATTTATATTAATTTTCTCTTAATTTGATTTAAATTTAAATTTTTGCAAGCTGACGTTGTGCACCTTTCAAGTGATTTAGAAAAAAAAAAACATACACTTGGAGCACTAAGCTGGTGCACCTCAAAGCATTGCACAACTCAAGTTTCACACCTCTGCTTATTCAAAGGGTACCACTCCTTTTTGAAAAAGTACTCATAAAAATGTTGAAAGTGATATTATGGTAGGAAGGATGTATCACTCTTTTTTGGTTTAAACTAAGATATGTTACCATCATTTACGTGCTAGATGTCTTATTAATGGTGAAATAACGTGAATTCATAGGGTGTTAATGTAACATTGATCGACACAACCCTTGAAAAAATGAATACCACCCTTTTATAAATAAAAACACCACTAAAGTGTATTAAAAGTATCATTATTGTAGTGTGAATGTTGTACTATTCTTCTTTGGTTTAAGGTAGGTTTCCATTTGTTATGTGTTCGACGTATTAGGTAATGATGAAATAACGTGAATTGAGTGAATGTTATTATGCACTAACACCGATCAACACAACCCTTAGAAAAAGAGGGTACCACTCCTTTATGAAAATTCTACTATGTCAAAAGTACTACTATGGTGGGAAGAATGTATCACTTGTCTTTAAGTTCTACCATGGTAGGAAAAATGTACCACTCTTCTTTGGTTTATGGCGAGGTTTGTTACTATTCATTACATGCTCAACGTCATATGCGATGATGAAATAATGTGAATTGAGATGGTGTTATTTCACAATAACACCGATCAACACAAATCCTTGGAAAAAAGGGTATTATTTTGTAGACATAAAAAAAATTAGTGGATTAAATTACCACTAATTTGGTCTTCAAAATGAATTAAAAATATATATATATATCCTCTTAAGGATAACTTTCCCTAATCTCCAACTATAAAAAGGATAATAATAATAATAATAAGAAAATTATTATTATTATTATTATTATTATTATTATCTTGTTGGTAAAACCTCTTGGGAGAAGAAAATTTGCAAAAATCAAGGAACTAAATCCTTTGAATTAAGCTACTAAACTCCGAGAATTTGAAATTCCAATTCCATATCTTCACCTATAAATAGAGGTGTTTTCTTTTAAGAAATGAGAGGAAGAAATTGAGAAAAAAAAAAATCAGAAAGGAAAATCTTAAGGAGAAAATCCAAAGGCAATTTTGTACAGGAAAAAAGGTTTCACTTCAAAAGAAAAAGTTTCATCAAATTTCTTTGCAAGTTTGGTAAACGGTAGAACTGTTAAATGTGTTCTTTACCATTTAACGAGTTCATTTGGGAATAAGCCACTTGTGACCCTCGATTGATCTTCGAAATCAAGAAAACATCATCGTCGTCTTTCAGTGTGATCAAGGCAAAAGAATCAGAGGGATAATATTATTTTGGAAAGAATATTATTTTTGAGATTTTACCCACAATATTGTCAATTTTAATAAATATTTTGTTTGCATTATTTTTCTACTTGTTTTGTTAATTTGGCATGACCATTTACGAAATTTGTGCGTACAAATTTATGGCACACCCATTGGGACCTCTCTGTTTCTCGTCTCTTTTTAGAAGATTGATCTCTACTTCATCGATGACACCTAAAAGAACTCAAGTTGTGCATGTAAACAAGGGCAATGACAAGATCGTCATTGCACAATCAACACATGATGCCGCTACGGGCCCCATGACTTGTAGAAAAGCAAAATCAACATCTTCACTCTCAACAAAACAAATAAGTGAGTATGCTTGTTTGCTAAAATCAGTAAGAATGTGTGATGAGCACCAACCACTCATCACCTTGGTCTCTCTGGGGGCAAAGAGCCATAGTCCTCGTAGCAAGGGGAAAACTCCCTTCAACACTACGAGGACTTTATGGATAAATCTCTAGCTTTGTTACCGATGTCAACTCTATCATCGACTCATACTTCAATCGCCAACTGGAATGTCAAAGGAGGAAAACTACTTCAATCGTTTCGACTCTTTTACTTTTCCTTTCTCGATGACTATGCTGGTAATGACAATCGACACTACATTCGTAGAGGAAAAATTAATAGAGATGGCTCATGGCATCCCCAAACTCACCAAAACGGTCGAGGAGAAGGATATACAAATAGCCTCCCTCATAAACAAGGTTGAGACATAAGTACAAAATATGGGTGAGTCAAGTCAAGGACTCAACCACCTTCCGAATGTTGCATCTCCTCTTGATGATGCACCACATGTGTATAGGACAATCCAAGTTGAGAGACAAACGACTGAATCTGTCTTAGTGGCATCATTATCTATCCAACAACTTCAGGACATGATAACTAACACCATTAGAGCGCAGTACGGTGGACCCTCATAGAGTACGCTCATGTACTCTAAACCTTACACTAAGAGGATTGATAACCTACGTATGCCTGTGGGTTATCAACCTCCAAAATTTCAATCATTTGATGGGAAGGGAAATCCAAAACAACATATTGCCCATTTCATTGAAACTTGTAACAATGCAGGTACAAATGGTGACTTATTAGTTAAACAATTCGTCTGTTTTCTTCGAGGGAATGCTTTCAATTGGTACATAGACCTTACACCTGAGTGTATTGATAGTTGGGACTAAATGGAATGTGAATTCCTCAACCGTTTCTATAGCACCCGACGAATTGTAAGCATGATGGAACTTACTAACACTAAGCAATGGAAAGACGAGTTGGTTGTAGACTATATCAACCGTTGACGTTCCTTAAGCCTTGACTGCAAAGATAGATTATCTGAGGTATCAACCATGGAAATGTGCATACAAGGAATGCATTGGGGTCTCCTATACATTCTCTAAGGGATACAACCCTGTACCTTTGAAGAATTAGCTACCCAAGCACATGACATGGAGCTCAACATAGACAACCATGGTTCTAAGAAAGACCTTACTGTTGATCGACAAAGAGAAAGACATGATGGGAAAATGAGTGACAAGACCTCGAAAAAACCTATTCAAGAGTCAATGACGATAAATACAACTCCTATCAAAATCTCAATAAGAGATAAAAAAAAAAAAAAGTAAAAGAGGTCGAATCAACCCAAGAAAATGAGATGCATCGATTCACCTTGAAGGAATTAGAGGAGAAGAAGTATCATTTTCTTGAATCTGATGTGCCTAACATGTTAGAAGAGTTGCTCCAGAAAAAGGTTATTAAGTTACCTAAGTGCAAGCGTCTAGAAGGCATGGATCGTGTTAATGATCCAAACTACTATTATTACCATCGAATTGTCAATCATCCTGTGGAGAAATGTTTCATTTTAAAAGATCTCAATGAAACTTGCAAAGCAAAGAAGAATTCATTTAGATCTGGATGAAGTAGTGGAATCAAATCATGCTACAGTCACATTTGAGTCATTTGATCCTGTTCCATTACATGTTCCACTTAAGAAACTAGGGACATGTGCCAATACTATTCAATGTGAGTCACCAAAACCAAAGCAAACACAAGTGTCATGTTAGGATGGCCTTCTTCGCCTTTGCTCTGATAATAAATCAATGTCATATGACGAAGAAGGTTGGACATTGGTGACACGAAGAAGACTTTGCAAGAAGCAAGTGTCGCATTCATACCTAACCTTCCTAGGAGGGAACGACATGAGTGGAATACTCGTCAACATTTCAAGAAGAAAGAAAAAAAGAATCCTATAAGAAAACAAGTGATTTTACAAATAGACGACCTTTTGCTCCAAAAACTCATCACCCCTATCACCTTAGGGGAATACTTCCCTCTAAGGTTCTTTGATAAAAGAGTGGCGGTATTAACTCATATGGTCTCTTGCTAGGAGACTTCAAAAGAAAAGGGGTTAAGTGAATAAGAGGAAAACATTCTTGGTGTTGAGTCAAGGAAAACTAAGGAAGAAGAGGGGGTTGTAGCAAGCCTACAATACCTACCCTCACTATTTAGTAGCCATGAAATGCTACAACTACCTGATGAGATACAAAATGCATTGATTTAAGTACTTAAGGATCCAACACTCTATGCCACCAAAATAAAGGGGCCAAAAAGACTTGAGGATGAAAGCCACAATTTTGCCAAATGTTGTGAAACCATCACCTTTACCAATGAAGACCTTCAATTAGGGTCAAAACCACATAATCGACCCTTGTTTGTTACCAAGTACATACGGGAACAAAATATCACTCACATTTTAATTGATGAAGGGTTTGTAGTAAATATCATGACTAAAACAACAATGAAACGACTCGGGATTGCTACGAAAGAACTAACTCAGAGTTGCTTAATGATCCAAGGCTTTAATCAAGGGGGACGATGAGCTATTGGTATGATTCGCCTAGAGCTTGTTACAAGTGAATTGAGTTCGAACACATTGTTTCATGTAATCGTTGCAAAAATATCTTACAACGTATTACTCGAGCAACCATGACTTCATGAGAATGGGGTAATTCCTTCGACACTATACTAGTGTTTCAAATTCTATAGAGGAGGGGTAAAGAAAGTAGAGGCTGATATTAAGTCCTTTACAAAAGTCGAGTCTTATTTTGCTGATGCTAAATTTTACATAGAAAATGATGTTATGCAGGAAGTCCTTCTTGCGATCATTCCCTCCACTGGGAATGCTAAACTTAAGGGAAAAGTTGAGCTATGTAAGTTGATATCAGTGAGGAAATTTCATAACCAATGATGACTCGAATCGAAAAAAAAGAGAAATTCTCAAAAAAATCAACACTGGACTTGACAATTGTTACTACTTTCCTAGTTTTTAGGTACATCCCAATATCTCGACGAAGTGAGGGTCAACCACCTTTCATAGAAGACAAAAGCGAAGTACAACCTCAAGGATTGGAAAATGGGGACCTTCAAGTCTTGAAAGAAGATACGACCATTCCTCTTCCAAAATTACAACTTATTTCTAGGGATGAGACACAAAAATCCGACAAAACCTCAAGAGATCAAACAAAGCAAGAATTCTTTCCTAGTAAAATAATAGATGAGGAGTTCAACCCTAAGACTTACAAGTTATTAGCCAAGGCAAGGTATGACTTCACTTCATCATCACGATTAGAAGAACTTAGCCCTGAGACTACAGGTGAAAAGATGCATGGCCTTAACGAAACTCAAAGAAGTTGAAACAACAAGGGTATGCAGTCAAACCTTCTAGTGCAGGTTTAGGGTTTGTACCTTTCGAGCCTATCAAAATTTCAGTTAAGACTAAGAATACTAAGGCAAGTACACAACATATCACTGTAGAAGACATGGAGGAGAGTAGTGGGTCTAACTCTCCTCCTTGAATTTCAGTATTTGATTGGATTGAAGCTCCAATTACACGAGCTTCAGTGTTCGCTAGGTTGGGCGATTTTAACCAAGTAGAATGTAATTTAGCACATGTTTCACAAAGGTCAATAAAACAAAGGATTAGGACTCTACCCCGAAAGTCATGGAGACAAAATCCCAATAAGAAGTTGCGTATTGAACTAAAGGAGAATGGAAAAATAAGAAGTTTAATCCCATCAAGGATGAAATGCCATTCAACTTGGGAAATTTGTACTAATGGTTCGTTAAAATTAAAATAACATACCATTGTGATCACCAAGCAGTTAGACGAGGGATGCCCTAAGGATGTTAAATAAAGTTTGACACACACTAGCTACCATGTTACAGTAGAAGTTGACTCTAATTTAGAATTTTTAGAAGATGAACTATGGGAAGCTCCTCAATTATTTGAGGATGAGAGACAGGCTTCTGTAGATGAGTTAAAAGAGCTCAATTTAGGTACAAATGAGGACCTAAGGCCAATCTATGTAAGTATGCTTTTAAGTCCTTCTAAAGAGAAAAGTTATTTTGAGTTGTTACTCAATTATAAAGATGTCTTTGCATGGTCGTACAAAGAAATGTCAGGTCTTGATCCAAAAGTTGCAATACATTAACTCATGGTGAAGCATTGTGTCTGACCGATTAAGCAAGCCCAAAGACGATTTCGGCAAAAACTTGTTTCGCAAATAGAAACGGAAATTGTCAAATTGATTGAAGTTGGTTTCATTAGGGAGGTAAAGTACCTAACATGGATTCCGAACATCGTTCTAGTGAAGAAAAAGAATGGGCGAGATCCATGTTTGTGTGAATTTTAGAGATTTAAACAATGCTTGCCCAAAAGATGACTTCCCATTACCAATCATTGAGCTTATGGTTGATGCAACTACAGAGTCATGGAACTTTATCCTTCATGGATGGATCATCGGGGTATAACCAAATACGAATGGTGCCAAGGGATGAAGAGCTTACTCGCATTTCGTGACTCCAAAGGGTATTTATTGTTACAAAGTGATGTCTTTTGGACTAAATAATGCAGTGCAACGTATCAACATGCCATGCGAGAAAATCTTTGATGACCCACTCCATAAAAATGTCGAGTTCTATGTTGATGACCTGGTGGTAAAGTCTAGGAAGAGAGAAGACCACCCGCGAGATCTTCATATGGTGTTTGATAGGTTAAGAAGGTACTAACTTATGAACCCACTCAAATATGCTTTTGGTGTTACTTCTGGTAAGTTTCTAGGGTTTATTGTTCGACACCGTGGCATTGAAGTGGATCAATCTAAGATCGCAACCATTTGAGATATGCCAGAGCTGAGGAATATTCAAGAACTTAGAAGTCTTCAAGGACGTCTTACTTTCATTTGACGATTTATTTCAAATCTTGCAGGACAATGTCAACCTTTCAACTGACTTATGAAGAAAGATGTCCCATTTGTTTGGGACAAAGCTTGTCATAATGCCTTTGAGAGCATAAAAAAATATTTGGCTAATCCCCCAATCTTAGGTGCTCCTATGGTAGGGAAGCCATTGATACTCTACACCGTCGCACAAAAATGCTCTATTGGAGCATTGTTTGCACAAGAAAATGAGGAGAACAAAGAAAAGACATTGTATTACTTAAGTCAAACTCAAATGGGACCAGAACTAAATTACTCCCTAATAGAGAAAACTTATCTTGCTTTAATCTTCTCAACAAAAAAGCTAAGACATTACATGCAGGCATACACAATACACTTAATAGCACACGCTGATCCCATTAAGTATGTGCTATCAAAACCAGTTCTTTTAGGACGATTAGAAAGATGGGGGTTGTTACTCACTGAGTATGAAATAATCTACATCCCTCAAAAGGTAATCAAAGGACAATGCAGACTTCTTGGCAGATCATCCTATCCCTACAACATAAAAAAATTTTTTAGACAACTTCCCGATGAGGAGATTGACGTTTTCCTTCGTGGATGATGTTCTTTGATAGGTCAAAGCACGCTATGATGGAACAGGTGCAGATGTTGTATTTGTCTCACCATAAAGATAGATAGTACCATATTCATTTGTTCTTAGTGAGAGATGCTCTAACAACGTCGCTAAATACCAAGCCTTAATTATCGGACTACAAATGGCGATTGAAATGAAAATCACAAGCTTAGAGATATGTGGGGATTCTAAGTTGGTAATCAATCAATGTTTAGCCTTGTATAAGGTTAAAAGTGATGACTTAGTTCCTTACTTCCAATATGCTACCCAACCGATGGAAAAGTTTGAGCGAATCTCTTTAGTTCATATTCCACAAAAAAGAAAACTAAATGGCAGATGCTCTAGCTAATCTAGTTACAAGTTTGACACTGCTTAAGGACGAGACTGTACATGTCCCTCTTTGCCATAAGTGGGTATTGCCACCATTGCCAATATTACAATAAGAAGAAGTAAATGCTACATCAATATTTACTATTGAAAGCGAAGATTGGCGACAACCATTAATTGACTACTTAGAGCATGTGAAGTTACCTGATGAACTAAGACATCGAACATAAATACGACCTTGAGCTCCACGCTTCATTTACTACAAAGAAACACTTTATCGACGCTCATTCGATGGAGTACTTCTTCGATGCCTAGGAGAAGAAGAGATAAATCAAGCAATTGAAGAAGCTCATTCTGGGATCTATGGGGCTCACCGATCGGGGCCAAAACTTCATTTTCAAATCAAAAGGATGGGATACTATTGGCCAACTATAGTTAAGGATTGTGTGGAATATGCAAAGAAGTGTCAATCATGCCAATTCCACTCAAATTTTATACACAACCCCTTGAGCCACTCCATCCTACAATTGTGTCATGGCCATTTGATGCATGGCTACTTGACATGGTTGGACCCATTACTCCTAAATCCTCTACTGGACATGCTTACATATTGGAAGCAACAAATTATTTTTCTAAATGGGCAGAAGTTGTGCCACTTAAAGAAGTGAATAAAGAAAATGTAGTGAACTTCATTCGAAGTAATATTATCTATCGGTATGGGGTACCACAATATATAATCATTGAAAATGGGAAACCCTTCTATAACAAATTGATGATCAATCTTTGTGAGAGGTTCAGTTTCAAACAACACAATTCATTAATGTACAATGCACCAACCAATGGTATCGCAGAAGCATTCAACAAGACTCTTTGCAACTTAATGAAGAAAATTGTTGATAATTAAAAGAAGGATTGGCATGAATGAGTAGGAGAAGCACTTTAGGCATATCGAACGCCTACACAAGCAACCCCTTATTCCCTTGTTTATGGTGTAGAAGTTGTATTGCCCCTTGAACGTCAGATCCCTTCATTAAGGATTGCTATATATGAAGGACCAACTAATGAAGATAATGCCAAATTACATCTTCAAGAGTTAGAAGCACTAGACAAAAAGTGACTCGAAGCCCAGCAACACTTAGAGTATTATCAAGCACGCTTTTCAAAAGCTTTTAAAAAAAAGGTTCGCCTTTGGTCTTTTCAAGTTGATGATCTAGTTCTTGCCATTCGTAGACCCATTATCACCACACATAAGACTAGGAGTAAATTTACATCAAAATGGGATGGACCTTATGTGTTACAAGAAGTCTACACCAATGGTGCTTATAAGATCGTCACTGGAGATGGATTAAGAATTGGCCCTATCAATGACAAATTCTTAAAGCGTTATTATGCTTGAGTCACACTACACCCTTGGCCTACATGAGCATAAATTGTGTATGGCGCACCAAAAAAAATAAAATATATCCAATAAGTCGAAAACCTAAAAAGACGGCTTAGGCAAAAATGAGGACATATGCTCACAAGATTAAATTTTGCTTTTAGTCTTGTCAAAAGTTAGAGCGATCACATCCACACCAAGCATGCAAGCTTGTTACATTGAGTCCTTAAGGCTTCTTGAAGGGTCTCTAAAGTCTTGACATCGACATTAGTAAGCACAAGGGTTTGGGCGATAATGACATGTAATTTCCTCAAACGAGAAACATCATTATGTTTATTGGCTATAATCTCATCAATCTCCAAGATTGAGTTATGAAGGTGCTCTTTTTGTTTACCTAGTTGCTCCAATTCCTTCTTAAGTGCTTCCTATTTAGCATCGAGAGTAGTTAAGTCTACATTTAATGATTGACGACGGTTCACCTATATACACTTAGAGTTTAGAGCATCCATAATATGAGACGCAATAATAGTTAAATATTCGCTTTTTACTTCCAGATATATCTTTATAGAATGGGGGTGTCGCATTGCATTGAGGTGATCTACACTTTCCATGTACTTATCAATTTGAGACTTTAATGGTGAAGGGTCGACTCCAATCTTCGTGATAGCATTGAAAAGCTCATCAATTTTTCCTCTCAATAATGGGAGACATTCATTGGAAATTTTAATAATCATCACCTTAATGCCTTCTCCTATCATAAGTGCTTCTTGGCGTTAGGCATTAAGGATGATTTGTTCAACGTCGAATATGTGAATGGAAGTAGAAGGAGCAACCACAGTAGGGCATGTAGATTGTTGTTCAACAATTAAACCTGCAACTGCTAAAAGTGTCAATTCATCATATGTTGTATCTCTAATTGTGGTCTTTTGACCTTGAGATTCAATTAGAACATCACTTAAGATGTTAGTAATACCTTCATTACTCAAATGAGAATGAGACAAAGGTAATGGGATGATAGAGTGATTATCTTGTTGTATGGTCAAGGTAAAGGGTGTTGACTCCCTAGTAGCAACAATACTTTCGAATCGATCCTAAGGAGAGGACTCATCTCCTTCATTGAAAAATTGGTTGTCACCCGCCACCTAAGGCAAATATTTATTTTTGTTAGTATGAATGCAAAAAAAAAAAAAAAAAAAAAAAAACCTTTTCATCATCAAGTTCCATCGATTGAGTAGAAGTTAGGACGTCAGCAAAGAAGACATTTACATCAAGAGGATAAGAGTTAGTCTCATCATAGTACACAGGGTTGGATCTAATTTTTTGGCATTTGAAGTAACATTCACTTGTATCTTCAGAGTTGTCGTCTGATACATAAAGACCCTGTGCATTGTTATGTTGCTTAAAAGTCTTGTGACGGTGAGTATTACCACCGTTGAAAATAGTTTCCTCATGCTCTGAGTGTGTGGAGGTATTAGTTTGATGTCCACCTATTGAGCGCTTAGAAGAAGCTCTTGAATCATTAGGTAAATCATCAAAATCCTTCTCAACATTGTCTCTAATATTCCCCTTAGTAGAAATACTTAAGTCAACCTCATGCGTTCTAGTCTCTAAAGATTTTGAGGGTATTTGCTGAGAAGAATTAGGAGGGGGCTCCATACAAGTAGCAGTAAGAATTTCCTTATCAGGATTACGTACTCTGATCCACCAATCCGCATAAGCCTTGGTGACTAAAAACTCTTCAAGACTATGATAATCTGGTATAGTAACTTTGGAGTAGGTATCAAGCCTAGTACATGAATCCCAATGTTTATACACCGCCTTTAAAGTTTTAGTTAGAAAAATCCCTGGAAAACCCCCCGAAGGTCTTGAGGATACCCAAACTGCCTAGAAAACCGATGAGGATAATACAGTTGGATTACCCGATGGTTACCTTGTCGCAAAGATAAATAGTTAGAGTGAAGACTTATGAGATAAGAAGCTTTGGTAACACTAATAGATTCATTATCAATCCAGTGCACATGCTCCTTGTGGCGTAATGCCAAGTGGTCCAGCCTTACGCCTTTGCAAGACATTATCAAAGCCTGAGCTTGCAAATCATCAAAACACTTAGCAAAAAACTCGCCAGCGTAATAAGTCATCCGTGGGGAATGGCTCCAAAAAGGAGAAATGAAATGGGTATCAAAATATTCACCTAACCATTCGTATAAGTAATGAATAGGGAAAATAGATGCATTAGTCCCAGGCTTCGAAGAATAAGTGATTTCATTTAAGCTGTTATAAATGCTTGCTAACACTGAAACAACAAGGCTAAATGTCTCACCTTGAGCCATTCTACTAGCTACCTTGAAGACTTCAGGACAACTCAAATTGACACCCCCAAGGAAGAACGAAATTGCAAAACCAACATGCTAAGAAAGCGCCCAAGTAAGTCTCCTTCACATCTGCCTCAGCTATGCCAAGGTTGTAAAAAATTTCCATCTCTGACTGAGTACGAGATTTAATAGGATCAATTTCCCCAAAGGGGTTATGAGTCTCCTTAGGCCTTTGCACCTTATTCCTTGTACTTTTCTTTGGAGGTTTTGCATACTTCATGGAGCCTTTATACCAAAATGACACCCAAAAGGCTAACTTGACTGAAGACTTCCCTTTCGTGTCAGAGCAAATTCGATGATATGCAAGAAATAAGTTTTGACAACTTGGTGGGAGTGAGGACTTTGTTGCATCATTAGATAACTCTTCCACGCTCGGTACCATCTCATCATAAAAAGATCTAATGATGGGTAGTCCAACAATACGATACAAGTCCCAAAGAGAGATGGAAACCTTTCCAATGGAAGTATGCAAGGTGTTAGTGGTAGGACACCAACGTTCACAAAATGCCCTAATCAAAGAGGCATGACGATCATAGCTGAATAAGGATGCAAAAATAGCTTCATAAAGGTTACATCCTTTAAGAAATGGTCCATGTCGGCCCAATACCTCCTCTACCCATTCCCAATATCCTTCAGTAAAGAAAGATTCCCCAAGTACTTTGAATGAGCTTCCCCATTTAGCTTCTTTGTCACGAACATGAGCACCAAACAATCCAAATTCATCATGAACTTCAGTAGTAGTTGGGTGAGGAATTCAACAACAGAACATCAGAAACAAGTTTCACCTTATTGAGTTTTGAATTGCCGATATTTGTAAGCTTGCAAGATGCAACTCGGGACAAGGAAGAAATGTGTAATAGGTCCTTTGTCATTGGTACTGACAAAGATTGAAGGTCAATAAGTGACTCATGCACTGACAAGGTAGCCCCCTCCTCAAAATCTTCACTATCATCCTCAAGAATAGTTACAGTCTTCTCCTTGAAACATTTGAAGAACACCATCCTACACAAAAAGGAAAAAGAAGGTAGAGAGAGAGATAAATAAAATATGGGTCTAAGTTTTTAGATACCACTATGCATTTAAGTCAGATCCATTCGCATGAGTGAAGACCTTAACACTTAAGTCATATTAAGTGTTGAAAGTACAACACCGCATAGCATCAGGGCTATAACTTGTTTGCATAGATACCAAGTATTATTCTGGTTTTAATTAAATGTTAAAACTTGAACACAACTATGCATTCAAGTCAAGACAATTTGCATAGGTGAAGACTTTAGCACATAAGTGTCGAAAATACAACACCTCATAACATTAGGGCCATAACTTGTTTACATAGATAACAAGTATTATTCTGGTTTTAATTAAATATTAAAACTTGAACACCACTATGCATTCAAGTCAAGCCAATTTGCATGAGTGAAGACTTTAGCACATAAGTGTTGAAAATACAACACCGCTTCGCGTCAGGGTTATGACTTGATTACATGAGGGTCAAACTTTAAATATTCATATGTTTTTTTTTAATTATTTTTATTTTTTATTTTATGGATATTTAAGTTTATTAAAAATTCCCCCTCAAGTATTGAGGTAATTTAAAATTAATTAATTAATTAATTAAAATTAAATTACCCGAAATCAAATTCATCTCTATGAATAATGAAGGCCGACACGTGTTCGAAAAAGGTGAGTCTTTTTTCTTCCTTGACAAAAAAAAATGAATAAAGATATCACGTGTCAACATATATATATCCATCCACTTTTTCAGAAGATCACGTGAATGGATTTTATCTATGTATATATATATATATATATATTAAATCCTCATCCTTACACCAATATATAGATATATAGCCCAGTGATGAAGTCTCCCAAGGCAACCAACATTGAGGCTCAGTCCCCATTGACTTCGGCATACACCCACCAAGCTCCAAAATATATATATATATATATATATATGTATTTAAAAAAAATACTTACAAGTTTGAACAGGTGAAGACTTCTCGCGGTGAATTCAAGCCGAGTTTCTTAAAATTGGGTTGAAAATCACCCAAAATTTGAGAAAAAAAATAGAATCGAAAGGATTCAAGTCGAGGTTTCTCAAGTTGGGTCAAAGAACACTCAAAGATCAAAAGAGCTCTTTAAAAAAGTTCAAGTCAAATTTCTCAACTATTGTCCCCTTTATATAAAAAAAAAAAAATGTATATAGGGATGACAAATTGGAAGATGATTGAAAGTGTAAAGCAAGAAGGAAAACAAATTGGAAGAGGATTCAAAGTGTAAAGCAAAAATGAAAACAAAGTGGAGTTTGGAAAAAGTGAAAAAGAAATATTTTTTTTGGAAAAAAATATGAAACTTCCTATTAAAATATTTCTTTGGAAAAAAAAAAATACTTCAAGACTCACCCCATCCACATGACAATGCATATACATGATGCGTCTTGAAGTGGGGGGCATTTATAGACATAAAAAAATTAGTGGATTAAATTACCACTAATTTGGTTTTCAAAATGAATAAAAAAAAATCCTCTTATGGATAAGTTTCCCTAATCTCCAACTATAAAAGGATAATAATAATAATATTAAAAAAACTATTATTATTATTATTATTATTATCTTGTTGGTAAAACCTTCCAGGAAAAGAAAATTTGCTAAAATCAAGGAACTAAATCCTTTAAATTAAGCAACTAAATTCCGAGAATTTGAAATTCAAATTTTATATCTTCACTTATAAATAGAGGTGTCTTTTTTCAAGAAAGGAGGGGAAGAAATTGAGAAATAAATAAAAAAAATCCAGAAAGGAAAATTCTAAGGAGAAAATTCAAAGACAACTTTGTACGGGAAAATGGGTTTCACAACAAAAGAAAAAGTTTTATCAAATTTCTCTGCAAATTCAGTAAATGGTAGGACTGCTAAATGCGTTCATCACTATTTAACGAGTTCATTAAGGAATAAGCTACTTGTGGCCCTCAATTGATCTTCAAAATCAAGAAAATGTCATCGTTGTTTTCCAAAGTGTGATCAAGGTGAAAAAAATCAAAGGGATAATATTCTTTTGAAAAAAAAAAAAAATATTTTGAGATTGTACCCACAATATTTTCAATTTTAATAAATATTTTATTTGAATTATTTTCCTATTTGTTTTGCTAATTTTGCAGGGACCATTTACTTAAATTTATGCATACATACTCTTTTATGAACAACGTAGTGTATAAAAAGTGTAACACTTTTTTTTTAACTCAGGTAACTCAAGTAATATATCATTTCTACCATAGTGAATCCATTCTTCTTCTTTAGCGTATAAAAAAGTGACTCCATTCTTCTTTAGCACATTAACTTGAATACGCAACTCAAGTAATATATCATTTCTACAATAGTACTTTTAGCATTTTAGTGGTATTTTTTTTCGTCATAAAAATGTGTACCCTTTGAATAAGCAACCTTTCAGGTAGCGCATTTGAAATGTGTACAACTTCAATGTGCAAAAAAAAACATTAATTTTTTATAAAATTAAGAGCAAATTAATATAAATGATTAAACACAATTTTTATGAAAAAAATATATTTTATTTTTTATTTATATAAATAAAAATAAAAAATTTAACAAAACAAAATATTAGAGCCACAACCAAGTTTCTATCTTATGTAATTTAAAATATTAAACATTTTAACCAAGAAGAAAATTAAAATTGTGATCAAGTTACATCCATAAGCAAAAAGTTAAAATAGTGATTATCGACTCTGATTTTCACATAAAAATTTAACAATTTTTTTAAAAATATAAACAATAAAATAATATGACAATGTAATAGGATTATAAAATAAATAGATATTTTATTTAGGAGGAATATAGAAAATCTTATGTCCTAAGATTCTAAATTTGTTCATTATGAATTTATTTTTATATTAAATTTGTTTTCATTAATTATTTATTATATATTTTTATTTTGTGTCTAAAATATCCATAAATAATTGAAATCGATAAATGTAAAAGATAAAATAATGAAAAAATGAAATAAAAAAGATTTTATGAAGTCAACACATTAGAAAATAAGAAACAGAAAGGTAGAGATATTACGAAGGAGAGGAAAAAGAAAAAAGAAAAATCATATGACATGGTTGGTTACCATGAGTCAATTTTTTTTTTTATTTAAAAAAGACAACAATAATTTGCTCTTTAACTTGTCATATTAAAGTAAAAAGAAAAAAATAATTTTTTTGTAGTAATTAATTGTGAAAGGAGATCGAGGAATACAGTGTAATTTTAAAATTTTGATGATTTCACTATTGAAATACATGTTTCTACAATTAATTTTTCCAAGATGTATGTACTTTAAAATTTAAAATTTAAAACTTTAAATTTTTTTTATATTTTTTAGCTGTTGCATGATTACATCATTCTCCATGAATAGAATTTAAAATTTAAAACTTAAATTTTTTTTTTATATTTTTTAGCTGTTGCATGACATCATTCTCCATGAATAGAATGTGATAGGGCATGGTTTTTAAATCACTTTTATAACATTTTTTTTTATATAATTAATATGTTTGGCAAAAGATATTCTTAAATGATTTAATTTATATTCAATGCTAGTAGTCATTTTAACTGGATAAACTTTCAAAAGCAAATTTGAAGAATTTGGGTCAAATGTAATGTGCATTTGTAGGGCCCTCCCAATGGACCTCTCGTAATGCCAAAACCAACTTTTCAAGATGGGACTTTTTAATAAAATAATATTCTAATAACATAAATCATAAACAGAAAATTTTAAAGCATGACCAAATCTTTCAAGATGAAACTTTTAATGAAATAACATTCTAATAACATGAATCAAAACCAAAAAAATTTAAAGCATAACCAAAATTTTCAAGATGAGACTTTTAATGAAATAACATGAATAAAAGCAAAAGGTCCAAAAATTAAAATCATTCAAACTTTCAAAGTAATCACCCTTATCTCTAATCCTAATTCCAAAATTCCGCAAAAAACTAACAAAGTCAAAACAAATTTTCAAAATGAAACAATGTCCAAATGAAATAACATATGTTATATTCCCCTCAGACCACAGCCTGAATGTGCTCTCTTGGTGGAAAAAAATGTGAATGAAAGATCCCACTGAAGTGAATTGGGTCCATGAATCTAAGAAATAGTGAGAATTCTTGATCTCTCTCAATATCTCTCTCAATTTGAAAATCCAAGCTTTGAATTGATGTCCTTTCATTGATTCCTCCTAAATTACATTGATTTATCCCAAAGATTTCATTTCAATTCGAATTTGGTTATTCACCATGTATGAGGATCCCCACTAAGCATCCATGGCTGAATGGTTAAAGCGCCCAACTCATAATTGGCGAATTGGTAGGTTCAATTCGTACTGGATGCATGCCAATGGGACCGAAAATGTGTTCTCAATGATCCCAAAACACAGACTGAATGTGACCCTCGAAAACACGCTCCCTCTTACTCTCAGACACGGCTTGAATGTGACTCCAAAACACGCTCTGAATATCCCCAGAACACGGCCTGAATGTGCTCCTAAAATGAGTTGAATATCTCTCTGTCTCCATATTCTTTCAAAACCCTCCCGAAATGTCTTCAAAACGCGGACTGTATCTCTCATCCTCACCACGGACCAAATCTCCTTTTTTCGTTTGTCACACGCTCTGAATGATTTTGTTTCAAAGACCGCAACTGAACCTCCCTTTTGCATGTTAAAATCTTCCTTCCCAAGAAAACCGCCACATGATTCCTCTCTTTTACATTGTTGGATATTCCCTCTAGAAAACCAGCATAATCCCCTAAAAAAAAAAAAAAAAAAAAAAAAATCTCAAAATCCCTATGCGGAATTCTAACCTTTCAAGGACTTTCTAAGAACCCATTATGGCCGAGTATCTCTTTTCAAAACCAAGGTATAAACCCAATTTTTTTTAAATTGTGGAAGGTGTCAAGAGACACCTTTCACAATTCCCAAAAATAGAATTATACTGAAGAGACACCTTCCATAATTTTAAAAAAAAATTGGGTTTATACTGAAAGTGTCTCTTCAAGAGACATTTTCCACAATTTTCATACACAGTATAAAATTTCAAATTTATGTTGAAGAGAGACATTTTTAGATTTAAAATCATTTTCACAATTTTTAATATATATTGGATTTTTTGGAATTGTGGAAAGTGTCTTTTCAAGAGACACCTTTAGTATAAATCCACTTTTTTGGAATTGTAGAAGACATTTCTTCAAGAGACATCTTTAGTATATATTGGAATTTGTGGAATTGTGGAAAGTATCTCTTCAAGTGACACCTTTTGTATAAATTAAAATTTTTAGGAATTGTAAAAGGTGTCTCTTCAAGAGACACTTTTAATGCATATTGGATTTTTGTCAAGTGGAAAGTGTCTTTTCAAGAGACACTTTTAATATAAATCTAATTTTTTGGAATTGTAGAAGGTGTCTCTTCAAGAGACACCTTTACCTTAAATTCAATTCTTTTAAATATGTATCATGATTTTGAAAATTGTGGAAGGTGTCTCTTCAAAAGACACCTTCCATGTGGCCAAAACTGCCGTAGATCTATCAATATTTTCTCAACTACCATTTTTTAATAATTATTTTTAAAAATTGCCTCAAAGTTAAAAAAGCTCGTTGAAAAATGAGTGAATCCACTTAAAAAATAAGTACATTACATTTACATTGTAAATGTGACATTCTACTTATTTTGGACATGGGCTTTTATTTTTATAGGCCTCAAGATGCATTTAAGGTCTTCCCATATCTCATTATGCATCCTAGAACCTAGGTACACCCCTTGGAAAAATAGGTACATTGTGTTGAAAATTAATTACACCCTCTTAAATATTTTAATTGTATAGGTGACTCATTTAGTCTATTTTGGACATGAGCTTGCACTTTTATAGGCCTTGACATGCATTTGAGGTCTTCCCATATCTTGTTCCACATCCTAGAACCCATAGTTACATCCATTGGAAAATTAGGTACATCGTGTTAAAAAAATAAGTACATTCACTTAAAAAATAAGTACATTGCATTTACATTACACTAAGTTACTCATTTGGCCTATTTTGGACACGGAAAAATTGGTATATCATAGAACCTTTTGTACATCCATAGGAAAAAAATAGCTACATAACGTCAAAACCAAATAATAATGAAATTGATCTTAAAAACTAAACTAATTTTTTTTAATGCGTGATAGGACAAAGAACATACATGTTGTCTTAATTACTATCAAATGACTTTTGTACATAGTGTTCATAAAATGTACCCTTTTTCCTATAGAATGAATGATGAGTCTTATACCTATTCATATTCATGAATGATATACCATAATGTGTCGTGCTTAACTAGTAGTACATAAGTAAAGTTAAGCAACTTGATTATGATTTATGCTTGTTCCAGAATTAGTCACTTGAACCTATAACTCAAATAAATAATGAATGTGTATAAGAAGTGAAATGAATCAATTATACAATGTAAATTTGATGTGCTTATGCTTTAAGATGATGTACTCATTTTTCAACAAGATGAACCTATTTTTTCAAGGGATGTACCCAAGGTTCTAGAATGAGAAATGAGATGTGTGAAAGCCTCAAAAGCATTTTGAGACCTATAAAAGTGAAAGTGCATGATAGGAATAAGCCAAACAAGTCACCCATACAATGAAAATAATATGTTCTTATTTTTTAAGGGAATGTACTATTTTGTAATATGATGTATTTATTTTTCCTAAGGATATACCCAAAGTTCTATGATGTGAAATGGGATGTGTGAAGGCCTCAAATGCATCTCAAGGCCTATAAAAGTGAAAACTCATACTTAGAATTGGCCAAATAAATTAGTTATACAATTTAAATGCAAAGTACTTATTTTTCGAAAGATGTACATATTTTTTAACACAATGTACCTATTTTTCCAAGGGATGTACCTAAGGTTCTAGGATACAAAATGGGATTTGGGAAGACCTTAAATACATCTTGAGGCCTATAAAAGTAAAAGCTCATGTCCAAAATAGGACAAATGCGTTAGGTATACAGTTTAAATGAGATGTACTTATTTTTTGTGAAGATGTGCTTATTTTTCAATGCCATGTATCTATTTTTCCAATTGATGTACCTAGGGTTCTAGGATGCAAAATGGGATGTATGAAAGCTTCAAATGCATTCCAAGGCCCATAAAAGTGAAAGCCCTTGTCCAATATAGCTTATGTCAATAATGCATGCCTAGGCCTACAAAAATGGAAGATCATGTCCAAATTAGAGCAAATGAGTCACATGCATGATATACATATGGTGTACCTATTTTTAAACAAGATGTACTTATTTTCAAATAGGATATATTTATTTTTGCCAACGATGTCCCTTTTATCAAAGCATATCGAACAAGATATTGGACAAGATCATCCATTTTTTTAGGTCTAGGCATGTATTTATGATGTTCGCACATCTCATCTGTCATGCTTTGATACTAGGTACGTCATTGGAAAAAATAAGTGCATCCTATTTGAAAATAAGTACATCTTAGCTTAAAAATAAATATAGTCCTTAGAAAAATAAGTACATTATATATCATTTAAAAAACACAAATATTAATATTTTAAGCTTAGATTATATTTCCTATGGTTTAAACTATTAAAATAACATTACTAAATTAATACTGTCTATCAAATAGCTATAGTAATAGAATTGAAGGTAACTAAATTATATTACTTATTTTTATATTATAATGTCACAACAATATATTATATAAAATTAATCCAACAATTTAAATAACATAACTCAAAATAATTCATTAAGGTTGCAAACAATAAAAATAAATAAAACAATTAGGGTCTTTGTCTTCCCTAAATTGCATCCATAGTAATTTAACAATAATCTTATTAAATAATCATATAAAAAATTTGAAAAATAAATAGGCTCATTAACATACTATGTTAGCCCAAAGGTTCTCCTAATTGTGTTTTAATGATAAGAAACCATGGTTAAGTTGCTAATTATTTTAAATTAAAAGAATTTCAAGTTTTAGTTTGGAAATTCAAAAGGATATCCAAGAAACTTATCAAAGGACCCAATAGATACAAGATTGAAACATATAGAAGGCCTTCTAATCTTAAGAAACATATGTAAGATGAATCCATGCATACACTTAGGATTTTCATATCTTTTTATGCATCTTTAAAAACTTGGTTTATTAATTAAAATTAAATTTCCATTAAACCTTGAGTTTTCTTTTACAAACCTTATGCAAATTGTTTTAAATTTAATCTATTAATACTCCTAAAGACTTTGCCTAAGTGTTAAAAATGAAAGGAATAGAAAAAATAGGTTTTCGGACCAAAATAGGTAAATCAATCAAGGGACTATCCAACCGGCTCAACTGGTTAGGGTACCAGTCGATCGATTATGCCTTCCTAGTTGAGGACTGATTGAGGGATGCAAAGAGTATTCTCTTTCTTCCAGTAGCTATGCATTCCCGATCAATGGTAGGTTTCCCTGGTCGAGGTCTGGTCGAGGCCTGACGGTCACCTACCATACATTTATTACCCAACGATTAGTCAACCAGTTGACCCCTAACTTGACTAGTCGAGGCTAACTTTTTGGTAATTTTGGCTCCCGTGGTTAGAAACTTATAAATTAAGAGTTTTACTTCATTTATGAACATGAGAACACCTGCATTCAATTGTTTAACTACATGTTCTTCTCTTAAAAGCTCTCATTCTCTCCTTAGTGCATTAAATCCTTACTTGCATACTCTTTAGTGCACTCTTGTCATTCTTCCTAGCATTTCAGTTGTATTTGAGCCTTTATTAAGCTAGGTTAAGAGTTTCTTTCATTATTTTTAAGTGAGATCGTGTGAATAGAAAGCTTCAAGTTAGTGAATACTTGAAGGATTGTGTAAGAGCCATTGGAATCGGAATCCAAGTGTAAAGACGTTGGAAGCTTGGTTGAAGCTTCAAGGATAGTGGAACCCTCACTCAATTAGGAGCTTGAGGGGTTTGGACGTAGGCAAGGAGTGTCGAACCACTATAAAATCTATGTTTGCTTCCTCTAACTTTATCTCTTTATATTTGTGCTTCTTTTTCTTGAATTTGTTGTGTTTAAAAAAAGATTTTTTTAAAACTCAATTCAACCCCGCTCCCCCCATCTTAGATGTTTTCCTAATTAAGATCAACTTTCTTTTCTCATACTACTCACCCCAAAAAAGTATAACACCTCAAAAAAAAAAAAAAAAAAGATTTACCATTAATTTAAAAAGAAAAAAAATCATAAAATATTAAATAAGAAAGAAAAAAAAACAAACACTTGGTGGCCTTACCCTTACGTTAAAGAAAAAAATTAGTTATAACAATAATTTTACACAATTTTAAAAAATTTAAATTAATAATAGAGAGGGGGTTGATTAAAAAATATTTTCTACAAATTAGAATTACATATTAGATGTCTATTTTTTTTTAAATTAATTTCATTATCTTATAATAGTTGACATTTTATAAACATTTACTATTACTAGTAAACCTTTTTCCTTAATAATAAATCAATTATTTATTTTTCGAACTAAAATTAATGATATATAAAATTTTATTTTTTCTTTCAAATTTTGGTGAAGCAAAATTGAGTTATTAATGCTTTGTTTAGGAAGTGTTTTTAAAAACAATTTAAAAAAATATTTTTTAAGAACAGTTTTTGAAATTTGGTCTTTGATATTTTGTAGACCAAAAGCTTGTTTTGAAACCTGAAATATTTTTTACTTGTTTTCTATGTTTTTAAATACATTTTAACAATAAATTTTATATGTAGTGTTTTATTTTTAATCATTCTCCATATTTGTATACTTATTTTTTTAAAAATAGTCCTAAAAAACCAAGTGAAAATGACTAAAAGATGTTTTCAAAAAATACCATATTTTTGTTTTTAAGATAAAAATGTTTCATATTTTTTTTAGTTGTCAAACATGTTTTCTTGGTTTTTCTTTTAAAAAAACCAATTATTTTTTAAAATAGTTACCAAATTGAAACTAAATCTTTTGTCTTTTATTTTTTTAAGAGTAGCGAGCTATAATAATATTTTAAAACTAAAAGAAAATTAATATAAAATATTTAATACAATTTTTTATGAAAAAATAAATTTCTATTTTATTTTGATATAAACAGAAAATTCAAATTTTTAATCAAGCAAAAAAACTAGAACCATGGTGAAGTTAGAACCACATTTAATTATTTTGATTTTATGATAGAGGAGGCATGTAAGAGGTGAGATCACACATTTTTAAAAAAAAAAAATTTTATGATAGTGGAAATTTTGGAACAACAAAGTGACATGTCTCCCACATTTGAGAGTGAACTATATGTATTATGTTTGGGTTTTTTCTCATCTGTTATTGTTGTCATAATAGGATTTCTTCTAACAAAAATTTAAAACAAAATATAACATAAACATAAAAATTATGTGATAAATATATTTTAATTTTATTTAGTACTTAGCTATCCAAGTTACGTAAAAGACACATTTTTAAGTTTTTCCCTGCCTCATGAGGGCAAACTTTGAGTCCCAAACTTTTTGTCTGAAGCAAATGCTGGAAGTCCAAGATGATGGTTTTGAACATCCAAGAGGACACCCGATCCACGCTCTCTTCCCTTGGTAAAGAGGATCTCCACCTGATCTTCGACCACCCTTGCCATGGGGGTTAGACTTTGAAGATGCTTTGGTAACAAGATATAAAGCGATCTGATCATATAAAATTACCTCTGCATTTTGAAGTCCTAATTCTTTCTTTTGCCTCTCACACTATATTTTGAATTAGGGGCTTGCCTCTTTCTCTCTCTACTACTCGTGTCTATCTCCTGTCAAGTGTGCTCCCTGCCACGCTACTCTCACAGCAACTGTAATACAAAATCTATGGCCAATATAGATCTAGGGGAGAATTGTGCTGGTGTTGTATTCCTGTCACCCATAATTGATTACAATGATATGAAATAGTAATAGACAAAAATATCCTTTTAACTCATTTTTGTCTTCATTCCACAACTCTCCATATGCTACTATTAACAAATTCATCTTTATTTAACCATTTTTTTATTTTTCATTTTTTTTAAACTCTTTTATAAATAATTGAAAAATCAACATTATTTTCTATTTAAAATTATAAATAAACAAAAATTATATTAATGATTCAAAAACTATTTTGGAAAATACTTTCTCAAAAACTATTAATTTAAATAAATAAAAAAATATCTTTTACATTTTAGAAGTAAATAATTTAATGATTAAAATACTATTTAAAATAAAAATATTCACTATCTTTCCCTTTATACTAATAAGTATTTTAAAATTTATTTTTTACTATTATAAAATAAAAAGTTTAAATTTTCTTTTAATCTTCTTCCTTCCTTATTTTAATAACTTTTTGAAGATGACTTTTGATAATAAGTTATATGAAATGTTGCAAATTTGTTTACTAAGGATTTTTTTTTTTTAATAATTTGAATTAATTGAAAATTTTTCAAAATAAGAAAAAGAAAAAGAAAGAAAGAGGATGGATGGAGAGTTTTTATTTTAAATATCTAATTAAAATGTTTTCATATGACCTAATTTTAGAAGTGGATTATATCAATACATAGTACAGTAGATATTGATTTTTTTTCTTATATAAAAGGGTTGAATGATATATTTACTCATTTGAGATGAAAACAAGTAGTTAAAAATTATATAGATTATGTTTGAGTTTGGTTTAAAAATATTTTTCTAGCTTTTATTTTTTATTTTTAAAATAATTTTTTATTTTCTATATTGTCTCTTTTTGAAAATACATTTAATTAAAAAAAACGATTTTTAAAATTGAAAATTGAAAACCTTGTTCAGTACTATTTTTATATGAAAATAATAACAAGAATTAAATTTCATTTATTAATTATTCTTTTTTATTTTTTTATTAGTTAGTTTAATAATAAAATAAAAATATAATTTGTTCACAATTAAACAAAGGAATTGGCCAATTGTGTATTTTTTTTTCCACAAAAATATATTATATTCACACAAAAAGTCGAATTTAAGTTTTTTGCCATTTTCTTAACCAAACTACTAGAGTCATGTTTAATTCACCTATAAGCACACATTCACTATAGGGATTTGGAATTTGCGTCACTATATAAGGGTATTCACTAATTATACAAGGGGTGCACAAGGCTACCCTTTGTGAAAGATTTTAATCGATTATGAACCACTCATTTATTTTCTTTATCACTTACGGATTGTACACCCATGTCATGCAATTTATTTAACTCCCACATGGAAATTCTAGTACTTTCCCCAGTAATGATGTTTGGGATAAATATTTTGACCCTAAGCCATCCACCATTTTCTCAACCAAACCATTTGAAACATGGCTAACACACCTATGTGTAACTTAGGAGGAGGGATGTGAAACTTGTGCTACTGTACAAGGGTATTACACGAACTGTACAAGGGTATTACACTAAGTGTACAAGGGTGTACAAGGCTACCCTTTGTAAAAAATTTCAATCAATTCTAAACTACTCCTTTTATTTTCCTTATCACCCACGAATTTTACACTCATGTCATACACTTTATTTAACTTTCACATGGAAATTTCAATACTTTCCCCAATAATGATGTTTAGGGAAAAACATTTGATCCTAAGTCATCCAACATTTTCTCAATCAAACCATTGGAAACATGGTTAACACACCTACGTTGACACATAACTTAGGAGAGATATGGAATTTGTGTCATTGTACAAGGGTGTTACACTAACTATACAAGGGAAATATACTAAGTGTACAGGGTGTACAAGATTACCCTTTATGAAATATTTCAATCAATTTTGAGCCACTCCTTTATTTTCCTTGTCACCGAAGGATTGTATACCCATGTCATGTACTTTATTTAACTCCTACATGGAATTCCAATGTTTTCCACAATAATGATGTTTGGGGAAAAAAATTTGACCCTAAGTCATCCATCATTTTCTCAACCAAACCATTGAAAATATGGTTAACACACCTATATAGACACATAACTTAGGAGGGATATGGAATTTGCATTATTGTACAAGGGTATTACACTAATTTTATAAAGGGAATGTGTTAAGTGTACAAGGGTGTACAAGGCTCCTAATAGGTTTTGTACGATTTTTAAACAACTTGAACTTGACATTAGGATGATTATCGATATTTAAAAAAAAAAAAAAACCAAACTATGCCATTAAGACCTTCCCTAGCTAAATTAACACATAGGAAATAAAATTAAAATTAATCATGTTTGAATTGTTCATTACAAGTAAACTAAATGAAATATATATTTTTACTATTTTGCCCTTATAAACATAATAGTAGAGATTAAAAAATCATATTTAAATGGAATTAAAATAAATAAAATTTATTTTTGTAACATTTTTATTTTTTTAAATCATTAATTTAAATTATGAAATTAGTTTTAAAAGAAATATCATACAACTTAGACATGGTGAAATCCCAGAAATTGCAAGTAGAACAGATGAAATATGTAAAAAGAAATAAACAAAACACATAATGAAGGTTGAAAGAATTAGGCTGGAAATCTTCAACAATGAAGGCTAAAAAACTTGAACTAACATCAATAATGAAGGCTGATGAAGGATGTCAAAGTGGCTCTAATACCATGTGAGAGAAAATGGTAAAAGATTCTTATTCAATCAGTTGTTACAATCTTAATTTATATCTTATATTTACAAAGAAATTTAAAGGAAAAGAAAACTAATAATCCTTATAAATCAAGTAAATCCTTATAAATCAAAGATTGTTCTTCCTAATATAATTTACATTTATACACACTTTTCTAATCTAATTTACAACTATATATTACATAAATATATATAAGAGACCTCAGATAGGAAAATTCAGATTTCTAACATATTTTTCTAAAGAATGTACCTATACTTCTATCATATCTGAGAAAACAAAGGCTAAGTTTAGTTAAGAAAAACACCCAAAAGAGGGGGGTGAATTGGGTTTTTAAAATCTTTTCAATCACAACAAAATTAAACAAAATATAAGCAAAGTAAAGAGATAGAGTTTAGAGAATTCAAACTCGTGTTTATAGTGGTTCGACACTTCCTTGCCTACGTCCACTCTCCTCAACCTCCTAACTGAGTGAGAGTTCCACTAACTTGAAGCTTCAACCAAGCTTCCAATCTTCTTACACTTGGATTCTAGCTCCAATGGGCTCTTACACAACCTCTTCAAGATTCAACCCTCTTGAACGCTTTAACACTCAGATTGTTACAAGATAAAATCACTCAACCTAGCTTAAAGATGGCTCAAATACAAGACAAAGCTAGGATGACAAACAAGAGTGCACTAATGGATATGCAAGTGGTGATTTAATGCACTTATGAAAGAAATGAGAGCTTTTTGATCAAGAACAAGTAGGTGGGCTTTGAATGCAAGTGTTCTCTTATCAATAAATGAAGTGGAGCTCTCAATTTATAGGTTTCTAAGCTTGGGAGTCAAAAACAACTAAAGGCAACCTTGTCCGATCGAGCTAGGGGTCGACCGGTTCACTAGCCGTTGGAGCATTTAATGCATGATAGGTTACCCTTGCCTCAACCGGACCTCAACCTGTAAAGGAATCACCTCGATCGGGAAGAGAAGGCTATTGGGAGAGAGAAAAGGTTTTTAACCTTCCTCGACCGGATGACCTCAACCGGTCGACTGATTCCTCAACCGGTTGATCGGTTGGCCATAACCTCGACCGGTTGAGCCTTTTTTGCCCCGAAAAACCTATTTTGTGATTCCTTTCCTTTCTAACACTTAGGCAAGGTCTTTAGGTAAATTATTAAGCCAATTTTGAAACATTTTGCCTAAGGTAAATTAGTTAAAAACTAGGGTTTTAATGAAGTCGACGTTTTAAAGAATAAACCGAGTTTTCTAAGATGCATGAAACGTATGAAAATCCTAAGTGCACTCATGCATTCATCTTACATTAGTTTCCTATGATCTCAAGTCTTCCAAGCGTCTCGATCTTGTATCCATTTGGTCATTTGATGAATTTTCGAGTTTATACCTGAGATTCTTAAACATTAAACCAATTAGTTACTTAACCATGGTTTGTTATCATCAAAACCCAATTAGGAGAACCCTTGGGCTAACAATGTCGAACGGAGTTTTGGAAGGCATAAAATACATTCTGAGGCATCATAAGTCAAATCTTAGATCCAAATTAGGTTGAATTAGGTCATGGTTAACCTCAAATCAAATGTATGTATTTTCCTTATGAATGTATGTATATATAGATATTTTAAGAATATACTTATTATTGTAAATGATGTACTTTTTCTTAAGAATGTACTTATTTTTGTAAATAATGTATCTAGGGTTCTACCATGCCAAATAAGGTTTGGGAAAGCATCATGAGGCTTACATAAGTTAAAGTTTAGACCCAAAATAGGTCGAATAAGGGAATGATTCAACTCAAATCAAATGTAAATACTTTTATGGACTTTTACTTATTTTTCTAAAGCATGTACGCAAGGTTATATTACGTTAAATAAGGTATAGGAAGACCTCCACACTATTACAAAAAACACAATTTATGGCGCTTGATTCCTTGGCGCTTTAAAAAAAAATGTCATTACTTGGCTTTTAGAGGGGTAGTTGAGTAAATAAGTGGTCATAGTTTACGCTTAAAAGGAAAATGTTAGACCATGGTGCTTTATGTTGAAAGGATAATGATGCTTCCTATAGCACGAGGTTTTCTATAAGTGTCTTTATTATTTATTTTTACCTTGGCGCTCTATAAAAGTGACATCAAAATAACACCTTTATATATGGCTCACATATTTCCCATTCTCACCCACGACTTCATAGTACGCTAAACATTCCCTCCATTTTTGAAAAACCCCGACAAACTCTTGGAGCCCAGTTAACTACAATCAATTTCGATCAATGACTCCAGATGAGGCTCTTGACACTGGAAATCTTGTCACACAGTGCGTTTCCAAGCCATAATGTGAGATCTTGAGTATAAAAAATTGGAAATCATTTTTGAATCTCCATTTTGTGACTCTCATAATAGAGAATAAGCACTGAAACTCCTTTCTTCTCTTACAAATTCCACCATCGAGCGAAAAATCAGGTGATTCTCCACTCTTTCAACTCCATATTCCTCATTTATTGCAAGTGCTCTGATGCTGGTTGTGTTTCCCCTTGCAATTCGTGCCCTAATTATAGGGGCTATAGTGGAGAAGAAACACTGCTCACTCTAAGATCTTCAACATGAAACAACTTCATGCATAAAATCAAGGGGGGAGCCTTCCAAGTAAGATCACTATGAATTTCATTTCTTTCTTATTTTCAATACTATTTTATTTTATTTTTTGCTGATTTATGAGTGTTATCTTGTTGATTTGGTGTGGACATCAGAGGTTTTTTGGTTGCTTTGACTGAATCTAATTGTCTACATACATGCTCTGTTTTGGTCACATTTTGGATTCTTTGATTTCCCTTTGTAAATAGATAAATTTATCTTTAGGTTTAGTATTTGATAATCATATTACTTCTCTCATTTTTTTCTTACCTGTTCTTGATTTGTTGATTAGGTATGAAATGTGGCTTTTGTTAGTTCATTTTGTTTTACCCATTTGTGCCCTATTTTTTATTGCTTTCCTTTGCTTCTGGTCCATTCCCTTGGGCCTGCCAAGTGTCACATCTGGTCCAAATCTAGTATTTATAGAGAAAGGGAACTGAAAAATTGTACATGAGGTAGGGGAAGTGGTCGTTATGTTCAAATGGGTGTTCGTCAACCCATAATCAAAGGGGCTAAGTATTTAGAAATTAGTGCAGACAATTACCATTTATGTGAATTGAGAAAACTCTTGACGAGAAGGCTTAGGAACTATTCTCTTGTTGATTGTTAGAATGCATCTCTATTCATGTTGGCATGCTACCATAAAAGAGAAACAATTTTGTACTTTTGAAAAGGGCTCCAAACACACACCATAGGGAACGCCCAAGTTGATTGTGGACATGGTGGGGATTGGTGTGAGCACCGATTTTTTCTAGAATGAAGATTGTTTGGTGCACAGTTTGTAAAAAAAAAAAAGTTGACAGAAGGTTCTAGAGAGTCACATAAATTTAGTGCAGGGTTTTGGCTTGAAGGGAAGAAGATGAGAAGGTATTAGAGAGGTAGCAATTAGTGGACATATTTGAATTTTGATGGGAATAAAATAATTATCAGAAATTTTGAAGGGAAGTCTTTAGAACTTTGGGAAGGCAAACCGATTGTGTATGATTGTTAATGGTATAGAGGTAAGTTGATAGTGCATGGTTGTGAGGAGAAAAGCAACAAGCACATGATCACACCATTAGACTTTGAGACCACCAGATTGCTAGTCCAAGCACACATCAAATTGCTGAATTTTGAGAATTTGCATAAGCTTGTGAAGACCAACACCGCTAGTTGAATTTTGGAGAACATACGCTAGCTGAACTGATAAAGAAAGGCACGCATAGCTGCATAGAAAATTAGACCACCATGTTGTTACTATGAACACACACATAGCAGCCGCACTTTCATTGTCATCACACACAAGTCAACATGCTTCCTCGGCACACACCACTTTGTCTCCTTAAGAATTTTCTTCTTTTGGTTGTGTGACTTTATGTGATTATTTGTGTTTGTTAGTGATTTCAAAATTCTTATCAATATACCTTTCTAAAAATTAATTCTCAAATTTCCAAATTCGTCTTGGACATTCTTAGGTTATGAAAATTCAATTTTCTAAAAATTCATGCAACCAATTTTATTCGATATGCATAGTTTGAAAAAGAAAATTTAAAATGAATTTTGGTTTTGAATATACATGAATTAAATTTCATAACTCTGATCAATGGAGTCTTCATGGATAAATTTGTGGAAATTAAAATGGGATTTAATAGATCCCTACATACAAAGTCTTTTTCAAAACAAAGTTTTATTTATTTATTGAAATTATTGATAATTCACTGTACTTCTGCATTCGTAAATTGGAATTTGGGAACTTAAAAACCCTTTAAATTTTTTATAATTATTATATGACATTCTAGACTCCTTGAGCTTGATTTTGGAATCTTTCTTAGGTCAAATGTGGTTTTCCAATTAGAAGATATAAATCAATCTTTCAGAAGGTTCAATTTTCACTCTGTTTTTTACACTCAGTATTGTTTTGCAAAATTAAATTAGTAAATTGTTTATTTAATTTATTTGAATATTTTTATTTTAATCTAGACTTCTTAATTTAATTATTGATGCCTAAAATATTAATAAATAATTTCTAAAATGAGAGATATAATTTCTTTCTTCTTGCACCCACTCACAGATGCTCTTCTAGAGTTGAGAGATGTTTATTTATTTTTAGGTATGTTATGAATGTGATATTGCCCTATGATTATTTTTCATAAAAAAATATATATAGTAGGATAGTTATGTAAATTTTTGTCTAGTTTTAGGACATCTTGAAGTTAGTTAGAAAAATCAATTGTTGAACACCTTAAAAAGATGCCCAATTCTGGACCTATTATCATTATTATGAAATTTGGTACTAAATGAGGGCTGGTTAATTGATTTGGTCACTTAGATGGTAAACTAGACATGTAGAATATGTTCTCTGAAAATTTTCGCGATAAAAATTAACTTCTAGATATTTGTTTTAGATTTATTTTGTAGAGTCTTATGTTCTGATCTTTTTTTTTTTTTTTTCTTGTGGCGGCTCGTAGTGGAGAGTTCCCAAGGCAGGCTGTGTGTTTTCTCCACCCTTAAAGATGTCCTTCTTCCCGGCTGTGTCTTCTCACCCCTTTTCCTTCCCCCCTCCTTTTTTTTATTCCCCCCTCCTAGGCGTGTTGAAAGTCCCTTTTAAAAGAAATTCCTGCACTCTCCAAAACCACCAGCCCCCATTTTCTATGGCAATTGGCAACCCTGTATCTTTGGAGGAGTCCTCCTCTCTTAGAATTCCATATCCCTCCACAAAAAAGTCTCCCAAATTTCCAAAATTTCTTTTTCATAGTTTGAAATTTATCCTCTCCATTATTTATAAAAAAAAAACTGATTTTCCAATCTAAAAACTTAATCTTTTATTTTCAAAAAAAGCATTCAAGTGTCAACTCCTCGATTTAAAAAATATCCTGATTTTTTTATTTAAAACTTAATCTCTCTATTTAAATTTCTAATAAATAAATAAATAAGAATAACAATAAAGCTAAATCTTTTTTTTTATTACAAAAAATAATAATTCCGGCATCAATTTTTTTTATTAGTAAGTTTCCTTGCAAGAGCATCATATTTACTAAATCACATAAATGAATAAAAATTTTAGAGAATGATAAAATAATAATAATAATAATAATAATAATAAATAAAATGAAAGATAATAAATAAATAAATAAAAATAACAAATAAATAAAAATAAGAGATTGATAATAATAAAAATAAAAATAAATAAATAAATTGAGGGTAATGCAAGTTATGCAACCATCCAAGTTACGTAAAGAATGCCTAAATGGTGACCTAAGTGTGCTTAAGGTGGGTCTAGGTGATCCTAAGTGTGCCTAGATGAACCTAAGTGGGCCTAAGTGAGCCTAGATGGGCCAAATGTGCCTAAAGCTAAGGGTGTCCAAATGGGCTTAGTGTGCCTAAGTGGGCCTAAGTGAGTTTAGATGGGCCAAATGTGCCTAAAAGGGCCTAGGAGTGTCCAAATGAGCTTAGTGTGCCTAAGTGGGCCTAAGTGAGCCTAAGTGGGCCTAAGTGAGCTTAAGTGGGCTTAAGTAAACCTAGATAGGCCAAGTGTACCTAAATGGGCCTAAGTGAGTCTAGATGAGCCAAATGTGCCTACAAGGGCCTAGGGGTGTCCAAATGGGCTTAGTGTGCCTAAGTGGGCCTAAGTGAGCCTAAATGAGCCAACTGTTTATATCCCTATATAGTTCCATTATACTATTATGAAATTATGCGTTTATTAGGAAAATCTTAAAGAAATACATATTGAATTTTACATCTCAACCATTAAAATTTTTGGATAAAATGTAGACAATTGGATGATAGTATAGATAATAAGATTAAAATAATCAAAATGAAATTAAGATAAAATATAAGTAATGAGATCAAAATATAAAATAATGGGATTGACTTATACTGGCTAAGTACATGCATGTACATGTTTTTTGGTATTGTATTTGAACTGTATTTACAAATGTGAAAAGATATGGGTGAAGGTATTAGTGTGATGTGAGCTGGAGGTTTTAATTTTTCATGGTAATTAATATGTTGCCTACATTCTTAAATATATATATATATTTTGTTTTCAACTTGTCAAAATATACTTAATGTTAGACAAAATAAACCTACAAGGATCATCACTAGTAAAAAGTGATGGAATGGCGGCCATCAATGGGATAATTAATAGCTACTAAAGTCATCCCTTAATTTATAGAATGACTTTCTTTGTGAAGTCACCATGATATCAAATTTGAAAAAAAAACATTATTTTTCTAAAAATTTCTTATTTGCTAAAATGATTATAAATGACAAATAACCTAGATTATACATTAAACAACAATCCTAATTTGCTTTTTGTCTTTCTTCTATTTCATCTTGTTTTTATTTAGAAAATAATAAATTAATTATGAATAAAATTAATTAGTTTATAATTTAGGAAGAGTGACATTATTGAATCATAAATATTATTTATTACAAATTGACAATCTCATCTTAATTAACAGTCAATTAATCATCACTCATGCTTGAAGGTACCTTGTATGACCTATAGTCTAATATAACTTCATATTATTCTAAAGATCTAGTGAATATTTTGTTAATGTTAATTTTATAATTTATTCTTAGTCATGATTTGTTAATGTATATCTTGGTACTTCTAGTTGGCAGTGTTTTCAATAAGGATCATGCAATGGTTGCTCTATTTTGATGGATGTGTAATTGGAAAATTGAGAGGTGAAGCCTATTATACATGGTAGGTGTCACAACCTTTGTGTATTTCCTATACACATCCTTATTAGTTGGCTTGGTAGAAATCCTAGTGTTGTAATGGTACGAAAATTCATGCATTTTCAAACTCTTTTTTTGTAAAGCCTTTAGTCTTGTTACATGTGCATGCATTAGGAATATGTTTATCCTCAAAAAAACCATTTTGGATCCTTAAGATCACTTGCTTTATAACTTTTTTCAATCTAAATTTGTAGAGGCCTCTTCCTAAACTAATGGGCTTAAAGTTTAAAATATCCTATACTTATATTTTCTTTGACATTAAAAAATAGGAAGTTAGATTAAGACTTCTTACAAATAAGCCTATGGAAAAATAACACCTCATTCTCCCTAATATAGGCCTCTAAAGCCTCCTTGTCTAAAATAGGGTATCAACTTGAATACTAGCTCCTTAATCTAAATACAATTGTAAGGAAAGAAACTAGTCATTTTGACATAATAGTTTTTTCCTCCACCAAGGCCCTTTTACTTTTAGTCTGTTGGTCACTGTTACAAAAATAAACCCTTTGTCCATATTGTGTAGCTTTTGCTATCTTTGGTGTTATTTTACTCTTTTAATCAATAAAGTATTACCAATGTATTATTTTTCATGGATTCATAACATGTCAAGTTAAAAGATCAATTTAATTATAATGTTTTAGTTGAAATTAATTTCTCTTCATTCTTCATTTCTTTATCTCAATTATTCTACTACCTTTGGCTACCAACCTTCTTTGAAATTAATAAGCTTATTGAATTTAATGTGTTAAAACTTTTAAGAATCTAATTTGTTGCTAAATTGTTTATTATATATTCTTCAAGTTGTACTGAAAGACATAGGTCATTCTCTTAAGTATGTCACTACTACTCTTACTTATTCAGACCTGAACATGATCAATGACATGAAGAACACCCTGCAATAGTTGAAAATTTTCATAAAAGAATATTGAGGTAAGATGTTTAGGTTATTGTTAGTTTTATGAAAAAATTCCATGTTTAGAAAATCATTTCATGTAAGTTTCATATTTAGGATGTATACTTAGGATAATAGATATCCTCACATGATTAGATGTTAATGTACCCATGCAAGCTAGCTCTTTTCTTGACATTATACTTCATACTGACTATATTAATTGGTTAAATAGATAGAACCAATATATTGTAAATTTCATGTATAATTGATATTAACAATAGGAGGAACATAGATATTTTGATATACAATTTCATAATTTTACATATATATTTTAACTTACAATTTCATAATTTTTCAAACTTATAGTTTTTTCCTTTTAATTCCTTACTTGCTTCCCTTGCAAAACATCCAATGTCTTGTAGGACCTGAAAGAAGGATGAAAAGATGTTAATGGTTGAAGCTTCATATATAAGATATAAATCATACCAAAATATAGTCACTAAGATCAAGACTTTTCTTTTTTTAAGAGTCAAAGGCATTTATTTATACATATAATTGATGACTTGTAAAGGCCAATTGGGTGGAAGGGCTAAAAGACCATTATATAATGGAGATAGTTGATGAACAATGGGCCCTTTAGCTAATTTTAATTCATAGTCATGCCTAATTAGGGAAGAAGGCAACCACATGGATATACCATCTTCATTGATGAAAGGAAACCACCTAACCTAGTTATTTAATTGGTTCGGTTCTATCCATAATGAGTTAGTCCAAGTAAATGATTAAGTGTATACATGCTTTAAATTTAAGACCTACTTGGACTTATGGAAAGCCCCAATATGTGCAAGTCATCATCCACTCATGGTTACAATATGAATGATAACATGAGTTGGACAAAATTAATTATTCCATTCAACCTAAGTTAGATATACTTATAACATATTTTGATAACCATGGGTGCAAGTCATCATTCACTCATGATTACAATATGAATGGAAATATGAGTTGGACAAAATTAATTATTGCATTCAACCCAAGTTAGACAAAATCAAATATTGCATTTGGGAAAACACTAGAAAGTGGTTTCTTGTTTGTTTTCTTAAACACATAACAAGAGTTCAAGGAATATTTAGAAATTTGGTCTAACAAAATTATTGGGGTTTGTTCAGTTCTTCCAACATGTTGAAATTTATTGCAGCGAAAGAAATATATGTTGAAAATTTTAAAAATTGGTATATACACATTTCATTTATAGAGTTGTTTTTTTCTTTACTATTTGTCAATATTAGTTATATGTAACCTCTCAATTATTTTTGCATGTTGAGCATCTAGAACATGAGTTGTAACCATCCTTATGCATTTTGAAGAAAGATGATGTAGAACTAGATGCAACAAAAGACTATGAACAACTCAAAGTTGAAAAAGAAGTTGTAAATTTTTTTATTTTTTGAACAATTTCAACTAAATTTAATGCTAAGAAAATTCATAATTGATTATATCTGACGTTTATTGGTAAATTTTAATAGTGAAAGAGAAACACCACAATTAGTACTTTTTATCCTAGGACTTTCTTAAATTAAATTTTTACTACTCATTCATTGTTTGTGGAAAATTATAAAATAGAGCATAATTAGGACTTTTATGGGTTATTAAAATTTTGAATAAGATAAGATGACACTTTTTTAAAGTGTCATGCTTTGTTCTCATATGATATTAAAGGCAAAAGATGACACTTATTATGAGTGTCAACACCACTTTAACCTATACAATGATGTTTTTCATAGGCATCAAGGTTGAGGATTCCAGAACATGATGCTTTTTTTTTAGTGTCAAGGTTGAACATCGCTATAAGATGACACGTATCATAATTGTTGATGTTGCTTCTACCTGTACAATGACGCTTTATCGAGTGTCAATATTGAGATGAATGAAATTGCAGACCTATAATGACACTTATAGACTTAGAATAATGACGTTTTCTATGAGTGTCATGGTTAACCACCAAAGAAGATGGTGCTTGTGAAAAGTATTAACAATTGGAAATTCATAAGATGACAGTCTAAGATATGACACTTTTGGAAAACGTTATCTTATATCTATCTTGATGCTTAAAAAGCATCATCTTTTGACATTTTCCTTGTAGTGCCAATACATCCTGATAACAACATCAGTGAAATCCCACACTCAAATTAGGATGAATGAGTATAAGAATCATAGATGAAATGAAATGTACATGTTTTATATTGGATGTACCTATTTTTTCTAAATGATGTACTTTTTAAAATATATATATGTACTTTAACAAATATAAAATTTAATTTTAAAAATATTAAATACAATTTTTATGAAAAATGTATTTTATTTTCTATTTTATGTATATAAAAGAGTTAAAGATTTTAACCTAGTAAAAAGTTAGAACCATGATCAATTTAAAATCATAAGAAAACATTAAAAGGAATTCTAATTTGAAATTTCAAAAATAAAAATAAAAATAATATTACCAAAATATTTTTAGTTTATTTACATGTTATAATATTTACATGTCTTATCAATGTCTTATCAAATTTGTTTAGTACAAAATGGAATAGGAGGTGAATATTCTTTTCTTTCTTTAATACAACAAATACAAACCCAACATGTCTCAAAATCTTCTTTCTTTCTCTCAAATATAAAGTAAGATGAAGCTCAAATTCTAAAAATTGACAAAAAAACTTTATTCACAAAAAAAGTTGACAACCGTGACATGGAGGCCAAAAATAGTGGAGGATTGTAAAAGAAACATAGCACTTGACCCAAATTCTAAAAATTTGCTTTTGAAAAGTTTTTGACCCTATTTGACCATTTCATTAAAAAAATAATTGTATGTTTTTAAAAATAGAAAAACTGTTTTTAAAAATTCATAAAATTGTTTGAAAGTTGTTTTCTATTTTTAATTTTAAAAATAAAGTGAAATAAAAAACATATTTTAGAGAGCAAGTAGAAATTGTTTTCACCAATTTTTAAAAACAAAAGGAAAATATAGAGGAATTAAAAAAAAACTATAAAAAGCAAATAAGATTGAAGATGATATCATTCTTATTTATCCCTCTCTACAATCTAATACCAATATTGAAATATTCAAATATAATATTCTTTTCAATTAAACGTGTTTTTATGAATTTTCTTTAATTTAATAAAGTTTTCATTAATCAAATAAATTCTAAATCAAATTATACTTTTGTGGACCCCGTATTTTGCACGATGTATTCCCACTCGATGGTGAACTCGGTTTTTATTTATGAAAAAATTATTTTTTAGAAAAAGACTTGAAGTCGCCTCTTATTTTTGTTTTATTTTTAAAGAGAAAACAAAATAAGAAAGAAAACCCTAAGTGTGACTCCTTATTTGGAAAAGACAATCTATGGAAAACTAAAGTCTGGGGTCAGGTTACTTATTGGAAAGGTACGGTGAAAAATTGTAGCACCCCTCTAAGCCCTATAATGAGGTTTCTACTAATCAAAGTGAAACAAGTGTGGCAATTGGTAAGGAAACCAATGGATACCAAAAAAAGTCTTACAAATGGAAACAAGTCATACATGGAGAATAAACAAAATGGGAGTGAGATCGTACCTTAACAGCAAGTGATAGTGCACTATCATGAAATGGGGTTAGTGCACAATGACCAGTACAAAATGTATCACATATGTCACAAAATAGAGCAAAAACCATCAATGTCAATTATGCACTTCACTTAAATCATTTTTAAAGAAAAAAAATCAAGGAAGTTAGGCCCCTACCAAAGCCCAATTGATATTTTATGAATTAATCCCAGAAATTTCATTATTTTGGAATTATGAAAATTCATTCATATTATTAAAAATCAAGAAAATCAAAAAATTATTTTAAAATCAAAGAAAATTGGTGAAAGTGCTTGCCTAAATGAAAAATGCAGCAAGTTTATTGAAATCGGGATTTTTGACGACCTAAAACCATAAGGAAGAATGAAAAAACTAGGAACTTAAAATTATTTGAAAATGGAAGTTTTGAAAATCAAATTTTGACATGTGACGATGAAGAATCAAAGAGGATGACAACACGTAGCTTGTGGAATTGCATGCCAAAAGTGGCCATGCATGGGTGTAGAAGTGGGCTCGGGGTACCTTCTCTGTAATATAGGTTGTGATTCCTTGGAATTCACTATTCTTAGTCTGAAAACTTCATGCCTTGTGGAATAGTTCTCTTTGGAGTTGGCACATTGCACAAGTTTTGATGTTACATCATAGAGTTGACTCATCCAACTGATAACAGACCAAATTGACTGAGTGAAACATGTCCAACAAACCGAATTGGAAGAGGTGCCAAAACAGGAACGTGGGAGTCTCTGACACTCCTTTTGGGGTCAGTTGTAGAGAAGACAGTGTAGACAAGGACAAAAGTTCTGATGATCTTAGTGACCAAGTCGATGCCTTCATTGTAGCCGGTGGTGAGCTCGTTGGCACCGCCCCCGTAGCGATTATAGTAAGCAGATTGGAAGGCTTTGACGAGACTCACACCGCAAATGGCTCCAAGACACTAAGCCATCATGTATAAAATTGCTCAAAGCAGTGACACATTCCGAGCCAAGAATAGCCCAAAGGTCACCGCCGGGTTAATTTGTCATCTAGAAATACCGATAGTGCAGTAAATGAATATAAAGATCATGCCACCAAAAGCCCAAGCAATGCCTAGAATGCCAACACCCCTGCATGGGTTATCCCTGATAGTCTGGCTCTTACAGTCGATGACTGTCAACACCATAATGTAAAGGAATAGCAATGTGGCAATGAAATCCACAATCAGAGCCTTATAGAAAGACCACTTAGTGAGCTCAACTTAGTCGAAGAGTGGCGCCAATGACAAGTGTAATGCCCAAGCATTTTCTTTTAAGGGTAATTTAGGAAATTGTTATTAATAATTAAATTAGTTAATTAATTAATTTAATAAAAAAAAGAGGGGTAAAAGAGTAATTTTACGAATAAATACCCTAGGTATAAATTAGAAATTTTATTCTTTCCCTTCTTTTCTGAATAGAGTTCCTGTTCGCAGAATTCCAGAGAACGTAAGGTTGGAGTCAGATTTTAGGGTTGAAGAACAGATCTCTATAGGTAAGATTCTAACCCCTAGTTTAATATTTTAGATTCATTGATTAATTTCAAACACATTAGATATATTTTTTTTTGGAAAACCCCAAATCTAGATTAGGGTTAGATTATATTTTTAATTCGTTTTAATATCAAATAGTGAAAATTTAATATTTTCATTTTAGTATTGGAATTTGGGAGATCTTAAGTTTTATTAGAAAAAAAAAATTCCTTGGAATATTTCGATTTTAGGTTAGGGTTAATTAAATAAAAAAAAAAATGGAGGGCGTACGTGTACTGTGCTGGAAGCCAAATGGAAGGAATATATATGTATATATATATATATATATATATATAATGAATCATGATGATGGCAAAAAAAAAAAAAAACTTGCTTTTTTGGTTTGGTTTGGTGTACCCGAGACAGGTTGAGTGACTTTGGAATTGGTTAATTAAAATAATAACATTTAGTTTTAGATTTATAATTAAGATAATAGTAATAATAGTTTTTTTTTTGTAATAAATAGAATGAGAGATTTAGAAATATATATATATATATATATATATATATATATATATATAGAATTTTATGATGAAATAAAGTTATAATTTAATTAAATTAGTAATGTGTTATTAGAAACAAATTGGGAATTTATTAGTTTTATTTAAATAAGGAATAGATTAGTTAAATTATAAATAAATAGTAATAATTGTTTCTCTTATGTTATATTAGGTGAAGAGTAGATTATATTTTTTTCAGAATTATTCTTCTCCCAAGCTTTCAAGGACTTCTTTTGAGGTAAGGGAAGTTAATGCAATATTTATAAAATTAAATTATTTTATATGTTATTTTGAATTGTGGAAAAGAAAATTATATTTTGTTACCATGCATGGATCAAATTGCTTTGCACTAAATATTATGTTGGAATATTTTGTTTATTTATGACACAAAATATGGAGATATTATGTTGTATAAATTTGAATACTTGAACAAAAACATCACTCTGGTTTATTTGGCCCTTGTCAACGGGATATAATAGTTGACTATTCGGCCCTGTCAACGGGATATAATAGTTGACCTTTACATTTCATGGTGGGAATGTAATTGATTTGGACCCCAGCCTCTAGGGGTTTGGTTAGAGGTTACTAGTACTAGTAGTGTTTGGTTCCGTCCACCAGGAACAATTTGAGGCTAGCCACCCATTTGAAAAGTCCCACCTAACTGGGTATTTGATATTTGATAACCAGAGTAATGAAAAATTGAATGGATTTGATTGAGTCTGATGTGAAAGTGTTTGAATTTGATATGAAATTGGTTGGTTGAATTTTGAATATATTGGCATTTTTGAAACTCTGATATTTGATGAGAAAAAAAAAAATTGATATCTCCTGTTTGAAATGAAAATATTTGATCCATGAACTGCATTAATATTCCTTATTGGGCTGTGAGCTCATTCCCAATTGTTGAAAAATTTTCAGGTACTCTTAGTTCGGGTGAGGAGTGATGGCTAGGCTGAGGAATGGTCATCATTAGGATTTGACTTAGGATTTTATGTTGGATTTTGTTTAACTATTAGTTATGTTATTTTGGATCATTTGGTATTTGGAAGTTATTTGGAAATTGAATTTTGAGGATTTTAGATTTTGTTTCCGCTACTCCGAAAGCAGGTATTTGGTAATTGGTAACATCCAGCTTACAATATGTCCTGTTTGGGTCGATTATACTTTAAGCCTTCTGGGTTTGAGGTGTGAAATGACCGTCACGGCCTTGGAGTGGGTCTTGGGGCGTGACAGAGTGGTATCAGAGCACTAGGTTTTGATCTTGATGGGAATTTGAATTGGTTTAGATTGGGGATAGATGAGTGACGCATTTGTTTAAGTTTTAGTTTCATTTAGTATAAATTCCAATTCTTTCTTTATTTGGAAATTTTCTAATTGGTTCTTTAGTGACTAATTTAGTTATGCCTTATTATTTTAGGACATCATGCCACCAAGAAGAGCAGCTTCTTCACAAAACAGTCAGGCTAATGATGATGTACCTCCAGTTGAGGGTTTGCCTCCCGTGAGTGCAGAAGGGATCTATAGGTATCTTGGGACACTAGCTGGTTTAGTTGAACGCCAAGCTCGAGCTATTGGGACTAATGTTCGGGGACAGTCTTCATCTTCTAGGGGTAGCTCTTTTGATGACTTCAAGAAATTGGGTCCTCCTTACTTTTCTGGTGCTACATATCCCACAGAGGCAGAGGCTTGGATCCTTAAGATGGAGAAATTCTTTGGTGTCATAGATTGCTCTGAGGAGCAAAAAGCCTCTTATGCAGCTTTTATGTTAGATAAAGAGGCAGATCATTGGTGGCGTATGACTAGGAGACTTTTGGAGGATCAGGGACCCATAACATGGAGACAATTTAGGGAGGCTTTCTACAAGAAGTATTTCCCTGACAGTGTTAGACGGCAGAAGGTGGGAGAGTTTATTCGTTAGGAACAGGGGGATATGACTGTGGCTCAGTATGAGGCCAAATTTACAGAGTTATCATGTTTTTCCCCACAGTTGATTGCTACAGAGGAAGAAAAGGCATTAAAGTTTCAAGATGGATTGAAGCCTTATTTGAAGAACAAGATATCTATTCTGAAGCTTGGTGTCTATTCAGAGGTTGTTGGCAGAGCCCTTATAGCAGAGAAAGATAATGAGGAGCTTCATCAGTATAGGGAACAGCAAAGGAAGCGAAATAGGAGTGATGGTGCTCATGGTAATCAAGCACAGCGAAGGTCTATATCATGAAGAAATCAGAATAAAGGGAAGGCAACGCAGAATTTAGATGGGGCTTGTCCTACTTGTGGTAAGAAGCATGGGGGTAGGCCATGCTATAAAGAGACTGGGGCTTGCTTTGGTTGTGGGAAGTAAAGACATTTGATCAGAGATTGTCCAGAGAATAGGAAGTTCATCACTAGGAAACCTAAAGAGGAAAATAAGGAGGATAAACAGAAACCCAAAGCCCAAGGACGGGTGTTTGCTATGACTCATCGAGATGCTCAGGCCACTTCTGATGTGGTGACAGGTACTCTCCGAATCCACACCTTATTTGCTAGAGGCTTGATTGATCCTGGATCAACACATTCTTTTGTTTCAGTATCTTTTGCTGGTTTGTTGGGTTTGCCTGTTGCTAGCATGGATTTTGATTTGATTGTTGCTACTCCTGTGGGAGATTTTGTTGTGGCTAGTAGAATGCTTAGAAATTGCATTGTGATGATTGGTTATAGGGAAATTCCAATTGACTTAGTACTCCTTGACCTTCAGGATTTTGATGTGATTTTGGGGACGGATTGGTTAGCTTCCTACCATGCCTCCATTGACTGCTTTTGAGAAAAGGGTGACGTTTAGTATTCCCGGTCACCTAAGTTTAGATTTGAAGGGAAGCATATGGACAGGACCATCTGCGTATGATCTCACTTTCCTAGAGCTAGTAGCTTGCTTAAGAAGGGTTGCCAAGGATTTTTGGCTAGTGTGGTGAGTAATGAAAGTGATTTGAAATTGGAAGACATACCCATAGTAAGGGAGTATCCTGATGTCTTTCCAGAGGATTTGCCTCGGCTTGCCACCGGAGAGAGAGGTGGAGTTCACTATTGATCCGGTACCGTGAACGTGTCTTATGTCTAAGGCCCCATACAGATGGCACTTGTGGAGCTTAAGGAGTTGAAAGTTCAGCTTCGGGAGTTATTAGACAAGGGTTTTATCGTGCCTAGTGTTTCACCTTGGGGAGCTCCTGCTCTATTTGTGAAAAAGAAGGATGGCTCAATGAGACTTTGCATTGACTATAGGGAGTTGAATAAGGTGACAAAGTGAGGAACAAGTATCCCCTTCCTCGGATTGATGATTTGTTTGATCAGCTACAAGGTGCTTGTGTGTTCTCTAAGATAGATCTTCGATCGGGTTATCACCAGCTTGAGGGTTAGAGGGGAAGATGTACCCAAGACTGCTTTGAACTAGGTATGGGCACTATGAGTTTCTTGTTATGCCTTTTGGTTTGACTAATGCACTCTGCTTGCTTTTATGGACTTGATGAATAGGGTATTCAAACCCTATTTAGATCAGTTTGTGGTGGTTTTTATAAATGACATCTTGGTATACTCAAGAAGTAGAGAGGAGCATGAGAGCCATTTGAGTATTGTATTATAGACCCTCAGAGATAAGCAGTTGTATGCTAAACTGAAGAAGTGTGAGTTTTGGTTAGACCGAATTTCTTTCCTTGGGCATATGGTAAGCAATGATGGCATCTCAGTTGACCCTGGCAAGGTAGATGTTGTAGCTAATTGGAGAAGACCTAGTACTGTGACTGAGATTCGAAGTTTCTTGGGACTTGTTGGTTACTATAGGCGGTTTATAGAAGGGTTCTCTAAGATTGCCCTACCTTTAACTAAGTTGACACGAGAGGGAGTTAAGTTTGAGTGGTCTCGATGATTGTGAATGTAGCTTCCAAGAGTTGAAGAATAGATTAGTGTCACTCCTATTTTGATTATCCCTTCAGTTCGGGAGGATTTGTGGTTTATAGTGATGCCTCTCATCGTGGTTTTGGGTTGTGTTCTTATACAAAGCATGGGAGAGTTGTAGCTTATGCTTCTAGACAAGTTAAAGCCTTATGAAAGGAACTACCCTACTCATGATTTGGAGTTAGTGCTGTGGTTTTTGCACTTAAGATCTGGAGACATTTTCTTTTTTGGTGAAACTTGTGAGATATTCACAGATCATAAGAGTTTGAAGTATTTATTTTCCCAAAAGGAATTGAACATGAGACAGAGGAGGTGGATTGAACTACTTAAGGACTATGATTGTATTATTCAATATCATCCTGGGAAGGCGAATGTTGTAGCCGATGCCTTGAGTAGGAAGTCGGTTGGTTCTCTAGCAGCTATTAGAGAGGTCACAAAGGCAAGCTTACTTGAAGAGTTGAGGAGTTTACAAGTCCACTTTCGAGTTATGGGCTTAGGAGCACTTGTAGCAAATTTTAGAGTACAACCAGACTTAGTTGGGAGAATTAAGACCCTACAAAAGAATGATTCCCGATTAGTGCAAGTTATGGAGGAAGTTAAGAGGGGCAGTAAGCTTGATTTTGTTTTGTCAGATGATGAGATCTTGAGATTTGGGACTAGACTTTGTGTCCCAAATGATGAAGACTTAAGGAGGGAGCTTTTAGAGGAAGCTCATTGTTCCAAGTTTGCAATCCACCTAGGAGGAATAAAGATGTACAAGGATTTGAGGCAAAACTATTGGTGGTCAAGTATGAAGCGTGATATTGCACAATTTGTGGCTCAGTGTTTAGTGTGTCAACAGGTGAAGGTTGAACATCAGCGACCAGCAGGGTCTTTGTAGCCACTTGCTATTCCTGAGTGGAAGTGGGAGCATATTACCATGGATTTTGTGATAGGATTGCCAAGAACCTTAGGGGGTAATAATGCTATTTGGGTGATTGTTGATCGGTTGACAAAGTCTGCTCACTTTTTGCCTATGAAAGTGAACTTTTCTTTAGATCGTTTAGCTTCTCTTTATGTGAAGGAGATTGTGAGAATGCATGGAGTACCAGTTTCTATAGTGTCTGACAGAGATCCTCGTTTCACTTCTAGATTCTGGCATAGTCTACAAAAAGCTTTGGGCACTAAGTTGAGTTTTAGTACTGCTTTCCATCCTCAAACTGATGGCCAATCAGAAAGGGTAATTCAGGTTTTGGAAGACTTGTTGAGAGCTTGTATTTTGGACCTGCAAGGTAATTGGGATGATCATTTACCTTTAGTAGAGTTTGCCTATAACAATAGTTTTCAAGCTAGCATTGGGATGACACTTTTTGAGGCATTGTATAGTAGGAAATGTTGATCTCCTATCTGTTGGAATGATGTTGGAGAAAGGAAACTTTTGGGGCCTGAACTTGTGCAGTTGACTGTTGAAAAAGTTGCTTTGATTAAAGAAAGATTAAAAGCAGCTCAAAGTAGACATAAGAGTTATGCTGATCATCGTAGGCGAGATTTGGAGTTTGAGGTGGGTGATCATGTGTTCTTGAAAGTTTCACCTATGAAGTCTGTGATGAGATTTGGGAGTAAAAGGAAAACTTAGTCCTCGTTTTGTGGGTCCGTTTGAAATATTAGAAAGAGTAGGCACTTTGGCATATAAAGTAGCCTTGCCCTCAAGTCTATCTAAGATTCATAATGTTTTCCATGTTTCAACCTTAAGGAAGTATATTTATGATCCCTCTCATGTTGTGGAGTTGGAGCCTATTCAAAATTTTGAGGACTTGACCTATGAAGAGGTAACCCGTTCAAATTGTGGATGTGATGGATAAGGTACTACGAGATGCTGTTGTCAAGTTGGTAAAGGTCAAGTGGAGCAATCATAGTATCCGAGAGGCCACTTGGGAGTTAGAAGAAGAGATGAGAGAAAAGCATCCTCAATTATTTCAAGACTCAAGTATGTCAAGTTTAGAGGACTAAACTTTTGTTAAGGAGGGGAGGATGTAACGCCCAAGCATTTTCTTTTAAGGGTAATTTAGGAAATTGTTATTAATAATTAAATTAGTTAATTAATTAATTTAATAAAAAAAATAGGGGTAAAAGAGTAATTTTACGAATAAATACCCTAGGTATAAATTAGAAATTTTATTCTTTCCCTTTCTTTTCTGAATAGAGTTCCTGTTCGCAGAATTCCAGAGAACATAAGGTTGGAGTCAGATTTCAGGGTTGAAGAACATATCTCTATAGGTAAGATTCTAACCCCTGGTTTAATATTTTAGATTCATTGATTAATTTCAAACACATTAGATATATTTTTTTTTTGGAAAACCCCAAATCTAGATTAGGGTTAGATTATATTTTTAATTCGTTTTAATATCAAATAGTGAAAATTTAATATTTTCATTTTAGTATTGGAATTTGGGAGATCTTAAGTTTTATTAGAAAAAAAAAAAATTCCTTGGAATATTTCGATTTTAGGTTAGGGTTAATTAAAAAAAAAAAAAAAATGGGGGGCGTACGTGTACTGTGCTGGAAGCCAAATGGAAGGAATATATATGTATATATATATATATATATAATGAATCATGATGATGGCAAAAAAAAAAAACTTGCTTTTTTGGTTTGGTTTGGTGTACCCGAGACAGGTTGAGTGACTTTGGAATTGGTTAATTAAAATAATAACATTTAGTTTTAGATTTATAATTAAGATAATAGTAATAATAGTTTTTTTTTGTACTAAATAGAATGAGAGATTTAGAAATATATATATATATATATATATATATATATATAGAATTTTATAATGAAATAAAGTTATAATTTAATTAAATTAGTAATGTGTTATTAGAAACAAATTGGGAATTTATTAGTTTTATTTAAATAAGGAATAGATTAGTTAAATTATAAATAAATAGTAATAATTGTTTCTCTTATGTTATATTAGGTGAAGAGTAGATTATATTTTTTTCAGAATTATTCTTCTCCCAAGCTTTCAAGGACTTCTTTTGAGGTAAGGGAAGTTAATGCAACATTTATAAAATTAAATTATTTTATATGTTATTTTGAATCGTGGAAAAGAAAATTATATTTTGTTACCATGCATGGATCAAATTGCTTTGCACTAAATATTATGTTGGAATATTTTGTTTATTTATGACACAAAATATGGAGATATTATGTTGTATAAATTTGAATACTTGAACAAAAACATCACTCTGGTTTATTTGACCCTTGTCAACGGGATATAATAGTTGACTATTCGGCCTTGTCAATGGGATATAATAGTTGACCTTTACATTTCATGGTGGGAATGTAATTGATTTGGACCCCAGCCTCTAGGGGTTTGGTTAGAGGTTACTAGTACTAGTAGTGTTTGGTTCCGTCCACTAGGAACAATTTGAGGCTAGCCACCCATTTGAAAAGTCCCACATAACTGGGCATTTGATATTTGATAACCAGAGTAATGAAAAATTGAATGGATTTGATTGAGTCTGATGTGAAAGTGTTTGAATTTGATATGAAATTGGTTGGTTGAATTTTGAATATATTGGCATTTTTGAAACTCTGATATTTGATGAGAAAAAAAAAAATGATATCTCCTGTTTGAAATGAAAATATTTGATCCATGAACTGCATTAATATTCCTTATTGGGCTGTGAGCTCATTCCCAATTGTTGAAAATTTTTCAAGTACTCTTAGTTCGGGTGAGAAGTGATGGCTAGGCTGAGGAATGGTCATCATTAGGATTTGACTTAGGATTTTATGTTGGATTTTGTTTAACTATTAGTTATGTTATTTTGGATCATTTGGTATTTGGAAGTTATTTGGAAATTGAATTTTGAGGATTTTAGATTTTGTTTCCGCTACTCGAAAGGTGTATTTGCAATTGGTAACATCCAGTTACAATATGTCTGTTTGGGTCAGATTATACTTTAAGCCTTCGGGTTTGAGGTGTGAAATGACCGTCACGCCCTTGGAGTGGGTCTTGGGGCGTGACAACAAGTCATGGTAGTCCTTGGCAGAAAATGACCCATACTCCGTAACCTCAACATCCTTAATGATCATTCATAACAGTGGAAAAGGGGTTAGACCAGATTTCACTTCCCTTCAACACTCTTGGTGTCACTGATAGTAGCAATTTAACACATGTTCTGAATGGCAAAGCACCCAAACAGAGGATACTTGGAGGAAGACTCCATTACTGTGTGTTCAATGAGAATGAAACTTTGAGTGGTGGGCAGTAAGCTAGCCATATGTCATGGGATGGCTGATGACTGGTGAGCCTGAGCAATTTCAAGTAGATGTGACAGTGGGCCACATTGATGACTATGAGAAAAGTTTGCTGGACAATAAGCTTGGTGAATGGGTTGACTGTGCATTATCTCCAAACTGACAACTACCACACACGGGGATGAAGCCATGCTTCTATATTTTCATTCATATGGGTCGGTGCTAGTGGTAGTGGAGAAGTAATCTAAATTAGTTGGGAGCTAGGGATCAAACGGGTAGCGCTGGAGAAGTAGTGAAGGTAATAGATTTTGGTGGATATGAATGGTGAAGAGATGAGTGGTGAATATGGTATGAGTTTGGTGAATGGGTTGAAGGTAGTAGGTATAGAGGATAGAAATATGGGTAAGGTGGTGTGTGGTAAGCTGCTGGTGGTGAGATAGTCCTAAGGTTTTGGGACATAGAGTCGTTTAGCTTAGGGTTCCAAATTAGATGAAGGAGGGATTTCAGAGGAGTTGTGCGGAGACTTTGGGTGACCATGCCAAAGAGGTCATATGCACCAGGGCTTGGGTGGGAAGGAGCTTGATTTATTACAATTGAAGGTGTTGTGTCAGGAACTGAGCTTTCAAATTGTTGTCTAAATGCACAAAAATGCCTTTTTCCTAAGCAATATGGAAGAGATGCAGCATGAACCAAGTGAAAGTGTATCATTGAAAGGGCCATGCATGTGTACTACATGCACATGGGAAAGAATGGGAAAGAGCTGGTGTCTTCTGAGAGGGTTTTCTTCTGGATTATAGGTCCCACCATTTATGCAATCAACTGTAATTTATTCATTTTCCAAATGATTCAGCTCAAACCCATCTAACTTGTTTCTAATGAGAATGATCCGGTACGAGCTAGCCAAGAGAGCATATCTTGGGTTATTGTGTTGTTGTCATTCATTGACAATCCTAATATTACTAATCTCTTAAGATTCTAGCAAAGGACCAACCACATTGCTATTTACCAATGGCAAACTTCTCAGTTGAGTTTAATTTTTGCAATGCATTTCTAGTGAGCCGCTTAGAGATGACAATTGGCCATTGAATTTGTTTTTTGGTGCGTTGAGCAAAAGAAGATGCCTTTTAGATGAAAATTCAGAAGGATGGCAGCTTCCTTGGGGTTCCAATGATTTCTTCAATGGTTTCTCTAGAAATGGCCACATAAAGCCTCTTTGGAAATGGTTTAAGTTCTTCACCAAAAACTTCATTCTGGTTTGTTAATATTAGAGTAGGGATCTGTGCAAGGCTCCAATATTGTTTTACCAAGCATCTTTGCTTCTTTAGGCTAGAAAAATGTAGCCTGAACATCATCTTGTTTTCCATTTCATGCACGAACATTTTATTATCCTCTACCAAGTTGCAATTTCACCTTGCTCATACTTCTTTCCCTAACAAAGATATCACAGACTGCCATGATCAAAGCTTAAAGCAGTGTAGTGAAATAGATGTTCAGTTTGCCCACACCTTCTATTGACAATCTCAATTTCCTTGAAAATTTGGAATGTGCCTCTGTGCAATTACATGGGCATTAGTGTACTGGACAAGCTTCAAAATTGCTCACTAGCCAACAATAGAAGTCTCCATCTTATCATCCACCATTGTCTTAGGGAAATTCTTCCACAATTATGGCGTCCTTCAAAACTTTACTAAAGCATGGAGAAACACCCCTTGTGATCTGATCCTTAGTGTAGGCTCTAAGGGTTCTGGAGATATCTCTTCTGCAGGTAAATTAACTTCCCATGCAACCGCAACTTGATTTTGATCCTACTAGTTCCATTTTTAGATTTTATCAAGAAGTAAGAACCACGAACTAATTCCTTCCTATAAACATTTGGTGAGAAAATTCTAGTGTAGAGATGACCCCATGCTCTTTCCATGGTACGAAGCTCGAAAATAGCAGATTCATCTATCAATTATGCAGAATAACACAAATGCCAGAGAAACATCTTCATAGTGTGAATCTACAAACATCCAACCTAGAATGCAACAAACTAAGAACTCCTAGAAATGAAGACCACTTTTGCATCTGACTAACCATAACCAACCCCCACTGTACCCAATCATCACAAATTTTCAACTCGCTCAAAAATATTCTTGCTATTATGATCTCCATAGCCAGGGCACCAAAGAAGGAAAAATGAAGAAAAACAAATGCAGAAGCATAGAAAATGAAACCCAAGAAAAACATAGGAAAGACAGACAATGGGTGAGAGACCAAACATGCCACATTTCATTATTTGTCAATGGGCTTTGGTTGGTAGGAGGAATACAAGCATATTCAAACAAGAGAAAGAAAATCAATATCTCTAAATAAGGCAAAACGATAGAGCTTCAACGAGTTCAAGCTAAAAATGAACAGCGAATGAAATAATAATAACAAGCATATGAACAAACAGAATCAACAAAGCTCATGTGTAACTTCTGTTGCCCATGACCAAACAAGCACACAAATTCATAAACAACAAGAAAAGAAAATGAAGAACAATGGTAGTGAAGATGAAACAAAAGGTACATAATGAACTTACTTGAGAGCTCTTTTAAAGAAAAAATTTATGAACTTCTCAATGCTCTTCCTCCATGGTTTTTGCCCCGTAAGAGAATCCTTCCATAGCTTTCCTCATTTCTCTCTAAAAATGGCTATCTCAAAAGGCTACCTCCTTTCTCTCACTCTCGTTTTTCATACTCAGCCTAAAATCCCATTTTATCTAAGTTTTTCCTCTAAAAAAAATTGTTCCCCCTAAGCTAAATACTTTCTGTTCTATCTTTAAGTACCTAGAAAAAATCAATACATTTCTCATTTGTTCATAACTCTCTCACCAACCTAGACTCCCTCATGATTCTCTATATAAAAAAAAAAAAAACAAATGAATAGTCCCCCAAACTGAATGTCTCTTCTCACGAACACTTACTCTTCTTCCTCTGCAACTCACTTTGATTCATCTCTAAAAAAATGGCTTTCTCCTCTACTCACAACTATCTCTCCTCTTTCATAAACACTTAGCCTAAAATCCCTCGTTTTCTCCGGTTCCCATTTTCTCTATTTTCTTATTTCCCTTTCTTGTCCCTCACAAATACTCCTCTCCAAAACCCAACAAAATCTCTCTTTTACGGAATACTCACCGCCTCTCATTTTTCACTTCAATCCCTCTCTCTCTAAAGAAAGGGACCGCTAAAAGTTTTTTCACATGTCCCCCCCTCTCTATGGCCTTCGTTCTCTCTCCCTAACTAACCCAAAAAAGGATATTTTCTATAGAACCTTGCCTCTTTTATTTTGGTCGCCACCCCCTCTTGAAGAAAGTGTCCACTGTCATGCAAAATGACAACTTACAGATGGCAAAAAATGGTGAGAAAAATAAAATAAACAAAAAAATAATAGTAAAAAAACAGGTGTTTACCGATCCAAAAATAGGGGTCCACAAAATGGTAACTCCGCTAGGGATCATAGAGGTTCAAGCTTGAACTTAAGTTGAGGCAAATGTGGTGTTTGATTAGTCAGTTGATGTATACCTTCTCTTTGTGCTTTTCTATGCTTGAGTGATCATAACACGTTGAGAGTTTTGATGTTGCTATTATCTATGTTTGATTACTATATTCATTTAGGACATTGATATGCTGATGATATTGATCGATTCTCTTGCTTGTCTTAGTATATTAATTATGCTCTTATCATGATTATCCTTCTCACTTTCACGTATATGTTCACATTGTTGTATATCTTGTTTGTCTTAGTGTTGATTTTCTTGCTTGTATATTATCTTAATCATATTTGAGAATGCTATCCTTGTTGCTATTCATCTTGATTATCATATTCTTGTTTAGCTTATGTGTGGACATGGATGATATACTTGTGCTTTGCTTAACTGCCTATTGCATGACTGCTCCTCTTCTGTGTGATTTCATGTTGTTTGTCTATGTGGGTTGCATATCTATCCCCTTACTTCCAATCCTCTAGTTTCAACCATTTTCTTCTTTTCAGTTCTTACATTTTCAAGTGTGAGGCCTTGTGTGTATTTGTTTCTCTAACCGAGGTAGTGATTAGGAGTAGGGCCTAACAACGGGCTATATCAATGTTTGGGAGCATTCTAGAGGAGGTAGACATACTGATGCTAATTAGAGTCTAATCTTTGAAGACTTGTATAGCCTAGAGCTAGGTTTCATGGATATTTATGTGACTAATGTGTTTCATTTTCTACTTTAGCTTCATAGATTTGTTGGAGGCACCCACACCATTCACTGTGCACTTTAGATGACTACTAAGCGTCGAGAGATGTGAGAACTTTCACTATAGGAAACCCCTTGGAATGTCGAGGTAGTGCATGTGTGAAAGTGATGACCACCTTGCATGGAAACACCCCGTCTCTTTGGAGGTGTGCAGAGAGTTGCGTATCGCCAGAGGGTATGATCGCTTTTGTTAGAGATCTTTTAAATTCCACCAGTCCCCTTTTAGAGCCACCTTAACTGATTCGTTCCCAATTGGTGTCTCAGCTGATTCGTGTCTTCTCAATGACCCCTGGCAGTGGTGCCATTTGATTCGTGTCCAGCTGGTGTCCCTTGATTGTGGTCTTCATAAGGGAATAATCAACAAAATTTATAACCTATTACACCATATACTAGAGTAGCAAAGACAAAGCTACTATAGCATAGTGGCTCTAGGATCGTTCACTGGGATGGGTTTTCACTTCATAAATGATACCAATTCAAAGATGAATTTGTGCCTTTTCATTTCAAGGTTAGCTTTAAAAGAAAACATAATCTTTGGTGGAAAAAGGAAAAAGGTTTGGTTTTAAGCTAACCAAAAATAATAACTAATTTTACTTACAAAGAAAAGTGTTTCTTGGAGTTTAGATGACTGGGTTCAGATTCCTTGTACAAAAAGGGAGTTCCGGTCACTTGTTTATTTTCCTCGCATTGGGGATTTAACATATAGTTATTTCTCGAACCGGTTTTATACAGATGCTTCCCATTAATGGGTTCAAACACTAAATCCCTCTCACTGATGCACCTTGCAATGGCTCATACCTCTTACCTAGCACTTACCATTCAAGGTGATCTTTAACCTTGGATTGTCCGTCAAAAGCTCGCAAGAGATAACTAATGGATGTCTCCTTGGAGTCCAAAAGCTTACCAAGTGTTGGCTATTCTAGAAAAATCCTACCTTCAAACCACCTCCCAAAGGCTCGCAAGAGATAAACTAGTGCATCTCTATGGATGGAGATCACTTGCCTTATCAAGTGTTGGCCCAGATGATTTAAATGCATTTTAAGTTAACTAAAAAGATAAAAACCATTAATGGGTCACACTTTCTCTTCATTAAAAACTAAAACAACAAAACTTCCAATTTATGCATTTGGAAACTTACCCAGCTTTCTTCACTCCAAGAGACAAAGAGCCTAGCCTCTCATCCTCTGAGGAAAAATCCTCAGAGTTTGATTAGCTAGAAAGAAAGATAACAAGAGAACAAAAGCAGAGCAAGTGCTCTATATTTTACTTCCTTTCAAAACTGTACAAAGGATTGATCTCCGAGAACAAGCTCCCGAGATCTATTCTATGATCGATAATATATTCGATATCTTCTGTAAAGGAGATTACAAACTATATATAAGGGGTTATTCACCCTTTACTTAAAGACTAAGGAATCCTATCATTGGTGGGTTACAAGGAGACTTTGAGAATTTAGACATTAAATATCTAAAGAAAAATATCTCAAAATATCTCAAAATGTCAGACATATCCCAAAGTGTCAGTCGCAAATATCTAAATCAAAATATCCCAAAGTGTCAGTCGCAAATATCTGGAAGCTTCAGGAGAACACCGCGGCACTATGTAAAATATCTGCGAAACTCTCCGGGTAGGGGCTATCAGATGATCCGGATATGTCCGTCAGGCGCCAGATGCAAAATATCTGGATAAGGTGCCGGATGTGAGACATCCGGGTGGAATGGCGGCGGAGCAGAATTCCGGATGTAAGACATCCGGGTGAAGTGGACGCGCTCCCTTATCCGGATAGGTTATCCGGATGAAATAGATAGCCTGCCACAGTCCACGCGGCACTCTGATGGTGTGTCCAGACGCTCTGTCCTTTGCCATGGATTCCAAAGAACTCTCCTCAATCTTGAATTGCTTTGGTGATCAAAAAGCTATCAAAACACCAAAACTTAACACAATTTGATTAGAATTGATTGTAAGGGTCCTTAATATGTTAATTGGGTTAAAAGGTAATAACTACTACTCAAAAGTGTTTAAAAGAGTTAATTACAAGCTATGAAATAACACTTTTTGAGTAGTAATCATTAACCTTGTAAGTTGAGCCTTAGATCATTTGACTAGGACTTCTTTCCTATACTTGGGTGCATCTAATGGCCTTCAGAGCCTCTTTAGTTACAGTTTGAGCCTAGTACTCCATTTTCAGTCTCCAATTGAGAATGCTCAGAGATCGGTATGAGTTTGAGTTACAATTGAACATTCCTTCTACACTTTTATGGCTTGCTTCTTTCAGTTCAGATTAGTATTTTTTTCGTTTTTTCCTTATGTCATGCCTTATCTTGTTCTTCATGCCTTGTAGGATCGATTCTTCTTTCTCAATCTAGATTTACCATCTTGGGTCAGAGTAGAGGGTATATTAGTTCGCATTTTTGAGAAATCAGACATGGATTAGTAGTCTATCACCGTTGACCAGTTCACAAGACTTCTATCCAGGACTTCTATCCATCTTGAGACTTCTATCCAGAAAGCCTTGGGTCAGAGTAGAGGGTATATTACCATCTTGAGACTTCTATCCAGGAAGCCTTGGCTAGTCTTAGATAGGAGATAGGTAGTCAGGAAAGTAGACAACCCATAGTTTAGGATGAAATGCCTTATGATTCACTATCATCTCCACCACCATCACCTGATCAGACAGTGCTATAGGCCTCACCTTATCTATTACACGGTCATTCTAAGATCGCCCCACTTGCAGCAGTACAGACCACAGTCCTTGAGGATACTTACACACACATGGATCGTATTGAGCAGCGTATTAGGCAAATGAGGGTATCTGATAGTTCAGTAATTTGGGATGATCTTGAGGGTATTCCAATGGCCAGTTTACTTGCCAAGTTTAGGATGCTTGATAATGAGAAGTACAAGGGCGTTGGTTGTCCCCGCATTCATCTTCGACTCTACAATACTATGATGAGGGCCCATGGGTTAGACGAGTCACAAATGATCACCCTATTCCCATTGTCTCTGAGTGGCATGGCCAAGCATTAGTTCACATCTTTGGAGTCCTTGCAATGTAGGACATGAAATGACTTAGCTCAGGAGTTTTTACAATTTTCATTTAATATTGTCGTTGACGTATCGAGAAGAGAGATTGAGGCTTTGAGATAAATATTAGATGAGTCCATTTTTTCATTCATTTTCTGTTGGTAGGGAAAGATAGCAGAGATTGTTGATTGATCATCAGAGAGATCAAATACAGATGATTTTGAGAAGTTTACAACCTAGGATTACTAGACATGTGGTCGAAGTACCTTTTACAAACTTTGGATCTTTGGTTTTAGCCTTGTATGATGTCGAGGATGGCATTTTGAGAGGATTATGGACAAATTTTTCCCATGTTAATGCTAAGGGGAAGAAGCCATCCAAAAGATAGAGATTAGTTGATGTGGGTGTTGTTACTTCTACTAGCTAAAGGCCTCACAGGCATCATCAACCAGTTCCACAACCTACTGGGACTTACCCTTCTTATTCACCTCACCAGTATAGGCCACGAGCACCTTCTCAGCCGTATGATCAAGCTTACTTGCCTCTCACACTAGCACTACCTTGTTATGTTGCATAGGGTACAAAGAGACCTCCAGCTTCATATCCTACCCTAATACAACCATGTTATGTAACACAAGAGCTTTGCAAGCTTCCGTTCTTTTTGCTTTGAGGACACTGAAACAATTTTCACAGTTAGGTATGCCATTGAGCCAAGCTCTTCGGAAACTCATAGATGCTAGGTTACTGACAACTCTTGCTTCTAGGCCATTACCTCAGCCTATCCCACCACAGTTCAGGATAGATTTACATTATGCATATCATCAAGGGCCATGGCATGAGATTGACCGTTGTACTACTTTGAGACACACCATCCAAGATTTGATTGATTAGGGTTTGGTTCACTTGGATCAACTGAGTGTAACTACTAACCCATTACCAGCTACACATGCAATTCCCCTTCCAACCGATGGCATACATTTCATTGACAATGCTGAGCTTGATGATCATATTCACATGTTGAGTTGGAACGGGTCAGAGCCGGAGCCCATAGTAATGGATAGGATTTAGGAGGTGGATGGAGTGACCTTGGGCCCATAGATGCCCACACCATTCAGATTGGTCCCTGATATGACATCAAGTACAGTCAACTACTATAGATCAGTTGACTTTCCCATGTTACAATGTTCAAACTTTATTTGTTTTTATCCTAGATGTTGATGAGGTTCATACTTCAAATGTACAATACGTTATTCACAGGGGTAAGGTAGTATGACAGCAACCTCCCATAGCCGCCAAACCTTTGGAGGGTGCAACCTCTCATGAGGAGGTTAGGAAAGAGGACAATGAGATTCTGAGACAATTGTAGAGTACCCAAGCTCGTATATCTATTTGAAGTTTATTGGCATCTTCTAGTACTCACAAAGATGCTTTGATTTGAGCTTTAAGTTAAATTAGGGTAGAGACTACCACTAGTCTAGAGGGGTTGATTCACATGATGATGGCTGGCAAAGCCACTTGTATTGTGTTTTCATATGATGATTTACCACTTGAGGGTTTAGACCATACACGCTCTCTATACATTTCCGTTGGTTGTTTAGGCCATGAAGTCCCATCTGTCCTTTTGGACAATGGCTCGACCTTGAATGTTTGCCCCTTAGCTACTACCATTGCCCTCGGTTATGCACCCTCAGACTTTGGTCCTTCTATTCAGACGGTTAGAGTGTATGATAGCACTAAGATGGATGTTATAAGCACTTTGATGATTGATTTATTGATTGGTTTGGCCACGTTTTCTACTTTGTTCTAGGTTTTGAGAATTCTCACATCCTTTAACCTACTACTAGGTCGACCTTGGATTCATAGGGCTGGAGCCATTCCTTTTTCTCTTCATCAGAAAGTGAAGTTCATCTATGATGGACAAGTCATCATTGTACACTCCATTGGAGATATGTTTGCCTCTTCTGAGCCCGTGCTTCAGATGAATCACAGTGAAGATGACCTATTTTTAACTTAGTTTACATTTGATGAAGTGCAAACTCTTAAGATTAAGTATTTTTGTAGAGACTTTATGGTTATGTCATTTGATCAGCACAGTAATATAGTTGTTCTTGACATGATGATGGGTATGTCTTTTCTACCTGGCATGGGGTTAGGACAACATCAGCACGAGCCTAGTGAGTTTATAGCTGCCATTAGTCATGATACACCATTTGGACTTGAATTCATTCCTACTGAGTTTAATTATCGATACATGGTGTGACTACACAAGAAGGAGGTGAGAGTTCGATTATCTCACATACTGTTTGACAATCCTATTTTCCTATACAACATGAGCTTCGTGAACTACTTTGTGAGGGTACCAAAGCAACAAACACATTTAGAGGGGATTGTTAGTGGATTTAGTGCTATTCAGGAGGCTAAGCTTCAACTACTCGTCCATCAGTTGCAATTGAGTGATGGAGCACCTGTCACTTCCACTTCTACATGGGTCGCCTCGTTATCTCCTTATCATATGAGCCTATTGACTCTTTATTTCCCAGAGAAAGTCAATGAGTATGGGACATTCACTGAGATTACAGACATTATAGATATAGTTGTTCCACATGATGAGTACATTGATTAGATATTTTCGATGGGTATGAGTCAGATTGATGGGATATTCTAGCCTAAGCTTGCTTCACCATTTGATCTCTTTGGGGTGTTTTCAATTGAGGTTGCTAAGAAGATCCAAACTATTCCAGCTTCGAAGATTTTGGAGGATGCTGTAGTTGTTGATGATTTATTTGAGGGCACTGTTGGCCCAGTTGAGGGAACATCTGACTTTATGGACCCACCTCTTTTCTTTGATGTTTTATCGGATTTTTCTAACAATGTTTACGATTATTCATTCATAGATTTGAGCATTTTCAAGTATTTTCTTGTCTCTTGTGATATCACTTTATCTGCACCCTATTCACCCATATCACAAATATTTGATATAGATGATGAGATTGCATAACATGATTTAGATAATGACTCTTTTTCTGCTTCTGATCTAAGTCCCGCTGGTTAGAGAGTTTCACCTACTATAGGAGACATTGAGATCGTTAATTTTAGTACAACAGACCACCCTAAGGAGTTGAGGATCAAATTGGATTTATCTATAGATGAGATGGGTAGCCTCATCTAGTTACTCAGATCATATTTGGATGTTTTTGCATGGACTTACGAGGACATGTCGGGCCTTGATCCATCCATAGTCCAACATCACTTACCACTTTTGCCTTATGCCAGACCGATTAAGCAAAAGTTGAGACAATTGCACCATCATTGGAGTTTGCAGGTGAATGAGGAGATTCAGAAGCAACTCAGTGTGGGATTTTTATCAGTAGTTGAGTATCACGAGTGGCTTGCCAATCTCATCCTTGTTCCCAAAAAAGACAGTAAGGTGGGTGTCTGTGTTGATTTTTGAGATCTCAACAAGGCTAGTCCCAAGGATGATTTTCCTCTCCCACACATTGACATGTGATTACTACCCAAAAAGTGCTATTTTACACCTTTAATTCATTATGTTTTAAGCACTTTTGTGTAGTAGTTCTCCATCTTTAGTCCAATTGGCATGTTAAGGACCTAGCAATGTCTTCTAATCATATTTGTGGCTAGTTTTAGTGTTTTGACAGCTTTTTGGATCATTAAGACAAGCCAAGCAAAGGAGAGAAGCAAAGAGAAGCAAAGAGGAAAAGCAAGCAAAGTGAAGAAAACAGAGGACAGCAGCTGTAGTCTTCTTTCGCACTTTTGGAGCACTTTCCGAAGTCCATTTTCTACATGCTATATACCATTTCAAAGCTCAGGAAGTCAAGAATCCAACTCTTCAAACCGTGTACAATTTGAAGCTGAAATGAGGAAGATATGGCCTTCGGAAGACAACTGCTCCAAGCTTGTGCGAAATTTTCGCACAACACCTTGTGTTGTGCGAGTGTTGTGCCAAATTCGCACAACACCTTCCAAATTCGCACAGCCCATGCGTGGTGCGAATTTTCCTCTGTTTTTTCCGACTCCACTTTAGATATTTTCTTATGTATTTTTTTGATGTAATTTCCTTTCTTATCCTTGTAACTAACCAATCACAAGCTTTTGCTTTTGTAAAGACTATATAAGGGGTGGAAATCACCTCTTGAAAAAAGAATATGTGTGTTACGTTTTACACTTAGAATATATACAGAGCTCTCTCGTTTCTCTTTTCTCTTTACTATTTTCTTTTTCTCGGAAGCCAAACGACCTCTGGGGATGTTTTCTCGGAGGATGAGAGGCTAAACTTATAGTTTCTTGGAGTGAAGGAAGCTAGGTGAAAAGTCCAGATGCAAAGGTGGAAAACTCCCGTGCATTAAATACAGGTAGTTGGAGTTCATAAATGGCTTCTAAATCCAAAGTTTTGCTTTAAATCCCTTAGAATCACTTTGAATGGCCAATACATGGTAAGCTTCAGGTCTCTGTGGATGCTTATTGCTAGATCCATATCAATCCATTAGTTATCATGTACAAGCCATTGGAAAGTGGTTCAAGGTGAAGACCCATAGTGTCTAAAGCCATTAATAGACCTTGACTACCATTTCTATTGACTTTTTATGGATTAAATCTTCATTGTTAAACCTATACCGGTTCGGGAAATAACTATAGGTTAAATCCCCAATGCGAGGAGAAAAATTCGGAATTTTCCACTTTGCATTCTGAACTTGATCCTAGCAACCTCTAGCTCTGGGAGACTTTCTTTCTTCCATTTTTAATTAGTTTATGTTAGTTTAGTTTCAAACACTTTCAAAACAAATTTTATTTTCTTTTAAACTTTAAGTTTTTGATAAAGGAAATCATTAAATTCAATTTCTAATCTTAAGTATATCACTGGTAGAATGAAAACCCATCCCAGAGTTCGACCCTAGAGCCACTATACTATAGTAGCTTTGCTACGCTAGTATGAGGTCATAGGTTTTATAAATGTTTTTTGATTAAATGACTCAACTGGATTTTCACGCGAATCAACATGCTAGTTGATAGTATGGTAGGTCATTTGATGTTTTTCTTTATGGACAGATATTTCGGGTATAGTCAAATCCTGATGGCTCTAGAGGACATGGAGAAGACATCTTTCATTATTGAGTGAAGTACTTATTGTTATAGAGTCATGCCCTTCGGGTTGAAGAACGCAGAAGCCACCTATCATAGAGCAATGACTATTTTTTTCCATGACATGATGCATCAGGATGTTGAGGTTTATGTAGACGACATGATAGTGAAATCCTGAGATAAAGCAGATCACCTGGCAGCTTTAAATAGATTCTTTAACAAGATCAGATAGTTCAGATTGAGATTAAATCCTAATAAGTGCACTTTTAGAATGACTTCTGGGAAGCTACTAGGATACATGGTCAATGAGAGAGGCATAGAGGCGGATCCAGATAAGATTAGAGCCATCCTTGACATGCCTGCACCGAGGACTAAGAATAAGATCAAGGGTTTCTTGGGTAGACTACAGTACATCAGTAGATTCATTACTAGATTGACAGACATCTATGAACCCATTTTCCAACTTTTGAGGAACTGTTAGCCTACTATTTGGGATGATCAGGGCTAGTGTGTATTCGAGAGGATTAGAAAGTACTTGTTGTTGCCTCTAGTCTTGGTACCTTTTACACCAAGTCGTCCTCTATTCCTATACCTGTCAGTTTTAGACGTATCCTTGAGATGCATGTTAGCTCAACTCAATGATTTTGGAAATGAGCAAGTTATTTATTATTTGAGTAAGAGGATGCTAAATTATGAGATGAGATACGTCATGATTGATTGTTTTTATTTGGCATTGGTTTGGACTACTCAGAGACTGAGACATTACATGAAAGAGTATTTAGTACACTTGATATCCCATCTAGATCCCTGAGATATTTGTTTGACAGACCTATTTTGATTGGTCAACTTATGAGATGGTTGGTATTCTTGACTGAGTTTGATATTCATTATGTTATTCAAAAGTCTATCAGAGAGAAAATTGTTGTAGATCACTTAGCCTCATTACCAGTTTCTGATGGTAGATTGACTAATGATGACTTTCTAGATGAGGATATCGTTGCAGTGACTAGTTTCTCAAGTTAGCACATGTACTTTGATGATGCTACCAACCATTTTGGATATGGGATAAGTGTTTTGTTGATATCCCCCCATGGTGACCACATCCTTAGATCTGTTCGTTTGGCATTCTCTAATCGACACCCTGCCAGGAACAATATCGTTGAGTATGAGGCTTGTATCTTGGGATTAGAGACAACCCTTGAGCTTAGGATTAGATAGATGAAGGTGTTTGGTGACTCCAATCTAGTATTGAGACATATTCAGAGTGACTAAAAGACTAGAGATGTGAAACTTAGGCCTTACCATGGATACTTGGAGCTACTGGTTGGGAGATTTGATGATTTGAGGTATACACATCTGCTTAGAGTGCAGAACCAATTTATTGATGCCTTAGCTACTTTAGCGTCCATGATTGATATTCCTGTTGATTCCGTCATTCGCCTTTTACTGATCAAGTTGAGATCTACTCCTACTTACTTTTGCTTGATTAATGAGGCAAAGTTAGATGATGGCTTGCCTTGGTATCATGACATATACCAATTTATGAGATTTGACACATATCCTGAGGTCTTTACCACCAAGGATAACAGAGCATTGAGACAGTTAACTACCCAATTTGTGATTTATGGGGAGACACTGTACAGACAATAAGCTAATGGATGTTACTATTATGCTTAGACTGCGTCTCTGTCGATCGAGTGATGAGAGAGGTTCATGTGGGAGTCTGTGGACCACATATGGGAGGGCATATGTTAGCCCATAAGATCATGAGGACTAGCTATTTTTGGTTGACCATGATTACCAATTTGTTCAAAGATGTCCAAAGTGTCAGATGCATGGGGACCTCATTCATGTGCCACTTTCAGATTTACATGCACTGACTTCACCATGGCCGAAGTCTTCCAATGGTCATGAGTTCATCTTGGTTGCCATTGATTACTTCACCAAGTGGGTGGAGGCTGCCTCATATGCGAGATTGACATCATGTGGGGTCACTAGTTTCATCATATCACACATTATATGTCGCTATAGAATCTCTCATGAGTTGATTTCAAATAGAGGAGTACATTTCAGGGTAGAGGTTGACACTTTATTACAAAGATATGGTATCCAACATCATAGGTCGTCTACATATAGGTCGTAGACTAATGGGGCGGTAGAGGTTGTGAATAAGAATATTAAGAGGATTTTGCGGAGGATGGTTGAGATTTCTCAGGATTAGTCAGAGAAGCTTCCTTTTACATTGTGGGCTTATCGTACTTCTTTTCGTACCTCTACAGGTGCCACACCTTACTCCTTGGTGTATGGTATGGAGACAGTGCTACCAATTGAGATAGGGATGGGTTCATTGAGGGTAGCATTGGAGTAGTAAATTTCATAGGCATATTGGGCTCATGCTCGATTAAACCAACTCAATCTCCTAGATGAGAGGAAACTTAGGGCAGCAGACCATGTTCATGCCTATCATAGGAAGATGGTTCGTGCTTTCAAGAAGTGGGTCAAGCTTAGACCATTATAGAGAGGTGACTTAGTCTTGATGGTTATCAGGGGATTGATAAGAGATTCTAGAGAGAATTTTAGACCTAGTTGAAGCGATCCTTATTTCATTAAGGAGTTAACCCTAAAAGGCACTGCATGGTTGATGGATCTAGATGGAAACCAAATCTCAGAGCCGACCAACATAGATTAGTTGAAAATGTACTATGTTTGAGACCATGGCGGTAGGATGGGTGGTCATCATTTTGGTTAGCCATATATCTTGTTATCTTTTTTTTTTTTTTTTTTCGACATATAGACCTTCGCTAGCCCATTGAGCCTCACATATGCATCAGAGTCTTTCTTTCTTATCATCTTGCTTACATTTCTACATCGAGATAGGGGCCCTTTAGTGTATACATGTTTCACTTAGGAGTTTCATGAGCCTTGGGCCTATGGGTGCATCTTTTTCATTATTTTTCTTATCATCACATCATCGCATTTCATCACATCTTATTGGTTGTGTTCTTCATTTTTTTTTCTCTATTCTATTTGCTACTTGTTTTACTTTACCTTTTTTCCACCTTGAGTAGTGATCTTTCTCAGTTCATTACATGGAAGATAGTCACATCATTTCCATTATCTATCCCACAAACATTGATTCAGAGATCTTTAGTTTGAGAAGATCATCTTCTTAGAGAGAGTTTATGCTACATTAGCATTTGAGAGTATGTCTATCACTTTTTTACCTCATTTTTAGAGCTTATTTGTTTACGTTGTGAGTATGCACATTTGTATATATGTAAAATAATAATAATAATAATAATAATAATAATAATAATAATAATAATAATAATAATAATAAGCGCATGTGTGTATGTGCCTAGTATTCTCCATCATTGAGCATGTATATCGATATCCGAGGATCACTTTATCGAGTATGTTTGTAGGTAAGAGTTCGTATGTGTGCTTTCCAAGACCCTACATTCTTTGTATTCACTTTGTCACATTTGTTTTTTAGAGTGAGATATGAGCAATCTTCTCCTAAAGGCTCTGGGTCATTGTCCCTTCCATCATTACATTCATTGTTGATGTGACTTCCCTTTATATTTGATTTGAGTTGATCATCACTCCTTTTCATATGTTCATTGTTTCGCCATCATTCTCATTATTGCTTCTGATTTGTCCTCTTCGTTTCACCCATTGTTCTTTTTATATAGTGATATATTCTAAGTTTGATACTTTCTTTACGTCATTCTTATGAGTCTCATTATCAGTTTGATTTTCTTCATTGCCTCATTATTGTTATTATGTTCACATTGGGCATCCTCAGGTCCATGGCTCACGAGATTTTTCTATACATGTTGCATTTTATACACATGAGGGCATGGGTTTTGATCATTGGGTGTTTGGGCCTAGTTTCCCTTCATTTCTATTATCCTATCACCCTAGCCTACGTTACATCCTGTGTCTTAAGACCACCCTAAGGCCATGGGATCAGGTGTCATCTTCGACAGCCCCTTCTTAGACAAATGATTGAGATTTGGTTGATATTTAGATGTCATCATGCTTCTTTTTCTGGGAGATGCCCTTTTTGATGTTTGGATCTAATTCAGCTATGGATATGGATGATTGGAATTACACATTTGATGATGGATGATTTGATGTCGTTTGATTTTCTGACCTACCACACATCTGATGCCATATTGGGGCATATTTCGTTTCGATTGAGATTTATATATCTTCATTGATTCGCATGATTGTCCTCACTTACGAGATGCATGTCGAGCTGATGGTTTATTGTTATTTTATCATGATTCACTAGTGGAGTCGCCATTTTGTGGACCTCACATTTTGCATGATGTGTTTCCACTCAATGGTGAACTCGCTTTTTATTTGTGAAAAAAATTATTTTTTAGAAAAGAGTTAGAGTTGTCACTTATTTTTGTTTTATTTTTAAAGGGAAAACAAAATAAGAAAGAAAACCCTAAGTGCGACTCCTTATTTGGAAAAGACAATCTATGGAAAATCAAAGTTAGATCTAACAATCAAGTTACTTATTGGGAAGGTACGGTGAAAAACCGTAGCACCCCTCTAAGCCTTATAATGAGGTCTCTACTAATCAAAGTGAAATAAGTGTAACAATTGGTAAGGAAACCAATGGATACCAAGGAATAGTCATACAAATGGAAACAAGTCATGCATGGAGAATAGACAAAATGGGAGTGAGATCGTACCTTAGCAACAAGTAATAATGTGCTATCATGAAATGGGGTTAGTGCACAATGACCAATACAAAATATATCACATATGTCACAAAATAGAGCAAAAACCATCAATGTCAGTTATGCACTTCACTCAAATCATTTTTAATTATGGGTGATGGAAGTACCTTACCTCAATTACTAAGCCTTGTTGGGTTGAAAACACAACTCTCCCTTAAAATAATGTGTTTGTAATTGAGTATTAAATGTGTATATTAAAGATATTAATTTTTTTTCCTTATTTATTTTAAATTATTACTATTATTCATTTTAACATAAAAAATTAATTATCCTATTACAAATATGTTAATATCCATATTTTTTTAACATATAATAAAATAGTTTTTTTATAAAAAAAAATATAATTTTTTATTTTATTATAATATTAATTTTTATGTTTTACTAAAAACTATTTATTTTTAATTTATTTATAATTAAAAACTAATTTTATTTTTAATAAGACCTCAATTATATTAATTAAATTTAGAATATTTTTACAAAATCAAAATAAAAAAATTATTTTTTGAAAAAATAAAAACCAATTTTAAAATAATTTACCAAACAACCTTGTTTTATAATTTTTTTTAAAACAAATTATTTTTTGTTATTTAACGTAGAAGTAATTTTTAAAAATAAACATTATGGAACGTGACTGAACTTTTTTTCTTTTTTCTATTTCATTTTCTTGTGACTTAAAATGATCGACAAGGAAGACCAGTTAAAATATTGAAGAATATCTTTTGCCAAACATATAAATTAAAAAAAAATGTAATTTAAAAAGCGTGCCCTAACCTATTCTGTGGCCCATGATTTCTTTGTGAGAAGGAATACGTTAGCATAGGTCAGGGCACGCTTTTTAAATTACCCTTTTTTTAATTTATTTGTTTGGCAAAAGATATTCTTCAATCATTTAATTCATCTTCCTTGTCGGTCATTTTAAGTAACAAGAAAATGAAAAAGAAAAGAGAAAAGAAGTTAGCCACGTTCCATAATATTTGTTTTTAAAAATTGCTTTTATTTTAAATATAAAAAGTAATTTTTTAAAACTTTATAAAATAAAGGAGTTTGGCAAGTTATTTTAAAATCGGCTTTTATTTTTTTTGAAATAATTTTTCTATTTTGATTTTTTAAAATTATTCTAAATTTAATTAATATAATTGAGGTCTTATTAAAAACAAAATTAGTTTATAATTATAAAAAGAAATTAAAACATAAATAGTTTTTAATAAAACATAAAAATTAATATTATAATAAAATAAATAATTATATTTTTTTATGAAAAAATACTATTTTATTATATGTTAAAAACATATGGATATCAACATCTTTGTAAAAGCATAATTAATTTTTTTATGTTAAAATGAATAATAATAATAACTTAAAATAATACTTTATAATAATACTTTATTTAAAATAAATAAGGAATAAAAGATTAACATCTTTATAATATATATGAGCCAAATTTTTTATTACATGTACAAATTTAATACTCAATTACAAACACATTATTTTAAAATATTTTGATTTAATATGGAACTAATTGGATCAGTTTTTTAAATTCCAAATTATTCTTAAAATTAAAAAATTCATTACAAATTTTAATTATTATTTACATCTCATTTAATTTAGAATTTATTTACCTAATGAGGATATATATATATATATATATATAAGATAAATAGTAAAGTTATGACTTATAATATATTAGTTTTTGTATATTATTTCTCATAGTGATTAGATCTATTTACTAGGTTGCAACCCAGTTTTAAAAAAAAATTAAAACCTATTAATACATTCAATACAAAATATCCCTTGATTTGAAGTTCATTCTCTAGTGAAAAAATTTATAAAAATTAGAATATATGTAGAAAAAAATAGACTCATTATAACCCAGTTTTTATTCGTAAATTTCCGGTTTTAATGGATACATTATTTGAGTTTCAAATTATTTTTAGAAATTATTAAACTCATTAATGAATTCAATGCATTAAGTCTTGTTTAATTTAGATTATATTTACCTAGTAAAACAAATATATATAGTTCCATGTAAAAGAGATACAATAGAGTCGTTCTAGATTAATTTTTGTCACTAAATTTCTAATATTAATTGAATCGCTATTTGAGTTTTAAGTTATTTTAAAAAATTACTAAACTGTTAAGTCTTATTTAATTTTGAGTTTCATTGTGTAGTAAAATAAAATCAGAAAAATATGATTCCATGTAGAACAAAAATAATAAAGTTGTTCTAGACTAATTTTCATCCATAAATTTCTAACATTAATTATATCATTATTTGAGTTTCACGTTATTTTTAAAAATTACTAAATTTATTAATGAATTCAACACATTAAGTGTTGTTTAATTTTGAGTTTATTTGTACATTGAAACAAAATTGGAAACAATAGTCATTCAAGATCAATTTTTGTCCACAAATGTTTTGTATTAATTAGATCACTATTTTTTGTCCATAAATTTTTGGTACTAATTGGATCACTATTTGAGTTTCAAGTTATTTTTAAAAATTACTAAGACTCATTAATAAATTCAACGCATTAAGTTGATTTGGAGTTTATTTACTAAGTGAAAAAAATTTAATGTGATTATATGCAAAGGATAACTAGTCAAGACATTCAAATAAATTTTGGTTTATGAGTTTCTAATGTTAGTGAGTTTCATGATTTTATAGTACTACTTAAATAGATTTTTTATTTTGAATTATTTTCAAAAATTAATAAATTTTATGTATAAAGTATAATTTGATTTAGAATTCATTTGATTAATTAAAATTTTATTAAATTAAAGGAAATTCATAAAAATACGTATAATTTAAAGAAATATTATATTTGAAGATTTTCAATATCGATATTAGATTGTAGAGAGGGATAGACAAGAATGATATCATCTTCAATCTTATTTGCTTTTTCTAGTTTTTTTTTTTAATTCCTTTATATTTTCTTTTTGTTTTTAAAAATTGGAGAAAATAATTTCTACTTGTTTTCTAAAATATGTTTTCTATTTCACTTTATTTGAAAAAAAAATAAAAATAGATAACAATTGTCAAACAATTTTATGAATTTTTAAAAATAATTTTTCTATTTTTAAAAACAAAAAATTATTTTTTAATGAAATGGCCAGATATGCTCAAAAACTTTATAAAAGCAATTGTTGAGAATTTTTAAGTGCTATGTGCTCTTGTACAACCCCTCAACTATTTTTGGCCTTCATGTCACCGTTGTCAAATTTTTATATGAACAAGTTCACGAGCTTCATCTTACTTCATATTTGAGAGAAAGGAAGAAGATTTTGAGAGGTGCTTGGTTTGTATTTATTGTATTAAAGAAATAAAAGAATATTCACCTCCTATTTCATTTTGTACTAAACAAATTTAATAAGACATTGATAGGGCATGTAAATATTATAACTTGCAAATAAACTAAAAATATTTTGGCAATATTATTTTTATTTTTATTTTTGAACTTTCATATTAAAATTCGTTTTAATGTCTTCTTATGATTTTAAATTGATCATGGTTCTAACTTTTTATTAGATTAAAATCTTTAACTATTTTATATACATAAAATATATAAATAAAATATCTTTTTTTCATAAAAATTGTATTTAACATTGATTTAATTAATTTTTATATTTTTTAAAATGCATATATCTTTTAAAAGAATAAGTACATCATTTAAAAAAATAAGTACATCCAATATACAAATATCTACATTTTATTTCATTTGAGATTCTTATCCTCATTTGACCTAATTCGAGAGTGGGATTTCACTTATGTAGTAGGTTTTGGAATGCATTTGAGGTCTTCCTCCTTGTTTAACATGATATAACCTTGCGTACATGTTTTATAAAAATAAGTAAAAGTTTAGAAAAGTATTTACATTTGATTTAAGTTGAATCATTCCCTTATTCGACCTATTTTGGGTCTAAACTTTAACTTCTTGTATGCCTCATGATGTTTTCCTAAACCCTATTTGGCATGGTAGAACCCTAGATACATCCTTTACAAAAATAGGTATATTCTTAAGAAAAAGTACATCCTTTACAATAATAAATATATTCTTTTAAAAAAAAATACATATATTTGATTTGAGGTTAACCATGACCCAATTTAGCCTAATTTGGATCTAAGATTTGACTTATGTATGCCTTATAATGTATTTTATGTCTTCCAAAACTCCATTCCACATGGTAGAAGTATAGGTACATTCTTTAGAAAAATATGTTAGAAATCTAAATTTTCCTGTTTGAGGTCTCTTGTATATATTTATGTAATATATAGTTGTAAATTAGATTAGAAAAGTGTGTATAACTATAAATTATATTAAGAAGAACAATCTCTAATTTATAAGGATTGTCCTGATTTATAGGGATTATTAGTTTTTTTCCTTTAATTTCTTTGTAAATATAAGATATGAATTAGGATTGTAGCAACTGATTGAATAAGAATTTTTTACCATTTTCTCCCATATGGTATTAGAGCCACTTTGACATTCTTTTTCAGCCTTAATTGCTAATTTTAGTTCAAGTTTTTCAACCTTCATTGTTGAAGATTTCAAAGCCTAATTCTTTCAGCCTTCATTATTATGTGTTTTGTTTATTTCTTTTTACATATATCATTCGTTCTATCTGCAATTTCTAGGATTTCACCATGTCTAATATTTCTGAGACTTCTACCATACCCATAGTTGTTTTTGGTGAAACTTTGCCTCATCAAACCATTGGAGAGTTACAAAATATCAATTTAGTGTATCAGTTGAATGGCTGAAACTATCTCCAATGGTCTCAACTAGCATGAACCTTTTTGAAAATGAAAGGCAAACTAAGTCATCTAATCAGCATAAGCCTAGGGCCTGAAGATCCGAAGTTCAACCAGTGGGAGGAAAAGGATTCCATGATCATGTCATGGTTATGGAATTCTATGTTACCCGAAATCAGTGGCACTTGTATGTTCCTCGCCATGGCTAAAGAGATTTGGAAGACAATAAGACAAACTTATTCTAAGGTATGTGATGCGACTCAAATCTATGAAATTAAGCAAAAAAATTCAACCACTAAGTAGGGAACAAGATTGGTGATTGAATATTATAATCTCATGAAAGTCTTTGGAAAGAAATGGATTATTACCAAAATATTCAAATGAAATGTAGCAAAGATGTTGCAATGTTAAGAAAGTTTGTTGAAAGGGAGTGGATTTCTGAGTTTCTTGATGGCCATATTGTTGAATTTGATCAAGTTCAAGTTTAAATCTTGAGAAAAAGAAGATTTGTCATCCATTAATGAGGCGTTCTCCATTATTCGAGCAGATGAAATGTTATGATTGATTCTCAACTAGCTGAAGGTTCAACCCTTGCTACAACAAAACCAAAATATAGCAATTTCAAAGGCCTCAACCCAGGACAAAGGGACGGTAATGACAATGGCCGATCTAATTTTTCTAAGAGTAAGGACAATGTTTGGTGCACATATTGTAAAAAACTACAACACACAAAAGAGACATGTTAGAAACTTCATGGGAACTCGCAAGGTATCAACCATGCTAGTGATTTTAAAGGTGGACAACAACAAGGCCAAGTGTATGTAGCTGATGCTAATAATTATAGAGATGAACAATCAAAGTACAACACGAAACTTGGAGAATTGATTGAAGAGGACATTAAAAAGTTGAAAAAAAATTGGGTTCATTAGAAAAACTTATGGGTGTTTGCTCTCTCACAAATTCAGGTAAGTTTCCTTTCTCTCATGCTTTTAGTGCATCGGGTATATCCCTTTCAAGCTCTTGGATCATTGATTCAAGAGTTATTGACCATATGACACATTCATTAGAGAAATTTAGCACACATATTCCATGTCCTAGCAATAAGAAAATAACTATTGCTGATGGGTCTTTAGTTACTGTTGTAGGTCAAGGAGTAGTCAATGTAAACCCTTCTTTGAGTCTTAATAATGTCTTACATGTTCCCAAGCTTTCAACCAACCTTGTGTCTATTCATGATCAACTCACAAAAGATATGAATTATAGTGTTATCTTTTGCCCAACTCATTATGTTTTTTAGGACCGAGTTTCGGGGAAGATGATTGGGCATGCTAAAGAAAATAACATACTCTACTACCTTGATACAAGTAGTGGCAATGTTGACAATGGGAATCAACTACCTCTCTCTTTTTTGTTCAAGTTCTTTTCTTCAAATAAAGAACAAATTTGGTTTTATCACTTTTGACTTGGCCAACCTTCATTTAATATACTTAAGGTCATGTTCTCTTTTATTTTTAAGAATATTGATGTAAACACTTTTCATTGTGATGTTTATGAATTTGAAAAACATCATCGTGCCTCATTTCCTTTGAGTAACAAAAGATCATCATTTCCTTTTTCTTTAATTCATAGTGATAATTGGGGGCCACCATGAGTTCCTATTATTTCGGGAGCTCATTGGTTTGTTTCGTTTATTGATTATTGTACCCATGTTACTTGGATCTTCCTTTTAAAACAAAAGTCAAATGTGAGCATTATTTTTTCAAATTACCATAATATGGTCAAAAATCGATTTGGGGTGTCAATAAAACAAGTTAGATTAGATAATGCAAAGGATTATTTCAATCAAACACTTTCATTTTATTTTCAAAAAGAGAGAATTATTCATGAGTTTTCATGTGTCAATTCACCCTAACAAAACGAAGTAGTTGAGAGGAAAAATGGTCAGCTATTAAATGTTACTAGGGCTCTCTTATTCTAAAAACCTATTGGAGAGACGTTGTTCTTACAACTGCTCATTTAACAAATGGGGTTCCTTCTCAAGTTTTGGGTTTAAAGAGTCCTATGGAAATGTTTACAACATTCTTTCCTTAGTTCAATACATCGAGTAAGCTTTTTCCTAAAGTGTTTGGGTGTCCTGTGTTTGTTCATATTCATGCTCATAATCGAGGAAAGTTGGATCCAAGAGCATTAAAGTGTGGCTTTGTTGGATATTCATCAACATAGAAAGGGTATATGTTTCCATCCTCTAACTAATTTTATTTATTCATTTATTTATTGTTTCCATGGATGTCACTTTTGTAGAAACACAGGGATATTTTTCAATTTATTATCTTCAAGGGAAACATTATCTATGGAAGATAAGGACATATTCTTGCTTGAGTTTCCTAAATTTTCCCCATTCGAACCTTTAAATGGATCCCAAAAAGAGTCTAAAAGTCATAAAAAAAGGTCCAGAAATTTCCAACACACCTCAAATAGCTACAGTTCCCAAAATAGTTTAAACACGCCCTATTTTAGATGTTGGAACAAAAGAAAAGGAGTCAAAACCTATTGCCATAAAACCACTACAAGTTTATTCAAAGAGGAGGTTGATTGAACTTAGACCCATACCCATGCAAGTCCAAACATTCGAACCAACTCTCGGAAATGAGGTGCACAATTATATTGCTCCTCTTGACTCATATGATGATGTAGACAATATTGATCTTCCTATTATCATTAGGAAATGTACAGATAAATACACACAACACCCCATTGTCCAGTTTTGTGTCATTTGAAAACTTCTCACCATCTCATAAAGCTTTTCTTACCTAAATAAATTCCATACCAATTCCACAAACCTTAATCGAGGCACTTGGTAATGAGAAATGGAAACAAACTATAAAAGTCGATATGGAAGCATTGGAGAAGAATGAGACTTGGGAAATTATGGAGTTACTAAAAAAGAAGAAAGTAGTGGGTTGCAAGTGAGTATTTACAGTTACAAAGTTGATGGATCCCTTGAATGATATAAAGCAAGGTTGATTGCAAAAGGATACACACAAACATATGGAGTGGACTATCAAGAAACTTTTGTATCGGTAACAAAAATGAATGTGGTAAAAATTTTATTATCATTGGTAGCTCATTTTGATTGGAATTTACAATAGTTTTATCTAAAGAATACCTTTCTCCATGATGAAATTGATGAAGAAATCTATACGAAAGTTCTTCTTGGTTTTGGGGAAGTTTAGACAAGAATAAGGTGTATAGGTTGAAAAAGGCATTGTATGGATTGAAAAAAATCTCTTAGAGCATGGTTTGGAAGATTTACAAAAGTTATGTTATTTCTAGAGTTTAAGCAAAGCCAAGGAGATCACACTTTATTCATTAAACATTCTAATTAAGAGAGAGTTACAACATTACTAGTATATGTTAATGACATAATCGTGTTTGGGAATGATTCAAAAGAAAAAGGGGCACTTCGAAAATGTCTTGCAAAGGAGTTTGAGATAAAGAATCTAGGCAGACTAAAGTGTTTTTTGGAAATTGAAGTGACACGGTAAAAAAAAAAAAGTATTTTTGTATCACAACACAAATATATCCTTGAATTGCTTAAGGAGATGGGAAAGCTTGGATGTAAACTGGTACAGACTCCAATTGAAGCAAATCATAAGCTTAGGGAAGCAATGGAAGACAAAGAAGTGGATTAAGGTATTTATCAAAGATTAATGGGGCGATTGATTTACTTGTCACACACAAGATTGAATATTACCTATGTTGTGACTGTATGGGCCAGTTTATGCTTAATCTGAAGGAGTTCCACTTACAAGCTATCTAAAGGATTTTACAATATCTTAAAGGTAGCTCAGGAATGGGAATTCTCTTTAGAAAATGTACGGATTTGTTCCTTAAAGCCTATATGGATGTCAACTATGTTGGATCAATGGTAGTCAAGAGATCAACATCAGGTTATTGCATTTTTCTTGGAGGAAACTTAGTGACTTGGAAGAGTAAAAAACAAACAATTGTTGCAAGGTCTAGTACAAAGGCAAAGTTTAGAGTTATGACACAAGGAATTTGTGAGCTATTATGGCTTAAAATTATTCTTGAGGGCTTCTGAATTAAATAGGAAGGACCCATGGGGTTGTATTGCGATAACAAATTAACCATAAACATTGCTTATTATTTGGTACAACATGACCGAACAAAGCATGTTGAGGTTGATAGACACTTCATAAAGGAAAAGTTAGAAAGTGGGTTAATTTGCACTTCGTTTGTGAGGACAACATTTCAAGCAATTATAGCAAGTTGAACATAGATAGTATCTATTCACCAGCTTGAGGAGAGTGTTAGAAATCTGAATTTTCCTATTTGAGGTCTCTTGCATATATTTATGCAATATATAGTTGTAAATTAGATTAGGAAAATGTGTATAGCTATAAATTAGATTAGGAAAAATAATCTCTGATTTATAAGGATTGTCTTGATTATAGGGATTATTAGTTTATTTTTTTCCTTAAATTTCTTTGTAAATATAAGATATAAATTAGGATTGTAACAATTGATTGAATAAGAATCTTTTAACATTTTTTCCCACAAAATATGTACATTTGATTTCAAATTAACCATGATCTCATTCACATTAATTTGGGTATAAGATTTAACTTATGTACACTACGAAATTCATTTGAGAGCTTCCCAAACCTCATTCGACATGGTAGAACCCTAAGGAAAATCATTTACAAAAATAAATACATTCTTAACAAATATATATATATATATATATATATATATATATATATATTATGAAGAAAAATACATACATTTTTTTCAAGCAAACTATTACCCTATTTGGCCTTATTTAGGTTTAAGTATTCACTTATGGAAGCTTGAGAATGAATTGGAGGCCTTTCCCTACCTTGTTAAGCATTTCTAAACCCTATGAATAACCTTAATAAAAAATACATATATTTTTATGGAGAACATGTACGTTCTTAAAAAAAAAAATATGTAAATTTTTTAAAGAGGATTATGACTTTATTTCACCTTATTTAGGTTTGAATATTAACTTATGAAAGCTTTGCAATAATTTTGAGGTATGCCATTCCTTGTTGGTCATTTTTAAAGCCTACATACATCCTTAAGAAAACTATGTAAATTCTTAAATAAAAAAAAAAACATATACTTTTTTTCTTTTTTTTTTTATTTAAGGTGGACAATGATTCTATTCATTCTTATTTGGGTCTAAATATTAACTTATGGAAGCTTCATAATGAATTTGAGGTCTTCTTGTTCTTCATAGGTCATTTCTAAATCCTACATGCATTCTTAAGAAACATACATATGATTTTTTTAAGGCGAACCATGACTATATACGTCCTTATTAGGGGTCTAAATATTAACATATGGAAGTGTTGGAATGTTTGAGGCTTTCCTTACCCGATTGGGCATTTCTAAAACCTATGTGCAAATTTTTTTTTTTAACATATGGAAATATGATAAGTACATGACTAGTGTCTTTTCATACCACATCTATAGCATTCATTCTTACTAGCATGTTTGCTTTGTCATTATATACCCTTTTTACGTTGTGTCTCTAAATTATTCAACTTTTGATGGTTTGAATTGTTTTATTTTATTCCAATAATGACTATAATCACCATGGTACCAAGAATCATATTTACCATGGCCATGATTGTATCCTTGGCCTTGTTCATGTCCATGTCCAAGTCAATGTCTAGGAGCTTGGATGGATGTGGCATTTGCTTCAAGCAATGACATAGACCTAATAGTATGAGATTGATGATTTTTCAGTAAAAGTTCATTATTTTGTTCTATCATAAGAAGACATTAAACTAATTCAAAATATTTAGTGAAACTGTTCTTGAGATTGTTTCTATAGGAGCACATTTGAGACATGAAAAGTAGTAAATGTCTTTTCAAGCATATATTCTTTAGTGACTTTTTTTCCATATAAATTTAATTGTGAACAATTTTTTAATAAAGTTGAGTTGTGGTCATTGATAGACTTGAAATTTTGCAATCTTAAGTGCGTCCAATCATGATGTGCTATTGGAAGAATTATAATCTTGTGGTGGCCATATCATTCCATTAGATTATTCCAAAGGATGAAAGATCTTTGATTGTAAGATATTCACATTTTAATCCTTCATCAATGTGATAATGAATGAATATTAAAGCTTTAGTGCGATCTTGCGATGATGCCTCATTTCCTTATTTAATAGTCTTTTCAAGATTCATTTCATTTAGGTGAATTTAGCATCCAGAATCCAAGATAAATAGTTTTGCCTGAAATATTGAATGTAACAAATTCAAACTTGGTAAGATTTGACATTATCTAAAAATTATATTCAAAATAATTTCATTAAAATAACATTCTAATTTATTAAAATAAATTATAAATAAATGAATAAAATTGTCTAACAATATTTTATCAAGTTAATATTTGTTAATAAAAATATAATGATTTAAGATTTTGTTATATTTTATCGCTTTAGGATTATTATAAATATGGTAAAAAAGTGCATCAACATCATGTGGTATTAAATAATAAAAATTACAGACTGATAGTTTTCATAGCTTATGGCTATGGATTTTTGCATCATAACGAAAATATGTAAATTTGATACCTTCAAGCTATGAAATATTCATTATATACATAAAAAAAAAAGTGTAAGTTTGTAACTCTCAGTTATACATTATAATAAAATTCATTTCCATAAATTATTATTGATTACTCATTCAAAAATAAAAAATAAGTGACAAAAAAATTAAATTAGAAAAATATTCAATATAAATTTTTAAAATTCAGCTTTATAAAAAAACAAAACTAATTATCAATTCCAATAAGATTTTTTTAATCAAAATTCTAAAGCATAATTCACATTCATCTAAATTTCTATTAGAATTAATAATTTAAAAAAATATAGAATTAAAATTTGATACTCCTTCAAAGTTAAAATTCCAAAAATCAATGAATTAATTTAACAAAAGGGAACCATATTTCAATCACAAGTCTTCAAATCCAAAGATATACAAACTTAGAAAAATTCTAATAGTTTCTAACAAGTCTAATTATACTTGTTATCGGACTACCAATTTCTTATCAATTACATAATTAATTATTATAAAATTTTTAATATGCTAATAAATTATAATATAAATATTTAAAAATATGTTGAATTGAAAATCAATTTGATAAGAAATAAAATATTATATTTTATAAATATTTTTGTAACGTAAAAGATAAGTAATTTAATATTTAATAACATTTAGTAATAATTAAAATATAAAAAAATTTAAATATTTAGCAATATTTAATTTATTCAAATTTAAAAACAAATTTAGATCTAAAATAAAAGCACAATGATCACAGAAATTTTAAAAAGTTACAATAAACATAAAGTTTAAAATATTTATTTAATTTCAGGAATCTAAAAACTAGGAAGGGACCTATATTCACTTGTCCATCTAAAAGGATGCAAGCTGTATTTTCTTTTCCCTACAATATCATTTTTGTGGTGGGAATTATGCAGAGGACCAGTGTACTTAATTGACAGGGCTGACGAAAGCAATGACATCATCCCACAACAAAAGTTTGCATAATTTGCAAATGCTGGAGAGATACGAAACGGAGATAAGAATGTAATTTAGAAAGGAAAATGAAAGCTGAGGTAAGGAATTAACGAGCATCACCACCTCCTAGAAGGCTAGAAGTACCCAGGGGTTTAACCCCCTCTCTGAAATTTGCTATAAATACTCAACAATTTCCCCCGTGTTGTTCATCAATACTTAAAGAGTTTGAATCTTATCAATCACAGTAGTAGCAATGGGAGACGAGATTATCCTGTTGGATTTCTGGCCTAGCATGTTTGGTATGAGGGTCAGACTTGCCCTGGCAGAGAAGGGCCTCAAGTATGAATATAAAGAGGAGGACCTGAGGAACAAGAGCCCTCTGCTTCTTGAGATGAATCCAGTTCATAAGCAAATCCCGGTTCTGATCCACAATGGAAAGCCCATTTGTGAATCTCTGATAATAGTTCAGTATATTGATGAGGTTTGGCACGATAAATCTCCGCTTTTGCCTAGTGACCCATACCAGAGAGCTCAGGCCAGGTTCTGGGCGGACTACGTAGACAAGAAGGTATGTCTTTGCTGTTGATTTAAAGCATTCTTTTCCATTGATTCATGGCGATTGACTCAGATTTTGATTATGGTGAGGGATTTGTCCAAAATGCTGGGTTTCTTCGCGCATTCTCTTCTGATATTAAATTTGTGGGCTTTAGGGTCCCAAACTAGAACTTTACTGATTCTCCTTGCTGTTTGTTCAGCAAGACTCTACTTTGCATTTCTGCTATGGGTTTTCATTTCTTTGTTCTGTTGAATCCGAAGTCTGTTCGTTCCATCCAAAAAAGCATATATCAAGAATACCTTTTCCCCCAAGAAAGGGGGATACATAAACCAGAATTTTAAAGAACACTGTTTCGTTTTTTGTTATCCTGTTGTTCAACATTTTCTACAACAGTTGTTTTAATATATGTTCTGTTTCTTTGATCTCTTTCTTCTCATTTTCTAAAACTCAAATTGAGGGGAAAAACTTTAGCAAATGATATATTCTTTCAGCTGATTCTGATATTTTTCTTCCACCGGCCCTTCATTTTTGTTACTAGTATATGAGATTTCTATGCTGAAGGGTCCTTAATAAACTTGTCCCTACTATACAGAAAGTTGAAACTTGATAAAACGCTACAAAAGAATAACTCTTTATCTCTTTGACTCCATTATTTCCCCACAGCTCCATGGACTTGGAAGGAAGGTATGGTCTACCAAAGGAGAAGAGCAGGAAACAGCCAAGAAGGAATTCATAGAGTGCCTTAAGCTTTTGGAAGGCGAGCTTGGAGAGAAGCCTTACTTCGGTGGTGAAAAAATTGGGTTTGTGGATGTGGCTCTGGTGACCTTCTCTTGCTGGTTTTATGCGTATGAGAGCTTTGGTAACTTCAGCATAGAGGCGGAGTGCCCCAAGTTGATCGCTTGGACCAAGAGGTGCAAGGAAATGGAGAGTGTGTCGTCTTCTCTCGAAGACCCACACAAGGTCCATGGCTTTGTCATGGGGATGAGAAAGAGGTTTGGTATAGAGTAAAAGGGGAACATCTTGTGTGGGTCTTCTCTCGAAGACCACACAAGGCCCATGGGTTTACTGACCACACAAGAACATCTGTGAGAAAGAAGTTTGGTATAGAATAAAAAGGGGAATATCACGAGCTATTGAGCAGTGTTGTATTCTTAAATATAAGAGGAGTGTTTTCTTAAGTTTGCTTTAAGTGATATGGGTTTACTGAGCTGTGTGGTTGGAAAGAAATGTTTTGAATTTGTTTTCCTTTGTTTGGATTAGAGATGTGGTCTTGTATTAAAGAAATGGATAATTATGTTTTGAACCTAATTGGACCTAAAAATTAAGTTTTGATCCATATAACTTACATAATTGATGGGAAGGATATAAAATATTAAGAGACCAATATACCCTTCAAATTTCCAACTCGGATGCTTGTAAATTAATGGGTTTCATTGGTTGTAAACAAAAAATGCCACATCACCTATCTTAAAAATCTTAAATAAAGGCCATAAGGGTCACCACCCCTCTACCCCTTTCTCTCCCTCAGGAAACAACGTACTCACACACGATGTCGACTCTAGCAGTCCCCCAATAAGTTCCTTCAACAGTCGAGGATTGTGAGCAACATAGAAAAGCCTTTGTAGGTATTTTAACATCATCATTCCCATATCCAAATGATCGGGGGTCTGATTTATTTTCTCACATTTTGATTTGATCATGTCAGTTCCTTTGATGATGTGTTGGATCTTTGTTTACTGGGTCAGTATAGGGTTTCAAGAAAGGCAGCCATTTTGACCTCGTGTTGGGTTGTTTCAAAAAATTTTGATCTTAATAATAGTGTGTTTTTGGATGCAAGGTGGAAGACAAATGAGGCTTTAATCATATCCATCTTGGCTCATAGGAATGCAGCACAACGCAAGTCAATTCAAGAAACTTACAGTCAATCATATGGAGAAGATCTCCTAAAAAATGCCATGTCACTTGTCTTAAAAATTTCACTTTAGAATCTGCTTGTTGGGTGTATCGTCTAGAGAAAAGAAATGGGTATGGTTCACAGAGAGAGACGATGAGCTTTGGGGAAGAAAATTCTCCGATGATGATGCAATTCCTCCATAATAGCTATCCATCGGATCAAATGTATCTTGAAAGTAGAGAAGATGGTTGTCATAATTGTGAGGTTGGTCCACTACATGAAACAGAGAAAAGGAAGAACTCTGGTGAAGATATAAAGTGGCTATAAATGTGATCGTGATGATGGTAGTGGCCCAACAACCTCTTGTGAAGATGAAAATATGCTAAATATGGTATATGCCATTTTGGAGTAGAATTATGGGGTAAGGATATTTTCTGGAATTCAAACCTAGGTTGATGGAGGATTGAGTGTGTTTTTATTTGGTTTAGCAATGAATTGTGACATTCATATTTGTGAAAATTATTTTGCTATGATCCAAAGCACAACCCTATTAATTGTATGATTGGAACTCCTTTATGTTTGAGTAGAAGATTAATAATATGATGACTAGTAGTTAGGGAATAAATTGATACTTCAATTTTTCCTTATTTTATGAACCAAAATATTGCAAACATAATTAACCATGAGCAGACATTCAGTAGTAGTTGTATGGAATTTATTTCTCTATACAAGACATTTATGCTAAGTGTACGATAAATGTGCTAATTGTACAAGTGTGTACAAAGGTACCTATGTTGAAGGATTTGAAATCCTTTTAAAATCATTTCCATTTTGTAAGGATGAGGGACATTCCCTCATGCACATTCCTTGACCATGCACTCATCCCATTCAATTTTATTACTTCATACATGTTCATTAGATGGCCTACTGTACTAATGATGAATAGGAACTTATATTGGGTTTCATTTCCCCCTTTTCCCTCAAGTATCACACTCGAACATGGTTAGCCCACCCATATGCACACATTCAGTTGTAGCTATATCAAATTTTTACCATTGTACTAGGCATTTACACTAAGTGTACAAGACAAATGTGTTTACTGTACAAGGGTGTACAAGGGTACCCATGTTAAAGGATTTCAAATCCTTTTGAAAAAATTGCTTGCTCATTTCCCTTTTTTAAGGGGGACATTCCTCATAGACATTACTCATTTCCCTTCGTACACATTCATTGGATGAGCTACCACATTAATGATGAATAGAAACCTAAATTGGGTTTCATTTTCCCCCTTTTCGCTTAGCCATGACATTGGAATGTGGTTAACCCACGCATATGCACTCGTTTAATTGTAGCTATGTCCAGTTTCTGCAATTGTACAAGGCATTTACACAAAGTGTGCAAGGAAAATGTACTAATTGTACAAGGGTGTAGAAGGGAGTCTATCTTAAGGGATTTCAAATGATTTTGAAGAACTTATTTATTTTTTCTAATCATGGGGGACATTACTCACACATTGCTTGACCACACACTCATTGCATGCATTTTATTTGATGTCCACCATGTTAATTCATTCTATTAACTCCTCCACTCATCATGAATATGAACCAAAATTAGGGTAAACTTTTTCCTCATTTTCCCTAATCCATGAGAATGGAAACATTGTTTACCCACCCATATGCACTTGTTCAGTTGTACCTATGTGGAATTTCTGCAATTGTACAAGGCATTTACACTAAGTGTACAAGGCAAATGTGCTAAATGTACAAGTGTATGTACAAGGCTACCTATCTTGAATGATTTCAAATGCTTTTGAAGAACTTGCATAGTCATTTGTAATGAAAAATTAACCTTTGGGCCATATAAGTTTCATAATTGAGAAGGAGGATATAAAGTATCAAGAAACAAATATACCCTTCAAATTTCCATATAAGATGTTTGTAAAATTTAGGTTTCATAATTGGTCAATTGAAGTTACCATGTCGGATCTCATTAAAATGTGTACGTGGCTATGACCTGGGTCTATTGTCTAATAAAATAAATTCAGAGAGAGGATTTGGATATGGTTCATGGAGAGAGAGGGTGACTTTGGGGAAGAAGACTATGTGAAGATCATGCAATTCCTTCACAATTCCTTTAGGTCAAATGAATTTCAAAAGCAAGCATTCCCTTCAAGATCTAAAGTTGTTACAGCATTGGTAGTAGGGTATATTCACAATGACCTCCTTTGAAGATTAAAATATGCTCCATTTGTTGAAGTGGTTTTCGGGTTAGTACAGTTTTTGGAATTGGAACCCAGGTTTGTGGAGGATTGAAGGTGTTTTTATTAGGTTTAGGGATGAATTATGACATCCATATTTGTTAAAATTATTTATGTTTGGGACCCCATTAATTGTATGATTGCAACTCCTTTATGTTAAGTAGGAGAATAATAATAGGGAAAACTGTTTTTCAATATCAAATGTTGTGCATGTAGGAAGTCAGTAGAAGGGTTTTTCATTTGCATCATTCACTGATTTGTTTGTATGATTATTGTGTAAGAATCATGGACTAGTAGTTGGGAAACAAATTTAGATTTAGGTTTTTTCCCATTCTATGAACCAAAACATTGCAAATATGGTTAGCCCATGTATGAGGAGACGTTCAGTTGTAGCTATGTTGAATTTTTGGCATTGTACAAGGTATTTACACTAAGTGTACAAGGCAAATATGGTAATTGTACAAGGATGTATAAGGGTACCTATGTTGAAGGATTTTAAATATTTTTTAAAAACTGGCTTGTTTATTTCCCTTTTGTAAGGATGGAAGACATTCCTCACTAACATTCCTTGATCACACACTCATCCCATTAAATTTTTTTTTTCCTTGTAGATGTTCATTGGATGACCTACCACACTAATGATGAATACTAAGATAACTTGGGTTTAATTTTCCTTCTTTTTCCTCAGGCATGAAATTGGAACATGGTTAACCCACCCATATGCACATGTTTAATTGTAGCTATGTCAAAATTATGCCACTGTACAAGGCATTTACACAAAGTGTACAAGGCAAATGTACTAACTATACAAAGGTGTACAAGTATACCTATCTTAAAGGATTTCAAATGATTTTGAGGAACTCACTTGGTCATTTCCCTTTTCCAAGAATGAGAGACAATTCTCACACATATTGGTTGATCATGTGCAACCCATGCATTTATTTAACTTCATACATCTTCATTCCATCACCTTGTATTCATAAATGATGATTAGGGATACATGGTTGGGTTCGATTTCATTTTTTATTTTTTTTTACCTCTTTTCCTAAGCCATGACAATGGAAACATAGTTAACCCACCCATATGCACATATTTCATTATAGGTGTATGTGAATGCAAGTGTACAAGGCATTTACACTAAGTGTACAAGGTCTGTGTGCTAACTGTACAAGGGTATACAAGGTAGTTATCCATAACGATTTGAAAGGTATATGAAGAACTTGCTTGCTCATTTCCATTTTCTAATGATGAGGGACATTCGTCACACACATTACTTGATCACATACTCATCCCATTCATTTTTGTGAGTTTGTACATGTTCATCATGTTACTTACCACAATAATGATGAATAGAGTCGTAATTTAGCATCAAATTTGTTCAAAATTTGTTCAGTCATGACATTAAAACATGGTTCCCCCACCCATATGGATTCATGTGTTGTAAGTGTATGGAATTTCTGCCACTATACAAGGCCTTTACATTAAGTGTATAAGGCAAATATGGTAACTGTACGAGGGTGTACAAGGGTACCTGTCTCAAAGAATTTCAAATGATTTTGAGCAACTGACTCACTCATTTCCCTTTTCCAAGGATGAGATGAGAGACATTCCTCACACATATGTGTTGATGACGTGAAACCCATGCATTTATTTGACCTCATACACATTCATTCCATCACCTTGTATTCATAAATGATGATTAAGGATACGTGGTTGGGTTTAACTTCTTTTTTTTACCTCTTTTCTTGAGCCATGACAATGGAAACATAGTTAACTCACCCATATGCACACAATGCATTATAGGTGTACGTAAATATGCAAGTGTATAAGGCATTTACACTAAGTGTACAAGGTACGTGTGTTAACTGTACAAGGTGTACAAGGTAGCCCATCTTGAAGGATTTTAAAGAATTTTGAAGAACTTGCTCACTCATTTCCCCCTGAAATTTCATCATCCAGAATTTGTAACTTCTTATTTTGTTTTATGTTGTTTTAGTATTGTTTTAAAACTGAAATAAATAATGAAGGATGAAAGGCCAGAGTACCATTGCATTTAAGACATGTAATACAAGTACAACATGTAGCTTAGTTGCACCACATTTGAGCATACCTAAAAAACTTTTGAATGACAAACATGATCATGAATGTTACAACACATCTGAGGACAAAAGGAGCAAGGAAATTTTGTTTTCGATCTTTAGCCTTCTTTAGTACTTGGTCATCTACCAGTTGGCCAATAACCTAGTTACACTTTATAGGCTTGGAGGATTCAATAAGTGCATCAAGTTTTTTCCATAAAGGCTCGTACATCACCTATGCTGATACAGCCTCATGATGAATTCTATACTATTTATAAATGTTACCCTTGTAACCAATGACTTGAACTTGGCATTCAGGCCAAGTTGTGTCTACACCTGACCTCCTACCAACAAAAACAATGTAGATTTTGTCTTTGTTTGCCATGTATTTGTTTATACATATACAACCAAATAAACAATCTATGCATGAGGCCTTTGTTTCATATTTGCTTAAAACATTGATAATATGCTTAATTAAAGAAATGGAATATAAAATTTATGCCTTCAAACATACCTGGACAATATGGTTGATATATGTTTGGAATGAAGGTTCTTTACATGGTGCTTTGAACTAGCATATGGTGTTAAAGTTGAGGTTATACCATTTATATAGTTTGAAGATTGGTTGGAGGGCTTAGTCATAATATTGGCATGAGGGCCTATCTGCAATACAGATAGAAAAATACAAGACCTATATGAAAGTTTTAAATATAAATACATATGCCTGATAAAAGTGTCATTGTGAAGTAAATTTTCAAATAAATAGTGTTCTTGTGACCCCTCGCTCTCAGTCATTGGTAAAAGTTAATAATATCCTATGACCAAAGTGATCTTCACCTACATTATAACGTCCTATTGGGTTATTATGAAAGATCTTCAGAACGAATATATTCAATTCGGTTTGCTATGACATGCAAAATATTATTATTATTATTATTTAATTTCTTTATGACATATTTGAAAAATGTGAAAAACTGTGAATCATTAGTAAATTCAAAAAAATATTTATTAATTTTTCCTAACCAAATTCTACTCCACCTACAATGTGTTCAAAACGAATATATTCGATATGCTATGACATTCAATATGTGAATGTTATTTAAAATTGATTATAAGACTAACAAGATGTCACACTAATTTGAATGTTATACGATGGGGTGGTCTCTAATAATGGGACGCTAACAACAAAATTGATCATTAATTATCATGCATTTGCTTACTAAAGTTGCAACAAATATCCCAAAATTTGAAGTACAATATTACATATGTTACATAGGCTTCATTCAGGTTCCATCCTTCATATATGTTACTGCTCCTCATCAGGGATTTCAAAATCCAATTTGCATTGCGGTTGAGACAAAATTTCTGCTTGTTCTCATTTGTTGATTTTTTTACCATTTGCTAGTGCTTTGTTGCTTGCCTTTTCTAACATTATTACCCTTTTTTCGAATTGTCATCCTGTTGTTTTCCTCCATTATCTTATTAAGTGCTTCGGATAAACTGATGTGAATCGATGGATAGACAATGACTTTCTACATAGTACACGTACACTTAAAACAGTGAGTTGTTAGAGTTGATTTGTTGATTCCTGCACCTGATGTTTCCACTTACTTTCCATGGTGCACATTGGTCACATCCAAATACTTGTCCAATGGCTTTAGTGAGTACATGAAATCATCATCTCTTAATGCCCAATATTGGCCTGATAGCTCAAATATATCCTTTGGCCAGTAATATTTCACCAAGTGAAGATGGTGTTTACCCCTTCTATCGTCCATCACCTACAACAACTATTGAACTTGCCAAAGAAGTGTGCATATGCCCCAAACTCTTCAAAAACAACTTAAGACAATTAAAAATTCATTTTGCTAACTTTCAAATAAATAGATGCTATAGTAAGTGACTAATACGAGAAAGTTAATGACAATGTGCACTGCTATCGAAGGATGAAGAAGTTTTATACCAAAGTTAAAAGCTATAAGATGACAGGTGTAATTGATGCAAAATTAAGCACTCCACTTTCTTGTTAGTCACAAGAGGTTCGATGTAGAATCCATTATTTATACTATGGTAACATGGTACTATATGTGCTCATATTTTGTAAGATTCTATATCTCATATCTTATTCTCTTTTCTTTCCTTATCCCTAGTGTTAGCTTTATATATTTTCAATGTGTTGAAATGACTTGTCAGTCATGTCTTTGTTATGTACATATCATCTCATCTTTTCACTATTTTCTATGACAATTGCGCACAATGATTCTTGAAAGTGATTCGTTGGCCATTGTCATCTTCGGATGAGTCTTTTGTGTTGTTTTCTCAATTTTAGAATGGCACATGCATCAAAGGCAACCTATGACAATACTTTCTGTTATCATTTAAAATTAACACTCATATCCACCACTTTCCATGAAAATTGCATACAATGAATCTCGAAAGTGATTCGTTGGCCATTCAAAGTACTTTGGTCTAATCTTGTCAACTTCAGATGAGTCTTTTGTGTTGTCTTCTCAATTTGTGTTGTCTTCTCAATTTCAGAATGACACATGCATCAATGGCAACCTGTGATAGTACTTTTTGTTGTCATTTAAAATTAACACTCATGTTCACCAATTTCCATCACAATTGTGTACAATCTCAAAAGTTATTCATTAGCCCTTCAAAGTACTTTAGTATAATCTTGTCAACTTCAAATAAGTCTTTTGTGTTGTCTTCTCGATTTCAAAATGGAAACCTATGAGAGTACTGTCTGTTGTCATTTAAATTAACACTCATGTGTACCAATTTCCTTTACAATTGTAACGATTAAATTTTTTATTGTCATTGGGAAATGGAGAACCTTGTTGTCTTATCATTAAAATATGTTTGTGTAGTCACATTTAACAGAGTACTGTGAAAACCCATCCTCTTTTTCTTTTTTTCTTTTCTTCATTACATTGGAGATTCAATGAAATTAATGTTTCTTACTGCATTTGTTATATATATAGACCTCTATCGATGACATTTACAATATCGCCTAATAACAAGGATCTCCTCTGTTATACCAATTTCCTTTGCCATCATTCGATTTATTCGTTCATAAGAGGATGGATTCAAGAAGGAATTGGATCCTAGTTAACGACATCTTAACCGTTCCACACGATGCTAGCTTCAATGATCAATTATGAATAATGCGTAGAGAGTGGTCTTATAGGGTGTAGGAATAAACTGATTTAGTCATGGAATTACAATAACTACGAGTTAAGGTTCCCCCATTGATTGCAATTCAAATGCATCTTGAAAAAATGTTTTCATTTGAAGATGCATTAGTCGAGATACATGTAGAAAATAATAAAATGATGCATCATCGAGCTCGTGAGTCATTATTACGCATTTGCATCCAATTTGCACAAGACAATGGTTAGGATTTGTCAATGGCGAAGCATGAAAACATTTTGCGCATACCCGAATACATGTCCAATTAGATTCAAGTTATACTATTTATGTCCTTTTATGTAAGTAGTTCTATGTTATGTGAAACTACAATTGGATGGTAATTCTTGGCCTACCAAATTGGAGTACTTTAATCATATTAATTGGAAAGAATACGATCCAATTTCTATATGTAATGCATCTTGAATTATTATATTGGATAATTACAACATGAGAACTACAATCCTCAAAGCGTTGTTATAGTGTTGGAGAAAATTGAATATAAATTTCAGAATATAAGCTAAAGAAGAAACATGTCAGAAACATGGAAGTGCTTAAGACATTATTTATGCTCATCAATAGTGTGATGCTTTGAAAACAAGAATAAGACACTGATAACTGATTTTGAAAAAATCTTTTATTGTCTTCAAAGGTCGTGCCATAGGAAATAAGATTGATAGAGAATGAATTTCTAGGTAGCCTGGGAATATGATAACACAAACAACAAACAATGTGTGATGTGCTCAACTTATAATATTGAGTTGGTTTGCTTGTCTCCTTCTGGATGAGTAAGCAATGTTGAAAACATTAGTTTACAAAAGAGGTTGGCATTTTCATATATAAGTATTAGCAAATGAGCCTTTCCAAGCATGCATTAAGCATAAGGAATATCAAAGTTATAGAAAAGGGAAAACTCTTGACATTGGATGAGTCTATATGCTTAAGTTGGCCTTGTTATAGGATTTTCTGGTCAAGTAGAAGGAAAATTAAAATCTTGGGAAGATGCCAAGCAATTGACAATTGACATTTGAGAACCCACCATCTATGATTTCATTAAGCATATTCTCCCCAATAGTTAATACTATTTCACTAGACAAAGAAGGAAACAAACTCAGCAATGGCCAAGCCAAGCCCTCTACTTCAGTTCTATATCTTCACCTTCTTCTTCATCTTCTTCAACTTGCCTCGTCTCTCCTATCTTGATCACCAAAAACAAGCACTTCTCCAATTGAAGTCCTCCTTCCTTCCTATTAGTTATACACTTCAGCACAAAGTACCTAATATGCTACCATCGTAACACCTACTTTTGCTCTAATAATTACCAATCACATTGCAATGGCCTCCAAAAGCTGATATACAATACGAACTAAAACTTTAATAAATTAATTTACAAATGCAATGCAATGACAAAACATGGGTCTAATAATAAATAATAAAACACATTATATTATAGTCTAAACACCTAACGTACCCTATTATGGAATCTATAATAAACCAATTAAATCTATGTATAATTCCAATTACATTAGTTCCTATAACAATGAACATACGTTTACAATCAGAAATGAAGGTTTTAATTATCCTTGTACAAATTGAATATAATTACAATCAGTTTAACTCAAAAACTTTCCTATTACATGAGATGCTACAACTATCACTTTCATCATAACTAATGTGTGCAATTTCTTTCCAATCCCCTATATTTGCCATAGCGCTTCATGACGTGTTCTCCCATAGTGCCATTGTTCAATAATGCAATCAACTTAATTATTGTTATCATTATCGCCAAAAATAGTCCAACTTCCTATTTATCCCATAGTGTCATTGTTTAGTTATGCAACTGTCATGATATGACAAAATTTACACAACTTCGTTTGTCCAAAATAAATTACAACCGAATCAAAATTATAATGTGTTGTCAAAATGTACAATCCTCATTATTCCCTCATGAAATGATGTCAGTGTGCATTTTATGCTGAAAACAACAAGCTACCCATAATTTTCAATCTATATTGTTTTAACTTTCCCTGCATTTATTCAAGTTTAATGAAAAAAAAATTAGCAAATGAATGAATTTCGCCTTTTATAACTATTTTTATATTAATGAGATGATAATACATAGTTCCTTCTACATAACACATCGATTGATTTGGACAACCCTCCCATTGACCACAACTCCATGAATTTCATAATAAACATTCCACAATCATGCCTACCACAATATTATGACAAGGACGTTACTAAGTGTAGAATTATAAAGAACAAAGGAACTTAAAATAAGTTGCAATCCATTTCAACATAAACTTAGACTACAAGATAAACACTCGCTTATTAAGTTGGAGTGGCACATCTAGCATTAAGAAATTGCATGTCCTCAATTCATAATGTGGCACCACTTTCTTATGTGCAGCAAGTCATAGGACAACCTTAGACTGAAACATTTATTATTACAACAATTGAAAGTTCTTTGGGGAGACAAACTTAACAAATTATTAGTTGTTACTTGTTACTTTACCAGATTTTGTTGTATTCCAATCATAGTGGTCTTTTCCTATCAAGGCGAGAATTTAGCAGATGAATTCTCTTGTTGTGTAGGTCATATAAGTAGAGTGTCCAATGGTTCTTTATAAGAACCGGTAAGAAGACTTGCACCAATGAACTTCCATTAAACATACATCTGAATCATGGACCTTCATGCAACCAAAATGAATTACAATCATAAAACACTGCACTTCACCTCATTCACATTCCCATATGGAATATCCATGGGATACAAATGAGGCTCAAATTGTCATATAACTACCTCTCTCACTAAGTGTTTTCCTTGGAAGCATATGACCATTTCCTACATATCAAATAGTAGTTTTAGATTTGTAACTATTGTTATTGCATGGTTCAAGATAGAAATTAAAGTTCAACAATGATTTAATGGATTAGTCATCGTTACAACTGTGTAGGGCAATAGAAATAGTTTCGTCTTCAGTTCATTTTCATACTACAACAATCTATAGTATGCATCAATGACCTGATTTCGTACATCATAAAAGTGTAAGCAACTAAATACGTCATAACAACAATTTAATTTTCAAACTTAAACTAATGCATATAGAGGGATAAGAAGTCATATGCATGTCATTCCTTATCCAGCCATCCCTTTCAAAGCATCCTAAATTGCTTCTAGTTAAATTAGTGTCATGCATTGCCACTAGTTCCTCACTATAAAAAACACATAGTATTTAGTTTTTGTTTTCTCACTTTCATACAATGAGAGAAGTGTGTCTAAATATCTTACCTAGCATCCAAATCCCTTGAAAAGACAAATGCAACTACTTCTTTTAGCATAATTCTTATGGCAGATTTTCTAGTTTCTAGTTGGGATATAAATGGGGACAAGAGGTTTGGAGCCATTTGATGCACTCACCATCTCCGCACGCTCCTGTTTCTCGAGGGTATAATAAAAACACTCAATGACATCACACCAGGTTCATCTTCTTCTTCACCATCTGTAATAAGGGATTTAGCAATAGTCAACTGAGATGATACCATATCATTGGGTACTTAGGATGCCTACTATATGCGTGTTTACATAAATTTTACCACTTTGTACATGAATGGGTCCACTGGGCTGCAACTCAAAGTAAGGGGCTGCATTGCAATCTGGTGTGTCTAACACATGGTCTACACCATGCCAAGGCATGTCCTTTTCACCAGGAAATGCATGGTCCTCGGGTGTGGGATTGTCTACTAGTGCATAGCCAGAGTGACCAACAACATCCGAACTGACCCCACTATGTCTTTGGGCCCCTAACTTCTGGATTAGGTCACATATTATTCCTAGCTATTGTTGTATGCCCGTTTGATATTGCCCAATTGCCCGTTCTACGTCATGATATTGGTGTCATATTTCCTATCACATGTAAATTCATGTGCACATAGTCATTGACTATATTTGTGCAAAAAAATTTTACAAGCACATTTACATTGTAGTAAACAAGTATAAAAAATTACAAATAGAATGAAATGAACTTAAATTCAATTTTTAAAAATTTCTAGTGTACATCATTATTCTCAGGCTCCACATTAGTATCTACCATTGGAGATCTCTCAGACCCCTACAATTAGAACTCAAATTAGAATTGAAATAGTGTGCATTGTGCTGGTAATGACACTATATTTTTGCATGCATCAATTATAAATAAACCTTGGCATGTTCGAATGATCCAAACTCCCTTATCTCAACAGTTAGTCGTTGCTTAATCAAGTCATTAGTTCATGCCAACGCTAGGGGCACTATGTTGGGGACTTGGGTTGAAAAATCTGGAATTTAATTACATAATGCAGCTGCATAATAAATGCAAACATCAAGATACAAATGTTACTTATTATTGAAATAAAATTGTATAAGAAAAAGGAAGACAAGTCCCATATAAGTTCAATACCTGTAGAAAAAAACGTAGGCATGTACCAAAGAGGTGTTTGATTGTTGATATTGCCTAATTCCTTCAATGAGCTAGTTAAGAACAAACTAGCCTCAATTAACGTCATTTCTGAATCCATTCTCATGGATGGTATGCCACAAGTTTCAGCAACCATCGAGTCTAGACATGGGGGTTAATAACGTCACACATGCGTGGTATATGAATGCTCGACGAAACTCATTCCCAATAAGTAAGTTAAGGAGTTTCTCTTCGCATGCTCAAATTGAACCAAACTTATGCTCTGTTGAGTAGATGTCACCTACAGAATACGCCCTTCTGTTGGGAGCCTAAAAATGAGGCCCACATTTGCGACTATAACAACATAGTGTTTGTTGGGTGACAACTCTATGTGTTTAAATCCAACAGTGAAATGTTATATTAGAAATAAACAGATGTTGTGTCGAACCTCTGTGTAGTTTAAGGTTAAGAGACCTCCAAATTGTAGGTCTTTTATGGCTTGCAATTTTTCCTTGAGTAAACAGTTGCATAATTTCTTGAACTTTGCGACTGAGCAACGGGTGAACATTGATGGCGCCTGCATGCAATGTTAGAGAACATGTCGATGTTAGAAATAGCAACATCAGTGCAGTTGGTAATGCAAAAATAGGACAAAAGAGTGAAACAATATATCTAATTTGTGGCGTCCATCAACCTATTCAAATGAAGCACAAATTTCATATTGTTGAACAAACAATTATGCATATTCAATGTCATCCGAAAAGTTTTTTCGTCTCACGATAGGTAATGTTCCCATATGAATTAGTACCACTAGTATTTTATGACCAATATCTATTGTGCAAACAAAGTGTGAGGCCTATTTTTTCATACCTTTAACTTGAAGGCAACAACAAGTAATTAAGAAGAAGCACATCAAATGGAAGGTAGAAAGGCAAATGAGGCAAGTCAAGTGGGGATGTTGCTAGTGATCATGATAAAATGAAGGTGCCATTTGTCTGCACTTGCATTGGCACCTCTCCTTAATTTGAGCTTGTAGGGTTTCTGGGAGGACGATGAAGCAAATAGTGGCACTAAAAAGGAAAATGGGTAAGGTGTAGGTGCAAATATAGATAAATGAAGAACTTCAATCTTGATTGTCACCACTTTCTACCATAAAGCATCACCTTTGTATACAAAGGAGAGAGTAGAGAGTGTAGAGAGCAGAGTCACTCTCATATAGTAGGCAGGCAGGCTTATGTAGGTAAGAGCTTAGAAGAAAAAGTAGGCGGGCACGATGGGGATTGACATGTGGGCAGTTATGAATCCACCTCAAGTGCAATTGGGCTTGAATTTTAATAATGGAGGTAATCAAATTGTACATTATTTGGAAACATAAAACTTATTCTAATGATGGTGGTATTTATTCGATATTTGGGGAAGAGGAGTGGGTTGTATAATGTAGTGCATGAGGATGGAGTTTTGTTTATTCATGTGGGGGTATCATCACTACCACCACATGCACCCTACCCTAAGGAGTCTGGCCTTTGCCATCACCAATTTCGGTTGGTAAATGGACCATTGTATATATTGGGTTGGACATTCCCAATTACTTTGTGATTTTATGTAAACACTTGACCCCCATCTTACCTAGCCATCAACTCACATTATTAACATTTATTTTATGTCGATTGACCAATAAAACTACCTATTAATTAAACAGGTTATGCAAAATTGATATGAATTTAACTCAAACTCATTTATACTTAATCCAAACCCATAAAAAATATGTTGTGTTCGAGTCATGTTTATTGATTATCATATATATTTATCTTAAGTCATTTGGATCATAAAAAATATTTTGAGTTCGAGTCATGCATGTTTATTGATTATCATATATATTTATCTTAAGTCATTTGGATGTATAACTCTTTTGGGCCTTCTAATGTTCTCAATAGAAAATAAAATAAAATAAGAGAATGGTAAAATTATATTGCAATACCAATTCATGGACTAAGAAAATTTTCTAGCCTTGGCAATTGCATAATTTACAGCCCCAAGTAATATAGCACTCCCAATGCCTCACAATGTACATTCCTTAGAACGTATCATGTAAGTTGATATAAATACATTTCTCATGCTCTCCTTCTAAAAATTAATAAATAATACAGAACAAAATTTATATAAGAAAATTTTGACTTTAGCTTATGTCTTGAAAAATTATTTTTTAATATTTTAAATTTTAAACTATTTAAAGTTTTATAACACCTTAGTTTTTTCCACAATTTTTATATATCAACCTTAAAATTCCTATTATGCTCTAATCAACACAAAAATAGCCAATAAATATATCCAAATAAACCCCAAGTAATCAATATTTATTCATATCAAGCATAAATTATGAAAGTCAGGAAAAATGCATGCCTTTACATTCTTTTGGAATTGCACATAGCTTCAATAAATTGGGGAAATAAACAATACAATGAGGTTTGAAATTATGACTTCCGACAACTTGGCCCTTGATACAAAGTTAAGCTACAAAGTTGATTCAAAAGTTTAAGATGCTAGGTAATGATGGGGCAATAATGCACATCAAGTTGATTTGAGGCAATTCTATAGCTTAAAATGCTATTAGAGCCTTAGTTGTTAGAAGGTCATGAGTTCGAAACTTAACATGTTTTTCTAATCTGCTAACCTCCCCACTTCTGCATTCCATGATGCTTTCACCTAAGAGGAATCTAAACAAAGCAATTGGAATGACCCCTTCTTGCAACCAAGCAACTTTGCTAGGTTTTATACCCCTTCCTTCCACATCCAAACAAGCAATTGCTCAAACTTCTTTGCATTGATCGTACTAGTGATAGAAAAGATTAAGAGACATACAACCTCTTAGAGGAAGGGAATTTGATCAAAAACAGGGAATTTGATGTTAGTGAGAGCTCATTTTCAAATGCTTCTATCCTTTACATCCATCCCAATTTCATTGACAAGGATTCAAAAATATTTGATGGATGGAAGGACAAGAAGTTCAAGTTTTGAATGAGAGAATGGACACAAGATATATTAATGTGATAAATAACTAATACATTGAAAAACATGAGTATTGAAAGAGAGATAGGCAAACCAATTCCAAATCAAGCTTATCTTAAGGTTCACATTAGATCCTTATCTTTTTTCCTATTTGGTGTGTAAATCGTATGGATTTTATTTAAGTTATAACTGTGAAAAGGAACCTTTCAATTTAGGGATTTTAAATTAAATAAAAATTAATTTTTATAAAATATAACTTTACTAACTAGAGTACAATTATCACGTGTACTTGCGGTGTTCTTTGAGTGGCATCTTTTATATTTTATTGTTTGCCTATCCATAAAAAAACTAATAAGCCTATAGTAGAATTTATAAATATTTGCAAGAGTAGAAATAGAGGAATTGTAAGAATTGATGGCCAAGTGACTATTTGGTTCTCTTTCAACTGATCATTGATATATGGAGAATGAAGTGAACATTAACTACAAGATTAGAGCATGATAGATGTTGTGGGAAAGTGGTTTTGGGTTGTTAGGTTAACATTAAAGGGCAATTTACCTAGATACAGGCCTTGTACTATTGGTGTCTACCCACATAAAATAAGCATGCTAAAATGGAGATGTTAAGATAGATAAATGACTAGAAAAATGAATATGTTAGTTGAAACCTAGATGCAGGCATCTATTCAAGATAAGAGAGAAGAAGACCATATGACCCTAAATTTAGAAAGGAGATAATCCTCAATCTAGTTTGATTGATAAACAAGATTTGTGTAGCAGAACAATTATAATTGGTAGATAAACACTTTTTGTAGTTCAGTGCCTAGCTTTTCAACTATTGACTTGTTTCCTAGGTCGAGTTCGTACACTTGATAGAAATTTGGTTCGTATTTTTCATGATGGATAACTTGTAACTTTTAATTACTTATTCCATTCACAGACAATTGATCTAATAATAGGTAATAACACAAACATATTTGGTTACTTTTTGTGTATTTTGTGTTTTTTTTTGTTATATTGACAATTGCAACGACATGGGCTAAAGTGCAGTGGATGCCTTATCTGACCCTAAGAGATGCTCACCTTAGCATGACTTAGTGTTGGTCAATTTTGAATTTTTTTTTTCATAAAGACAAGCATCAAAAAAATATAAAACATTCCCTAAAATCATAATAATGCACTGAAAAAAAGAAAATAACAAATACATGAGACATAGTAGTTGCTGAAACAGTTAACCTAGTGATTAAAATATCACTTCTACTACAACTTTTAACTACCATGCCATAAATCCTAGCTTCCTCAATAACATATATGATCTTATGCTCCATAATCTTCATAAAACCAATTCATGTTCCTATGAATGAAGTACCCTACTAGGTCTTCAACCTTACATTGATGAACTAATTTGAGGTTCCACAACTTGTTCATAGCATCGTATGCACCTATGCTCATGTACATATGACTCAGAACTACTAATAGAATAAAAAACTTGCTATCATTAAATCAATCCTAACATTGATTCAGAGACTTGATTAAGAAAACCAAGTCCAGTTAATACACTTGACATTGTTCAAGTAAACCCTTTTATTTATTGAAGTTAAATCATGATCTGAAAACAACTTTTGAATAAGCACTTTTTCTTTGTGAATGAAGATAAGAGTTTCTATTTTTAGTTCTTGTAATGCATAGGAGTTTGATTGCTCATATATTTTCAATTTATTCTTACAAAAATTTAAAAAATGACTTGGTATGGGAATTGTAGTGATGTTGTGTACATTTTATTTGATGAGTACTTTTTCTGATGTGGAAATCAAACCCCGAACCGAAGGTTTGGAATAATAAGGAAAATAGTAGTATATGATTTCCTTTTTCATTAGAACTTTATTTTCATATTCACATGAAAGTCCCTAAAATTTATTTGAAGTTTGTTTCAGTTTGTATTATTTTGTTTATTTTATTGAAGAAATGCTAATTTTGCCAATGAAATTTGTTATGTGCTATGCAGTTACAAATTGGTGTTGATGAGTAATATAAACTATCTATTCTTTCACATGAGACACAGGTTTATGCTCATATTGAGGTAAGTGTGAGCCAATGTTGATTGAATCTAACCCCATGACCTTGGTTTACAAGGCTGAAGGGTAACATGGTTAAAAAAATTTTAAAAAAAAAGAATATTGACACATTGTATTTCTTGGTGCCATCATAGAATTCCATTTAGATATTCACTGTATTCAAGCGCATGAATAGTTTTAATTTATGTCATGAGGAGAACAATTCATAACCACTCATAAAAGGCAGATAACAACTAAGCTTGTTTATCTTGGAACAAAAAACGAGGGCCACTAGTGAGTATCACCAATAAAATAGGGTACAGATGAATAGTACTATCCAAAAATTATGAAGGGATGGTGCATAATTTCGGAATATTCCATCCCCATAATTTGGTTCAATTGTCAAAAAAATCCATCAATGTAAAAAAAGAGCCAAGGACCCAAAATTCACAAGTCACCTATGTATCTTAGCATAAAAAACACTATAATAAATAAGAACTATTTCCATTATGAGATAGGTTTGCAAAAAATATTAATAGCACCCAAAATTGACTTCGTAAAATGTAGGTTAACAGAAAACAAAAATCTCTCTCCTCATACCAATGAGGATTAAACAAAATATAAGATTAAGCAAATCTAGGGTGAGATTTAGAGAGCCCACTAATCTCAAATATCCAACTATGGTTTGCATGGAAGGCAATGTTGGTGGGGATCAACGAGGGAACGATAGACAGTGAACTGAAATCGGGAGAGAGATTAAGCCAATGTATTTGGGCTGAAATCAAATGGTGGGTAGAGATGAAATCGAGAGAAAACAAAATAGGAGAACCTACTAACCTCAAATAGCCAACTACAGTCAGCACGGAGGGCAATGCCAAAGGGGGTCGACGATGGAACAATAGATGGTGAACTGAAATTAGGAAATAGATTATGACAATGTATTTGAGTTGAAATCAAATGGTTGGGAGAGATAAAATTGAAAGAAAATGAAATAAACACAAAGATGAAATGGAAGCGAGGGAGGAAATTGAGAGGGAGAGAGGAAAACAACCATTGTCTAGGGCTGAAATGCTGAAGAAAGAGAAAAATTATGGTAAGAATTCAAACTTGGATTTTTTTTTTAATTTTTTTTTAATAGTCAGCAGGTTATTTCTAGAAATATTAAAAATTCATATTATTCTTCTCAATTTTGACACTTTCTTTGGGTCTTAGGCTTAAATGGTTCATTTATACGAACCAAAGCTTAATTTTTGGGCCCAACTGGGTCCAAAACACAATTATCCCTTAAAGAAATAAAAGTCTTTAACTATCTTTCCTTCTTGTCATGTCACATAAACAACTATTAAAACAAGTTTTATCTATATATATATGGGATAAAATAATCTTGAAAGCATGCGCTTCAATACTGAAATCATCAAACTTTTAATAGTGTCCTTTAACCCTTTCAAAAGTTTCTTCTAACCTTTCTCTCATCTTCACGTCAATTACCACTTTTTTAAAAAAATTTTGACATGATAAGCCAAAGAGACTATTCTTGTTGTTGTTTTGTTTTGTTTTTTTGTTTTTCTTTTTAAATAAAACTTTAATATATGATAAACAACCATATCACATGATTTTTTTTGTTTTGTTATGTTTTTTTATACTCCATGATATCTCCATATTTTTGTTTGTTTTTTTTTTTAATGTGTAGCTTCATGAAAATTTTCTTATTTCAATTTTTTTTTCACTATTCCTTTCTTTATATTTATTGATTTTAATTATTTATGGATGTTTTAATCACAAAATAATAATATACAATAAATAATTAATAAGAACAAATTTAAGATAAAAATAATTACATAATAAACAAATTTTGACACATAGGACACAAGATATTTTATATTCCTCTTAAATAAAATATTTATTTATTTTATAAATCTTATTATATTGTCATTTTTTTTAAATTATTTATATTTTTAAAATTTTTGAAATTTTCATATGAAAATCAAAGTTAATGATCACGGTTTTAGTTTTCTTATGCTTGTAACTTGAGCACAACTTTAACTTTCATCTTCGTTAAAATGTTTACTATTTTTAATTATGTAAGATAAAAACTTCATTGTGGTTCTAAACTTTTGTTTTATTTAAATTTTAAATTTTTTATTTATATAAAATAAAAAATAAATATATTTTCTTATAAAAAGTTGTATTCAATAAATATAAACAATAAAATAATACGACAATACAATAAGATTTGTAAAATAAATATGTATGTTATTTAGTAGGAATATAAAAAATCTTATGTCTTAAATTTCTAAATTTGTTCATTATGAATTTATTTTTATATTAAATTTGTTTTCATTAGTTATTTATTATATATTTTTATTTTATGTTTAAAATATCAATAAATAATCGAAATTAATAAATGTAAAAGATGAAATAGTGAAAAAAATAGAAATAAAAAATTTAAAATCATGTGGCATGATTGGTTGCCATGTGTCAAATTTTCTTTTTGAAAGGAAATAATGAAAAGCTTTTTGACTTGTCGTGTCAAAATAAAAGAAAACAACAAAAAAATTTTATAATTGGCAGAAAATGAGGAGATGAGGGTTATAGGGTAATTTTAATTTGTTTTTTTTTTTTTTTATGATTTCACTATTGAAATACATATTTCTACGATTAATTTTTCTAAAATATATGTACTTTAAAATTTAAAATTTAAACCTCTCAAATATTTTATATTTTTTATATGGTGCATCATTACATGTTTAATGGATTGAATGTGTTAGAACATGGTTTCTAATTCACTTTTATAACAATTTTTTTATAATTAATATGCTTGAAAAAAGGTATTCTTAAATGATTTAATTTGTCTTCCTTTCTAGTAGCCATTTTAACGAGATAAAAAAGCAAAGGCTTTTCAAAAGCAAATTTGAAGAACTTGGTCAAGTGCTATGTGCAGTTGTAGGGCCCTCCCAATTGGCCTTCATGCTTTATCAACTTGTTCGGGCAATAAGCTCACAAGCTTTGTCTTGCAAGATATTTTGAGACTTTGATATATTGTTTTGTTTGTGTTGATTGTATTAAGGAGGTAAAAGAGTTTTTAACCACTATTCCATTTTGCACTAAAAAATTTGATAAAGACATGACAATTGACTTTGTGTGTCAATTATTGTCATGATGCATATGAGAAAATAATGTGTCACTTAACTCTTTTGAGTAAAGTCTTGCCTTTTAGTATTGAGAAATATTTGATAAATCGTAGGCATTCTTTCTTTATTGTTCATTAATATATGGAATAGGTTGGCCTTTGAATTAGTCAAGAACGTGGCAGGTCTTTTGCCTTAAATTTACCCCAATTTATTTGACTCAAAACTAAAGTAGCATTAAGAATGATACTTCAAGTGGTTGTAAATTTACATTTCCTAAAATAGGTTCAAATTTTGATAATTATGCCAATGTGAAATCTCTTTAATCATGTGCCATAGATAGAATACGTTTTGGATTTTTTTTCATGTTTCTCAAAATTGGGAGAGTTCTATAAACTTAGCCTCATACTTCGCCACTAACATATCACCTTGTACCAATTATGAAAGCTTAATCTCCTTCTAGCATCATAAATTCTCATGAAAATACTTTTTCTTGAATTCTTCCTCAAACTGACCCCATAAAGTTGGATCTTGACCTCCTATGAGCCTTTTCTCCATTCTCCACCAATGTTCACCACTAGCATGAAAGTGGCAAAGGTCACCTTTTAAGTTTCTGAGTAACCTAAAACATCAAAATGCTTCTCAATATCCAAAATCCATGCCTCACATTCTGAAGGATTTGGCTCCCTATTAAAGGAAGGAGGGTCTATCTTCTTGAATTACTCAAATGAATCCTCAATGGAAGAAAATGACCGACACTATGTATGTATCTCAATAGATTGAGTTCTGAGTCTTAGTAGCATGAGTTTGGTGCTCAACTAATCTAACCCAAGTACCTAAATGTTGAGCGACCCCATCAGTAGGCAAAGGAGGTGCCTCTAAGCCTTCATTTACCTTAGGTAGAGCATTCTCATTTCTAATGGTCTTAAAAGGTACAATCTCCCTTGATGTAGGGCTACCATGGGAGATATAACCTAGTCATTGCATGGTTTGAACCAATTAGTAATATAAGTAATACATAAAATATTAGAACAAGAGTAGCAGGTTCTGAAACCTCATAAGATCTAACTTAAACCTCAACCTAACTAAGAAGTCTATAGGACCTTATCTTGTTGCTTTGATACCACTTTGTAACATCCCTAACCTTGAGACTAGGGGCAACCTTGTCAATTTTACACATTCATGCAAAAATAACGAAATAGTCAAAGTGAACAAAAGTTATAGATACTCCTTTTAGAATGAAATCATAGAGATAAACCTATCTTGCCAAGATGGAAGTTTAATGATTCACATAATTACAAAATGTTCATTCAATTCAAGTCAAGCTAAAAATTAAAAGACAACATATAATTCAAATCAACATGTCTAAACAAAGGCTTTAAGGCTAAACAAAAATACTAAACTAATAAGAACCTTCCTAGCCCAAACTCACTCATTGCCATCTACAACTTGAAAAGGGTTCAAAAGCAAAGATAGTAAGCTTTAGCTTAGCAAGGAATATAGTAACAATTTTTTTTTTCTTTTTATACAAATAAAAGTAACATAATACATAACGGAACTTTCAAACATAGAGAATATGAACAATTTTTTACCAAACTAGGGTGACCCTTAGAAACATGTCTTTCAATTTGAAAGGGACTAGGCAATCAAATGGTACAATTAGGTCATTGATTACCTTATTGACTAGATTTTCCAATTCTCATACAATTGGGCAATAAGGGTCAACAACATAATCCTTGTTGACTAATGCTGGATATCATAGAACATAACAGAAATAATGGTTTTCACAATATAAAATTTCTTGGAATGGTATAATATTTTCATGCCCTTTAAAAAAAATAGCATTGAAAAAAATATTTAAGGGTGATAATTTCTTACCTAATGCAAATGTAACATTTGAATTGAGCAATAAAGTTGATTAAACTTCAAATTCACCTAAACAAATAACATAAATATCATTAATATAAACCTAAATAAATATTTCTTACTTAACGAGAATTTATCACGTGCTATTAATTTATTCTTTACTTTTGTATACATTATCCTCAATTTACATTTCCAACTACCCTAATTAATTTTTTTTCCTCCACGATACACTTCATAATTTATTTATCTATTTATTTTACTTCTATCATTGTCCATCAATCACCTCAAAACAAACATCAATATATATATATATATATATATTTCACTTTTACAAAATAAAACTTTTTCATTCTTTCATAAATTCTATTTATCTACTTTTTAAATTTTCCTTTAGTCATAAATATTTTCTGCACATTGAGTATCCATTCTCCACTGCATTCTTTTACGGAACAATTAAAATGTGTTTTATTAGTTTATATGTATATTTTTCCACTAAACCTCACTTCTTAAATCTGTAGAATTTTCTTATGGACAAATACTCACATCTATTTCAGAATTTTATTGTATATCAATTTCTCTTAAATAATAATAAAAACTCTCACCTACAAAATTTTTGTATTAGTTTAAGGTTAAATCAAAGACCACATTTATCTTATTACCATTAATTTGTTAATTTAACTTCCTGATCTTATACAAATCATTAATAATAATTTGTTTTACACATCTACTCTAGAAAATAGAAATCCTGAAATACTTACCTTTTATATTTTACTTTTTAGAGAATAAAAACAATCAAAATTTCTTTTTATGGTAAAATCTTAACTTTTATCTTGCCTTTTTCTCTTTGGTTCTCCTTGTTTTGTACTAACTCTAGAGATTTGTTTTTATTTTTTTTTATTTTTTAACCTAAAACTCCTCAATTTTTTTTTTCTTTTTTATTATTTTAAACCATGAAAGTTAAATTTCATGGTTTCTAATGCCCTTGGCTTATGTTAGGGGTATTACAATCTATTCTTGCATGCCATTTGGCTTGGATGTGAAGAAGAATTCATATAGTGAAAGAAGAGAGAATTATTCTTAGGAAATCATTTTAAATTATTAAAAATGCATGTTCATCCTATTTGGTGTAGGAAATCATCGTTGAGATTCATTCACATATTTTAAAAAGATAAAGACCTTTAAAAACTATTTTAAAAAATAGATGCATTAAAAAAACTTTAAATTTTAAAAGCAATTTTCAAGAATGTAAGGTAAGTTCTTCACTTTTATATAACAATTCTCATTTTTTTTTTGTGTAAGTTACAATTCTTTTTTTTTAAAAAAAAAAAAAAAAATAGAAAGCAGAAAATATATCCAAACAAGTACTAAATAATTTAATTTCTCTTTTATGATAGTGATTTTAAGAACCATAGTTTTTCAAAATCAAGTTTTGAAGAATTTAGGTCAACGCCAAACAATTCATGTTTTTGGTCTTGATCATGTCATCTTTTGTGAACTTATTTGAAAGACTTAGGATTATAGGCTCATGAGCTTGGTCTTATTTCATGGATGATTGTCATTTTAAAGTTAACTCATCCACAACTTTCTTTTTGGGTTTGAGGCAATCTCAAGAAAAATATAATTTTTTTTCCTCTAAAATTCATTTCCTATTTTTCTTTATGTTTATTTTCTATGAACTTAAGTCCTATTTTGAATATTTTCTCTAAGTACAAATTTTAACTTTTTTATAGAACTTGAAGTCTAATAATAATTTCCCATCAACTTGTATTCACATGTTAATAAATTAAAATCTATTCAAACATGAGAGATAAATATATCTATCTATCTATCTATATATATATATATTAATTAAGAGCCTGTTTGGTAATTTAAAAAAAAAACAATTTCGAATAATAGTTTTTGAGAATAGTTTTTGAAATTGTTTTTTTATTTTTTAAAAATTTGTTTGAAAACCTAAAATGTTTGAACCTTTTTTAATATTTTTAAATATGTTTTAAAATTAATTTTTAGATCTAATGTTTTATTTTTAATTATTATATATGTTTGTATAATTATTTCTTAAAACAATCCTCAAAAAACAAGTGAAGATAACAAAAAATAATAAAAATATATTTTTTAAAAACACCGCATCTTCTATTCATAAGAATAGAAAACAGAAAACAGTTTTGATTATCAAACATAATATTTGTATTTTTTTTAAGAAATTTTCTTCCCAAAAACAGTTCCCAAATAGGCCCTTAGTTTTCTATTTGGAAAAGCAATGATGATTATCTATTAGAAACATAAGAATTTGAGAAGGTGTATGCATGATACACTGTGATTGTGGTTAACTTTTTAGGATCATAACCAATTAAAAGGGGAGGTTTTTAATATCCTCCTTATGCTAGAAAATCAATTTAAGGTAATTTTATTTTCTTATTTAATAGTGAAATATAAATAAGTCAATAATTAGATCAGCAGATTTTCAATGGATATGCATTCATAGAAAACAAAATTTCCTTCCTTTTCTTTTCTCACTCTTTGAATTTAAAGCAATTTTCTTTTCTTGTTTATAAAAAAATTATCTATTTATTTAAGAATAGCATAATTTATGAATATGAATTAATTTGGTAACAATCTTCTATGGAAGCACAATTAGTTCCTTTGAGGTAATTTGAAAATAGTAGAGTAGAATTTATATAAACATTACCTATTTAGGTTACAAGTTTTCTTAACTGTATGTATTACCTATAAAATCACATGATTTTCCTTTTTAGTTATTTCTTATTTTATATCTATTTAAATTTTAAGAATCTTAGAAATTAACAAAATATAAGGTCCTCTCTCTTTTGAAAATATTTTGCACTCAAAGAAAACATAAATCAAGCCCATATTTATTGAGCTAAAAATGACTTATGGTAAGATATAAAATAAATATGAAAACAAAATATTAATATTAACTAATATGTATTTCAAATCAAATATTATCTCATAAGAGTCTGTTTGACAGTAATTTTAGAAAACATTTTTAACCTTTTTAAGACAATCATTTTTTTTTTCATTTTTAAGGTGAAGTATTGAACCAAAAATTCTTTCTTCATCGACCTAGGATTTTGTTTTATCATCAATTCAATCACCACTTACGATTTTTCTTTTTCTTATCAATAATTGATTTCTTTATTTGTATGACTTAGACATCATGAATTTCTTGAAAAAATGATTGGATTGATAGGATTGGTATGATACTTAAGAAATCGATGATATCGATGAGATTGATATTCGAATATTTCTTCTTAGAATGTATTGATTTGATATTCAATAACATGTTGAAAATTTTTATCATTCATCATTTAAGTATTAAAAAAGTTAAAAACATTTTCTTAAAATTATTGCCAAGTAATCATATAAAATTTTAATTATATTTTTTTTACTTTTTTTTCTTTTTGCTAATGAAAAAAAAAATATAGAACAAGGTTTTACAAATTCCAGTTTGTAAAACAACGTTTAAAACAAAACAAAAAGTGGAGACCAAAGCTATTTTAGAAAATAAAAATAGAAAATGTCTCTCAAACCAAACGCAGCCTTAGGTTTTCTCTATATAAATATTAAGAATTCTCCTTCCCTTTTTCAGTTGATTCTGATCGGAGAAGTAACAATGGCAGACGAGATTATTTTGCTGGACTTCTGGCCGAGCATGTTTGGTATGAAGGTCAGAATTGCACTAGCAGAGAAGGGTCTCAAATATGAATACAGAGATGAGGACTTGTTCAACAAGGGCCCTCTACTTCTAGAGATGAACCCAATTCATAAGAAAATCCCAGTGCTGATCCATAATGGTAAACCCATTTGTGAGTCTCAGATAATAGTTCAGTATATTGATGAGGTTTGGAAGGATAAATCTCCATTATTGCCCTCGGATCCATACCATAAAGCTCAAGCCAGGTTCTGGGCTGACTACATAGACAAGAAGGTATGTCTATGCTGATTGCCTCACATTTTGATTGTGGTCAGATATGTTGTTATAATTTTACTATACAGACAAATCATGATTTTTTTTTTTTTTTTTTTTCACATAATCTGATAATAACTGTGAGATTTTTCTGTGTAACGGAATCTGAAAATTTTATCAAACTAGATAAGTTCGATAGAAATACAGCAGAAAGGGGCATTCTTCTGCCCATAATCTCCTTGTGAGTAAGTTTAAGGTGCCCCATAATAATTGTTCAACTGCTCCAATACTCTTTTGTTGGGGCATTTTTAGTCTCTTGCTTAGTAAGGTTTTCGGTCCACAATGAGTGAAGCAATATCTTTTGCTTGCTTGTTCAATATCTTTTGTTTTGTTATCTAGACATTTTGCTTAAGTGAAAATCGATGTCTTCGATGTCAATGCTTTTAAATTGCTTTACTCACTTTTTTTGCATCTAGGAAAGAGTTTTTAGATTCAAAAATTTGAATTTTTGAACTTTATTTTTTAGCATCTAAATGGGGTATTTAACAAAGACTTTGATTCCTAGCATTTTCTTTTGCTTTGGAATTTTTATCTCATATGTCCACTTTTTTTTTTGCCTAACACCTCTAGTATGAAATAGAGAAAAAAATTATAAAAATTATAAGGATAGGTTCTAATTCTTTCCTAACCCTACTTTTTATTGGTAGTCAATAAAAAAAATTATATTTTCTTGTGTTAATGTCACTAGGAAAAAGCAAGGAAAAATACTTTAAAAAATGAAAAAAAAAAAACAGATTTAAGTTTGAGGAAAATAAAGTTTTATAATAATTTAATTTTTCCTTAAATTTTTTATGGATGGTAAATTTCAAAGAAAATAAAATTTATAATTTTTTTTATCTTTTTATTTTCTTATTTTTTTTCAATTTATTAATAGTCTAATATTGAAAACTTTAGTGAATTAATTTTAACCATACTCAACAAGATAATTAAAATAATATATATATATATATATAGATATAGTAAAGGTAGGAGAATTTAAAGATTTTAAACAATGTTTCAAGTGTTTGTTGGATATAAAAGGAAGCAATTTTTTTAATAGGATTCTTTTAAACCAAAATAAAATAAAATTCTAGGCACATGCATTTTATATATAATATAGAGTATAGATAGAGAATTTTCCTGTTGAAAATTATGCTTAAAAAACGCTTATATTAGAAGTCAAAATATGGTTAGTGAAGGTTGGAGTGCAAGAACAAATAGCGTTTTTAATAGGAGATTTAAGATAATAGAAACTAAGAAAAAGAGTTCAGGTAACTTTAAGTTGTTATCATCACTATGTTTGGTAGATTTTCCTCATAGAATAACTATGTTTTTGCATATATTTTCCATGCATTTACTCTACCCTTATTGATTTATTTTTTATTCAATTTTAGTGAAATTAATTTTCATACTGTTTATTCTTTTTTTTTTAATATATATATATATATATATTTGTTTCTTAGCAACTAAATAAATTCTTCATGGACATATGATTATGATTTGAATATTTTCTCTTTGTTTGAGCACTAATACTAAGTTTGATGATCAAACTTGTTTAATTGGATAATTCCTTTAAGATATTAGATCTTGTTGCTTTCATGCTATTACTTCATTTTTCTTCTTTTTACCTTATTTACTTTTTGTGCTGCAGTGAACTAAGTTATGCAAAGATGGTGAAAAAAAAAAAAAGAATGACCATTAAATGATATTTTTGCAAAAAAATGGTTTTTTTTATTTTTCTTTTTTTAACTCTAAAATTTTGTTAGCTATGGAGACATTTGCATATGGTGAAGTATTGGAACCCATAATTCACATGCACCATCCACGTGCATCACACGTGAAACCGTTCTAGCATAACAAAAATCAATTTTTACCTATTTTTACTTTCCTCAATACTTTCAAATTAAGGATCAAGGATTATACATAACAAAAATGTTCAAATGTAAATTTATGGTTTTTCATGATCCTTAAATTTTATTCATTTTTACTTGTAGAATGAATAATGAATAAATATGCATGTATGTGTTTTTAAATAATTATGAAAAATTACATAAGAGAATTTTTTTACATATATAAATTGTTTCACACACATATATATTTTCACTTATAATAGTGCATAGGCTAATAAATAAATAAAATATTTATATCATACTTTTAAGATAATACTTAATTTCAAATATATATGAGATACTTTTTATTGATATTATTTTTTCTTTCATATTTATAATATTTGCGTTCCTTTTATATCATGGGTCCTAAAAGTTTATTTTTTAATTTATTCCATTTTTTGTTTTAAACATTTTAGAAGTTTTCACTTTTCTTAAAAAAAATTGAAAATATCAAATTCGTATTTTCAATTTTTCTATTTTCATTGAAAAATGAAAAGATAAAATAGTCTAAACAAACAATGCCTAGGATTCCTATCATCCAATTTGTTTTTCACCTGATTGCAAGATTCAAATTGACTGGTCAATTTTTTATCATTAAGGAAAGAAAGCAAACTCAAGGTACTGATTAACAAATGAAAAGAGAAAAGAGTCTAAACAAACAATGCCTAGGATTCCTATCATCCAATTTGTTTTTTACCTAATTGCATGATTCAAAATTAAGTGGTCAATTTTTTATCATTAAGGAAAAAAAGCAAACAGGGTATTAATTTATAATGTTACTAAGAGTACGTTTAACAGTGTTTTTGCTCAAAGTATTTTTAGTAATAGTGTTTTATCTAAAAGTGTTTTAAAAAGATTATCTTCCAAGTGTTTCTCCAAAAAAAAACATATTACAAATGATTCTACAACATTATAAGTGATTTTTCAAAATTTTAAAAGTGTTTCGTAAAATTTGTCAAATACCTAATTTAAAAAGAAAATTAGACAAAAAAATATTTTCTAAAATCATTATCAAATAGGCTCTAAAACCCACTATTGATGTATAGCATTACCCATTCCCTATAAAATGTTTTTATATCAAAATGGGAAGAATTAACAATCAGGACGTACTTGGAATCCATTCATCTTTTATAAAATCATATAGTGTTTGTTTATGATAAAATAATTAACCTGCATGATACTCTATATGAAATGCAGCTACACCTTCTTGGGGCAAGGTTATGGAGAACCAAAGGAGAAGAGCAGGAGGCAAACAAGAAGGAGTACATTGAATGCCTTAAGCTATTGGAAGGAGAGCTAGGAGATAAGCCATATTTTGGTGGTGAAAATTTTGGTTTTGTGGATGTGAATCTTATGCCATATTTTAGTTGGCTTTATGTATTTGAGATCGCTGCTAACTTCAGTATAGAAGCTGAGTGCCCAAAGTTGATTACATGGGCTAAAAGGTGCATGGAAAAGGAGAGTGTGTTCACTTCTCTTCCTGATCGTCAGAAGCTTTATGACTTCTTTTTACAATTGAAGAAGTGGCATGGTATAGAGTAGAACAGTGCAAGCTAGCATATAAAATGTTGGGGAGAACACTTGGGTTGAATTCACTTGTGTGAAGTTGGAGTTTGTTTTATTAATAAGGAAGTGCTTTCTAAGTGTGATTTAGAAAGGGATGCAAAACATTGGTAAATCCTTTCTTCATGTGTACTCACTCTTACAACAACGAAATTAAAGCTTCAAGCATAATCAATTATTAAGGGAAAAGTGGGATTTGATTCACTAATATGAAAATATATGAAAAAAATAACCTCAAATTTTTTAAATTAGTATTATCTTCATTTATTTTAAAATAATTTGAAATACATGCACTTTTTAATGAGTCATTCAATTATTCAAAAAAATGTCCATTTTACTTACTATGTTATCCAAATCAATGGACAACTAAACTCCTCCTAGATGTTTCCCTTCCTTTTATATATTTTATTATTATTATTATTATTATTATTATTTGAGATTTTTTTTTCTCTAGAAACATTATAAAGTAAGAATTTGAAAAAAAAAAAAGTTTATTCTAGTAATAATAAGTTAAAAATAAATTCATATTCTTGATAATAAATAAATCAATAATAAATTTATATTTATTATATAATATTAATAATTGTTTAATATAATAGAGAATAAAATTTGTTGTAAGAGTTTTTTAGATATAAAATGTTTTGTAATATGGTTGTACTTTGATATATAATATAAAAATAAATAAATAATTATTTTATATTAAATAAATTAATCATAATTAAAATAATTATATATTATTAAATTTATTATTTATTATTTAATAAACAATTTTGTTACTTTTCAAATTAGTGATTATGATTAAATATGATTTGTTTGACAATATTTCTTCTTAAAATTCTAAGAAATAAAAAAAAAATATTAATCATATTTAAATAGGATTTTTTACACTATTTTCTAAACTTTTAGGGAACTAAAATTGTTAGAAAATTAGGCTAATCAAACCTATGGTAATCACCCTAGAGGGGGGGGGTGAATAGCATGATGGTCTTTTTTTGCAAATTTAAACTATGTGAATATAAGAAACAAATATATGCAAGTATATAATAAAACAATATAAAGACAATTGCATATAAAGTAAAAACGTAGGGAAGAGAGAATGCAGACACAAGATTTTATAGTGGTTCGGCGCAACCCGACCTACATCCACTCTTCTCTAGCTTCAATCCCAAGCTTGAGGTTCCATTAGTTCAAGGCTTCCAAATCAAGCCTTCAAGCAATACAATTGGATTATGGTTCCAATTCACCCTTTTGGACTTTTGGCTCCAAGCACCCTTTACAATCCTCAAGAGATACCCTACTCTTGAACAATCTCGATCTCAAGTGATATCCTACACTTGAGAATCTCACTCTCAAAGATATACAAATAATTGATCTCACAAAATCCTAGTACAAAAAATTCAAGCTCAAATGATACAAGAAAACTAGGATTGAATGGTGCACTAATGATATGCAAGTTTTAGAACAACGGTGCACTCAAAACACTCTTCCAAGGCTCAAATATATTCAAGAAAGGTTTGGGAAGTGTTAGCCCAAGGGTTCTCCTAATCAAGTTTTGATGAGAACAAACCATGGTTAAGTTACTAATTAGTTTGAATTGTAACAAATCTCAGGTATTAATTTGGAAATTCGTCAAAGGATCTAATGGATACAAGATCGAGACATTAGGAAGACTTTTAATCATAGGAAACAAATGTAAGATGAATGCATGGGTGCACTTAGGTTTTACATATCATTTCATGCATCTTTGAAAACTCAGTTTATTATTTAAAGTTACAATTTCATTAAAACCCGAGTTTTTTCAAATGTACCTTAGACAAAACATTTCAAAATTGGCACATTAGTTTACCTAAAGACCTTTCCTAAGTGTTAAAAAAGAAAAGAACTGAAAAAGATAGGTTTTCGAGGCCAAAAGACTAAACTGGTCGAGGCACTGGCCAATCGGCCAAGGAATCGGTCGACCCGTTGCCCTTGTCCGGTCAAGATCCGGTCGAGGAGTGTTAATAACACTCTTTCTCATCCAGTAACTTTCTCCTTCCCGGTCTGGTCGAGGTCCGATCGAAGCAACAGTAACCCGCCAAAGCATTAAATGTTTCAACGGCTAGTGAACCGATCGACCCCCAACTCAACTGGTTGAAGCTGCTTTTTGTTTTTCTTGGCTCCCGAGGTTAGAAACCTATAAATTGAGAGCTCCACTTCATTTATGATATAGAGAACACTTGCAATCAATTGTATACCCACTTGTTCTTGCCTTAAAAGCTTTCATTTCTTTCTTGGTGCATTAAATCTTCTCTTGCATATCTTTTAGTGCACCCTTGTGAGTCATCCTAGCTTTGATTTGTATTTGAGCGATTATTGAGCTAGGTTGAGAAAATATCATGCTTGTAAATTGAGTGTTAGAGCCTTCAAGTGAGTTGAATCTGGAAGAGATTGTGTAAGAGCCTATTAGAGCCAAAATCTAAGGGTAAAGAAGATTAGAAGCTTAGTTGAAGCTTCAAGTTAGTGGAACCCTCACTCGATTAGGAGATTGAGGAGAGTGGACATAGGCAAGGAAGTGCCGAACCACTATAAAATATGAGTTTGATTTCTTTAACTCTATCTCTTTAATTTTTGCTTCTATTGTGCTTGAATTTTTTGTGTTGAAAAAGATTTTGAAAAACCCAATTCACCCCCCTTTTGGGTGTTTTTCTCATTTAAGTTTAACCCTTATTTTCTCAATTGGTATTAGAGCAAGACCTCTTGTTTAAGACTTAATCGTCTAAGAGGAAATGAGTATTCCATCAAGCTCATCTCACACTGAAATTTTTGCAAAACATAGAGCTCCATTTTTTACGGGAACCAACTATCCCTATTGGAAAACTAAAATGACTTGGTATTTATAATCAACCGATTTAGACGTATGGGACGTCATTGAAGATGGCCCAACTTTTCCTACAAAACTAGTTGATAGAGTCATGGTTCCAAAACCCAAGCAAGAATGGAATGAGCTTGATAAAAGAAATTTTCAATTAAATTCTAAGGCCATTTTCACATTGCAATGTGTTATGGATAGAAATGAATATAATATAATATGTCAATGCAAATCGGCTAAAGAAATTTGGAGATTGCTTGAAATAACTCATGAAGGAACAAATCAAGTGAAAGAGTCAAAAATTAATTTACTTGTTCATAGCTATGAATTGATTTTGATGAAAGAAAATGAGACTATTGTTGAGATGATCACTAGGTTCACCAACATTGTCAATGGTCTTGAAGCATTGGGAAAGACCTATAAGGAATCCAAAAAGGTGATGAAGATATTAAGGTCACTCCTATCAAAGTGACATACAAAGGTCACCGAAATTCATGAAGCAAAAGACTTAACCAAGCTACCTATGGAGGAGCACATAGGGTCATTAATGACATATGAGATCAATTTGGCAAAGAAGCTACAAGAAGGTGAAGACAAAAAGAAGAAGATCATAGCTCTCAAAGCTACAACTAAGGAATAAGAAAAACCAAGTGAAGAAGATAATGATTTAGCTCTCGTCACAAGAAAGCTCAACAAATACATGAGAGGTGAAAGGTTTAGAGGAAGAATGTTCACCTTTAGAAGAGACCTTTCTAAAAAGGAATCTTTATCTCGTGGTGACAAGGAGAAATGGGAAGAGAAAAGAGATTTGGTGTGTTTCAAATGCAAAAAACCGAGACACATTAAATATGATTATCCTCTCTACAAAAGTGAAGCCAAAAGGTGAATGAAGAAGGCAATGATGACTACTTAGAGTGAAAGTGAAGAATCCTCTGAAGAAGAAAATGAGAAAAAAGTGGCAAACATATGCTTCATGGAAATAGATGAACTTGATGAGGTAAACTCTAACTTTAGTGATGTAGATATGCATGATGTTTTTGAAGAATTGTATGAGGATTTTGAAAAATTTAGTTTGAAAAATAATTCTCTTAAAAAGAAAATTCAAGAACTTGAAAAAGAACTTGAAGAAGTAAAAGAAAAAATTTCAATTGTTGAAATTTCTAAAACTCATCTTGAAAAAGAAAATGAGATTTTGAGAAAGAAAAATGAATGGTTGACCTCCTCTCTCTCAATATTTTCTTGTGGAAAAAAATCTTTTGAAATGATTCTAGCTAGCCAAAAATGTGTTTTTGACAAACAAGGGCTAGGATTCAAATCTTCAAAAAATCAAAAGTATTTTTAAAACTATTTTGTAAAAGAATCCACAAGTACAAGTCCTTCCACTACTTGAAACTTTTGTGGAAGAGGAGGGCACATTAGTTACTTTTGGTTCTCAAAAGAATTCAAATGCAAAAACTAAAAAGGTTTGAATTGAAAAATCCAAGGTCACTAACCCTCAAGGACCCAAAAAGATATGGGAACCTAAATCAACTTGAGTTTTATTTTGTAGGGTTCAAAGAAGGATAAGTGGTTCTTGGATAGTGGATGCTCAAGACACATGACCGGAGATGAATCCAAGTTTTCTTTCCTTACAAAGAGAAATGGAGGATATGTTACCTTTGGAAACAGTGCAAAAGGAAGAATCATTGGTCAAGACAACATTAGTAATGACACATCCTCTCTTATTGAAAGTGTTTTATTAGTGGATGGTTTAAAACATAACCTTTTAAGCATTAGTCAACTTTGTGACAAAGGTTTTAAAGTGATTTTTGTAGCATCTCATTGCATCATCAAGGACATTCAAAATGATAAAACCATCTTCATGGGCCATAGATGTGATGATGTTTATGCTATAAATATTTCAAAATATGATGGCCATAATAGATGCTTTTCAAGCATGCATGATCAAAGTTGGTTGTGTCATTAGAGGTTGGGACATGCTAACATGGACCTCATTTCCCAACTCAACAAAGATGAACTTGTTAGAGGCCTTCCCAAAATTAATTTTCAAAAAGACGAAGTTTGTGAAGCTTGTCAAGTGGGAAAGAAAATCAAAATCAAAAACAAAAACTTCATTTCCATATCTAGGCCACTTGAGTTGTTGCATATGGATTTATTTGGTCTCTCTAGGACACTAAGTCTTGGAGGAAAGTCTTATGCATATATTATTGTTGATGACTTCTCTAGATACACATGAGTCTTGTTTTTAAGTCAAAAGAATGAAGCATTTTATGAGTTTTCAAAGGTTTTACAATTACTTATATAAGAAGTGATCATGGGAGAGAATTTGAAAATATTGATTTTGAGAAATACTGCAATGAGCATGGTATCAACCACAATTTTTCGGCTCCTAGAACTCCTCAACAAAATGGGGTAGTTGAAAGGAAAAATAGAACTCTTCAAGAAATGGCTAGAACCATGCTAAATGAAAAAAATTTACCAAAATATTTTTGGGCCGAAGCGGTTAACACTTCTTGTTATGTTTTAAATAGAATATTATTGAGGCCCATTCTTAAGAAAACTCCCTATAAGCTTTAGAAAAACAAGAAACCCAACATTAGCTATTTCAAAGTCTTTGGGTGCAAATGTTTTATATTAAACACCAAAGACAATTTTGGAAAATTTGATGCAAAATCGGATGTTAAAATTTTCCTTGGTTACTCAACATCAAGTAAAGCTTTTAGAGTTTTTGACAAAAGAACCATGGTTGTAGAGGAGTCCATCCATGTTATTTTTTATGAATCTAACAATTTTCTCCACGAAAGAGAGAGTTTTGATGATGATTTAGGTTTGGAGACCTCCATGGGAAAATGCAAATTGAAGATATAAGGCAACAAGAAGAAATTGGAGAGGATCCCAAGAAAGAAGAATCACCATTGGCACTATTCCCTCCCCAACAAGTGCAATGAGAATCAAGCCAAGACCTTCCTAAAGATTGGAAGTTTGTCATCAACCACCCTTAAGATCAAATTATAGGTAATCCATCTAGTGGGGTAAGAACTAGATCATCTCTTAGAAATATTTGCAATAATCTTGCTTTTACCTATCAAATTGAGCCTAAAATTATAAATGATGCTTTAGTTTATAAAAATTGGATGATTGCTATGCAAGAAGAGTTAAATCAATATGAAAGAAGTGAAGTATGGGAATTAGCACCAAGACCTTCAAATCAAAGTGTTATTGGAACTAGATGGGTATTTAGAAATAAGATGGATGAAAATGACATAATTGTTAGAAATAAAGCAAGACTGGTAGCCCAAGGTTTTAATCAAGAAGAAGGGATAGATTATGAAGAAACCTTTGCCCCTGTAGCAAGGTTGGAAGCCATTAGGATGCTACTTGCCTTTGCATATTTTAAAGACTTTATTTTATATCAAATGGATCTAAAAAGAGTTTTTTTAAATGGCTTTATAAATGAAGAATTATATGTTGAACAACCTCTTGGTTTTCAAAGTTTTAACTTTTCTAACCATGTTTTTAAACTTAAAAATACACTTTATGGTTTAAAACAAGCACCTAGAGCATGGTATGAAATATTGAGTAAATTTCTTTTGACAAAAGGGTTTTAAAATGGGAAAAATTGACACAACTCTTTTCATAAAGACCAAAGAAAAGGATATGCTCTTAGTTCAAATATATGTTGATGATATTATTTTTGGTGCTACTAATGTTTCTCTTTGTGAAAAATTTTCTAAGTGCATGCATAGTGAGTTTGAAATGAGCATGATGGGAAAACTCAACTTCTTCCTTGGACTTCAAATCAAGCAACTAAAGGAAGAAACCTTCATCAATCAAGCAAAGTATATAAGAGATATTCTCAAAAGGTTCAACATGGAAGAAGCCAAAATAATGAAGACTCAATGAGCTCATCCATCAAGCTTGATAAGGATGAGAAAGGTAAATCCATTGACTCAACTATGTATAGAGGCATGATAGCTTCTTTGCTATATTTGACCTCTAGTAGACCCGACATTATGTATAGTGTATGCTTGTGTGCTAGATTTCAATCTTGCCCTAAAGAATCTCACTTAAGTGCCATAAAACAAATTCTTATATATTTGAAAGGGACAATGGACATAGGCTTATGGTATCCTAAGAGTGATAACTTTGAATTAATTGGATTCTCGGATTCCAATTTTGCCGGTTGTAGGGTTGAAATAAAAATCACTAGTGGCACTTGTCATTTCCTAGGACACTCTCTTATTTCATGGCATAGTAAGAAGCAAAATTTGGTAGCTTTGTCAACGGCGGAAGCCGAATACATAGGAACCGGTTTATGTTGTGCACAAAGTCTTTGGATGAAACAAACACTTAGTGATTTTGATTTATCTTTTTAGCATGTTCCTATTAAGTGTGATAATACTAGTGCCATAAATATTTCAAAAAATCCCGTACAACACTCTAGGACTAAGCATATAGAGATTAGACATCATTTTCTTAGAGACCATGCACAAAAGTGTGACATAACACTTGAATTTGTAAGCACACATAAATCCCAAAATAGTTTCTAATGACAAAATCAATTCCCAACTCAAAGAAATGAGAAAGAAAAAAAATTGAACTTTATTCAAATGTAAGAACAAGAATAAGCTCCAAATTTTTCATTCTATTTTCTTCTCTCCTTCAGTTTTCTTAGCAACTAATTAAATTTCACCATAAGTAGTCTTTTCCAATTACAATTCCAATTCTAAACACAATGAACTAAAGAAAGAAAATTTCAAAACCTGCACAAAATATACAAACAAGAATAAGCTCCAATATTTCATTCTAATGTCTTATTTCCTTGGGTTTCCCATAAACCAAACAAAAAGGCCAGTCAAGCCCTAAAACAAATCTTCTAGTAACAACACCAACTCATGACTTGGAGAATGAAAAGAAAAAAGCTTCAAACTTCATGCTTTTCTCCTTAAATTTGAAACAAAAAAAAAAACATGACAGAAATTCATAAAAATCATAGATATATAGAAAAAAGATGGTTGCAAAATCCAAAATATAATGGGATTATGTTCTAAAAACAGAGTAGAACAAACCCACAAGGAACAATAATTCATAAAAATTATTGAAAAATCTCTGATCTAACTTTTTCCCAACTAATTTTTTCGATCTACCAAAAAAAAAAAAAATTCAAAATATTTGGAAATAATGGAAATAGGAGATGTGTTGGTGGAGATAGAACCAACCTCATTGATGGAAAGACTCATTGTAGATGTGTCGAAGGTTGAAGACACGTTGTAGGAAAAATCACAGAGAAAGCATGAGAATACCATATTGAAAACATAGAGAGATGACCCATTTTTTTGTTCTTTGAACAATAGGAAAAACAAGGGAAACAACATTTTGTTGTTCTTTGAAAAGAGGGATTTAAAAACATGGAGACAGATGAGAACTAATAGCACACCCACTTTCCGAACGTGTTTTTTTGGTGTTTTTTGTTCTCAAGAACAAAAAACAGTTCTTGAAAACACTAACCAAACAGGCCCTTAGTCTCTAATTCACACCTACAAGGGCCTATGACCTTTCCTAATGGGCCAACATCTAATAGAAAGTCTCAAAGTTTCCCTAAGACTATGTTTGCTTAATTTTGTGTTTGGCTATAGAAAAGTATTAAAAAATATTGAGAAAAATAATTTTCTCATGATTCCTTTCATTGTGAAAGATAGTAAAGAAAACAAAATATATATAATTAAAACTAATTAAAATATGCATTCTTAAATTATTCAATCTTTATATATAAGAGGTATAATAAATGGAATGAGTTTGAAGAAGCATGTAAACAAAATTTATTTATTTTAATTTTTTTTTTATTTACTATACTTTTTTATTTCTTTCCCTTTATCATTTTTCTCTCTATATTCTTTTCCTAGCATTTTACCTCAAATTTTTTATTAACCAAACATAGCCTAGAAAAACTAAACTATCAAGAAAAGATAATTTCTTTTTTCTCTAATACCAAAATAATGAAAGCTAATGCTTAGAAGTCACTAGTCAAAGGAGTACTATTCTGTATAAAAGTGTCCAAAATCCCTTCATAAATCACCACATTTAAATCAAAACAACTTCATCCAAAAGCCAACAACTATAAGAATAATTATATTTATAAATGACATTTGAAAAATCACATTAAGCAATTATTAAGATAAATACCCAAAATAAAGTTGTAGAAAAACATAAAACAATAAGATTTAGTTTGATTTTCCTTCCTTCTGTACCCAAAATACAATTGAAGTCGATCGATTATTTTATGTTTTAAAAAGAAAAATAAAAATAAGAAATAAAGTGACTTCTAAAACAAAAAAATAGTTTATTTTAAAAAAAAGGGTTTGAGAATCTGTAGAAGGTGTCAAACACTCAGTGAGCCTGCAATATGTCAATTTCAACTAAATAAGCAAATACAACTTTGAAAATTAATTAATTGACGAAAGTACAAGCATATAGTCTTATTCATATATAATCATCTAAAGTAAATTATTTTAATTGAAAATTAAACAGTCATCCTCCTTTTCAAATAAATTGAGCATTTTATTCAATAAATAGAGTTCTTTAGTATATGGGTATACAAAATCTTTAATTTTTAAGTAAAGCCCTCACAATCACTTTACATTATTTTCTAATTGACCATAGCTACAACTTAAGTTAAAAGAGGTCATAATTTATGTAAAACCTTATAATAATTAAACTATCAAAATTACCTTACAAAAGTCTTGAATTTGGACAATTTGTAAGTTCATAAAAGCAAATTTTATGGGATGAAACTAGTTGTTTCTTCTTGGGTTATAGACTATATCCTTTTAAATAAATCAATCTAATCTTCACATTTATTCAAAATAGCATTTGACATTCTAGATTTCAAAATTAACATTTAAAAAAAATTAAGGTGATATCTCTATGCAAGAACATATATCATAAAAATAAAGGAGTAAAAAGACATATTAAAGATTTTAAGTCAATAAAACATCTTTATAGATATTGGGTAATTTATTTGATAAATTCAATTATTAACAATTATTTAGAAACCAAATAATAATTAAAGAAATTATAATTAAGTTTGACAATTAAATTTGACTAGATAATTTAATAAAAAAAATTTACTTTTTGAGTGAAAAATTACAATATTGAATGAGACAAAATTAGACCACTATAGCTTACTCATAGCCAATAGAATAAAAATCATATAGTATTACTTATTTGTGGATAACACTATATAAAAAAAACGTTGAAATTGTAATAAATTTATATGATGTAATCTTGCATGTCTCTAATATTTATTATTATTATTATTATTATGAAGTAATATAAAAAAACAGATTACACTATGTATATTAATTACTTAAATCATATATTTATATTATTCTATAAGAAAAAATTTAAATTTAAATAAATTGATATTATAGTATTTAATTTTCAATTTCTTCGATTAATTTATTATTATTCATACAAAATAATATAATATAAATATTAATTGCTACCATAATATATATTATATTATTTCATAATAATACTACTATAATATCAAAATTAAGAATATACTATTTAATAGTAAAATAAATCAATTAGCTTGAACTTTTTTGTGGTAATAGGCTTTGTCAACATGTCTACTGCATTCTCAGAGGCGTGAACCTTCTCAAGTAACAATTCACTAGAAGAAACCAATTCCTTGATCTTGTGAAACCTCACATCTATGTTTTTGGTCCTTGCATATTACAGTTAGTCCTCTAATAAGTTTGAGAGAGAAAAACAAAGCTAGGAAGAGAAAAAAGGGAAAAAAATCACTACATCTACCTCATTAGTAGCTTTGTTGCCTATTCTCATTTAGGAACCACAGTTTTTGGTACATCACATTCATACATTTACGATTCATGTGATGGTATTAATACTCCAAAAAAGGTGTTCTATTTGCTTGTAGCTCTCATTTGGTCTTGGATAAAGGAAACATTGGTTTTCGTTTCCCATGTGATGAACTTGGAAGAGAGGGTACATGTCAAATATCAACTTGGGATCATGTCTTCTTAAGGTTATTCTGGATGAATAATTCAATTTTGGTAGTAATATTCCATTTCAGTTGGAAAATGCATTCAGATGTTTGGGGGAATATAAGTGATCAAGAGGTGTTAACTCATATCATGGGAGGAAACTTTGTGCAAAGTTCTATTACTATTAATGGGTGGCTCCACGATTTCTTATGGGCATATGCATCCCAAGTAATTTAGTCTTATGGTTCTTCATTATCCACATATGGTCTTTTTTTCCTAGGTGCTCATTTTGTATGGGCTTTCTTAGTTTAATGTTTCTATTTAGCAAGCGTGGTTATTGGCAAGAACTTATTGAATCCATCATCTGGGCTCATAATAAATTAAAAGCTCGGCATATTCCTTGGAACAATGAATACATTTTCATTTTTTACTTTCTAATTTCATTTTGTTATGGTGTTTTTAGTCCAATTGGAGCCATTTTACCCTTTTTTATATTTCCTTGTTTCTTCATCGTAATAGTAACTGCCACACCCTAAAACCCACTCCAAAAGCATGATGGTCATTTCACACCTCAAGCCTGAAGGCTCAAAGTGGAAATGACACAAACTGTCATCTTGTAATCTGAAATTACCAATTACCGATTACCAAATTGTTGTTCGAGTAGTAAATAAATAAATTCTAAAATCTCCAAATATCAATTTATAAAAACTAACACATCAACCCAAGTGTTATTGTCCAAATAACTCCAAACTTGAATAAATTAAATGGGAAATAAATTTTAACATCTAAACAATGCCCAAAATAAAGAGAGTTTTAATAAAAGTCCTAACAAGCCAATTTTCCCCTTTAACTATCACTCTTGGCCTGAATTGAGGGTACTTGGAAATTTATCAACAAAAGGGGATGAGCTCAAAGCCCAATAAGGAACATTAACACAATTTCATGGATCAAATATTTTCAATTATACTTACAAAATGGAGATATAATATATATTTTATTTATAAAACTTTTGAGTTAAACATGCTAATACATTTAAATTGTTCAACCAAACATTTTCATATATATAAAAATCATTTCATATTCATTTCACATCAAATACATTTCAATTGTTTTCACTTTGGTTATCAAATAACAAGTAGTGCCCAATTAAGCGGGACTTTACAAATGGGTGGCTTGCCTCAAATGTTCCTTTTAAGGTTGATGTAGAACCAAATACTACTAGTACTAGTAACCTCTAACCAAACCCCTTGAGGCTAGGGCCCAAATCAATTACATTCTCCACCCCAAAAATGTAAAGGTCAACTATTATATCCCATTGACAAGAGCTAAAAAACCAACTATGATATCTCGTTGACAAAGGCCAAACAATCCAAAGTCAAATTCTTTATTTTATTTATTCCAACTTACAAAAGCAGAATATCTCCATATGTCTCATTATAAACGAAATAAATGTTATAACACATTTTCCATGAAAAAATCTATTTGATCCATACTTAAAAGAAAAAAATAACAATTTCACATTTCAAACAATATATATAACAAAAAAAAATTATTTTCTTTTGCAAAATCTGTATTAATTTCTATTACCTCAAAAGAAGTCCTCAAAAACTTTGGAGAAAAATAATTTTGGAAAGGCTACTCTTCACCTAACAAAACACAAGAGAAATAACCATTACTATTTATCTAAAATTATAGGTTTGACAAATCCTAAAATCTTAGTGTAGACCCTCAATTTTGTCCCTCGACACTGGCATTTATCCTTCGGGTGTCACATCCACCCATCGTTCGCATATGGCACCACTAGGGCCCCTTTTGGGCTTAGTCGGTGTCCGAGCTTCGTGTGGGTTTGTCTGTGGTCCATTGTGGTGCATATGTGGTTCATTTTGGAGGGTCACCATGGCCATTTTCCTAGTCGTTCACATCACGCTATAGGAAGGAAGTGGGGTCATCCCGATGTTTTAGCTTAGTTGGAGTTTATAGGGGCATGTTGAGGTTCGGAGCACTCGGGCTTGTTTTGATCATATCTCCCTCATCCAAACTCGGAATCAAGAACCGTTTCTTTTTATGGATTCCTTATTCTTCCAGGAACATTCTGTAAAATGTTCAAAATTTTTGCAACCGGTCGGCTGGTTGGCAGCCGGTTCAGCTGGTTCATCGAGTTAGCCGGTGTAGAACACTGATTTTTGGTAATTGTTTTGATCATATCTCTCTCTTCTGAACTCGGAATCACGCACCGTTTTTTCATGGATTCCTTACTCTTCTAGGAACATTATTTCAAATTTTCAGATTTTTTTGCCATCGGTTCGACCGGTTGGCATCCGGTTCGGCCGGTTCAATCGGTTCATTGAGTCAGCTGAGGTAAAACACTAATTCTAGTAATTTTGGGGCCCAAATCCTACATGGCTCAGGCCCGTAAGCTCCAGATCGGTTTTGGGAAAAGTTGTGGGTCCATTTTGGGCCTTGGTTTGGGTTCCTTGTAGCCCACCACGAATCCATATGGATTCTTGGTGGTGAAGCAAGCTGAAAACTGAAGGGAGTGAGCTGGCCTCGTAAGTTTAAGAGAAGTAATGAGGGGTGTGGTTCCCATGCTGATGAAGGGGATTTCGGTGCTGAAGGGGAAGGAACCCAGGAGGCTCAAATGCTAAGAGGGGTATGAGTATAAAAGGTGAGAGGATAGGAGAGCAAAGGACAAGAGGGGACATTTTGGAGGGGGGAAATTTTTTGCTGGTGAGAAAAACAAAAGGTCAGTAGCATCTTCTGAGTTGAGAGTGTGGGGGAAAGCTTCAACATTGTGGTTTTTTTGAAGAGGAGAGTGACAGCATCTCAGTTTTGGAAGTCATCATCGGCATACACGGATCATATTTGGTGGAGATTCTGAGGTAAGCATGCTGAATTTTCTTCACTTACAGTTTATCTTCCTCGTCTTCATATGCTTTTTCTCCTTCCTCATCATCTTTTCTTCCCTTTGATATGAAGATTGTATTGCTTGGGTGTGGATAATAAAGGCCACACATGATTGTTGTTGATTGTTTATGAATGGTTTAGGAATTTTCGGACCGAATTTGGGATTTTTTATCAACTGGCTGAACCAGTTCAACCGGTTCAGCCCCATAGCTGGCTGCCTCTGTCAGCCATGAGGAACACCTGCCTTTCTTTGTCCGGTTCTCACTCATCCGAGCTCGGAATTGAGAACCGTTTCTTTTGTTTGCTTTCTTAATCACTTAGGAACTTTCTGACCGAATTTGGGATTTTTTATCAACCGGCTGAACCAGTTGGAAACCGGTTCAACCGGTTCAGCACAATAGCTGGCTGCCTCTATCAGCCATGAGGAACACCTGTCTTTCTTTGTCTGGTTCTCACTCATCCGGGCTCGGAATTGAGAACCGTTTCTTTTGTTTGCTTCCTTAATCACTTAGGAACTTTCTGACCAAATTTGGGATTTTTTATCAACCGGCTGAACCAGTTGGAAACCGGTTCAACCGGTTCAACCGGTTCAGCACCATAGCTGGCAGCCTCTGTCAGCCATGAGGAACACCTGCCTTTCTTTGTCTGGTTCTCACTCATCCGAGCTCGGAATTGAGAACCGTTTTTTTTTTCTTCCTTAATCACTTAGGAACTTTCTAACCAAATTTGGGATTTTTTATCAACCGGATGAACCGGTTGGAAACCGGTTCAACCGGTTCAGCACAATAGCTGGCTGCCTCTGTCAGCCATGAGGAACACCTGCCTTTCTTTGTCTGATTCTCACTCATCCAGGCTCGGAATTGAGAACCGTTTTTTTTGTTTACTTCCTTAATCACTTAGGAACTTTTTGACTGAATTTGGGATTTTTTATCAACCGGTTTAACCAGTTGGAAACCGGTTCAACCGGTTCAGGACAATAGCTGGCTGCCTCTGTCAGCCATGAGGAACACCTTCCTTTCTTTGTCTGGTTCTCACTCATCCGGGCTCGGAATTGAGAACCGTTTCTTTTTTTTGATTCCTTAATCACTTAGGAACTTTCTGACCAAATTTGGGATTTTTTATCAACCAGATGAACCATTTGGGAACCAGTTCAGCACCATAGCTGGCTGCCTCTGTCAGCCATAAGGAACACCTGCCTTTCTTTGTCTGGTTCTCACTCATCCGGGCTCGGAATTGAGAACCGTTTCTTTTGTTTGCTTCCTTATTCATTTAGGAACTTTCTGACCAAATTTGGGATTTTTTATCAACCAGATGGACCAGTTGGAAACCGGTTCAACCGGTTCAGCACCATAGCTGGCTGCCTCTGTCAGCCATAAGGAACACCTGCCTTTCTTCGTCTGGTTCTCACTCATCCGGGCTCGGAATTAAGAACCGTTTCTTTTGTTTGCTTCCTTATTCATTTAGGAACTTTCTGACCAAATTTGGGATTTTTTATCAACCGGATGGACCAGTTGGAAACCGGTTCAACCGGTTCAGCACCATGGCTGGCTGACTCTATCAGTCATGAGGAGCACCTGATCGGGCTTTGTTTGGTTCTCACTCTTCTGGGCTCGGGATTGAGTGTCGTTTCTTTTGTTTGAATCCTCACTCATTTAGGAGTTTTCTAGAAAAATTTGGGAATTCTTCTCAATAGGTTGTACCAGTTGAGAACTAGTTCAACCTGTTCTGCTGGAGGACTTTAGATAGCCCTCTATTTTGGCATTTTTGAGGCCGTATCCATTTGCGATGGGGCACTTGAGCCATCTTGAAGGTTTAAGTCCGGGTTTAATTTCAGTTAGTGTGGGCCAATTTTGAAGTTAGGGATGGTGTGGTCTAGATGAGTCTAGTTTGATTTGTATGACAATTGGGGAGTCCCTTACCTCATTTCAACCAGCCTTTCTTCCTTTTTGGCACAAACTTTGATGCTTGATTCTCGAATACATGTTGCGTGGCTGACTCACCTTCTCTTTGTAGCACATGGCTAGGGACTACAGTACGCATCATTGGTTTTGATTGTTGAATCATATGCATGCATGGTGCTTAATCCTGAATGTTTGTTATGTGTTTATCTCGTGTTTGGGTGACCTTTTATGCAAGCGCATGGTGGGGACCACAGTACGCACTCATTGTTTTGGTTGGTTGAATTCATATGCATGCCAAATACCAATTAGGATTGTGTGATTCATGACATCTATTTGGCTTAAGGTTTCATTTGATCTTTGACCCATATGCTCTCACATACCCAATTCATTAGTATAGACCGAGTTACGGGCCTAGAAGGGTGCTACCTCGCATGAGGTACCTTCCCAATGGGTAACCTGATCCCCGGACCTAGAATCTAGTTTTCGCAGACCGTTTTTTTCCATACTGGGGTCATTAGGGGTTTTTGTTCTTACTTAATTTTCCCCATTTTAAAAATAAAAATAAAAAGTAAGTGGCGACTCCATACAACACCGTTCCTCACCGGGGGCGGGTTTTTCAAAACTGGAAAACACAAACTTTTCTTTTCTTTTTTTTCTTTTAAAAGCGAGTCGCGCCGGCCCGGTGGATCGGGTGAGGGTCCACACTTAGGTATTCAAATCAATGTTTTTAATTATGAAAGATAATTTAATCTATTACTATTTTAGAAGAATTAATAAATTTCTAATTCATATAAACCTTTAATTTTATTTTCAATTTTTCATAGGGACACAATGTAATTTCATTAAACTATAATTTATTTCACTAATTAAATTCTATTCTATTTATTAATTTGCATTCATCACAAATATAATTATAATACCATAAACCTAACTTTGTAGTTCACCTCATTTTATTTATATATATTATATTCTCTCACTTTCAACTTTTTTTTTTTTTTCACCAAACATAACCTATATACATAACAACTCCCCATCATTGTTAATATAATTATATATATATTAACCACCAAACACACACTCCCACACAGTACATGTCTTCCTTTATTATTAATATTGTTTTTATTCTATTTTTTCCTTTTATTTTCCCATCATACTTCATTCTTCTCACACACACATGCATCCTTTTTTTTTTTTTTCATCTAAAAACTTAAAATTTCCCAATTTCTAGAATTTCTCATTTTCCAACAATAAAACAACCCATAATCTTAAGTTTCCAATATTTTGATCTTAAAAAAAAAATAAATAAACTAACCATAATCTAAATTAAAATTTTCTAAAGAATATCTAATGTGTTCAAAACTAACTAATGAATCTAATATATTAATTTTGGATTAGAAACTTACTTAGAAAAATCTGAACTTCAAACCTTAGACCTTTAAACCTTCAACCCTACATTCTTTAATTCTCTAATTTTTTTGGTTAATAGGGTTTTTGAATAGAGAAGATAAGAGGAAAATCTAATTTATACCTAGGATTATTAATTGTAAAAGGACTCTTTTACCTTTAATGAGTTTAATTAATTAATTAATAATTTATTGTTTTGCCCCTAAAGTTAATTTTTGGGGTGTTACATCCTTCCCTCCTTAACAAAAAGTTTAGTCCTCTAAACTTGAGATACTTGGGTCTTGAAAAAAATGTGGATGTTTTTCTCTCATCTCCTCCTCTAATTCCTTAGTGGCTTCTCAAATCTGTGATTACTCCATTAGATCTTTACCAACTTGGAAATAGCATGGTGTAGTGCCTTGTCTATCACATCCACAATCTAAATTGGTACTTCTTCATAAGTTAAGTCCTCATAAATCTGATTAGGCTCCAACTTCACAATATGAGAGGGACAAAAAACATATTTCCTCAAAGACGAAACGTGGAACACATTATGAATCTTAGACAAGCTTGGGGGCAAGGCCACTTTATACTCCAAAGTGCCTACTCTTTCTAATGTTTCAAATGGACCCACAAATTGAGGATTGAGTTTTCCTTTTCTCCCAAATATCATCACAGATGTCATAAGTGAAACTTTTAAGAAAACATGATCACGTACATCAAACTCCAAATCTTGCCTCGGATTGTCAAACTCTTTCTTTGTCTACTTTGAGCCGTTTCTTTCAATATTTCTTTAATCAAAGCTCAACCTTCAACCATCACAAGTAATCATTAAGCCCCCAAAAGTTTCCTTACAACGTCATCAAACAAATATAACCAAACAAAAAGGAGATCAACATTTCCTACCATATAACCCCTCAAAAGTTGCCATCCTAATGCTAACTTGAAAGTTATTATTATAGAGAACTCTACTAAAGGTAAGTAATCATCCCAATTACCTTTTAAGGTCTAAGAAAAAGTACAAGATCTTAACATATCTTCCAAAATTTGAAATTACCTTCAATCCGATTGACCATCATTTTAAGGTCAGTAGCGTTATTGAAACTCAACTTAGTACCCAAAGGTTTCTATAGACTAAAAAAAAAAAAAAAAAAAATCGTTCTCCTACAAAAAAAAAAAAAACAATCATTCTTTCAATCTCCCCACCCCATAAAAAAAGAAGGTGGATGGTCAAAAAAAAAATTTTTTAAGGGGGGGAAGTGAGCAGACTTTGTCCATCAATCAACAATCACCCAAATATCATTATTACCCCCTAAGGTTCTTAGCAACCTTGTCACAAAGTCCATAGTAATATGTTCCCACTTGCACTAAAGAATAGAAAGTAGTTGCAAAGACCATGTTGGTTGTTAATGCTCAACTTTCACTTGTTGACACACTAAACACTGAGCCACAAATTGTGTAATATCTCGCTTCATACCTGACCACCAATAATTTTGTCTCAAATCTTTATACATCTTTGTCCCTCCTGGTGGATCGTAAGCCTAGAACAAATGAGTTTAGTCTAAAATCTTCTTCCTTAAGTCTCCATCATTTGGAACACAAAGTCTAGTCCCAAACCTTAAGATCCCATCATTTGATAAAACAAAGTTAGGTTTACTACCCCATTTAACTTCCTCCATAAGCTGCATTAATTGCAAATCATTCTTTTGTAGGGTCTTAATTCTCCCAACTAATTCTAGTTATACTCTAAAATTCTCCATAGGTGCTCTTGAGTCCAAAAATTTAAAATGGACTTGTAAACTCCTCAAATCCTCAATTAATTGCCTTTGGCAATCTCTAATAGCTGCTAGGGAACCAACTAGTTTCCTACTTAAGGCATTAACTACAACATTCGCTTTCCCTGGATGATACTGAATAATACACTCTTAGTGCTTAAGTAGTTCTATCAATTTCCTTTCTCTTATGTTCAATTCCTTTTGGGAAAACAAATACTTCAACCTCTCATGATCTGTGAATATTTCACAAGTTTCACGAAAAAGAAAATGTCTCCAAATCTTAAGTGTAAAAATCATTGTAGCTAACTTTAGATAATGAGTAAGGTAATTTCGCTCATAAGCCTTCAACCATCTAGAAGCATAAGCCACAACTTTCCCATGCTACATAAGAACACAACCCAAACCTTGATGAGAGACATCACTATGCACCACAAATCCTCTTGAACTTGAAGGGATAGTCAAAATATGAGTTATCACTAATCTGCTCTTTAATTCCTAAAAACTACGTTCACGGTCATCAGACCATTCAAACTTAACCCTTTTTTATGTCAACTTAGTCAAAGGTAGGGCAATCTTAGAGAACCCCTTAATAAACCACCTATAGTAACCGACAACTCCCAAGAAACTTCAATCTTAGTCACAGAACTAGGTCTCCTCCAATTTGCTACAACATCTAACTTTCTAGGGTTAGTTGAGATGCCATCCTTAGTCACTACATGCCTAAGAAAATAGACTCTATCTAACCAAAACTCAAACTTCTTCAATTTAGCATACAACTGCTTAATCTTAGGGTCTCGCAATACAATACTCAAATGGCGCTCATGTTCTTCTCCACTCCTTGAGTACACCAAAATATCATATATAAAAACCACCACAAACTGATCTAGATAGTGTTTGAATATCTTATTCATTAAATCCATAAAGGTAGTAGGAGCATTAGTAAAACTAAAAGGCATAACCAAAAACTCATAGTGCCCATATCTAGTTCAAAAAGCAGTCTTGGGTACTTCCACACCTCTGACCCTCAATTGATGATATCTAGGCCGAAGATCAATCTTAGAGAATACACAAGCACCCTGAAGCTAATCAAACAAATAATGAATTCGAGGAAGAGGATACTTATTCCTCACAGTCACCTTATTCAACTTCCTATAATCAATACAGAGTCTCATTGATCTATCATTTTTCTTCACAGATAAAACAGGAGCTCCCCAAGGTGAAAGACTAGGTCTAATAAAACCCTTATCTAACAACTCTTGAAGCTAAGCCTTTAACTCCTTAAGCTCCACAGGTGCCATCCTGTATGGAGTCTTAGAGATAGGAGTTGCTCCTGGTACCAAATCAATGGCAAACTCCACTATAGACCCTCCATTTTGTCCTCCTAGCACATATCATATTAGGTATTTGTTCGGTACTTTATAGCAATTCCTTAGTGGCCTAATACTACTTATGTAACCTTTTTTTTTTTTAAGCCACCTTGAGGACTTTACAGCAATTCCATTTTGAAGAATGCTCCTGGGAAGGGAATTTTGTTCGCAAAAAATGTTGATCATCAGAGTATAGAAGTATATACTGATGCTGATTAGGCTGGTGCAGTGGATGATGGGCGATCTACATCTGGTTACTTTACCTTTGTAGGTGGTAATCTTGTGACATGGAAAGTAAGAAGCAGAATTTCGTCGCCCGTTCAAGTGCAGAAGCGGAATTTAGAGGTATGGCTCTAGGACTTTGTGAGGCATTATGGCTAAGACTCCTCTTACAGGATTTAGGTTACCTATCTAGGCAACCAATCCGATTGTTTTGTGACAATAAAGTCGCATGTGACATTGCTCATAATCCAGTACAACATGATCGTACAAAGCATGTCAAGGTGGATAGATTCTTCATTAAGGAAAAGTTGGATGATAAGATTGTGGAATTGCCTAAGATTCGATCAGAAAATCAATTGGCTGATATCCTCACCAAAGCTGTCTCAAGTCAAGTGTTCTCAAAATTTTTAGACAAGTTGGGCATGTGTGACATCTATGCACCAACTTGAGGGGGAGTGTTGAGATATTAGGAATGTTTTCCTTATATCGTTCTTTCCTTATATCATTTAGTGTTGAGATATTAGGAATGTTTAGATATTAGGAAAGTTGAGATATTAGGAATATTGAGATATTATCAATATTGAGATATTAGGATATTAGTTGTTATTTCCTTATATCATTCTTTCCTTGTATCATTCTTTCCCATTCTTAGAATGGCAATTACCCTCTATATATACTCTGTACATGAATGAATGAGAAAAATTTAAATGAAAAAACTATCATTTATCAATTTGAAGATCTTCCATCACGGTGAGTAGAGAGGAGCCTAAGGGAGTGATTGGAAAGAGATTAAGGAAAAATAAAAAAGAGTGGAAGGACACACCATTGAGGGAGGATCAGAAGCCGCACCAAGAGCAAAAAAAAACAAGAGAGAGGTGATCAGAAAGGTGGGCTTTTATGTCGATAGAGCGGTTCAAAGTGCAGTCGCACCATTAGAAAGTAAGAATAGGTGCAAACGCACCCTTGAGGAGAATCAAAACCTTTTCTTCTGGAGGTGCAAGGTGCAGTCGCACCATTAGAAAGCAAGAACAGGTGCAGCCTCACCCTTGAGGAGAATCAAAACCATTTCTTTTGGAGGTGTAAGGTGCAGCCACACCATTGGAAAGCAAGAGCAGGTGCAGCCGCACCATTGAAAAGCAAGAACAGGTGTAGCCGCACCCTTAAGGAGAATCAAAACCATTTCTTCTAGAGGTGCAAGGTGCAACTGCACCATTGGAAAGCAAGAACATGTGCAACAACATTCTTGAAGAGAATCAAAACCATTTCTTCTAGAGGTGCAAGGTGCAGTCACACTCTCGAGGGAATTTTTGGAACAGTCGTACCAGTGAAGGAAGGAAAGGAAGACACGCATCAAAGAGAAGAAAGGTGCAGCTGCACCATTGAGAGAATTTTTGGAACACCCGCATCATCGAAAGACAAGAGAAGAACCAACCGTACACATCCAAATTTGGTCAACAGCTGGTCATTTGCTTGCTCTTCATCGCATCAACCGCACACATCCGAGCTGTTTTGATAGCACCATAGCCTGTTAGTATCAAGCATAGCAATCAGAGTTCATTTGCTAGCCCTTTCACATCAACGACGCACCATTACAGGTTGTTTTGGAGCACGCACAGCTAGTTGATTTTGGCTAGCCAAATCATTCACACGGCTGCCACTTTGGGAAGCCTACCACCAGTACACACATCCGGTTGGGTGAATTTTTCTCCTCTTATATTTTTTTTAATCCATCAATACAATATGTTAAAAGTTCTTTATGAATTTACTATTATGCCATTATAAGTCATTGTTAAACTTGAGATCTATTTATCTATATGCTAACTATTTATCCATTTATTAACAAGATTTATGTTATAGGTTAGAGACATAGTTTTAAAATTTGTCTTCGATAGTTTTTCTTTAAGTTGATTTATGGTTTAAGTGAAATTTTAGTTCGTTAAAATAGTTAATAATAAGTGTTAAATATTTGATTTAAGGATTGTCATAATTGATGTTAAAAACTTTTTTAAGTTTAGATTTCATTTTAGTAATGAAAGTTTATAAAATAAAATAATATCAATTCCATGAGTCCATATTTCATTTTAGTCATATTTATTTTATTTATGTGTTATCTATTTATCTATTTGTTAATGAGATTAATTTTATAGGTTAGAAATTTAGTTTTAAATTTTGTTTTGGACAGTTTTTAAATTTAATTTTGGGTTTAAGTAAAATTTTATTTTGTTAAAATAATTAATCTTATGTGTTAAATATTTGATTTTTAGATTTGCCTTAATTAGTGTTTAATTCATTTTGAGCTTAAATTTCGTTTTAATAATGTAAATTTATTTAGGAAATTGATTCCATGAATTCATATTTTATTTTTAGTGTAATTTCCTTTAATTTGATTCATTTTAACCATTTTAGGTGTTTTTATAATTTTAAGTTATTAATAAAAAATCAATTCTATATTTGAAGGTGCATGTATTCAGTCTATTCTGACTTAGCTTCACTCATCTATTCAGTTTAAGTATTTTCTATAATATTAGTTCACTAATAAAATTAATTTTATGATTGAAAAATTATTGTTTGCCCTGATTTAATTTGGTCCATTTTGATCAGTCTGGATATGTTTATGGGTTTAATTAATCACGTGTTAATCTTTGATTGTTACTTTTAATTGATATGTTTCTTGAAAATTAGTCATTAATTCTTGGTGATAAATTGTAAGTTAGATTTGTTAAAATGTTAGTTTGCTTGATTTAAAAATCTCTGGTTGGTTGCTATAATGATTCTATCTTTAATTCAATTTCAAAGGCCATTGGAAAATCATAAAGATTGGCCTTTACCCTCACCTTTATCATTTTTGTTGATTACTAAAAAATTTTACTTTGTAATTTCATTTTCTTTTGTTTTGCTTGGTATTTTATTTATTATGTTCTATTGTTTTTCAGATTAATTTCTTTTATTTTAAAATAAAATACTTTTCTCAAAATGTTCCTAATAAAAGTCTATTTAAAAAATAAATAAAAAATCCATTTAGAGTCCTTAGAATCGAAACCTCATTTTCTTAAAATAACATGCAACCATTTTTTTTTATCGGTTCACATCTTTCTTAGTTTTCATTGAAAATTTTGGTTTTGAATGAAACACGGATCAAAGCTTGTGGTCCCAAATAAATGGCATGATTCTAGGCTAGATTTGTGTATACCAATTGGGGAATTGGTGAAACCCCTACATAAGAAAATTTTTCAAAACTCTTCCTTGCTACCATTTTTCACTTAGCCACTGTCCTTTTAGATTTAAAATTCATTTTAACAACTTTAGAATGTTTTTACAAATTTTCCAAAACTTGTATGACTTTCCTCACTCATTGAACTTGAATTTAAAGTTTTATTTGAGTTAGAAAACAATTCCAGAACATAAAATATAAACGAGTCTTTAGGGGGGCTCCGTTTTCACCCAATTCTTGACATCTGAAACCTTTTTTCAAAAATAAAATACCAGACAACTTTAAAATTTGATTCAATATTTTTTCTCAATTCTACGCTTCTTGAAATTGATATTAGACACATAAAATATTAAAAAATATGCCTTTTTGAGGGAGATATGTTTTTTTCAAAGTTGTACCTACTGCACATGCTGAATTCTAGACATCTGATTAGCTTAAGTGTTTTTTATGTGATATAGACACTTTGAACTATGTGTGTTATTTTCTGTATGATTTTATGTGATCATTTATTATTTTTAAAAAATTCGTTTATGCATGTCAATTTTTCTTATCTAATATGGACTTTGTAGAACCTTTAAGTCTCTTTGTTGCAATTTGTCCTTTGAATGAGATTTTGGCCTTCGGTATGTTGATCTAGATGTGGAGGAGTTTTTCTTGAATTTTTTCGTAATTAAATTCCACTTTAAGCCATTTTTTAGACATTTTTTTTATGCTCCCTTTTCTAATTGCATGCTAATGATTTTGTACATTGCCTGAATTGGTTATTTATTTTTGGAGTCATTTGACTTACCTTGGCTAAATTTTGGCTTTGGTATTGTGTATTAGACATAATGAGTGTGTTATATAATTCATACTTGTCCTAATCACTCTAGCATTTTTGGAGGAATCATATAAATTATGCATGCTATCCAGGTACGCTCTATATCACTTACTTTTCGAAATTTTATGAACATGCATGTTGTCGTGAATTTCATTTATGCTCGACGTGATCCTTAGGTGCTTAGATGTATGCTTGATTTGCTAGGATAAAACATATGTTGTGTGTTATATTTCCAAACTAACCATTGATGTTTTATGATAACGCTTTAGAAGTAGTCCAGGTACACAACTTAAATCTTCTTTATGATTTATGATTGGTTTTTCTCATTTGGCATGCTATTTTTGAAATCACTTAGCCTAACTAGATATCCATGATCGAACAATTAATTGCCACATTTCCCTCAACTTAGTCAATAGAAACCTTCGTAGGGGTTAGAGGGGTGCTACCTCCTAGAGGTAACTTTCCAATAAGTAACCTGATCCTCGGACCTAGACTCGGGTTTTTGAAAGACATGCTTTTCCAAAAACCATGGAGTCATTTTTTTTTAGTGTTTTATTTCTTGTTTTAGTTTCCCTTTAAAATAAAATAAAATAAGTGGCGACTCCGACTTTTCCAAAATTGATTTTTTCACAAATAAAAGCGAGTCTCGCCAGTCAGGTGGGGACGCACGTGAAAACTGCGGGTCCAAAAATTGGCGACTCCATTGGGGACTTTGAGAATCAAGCTTGAACACTATTTAAGGAAAATGTGGTGTTTAATTGGTCGATTAGAGGGTACCACTCTTTTTAGGTAAGGTGATTCGGTTTGCTTGCTTGATTAGTTTGTTATCTTAACATGTGTTTATACTTGTTTGCCTTGAATGATCACTTGATTGCTTGCTCACTTCAGCATGATTCACTTTCACATATGTTAGATAGGACTTTGATTGTTTTATATTTATCTACTTCACATGACTGCTTGTTGCATGACAACCCTTTCTCTTGCATGATTGTATGATTTCTTGTCTCTATTTACTATCTCACTTTAGATTTTAGGTTTCTTTCGGATGCACCCACATCCTTCACTGTGCACTTTAGATTATCCCTGAGTGTTGAGAGATGGGAGAGCCTTCACCATTAGGAAACCCTTTAGGAACGCGAGGAAGTGCATGTGTAGAGGTGATGACCACCTTGCATGGAAGCACCCCGTCTCCTTGGAGGCGTGCAAAGGGTTGCGTACCATTGGAGGGTATGATTTCTTCTGCTAGGGATCCTTTAACCCATCCATTTTTATCTTATGGAGCCATCTCAACCTTGTAGGTTAACCTAAACCCAATTAGGATTTCATTTCTATACGTGGGTGCATCTGTGGACCTTCAAAGTTGCCTTGGTTATAGTTGGGTTCAGTTACCCTCTCCATAGTCTCATTTTAGTATGATCAGATATGAGTATTAGTTTGAGTATACATGGGTTGTATGCTTGATTACTTTTTAGTCGGTTCCTACAGAGCTACCCCTGTACAATGTCTCATCTAGTGTTTCGATGTTTATAGGAGTATTTTTGTGCCCAATCTGGATTTGCCTTCGTGGACTAGAGTTAGAGGCAGGTTGACTAGAGCATCAGATCAGCTAGACCAGAGAACAGATAAGAGAGATGTAGACTCACAGGTAGTCATTATTGACCAGTTTGTCGCGGCCATGGCTTCGATTTAGGAGACTATAGCTAGCCTTGGCCAGAGGATAGATGGGCAGCAAACCCAACAGATCCCGCCTTAGGATAGCGTGCAGATGACCCTACAATACCACCACCACCTCCACTTAGTTAGTCGGTTCCACACCCTGCATCATAATTTTTGCATAGTTGGACTAATGTTACTCCACCTCCTATTGTAGCTCCCATTCCAGCCTCAGAGGATGCACATGCTCGTATGGATAGACTTGAGCAGAGAATGAGACATATGAGGGTTTTAGATGGAGCTATTAGTTGGGATGATTTTGATGGAGCACCGGTAGCCAATTGACCAACCCAGTTCAGGATGCTAGAGATTGAGAGGTATATGGGCATAGGTTGCCCTCAGATTCATTTGAGGCTATACAGTAGTGTGATGAGGGCCCATGGGTTGGATGAGGCCCACTTGATTATGCTTTTTCCCATGTCCTTGAGTGGTGAAGCACAACGTTGGTTTTTTTCCTTAGATGCTTCACGTTATAGGACTTGGGATGATTTGGCCTAAGAGTTTTTGAAACAGTTTGCTTTTAACATTGTCATTAATGTCTCGAGGAGAAAGCTAGAGGCCTTGAGATAGGGACCGGAGGAGTCGGTGACTTTGTTTATCTCCCGATGGAGGGAGAAGATTGCCTAGATTGTTTTTGTTTTTTAGAGAATTACCAAATTAATATGATTTTGAGGAGCTTATAACCCAGATTTGCCAAACATTTGATGGGATTTCCTCATACGAATTTTGGATCCTTGGTACAGGCTCTATATGGTATATAGGAGGGCATTGCTAGAGGATTGTGGCCCAAGTCTTCCCCTTGTGATTCAAAGGGGAAGAAGCCCTCAGGAGGACAAAGACTAGGAGATGTGGGTACTATCAGTTCAGCATGATCGAGATCTCCCAAGCACTATCAGACATTTGGGCAAACTTTAGGAGCCTATTACCCATAGCGTTATGTTCAATATAGACCGCCCAGACCCATGGCTCCTACATACCTACACTAGACCCCAGAGCCTTTTTTTGCTACACAGGTCTCAAAGAGGCCTCCTACCTTATACCCTCTACCTCAAGCCCCACAGATTATTATTCCTCTTGTATAGAGGCAAACATGACAGCTCTCCCAGCTAAGTATACATTTTAGTCGAGCTTTCCAGAAGCTCATGAAGGGTGGTTTGTTGACTCAGTTGGCTCCTAGGCTTGTACCCCAACCTATGGCACCGCGCTTCAGATTGGATCTACATTATTCCTACTATCAGGGTCTAGGGCATGACACGAATCATTACGCCACCTTGAGACATGTTATACAGGACTTGATAGATCAGGGTCTGGTTAACTTGGGACAGCCAAGTGTAACCATGAACCCTCTACCGACTCACTCTATGCATGCAATGCCACCACCCTCGGGCGGTATCCATCACATAGATTTTGTAGAGGATGATAGCATACACATGTTGAGTTGGGATGATGGATTTCTAGAGCCGATTGTTTTGGATGATGGTTATGAGGTTGACACAGTGGGTTCTTAGACTTCTAATTCATTCAATTTGATTTCAAATTGAGTACCATTTGAGTTGACCCCTACTGCATCTTTGGCTACGACACGTTAAGGCCCATCGGTTTCATTTATCCTGTGGCCAAATGATGATGATTCCAAGGGAAGAGATGTACAGATTATGACCCACAGTGGGAGAGTAGCTCATTCCCCACCTCTAGTAGCCAGGTCATTTGATGGTGCAGTTTCTCATGAGGAGGTCAGGAAAGAGGATGATGAGCTATTGAGGCAGTTACAGAGTACACAGGGCCCGCATATCTATCTAGAGTTTGCTAGCATATTCTAATACTCACAGAGATGCATTGATTTGGGCTTTGAGCCAGATCTACGTTGAGACCACCACTACTCCGGAGGGGTTGATTCATATGATGACGGCTGACAAGGCCACATGATTACTACCCAAAAAGTGCTATTTTATACCTTTAATTCATTATGTTTTAAGCACTTTTGTGTAGTAGTTCTCCATCTTTATTCCAATTGGCATGTTAAGGACCTAGCAATGACTTCTAATCATATTTGTGGCTAGTTTTAGTGTTTTGACAGTTTGGATCATTAAGACAAGCCAAGTAAAGGAGAGAAGCAAAGAGGAAAAACAAGCAAAGTGAAGAAAATAGAGGACAGCAGCTGTAGTCTTCCTTCGCACTTTTGGAGAACTTACCGAAGTCCATTTTCTACATGCTATATACCATTTCAAAGCTCAGGAAGTCAAGAATCCAACGCTTCAAACTTTGTATGATTTGGAGCTAAAATGAGGAAGATATGGCCTTCGGAAGACAACTGCTCCAGGCTTTTGCGAAATTCGCACAACACCTTGAAATTCGCACAGTAGCCCATGCGTGGTGCAAAATCTCCTCTGTTTTGCTGACTCCACACGAGATCTTTTCTTTTAGATATTTTTGTATAAATTTCCATTCTTCTCCTTGTAATCCACCAATCATAAGATTTCTTAGCTAGGAAGGTTGGAAAAACTTCTCTATATATATTCCCTTGCATCCATTGTAATACAGAAGGAGATATAGATATAGAAGTATGTAAAATAGATCAATATATAGAATATACAGAGCCTTGCTCTGTTTTTCCTTCTCTTTCATTTTCATTTTCTTGCTAGCCAAAACATTCTCTGAGATGTTTTCTCAGAGGATGAGTGGCTAGGCTTTTTGTTTCTTGGGTGAAGGAAGCTAGGTGAAAAGTCCAGATGAAAAGTGGAAAACTCTCGTGCGTTAAACACAGGTAGTTGGAGTTCATAAATGGATTCTAAATCTAAAGTTTTGCTTTAAATCCCTTAGAATCACTTTGAATGGCCAATACATGGTAAGCTTCAGGTCTCTGTGGATGCTTATTGCTAGATCCATATCAGTCCATTAGTTATCATGTACGAGCCATTGGAAAGTGGTTCAAGGTGAAGACCCATAGTGTCTAAAGCCATTAATGGAACTTGACTACCATTTCTATTGACCTTTTATGGATTAAATCTTCATTGTTAAACCTATATCGGTTCGGGAAATAACTATAGGTTAAATCCCCAATGCGAGGAGAAAAATCCGGGAATTTCCCACTTTGCAGTTGGCACTTGATCCTAGTAACCTGAAATCCCAAGAAACACCTTTCTTTCTAATTTCTTTCTAGTTAATTTTAGTTACTTTATGTTAGGTTAGCTTAATACCATCCATTTTCATTCAAACTTATGTCTTCTTTTAAAGCTAACAAAGAAAAGAAAAATCACCAATTCAGTTTTTGAACTAATATCAATTGCGAAGTGAAAACCCATCCCAGTGAACGATCCTAGAGCCACTATACTATGCTAGCTAAATGCTACCCCGGTATATGGTGAAATAGGTTTATAAATTTTGTTGATTACTCCCGTCTGAGGATTGAGATCAAAGCACATCAATTGAGTTGAATCAATTGGAACACCAATCGGGCACGAATCACCACATGTATTGTGTTTTTAGATGATGACTTGCCACCTGAGGGTTCAGACTGATTCATGCCCAATTGGTGTCTCAGCTGATTCGTGTCCAGCTAGTTCTCCTTGATTGAGGGAGTAATCAACAAAATTTATAACCTATTACACCATATACTAGGGTAGCAAAGACAAAGCTACTATAGCATAGTGGCTCTAGGATCGTTCACTGGGATGGGTTTTCACTTCACAAATGATATTAATTCAAAATTGAATTGGTGCCTTTTCATTTCAAGGTTAGCTTTAAAAGAAAACATAAAGATGTTTGAATGAAAAAGGTTTGGTTTTAAACTAACCAAGAATAGTAACTGATTTTACTTACAAAGAAAGATGTTTCTTGGAGTTTCAGATCACTAGGCTCAGATTCCTCATACAAAAAGGGAGAGTTCCGGTCACTTGTTTCTTTTCCTCGCATTAGAGAATTAACATATAGTTCCTTCTCCAACCGATGTTGTATAGATGTTTCCCATTAATGGGTTCAAACACTAAATCCCTCTCACTGATGCATCTTGCAATGGCTCGTGCCTCTCACCTAGCATTTGCCATTCAAGGTGATCTTTAACCTTGGATTACCCGTCAAAAGCTCGCAAGAGATAACTAATGGATGTCTCCTTGGAGTCCAAAAGCTTACCAAGTGTTGGCTATTCTATAAAATCCTACCTTCAAGTCACCTACCAAAGGCTCGCAAGAGATAAACTAGTGAATCTCCATGGACGGAGATCACTTGCCTTACCAAGTGTTGGCCCAGGTGATTTAAAGGCGTTTTAAGTTAACTAAAAAGATAAAAACCATTAACGGGTCACACTTCCTCTTCATTAAAAACTAAAACAACAAAACTTCCAAATTATGCATGTGGAAACTTACCCGGCTTTCCTCACTCCAAGAGACAAAGAGCCTAGCCTCTCATCCTCTGAGGAAAAATCCTCAGAGTTTGATTGGCTAGAAAGAAAACTAACGAGAAAACAAGAATATATATGAAAAACAGAGCAAGTGCTCTGTTCATTGATTCTATATATGATATATCTATCTATATCCCGTTGGATTACATGATGATCTGAGAACAAGCTCCCGAGAGCTATATATAAGAAAATTACAAAACAAAATATCTGAGGTTATTCACCCCTTTTCCAAACTTAATACCTAAGGAATCCTATAATTGGTGGGTTACAAGGAGAAGAATGGAAATTTATACAAAAATATCTGAAGAAAAATATCCAAAAGTGTTGGTCGAAACTATCGGGAAGCTTCAAGAGAACACCCGTGCACTGTGCAAAATGGCTGCGAGATTCTCGCAACAAAAGGCTGATTTCGCAGCCGTGCAAAAATCTTCCTTCAGCTTGGAGTGATCTGCTTGCAATGGCTGTAACTCCTTCGTTTCAACTCCGAATCGTGCATCGTTTGAAGCATTGGATTCTTGACTTCCTGATCTTTGAAATGGTATATATCATGTAGAAAATGGACTTCGGGAAGTGCTCCAAAAGTACGAAAGAAGACTGCAGCTGCTGTCCTCTGTTTTCTTCACTCTGTTTTTTCCTCTCTCCGTTGTTCTTTCCTTGTATACTTTGAACGACTTTGGCAAAGGGCTATGGAGCTCCAAAGCTTGGTTCTTCATGAATTTGAGCTTCCAAAAGCTTTTCCATGAACTATATACAGCTCTCCCTCATTCTTGGATTGCTTTGGTGATCAAAAAGCTATCAAAACACCAAAACTTAACACAAATTGATTAGAATTGATTGCAAGGGTCCTTAACATGTTAATTGGGTTAAAAGGCAATAACTACTACTCAAAAGTGTATAAAAGAGTTAATTACAAGCTATCAAATAGCACTTTTTGAGTAGTAATCACAGACCATACACACCCTCTATATATTGTAGTTGGTTGTTTAGGCCACGGAGTTCCATCCATCATGTTGGACAATGGCTCGGCCTTGAATGTCTACCCATTGGCTACTACTATTGCCCTTGGTTATGCACCTTCAGAATTTGGTCCCTCTACGCAGACGGTCAAGAGCATATGACAGTACTAAGAGGAATGTCATGGGTACTTTGATGATAGAGTTGTTGATTGGCCCGACTACATTCCCCATTCTATTCCAAGTTTTGAGGATTCCCACGTCCTTTAACCTACTTTTGGGCCGACCATGGATTCATAGGGCTAAGGCTATTCCATCTTTTCTTCATTAGAAGGTGAAGTTTATATATGACAGGTAGATTATCCCAGTATAGTCTCCTAGAGATATGTTTGCCTCTTCCAAGTCGGTGCTTTAGATCAGTCATAGTGAGGATGACCTACTTTTTATTGGGTTTACATTTGATGAGGTGCAGACTCTTGAGGTTGGGGACTTCTTTAGAGATTTTGTAGCTATGTTATTTGATCAGCATAGCAGTATGATGGTACTCGACATGATGAGGGGTATGTATTTTATGTTTGGTTTGGGGTTGGGACTACGTCAGCACGAACCCATGGAGTTTGTGGCTATTGTCGATCATGATACACCATTTAGGCTTGGGTTTTTTCCTACAGAGGTTGACTATAGGTATATGGCACGTCTACACAGAGAGAGAGTGAGAGCCCATCTAACCTACACACCATTCAATTATCCTGCTCATCCTTATAGGATGAGCTTGGTAGATTACTTCATCAGAGGATCATAGGTTCATCCTTATATGGGGGATTTTGATGTTGTGACTGATATAGAGGGAGTGGATGAGCTTGAGCATCAGTTTCACCATTTACAGTTAGGAGATGAGACTTCTGGCGTACCAATTTAAGTGATGATTACTCATCCTTCACCAGATCAAGCCAGCTTCTTATCTTTGTGCTTTCCAGATGAGACTACTGATTGTGGAGTAGATGTTGAGCCTAGTGGGGTGACTGATAGAGTTGTTCCTTGTGATGAGTACCGGGATGAAATGAACATGATGAGCATGAGTCAGATCATCGAGATGGTTTAGCCTGAGCCTGCTTTGCCATTCAACCTAGTCAGGGTGTCTACTATTGAGGTTGCCGAGGAGATCCAAATAGTCCTTGCTCCAAGGCTTATGGAGGATGTTGCTGCTGGTGATGATTTGTTTGAGGACACTTTTGGCTCTATTGAGAGAGCATCTGACTTTGTGGACCCACATCTTTTATTTGATATTTTATCGGGATTTATTTCCCATTCTGATGATGTTTATGATTATGCATCTATGGATTTGAGTATTTTTCGAGTATTTGCCTATCTCTTGTGATAGTATTTATATATCTGCACCCTACTCACTCACTCCCTCCACAGATACTTGATATAGATGATGAGATCACGTAGCCGATTCAGATAGAGACTCTTCTTATCATGACTCAGATCCCATAGATGAGAGAGTTTCACCTACTATAGAGGATGTTGAGACTTTTGATTTTGGCACAGAGGATCAGCCTAGAGAGCTGAAGATTGGTTCACTCCTGTCTATAGACAAGAGTGATAGACTAATTCATTTACTTAGGTCATACTTGGATTTTTTGCATGGTCTTATGAGGACATGCCGAGTCTTGATCCCTCTATAGTTCAACACCATTTGCCTATTTTGCCACATGTCAGACTAGTTAAGCAGAAATTGAGGCAATTGCACCCATGTTAGAGTCTATAGGTGGAAGAGGAGATTCAGAAACAACTCAGTGTTGGATTTATATCAGTGGTTGAGTACCCAGAGTGGTTGGCTAATGTTGTCCTTATTCCCAAAAAGGATGGCAAAGTTAGAGTTTGTGTTGATTTTAGAGACCTTAATAAAGATAGCCCTAAGGATGACTTTCCTTTCCCACATATTGATTTGCTGGTTGATAGCACTGCACGTCATTCGATGTTGTCTTTCATGGATGGATTTTCAAGGTATAATTAGATTATGATGGCTCCAGAGGATATGGAGAAGACAACCTTCATGACCGAGTGGGGTACCTACTGTTATAGAGTTATGCCATTTGGTTGAAGAATGCAGGAGCTACTTATCAGAGAGCCGCTACTAATTTGTTTCATGACATGATGCATAGGGATGTGGAAGTTTATGTGGATGATATGATTATGAAATCCCAAGGTAGAGCAAATCACCTAGCAACTCTAGAGATATTCTTTGATAAGATTTAGAAATTCATATTGAGGCTGAATCTTAAGAAATGCACCTTAAGAGTGACTTCTGGGAAATTTTTGGGGCATATGGTCAATGAGCGAGGCATAGAGGTCGACCCAAGGTAAGATCAAAGCCATACTTAACATGCCTATGCCGAGGACTGAGAAAGAGATCAGGGGTTTTTGGGGCAGATTACAGTACATCAGTCGTTTCATAGCCAGATTGACAGACATATATGAGCCCATCTTTCGTCTTTTGAGGAAGAACCAACCAACAATTTGGAATGATGATTGTCAGCTTGTATTTGAGAAGATCAAGGAGTACTTGCTTTCTCCTCCTGTTTTAGTGCCTCCTATGCCGAGACGTCCACTTTTTCTGTATTTATTAGTTTCAAATATGGCCTTGGGATGTATGCTAGCTCAGCTTGATGACTCAAGGAATGAGTGCGCTATTTACTATCTGAGTAAGAGGATGCTAGAGTATGAGATGAGATATGTTATTATTGAACGCCTATGCTTAGCGTTAGTATGGACCACTAGGAGATTAAGGCATTACATGACTGAGTATTCAGTGTGTTTGATTTCTCGACTAGATCCGTTGAGGTATTTGTTTGACAGACCCACATTGACTGGTAGATTGATGAGATGGCTCATACTTTTGATAAAGTTTGATATTCAATATGTTTCTTAGAAGTCTATTAAGGGAAGCATTGTCACCAATCACTTAGCCTCATCACCGATATTTGAGGGTAGACCAGTTAACGATGATTTTCCATATGAGGAGTTCATTGCTATGACTAGCTTATCAGGTTGGTGCATGTACTTCGATGGTACAGCCAACCAATCAGGGTTTGGGATAGGCGTTTTGTTGATATCACCCCAGGGAGACCATATTCCGAGGTCAGTTCGTTTGGTGTTCTCTAATCGACATCCCGCCATGAACAACATAGTTGAGTATGAAGCTTGTATCCTTGGTCTAGAGACTGCATTAGAGCTTGGCATTAGATAGATGGAGGTATTCGGTGACTCCAATTTGGTACTCAGACAGATTCAGGGTGATTGGAAGACTAGGGATGTAAAGCTTAGGTCGTATCATGCGTATTTAGAGTTATTGGTTGAGAGATTTGATGATTTGAGATACACTTGTCTACCTAGAGTGCAAAACCAGTTTGTTGATGCCTTAACTACCTTAGCTTCTTTTGTGGACATTCCGACTGATGTGGTTATACATTCATTGCTGATTGAGTCGAGGTTTACACCCGCTTACTGTTGTCTGATTGGCGAGACAAAGGTCCATGATGATTTACCTTGGTATCATGACATTCATTAGCTTCTTAGATCTAGCACATACCCAGAGGTAGCCACAGCCAAGGATCGGAGGGCATTGAGGTAGCTGGACACTAGATTTATGATTTGTGGAGACTCTATATAGGCGATCAGTAGATGGTATGCTTCTATTATGTTTAAATCAAACCTTTACAGATTGCGTGATAAGAGAGGTTCATGCGGGAATTTGTGGTCCACACATGGAAAGACATATGCTGGCCCGTAAGATTATGAGGACAGGTTACTTCTGGTTGACTATGGAGACAGATTGTTGTCAATTTGTTCATAGATGTCCCGAGTGCCAGATTCATGGTGATCTCATTCATGCACCACCATCAGAGTTACACGCTTTGACCTCACCATGGTCGTTTTCAATATGGGGTATTGATATTGTTGGGAAGATTTCATTGAAATCTTCTAGTAGTCATGATTTTATCCTAGTTGCCATAGATTATTTCACCAAGTGGATGGAAACTGCATCATATGTGAGGTTGACATCTTTTAGAGTCGTTAGTTTCATTATATCACACATCATCTATCTTTATGGGGTGCCTCATGAGTTGATTTCAAATAGAGGGGTACATTTTCGAGCTAAGGTTGACACTTTGTTGCAGAAATATGGCATCCGACATCATAGATTTTCTGCATACAGGCCACAAACTAATGGGGCAGTAGAGGTCGCAACTAAGAACATTAAGAAGATGGTTGAAACCTCTCGAGATTGGTCAAAGAAACTCCATTTTGCATTGTGGGCATATCGTACCTGTTTTCGCACCTCTACAAGAGCTACACCTTACTCTCTAGTGTATGGTGTGAAGGCTATTTTGCCAATTGAGACAGAGATGGGTTCATTGAGAGTAGCTCTCGAGCAGTAGATTTCTGAGACAAAGTGGGCTCAGGCTCGATTTGATCAGCCTAACCTTTTGGATGAGAAAAGATTGAGAACGGTGAATCATGTTCAAGCCTATCAGAAAAAAGATGGCTCGTGCTTTCAAGAAACGGGTTAAGCCTAGACCATTCCAGAAAGGGGATTTGGTTTTGAGGATTCTTAGAGGCTTAGTTGGAGACTCTAGAGGGAAGTTCAGACCTAGTTGGAGTGGGCCTTATGTTATTTGAGAGTTGACTCCAAAAGGGGTTCATGGTTGACCAACTTAGATGGAAACCCGTTTTTAGAGCCTACCAATGTGGATCAGTTGAAGAAGTATTACGTTAGAGACTATGGTCGTAGGATGGGTGGCCATCATTTCGGTTAGCCTTACACCTTATCACTTTTATTGATATATTAGACCGTTGGAAGCCCATTGAGCCTCATGTGGTATGCTATAGCCTTTTCTTTTCTATAACATTGCTTATCATTTCTATACCCAAGTTGGGGCCCTTTGATGTATAGTTATGCTTTACTAGGAAAGTCTCATGAGCTTTGGACTTATAGGCTTATTTTCCTCATCCTTGCTATCATCACCTCACTACTCTGCCTGTTACATTCTGTTATTTTCACATTTTCATCTCAATCATGGCTTTTTATCGTTGGTTGCCACATTTCATATTTTCTTTACTTGGAGTGATGATTCTTCACATATTTATGCATATAAGGCAGTTGTATCACTCCCTTCATTTCATCATTTGGCATTGATTCAAAGGTTTTAGCTTGAGAGGTTTTCTCGTGGGATGGGGTTTCATGTGTTCGTCAGTTATTTGAGAGAGTTTATTCATTCCTTGCAATGTCTCATTAGAGTATGATGTATTGATGATCAGGATATGCAAAAAAAAAATAACGCAGTGAAATATTTGTACTTGACATCCTACTCCATTGAGCATGTGTTGTTATTTAAGGGTTTATTAGGTTTATCATTGAGAGTTTGTGCGAGTTTTCCATGAGGACTTTTTGTTCCTTGAGCCACTCTTGTTATGCATTTGGAGTGTTAAGAGTTCATGTGAGAGTTCTATGAGATCCCATGCTTCTTGGATCATGGTTGATATGTATTAGGTATGAGAGATGAGTAACATATGAGAGACGAGTAACCTTTTACTAGGGTCTCCGGATCTTTGTCTTACCCACCATTCCATCACTGGTGATATGACTTTCCTTTATTGTACGGATATGGGTTGATCATCATTCATTCTACTTTCTCATTGCCTTCTTTTGTGTGTCACCACCTTTTTCCAGATTTTCATCCCACCTTTTATCCATTACCTACATATTGATACACATTTCTGATTTGATACCTTCTTCACATCATTCACATGTTTCATTGATGGCTTGACCACTTATCCTTTCTCTTGTTTCTCCATTGACATTTCCTCTGGTTACCTTTAGGTCCATGGCTCATGAGATTTTTGCTATGCATTACATCTTGTACACGAGGGTATGAGTTTGATCATTGGGTATTTGAGCCTAGATTCCCTTCGTTTCTTTCACCCTATCACCCCGCCCTACGTTACGTCCCATGTCTTAAGACCACCCTGAGGCCACAAGATCAGATGTTATCTTTGACAGTTTTCATTTGGACGGGCTTATGTAGATTGGTTGAAGTAAATTCGTTACTATGCTTTCTCTTATGAGAGATACTTTTGGAAGCATTTGGTTACTCTCTCTTGCTGGGCATACCGATGTTTGATAGATTTTTGAGTTTGGGGACAGTCCATTGATGATATTGGATTCATCATTTGGTTGTGCATTAGATATCCACACTGGGGCATATCTCCCCCTTTCTCCGAGATTCCTAGTCATCGTTGGGTTGTGTGACTATCTTATTCATGGTTATAGAGATGTTTGATGGATTTTGACAGATTCTTTATTCTACATCAAATATCCATACTGGGGCATATTCCCCTCTCCTTGATGAGATTGTGTTCGGGCAAATGCACACGATGGATGATTAGCAGTGGTTATTTACCTCATGACTTTGGCATCAAATCTTATACTGGGGCATATTTCTCCATTTTCTTTGAGTATCCTTGAGATTGGGACAACGGTGATACGTTCCCAATTGGTGTCTTAGCTGATTCATGTCCTCTCAATGGTCCCCGACAAGTGGTACCATTTGATTCATGTCCAACTGGTGTCCCTTGATTGTGGTCCTCAGAAGGGAGTAATCAACAAAATTTATAATCTATTACACCATGTACTAGGATAGTGTAGACCCTCAATTTTGTCCTCCTAGCACATGTCCTATTAAATACTTGTTCGATACTTTACAGTAATTCCTTGGTGGCCCATAGCTACTTACGTTACTTACCTTTCTTGAGCCACCTCGGAGACTCTGGTTGAGGGATTGCCTAGCCCCTTATTGTGACCCTTGGCTGTTTTGATTTAGACTTAAGCCTTCCATTCCTTTTTAGGATAGTTCTTAAGCATGTTTAGGTCACTTAGACAATATCCCAATCACTTTAAGACACTTAGTTCGTTAGGCACCACTAGGCCCCAACCCATTTAGTTCATTCATTGACTCACTTTCTTAGATGGTTGCATGATTGCATGGCCTACATGACTTGTGTGACTTATACGGATTTCTTCATCATTTTTTATTTTATTTCATCTTATTACAAGCTTTCTAAATCATATTCTTGGCTTTTGGGTATGAGGAAATGGGTCGTCATCTATTTGGAAGGAGAATCAACAGAATTTTGAAAAAAAGGAGATTTTGTTTTTTAGAAGGATAGCACATATATTATTTCTATGGGAGAATCGGTTATAAAAAGGGAAAAAAATAAGAAAGGAAAGTAGATTTAAAAAAGGAAGAAATGAGGGGATTATTCTCCAGCATATTTGGAGGGTCTCTTTTGGAAAGGCTGATATATATACGTGAGAGAGGAATAAAAATGGCAGGATTCTTTGGGATTGTGAGGGCATGGAGAGAGGTTGTCAAGGAAAGAGGAAGGAAGCACGGAAAAGACGAGTAGGAAAACCTGAGAATACAAAAACCAGTGGAGATTTTCTCACCGAAAGGAAGTGTTTCCAGGTATGTTTACTATAGACCTCTTCTTGATTTCGATTATCCTTTTGATGTATGAATCTTCGTTGGGTTTTGAGTCTCGTTTGGATGCTAGGGGATAGAATGACGGAAGTCATATGTTTGTCTACATTGGTACTTGATTGCTTCTATAAATGTTGTTGATTTGTCTCTTTGGAGTTCTCTAATTTTGATTCAGGGGTGAAAGGTTCTATTTTTTTAATTTCCTGTGCATTACATGAGAATTATGGCTATATTTGTTTGCTGGAGTCTGCTCGTACCTCTCTCACCATTCCAAGCCCATTGACAAAGCAATGGAATGTGGTTTGGCTTGGTTATTCTTTTCTTTTTTCTTTTTTATTTTTTCTTATCTCTACTCTGTTCTCTGAAGCTCTTTCTCTTTGCGTTCGTTTCTTCTTTTCTTTTCTTTTCCTAGTTTCTTTTTTTGGGGTACCCTGTCTCCGTTAGGCAGCAATTTCTGGAACTCTTAGAATGGGAAGACTTCTGTCCGGCCAACGTTCCACCTTCTCCGGATATCTCACATCCGGAATTCTGTCCCACCGCCATTCCACCTCCTCCGGATATCTCACATCCGGAATTTTGTCCCGCCGCCATTCCATCTCATCCGGATGTCTCACATCCGGAATAATGTCCAACCAACGTTCCACCTTCTCCGGATATCTCATATCCAGAATTCTGTTCGGCCAACATTCCACCCTCTCCGGATATCTCACATCCGGAATTCTGTCCGGCCGACATTCCACCTCCTCCTCTATTTACTTCTTTGATTGGGAATTTATTGTTTTAAAATTGAATTTTGAATCATTTTTCAACTAAATATTCTCAGCATTAAAAATCCATCTTTAATAATCCCTTGCTGCCATTTTTCCTCTCGGCATGCACTTTCACTATTTTCTCTGACTTTCAACCATTTTCTTGATCTTCTTGATTTTACACAAGCATGAACAAAATTCATGGTTCCAAATAATGGAAATCACTGAACTGATTCATGCAAAAGCAATAAGGGCTTTGGTGGGAGCCCGACATTCATGATATTCTCATCAATATTGTTTGCTTGATATTTGATTGATTGTGATTCCTCTTTGTGGCATTGAGATTATTTCGCACTTGCTATCCGGGTACGCTCTTCCTGCCCTCAAACTCTAAAATTCTATGAATGTGTATGTTATCATGAGCCATATCCATGTTTGATGCCATAATTGACTCGATTTTCTTGTTTGATCATCTTTGATGCGTCATATTTTTTAAACTAATCTCTGATGTCTTGTGATAACGCTTAAGAAGCAGTCCAGGTACGTACCCTAAATCTTCTTCATGATTGTGATTAGTTTTCCTATTAAGCATGCTATTTTTTCGAAATCACCTAGCCTACTTAGGTATCCATGATCAACTATTTAATTGCCACGTTTCCCTCAACTTAGTCAGTAGAGACCTCTTTAGGGCTTAGAGGGGTGCTACCTCTTAGAGGTACCTTCCCAATAAGTAACCTGATCCCCGGACCTAGACTCGGGTTTTTCAAAGACATGCCTTTTTTCCAAAAATTATGGAGTCACATTTTAGGGTTTTTCTTTCTTGTTTTATTTTCCCTTTAAAATAAAAATAAAATAAGTGGCGGCTCCAACTTTTCCAAAACTAAATAATTTTTCACAAATAAAAAGCAAGTCTCACCGATCGAGTGGGGACGCACGTGAAAAACGTGGGTCCACAGATAGCCTTAGCTAGCATAGCATAGTGGCTCTAGGGTCGTTCACTAGGATGGGTTTTCACTTCACAATTGATATTAATTCAAAGTTGAATTGGTGCCTTTTCATTTCCAGGTTAGCTTTAAAAGAAAAAATAATCTTTGGTGGGAAAAGGATTGGTTTTAAGCTAACAAAAAATAGTAACTGATTTTAATTACAAAGAAAAGTATTTCTTGGAGTTTAGATCACTAGGCTCAGGTTCCTTGTACAAAAAGGGAGTTCCGGTCACTTGTTTCTTTTCCTCGCATTAGAGAATTAACATATAGTTAATTCTCTAACCGGTGTGGTACAGATGTTTCCCCTTAATGGGTTCAAACACTAAATCCCTCTCACTGATGCATCTTGTAATGGCTCATGCCTCTCACCTAGCACTTGCCATTCAAGGTGATCTTTAACCTTAGATTACCCATCAAAGCTCGCAAGAGATAACTAATGGATGTCTCCGTGGAGTCCAAAAGCTTACCAAGTGTTGGCTATTCTAGAAAATCCTACCTTCAAACCACCTCCCAAAGGCTCGCAAGAGATAAACTAGTGCATCTCAATGGACGGAGACCACTTGCCTTATCAAGTGTTGGCCCAGGTGATTTAAAGGCGTTTTGAGTTAACTAAAAAGATAAAAACCATTAACTTCATTAAAAACTAAAACAACAAAACTTCCAATTTATGCATATGGAAACTTACCCTGCTTTCTTCACTCCAAGAGACAAAGAGCCTAGCCACTCATCCTCTGAGGAAAAATCCTCAGAGTTTGATTGGCTAGAAAGAAAAATAACGAGAAAACAAAAATATATATGAAAAGCAAGCAAGTGCTCTGTAAAATATATTTCTTCCTTTCGCCGATTACATGATGATATTGTAAAGAAAATTACAAACTATATATAAGAGGTTATTCACCCTTTGTTCTTACTTAAAGACTAAGGAATCCTATGATAGGTGGGTTACAAGGAGAGTTTGGGGATTTAGACATCAAATATCTAAAGCAAAATATCTCAAAATGTCGGTCGCAAATATCAAGAAGCTTCAAGAGAAATTCCACAGCAAGAGGGCTGCGAAATTTCGCAGCAAAAGGACACCATTTTTATAGCCCAAGGCTGATTTCGCAACCGTGCAAAATTTTCCTTCAGCTTGGAGTGATCAGCTTCTAATGGCTTTAACTCCTTCATTTCAACTCTGAATCACACACCATTTGAAGCATTGGATTGTTGACTTCCTGAGCTTCGAAACGACATATAGCATGCATAAATTGAACTCCAGGAAGTGCTCCAAAAGTGGCTGACATGACTGTCATCTAGAATGCTTCATGTTAGATTTCTCTTTGCTTCCCCTCCTTGCATTCCAGATTTGCTTATGGAAAAGGACTTTAAAGCTTCAATACTTTGGTTCTTCATGTTTCTGAGCTTTCCATTGCTTTGCCATGGATTCCAAAGAACTCTCCTCAATCTTGGATTGCTTTGGTGATCAATTTACTAACAAAAACACCAAAACTTACACAAAGTGATTAGAAATGATTGCAAAGGTCCTTAATATGTTAATTGGGTTAAAAGGTGATAACTACTACTCAAAAGTGTTTAAAAGAGTTAATTACAAGCTATAAAATAGCACTTTTTGAGTAGTAATCAAACGGCCAGCTTGGTTTTAGATTGAGTACTAGTATAGGGCTTCCGACGATTGACTGTATCGGGACCTCCCTACATGGATTTGTTGAGATGGAGATGGATTGCATCAGGTTTCACTCAAGGAGTATAGATGGATTCTTTAGCCAGAGGCTCATGAGATAGATTGTTTTCATCATTGTTACATTACAAATTAGGTTATCTAGATGAACAGTATTTTTTGTGCACTTCGAGATTTGCTTTTAGATGAGTTGCGATACATATTCCGAGGTTTACCTTTTAAGATTCATCAACAAAGCAGCTCTTGAGACATAGAGAGTTCTTTCGGTTCAAAATTTTCAGAGCTTCTGCCTGATGCATCAGTTTCTGACCCATGTATGTAAGCGGTTGACTGGTTTATTAGTTGTTTCAGCAATGTGAGCACCTTGGATACTGGGGCATATTTCCTTTCCTAAGCCTAGTAGTCTGACCCTCAGCATTTTGATTATATGGCTTTGTGCCCATTTGCTTCCTATCCACTTTCGAGTTTGTCTTCTTTATTTTTTCCATTTAAAGCCCAGAGTTCTCGACCCTGAGTCATTTTTCATTTATGACCCAGAGTCATATATTTTCCATTTAAAGCTCAGAGCTCTCGACCCAAAGTTGTTTTTCATTTATGACCCAGACTCATTTCTTTTCCACTTAGATCCCAAAGCTCTTGACCCAGAGTCATTTCTTTTTCATTTAGAGCCCCGAGCACTCGACCTAGAGTCGTTTTTCATTTATGACCCAAAGTCCTTTCTTTTTCATTTAGAGCCCAGAGTTCCCGACCTAGAGTCATTTTTCATTTATGACCCAGAGTCATTTCTTTTCCATTTAGAGCCCAAAGCTCTCGATCCAAAGTATTTTTTCATTTATGACCCAAAGTCATTTCTTTTCCATTTAGAGCCCAGAGCTCTCGACCCAGAGTCATTTTTCATTTATGACCTAGAGTCATATCTTTTCCATTTAGAGCCCGGAGCACTCGACCCAAATTCGTTTTTCATTTATGACCCAAAGTCATTTCTTTTTCATTTAGAGCCTAGAGCTCTCAACCTAAAGTCGTTTTTCATTTATGACTTAGAGTCATTTCTTTTCCATTTAGAGCCCAAAGCTCTCGACCCAGAGTTGTTATTCATTTATGACCGAGAGTAATATCTTTTCCATTTAGAGCCCAAAGCTCTCAACCCAGAGTCGTTTTTCATTTATGACCCAGAGTCATTTGTTTTTCATTTGGAGCCCCGAGCTCTCGACCCAAAGTCATTTTTCATTTATGACCCAAAGTCATTTTTTTTCATTTAGAGCCCAGAGTTCTCGACCTAGAGTCGTTTTTCATTTATGACCAAGAGTCACTTCTTTTCCATTTAGAGCCCAAAGCTCTCAATCCAAAGTCCTTTTTCATTTATGACCTAGAGTCATTTCTTTTCCATTTAAAGCCCAGTGCTCTTGACCTAGAGTCATGTTTCATTTATGACCCAGAGTCATATCTTTTCCATTTAGAGCCCGGAGCTCTTGACCCAAATTCGTTTTTCATTTATGACCCAAAGTCATTTCTTTTTCATTTAGAGCCTAGAGCTCTCAACCCAGAGTCGTTTTTCATTTATGACTCAGAGTCATTTCTTTTTCATTTATAGCCTAGAGCTCTTGACCTAGAGTCATATCTTTTCTATTTAGAGCTCGGAACTCTCGACCCAAAGTTGTTTTTCATTTATGACCCAGAGTAATTTCGTTTTCATTTAGAGCCTAGAGCTCTCGACCTAGAGTCGTTTTTCATTTATGACCTAGAGTCATTTATTTTTCATTTAGAGCTTAGAGCTCTCGACCTAGAGTTGTTTTTCATTTATGACCCAAATTCATTTGTTTTCCATTTAGAGCCTAAAGATCTCAACCCATAGTCGATTTTCATTTATGATCTGGAGTAATTTCTTTTCCATTTAAAGCCCAGAGCTCTCGACCCGGAGTCGTTTTTCATTTAAGACCCAGAGTCATTTTTTTCCATTTAGAGCCCAGAGCTCCGACCTAGAGTTGATTTTCATTTATGACCCAAAGTCATATCTTTTCCATTTAGAGCCCAAAGCTCTCGACCTAGATCGAATTTCATTTATGACCCAGAGTCATTTCTTTTCCATTTAGAGCCCAAAGCTCTCGACCCAAAGTCGTTTTTCATTTATGATCTAGAGTCATTTTTTTTCATTTAAAGCCTAGAGCTCTTGACCTAGAGTCATTTTTCATTTATAACCCAGAGTTATGTCTTTTCCATTTAGAGTCCAGAGCTCTCGACCCAGAGTCGTTTTTCATTTATGACCTAAAGTCATGTCTTTTCCATTTAGAGCCTAGAGCTCTCGACTTAAAGTCATTTTTCATTTATGACCCAGAGTTATTGCTTTTCCATTTATAACCTAGAGCTCTCAACCCAAAGTCGTTTTTCATTTATAACCCAGAGTCATTTCTTTTCCATCTAGAGCTTAGAGCTCTCGACCTAGAGTCATTTTTCATTTATGACCGAAAGTCATTTCTTTTCCATTTAGAGCCTAGAGCTCTTGACCTAGAGTCGTTTTTCAATTTTGACCTAGAGTAATTTCTTTTCCACTTAGAGCCCAGAGGTCTCGACCCGGAGTCGTCTTTAATTTATGACCCAGAGTCATTTCTTTTCCATTTAGAGCCTAGAGCTCTCGACCTAGAGTTGTTTTTCATTTATGACCCAGATTTATTTCTTTTCCATTTAGAGCCCAGAACTCTTGACCCAGAGTCATTTTTTTTTTTTCATTTTATGACCCAAAGTTTTTTTTTTTTTTTACCATTTAGAGCCCAGAGCTCACGACCCATAGTCGTTTTCTCATCTATGGTCTAGAGTCATTCTTTCCACATAGAGCCTTGAGCTCACGACATAGAGTTGTTCAATTTTTGTGATTGAGACCCCATGTCCTTAGCTTACTCTCGTCATGTGCTAGGACAAAATCTCTGGTCTTTTTCTTAGCTTTTCGGTATAGTTCACTTCATTCCACTCATTATTCGTATTTTACTCACATTCCCTACACTTGTGATCTCTATTGAAGAGGTGCATATTTGTAGACCCTCCATTTTGTCATCCTAGCATATATCCTATTAGGTATTTATTCGGTACTTTATAATAATTCCCTAGTGGCCTAATACTACTCATGTAGCCTTTTTTTTTTTGAAGCCACCTTGAGGACTTTGGTTAAGGGATTTATCTAACCCCATTGTGACTCTTGGCAGCTCTAATTTAGACTTAAGTTCAATATAGGCACCACCCTGGCCCATTTAGGCATCCTAGGCCCATTTAGACACACCTGGCCCATTAGGCACCACCCTAGGTTCACTTAGGTACCCTAGGCCCATTTAGACACACCTGGCTCATTAAGCACCACTTTAGGCCTACTTAGTACACCTTATGTCCACTTAGGCACCCTAGGCCCACTTAGGCACCTAGGCCCACTTAGACACCACCCTAGGCTCATTTAGGCACCCTAGGCCCATTTAGACACCCTAGGCCCATTAGGCACCACTTTAGGCCCACTTAGTCACCCTAGGCCCACTTAGGCACCCTAGGCCCACTTGGACACCACCCTAGGCCCATTTAGGCACCCTAGGCCCATTTAGACACCCTAGGCCCATTAGGCACCACTTAGGCACCATAAGCCCACTTAGGCACCCTAGGCCCATTTAGATCATTTTAGCATGGATACATGGTTTGCATGGCTTGCATGGCTGCATAGCTCGTATGGCTTGCATGTGCTTGAATTTCTTTTTGTCTTTTTTATCTTTCTCTATTTATTAGTTTTATTCATTTATTTATTTATTTTTAGGAAATTGCATGAGCTTAATAATCATATTCATTTCATTTTTATTTATCTATTTATTAATTTATTTTGATAGAGAGTTGCTTGAGTTGATAATTCATTTTAGTTATGCATGTGATCTATATATTTAATTTCGTTTAAAATTACATATTTTGGATTTTTAATTCTTAGTTGCATGTTTTTTTTTCTTTTTTTATTATTATTCTAAGCCTTAGTTTTCTTTTATTTGTATTTTTCTTTTCCTTTAATTTTTTTATTTGTTTTACATGAGATTCCATGTGCTCCATATGGGAAAGGAAAGGAAACATGTATGGGAAGGAAGGGAACATCATTAGAGAAATGAAACTTCGATAGTCGGCTGGTGATTGATGAGAGGGATGAAGAAGAAAAGGAATGTGGTAATCTGAGAAAGGAAGAAAAACACCATTAGAGAAATGAAACTTGGATAGTCGGCTAGTGATTGATGAGAGGGATGGAGAAGAAAAGAAGGTGGTAATCCAAAAAATGGAGGAAAATACCATTGGGAAGGAAAAATCATTTGACAGCCGCATGAAAGAAGAAAGATTAAAAGAGCACAAATTCAAAAAGGAAAAAAAGAGGAATAATTGGAAAAGATTGAGGGTGATCCGGATAGAAACAAAAACCTTTCTTGGTGTGTCTTCCATCACGGTGAGTAGAGAGGAGTCTGAGGGAGTGATTGGAAGGAGATTAAGGAGAAAGAAAAGAGAGGGGAAGGACGCACCATTGAGGGAGGATCAAAAGCAGCACCAAGAGAAAAAAAAAAAAAAAAACAAGAGAGAGGTGATAAAAAAGGTGGGTTTTTCTATTGATAGAGGGGTGCAAGGAGCAGCCGCACCCTTGAGGAGAATCAAAACCTTTTCTTCTGGAGGTGCAAGGTGTAGCCATACCATTGGAAAGTAAGAACAGGTGCAGACGCACTCTTGAGGAGAATTAAAACCATTTCTTCTAGAAGTGCAAGGTGCAGCCGCACCCTTGAGGAGAATCAAAACCATTTCTTCTGGAGGTGCAAGGTGCAGCCGCACCCTTGAGGAGAATCAAAACCATTTCTTCTAGAGGTGCAAGGTGCAGCCGCACTCTCGAGGGAATTTTCGGAATAGTCGCACCGATGAAGGAAGGAAAGGAAGGCACGCATGAGAGAGAAGAAAGGTGCAGCCGCATCATCGAAAGACGAGAACAACTAGCCGCACACATCTAGATTTTGTCCAAGCACAGCAGCTGGTCATTTGCTTGCTCTTCATCGCATCAACTGCACACATCCGAGCTGTTTTGATAGCGCCACAGCCGGTTAGTATCAAGCATAGAAGCCGGAGTTCATTTGCTAGCCCTTTCACGTCAACGATGCACCATTACCGGTTGTTTAGGAGCATGCACAGCCAGCTGATTTTGGCTAGTTGAATCATTCACGCGGCTGCCACTTTGGGAAGCCTACCACCCGTACACACATCCTGTTGGGTGAGTTTTTCTCCTCTTAAATTTTTTTAATCCATCAATACAATATGTTAAAAGTTATTTATGAATTTACTGTTATGCCATTATAAGTCATTGTTAAACTTGAGATCTATTTATCTATGTGCTAACTATTTATCCATTTATTAACAAGATTTATGTTATAGGTTTGAGACATAGTTTTAAAATTTGTCTTAGATAGTTTTTCTTTAAGTTAATTTTTGGTTTAAGTGAAATTTTAGTTCATTAAAATAGTTAAAATTAAGTGTTAAGTATTTGATTTTAGGGTTGTCATAATTAATGTTAAAAACTTTTTTAAGTTTAGATTTCATTTTAGTAATGAAAGTTTATAAAAAAAAAAAAAATTGATTCCATGAGTTCATATTTCGTTTTAGTCATATTTATTTTATTTATGTGTTATCTATTTATCCATTTGTTAATGAAATTAATTTTATAGGTTAGAAATTTAGTTTTGGATAGTTTTTCAATTTAATTTTGGGTTTAAGTAAAATTTTATTTTGTTAAAATAATTAATCTTATGTGTTAAATATTTTATTTTTAGATTTGCCTTGATTAGTGTTTAATTCATTTTGAGCTTAAATTTCGTTTTAATAATGTAAATTTATTTAGGAAATTGATTCCATGAATTCATATTTTGTTTTTAGTGTACTTTCCTTTAATTTGATTCATTTTAACTATTTTAGGTGTTTTTATAATTTTAAGTTATTAATAAAAAAATCAATTCTATATTTGAAAGTGTCTGTATTCAGTCTATTCTAATTTAGCTTCACTCATCTATTCAGTTTAAGTATTTTCTATAATATTAGTTCACTAATAAAATTAATTTTATAATTGAAAAATTATTGTTTGCCCTGATTTAATTTGGTCCATTTTGATCAGTCTGGATATGTTTGTGGGTTTAATTAATCACGTGTTAATCCTTGATTGTTACTCTTAATTGATATGTTTCTTGAAAATTAGTCATTAATTCTTGGTGATAAATTGAAAGTTAGATTTGTTAAAATGTTAGTTTGCTTGATTTAAAAATCTCTGGTTTGTTGCTATAATGATTCTATCTTTAATTCAATTTTAGACGCCATTGGAAAATCATAAAGATTGACCTCTACCCTCATCTTTATCATTTTTGTTGATTACTAAAAAATTTTACTTTGTAATTTCATTTTCTTTTGTTTTGCTTGGTATTTTGTTTATTATGTTATGTTGTTTTTCAAATTAATTTCTTTTATTTTAAAATAAAATACTTTTCTCAAAATGTTCCTCATAAAAGTCTATTTTAAAAAAAAAATCCATTTAGAGTCCTTAGAATCGAAACCTCATTTTCTTAAAATAACATGCAACCAATTTATTTTTTATCGGTTCGCATCTTTCTCGGTTTTCATTGAAAATTTTGGTTTTGAATAAAACATGAATCAAAGCTTGTGGTCCCAAATAAATGGGATGATTCTAGGCTAGATTTGTGTATACCAATTGGGGAATTAGTGAAACCCCTACATAAGAAAATTTTTCAAAACTCTTCCTTGCTACTAGTTTTCACTCAGCCACTAACATTTTAGATTTAAAATTCGTTTTAGCAACTTTAGAATATTTTTTAAAATTTTCCAAAACTTTTATGACTTTCCTCACTCCTTGAACTTGAATTTAAAGTTTCTTTTGAGTTAGAAAGCAATTCCAAATAGAAAATATAAACGAGTCTTTAGGGCGGCTCCATTTTCACTCAGTTTTGGACATCCGAGACCTTTTTGAAAAAACAAAATGCCAAACGATTTAAAAATTTGATTCAATATTTTTTTCTCAATTCTAGGCTTCTTGAAATTGATATTAGACACATAAAATATTAAAAAATATGCCTTTTGAGGGAGATATGTTTTTTTCAAAGTCGTACCTACTGCACATGCTGAATTTGGACATCTGATTAGCTTGAGTGTTTTAAAAATATTTTTGAGTACTATCCGACCTCGGATTTGTTTTTTTATGTGATATAAACACTTTGAAATATATGTGTGATTTTATGTATGATTTTATGTGATCATTTATTATTTTTAAAAAATTCGTTTATGCATGCCAATTTTTCTTATCTAATCTGGACTTTATAGAACCTTTAGGTGTCTTTGCTGCAATTTGTCCTTTGAATGAGAGTTTGACATTTAGTATGTTGAACTAGATGTGTAGGAGTTGTTTCCTAAATTTTTTCCTAATTAAATTCCACTCTAAGACATTTTTTAGAAATTATTTTTTTTTATGCTCCCTTTTCTAATTGCATGCTGATGATCTTATACATTGCCTGAATTGGTTATTTATTTTTGGAGTCATTTGACTTCCTTGGCTCAATTTTGGCTTTGGTACTATGTATTAGACATAATGAATGTGTTATATAATTCATACTTGTCCTAATCACTCTATCATTTTTGGAGGAATCATATAAATTTGAAATTTTATGAACATGCATGTTGTTGTGAATTTCATTTATGCTTGACATGATCCTTAGGCGCTTAGATGTATGCTTAATTTTCTAGGATAAAACACATGTTGTATGCTATATTTCCAAACTAACCATTGATGTTTTATGATAGCGCTTTAGGAGTAGTCCAAGTACGCACCTTAAATCTTCTTTATGATTTGTGATTGGTTTTTCTCGTTTGGCATACTATTTTTAAAATCACCTAGCCTACCTAGGTATCCATGATCAAATAATTAATTGCCACATTTCCCTCAACTTAGTTAGTAGAGACCTTTGTAAGACTTAGAGGGGTGCTACCTCCTAGAGGTACCTTCCCAATAAGTAACCTGATCCTTGGACCTAGACTCGGGTTTTTAAAAGACACGTTTTTCCGAAAACTATGGAGTCACTTTCTTTAGGTTTTTATTTCTTATTTTATTTTCCCTTTAAAATAAAATAAAATAAGTGGCGACTTCGACTTTTCCAAAACTAATTTTTTTCACAAATAAAAGCAAGTCTCGTTGATTGAGTGGGGACGCACGTGAAAACTACAAGACCACATCCACCTCCCTTTTTTGTGGCAAGTCAGACAAATCGTTTGAAAAAATATCAAGAAAATCCATTAAAATGGGTATGTCCTCCAACTTTAAATCATTTTCATCACTCACCACATAAGTCAAAAAGCCTTAACAACCTTTCCTAACCAAAGAACTAGCTCGTAAGGTTGAGATCATACACAGTGGTCTATCTGCATGGTTCCCCTCAAAACTGAACTTAGGCTAACCAAGGATGCTAAATGTCACGTTTTCCCAAAACAATCAACAAAAGCGTGATAGGAAGCTAACCAATCCATCACCAAAATTACATCAAAATCCTAAAAGTCAAGCAGTACTAAGTCAACAGGCATTTCCCTATGACCAATCATCACAAGACAATCTTTAAGCATTTTACTAGTCACAAAAAATCTCCCATAGGTGTAGCAACAATCAAAGCAAAGTCCATACTAGCAACTGGCATACCCAACAAACTAGCAAAAGATACTGACACAAAAGAGTGTGTTGAGCCTAGATCAATTAAGGCGCACTAGAGAATAAAGAGTGGATTCAGATAGTACCTATCACCACATCAGAAGTGGCTTGAGCATCTCGATAAGTCAGAGCAAACACCCACCTTTAGGCTCTAAGCTTCTATTTATCCTCTTTATTCTCCTCCTTAGACTTCCCAATGATAAAGCTTTTATTCTCTTGACAATCCTGAATCATGTGTCCTTACTTCCTACAACCAAAGAAAGTTCTAGTCTCTTTATAGCATGGCCTACACCCATGCTTCTTACCACAAGTAGGACATATCACATCCGAATTTTGTGTTGCCTTCCTTTTGTTTTGATTTCTAGCGAAAACAGACCACTTTTGTGCTTGGATACCATGAGCACCATCACTCCTATTCCTCTTCCTTTGTTATTCCCTATACTGATGAATCTCCTCATTATCATTTTCTACAATAAGGGCTCTATCCACAACCTCTAAATAGATGCCAAGTTTTAGAATGGATATCTTGTTCTTTAGGTAGGGCTTTGATCCATCCTCAAACTTTAATGCTTTTTCGTCATTCGTAGCAATCAACTTTGGGGCAAAACATGACAACTCTGTAAATTTGGCCTCATATTAGGCCATAGTCATTTCCCCTTGTTCCAAACAAACAATCTCTCCCATATTTTGATGTCTAACACTATCAAGGAAGTACTTCTTGTAGAAAGCCTCCCTAAATAGTATCCATGCTATAGGTCCCTGATCCTCTAAAAGCCTCTTGGTCATACGCCACCAATAATCTGCCTCTTTGTCTAACATAAATGCTGCATAAGAGACCTTTTGCTCCTCAGATCAATCTATGACATCAAAGAATTTCTCCATCTTAAGAATCTAAGCCTCTACTTTTGTTGGACCTGAAGTGCTAAAAAAATAAAAATGACCTAGCTTCTTAAAGTCATCAAATTAGCCATCCCTAGAAGATGAGGATCGTCCTTGACCATTAGTTTGAGCAACTCTAGCTTGACACTCAATAAAACCAGTTAAAGTTTCGAGATACCTATAAAGTCCTTTTGCATTCATGGGAGGCAAACCCTCAAGTGGAGGAGGTACATCATCATTTGCCTGACAATATTGGGAAGATGTTGTTCTTCTAGGTGGCATGATCTTCTATAAAGAATAAGGTATAACTAAATTAGTCACTAAGAAACCAATCAAACAATTTAGAATTATAAAGAAGAATGGGAATTTATACAAGATGAAGCTGAAACTTAAATTAATGCGTCACTCATCTATCCCCAAAGTAAACTAAAACAAGTTTCCAATAAGATCATAACCTAGTGCTCTGATACCACTCTTTCACGCCCTAAAACCCACTTCAAGGGTATGATAGTCATTTCACACCTCAAGCTTGAAGGCTTAAAGTGGAAATGACACAAACTTTCTTTTTGTAACTAGAAATTACCAATTACCAAATTGTTGTTCAGAGTAGTAAAATAAATAAATTCTAAAATCTTCAGATATCAATTTATAAAAACTGACACATCAACCTAAGTGTTATTACCCAAATAACTCCAAACTCAAATAATTCAAATGGGAAATAAATTTTAACATCTGAATAATGTCCAAAATAAATAGTGTTAACAATAGTCCTAACAAGCCAATTTCCTCTCCTAACCATCACTCGTCGCCTTTACTGAGGGTGCCTAGAAAATTATCAACAAAGAGAGATGAGCTCAAAGCCCAATAAGAAACATTAACACAGTTTTATGGATCAAATATTTTCAATTATACTTACAAACAAGAGATATAACATATACTCTATTTATAATATTTTTGAGTTAAACATGCTAATACATTTAAACTATTCAACCAAACATTTTCATATATATCAAAATCATTTCATATTTATTTTAAATCAAATACATTTCAATAGTTATTACTCTGGTTATCAAATAACAAATAATGTCCAATTAAGCAGGACCTTACAAATGGGTAGTTTACCTCAAATATTCCTTTTAAGGTGGACGGAACCAATCACTACTGATACTAGTAACCTTTAACCAAACCCCTAGAGATTGGGGTCTAAATCAATTACATTCCCCGCCATGAAAATGTAAAGGTAAACTATTATATCCCATTGACAAAGACCAAACAAACTAGAGTCAAATTCTTTATTTTATTTATTCCAACTTACAAAAGCATAATATCTCCATATGTTTCGTTATAAACGAAATAAATGTTATAACACATTTTCCATGCAATATATTTGATCCATGCTCAAAAGTAAAAATAATAATTTCCCATTTCAAACAATATATATAACAAAAAAAATTATTTTCTTTTGCAAATCTATATTAATTTCCCTTACCTTAAAAGAAGTCCTTAAAAACTTTGGAGAAAAATAATTCTGGAAAATATACTCTTCACATAACAAAGCACAAGAGAAATAACAATTACTATTTATCTAAAATTATAGGTTTGACAAATCATAAAATCTTAGGTATTCAAATTAATGTTTTTAATTATGAAAGTTAATGTAATCTATTCCTATTTTAGAGGAATTAATAAATTTCTAATTCATATAAACCTTTAATTTTATTTTCAATTGTTCATAGGGACACAATTTAATTAAACTATAATTTATTTCAATAATTAAATTCTATTTTATTTATTAAATTACATTCATCACTAATATAATTATAATACTATAAACCTAACTAACTTTGTACTTCACCTCATTCTATTTATATATTTTATTCTCTCACTTTCAATTTTTTTTTTCCCACCAAACAGTATACATAACGACTCCCCATCATTGTTAATATAATTATACATATACTAACCACCAATTACACTCCCACACAGTACATGTCTTCCTTTATTATTAATATTGTTTTTCTTTTATTTATTTTTTCTTTTCTTTCCCGTCATACTTCATTCTTCCCACACGCACACACATCCTCTTTTTTTTTTTTTTCATCTAAAAACTTAAAATTTTCCAATTTCCAGAATTTCTCCTTTTCCAACAATAAAACATCCCATAATCTCAAGTTTCCAATATTTTGATCTTAAAAAAATTAAATAAACTAACCCTAATCTAAATTGAAATTTTCTAAAGAATATCTAATGTGTTCAAAACTAACTAACAAATCTAATATATTAATTTAGGGTTAGAATCTTACCTCGAAAAATCTAAACTTCAAACCTTAGATCTTCAATCCTTCAACCCTACATTCTCCAATTCTCTGATTTTTGGTTAATAAGGTTTTCTGAATAGAGAAGACAAGAGGAAAATCTAATTTACACCTAGGATTATTAATTATAAATGGACTCTTTTACCTTTAACGAGTTTCATTAATTAATTAATTAATTTATAATTTATTGTTTTGCCCCTAAAGTTAATTTTGGGGTGTTACAGTAACACTTTTTCCTTTCTGATGAACTTTTTTAGGTGCATTCTGGTGGACGAGAATAATGGTGTTGTTGGTCATGATACCAAATACAGTTGTTGTAAGTAGGATTTCTATTTTTCCAATTAGAAGCTAATACAGTCGCTAATTTTGATACAACCAAAATTCTTGATACAATCTCCGCGACAAACCAACCGTACATGCTCAACAAAGCATTTAATTGATATCAATAATCAAACCCACAGTGACATACAAAAAGATAATTTTATTAATACATTGGATTTGTAGAGGACACATTTCAAGGAAAAGGGAGTGTGGACAATTTAAATTCGACACTAGCTAGGTTTAAAGGTCGTGCTAATTAACATCTACTGATACCAGGAATTCTGACACTAAAGTCCATGTAAAATCAGGTGTGCACCATGTTGGGGTTGCATGGTTAGAAGACTAATAGGTGCATGAGCATAGGATGGGGAAAGTTCAAATGAGAAACGTTGTAAGATCATTGCCAAAGCCATTTTTGCTTCCATCATTGCAAAATTTTGTCCAACGCATATCCGAGGACCATAACCAAATGGAAAAAATGAAACTTGGCTCTTTGCTGCCTTTGAAACTCCTTCTGAAAATCTCCCCGGTTGAATTCCTTTGCATCCTCTCCCCAAATTTTATCATCGTGGTGAATTAGGAGGATTGGCAAAGCGATCTGCACTCCATCTGGTAAATACAATCCTCCCACTTGGCTGTCGGCAAAAACAGCTCGTGTGAGCATGGGTGCTGGTGGATATAACCTAAGGACCTCATGAAAAATCATTGTAACCTGCAATATAGAAAATATTTTTATCTTGAAAATTCATTATTGAAATACACTATATCACTAAGAAGCATACATCAAACTATGAAAGAATTTTTCGAATATAGTTATGAAAGAGATCGTTTAAATTTTTGCATAATATATACTTTCATGTACAAATAGAACCATACAGTAACTGGTGAATACAAACTAAGAACCCCCTGAAAATTTATTATAGCCCAGAGTTTAAATTTCAAGAAAAAACGCTTGGCAAGAGGAAATATCAATATTCTCTTCAGTCTTGTAAATGATTGATACTAAGTATTTGCACAAAGTTTTCATCACACTTAAAACAACCTAACAAGCAAATAAAAAATTCCCGCAAAGAAAAGAATAGGCCACCCCTTCTTCTACAGTAAAATCGACCTCTTTTTCGTCAGTGCTGATGCAGTGTGCAAGTAGATAAGGAAAGAAAAATTCCAGTTGGGGTACGAAGTATTTGCATATAGCTTTCAATTAAAGCAAAAAAGATACAGAAACAAAACATATTTTGCCTCAAGATTGACAAAAAAAGGAGTATATTATTTTCAAGGAGAATTACTAAATTGAATATAGATTGGATTGATACTCACAATTTTGAGGTGATTTAAGCCATCGCCATCTGGTTTTTTATTACCAAAAACCCGTAAAACCTCTTCCCTTGCGCAAGCTTGCCAGTTTGAATGTTTGCTTAATAGAACCATTGTCCACAGAAGTAAAACCGAGGTAGTCTCTTGGCCAGCAAGGTAGAATAGCTTACACTCCTCAATGACATCTTTGATGCTCATTCCAACATTCTTCCTCTCATCATTTTCTTGCATTTCTCTGTAGTTGGATTCCATTAGTAGACCTAATAAATCATCATTAGCAGTTTCGCCAGCTTTCATTGCCTTCTCTCTTTTCTCAATGATACCCTTCAACAATGCATTGACTTCACTGCTAATTTGCCTCATTCTCCTGTTTGTCTTTGTTGGAAAAAACCTGCTTGGAAGTAATCCAAGTAAATGAAGATCAATGAAATACAGGAAACAACTAATGCATTTTCATCCATGACTTTGTACTTGTTCAATTTCTTGGAATATCCATGGTGTTCCAAAGATGAAACCATCCAGACATTAATTGACCATTGAGTCTACAAATATTTTGCAGTAGTATTTCACCATGCATCTTGCTAAGATGTTCTGCCAATAAAAGAAAAGGGGATACGTGAAGTTGATTTTTGTTTTGAAGACCCAGCTACATTCTTTAATTTCAACAAAAAGAAAGCTCTCAAACTAGAAAGCCAAAAATTGGAAGACAAACTAGTTAAAGGAAAACAAAAATTAGTTGAGAGCCATATTAACAAAATAAATGAAACATCTTACAGTTCTTAAATGCAATAACAGTTATTAATTTTATTCTTGCTTTTGTCCCATGCTGAATCAAACTTTCCTTCTTCTTCTTCTTCTTCTTCTTCTTCTTTTTTATTTTTATTTTTATTATTATTGTTATTATTTTTGCTGTTGTTGGTGATACTGTGAAAGTTATAGCATTTGGGTATTAGTACTGAGGTTCAGATTAATCCCTTGAAATATTTTATGCCTACCTCCATCCTGGAACATAGACTGACCGAGTAACCTGGATTGCAAGATGTGCTTGCTCTTTCTGGAGTTGGAATATCCTTCTTCCTTCCTCGTAGCTACTACCAAATGCTGTTCTTGAAATAACATCTCCCGTCAAATTTTGAAGATAGGGCCAAATGTCCAATTCACATGAGCCGTCCAGGGAGAGCTGCTTCTCCCATTTATTGACCATATCACTACAACTCAATTGGAATGCCGATACCATGTGCTATAACAAATTCAAACACAATTAATAAATTTAGAAGTCAGTCTCACATTTGCACTTTGAGTTACTGTCTTGAGAACCTATAAAATTCAAAATATGGCCATGCAAAAAGTTTATCATGCATAAGGAAAAAGATTACCAAAGGCAGTGAAATTGAGAATGTCTACTAAATTATGGAACATTCAGAAATTTATTTTCTTCCTATAAGAAGAGGGCTATGCTGAGAAACCAGGCAACAAGTTGGGGTATGGCTGCATAACCAAATAAATATTGCCTCAAAAAGTTAACCATATCCATCTTCTAATGTATTTATAAAAGGAAATACCATTTGTATTTATGTAAACATTATTCTGCTCTCACAATTTCTAAAATTAAACATAAAGAAAGAATGGGAATTAGGGTCACGTTTTCCGGTTGGAAAATTACCTTCAGCTTTTCTAGATGGAAAGCTGGGTTTATGATCTTTCTACGCTGAGTCCATTGTTCACCATCCAATGACGCAATACCTGAAGCCAGCAGCTTGCCGAGAGGGTGCCGCGGCGGTTTTCGAAAAGCATTGTGCTTTAAGAGAACATCCCTAATCAGCTCAGGCTCCATAATGTTTACCACTGGTTTTGGGCCCAACCATATAAAATTATTTTTACCTGCATTTTTAATGCCCATTGTTGGATAAGTGTTAGAAAGGATCTAAAGGACCTGGGTAGTCAAGGAGGCCAATGCAAGGCTCTCTAATTGAAGAAGCTCAAATATCTAAAGAAAATTATACTGATGTGATTAATAATGAAAAGTCAAGAGTTCATGCAAAATTTGAAAAGATAAGAAACAACTAATACGAAAATTTAAATACTATTCACAAATTCCGAGCAATTTACAAAGTAAATAAAGCTCTTTATCAAAGTTGACATCTATATATACCTACATATAGTTTATAAAACAATTGGATTACACAATTGAAAAGGATGAAATGATATTAAATTTGTAAATCTAACACCTCTCGAATTTCAACTTAAAAATTAGTTCATTTTTTATATAAGCATCTCTTAATATTTTGATTTTTTTTTTTTTTTAAAAAAAAAGTTATTTTTATAAGAAAAACAGTAAGGATATTTTTATAAAAAAAAAAAGTCATTTTTTAGGCTGAAAAGAAAAGCAATAAGTAATTTTTTTTTTTATCATTAGGATAATTTTACAAATTTGGATTATTTTATTCTTGTTAATCAAACAAATCTTAAAAATTACACTCCAATATAGAAAAGGGAAATTTGAAGTACCATTGAAATTCCATTGGACTATAACTTCTTAGGGAAGAAAAAAAAGGACAGGAAAAATAACTAATAAAAAAAGACCAGAAAACCAACAATCTTTTGGGGAAAATTCCACAATATATTAAATATATTTTAGTGCAATGATAAAGAGTAGCTCATTTTCATACCATATTTCTGGATGGAATGATCGTGAAATGGTAGAACTCGCTGCACAATATCATCAGAGAAGCTGATGGGTCTGGAATTTGCTTCGTTAATCATTCTCGACATCTCTCTAAAGTCCCCATGCAACAGCCTGTAGGAATTCCCAGTCAGACCTTGCTGCCTAAGGCATCTCTCTAGCTTCTTTGGTCTCAACCACACCCAATTCAATAGCCTCCATGCATATATCAAGAGAGTAATAAAAACAAAGGAGATTGCAACTGAGCTAAGCTTCATTTCCACTTTGGAAGAGACTTCAAGGAGCGACCTCTAAATTACTTCATAGTTGAGAGAATCAATTTATATTAATAGGCCCATCACTTCTTATCTTACTCGTTGGCGAGCTATGGCCGGCAAATATACAACACTTTCTTATTGCCTCACGATAGGAACACGTGTTCTCATTTCCCATCACTTCTTATCAATGTTAGCTTTTCAACTTCTCAGTAATTTATGGTATTCCAAAAATTTTCATTGTATCACCATCTTTGCTTACGTCATTGCTTATTACACGATGCCGCAAGTGCTCTTTTGAACTGGACCTATAAACCATTGCAAGTATTTTTAATATAAGTATTTTCTCAAAAAAAATATTATAAGTGATTTTTTAATACTATAAAATATTTTTTAGATTTTTAGAAATATTTCATAAATTTTGTTAAACATTTATAACTCGTTTAGTAGTAATTTTATGAAGTACTTTTAATATTTCTAATACTTAAAAATTTTTATTATTCAAGTTTTAGAAATACTAAAAATAGTTTCTAAAATCACTTATAAGCGCACTCTACTCTTAGAGTGCGTTTAATATTGATTTCATGAAGTGTTTTTAATATTTCTAATACTTGAAAAATAAAAAATTTTAAGTATGAGGAAAACTAAAAACAATTCTCAAAATCACTATCAAATGCACTTTTAATTTTTTTTCAAAAACACTTTTTTAAATAAAAAAGTTTCCCTCAATCATTGTCAAATAGACTCTAAACATATGTTTAATAGTGATTTCAAAAAGTATTTATACTTTTTTTAACACTTAAAATTTTTTATCTTTCAAATATTAAAAATGCTAGAATCACTACTAAAATCACATTAAGAGTCCGTTTAATAGTAAATTTAAGAAGTGTTTCTAACATTTTTAATATTTAAAAATTTTTATCATTCAAATGTTTAAAATATTAGTAATATTTTCTAGAATCACTTTCAAACGCGCTCTAGGTTAATTAGCCTAATCCCTCACATTAAAATCATGTAATCATGTTTTTTAAAGTCGGGACAAATTCCTTAGTTTTTACCGCTGCCATAAAAATGATGGCAATGACAAAACAAAATTATGATAATATATATATATAACATGTTTTTATTCATCATTCTTGTATTTGTCATTTATGCCATTGCAAAATTTGGTAGTGGTTTGTATGGATGATATCTTCCAAGAAGAATAACCATCAATAACAATCCATGTATACTTTGGAATGACCAATGATTCATTCCCATTAATATCTTATTATTTAAAAAATGAGGCTTTTATAATAATTTATAAAGCAAAGCTTTCTTTAAATATATTTTCTATTTTTTATTTAAAAAAATAAAAAAAATGACTTTATATATATATATATATATATATATTATATTTTCCATAGAAATTACTATATTTTTATTTTTGCTTATTTTAAAAAAGAAAATATATTCCATGGAATGCTTTATATGTTATTCTTCAATCATTATTACCATGCTGTCCTTATTTTGTTCACATTCTATTGTCAGTTTGCATGTGGAAATTAGGAAAAAATAGACATCCAAGTAGTCCATATCCCATTGTCATGGACTGGGTTATCCTTATTTTGTTCACATTCTATTTGTCAGTTTGCATGTGGAAATTAGGAAAAAAATAGACATCCAAGTAGTCCATATCCCATTGTCATGAACTGGGTTATCCTTATAATAAAAGTTAATGGTTTAGAAATCATTGGATTCTTAGAAGGATCCCTTGGAGAAGATCCCAAGTGCAAGGCTTTGTCCTCAATTAAGACAGAGGTCTATTGCCATTATAAAATAGTTGATTGCCCGGTGAAAACCCAACACATGTAATTGTCCGACATCACATAGTATCCCAAAAGGGTTGAAGAGAGTAGACAATAGACAACATGATTAAGATATATTGAGGGCCTATTGAAGTGAAAAGAAAAATATTGGAGTGTTTGTTTATTTCTTTATTTAAGAAAATGTGACATTTTAGTTTTTTTTCTTTTAATTATTCATGAGAGACAACAAAAAAATAAATAAATAAATTTAAGTTTTTTTATTTAGTGTGTGTTTCATAAATCAATTTAATAACTTAAAATAACTTAATAACTTAATTTAATTCATTAAGTACATTCATTATATTTGGAAAAATAATTTAATAGTGTGATATAAAGTAAAAAACAACTTTAGATAATAAATAAAAATAATTAACTTATTCTTAAATTCATATCTTTATTTTGCCTTTTTGCTCTTATTTATTAGTAAAATAATTTAATGGTGTGATATAAGTAAAAAACAACTTTAAGTAATAAATAAAAATAATTAAGTTCATATATTTATTTTACCTTTTTACTCTTATTTATCCTAATTACCTTGACCATCTCTTTTGCTACTCTACAACATCTGCTACTATTCGATCTTTTTTGCCCTAGTTATAATTTATGAGTACAAATATGTCAATTTTATAATTTAGAATAAGTTTTAAATTAATTTTATCAAACAACCTTCATACTTAAAGGAAAAATTAAGTAATAAATTTTAAGTTAATAATTTAAATATAATTTAAGTTAAAGTCAACTCAAATGATTAAGTAATAGATATTAGGTTTTACCAAATATCACCTTAATCTATGCATAAATTTCTCAAAATTATAAATAAATTTATTTTTTATTGTAGATATAGTAATCAAATATAAATGATAATCTCTCTCTCTCTCTCTATGTATATATATATATATATATTTGATTAGAGTCTTATTTTGGTCTTATAGGTGTTTGGTAATTTAACTTAATGCCTTAAGGTGACATAATAATTTAATTTAATTTATTAAGTAGATTAAATTAATTTTTAAAAATCATTACATTTTCAATTTAAACCTTTTTATAAAAAAAAAATTATAATATTTTACATAGAAATTATTATATTTTTATATTTTTATTTTTTTTTTAAAAAGAAAATATATTCATCGAATACTAAATTTGTTATTCTTCAATCATTATTACCATGTTGTCCTTATTTTGTTCACATTCTATTTGTCAGTTTGCATGTGGAAATTAGGAAAAAATAGACATCCAAGTAGTCCATATCCAATTGTCCTGGACTGGGTTATCCTTATAATAAAAGTTAATGGTTTAAAAATCATTGGATTCTAAGAAGGATCCCTTGGAAAAAATCCCAAGTGCAAGGCTTTGTCGTCAATTAAGACAAAGGTCTATTGCCATTATAAAATAGTTGATTGCCCATTGAAAACCTAACACATGTAATTGTCCGACGTCACATAGGATCCCAAAAGGGTCGAATAGAGTAGACAATATGATTAAGATATATTGAGGGTCTATTGAAGTGATAGGAAAAATATTGGAGTGTTTATTTATTTATTTTTTAAAAAGTGCTATTTTACTTTTTTTTCTTTTAATTATTCACGAGAAACAACAAAAAAGAAAAAAAAAAGAAATTTAATTTAATCTATGCATAAATTTCTCAAGATTATAAATAAATTGAATTTTTATTGTATATATAGTAATCAAATATAAGTGACAATTTATATATATATGTATTTGATTGGAATCTTATTTTAGTGATGAGTGTTTGGTAAATTAACTTAATACTTTAAAATGACTTAATAACTTAATTTAAGTTATTAAATTATATTTAATAAGATTAAACATGTTTGTTAAATACAATTTAATATCGCAACTTAAAGCTAAAAATGATTTTAAGTATTAAGTCAAAATAGTTAACTTATTCTTAATCCCAAATTTTTTTGTCTTATTTGTCCATATCTAATGAAAATATATTTAACAACTATAACTTCAAATCCATGACTCATTTTTTCAAGTAAATATTTTAAATTTATCATATAAATCTAAAATACTTTAAGTATGAATATTTAATAAACAAATTTATTACTTAAAATTAATAAAAATAAATATTAGTTAAGTTTTTAATAAAAATATTAATTAAAACTAATGGGGAAAATATGTTAATTCAATAACTCAAAATAAATTTTAAATTAATTTTATCAAACAACCTTAATACTTAAAATAAAAAATAAATAATAAGTTTTAAGTTCAGAACTTAAAAATAATTTAACTTAAAAGTCAACTTAAATCATTAAGTAATAAATATTAAGTTTTATTAAACACTCACTTAGGCTTGGACTTGGGCCCATAAGTTTGAGCTTATCTTACCTTTGGACCCAAGCCTTGATCTAGGACTTAGTCCTTTGCTTGACCAAGAACTTGATCTCAAATTGATGACACTTCGAACTTGGTTTTTCCAAATTTTTAAATTTTATTCTTTGAACTTTTTGTTTTTCAAATCTTTGAAAATTTAAAGTTAGATATCTATAACTAATAGTCTGTTTAATTGTGTTTTTGAGATACACTTCTAACCTAAAAAGTGTTTTTGACAACAACAACAATAATAAGATGTTTGAAAAAAGTTATGAAACAATTTTGTTGTGTTGAAAAATTACTTGTAGTGTTGACTAGTCACTTATAGTGTTTTATAGGTGATTCTTCTAAAAACACTTTTAGAAAAAACACTTTCATTAAAAACACTTTGAATATAAATACTTTCAAATACACTCTAATTTTCTCACGTAATAAAGTCTGAAAGTATTCTTTGAAAGCCAAATATGTATAAAATTTGAGAAATTCTTCTTTGAAAGTCAAAGAGGCATAAAATTTAAGAAATTCCTTTTTAAAATTTTTAAATTTGTTTTTCAAATCTTTCAAAATTTAAAGTTAGATATCTACAATTTTTCTCACATATCAAACTGAGAAAGTATTCTTTGGAAGCCAAAGAGGTATAAAATTTGAGACATTCTTCTTTGAAAGTCAGGCATAAAATTTGAGAAATTCCCTTTGCATTATCCCTTAATTTTTTATCAATAATTATTGTTACTAAGATTATTATCTTAATTGTATAAAAAAAGGGATAAATTTTATTTCTTAATAATAAAAATTAATTAATTTATTTTTATTTCATTATAATACAGTTTCTCTTTTGTGTAGCCCTCATGCCTTTATTTCATTCGAAGATGTATATTACACTTACAAGGATTTTACGTATCACAAGGGTTATGCTCTCAACATCTTTTTATTTGCCACAACTATTATAACTTTTGTTATAGATGTGGATTTTTATTTAGTCATTTAACATGTGTCAATTAAAGATTGGTTATTTGTTGAGGCTTAAAAATCAATGAATGAGTAAATTTTATTCCTCCATAAATAACCGTAGTGGCCTTGTTTTTTTATTATAATTTCCCTGATTTTAGCATAATTATAGGAAGAGATTAAAGGTATAAGAAATAGTATGCTGAATTATGAAGTCTGAAAAAGAGAGATGTTTCATAAAAATTTTAGCTAAATTTTAATGTTATTGGTGAAGTGATTAGAGGGGACGAATCTGAATTAATGTATAGCTATGAGAAGCACTCCGATGTGGCATACAAGTAGCAAAGTTTCACTAGGAAAGGGCAATTGAGTCAACAATTTGCTTAATTTAAGTGGCTGATAAATTTATTTGGTATTCTCCCATTAGATGGTGGTTGTAGGTGTCACTTGCACTTTTCACTGTCGCATGTAAATGTTTAACTTGAGGAATTGGTTAGGAAACTTAGATTAGTTAGCTTTTATATGACACATGGTTTCAGCTTGTTGCAACTTGGAAGTGAGTCACCGCTAGCTAAAGTTATGCTTTGCTAAATTACTTTTTGTTAGAAACACCAGGATCATAGGGTGCATGTTCTTTGAGCTAGCTACTATATCTAAACGTAACAAAAGCAATAAAAATTAGATTTAGGTGTTAAAAATCATATCTTTGAATCTAGATGTTTCCAAATCCTATTCTAATTGATGTAAGGATCTCAAAAACCTACAGACCTTCTACCCAATGGCTTTGTCTTTGATCCTTGACACATGTTTAAAGTAGCTACACACTTAAGAGGGAGAGGGATGGAGGTTAGGGCTCTCTTTGAAAGAATGGAATGAATAAGTTCACTAATTCGAAAATCCTAAGGGGTTTTATATACCCTCTCTTATGGATTTAAGTGACTTTGACCCAACTTTGGCTTAGGTCACTTAATATAACTTATTGGATCCTAATTAATTAATTAGTCTTATTAGATTCTAATTAATTAATTAGTCCAATCTAGGAAGAAAAACCAAAATAATTAATCATAAATTATGTGCAACCTTACATTTTTTTACCAAAATACCTTCAAATTTTAAAGTTAGATATCTACAATTTTTCTTACATATCAAACTGTGCAAGTATTCTTTGAAAGCCAAAGAGATATAAAATTTGAGACATTCTTCTTTGAAAGTCAAAGAGGCATAAAATTTGAGAAATTCCCTTTGAATTATCCCTTTTTTTTTTATAGATAATTATTGTTACTACGATTATTACCTTAATTGCAAAAAAATGTGGATTAATTAAAAATGTGGATATTATTTCTTAATCATAAAAATTAATTAATTTAGTTTTATTTCATTAGAATACAGTTTCTCCTTTGTGTAGCCCCCATGCCTTTATTTTATTCAAAGATGTATAGTACACTTAGAAGGATTTTATGTATCACAAGGGTTATGCTCTCGACATCTTTTTATTTGCCACAACTATTATAACTTTTGTTATAAATGTGGATTTTTATTTAGTCATTTAATTCATGTCAATTAAAGATTCGTTATTTGTTGATGCATAAAAATCAACGAATGAGTAAATTTTATTCCTACATAAATAACCGTAATGGCCTTGTTTTTAATTATAATGTCCTGATTTTAGCTCAATTATAGGAAGAGATTAAAGGTATAAGAAACGACATGTTGAATTATGATGTCTGAAAAAGAGAGATGTTTCATAAAAATTTTAGCTAAATTTTAATTTTATTAGTGAAGTGATTAGAGGACAAATCTGAATTAATCTATTGCTATGAGATGCACTCCGATGTGGCAAAATGTCACTAGGAAAGGGCAATTGAGTCAACAACTTTAATTCTTAATTTAAGTGGTTGAAAATTTATTTGGTATTCTCCCTTTAGATGGTGGTTGTAGTAGTCACTTGTACTCTTCACAAGGTAAATGTTCAACTTGAGGAATTGGTTAGGACACTTAGATTAGTTAGCTTTTATATGACACATGGTTGCAGCTTGGAAGTGCGTCACCACTAGCTAAAGTTATGTTTTGCTAAACTAATTTTAATAGGAAACACCAAGATCATAGGGTGCATGCTCTCTAGTTCTTTGAGTTAGCTACTATATCTAAACACAACAAAAGTAATAAAAATTAGATTTAGGTGTTAAAAATCATACCTTTGAATCTAGATGTTCCCAAATCCTATTCCAATTGATATAAGCATCTCAAAAGCCTATAGACCTTCCACCCAATGGCTTTGTCTTTGATCCTTGGCACATGTTTAAAGCAGCTACATACTTAAGAGGGAGAGAGATGGAGGTTAGAGCTCTCTTTGAAAGAATGGAATGAATAAGTTAACTAATTCAAAAACCCTAAGGGGTTTTATATACCCTCTCTTATGGGTTTAAGTGACTTTGGCCCAACTTTGGCTTAGGTCACTTAATATAACTCATTGGATCCTAATTAATTAATTAGCCCTATTGGGCTCCAGTTAATTAATTAGTCCAGTCTAGGGAAAAAAACCAAAATAATTATTCATTAATTATGTGCAACCTTACTTTTTTTTTTTTGGCCAAAAGACCCTTATACACATAAATGAATGATTCTATATAAAACCTCAAAATAAAAAATCATAAGTTCTTATACAACCTTAAACTTTTAGCAATTGCCCTTATGCACATATGTGATTAAATTTCCAATTTCCATCAAATCTTTGTTTCAACAAAGACCATGAGCTCAAGCAAGAACCACTATGATCAAGAAAAATATTGACTTTCTCAAAACCTAGTTTTGAAGTTACTTAAACACTCCATTAACGAGAATTGTTAACCCATGAATTCTCTTAATCGCGTTTTGATGATAACAAACTATGGTTAAGTTGCTAATCGTTTTGAATTAAAAAGAATTTCAGGTGTTAGTTTGGAAATTCATCAAAGGACCTAATTGATGCAAAATCAAGACAATTGGAAAACCCTTTAATCATAGGAAACATACGTAAGATGAATGCATGGGTGCACTTAGGGATTTCATATATTTTGATGCATCTTTAAAAACTCGATTTATGCATTAAAGTTACATTTCCATCAAAACTTGAGTTTTATCAAATGAACTTTAGGCAAATCATTTCAAAATTAACATATTAATTTACCTAAAGACCTTACCTAAGTGTTAGAAGTCAAAATAATAATAATAAAAAAAATATATAGGTTTTCAGGCAAAAAATGGTGAATCGATCGAGGCATTGGCAAACCGACTCAATCGGTTAGGGTACCATTGATCGATTAAGGTATTAGTCGACTGGTTATACCTTCTCAATCGATGTTCGGTCGAGAGATGCAAAAAATCTTCTCTCTCTTCCAATAGCCTTGCATTCTCGATCAAGGGCTATGCCTTCCCGATCAAGGACCGATCGAGGCCTAATGATCACCTGGCATGCATTTATTACCCAACGACTAGTCAATCGATCGACTCCCAGCTCAACCGATCAAGGTTGCTTTTTGGCATTTTGGTTTTCGAGGTTAAAAATCTATAAATTGAGAGCTCCAATTCATTTATGAGCAAGAGAACACCTGCATTTATTTGTTTACCTACTTGTTCTTGACTCAAAAGCTCTCATTCTTTCCTTGGTGCATTAAACCTCCACTTGCATATTCCTTAGTGCACCCTTCTGATTCTTTCTAGCATTTAAGTTGTATTTGAGCCCTTATTGAGCTAGGTTAAGAGATTTAAACTTGTTATTTGAGTGTTAAAAGCTTCAAGTGAGCAAAGACTTGAAGGGATTGTGTAAGAGCCCATTGGAGTCGAAATCCAAGTGTAAAGGTGTTGGAAGCTTGGTTGAAACTTTAAGTATAGTGGAACCCTCACTCGGTTAGTAGTTTAAAGAGAGTGGACGTAGGCAAGGGGTGTCAAACCACTATAAAATCTGAGTTTACTTTCTCTAACCTTATCTATTTATATTTGTGTTTCATTTGCTTGAATTTGTTGTATTTGAAAAAGATTTTTTAAAACCTAATTCACCCCCCTCTTGGGTGCTTTCCATATTAAGATTAGCCTTTATTTTCTCATGAAAATTGATTAAATTGAATTTAATTTTCAAGTTCATGACCTACTATCTACTACATGCAACCTTCCCAAAATTTGGTGTCCATAATCCAATAATTGACTTTCTATGCATTTTTTATATCGTAAAACTAAATATGAAAAAATCATTTTCCACTTTTTTTTTTTCCTAATACTTTCGGGGAACCAAATATAGCCTTAATTTTTCTTAAATGTTTGAGCTATCATTATGAATAGGAAAAAAGTTGCCACAAAATATCTTTCATGGATTTATCATAATTAACGTTTTCTAAATATACGAATCCAAATATGGAAAATGACAAATCATTGTGAAATTTTTTTAATATAATAATCCAAACATGGTTTAATTAGATTGGAATAGATAGGAATGGGATTTTTTCCCCATAAAACATTAAACTTTAACGATGTTAAGACTCTGTGAGATAATATATAATGGACCTTATATCTCGTTGCCATGAGTCACTCGAAGATGCTTCTCTGTAAAGGTGAAGGTGAAGGTGAAATAAAGGTAAAAGTAATTGTGATGATGAAGGAGAGTATGAAAGAATTCAAGATAATATTGATCAAATCAATGATTTAGCAAGGGTAAAAGCAACTTTCATTTATCTATTTTTTTTTTTGAATTGTTATTTCTTCTCAAATATCCTTTTTGAAGAGCGTTATAATTCATCGTTTAAATTTTTACCTATTTCACTTTTAAAATTAGTTTTCTTTTTGAATAGAAATCTTTCGATCATGTTAAATGTTTTTGGGTTGTTTACCCTTTTCAAATTTTAAATCAATAGCAGTAATATTTTATTTTAGTGAATGCTGCTCTTCCCTTTCTACATATTCTGTAACGATACATGTACTTACGGACGTCATGGATGAGTTTATTACAAAATTTGTTTTTGAGGACTGCCTCTTCTTCTTCCTTTTTATTTCTCACCAAGTGAACCCTACAATGGCTTATAGATGATTTTCTTTATAGCAAAATTGGAAGATTGTATATTTCTATTGTTTTTAATTGCTCTTTGTTACAGTGGTTGATGCAGGCACAAATGAGAATGAACGGATATTTACTGAAGCAGAACTTAAAGATCTCCTGTGAGTGTGTTGCTGGTTGCTCATAAGGCACGTCTCTCTTTCTCTCCATCACAAGTTTTTCCTCTATATGAAATTGTTTTTGATCTTTATACATGCTTGTTTCATGATTGTACTGATCTAAGCATTGAAACACTAGCAACCTGCTTCTAGATTTGAAATAATAGCATGGCATAGAAAACATTTGTCAAACTAGAAACATCTCTACAGTACACTGCTTTGTTGGATAATATTTTCCATCTGATCAAAATCCAGCAATCTTCTTTTTCTCTCTTTTTCTCTCTCTCTCTTTTCTTGGTTGGTTCTCTACATGTAAAATCTTATGTGAATTTCCAAAAATGATACATATGGGTATGTGTTGATTTATATATGAATTCTAGTGTTGAGCCCTTTTTGTTCTTTTTCTTGGCCAAGAATATTGGCCAGGGTAAATAAGGAAGCAAGATCTCACAAGCATAATGGACATCAATTTGAATCATGGTCAGTCCAATTTCATCCTAGTCATGGATCAAATGTTTGGCTTCGTTTTTCAAAGCAAAATTATGACATTATGATAAGGATCAATGCATGATTTTTCTATACTTAATTTGTACATAACTGATAAATGGTTGTTTTGTAATTGGACAAATCAACTTCTGCCCAGCTGGAGAGTCATTCTGCTAGGAAACTACAAGGAAATTTGGGAAGGAGGGAATGGGCACTCACGTCCTAAAAGTGCTATCCACCTTGATCGATTTATGATCCTTCATGATGCCTCCATCAACGAACATTGGAGTTGTGTTGATCCATAGAGTAATCCCTCTCAATATGACTGATTGTAAATTTCTGTGTATCTCTAATGCATTATTTCTATTAGGAGAGAATCAATTTCTCCTACAATTCAAGAATAGTTAATGATCAATTGTTATGTTTAGGAGTGATGTATGTATACCTTGTATAGTTCATATATCCTTTGGAAAGTCATGTATATATTTAAGAGTTGTAATGTATCCAATGAAAAATATACATTCTTTTGACTATTCATCCATTTACCTCTTTAATTTCATAAAGCAAAAATTATAAGTGCATGTACTATTAGAGAAAATATATGTAGAAAGGGAAGAGAGCAATATGTGATGTACAATTTGTCTTAGAATTTGGGTTCTAATTATGCATTGTTAACAATTGCTAGTTGCTTAAAATCACCCAAAAGGTCATGGTCTTGTTGAATATAAGAATAATGAAGCTTTTCATATCTCTAAAAAAGAATTATAGAAATTCAAGTAAAGATTAATAGCATTTTTTTTTTAAATAATCGCACCCTTTTAATTACAAAAATGGAAATAAGAGAATTCTTAAAAGCAAAATCACATGAGACCAAAGTTTTTTAGCATAGTGCATGTATTTGTTAATATAAAATACTATTGCTATTAATTTAAAATTTGGAAAGGATGGAGAGCCAAAAAAAAAAAAAACATTTAAACACATGATTGAAAGATTTCAATTAAAAAAGAAAATTTAATTTTAAAAGTGAAATAGATGAAAATCTAGAAAATGAATTGTAAGGCTATTCAACAAGAAGCTAAAGACCTAAATATGATTTTGAATTAATTAATATTATAAATCAATTATGATTTTCCTTTTTTCTTCATTTTTTAGCACAACTAACTTCCCTATCAAATAAATTCCAAAACACTAAGGAAAAACCTAAAAATATTAGTGTTTCAAATCTTTTATTCCTAAATAAAATAATAGATATTTGAAAAGTAAAACCATAGAAACAAAATTTGGACCTTAATATTTTAATTCAAAGGCCTCAACTCAAATACATGGGCTTATGAAACAAATAAAAGATTATTTAATCATATTTTGATTTTCATAAATGTTTGTGCTCTATGGTGAAGAAAGCAAACACAATAATATTTAAGGTTAAGTTCGTTCACAATCCCTGAGGTTAATTTAGTGGAAAAACACTAAACAACACCATTGGTTTCAAATTTCATAAATTAACACCCTTATAAATTTGTTTCATTTATAAAAAAAAAAAAAAAAACCGTCAATTATCATTCTTATAAATGTATCTCATATTTAAAATATATTTTTTTAGAGAATTGTTAAACGGTGTCTATCTAAAATCTTTTTACTTAAAATTCCTCTAAAAAGTAAATGAAATAAATAAAATAAATTTATAGGGTGCTAATTGATGAAATTTGAAACTTATGGCGGTTAGGTGTATTTATACCGAACCTTAAGGGTGTGAGTGAAATTAACCCTAATATTTATGCACTAGAATTTTAAAGGAAAATAACACTAAAAGTACTACTTGATCACCTAAACATCTAAAAAAATTACAAAATTAAACAAAGGTTGACTTCATGATTAAAAGAGACCAAACCTTAAACTCTAACCAAATATGTGATGAAAGAAATCATAAATTTATATCAACTTTGATTAAGTTATAAAAAGATTGCATTCGAATGATTATGAATAATAAAGATTAAGATTTGTGTATCCCAAAGGATTCATTTAATATATATTTGAGAAATTAATTGAAGTCTTCTTTAAAAGAATGACGTATAGTTCTTCTTGACTTATGTATTAGGTTTTGTGAGAATCCAACACTGAAACAAGAATTAAGAGGGAGTAAAAAGCATAAGGTTAAAAAAATCATCTAGAGCTTGCACAACTTTGAACTAGTGCAAGAAGCTTTTGAATTAATTTTGATTTTCTAAAATGGCTTAAGGTAAAGTTCAAACATCATGTTTATTCATTAGTAAGCATTGTTTGTAATTTAGATAGTTGAAGATTCATTTTGTCAATTGGAAAGTTGAAGTTTCAATCTTGATTTGCATAATCAATGTAGATTATAAGGCTTTAAATTACATGGCCCTATGGGATATCACAAAATATAGTGGAAAGTGTAAGGGATCTAGGTTAAATTAGCAAATTTGGTAATGGGCACCCATTTTAAGAGGGAATCACATCAAAAACCAAAATTCACAACCATCCTATGGCACAAGCTATTTTTCATTTTTACTAAATTCCTTGTTTAGGGCCTCAAAATCACAAATTTTGAAGGCCCTAAACAAGGGAGTTGGGGAAAAAACAGTGTGTCTCTTGATGATGGTTATGAGTTTTGTTTCCTGCACTAATTCCCTTTTGGAATAGTTGTCTATGTCCAATTTTTGTACATTTAATGTAGACTTTGCACTATTTATTGTGCCTTATGATGATTTAGCCTACGGTGCTACAATTTACATCATACAAATTTTAAATATAGACTTATTTAAGAAATTCAAATGTCATTTGAATGCATTATTTTTTTGGCTCAAATTTGATGTAAATTTGGGAATTTTTTTCCTTACATTTGGTTAGAATTATAGATTTGGTCCTAAAGAACATAAACTATTTTTGAAAGGTTGAATTTGCACCACACCTTACCAATTGATTTCTAAAAAAAATAAAAATAAAAACAATACATACTTTATTTACACAGAAAAGGGAATATTATACAAAATAGGTAAGTGAAGATTTCCTTCTAACCTTGATTTTTCACATTACAAATATGGAGAGTAGTTTTCCTTCTTGCTAGATTGCATTATCAACTTCTCACATAAAGATTCTGCTTTGTCATGGATTGTATGCTGGCTGAGTTGGAGTTTCCTTTATCAGCCCCCCGCAAGCTAGTGAGTGGTAACTTGTGCACTCCTAGCTTGAATCAAAAGAGTTGGAATGAAGTCTTAGGGAGTGCCTTTGTGAATATATCAACTACTTGTAAGGATGATGGAAGGAAACGAGTAATCAAAACTCCACTTGCAACTTTTTCCCGAACAAAATGATGGTCCAACTCAATATGCTTGGAACGTATAGGGAAGACGAGATTTACTGTCATGTGAAGGACACTGAGGTTATCGCATAGCAATTGAGGAGGTTCACGTAGTTGAATGTCAATATCATGCAGAAGGAAAGTAAGCCAAGTTATTTTTTTGGCACTGGATGCAAGGGATCGATATTCAACCTCGGTGCTTGATCTAGAAACTGTAGGTTGTCGCTTTGAGGACCATGAGATACAATTGGCTCCCAAAAAATACAATACTGAGCTTCTTCTTGTGTTTGTGCATCTTGCCCAATCAACATCATAAAAACCAGTGAGATGAAGCGAACTTTACTTGAAAACCTTGATTCCGTTCCCTTCAAATATCTAAGGATGCGTTTGATAGCTCACAAGTCAACTTTAGTGGGTGCTTGGAAATGTTGGCAGGCCTTGTTTACTTCATGTACAATATCAAGCCTTGTGAAGGTTAAATATTGGAGGGATCCAACGAGTTGCCTATATCGTGTAGGATCAATAGGTTGTTCATCAGAAGGTGTGATGATGGACTTAAGAGCCTTGGGTGTGTTGATATGAGTATACTCCATCATTTTTGTGTGCTCTAGGAGATCTCTAGTGTACTTTATTTGAGAAACAAACAACCCATTAGGAAGATATTTAACCTCCAATCCCAAAAAATAACGTAAAGATCCTAAGTCCTTGAGAGAAAATTCACTACTCAAGGTGTTAATGAGGTCACTAATGAAGTTGTTATCATTGCCTGTGACTATAATATCATTAACATAGATAAGGAGTAAAACAATAGACTGACCTTGGTGAAGAATAAATAGAGACGAGTCTGCCTTACCATAGTAAAACCCCAGATGAAGAAGACGTTGGGATAGTCTATCAAACCAGGCCCTTGGAGCTTGCTTAAGGCCATAAAGAGAGCGATTCAATTTGCAGACATGATTTGGAAGGTCTTCATTTATAAATCTTGGAGGTTGTTCCATGAATACTTCTTCCTTTAGAAACCCATGTATGAAGGCATTCTTAACATCCAATTGCCTCATTGTCCACCCCAAGGTTACTGCTAGTGAAAGGATCAATCTGATTGTAGTATGCTTTATAATTGGGTTGAAGGTCTCTCCAAAGTCCAAACCCAGTGTTTGAGAAAAACCTTGAGCAACTAATCGTGCTTTGTATCTATCTATGGTTCGATCTTCCTTTAGCTTTGTTTTAAACACCCATTTAGAACCCTCAATATTTGTAGTTGGAAGCCTAGGAATCAAATCCCATGTTCGATTTTAGATTAAAGCCTTGATTTCCTCTTGCATTACTTTGAACCAATGGGGAATTTTCAATGTCGTACGATATGTTTTTGGCTCACTAATATTACTTCTCGTGGTAGCAAAAGTAACCATTTGAGACTTTAAACTGGAATCATTCTTGAGTTTACTTCTTGGTGATCATATGAGTTCCTTTGTTATCTGTGTGTTGAACCTGAGGAGAAAAGATGTCAACAACAACTTGCTTGCTAATATCAGAAACTTCATCATCAACACGATTGGTTGATTTGTTTTGCGGAGGTGGACCAACATGCTCATTTTTCTACCGCTTTTTAGGAAAAGAAAAATCAACTACTAGGTGCTTACTGATATTAGGAAAATTATTAACATTGGCAAGCTTGTAGCTACTAGTAGACTCAATATGGGAGAGTGTTCCATTAGTAGTAGCAATGTTGGAATTGTGGCCACTAGCACCAAGAGCAACATCAGTGGGAGTTTTAGTAGTATTGACGGTATTGTGGTCATTTGTACTAACAGTAATAGTGGAAATTTTAGTAGCAATAGTAGTAGGAGTTCCAATCGGATTAACACATGATGCTTTTGTATTTTGGTTAGTATTGCAACTAGCAGAAATTCTTCCTTCTACACTAAATTGGTTTCTTTGGCTGGGTAGTGCATGGACATTGTTGCACTTCTTGGAGTTGCTTGATTGGTTAGTAGTGTTCTCCTTTTAAGACTTAGTTTGGTGATCTATTTTTGAAGTCTCACAAGAAGCATCTGAAGTTGAGAATGATACCATTTCTATAGGAATCTATAAATGATTTTTCTTAACAAGAGAGTTAGCATAAGAAAAGCAATTTTCATTGAAGATGACATGACGAAATATGTAAACTCTTTTAGTTGAAGGATGAAAGCATCTATAACCCTTGTGTAGAGAGATATATCCAATAAAAACACATGGATATGTCTTAGGTGAGAATTTATTCTTCTCGTAGTAAGGTATGGAAAACACTAACAACCAAAAATTCTCAAGCTCCTATATTATGGATATTGTTTGAAGAGCATAAAGAATGGGCTCTCCATTTTCAACACCGTGGAAGGCAACCGGTTAATGAGGTATACAACAGTAAGGAATGTGTCTACCCATAGACTCAATGGTAGTTTGGCATTAAAAAGCATTGTTAAACCCATTTCAACAATATGTCCATGCTTTCTCTTTACAACCCCATTTTGTTCTAGAGTTCCAAGGCATCAGACTGGTTGCAAAATTTCACACTTGCTTAGGTGATTTTGAAATTTAATTGATTGAAACTCACCTCCACCATCACTTTGGAAGATTTTTATCCGTCTTTCAAGTTGATTCTCAACCAAATTTTGAAACTTCAAAAAACATTCAAAGAAATATGATTTTCTTCTCAAGGGATAAAGCCATGTATAGCGAGTATGATCATCAATAAAGACAACATAATACTTGTATCCTTGAGTTGAATTAGTTGGTGCAGGTCCCCATAAGTCACAATGAATTTTGTGAAGAGGATTGCTGGAAATTTTATTTATTAAGCCAAAAGAAAGTTTATAGCTTTTTCCTAACTGATAACTAACACGTACTGTTGTTGATTTCATCCAACTAGATACTTTAATGAAATTCTTATCTTGCAGAAGCTTTATAGATTTTGTTTGCGGATGCCCCATACATTGATGCCACACTTCTGATGATGCCTTGCTAGACCTAGTAACTATCATGGCTTGAATCACATTTTCCTCCAATGCATAGAGACTTCCCTTTTTAGTTCCTTTGGCTAGCACTTGCTGAAGTTGATCCTTAATGACAAAACCAGTTGATGAGAATTCTATGGAGCATAGGTTATCAGAGATAAGTTATCCAATGGATAACAAACTTTTCTTAATTTCTGTAGCAACCAATAATTTTTTAAGCTTTAGATCTCTATGTTTAGTTTTTAGTCTAGCTTCACCAATATGTGAGATTCGTAAAGCTTCTCCATTTCCAACAAAAATTGCATCATGCCCTTTATATGGAATTATGTGGAACATCTTACCTGGGTCATTTGTTATATGGGTTGTTGCTCCCGAGTCCACATAAAAATTAGGGTCCTTATCTTCTTCATTTAGAGCCATAGAAGCCAAAGCTTGAGGAATCTCTTCTAATTGATACGAATAGTCGAATCTGTTCCAACAATCCAAAGTTGAATGGTTAGATTTATTACAAATTTTCCAAATAAGAGTACCTTCAGATTTTTGGAGTTTCTGTTGTGGTGGAAGCTGGTTGTTGAAGCTATTTCTTGGATTTCTGGTGCTGGGATGAACATTCTGCCTTTGGTCATTGGTAGCATTGTGATTGAATTGTCCTATTGGAGTGAAGCCACGACCTCTAGAAAGAAATCTTCCTCCTTGATTTCTTCCTCTTCCTCGTTGGGTAAGATAGGATTGTTCATGGTTTATTGACTCCTTGTTCTCTTCATTTCTTGTCATAATCATTTGTTCATGTCTTTGTAGATCCAAAACAAATTGATTGTAAGAGGGATACGGTGGCTTTGATAACATGGCCACCTGAAAATCCATGTATTTAGTTCTGAGATCTTGAGCTAGTTGAAAAACTTTGTCTAGGTCACTTACTGGTTTTCTAACTGCAACTAATGCATCACAAATGCCTTTGAACTCCCTTAGATATTCATTGTGCCTTTCTTCAGCCTTCAGAGTCTATTGGTCAATTGCACCTCCTTCTCTTTGGTCATTGGAAAGAGCTTTTCTTCTAGGGAGTTCCAAACATCATAGGCAGTCTCTGTTCCATCCAACAAAAACATCACTTCTTCTATCATGAGTCTAAGAAGCTAGGAGGTAAGTAGACCATCATTGTGAGACCATGTCTCTATTGACTAATCATGGGTCTCCTTTGTTTTAGTATCCATTATCTCCTTTGATGCATGTCTATTTTTAGAGAGATGATGGACTAATCCAAGGCTTCACACAAGAGGAAGAACTTGTGAGTGCCACAAAAGGAGATTGGACATATTTAGTTTAATGGAGACGAGGCTTGAGCATTGATGAAAAGCCTGAATGCTAAGAACATTTTATGGGGTTGCCATGGAAGCTTTGGATTGTTTTAGGTTAACCGGCTCTAATACCATGAAGAACATAAACTATTTTTGAAAGATTGAATTTGCACCACACCTTACTAATTGTTTTCTAAAAAAATAAATAAAAACAATACATACTTTCTTTACACAAAAAAGGGAATATTATATAGAACATGTAAGTGAAGATTTCCTTCTAGCCTTGATTTTCCACATTACAAATATAGAGAGTAGTTTTCCTTCCTGGTAGATTGCATTATCAACTTCTCACGTAGAGATTCTGCTTTGGCATGGATTGTATGCCGGCTGAGTTGGAGTTTCTTATAGTCTAATTTTTTAGATGTTACAATACTTTTTTTTATGTCCTTTTAAAGTTTGAAGCATAAATACTAATGTGTTTGTTTTCTTTGCAATAGGATATGAACATATGAAAATCAAAATATGATTAAATGGTCATTTATGTTTTTGATAGACCCATTTCTGTTTTTGATAGACCCATATATATAAGTTGAGGCCTTTTGATTATAAGGTTATGGTGCAATTTTATTTATTTATTTTTTTTTTTGTGATTCTACTTTTAAAATATTTATTATTTTATTTATAAATAAAATATTTGAAACAATAATATTTTTTTGGTTTTACCTAGTGTTTTGGAATCTATTGGATGAGGAAGATAGTTCCGCTAAAAGATGGTGAACTTAGAAAAAAAAAAAAAACAAGAAACATAATTGATTGATAACATTCAAAATCATGTTTTAAAGTCTTTAGCTTCTTGTGAACAACCTTAAAATTCATTTTTTAGATTTTTACCCATTTCACCTTTAAAATTAATTTTCTTTTTGAATAGAAATTCATCTTAACAATCTAAGTATTTAGTGTTAAATATTATTTTGGTACACTCACTGTAAGTAAAAAGTAGTTAGAAACATGGAAGGAGACTTCTTGGCCAGGACAAAATCAACCCACACAAGATCTCATAGACCTTACAAACATCAATTTGGCCTATAGCTGTGGATCCAATTCCATCTTAATTTCTTAATTTTATACAAGTTGTTTTTTTTCTTGTTATTTATTTCATTGAAACTAGGATCTTGGTGTTCAATATTAGCTTGGCCTTGGAAGAATACTTATGTCATTGTTATTGCCAATTTTCTTAGGCTATGTTTGGTCCTATAAGGTATCAAAGAAAGAAAAAAAATTAAGGAAAATGATTTTCTCATGTTTGGTTTTAATATAGAAAATAGTAAAATATATATATATAATTAAAATTAATTGAAAATTTAGATATATTTAAATTATTTAACCTTTATATAGAAAAGTTGACACAAATAAAATGAGATTTATTTTTATTTTCCTTAATTTTTCTTTCCTTTTAATTTTTCTCTTTATTGTCTTTTCATCATGTTTTCCCTCAATTTTTTTGAAAACCAAACATAGTCATAGGAAACAATTGAATAAGGTTATTTTAGGCTATGTTTGGTTCTCGGAAAGTTTAAAAGAAAATGTAAGGGAAAGAAAATAAAGAAAAATAGTAGAAGGAAAAAAAAAATATAAAGAGGAAAAGTAAAAGGAAAGAAAAAATGAAAAAAGAAGAAGAAAGAAATAGATTTAAAGTTAATAAATTATTTTTATATACTACTTCAAACTTTTTTCACTTATTTGACTTTTCTATATAAAAATTAAATAATTTGACAATATATAAATTTATTAATTATTTTAATTATATTTGACTTTCTATCACATTTTCATAGTAAAACCAAATATGAGAAAATAATTTTCCTTATCATTTTTATTATTTCCTTTGTACTTTCCAGGAACCAAACATAGCCTTAATTTTTTGTAGAAGTTTGAGCTATCATTATGAATAGGAAAAAAATTGCCAAAAATTCCCTTTTGTGGATTTATCATAATTAAAGTTTTCTAAATATAAGAATCCAAATATAGAAAATGACAAATCATAGTGAAATTTTTTAATATAATAATCCAAACATGATATAATTAGGGATTTGATAGGAACAAGATTTTTTCCCATACAACATTAGCCTTTAACTATGTTAAGACCTTGTGAGATAATATATAATGGGCCTTCTATCTCTTGTTACCATGAGTCACTCGGAGATGCTTCTCTATAGAGGCAAAGGTGAAAGTGACTCTGATGATAAAGCAAAGTATGAAAAAATTGAAGATAATGTCAATCAAATCAATGATTTAGCAAAAACAACTTTCATTTATCTGTTTCTTTAATTTTTGAATTGTTCTTTAGTTTAAAATATCCTTTTTGAAGAGCCTTATAATTCATCATTTAGATTTCTATCTATTTCACTTTTAAAATTGGTTTTCTTTTTTAATAGAAATCTTTAAATCATGTTAAATGCTTTTTTTTTTGGGGGTTGTTTACCCTTTTCAAAATTTACACTAATAGTAGTAATATTTATTTTATTGAATGCTCTTTGGTGTTATTTCATGAAACTAGCTGACTATTAACTAATGCTACTCTTCCCTTTCTACACATTTTGTAATGATATATGTATTTGCGGACGTCATGGATGAGTTTAGTACAAAGTTTGTTTCTAAGGACTCCCCGTTCTGCTTCTTTTTCTTCCTTTTTTGTTTTTCTTTTTTGTTTCTCACCAAGTCGGTGGGTTTGATGAAGATTTTATATTGCTATTGTTTCTAATTGCTCTTAGTTACAGTGGTTGATGCAGCAACAAATGAGAATGAACAGATAATTATTGAAGAAGAACTTTAAGAGCTCCACTCATAAGGCACGTCTCTCTTTCTCTCCATCACAAGTTTTTCCTCTTTATATGAAATGGGTTTTGATCTTATACATGCTTGTTTCATGATTTTACTGATCTAAGTAATTGAAACACTAGCAACTTGCTTCTAGATCTGAAATAATAACATGGCATAGAAAAGTTTTGTCAGACTAGAAACATCTCTACCATACACTACTTTGTTGGACAATATTTTCGATCTAATCAAAATCCAACAATCTTCAGTGAAATCTGCTAGAAAATATTGCCTTTTGTATGAATCTTGTTGATTGTTGTTCTCCATGGTTAAACTATGCTTCATTTTCTTTTTTTCTTTTTTCTTGGTTGGTTCTCTACATGTAAAATCTCACGGGTATGTGTTAATTTATATATGAATTCTTGTGTTGAGTTATTTTTTTTCTTTTTCTTGGCTAGGAATATTTGTCAGGGTTGTTAAAGAAGAAAGATCTCACTGGCATAACTGACATCAATTTGACCAATGGTCAGTCCAATTCCATCTTAGTCATGGATCAAATGTTTGGCTTAGTTTTTCACAGCAAAATTATGACATTATGATAAGGATCAATGCATGATTTGTTAGTGCTTAATTTGTACGTAACTTGTTTTATTTTATTTTATTTAACAGACAAATTGATTCCTACCCAGTTTGAGAGTCATTCTGCAAGAGGACAACGAAAAAAGAAGTGGAAAAGCTGCATTAATTAGGGGCTGGCCCCAAGGACAAAAGGGTTCAACTATACTACAAGGAGACTTGGGAAGGAGGGAATGGACAATCACGTCCAAAAAGTGTTATGATGAATTCATCTTTGTTCTTCATGCAACAAAGAGCACAGGTTCAATCTTTGAACGAAGGAGTGTCACATCCACCATGAGGCCTCCATCAACAAAAATTGGAATTGTGTTGATCACATAGAGTATTCCCTCCCAGTATGACTGATCAGAAATTTCTTTGTGTATCTCTAATGCATTATTTCTATTAGGAGAGAATCAATTTCTCCCACAATTCAAGATTAGTTAATGATCAATTATTATATTTAGGATTGATGTATTTATACCTTATATATATAGTTCATGTATCCTTTGGAAAGTCATGTATATATTTAAGGGTTGTAATGTGTACCATGAATAATATACATTTTTTTGACCATTCATCCATTTACCTCACTTTACTTTCATAAAGCAAAACAAATAAGCGCATGTACCATTAGAGAATATATATGTATATAGGGAAAAGAGCAGCATGTGATGTACAATTTATCTTAGTATTTGGGTTCTAATTATGCATTAGTTAACAGTTGCTAGTTGCTTGAAATCACCCAAATGGTCGTGGTCTTGTTGAATATAAGAATAATGAAGCTTTTCATATCTCTAAACAAGAATTGAAGAAGTCAAGTAAAGATTAATATCATTTTTAAAAAAAATAAATAATTACACCCTTCTAACTTACAACAATGGAAACCAGAGAATTCTTAAAAGCAAAATCACATGAGACCAAAGTTTTTTATCAGCACATTGCTTACATTTGTTAATATAAAATATTATAGCTATTAATTTAAAATTTGAAAAAGATGGAGAGCTAGAAAGAAAAAAAAAAACATTTACGTACATGATTGAAAGATTTCTATTAAAAAAGAAAAATTAATTTTAAAAGTCAAATAGATTAATTGTAAGGCTATTCACCAAGAAGCAATAGACCTAAAATTATTTTGATTTAATGTTATAAATCAATTATATATGTTTTTTTGTTTTTGCTTATTCTTTAGCACAACTAACATCCCTATCAAATAAATTCCAAAACACTAAGGTAAAACGTAAAAGTATTAGTGTTTCAAATCTTTTAGTCCTAAATAAAATAATAGATATTTCAAAAATAAAACAATAGAAACCAAATTTAGACCTTAATATTTTACTTCAAAGGTCTCAACTCAAATACATGGGCTTATGAAACAAATAAAAAATTATTTAATCATATTTTGATTTTCATAAATGTTTGTACTCTATGGTGAATAAAGCAAATTAAATAATATTTAAAGTTAAGTTCATTCACAATCCTAGAGGTTAATTTAGTGTAAAAACACTAAACCACACCATTGGTCCAAATTTCATTAATAACGTCCTTATAAATTTGTTTCATTTATATTTTTTTTTTTTTTTTTTTATCAATTAGCATTCTGTGGACCCCGTATTTCGGCTCATGCGTTTCCCACTCGATGTCGAGCTCGATTTTTATTTGAAAAAATGATTTTTATTGATTAAGAAAATGACTTGGAGTCACCACTTATTTTTGTTTTATTTTTAAAAGGGTAAACAAAATAAGAAAGAAAACCCTAAGTGCGACTCCTCATTTTGGAAAAAATGATCTATGAAAAATCGGGTCGGGCTCGGGGGTCAGATTACTTATCGGGAAGGTACAGTAAAAGACCATAGCACCCCTCTAAGTCCCTAAAGTCGAGTCTCTACTAATAAAATGAAGCTGACGTGGCAATTGATAGGAAAATCAATGGGTACTCAAATCGATTAAGCGCATATGGGAATCAAAACATGCAATAGAGAATGACTAGAATAGGAGTAGATGCGTACCTGGGCCACGAATGAGCAATGTGCTATCATAAAAAATGGGGTTAGTGCACAATATAGAGCACGAAACATATCACATGCATCACCAAACGGAAATCAAAATTGTTCGAAGGAAAGTTTGGATTTCTGAAATTCATTTGAAAATTGGAGTCTTAGAGGTTATTCGAAAATTGGAGTTTTAAAGTTTATCTGAAAATTGGATTCGTAGGAATTAGATGTAAGAATGAGAATTTTGGAAATTAAATTTGAAAGAGATTAGGATTTTGAGGGATTATTTGAAAGTTCGGGATTTTTGAGGAAAACTAAGTTACGAAAATTGGGGCTTTGGGAATTAAATTTTGAAAGAAAACAGAATTGTGAGTTATTTGAGAAGTAGAGATTATGAGAGTCGATTTATAAAAAGTTGGCAATCTTGAAAATCATTTGAAGGCAAAATTTATAGAAATAATGAATAAAACAATAGTGACAATGATAATGATAAGTAGTAGGATAAATACGGGAATTGGAGCACGAAAAACTGAAAATGAAGTTCGAAGATAGGACAATTAGAATTTCGAATAGCTAAACTTAGGAATCGGAATTTTGAAGAATTAGACCTTAATGATTGAGATCTTTAAGAGAAATAAATAGGTAAATATGGAATAATGTTATTAATTAAACCAAGCGATATTTAGATGGATGAATAGTTAATAGTGGGGTTTGTGAGATTAAAAATTAAATTGGAAAATCGGATTTTGACGAAAGTGTTATTGATGAAAGTGAATAGTAGGATTTTGAAAATTAAGTTTGAAAGTCGGATCTTTGAATAATTGGACTCTAATTATTGGAATTTTTGGAAGAAATAAATAAGTAGTCATGGAATTTATAACAATGATAACAAAGATGATATTTGAATGAATAAAAGTGAATGGTGGAATTTTTGAGTCTCAATGTTAAATTTAGAAATCCGGTTTTGAAGAATTGAATTTTAATGATTGAAATAAATAAATAAATAAATATGGAATAATGATACTAATTAGCAAAAATAATGTTTAAATGAATAAAAAAAAAAGAATAGTGGAATTTTTCTAATTAAGAATTTGAATTAGGGCGTTGGATTTTTAAAGGATATGACTTTGAATAAGTAAATGAATATAGGATACTAATTCTAATTCAAGAAAATAACATTTAGACAAATAGTGGGATTTTAGGATTGAGAATTAAATTATGACATTGGATCTTTTTAAAAGGGGCGGATTTTGGATAAATACACTAATATAGGATGATAATACTAATTAACGCAAATAATCATTTAAACCGAATAAAAGGAATTTGGAATTTTAGGGGTTTGAGAATTAAGTCAGGACATTAGGTTTTTGAAGAGTTGGACCTTAAAGGAATAATAAGAAAAACACAGGGGATAAGGATTCTAGTTAACGAAAATAACATTTAGGCGATTAATAGAATTTCTAAGGTTGAAAGTTAAATTAAGGCTTTTGAAATATCGGACTTTAAATAAATATGGGATGATGGTTCTAATTGATAAAAAGGAAATTTAAATGAATTGGTGAAAGATTAAATTAGGATTGAAAAATTAAATTAAAAAAATATGGAGTGTTTGAAGGATTAGAATTAAGTTTTAGCGAATGAGATTTTTAAAAGGTGATAAATAGATGCATACGAAATAATAATAATAATTAATAATCATAATGTTTAAGCTAGTGAAATCGAATAGTATAAATTTCGAAATAAAAATACAATTAATAATTTGTCTTTAAGTTTGAGCTAACTAAATTGGTGAAGATAAAAAATAAAATAAAATAAGTAAAATGATAATGCATGAATAAGCTAACAATTTATTAAAATTAAAGACTTAAAACTTGTTAGGATATGAAGTAACTAAATGGGCTCACTCATCATGGACTTGGGCCATGAGAGTGACTAACATAAGGAGCAAATGGGGCCTTCCCTCAGCAAGCTTGGGCTCCAACTTAAACTCAAAACCAAAGCCTTCATATGCAAGCCCAAAACCAACATGGGATAAGCCCAAAACCTATCTCCATCACATAATTGGGCCTAGTGCCCCAACTAAAGCCCAAGCCCGAGCTTCATCTTCCTCCCAGCTTGTTCCCCCTCTCGCCTGGCTCCAACACGATCACCACCTCCCCGCGGCGGCAGCGGCGACGCCAGCCAGCAGCCAGCACCAGCCAGCACCAGCCAGCAGCCAGCACCAGCCAGCAGCCAGCACCAGCACCAGCCAGCACCAGCCAGCAGCCAGCACCAGCCAGCACCAGCACCAGCTTCGAAAAATTTTCGGAATCCTCTTAGGAGCCAGAAAAACTCATTTCTCCTTAGCTTCTCATACAGCTGCATCTATGGAATGGACTTGAGCTTTCACATGAGAGCCTCAGCCCAGATGACCAGTACGGGATGTGGCATTCAACGTTTCGAAAAAAAAAGAAACTTGACAGGAAAATAGGAGCATGAAAAAAACAGAGCATGTACATATATGTAAAAAAGAAAGCTGCCAAGCCTCACCCCGTTCCACAGATGTCTATAGGAGGGGTTTGGGTGGAATCAGAAGAAAACACGAGCATGACATCTAAGAATAAATACAAATGCAATGAAAAATCCAAACTCAGGACATCCCAAAACAGAAAAACAGGCGGTCTTCAAATGTCAAAGGAATCCACAAGTGATTAGAAACAAGGGAGGGCAGTTCAAAACAGGGGAAGCAAAACAGACTAAAAACTAAAAAAAAAACCATACCTGGACCAAGAGAAACTGGCTAAATGGATCTTCTGATCCTTTTCAGCTTACTCCCCTTCCCCCCCCCCCGAAGACCCTTCTTCTTTTCTTCCTTGATCCTTTTCCTGCTTATTTAGCTATGGAGTACCCTCTCACCCGGATGCTCTCCACAACCCCCTGCTTTGGATCACCCCCGCTTGAAGAAAAAAACCTCTCCCAGATATCTCTTTTCCTCTGTTTGTGTCTTCCTCAGCAAGCCATTCCCGGCTCCACTGCTCCTCTCGTCAGCAAGGATGGAGTCTCTGACCATCAGCATGACCTGTGGCATGCCCATGCAGCTGATTTCCCGGGCGTAGGGAAAAGGGGGCCCCCACTTATCCCCGGCGCTGCTCGGCTCCTCTAATGCTATATAAAAAAAGCCTAAGATCCCTTGGCTCCCCAAATGGGGGTCTACACATTCTTATAAATGTATTTCGTATATAAAATTTATTTTTTAGAGAATTGTTAAATACACCTATCTATTTTTTTTTTTTTTTTACCTAAAATTCCTCTAAAAAATAAATGAAATAAATAAAATAAATTTAAAGGGGTGCTAATTGATGAAATTTGAAATCTATGGTGCTTAGGTGCATTTACACTAAACCTTAGGGGTGTGAGTGAAATTAACCCTAATATTTATGCACTAGAATTTAAAAGGAAAAGAACACTAAAAGTACTACTTGATCACCTAAACATCTAAAAAATTACACTATAAAATTTTGAAAATTTAAAAACAAATGTTGACTTCATAATTAAAAGAGACCAAACCTTAAACTCTAACCAAATATGTGATGAAAGAAATCATAAATTTACATCAACTTTGATTGAGTTAGAAAAATATTGCATTCAAATGATATTTGAATTTCTTAAATGATTCTATATATACAATCTATATGATGTATATTGCAAGAACCTAGACAATATGGCATGCAAGATCATCAAAAGGCACAATAATGGTGCAGAGCTTGGGTTAGATATACCAAAATTGATCATAAACACATATTCCAAAAAGGAATTAGTGTTAGGAGTAAAACCAAAAATTATGTAAGATGCACAATGTTTAGCTAAACTACATTGTTTAGGGCCTAATTTTATTTTTATTTTTTATTTTGAGGCCTTAAAAAAAGAATTTGGTTGAAAAATAGCATTGCAATGGGTTGGTTGTATTTTTTCTTCTTTACTCTAGTTCCTTCTAGAATGGGCATCCATGACCAAATTTGCTACCTTTAACATAGGTCCACACCATCTTCTATGTTTTGCAATTAATAATCTTGTAAAAGAATATCATCTAGAACCATACAATCTACACTGATTGTACAAATCAAGATTAAAACTTCAACTTTCTAATTAAAAAATGGACTTTTAACTATATAAGTTCCAAACAATGCTTAGCAATGGACAAACATAATATTAAAACTTTACCTTGAGCCATTTTCGGCAAATCAAGATTAATTTGAAAGCTTCGTGCAGTAGTTTGAAGTTATATAAGGAAGCCCTAGAAGATATTTAACCTTATACTTTTTCTACTTTGTCTCATCTCTTATGTTAGTGTTGGATTCTCACAAACCCTAATACTTGAGTCAAGAGAGGAATCACAATTCTTTTAAAGATGACCACAATTAATTTCTCAAGTATTTAATGAATCCTTTGGGATATGCAAAAGCTCAATCTCTATTATATAGAATTAGGTCAAATTTGTTAAATTATTAGAAATGAAATTCAAGTTTTAGAAAAGAATATACATAAATGAGGAGTACTATCTACTTACATATATTGCATTCCTCTTACATAAACAAATTAAATAAGCAAAAATGAACTACTTAAAACAAATGACAATTTAAGAGAAAAACTTAAACCTTACTCTTTGTATTTGATTGTTAAATTCAATTCAACTATGTGGTGTAACATTTTATCATAAAATCACAAGTTTTTTTTTTAAATTAAAAAAAAATTAATTTTCACGAATAAATGGTAAAAGAGATTTTAGTCATCATTAATGGCATTTAAAAAATAGCAAGAAGTATTTTATAGTCATATAAAAAGAAAACAAAATAATTTGACCAAGGGTAGATTTTTTATTTTCATTTTTTTCCTTGCGTGCACATAACTTACACATACCAATGATGAAAACTCAAAAATTACATTTTAGAAGTCTTATCTATTATCTATTTAGTGATTTTGGGTTGTTATATTGAGGGAATAAAAGAATATCAAAACAATATTTAAAAAAAAAAAGGAAGATTAGTCTTCCCCCAACTATTGCCAATCTCAATGACATGATACAATTTTTTTGCATTAAGACTTTTCAACTGGTCTAGTACCCTTCTCGACCTTCTATCTCTCTACAAATTAAAGTTCACTAGTTAGTGCCTTCTTAGCATGCAAAGACTATTCTTAGTCTAGTTGTAAAAAAATAGCTATTTAAATATTAAGGGTATGGTGGTCTTTCAACATTGAGATAAAAAATAGTTTGGAAAGATCAATCTTCCTTTTAACAAAGATTTAAAATTTTTGTTTTAAATATTAATCAAGTAATCTTTTTTTTTTTTTGAATTTTGAATTTTCTCAATTGACAAACCAAAATCACCAAAATGAGCATAAAGACTTCAAAAATTCATATTTGAGTGTTCATCATTAGTACATGTGAGTCAAATTATTATTATTTGCTTCATGTGCAAGTAAGGGAAAAAAATTAATCCTATTCAAATTATTTATTTTTTATACGACTATGAGGTATTTCTTTCCTATTTTTTAAACTCCATTAACGATGACCAATGTCTTTTTACCATTTAGTCAAGATAATTAATTTGTTTCAATTAAAAAAGTTTGGTGGCTTTATAATAAAATGGTACACGTGCCTTACAACTTGGCGGTTTGTATGCAATGTAGGTAGATATTACTCTTCATTTATGTATTTTCTTTTATAAAATTTAAATTTAAATTTTGATAATGTAATGAATTCCCCCTTATAATTATGAATAATAATAAAGATTGAGATTTGCTTATCCCAAATGATTCATTTAACATATATTTGAGAAATTAATTAAAATCATCTTTAAAAAAATGACATACTGTTCTTCTTGACTAATGTATTAGGTTTTGTGAGAATCCAACACTAACACAAGAATTAAGAGAGAGAAAAGAGCATAAGGTTAAGAACCATCTAGGGCTTCCACAACTTTGAACTAGTGCCAAAAGCTTTTGAATTAATTGTGATTTTCTAAAATGGTTGAAGGTAAAGTTCTAACATCATGTTTATTTATTAGTAAGCATTATTTGTAATTTAGACAGTTGAAGATTCACTTTTTTAATTGGACAGTTGAAGTTTCAATCTTGATTTGCATAATCAATGTAGATTGTTAGGCTTTAGATTGCATGGCCCTGTGGGATATCACAAAGCATAGTAGATACTAGGTTAAATTAGCAAATTTGGTCATGGACACCCATTGTAGGAAGGAATCACATAAAAAACCAAAATTCACAACCATCCTATGACACAACTTGTTTTTAATTTTGACTAAATTCCTTGTTTAGGGCCTCAAAATCACAAATTTTGAAGGCACTAAACAAGGGAGTCGGGGAAAAAACAATGTGCCCCCTGATGATGATTATGAGTTTTGTTCTTTGCACTAATTCTCTTTTGGAAAAGCTGTCTATGTCCAATTTTTGTACATTTAATGTAGACTTTGCACTATTTATTGTGCCTTATGATTATCTAGTCTACGGTGCTACAATTACATCATATAAGTTTTAAATATAGACTTATTTATGAAATTAAAATATCATTTGAATGCATTATTTTTCTAGTTCAAATTTGATGTAAATTTGTGAGTTTTTTCCTTACAGTTGGTTAGAATTAAATATTTGGTCCTTTATAGTACTCTCACCTTTGTTTCTAAATTTCTAAATTTTGAAACTTTTGTATTCTAATTTTTTAGATATTACAACACTTTTTTATGTCCTTTTCAAGTTTGGAACAAAAATATTGATGTGTTTGTTTTCTTTGCTATAGAATATGAACATATGAAAAACAAAATATGATTAAATGGCCATTTATTCTTTTGATAGACCCATATGTTTTAGTTGAGGCCTTTTGATTATAAGATTATGGCACAATATTTATTTACTTTTTTTTTTTTTTATGATTTTACTTTAAAAATATTTATTATTTTATTTATAAATAAAATATTTGAAACAATAATATTTTTGGGTTTTACCGAATGTTTTGGAATTGATTGGATGAAGAAGATAGTTCCACTAAAAGATGGTTAACTTGAAAAAAAAAAAGAAGAAATAAAGAAACATAATTGATTGATAACATTCAAAATCATGTTTTAAAGTCTTCAGCTTCTTGGGAACAACCTTAAAATTCATCATTTAGATTTTTACCCAAATATAATTAAAATTAGTTGAAAAATGTTTATATTTTTAAATTGTTTAACCTTTATATAGAAAATTTGACACAAGTAAAATGAGATTTATTTTTATTTTCCTTCATTTTTTCTTTCCTTTTAATTTTTCTCTCTATTTTATTTTCATCAAGTTTTCCTTCAATTTTTCTTCAAAACCAAACATAGCCATGGGAAACAATTGAATAAGGTCATTTTAGGCTACGTTTGGTTCTTGGAAAGTTTGAAAGAAAATGCAAGGGAAAAAAAGAAGAAGTAAAATGACAAAAAAAGAAAGAGGAAAAGAAAAAAAGATTTAAAGTTAATTGATTACTACTCAAAAAGTGCTTTTTGTTAGCCTATAATTAATCCTTTTAAACACTTTTGAGTAGTAGTTTAGGCCTTTTAACTCAATTGGCATGTTAAGGATCCTTGAAAGCAATTTTAATCACTTTGTGTAAGTTTTGGTGTTTTTGTTAGTAATTTGATCACCAAAGCAAGTCAAGACCGAGGAGAGCTATGAGGAATCTTGGGCAAAGCTTATAAGTCATTTGCCAAGAGTAAATCCAGATTGCAAGGAGAAAAAGCAAAGAGAATCTGCCATGAAGCATATTCTTGATGACAGTCGTAGCAGCCACTTTTGGAGCACTTTCTGAAGTCCAAATGATGCATGCTATATACCATTTCAAAGCTCAGGAAGTCAACAATCCAGTGCTTCAAACGGTGTGCAATTCGGAGGTGAAACGAAGAAGTTGCAGCCATTGCAAGCCAATCACTCCGAGCTGAAGGAAGCATTTTGCAAAGTGTTGCGAAATCACCCTTTTGTTACGAAGTGATTTCGCAGCCTTTTTGTACAGTAGGGTGTATCTCCTTCTGAAGTTGCCCGACATATACCGCGAGAAGGGAGCTTGGATCCTCAAGGTGGAAGCCAACTTCGCAGCCCTGCGAGTTGAGCTTGTTGTTGCGGAAATATTTCGCAGCCCTCTTGAGTGTCTGCGAAATCTCGCAGACACCATTTTTCTCCTACGAAATGGCTCCTGAAGCCTCCCGATATTTGCTACCGACTTTGGGAGATATTTTCCATTAGATTTTTGTTGTCTAAATCCCAAAATACTCCTTGTAAGCCTCCAATTACAAGATTCCTTAGCTTTTAAGTTAGTAAAAAGACTAAATATCTATGTAATAATTAGTTTTATATTATGTTCATATATATACCTCTCGGGAGCCTGTTCTCGGAGAGGAGATCCTTCTGTAAAAGTTTGGGTAAAGCAAGTAAAGTTCATTTCTTTCTACTGCCTTACCTTCTCACTTTGTATTTTTTATTTTATATTAAGTTATGAACTCTCTAAGGAGTTTTCCCCAGAGAATGAGTAACTAAACCTCTAATTCCTTGGAGCTAAGGTTGCCGGGGAAGGTTCCAAGTGCAAGAATGCAAAGCTTTGTGGTTTTAGCTAGTAATGAAGAGGAAGTGAAATCCTTTAGTGATTTCTATGTTTTTAGTTAACTTAAAACACCTTGGAGTCACTTGGGTCAACACTTGGTAAGGCAAGTGATTTCCAACCATGGAAATGCACTAGTTTACCCCTTGCGAGCCTCTGGTAGGTGACTTCAGGGTAGGATTTTCTAGAATAGCCAACACTTGATAAGCTTTTGGACTCCTAGGAGACATCCATTAGTTATCTCTTGCGAGCTTTTGATGGGTAATCCAAGGTTAAGGATCACCTTGAATGGTTAAGGCTTAGTGAGAGGCTTAAACCATTGCAAGTTGCATCAGTGAAAGAATTAAAGTGAAATCTAATAGAAGGATGAATCTGTACAACACCAGCTAGAGAATTGACTATATGTTGAATCTCTAACGCGAGGAAAGGAACCATCTGACCGGAGCTATGTCTTTTGCATGAGGAACCACCCCAGTGAACCTAACTCTCCAAGGAATGCTTTTCTTCCTAAGTTATTCCAAACTTCTGTTATGTTAGTTAGTTTAAGTCTAAACCTTTACCAATCAAAGTTTGAGTTTTATTTCTTAAGCTAATCTTGAAATGAAACAAGACCAATTCACTTGGAATTGGTATCATTGATAGCTTGTTAATCTTTCCCAGTGGACGATCCTAGAGCCACTATGCTATAGTAGCTTTGTCTTTGCTACCCTAGTATATGGTGTAATAGGTTATAAATTTTGTTGATTACTCCCTCAATCAAGGAGCACCAGCTGAACACGAATCAGCTGAGACACCAATTGGGCACGAATCATTAATAAATTATTTTTATATACTACAAACTTTTTTCATTTAGTTGACTTTTCTATATAAAAATTAAATTATTTGAAAATATATAAATTTCTTAATTATTTTAATTATATTTAACTTTCTATTGCATTTTTATAACAAAACCAAACATGGGAAAATAATTTTCCTTCTCATTTTTTTCCCTAGTACATTCCAGGAACCAAACATAGCCTTAATTAATTTTTTGTAGAAGTTTGAGTTGTCATTATGAATAAGAAAAAAGTTGCCAAAAATTCCCTTTTATGGATTTCTCATAATTAAGGTTTTCTAAATATAAGAATCCAAATATAGAAAATGACAAGTTATAGTGAAAGTTTTTTAGTATAATAGTCCAAACATGATATAATTAGATTAACATGATATAATTAGATTAGCTTGATAGGAACAAGATTTTTTCCCATATAACATTAACCTTTAACTATGTTAAGACCTTGTGAGATGATATATAATGGGCCTTATATCTCTTTTTGCCATGAGTCACTCGAAGATGCTTCTCTATAGAGGCGAAGGTGAAGGTGAAGATAAAGGTGAAAGTGACTGATGATGAAGCAGAGTATGAAAAAATTTGAAGATAATGTCGATCAAATAAATGATTTAGCAAGGTTAAAAACAACTTTCATTTATTTGTTTCTTTAATTCTTAAATTGTTATTTCGTTTAAAATATCCTTTTTGAAGAGCCTTATAATTCATCTTTTAGATTTTTATCTATTTCACTTTTAAAATTGCTTTTCCTTTTTAATAAAAATCTTTAAATCATGTTAAAGTTTGTTTATGAGGACTCCCAATTCTGCTTTTTTTTTCTTTTTTTCTTTTTGTCACCAAGTCGGTGGGTTTGATGAAGATTTTATATTGCTATAATTTTTAATTGCTCTTAGTTACAGTGGTTTATGCAACAACAAATGAGGGAATGAACATTTATTTACTAAAGAACTTTAAGATGTCCTGTGAGTGTGTTGTTGATTGCCCATAAGGCACGTCTCTCTTTCTCTCCATCACAAGTTTTTCCTCTTTACATGAAATGAGTTTTGATCTTTATACATGATTGTACTAATCTAAGCATTTGAAACACTAGCAACCTACTTCTAGATCTAAAATAATAACATGGTATAGAAAACTTTTGTCAAACTAGAAACATCTCTACAGTACACTACTTTGTTGGATAATATTTTCCATTCAATCAAAATCCAGCAATCTTCATTTTCTCTCTTTCTTTCTCTCTCTCTCTCTCTCTCTCTCTCTCTTTCTTTCTATCTTTTTTCTTGGTTGGTTCTCTACATGTAAAATGTAACACCCCAAATTTACTCTAGGGCCAAAATAGTAAATTATAATTAATTAAACTCATTAAGGGTGAAAGAGTCCTTTTACAATTAATAATCCTAGGTATAAATTAGGTTTTCCTTTTGCCTTCTTTATTCAGAAAACCCTATCAACCAAAATTAGAGAATTGGAAATCGTAAGGCTCAAGGGTTAAAGGTTCAGAGTTTGAAGCTCAGATTTTTTCCAGGTAAGATTCTAACCTTGAATTAATATATTATATTCATTAGTTAGTTTTGAACACGATAAATATTCTTTGAAATTTTTTTAATTTAGATTAGGGTTAGTTTTTTTTTAATTCATTTAATATCAAAATATTGGAAATTTAAGATTATGGGTTGATTCATTGTTGGAAATTGGGAAATCTTAAGTTTTTAGATGAAAAAAAAAATCTTTGGAAGATTTCGATTTAGGCTAGGGTTAATCTATTTAAAAATTTTAGGACAAAATATTGAAATTATGAATATAGGTTGTTCCATTGATGAAAATAGGGAAATTCAAAATTTCTTAGATGAATTGATCTAAGCAATGACATTTCAAAAATTATATGAGTAAATAAATATATGATTATAAGTGGCTTAAGGGATTGGAAAATATTAGAAAGAAAAAATTATAAGATTTCAATGTATTGGGTGATTTCTAAATGTGTATAATAATAATAAACAGGTTTTGAGATAGTGTGCACAATGACCATAAATAAATTAAAAAATGCGTGCGTGTGGAAGAATGAAGAATGATGAGAATAATAATATTAATATTAATAAAGAGGCATGTACATGGAATGTATGAGTGGGTGGATGGTATATACATACATATATATATATATATATATATTACATTGGTAGTTGTGTGAGTGTGATGGTAGTTGTGTTTGGAAAATATGAAAGTGGTAGAATAAACTATGTATAAATAAATGCGGTGAAGTACAAATTAGTTAAATTTATAGCATTATAATTATATTAATGACAAATATTAAGTTAATAAGTAGCATAAAATTTAATTAGTGAAATCAATTATAGTTTAATTAAATTATGTTATGTTCCAAGAAATAAATTGAAAATAAAATTTAAGTTTTATATGAATTTTTATTTATTAATTTTTATAAAATATGAATAGATTAAATTGTCTTTCATAATTAAAAACATTAATTTGAATGCCTAAAATTTTAGGATTGTCAAACCCATAATTTTAGATAAATAGTAATGGTTATTTCTCTTATACTTTGTTAGGTGAAAAGTAGATTTTCCATAATTATATTTCTCCAAAGTTTTTGAGGACTTCTTTTGAGGTAAGGGAAATTAATATGGATTTTGCAAAACAAAAAAAAAATTTATATATATGTGGTTTGAAATGTGTTATTGTTAATTTTGCTTTCAAGCATGGATCAAATATATTTTTGTATGGAAAAATGTGTTATCACATTTATTTTGTTTATATCAAAATACTTGGGACTTTATGCTTTTGTAAGTTAGAATAAATAAAATAAAGAATTTGACTCTGGTTTGTTTGGCCCTTGTCAACAGGATATAATAGTTGACTTTTTAGCCCTTGTCAACGAGATATAATAGTTGACATTTACATTTTTGTGGTGGGAAATGTAATTGATTTGAACCCCAACCTCCAGGGGTTTGGTTAGTGGTTATTAGTACTAGTAGTGTTTGGTTTCGTCTACCTTAAAAGAAACATTTGAGGCTAGCCACCTATTTGTAAAGTCCCACTTAAATGAGCATTATTTGCTATTTGATAACCAAAGTGAAAACAATTGAAATGTATTTGATTTTAAATGGATATGAAATGATTTTTATATATATGAAAATGTTTGTTGAACTGTTTAAATGCATTAGCATGTTTAATTCAAAAGTTTTATAAATAGACTATATGTTATATCTCCTATTTGTAAGTACAATTAAAAATATTTGATCAATGAAACTGTGTTAATATTCCTTATTGGACTTTGAGCTCATCCCCCATTTGTTGATAACTTTTCAGGTACCCTTAGTTTGGGTGAGGAGTGACAGTTAGGAGGGGAAATTGACTTGTTATGACTTTTGTCAAAACACTTTTTTTTTTAGCATTATTTAGATGTTAAAATTTATTTTCTATTAGAATTATTTGAGTTTGGAGTTATTTAGACAACAACACTTGGTTTAATGTGTTAGTTTCAAAAATTGTTATATGGAGATTTTAGAATTTTTGTTATACTACTCTGAATAGGAATTTGATAATTAATAATTTTCTAGTTACAATAAGAATGTTTGTGTCGTTTCCACTTTGACCATTTGGGCTTGAGGTGTAAAATGACCATCATGCCCTTGGAGTGGGTTTTGGGACGTGACATAAAATCTTATGTGAATTTCCAAAAATGATACAGATGGGCATGCGTTGATTTATATATGAATTCTAGTGTTGAGTCATTTTAATCTTTTTCTTGGCTAGGAATATTGGCCAGGGCAAATAAGGAAGCAAGATCTCACAGGCATAACGAACATCAATTTGACTCATGATTAGTCCAATTTCATCTTAGTCATGGATCAAATGTTTGGCTTAGTTTTTCAAATAAAAATTATGGCATTATGACAACGATCAATGCATGGTTTTCTGTGCTTAATTTGTACACAATTGATGAATGGTTCTTTTTTAACTTCAGTCCAATTGGAGAGTCATTTTGCTAGGGAACTACAAGGAAACTTGGGAAGGAGGGAATGGGCACTCACCTCCTAAAAGAGCTATCCACCTTGATCAATTTATGATCAATCATGATGCCTCCATCAACGAACATTGGAGTTGTGTTGATCCATAGAGTAATCCCTCTCTGGTAAAAAATTTCTTTATGTATCTCTAATGCGTTATTTCTATTAGGAGAGAATCAATTTCTACTACAATTCAAGAGTAGTTAATGATCAATTGTTATGTTTAGGAGTGATGTATGTATACCTTGTATAGTTCATGTATCCTTTGGAAAGTCATGTATATATTTAAGGGTTGTAATGTATACCATGAATAATATACATTCTTTTGACCATCTTTAATTTCATAAAGAAAAACTTATAAGTGCATATACTATTAGAATATATATATATATGTAGAAAGGGAATAGAGTAGAATGTGATGTACAATTTGTCTTAGAATTTGGATTCTAATTATGCATGGGTAACAATTGCTAGTTGCCTGAAATCACCCAAAAGGTCATGGTCTTGTTGAATATAAGAATAATGAAGCTTTTCATATCTCTAAAAGAGAATTGTAGAAATTCAAGTAAAGATTAATAACATTTTTTTTAAAAAAAAATCACATGGGACCAAAGTTTTTTAGCATAGTGCATGTATTTGTTAATATAAAATATTATTGCTATTAATTTAAAATTTGGAAAGGATGGAGAGCCACGTAAAATTTTTTTTAAAAAAACATATAAGTACATGATTGAAAGATTTATATTAAAAAAGAAAAAAATAATTTTAGAAGTGAAATAGATGAAAATCTAGAAGATGAATTGCAAGGCTATTCAACAAGAAGCTAAAGACCTAAATATGATTTTGAATTAATGTTATAAATCAATTATGTTTTTCCCTTTTTCTTCATTTTTTGCGCAACTAACTTCCCCATCAAATAAATTCCAAAACACTAAGGTAAAACTTAAAAATATTAGTGTTTCAAATCTTTTATTCCAAAATAAAATAATAGATATTTTTGAAAAGTAAAACCATAGAAACAAAATTCAGACCTTAATATTTTAATTCAAAGGCCTCAACTCAAATACATGGGCTTATGAAACATATAAAAGATTATTTAAATCATATTTTAATTTTCATAAACGTTTGTACTCTATGGTGAAGAAAGCAAACACAATAATATTTAAGGTTAAGTCCGTTCACAATCCTTGAGGTTAAATTAGTGTAAAAGCATTAAACCACACCATTGGTTTCAAATTTCATCAATTAACACTCCTATAAAGTTGTTTCATTTATAAAATTTACTTTTTTTGTTAATTAGCATTCTTATAAATGTATTTCATTTATAAAATTTATTTTTTAGAGAATTGTTAAACACACCTATCTAAAAGTGTTTTACCTAAAATCCCTCTAAAAAATAAATTAAATAAATTTATAGGGGTGCTAATTGATGAAATTTGAAACCTATGGTGGTTAGGTGTATTTACGCCAAACCTTAAGGGTGTGAGTGAAATTAACCCTAATATTTATGCGCTAGAATTTAAAAGGAAAAGAATGCTAAAAGTACTACTTGATCACCTAAACATCTAACAAAATTACACTATGAAATATTGAAAAATTTAAATGAAAGGTTGGCTTCATAATTAAAAAAGACCAAACCTTAAATTCTAAACTAATATGTGATGAAAGAAACCATAAATTTACATCAACTTTGATTGAGTTAGAAAAATATTCCATTCAAATGATTATGAATAACAAAGATTGAGATTTGTGTATCCTAAAGGATTCATTTAATATATATTTGAGAAATTAATTGAGGTCTTCTTTAAAAGAATGACGTACGGTTCTTCTTGACTCATGTATTAGGTTATGTGAGAATCCAATACTAACACAAGAATTAAGAGGGAGTAAAAAGCATGAGGTTAAGAATCAGATAGGGCTTCCACAACTTTGAACTAGTGCAAGAAGCTTTCGAATTAATTGTGATTTTCTAAAATGTCTCAAGGTAAAGTTCTAACATCATGTCTATTCATTAGTAAGCATTGTTTGTAATTTAGATAGTTGAAGATTCATTTTTTTAATTGGAAAGTTGAAGTTTCAATCTTGATTTGCATAATCAATGTAGATTGTAAGGCTTTAGATTACATGGCCCTATGGGATATCACAAAGCATAGTGGATAGTGTAAGGGATCTATGTTAAATTAGCAAATTTGAAGGAGGGAATCACATCAAAAACCAAAATTCACAACCATCCTGTGGCACAAGCTATTTTTCATTTTCACTAAATTCATTGTTTAGGGCCTCGAAATCACAAAATTTGAAGGCCCTAAACAAGGGAGTTGGGGAAAAAACAGTTGCCTCTTAATGATGGTTATGATTTTGTTCCTGGCACTAATTCCCTTTTGGAATAGTTGTCCATGTCCAATTTTTGTACATTTAATGTAGACTTTGCACTATTTGTTGTGCCTTATGATGATCTAGTCTATGGTGCTATAATTTACATCATATAAATTTTAAATATAGACTTATTTAAGAAATTCAAATGTCATTTGAATGCATTATTTTTTTGGCTCAAATTTGATGTAAATTTGTGAATTTTTTTCCTTATATTTGGTTAGAATTAAAGATTTGGTCCTTTGTAGTACTCTAACCTTTGTTTCTAAATTTCTAAAATTTGAAAATTTTATAGTCTAAGTTTTTAGATGTTACAATACTTTTTTATGTCCTTTTAAAGTCTGAAGCATAAATACTAATGTGTATGCTTTCTTTGAAATCAAATACAAACATATGAAAATCAAAATATGATTAAATGGTCATTTATGTTTTTTATAGACCCATATATTTAAGTTGAGTCCTTTTGATTATAAGATTATGGCATGATTTATTTATTTTTTTATGATTCTTTTATTAAAATACTTATTATTTTATTTTCGAGTAAAATATTTGAAACAATATTATTTTTGGGTTTTACCTAGTGTTTTGGAATATATTGGATGGGGAAGATAATTCTGCTAAAAGATAGTTAACTTCAAAAAAAAAAAAAAAAAAAAAAAAAAAAAAAAAAAAAAACAAGAAGAAAGAAAGAAACATAATTGATTGATAACATTCAAAATCAAGTTTTAAAGTATTTAGCTTCTTGTGAAAAACCTTAAAATTTATCTTTTAAATTTTTACCCATTTCACTTTTAAAATTGATTTTCTTTTTGAATAGAAATTCATCTTAACAATGTAAGTATTTATTGTTAAATATTATTTTGGTACACCCATTGTAGGTAAAGAACAGTTAGAAACATGGAAGGAGACTTCTTGGCTAGGACAAAATCAACCCACACAAGATCTCATAAACCTTACAAACATCAATTTGGCCCATAGTTGTCAATCCAATTCCATCTTAATTTCTTTATACAAGTTGTTTCTTTTATATATTAGCATGTCAATTTAGAGAAACCCTTTTTGTTTTTTAATTGTTGTTTAATTCATTGAAACTGGGATCTTGGTGTTCAATATTACCTTGGCCTTAGAAGAGCATTACTTATGTCATTGTTATTGCTAATTTTCTTAGGCTATGTTTGGTTCCTAGAAGGTACTAAAGAAAAAAAAAAGCGTTAAAGGAAAATGATTTTCTCCTACTTGGTTCTAATATAGAAAACAGTAAAAAAAATCAAATATAATTAAAATTAGTTGGAAAATTTTATATTTTAAAAAATTTAACCTTTAAATAGAAAAACTGACACAAGTAAAATGAGATTTATTTTTATTTTCCTCCATTTTTTTCTTTTCTTTTATTTTTTCTCTCTATTTTCTTTTCATCAAGTTTTCCTTCAAATTTTTTCAAAACCAAACATAGTCATAGGAAACAACTGAATAAGGTTATTTTAGGCTACGTTTGGTTCTCGAAATGTTTGAAAGAAAATGCAAGGGAAAAAATATAGAAAAAAAGTAAAAGGACAAAAAAATAAAGAGGAAAAGTAGAACAAAAGAAAAAAAAAAGATTTAAGGTTAATAAATTATTTTTATATACTACTTCAAACTTTTTTCACTTATTTGACTTTTCTATATAAAAATTAAATTATTTGAAAATATATAAATTTCTTAATTATTTTAATTATATTTGACTTTCTATTACATTTTTATAGTAAAACCAAATATGAGAGAATAATTTTTCCTTCTCATTTTTTTCTTTCCCTAGTACTTTTCAATAACCAAACATAGCCTTAATTAATTTTCTGTAGAAGTTTGAGTTGTCATTGTAAATAAGAAAAAAGTTGCCAAAAATTCCCTTTTATGGATTTCTCATAATTAAGGTTTTCTAAATATAAAAATCCAAATATAGAAAATAAAACATCATAGTGAATTTTTTTTAATATAATAATCCAAACATGATATGATTAGATTGGATTGGATAGGAAAAAGATTTTTTCCCATATAACATCAACCTTTAACTATGTTAAGACCTTGTGAGATAATATATAATGGGCCTTATATCTCTTATTGCCATGAGTCAATCGGAGATGCTTCTCTATAGAGGCAAAGGTGAAGATAAAGGTGAAAGTGACTCTAATGATGAAGCGGAATATGAAAAAATTGAAGATAATGCCGATCCAATAAATGATTTAGCAAGGTTAAAAGCAACTTTCATTTATCAGTTTCTTTAATTTTTGAATTGTTCTTTCTTTTAAAATATCCTTTTTGAAGAGCCTTATAATTCATCTTTTAGATTTTTATCTATTTCACTTTTAAAATTGGTTTTCTTTTTTAATAGAAATCTTTAAATCATGTTAAAATTTGTTTCTGAGGACTCCCGATTCTGCTTCTTCTTCTTCCTTTTTTTTTTCTCACCAAGTCGGTGGGTTTGATGAAGTTTTATATTGCTATCGTTTTTAATTGCTCTTAGTTACAGTGGTTTATGCAGCAACAAATGCGGGAATGAACATTTATTTACTGAAGAAGAACTTTAAGATGTCCTGTGAGTGTGTTGTTGATTGCTCATAAGGCACGTCTCTCTTTCTCTCCATCACAAGTTTTTCCTCTTTATATGAAAGGAGTTTTGTTCTTTATACATGTTTGTTTCATGATTTTACTAATCTAAGCATTTGAAACACTAGCAACCTGCTTCTAGATCTGAAATAATAACATGGCATAGAAAATTTTTGTCAAACTAGAAACTTCTCTACTGTAGGGACCCCTCCTCCTGAGAAACACGTGGCACGCATCTCACAGTGGCACGTGGCACGCATTACCAACCGGATCGCCATCATTCGGATTTCTCTAAGAATACACATGGCGCGCTTCTCCTATCCGGACTGCATCAAGGAAGAGCAAGCGACACTTATAAACATGACATCCGGACGGCTTACACAATACATCCGGATGATCAACATATGTCATCCGGATATAATTGTCCGGATCATTGACTGAAGTAAGCAAGTCTTACACGTTATCATAACAACCAGCCATGGCCCACGTCCCGTCACCTGCAGAATGAGAGGACAAGATGAAGTGACAACAAGTCACTTCCCACGATCATTCCCCATGATCACTTCCCACGATCTCTGACAGCCGCATCACCTGCCACGATCTTTGTCAGCCGCCCGTAGGGTGATGATGGCCCTGTTGCCACCTAATGTCATCATGACAACATAAAATATCTCCCCACCATTAATGAGAGGAACAGTGCTCCTGGAACTATATATAAGCCTTCACACGAGAAGGAAGGTAACCTCTTGATACCTAGTAAAAGGCCAACTGATTTATCTATCTCTCTCTGACCATGGCTAACAAAACCATCGGAGGGTGCGTCCGGACACCCTGTCCGGATGCCTTTTGTAGGTACAACGATTGAATCAAGAACCTTTGTGTGTTGAGATCGCGTGTCCATCCATTTAGCAACTACGTGGATCGTCAGGGACACGAGGCATCAACATTGGCGCCGTCTGTGGGAAAATAAATCGCTGGTTCAGTCACTAGCAAAGATGGCCACACCTTCCCGAAGCCGTTCATCTGGTAGGGGAGAGGAAGATAATTTTGAATGGCGTCAAGCCATCGAAAGGAGACAGTTGGCAAGCGAAAGGAAACTGAAAGCTCTCCTCCAGGAGACAGAGAGGTTAAGTGAAGAAAACGCTGTGTTACTCATTCAGGCCTCAACGTCAAGGCCTCCTCGCCATCAGCGTTCAAGAGGCCAAGTAGCAAACTCAAGACCAGAACCAGAATCAATATATCCTGGAACAGAAGGAGCTATCCCAGGAACATGCAACGTGAGGCCTCATGAGCCACACACGCCCATGCCTCGAGCTCCCCGTGAGGAAAGCTCGGATTCCACTCATTTCTCAGCAAAAAGGCAGCGTGATAGAAAGTCTCAGTTATCAAGTTCAATGCGCGCAAGACTAGGCCTACAAGAGCCTGGAAGATCAAGGCCACCAGCAGCCACAGCCTGGGCGCCACGCCCTGACCCTATGGTCACCCCCATGGTGCAAAACGTGTACCCGCGTCGTGACCCCTTGGTCACCCCAGTGATGCGGTACGTTCACTCGCACCCCACGGAACGACCAATAGGGAGAAACCTCCCCAACGAGCCACCCGTTGGGTCCATCAGCAAAAGGCTGGACGACATGCTCTCCACGCCCTTTTGCTCTCATATTATCCATTACGAACCCCCAAGGGGATTCCTCGTACCAAAATTTTCCACATACGATGGGTCCAGCGATCCCTTCGACCACATCATGCATTATCGACAGCTCATGATGCTCGATATTGGCAACGATGCACTACTATGCAAAGTGTTCCCCGCCAGCCTACAAGGGCAGGCCCTCTCGTGGTTTCATCGCCTACCTCCCAACTCTGTTGGCAATTTCAAGGACCTGTCCGAAGCTTTCAAGGGACAATACTTGTGCTCCGCTTGACACAAACAAAATATCAGCACCCTACAGAACATAAAAATGCAAGATAACGAATCCTTGAGGGAATTTGTGAAGCGGTTTGGCCAAGCCGTACTTCAAGTAGAGGCTTGCAGCATGGACGCTGTCCTACAGATCTTTAAGCGAAGCATCTGTCCAGGCACTCCATTTTTCGAATCGCTGGCTAAAAAGCCTCCTACAACGATGGATAACTTGTTCAGACATGCCAACAAATATTCAATGCTCGAGGATGACGTACGTGCAGCCACCCAGCAAGTCATGGTTGCTGGACAGGTAGCTAGGGGTGGCGCGGAAAGAAATGCTAAACTCCCGGACCGGCCAAGGCCGTCTGACCGAAGGCAGGAAGGGCCAAGTCGCCCGAAAAGGCTGCCTCTCACACCTCTTTCCATATCGTATGAGAAGCTTCTCCCAATGATTCAAGGCTTGTCTGACTTCAGGTGGCCTAGACCCATCGGAACAGACCCATCCACAAGAGATCGTAGTAGGAGATGTGCCTTTCACAAGGATCATGGCCATACAACAGAGACATGCCGGTCTCTCCAGTATCTGGTCGAGAGGCTCATCAAAGCAGGGCATTTAAAGCAATACCTCCGCCCGGATACTAGGGGTAGGGACGTTTCCCAGCACCACAACCCTGGACCCCCTAGGGCCCCAGCTGCCCCCAAGGTCGTTATAAACTATATTAACGGAGGACCATCTGACAAGGAATATGACTCCAGGCGAAAAAGACAGAAAATGTTGCGGGCCGCGTCAATACGCGAACGCATTAATTCCATCCGGCCTGAACTAACTGGAGAAGGCCCTCGCCCCATAGATGGGACAATCATTTTCCCACCAGTGGATCCCACTCAGACATTGCAACCACATCGCAACGCCCTCATCCTGTCCCTAGAGATAGGAGATTTCGATGTGAGACGCATCCTGGTCGACCCAGGCAGTTCGGCCGATCTTGTGCAAGCATCAGTCGTTAACCATATGGGACATAGCCTCGCGGGCCTTAAAAACCCTTGACGAATTCTATCCGGGTTCAACGGATCATCAACCACATCCTTGGGAGACATCGTACTGCCAGTCCAAGCTGGCCTAGTCACTCTTAATGTACAATTCTCGGTGGTACAAGAGTTATCACCCTTCAATGTCATTTTAGGCCGCACATGGCTACACTACATGAAAGCCATCCCTTCTACATATCATCAAATGGTGAGTTTCCTCACCAACGAGGGGCAGATTGATCTATATGGCAGCCAGTTAGCCGCTCGCCAATGCTACCAGATAGCACGAGAAGCAGGAACCAGCCAGGAAGATGTATCTCCCCCTGAGCTCAGCCATACACGTGACCAATAGCAATTATTGAATCCGGCTGACAAGGATCCCCCGGCAGCAGATCCCTTACAAACCATCCAAATTTCGGAGGAAAATACTCACCTCTCGAACATCAGTTCCCTCATGACACCAGAAGAGACTCAGAGCATGCAAAATGTCCTCAGACGAAATCATGACATCTTCGCATGGACACATTCTGATATGAAGGGAATTCATCCCTCTATTGCCTCTCACAAGCTTAATGTCTTTCCAGCTGCCAGACCCATCCAACAGAAGATTAGACGCTTCCACCCGGACAGACAAAAAGTCATCCGGAATGAGATTGACAAATTGCTAGAAGTCGGATTCATCAGAGAGGTATCTTATCCGGATTGGTTGGCAAACGTAGTGGTGGCACCCAAAAAAGAAGGAAAATGGCGAGTTTGTGTAGATTACACCAATCTCAACAATGCATGTCCAAAAGACAGTTTCCCCTTGCCACGAATAGATCAAATTGTGGATTCCATTGCCGGACAAGGGATGCTCTCTTTCTTGGATGCCTTCTCCGGATATCACCAGATTCCCATGTCCCCGGATGACAAGGAAAAGACAGCATTCATAACGCCACACGGCCTCTATTGCTACAAAGTCATGTCGTTCGGACTCAAAAACGCTGGCGCCACTTACCAGAGATTGATGACCAAAATCTTCAAACCTCTGATAGGCCACACGGTAGAAGTGTATATTGATGATATCGTGGTTAAAAGCAAAACCCGAGAGGAGCATGTTCTTCACTTGCAAGAAGTTTTTCACCTCTTAAGAAAGTATGGCATGAAGCTAAATCCTTCTAAATGCGCCTTTGGCATAAGTGCTGGCAAATTTCTGGGATTTATGGTCAGCCAAAGAGGGATAGAAGTTAGCCCGGATCAAGTCAAGGCCGTCATGGAAACACCTCCCCCCAGGAACAAGAAGGAGCTACAACGACTCACAGGCAAGCTCGTCGCACTAGGGCGTTTTATAGCCCGCTTCACTGATGAATTGTGACCCTTCTTCTTGGCAATACGAAAGGCTGGAGCACACGGATGGACGGACAGTTGTCAAAACGCTTTCGAAAAGATTAAGCATTGTCTTATGCAACCACCCATCCTGAGCAGCCCCATCCTAAAAGAGAAATTATACATGTATCTGGCTGTATCCGAGTGGGCAATCAGCGCTGTTCTATTTCGCTGCTCCTCGCCTAAGGAGCAGAAACCTATTTACTACGTTAGCAGGGCATTGGCAGACGTAGAAACCAGGTATTCAAAAATGGAGCTAACAGCCTTAGCCCTCCGAAGTGCTGCCTAGAAGCTCCGCCCCTATTTCCAAGCCCACCCGGTGATCGTACTGACTGACCAGCCCCTTCGTAACATTCTGCACAAGCCAACTTAACCGGGAGAATGCTGCAATGGGCCATCGAATTGAGCGAGTTTGGAATCGAATTCCAACCCAGATTGTCCATAAAAGGCCAAGTAATGGCTGACTTCGTGCTAGAATATTCCCGAAGACCTAGCCAACATCACGAATCAAGTGAACAAGAGTGGTGGACTCTGCGAGTTGACGGAGCCTCACGCTCATCAGGCTCTGGAGTTGGGCTCCTACTACAGTCCCCAACTGGGGAACATCTGGAGCAAGCCATCCGGCTGGGATTCTCTGCCTCTAACAATGAAGTAGAATACGAGGCCATCTTGTCCGGATTGGACCTCGCCCTTGCTCTATCCGTTTCCAAACTCCGGATCTACAGTGATTCGCAACTCGTGGTAAGACACGTCCAGAAGGAATATGAGGCCAAGGACGCACGCATGGCGCGATACTTAGCTAAAGTAAGGAACACCTTACAGCGATTCACCGAATGGACAATCGAAAAAAATCAGGCGAACTGAAAATGGGCGCGCTGATGCCTTGGCCGGCATAGCTGCCTCTCTCCCTATCAAAGAAGCCATTCTATTGCCTATATATGTGCAAACCAACCCCTCTGTCGCAGAAATTTTCACTTGCAACACCATTGAGGCAAACCAAGTGGACGACCAAGAACGGACGAACAATATTGCAGAATATCTCCGGACAGGTACTCTACCCGAAGATCCCAAACAGGAACACAAAGTTCGGGTGCAAGCTGCCCGCTTTACCTTAATTGGGGGGCACTTGTACAAGCGATCCTTCATAGGACCTTACCTTCGGTGCCTAGGGCATTCAGAGGCCCAGTATGTGTTAGCTGAGTTGCATGAGGGAATATGCGGGAATCATTCAGGAGGACGATCTCTGGCACATAGAGCCCATTCACAATGATATTATTGGCCAACAATGAAGCAAGATGCGGCAGCATATGTCAAAAAATGTGATAAATGTCAAAGGCATGCTCCCATTCCACATATGCCGTCAGAAATGTTAAAATCAATCTCAGGCCCATGGCCCTTTGCGCAATGGGGCATGGACATAGTGGGACCCCTCCCAGCAGCGCCTGCCCAGAAAAAGTTCCTCCTTGTCACCACTGATTACTTTAGTAAATGGGTGGAAGCTGAAGCATATGCTAGCATCAAGGACAAAGATGTCACCAAGTTCGTATGGAAAAACATTGTTTGCCGTTTTGGAATCCCCTAAACTATCATAGCTGACAATGGTCCACAATTTGACAGCATCGCATTCAGGAATTTCTGTTCGAAGCTGAACATCCGGAATTCGTACTCCACACCGCGTTATCCTCAAAGTAATGGGCAAGCAGAAGCCACAAACAAAACCCTAATCACTGCCTTAAAGAAAAGACTTGAACAAGCCAAAGGGAAGTGGGTGGAGGAGCTACCCGGCGTCCTATGGGCCTATCGAACCACACCCGGACGACCAACAGGAAACACTCCTTTCGCCCTCGCATATGGAATGGATGCAGTCATTCCTACTGAAATAGGTCTTCCTACTATCCGAACTGACACAGCAAAGCAGAATAATGCGAACATAGAATTATGAAGAAATTTGGATTAGGCAGATGAAGTGAGGGAAAGCGCAGCCATCCGGATGGCAGACTATCAACAAAGAGCATCCGCCCATTACAATCGCAAAGTAAGGCCCAGAAGCTTCAAAAATGGTACGCTAGTCCTTAGAAAAGTTTTTAAGAATACTGCTGAAATAGGCGCAGGGAAATTCCAACCTAACTGGGAAAGACCCTATATAGTGTCTAAGGCAAGTGAAAGTGGAGCCTATCATTTACAAAAGTTAGACGGAACACCATTACTTAGATCATGGAATGTGTCTAATTTAAAACAGTATTATCAATGAGAAAGCAAGACAAATACAAAATGAGAAAACAAATGTTTTATTAGTATATGTAAATGTATGTACAAAGAGGTCTCCGGACCACAGAAAGTACAGAAAGAAGATTACAGCAAAAAAATTGCAAAAAGAGAAAAGCTATCGGGGAGCAGGCTTGTCATAAAGTTTCTTCTCTTCACCCGGAGGAATTGAAGGGACATCTCGCTTTATGCCATTTTTCTTCATACAGCAGCGATAGCCGAAGAAGAACATGTCATCCACTTGTTGTTGATAGTCCGCTTCAAGCTCCTCCCTCTCTGCAGCAAACGCTCCCTCTAGCTCCACTTTTTGCGTTACCAGGCGCAGCTATAAATCTTCTTTCTGCTTCTTTTCAATGGAAGCCTCCGTCCGGAGTTGCCTCACCTCCCCCCTCAGCCGGGCTATCTCATCCTCTGCCTCACGCAGGCGGGCGACCGTTGACTCCTCCCGGTTCTCTGCCTCAGCCAAATCCACCCGAAGGGCTTCATTGTCCTCTCGAACGGTGTATAAACTAGCTTCAGCCCCCTCCAGTCTCAGGCGCAATTGGTCTTCAATATCCTTGCGCCGAGAGGCGAAGTCCTTCATATAATCAGTGGTCCGCAGCAGGTCAGTAAAAAGATCGTGTTGTTGGGCCATGCCACGGAGACCACTCACCAGCTGCAGACAAACACACAAACGAGAAAAGCAAAGTTATAAATCATACCACAAAATGCATCAGAATGACAAAAGAACCAACAAGCACAAAAAACAGTGTACTGTTTCCACCATTTCGAACATTTTTGCTGAGGGCATGATAGCGGTGGAGCCAGGTGGAATCTGTTTCAACTTCTCTTCCAACTCCGCGTAGCTAAAAGGGCTAGCGGAGGTGCAAGCCGCATCATCAACAGGATTCCCCCCTGATGAGGCATTGGAAAGTAACTCCTGTTCCGGATGCGGGGCCTCAACATTTTCGGCCGGATAGGTCTCTCCGGGTGCATCCTCATCCGGGACTACCACCAGGACGGCTGGAGTCTCAGTTGCCATCGCCACTTCGCTCCCCTCTGGATGAGCGTCTTGGGCGGATGAGCAACTAACTTCAATCTCTTGCAATCGATCTTGAAGCCGCCCAATGAGTCCAGATTTTAGATTGCGCGCCGAACATGACCTCTTTGAAGGTGGCCCCTTCACCAGAACAAGAGCGAGACGGTTCGGATCGTCAGAGGGCTGACTCTGGCTTTTTGCCCCCGTTTTCTCCATTGGGGTCGCACAAAGGGCCTCAGCTGCATCGCCATCCAGATGGAGGGAACCCGAATGATTTATCGACGCAGCTTCCTCAGCCAAGATAGCCAAGCAGGCAACAGCTGATGCGGAGGGCCCCGAATGGTTCACCCCCGCGACGTGTCCGGAGCCACTTGAAATAGAGGGGGGAGCAGGGTTCACCGGCTCCTCTATCATTACCTCCGCCTCATGAGTAATAGGCGGAGGAACGAATTCCTTTGGAGGAGTGGGCTCCTTCACTCCCTTCCCATTTTTCACCAGCTTCCTCCTTTTTTCTGGGGCTTTCCTTGGAGGGGAGACTGCGCTGCGTTTCTGTCCGGGAGCCTTCCGCAGGGTTCCCTCGTTTTTTCTCTTCTCCCGATCGTCAAGGAGGGCTCGGCGTTTTTCGGCATCAGCTTCTTTCACCTCCTTATAGATGGGGAGATCCTTCAGAATGTAATGCTCCCCAGGCACTACCTCCTTTGGCAGCTTCCTGGGGAGAATGTTGACGACATACTCCTGGGACTCCCGGACGACAGCCATTAGGTTCCGCGCAGTAAGCATCGTCCCATAATGCCTCTCCTTAGCATCTATCTCAAATAATTTATTGAGGTAGGCGAAAGATGCCTTTTCTACCCAGTCCACTATGTGGCCCCTCTTTTGCGGACCTGCATTGTCAGCAACAAAAGATAAGAATGCCATCCGGAAAGATCCACAAACAGACAACAAGGGAAAAGCCGGACAAAATCCACAAGCAAACTTACCCGGAACCACGGTCGAGTAGTTTGGAGAAAAAGGCCTCGCCGGATGCTCCAGTAGCCCCGCCCACGCACCCCAGACCACTACGTGTCCCTTCGCCCCTCCCTTCGTCGAATCCGGCAGCTCCGTCACCAATTGAAGGGAGGGCAGGTGAGCGGACATGCTGAAGATGTCATTTTTTCCCTTCTTCAGGGAGTAGACAAAAAACGCCTCCAGCAGCGTGAGGTTGAGATTATACAGCATGTTTATAATGCTGCATCCCATCAGCACCCTGACTGTGTTGGGGTGGATGAAGGCGGGTGGAATCTGGGAGAAGTGGAGGAATTCCTTGAACAACGCTGGCAGAGGAAACCGCAGCCCCGCTTTGAATTGCTCTTTTGAGAAAATGATGGCTTTTTCTTCAGCTTTCTCAGTCGGCACAAGCTCCTCCTCATCCAGCAGTTCCACAATCACACCATTTGGGATGCAGAACCGATCCCGGAACTCCGTCACATTCAGTTTGTTTGTAGGTTTCTCACGAGCATCGCCGGCCCGGGCAGATGAAACAGTTTTCTTGTTTGCAAACATTTCTTAGCTCAAAGCTGAACCAAAACCTACATACAAGAAGCGCAATAGTTAAACACAGCAATCCAAAAAACTCACAAACCCTAACCAAAAGCAGTCAAAAACACCCTAAAAAAAACCCCTAGAAAACCAACAAATACCAACATTCAACACACAGTCGCAAGAGACTTGCCCAAACAAGTCAGAAACGAAGCCAATGAACAAACAAGCGCAACAAAGGGAAAAACAAGAACAAAACGCATGTATCGAGTAGAAATCTGAAGAAGAAAGGTTGCTGTTGCAAACGCGAAAATCACCGGCAGAAAAGACTCTAGGGTTTTTTCACTCAGAAAAGCAAAGGAGAGCACAGAAAGAAGAAGAAGCAACAAAAAATCTAGAAAAATGCAGTAGGAAAAATGCAAAAAGAAGGCACAGTATGCTATTTATAGGGAGACAGCCCCTCGGAAAACCAAACAAACAGCTACGCCATCATTGAAACGACATGCTGCCTGGGAATACCCAGAGTCGGCGCCTCCTCATAAATGCCTTTTTTGGCTCTCGCACCCCTACTCGCCACATGGCCCAACCGGACAAAAAGACGACTTCAGTTTCAAAAAACCAATTAATTTTTAACCCGCCCATTTTTGCTTAGGCAACATAGGCAAGTTAAAAAGGGGGGCATTGTAGGGACCCCTCCTCCTGAGAAACACGTGGCACACATCTCACAGTGGCACGTGGCACGCATTACCAACCGGATCGCCATCATCCGGATTTCTCTAAGAATACACATGGTGCGCTTCTCCTATCCGGACTGCATCAAGGAAGAGCAAGCGACGCTTATAAACATGACATCCGGACGGCTTACACAATACATCCGGATGATCAACATATGTCATCTGGATATAATTGTCCGGATCATTGACTGAAGTAAGCAAGTCTTACACGTTATCACAACAACCAGCCATGGCCCACGTCCCGTCACCCTGCAGAATGAGAGGACAAGATGAAGTGACAACAAGTCACTTCCCATGATCATTCCCCATGATCACTTCCCACGATCTCTGACAGCCGCATCACCTGCCACGATCTCTGTCAGCCGCCCGTAAGGTGATGATGGCCCTGTTGCCACCTAATGTCATCATGACAACATAAAATATCTCCCCACCATTAATGAGAGGAACAATGCTCCTGGAACTATATATAAGCCTTCACAAGAGAAGGAAGGTAACCTCTTGATACCTAGTAAAAGGCCAACTGATTTATCTATCTCTCTCTGACCATGGCTAACAAAACCATCGGAGGGTGCGTCCGGACACCCTGTCCGGATGCCTTTTTGTAGGTACAACGACTGAATCAAGAACCTTTGTGTGTTGAGATCGCGTGTCCATCCATTTAGCAACTACGTGGATTGTCAGGGACACGAGGCATCAACATCTACATTACATTGCTTTGTTGGATAATATTTTCGATCTGATCAAAATCCAGAAATCTTCAGTGAATCTGCTAGAAAATATTGCCTGTTGTATGAATCTTGTTGATTGTCGTTCTCCATGGTTAAACGATGCTTCATTTTCCTTTTTTTTTCCTTTTTTTCTTGGTTGGTTCTCTACATGTAAAGTCTTATGTGAATTTCCAAAAATGATACAAATGGGTATGTGTTGATTTATATATGAATTCTTGTGTTGAGTCCTTTTTGTTCTTTTTCTTGGTCAAGAATGTTGGCCAAGGCAGATCAAGAAGCAAGATCTCACTGGTATAACAGACATCAATTTCATTCATGGTCAACCTAATTTGATCTGAGTCATGGATCAAATGTTTAGCTTAGTTTTTCAAAGAAAAATTATGACATTATGATGAGGATCAATGCATGATTTCTATGCTATGTATAAACAATTGACTCTGCCCAGTTAAAGAGTCATTTTGCGAGAGGACGTGGCAGATGCATTTAGGTGCTGGCCATGGTCAAAATGGTTCAACTCTATAAGACAACTCTTATAAAATACCACAACGACACTTGGGGAGGGAATGGGTGCTCATGTCCTAAAAGAGCTATACTTCGTGATGAATTTAATCATTGTTCCTCATGCAACAAAGAGCGTAGGTTCAATCTTTGAACCAAGGAAGAGTGTTGCATCCACCATGATGCCTCCATCAACACAAAAATTGGAATTGTGTTGATCCCATAGAGTCATCCCTCCCAATATGACTGATCAAAAATTTCTTTGTGCATCTCTAATGCATTATTTCTATTAGCAGAGAATCAATTTCTCCCACAATTCAAGAGTAGTTAATGATCAATTGTTATGTTTAGGAGTGATGTATGTATACCTTGTATATGCAGTTCATGTATCATTTGGAAAGTCATGTATATATTTAAGGGTTGTAATGTATACCATGAATAATATACATTTTTTTTTACCATTCATCCATTGACCTCGCTTTAATTTCATAAAGCAAAACTTATAAGTGCATGTACTATTAGAGGATATAAATGTACAATTTGTCTTAGAATTTGGGTTCTAATTATGCATTGGTTAACAGTTGCTAGTTGCTTGAAATCACCCAAAAGGTTATGGTTTTATTGAATATAAGAATAATGAAGCTTTTCATATCTGTAAAACAGAATTGTAGAAATTCAAGTAAAAATTAATAGCATTTTTTTTTTAAATAATCACACCCTTCTTACTTACAACACTAGAAACTATAGAATTCTTAAAAGCAAAATCACATGAGACCAAAGTTTTTTAGCATAGTGCTTGCATTTGTTAATGTAAAATATTATTGCTATTAATTTAAAATTTGAAAAGGATGGAGAGCTAGAAAAATAAAATATCAAGTAGATGATTGAAAGATTTCTATTAAAAAAGAAAAAATTAATTTGAAAAGTGAAATAGATAAAAATCTAAAAGATGAATTGTAAGGTTATGCAACAAAATGCTAAAGACCTAAAGATGATTTTGATTTAATGTTATAAACCAACTATGTTTTTCCCATTTTCTTCATTCTTCAATCGAGCTACCTTCCCTGTGAAATAATAGATTCCAAAACACTATGGTGAAACCTAAAAATATTAGTGTTTCAAATCTTTTAGTCATAAATAAAATAATATAGATAATTGAAAAGTAAAACCATAAAAACAAAATTCACACATTAATATTTTATTTAAAAGGCCTCAACTCAAATACATGGGCTTATCAAACAAATAAAAGATCATTTAATCATAGTTTGATTTTCATATATATGTTTGTACTTTATGAGAAAGAAAGCAAACAAAATAATATTTAAGGTTAATTTCATTTACAACCTCTGAGGTTAATTAATTTAGTGTAAAAACACTAAACCATACCATTGGTTTCAAATTTTGTCAATCAATACCCCCTATAAATTTATTTCATTTATTTTTTTCATCAAATAACATTTTTATAAATGTATTTCATGTATAAAATTTATTTTTTAGAGAATTGTTAAACACATCTATCTAAAATATTTTGACCTAAAAACTCTCTAAAAAATAAATAAAATAAATTTATAGGGGTGCTAATTGAAGAAATTTGAAACCTATAGTGATTAGGTGTATTTATACCAAACCTTAGGGGTGTGAGTAAATTTAACCCTAATATTTATGCAATAGAATTTAAAAGGAAATGAACACTAAAAGTACTACCTAATCACCTAAACATCTAAAAAAATTACACTATAAAATTTTGAAAATTTAAAAACAAAGATTGGCTACGTAATTGAAAGAGATCAAACCTTAAATTCTAACCAAATGTGATAAAAGAAATTACAAATTTACATCAACTTTGATTGAGTCGGAAAAATATGGCATTCAAATGATATTTGAATTTCTTAAATGATTCTATATATATTTACAATCTATATAATGTATATTACAATAACCTAGATAATATGTTGTGTAACATCATCAAAAGGCATAATAAATGGTGCAAAGCTTGGGTTAGGCATACCTAAATTGGTCATAAACACATATTCCAAAAGGGAATTTGTGCTAGGAATAAAACCCAAAATTATGTCAGATGCACAATTTTTTTAGCCAAACACCATTGTTTAAGGCCTTAATATATATATATATATATATATTTTAAGGCCTTAAACAAAGAATTTGGTTGAAAATAGCTTACGCAATGGATTGGCTGTAAATTTTCTTATTTACTCTAGTTACCTTCTAGAATGGGCATCCATGACCAAATAAAGCTACCTTTAATGTATGTCTCGATCCCACACTATCTACTATGTTTTGCAATTAATAATCTTATAAAACCATATAATCTAGAGCCTTACGATCAACACTAGTTGTGCAAATCAAGATTAGAACTTCAACTTTCTAATTAAAAAAATAGATCTTTAGCTATATAAGTTCTAAACAATGCTACGCAATGAACAAACATAATATTAGAACTTTACCTTGAGCCATTTTTAGCAAATTAAGATTAATTTAAAAGCTTTGTACAGTAGTTCAAAGTTATGTATGGAAGCCTTAAAAGATATTTAACCGTATCCTTTTTTTTTTTCTCTCACCTCTAATGTTATAGTTGGATTCTCACAAACCCTAATACATGAGCCAAGAGAGGAACTACAATTCTTTTAAAGATGACCACAATTAATTTCTCAATTATTTAATGAATCCTTTGGATATGCGAAAGCTTAATCATTATTATATAGAATTAGGTCGAATTTATTACATTAGTAGAAATAAAATTCAAGTTTAAGAAAAAAAATACATAAATGAGGATTACTATCTACTAACATATACTGCATTCCTAAATAAATTAAATAAGCGAAAAGGAACTACTTAAAATAAATGACAATTTAAGAGAAAAACGTGAAACTTACTATTTGTATTTGATTGTTACATTCAAGTCAACTATGAGGTGCAACATTTTATCATAAAATCACCAAGCTTTTTTTTTTTTAAATTGAAAACAAATTAATTTTCATGAATAAATGGTAACAGAGATTTTAGTCATCATTAATCGTATTTAAAAAATAGTAAGAAATATTTTACAGTCATATAATAAGAAAACAAAATAACTTGGCCAAGGGTAGATTTTTTATTTTCATTTTTTCCTTGTGTGAAACTTACACATACCAATGATGAAAACTCAAAAATTACATTTTAGAAGTCTTATCTATGCTTTGTTTAGTGATTTTGGGTTGTTATATCGAGGAAAATTAAGAATATCAAAACAATATTAAAAAAAAAGGAAGATTAGTCTTCCCAAACTATTGCCTATCTCAATGACATGATCATACAATTTTTTTGTATTAAGACTTTTCAACTGGTTTAGTACCCTTCTCAACTTTCCATCTCTCTAAAAATTAAAGTTCACTAGTTAGTGCTTTCATAGCATGCAAAGACTATTTTTAGCCTAGTTGTAAAAAATTAGCTATTTAAATATTAAGGACATGGTACTCTTTCAAGATTGAGATTAAAAAAAAAAAAAAAAAGTTTAGGAAGACCAATCTTCCTTTTAACAAAGATTTAAAAATATTGATTGGGTAATTTTATTTTATTTTATTTTTTAATTTTCTCACTTAACAAACCAAAATCATCAAAATGAGCATAAAGACTTCAAAAATGTAATATTTGACTGTTCATCATTGGTATGTATGAGTCAAATTATTATTATTTTCCTCATGTTCATGTAATGGAAAAAAAAATTACTCATATTCAAATGATTTGTTTTTTACATGACTAAGAGATACTTTTGTTTTTAAACACCATTAACGATGACTAAAGTCATTTTACCATTTAGTTAAGAAAATTAATTTGTTCCAATTAAAAAAGCTTGGCAGTTTTATAATAAAAAGGTGCACCTTATAATTGACCTAAATGTAACAATTAATCAAGTGGTAAGGATTAAACTTACTCTTAAATTGCCTTTTATTGTAGGTAGTTCTTTTAACTTATTAATTTGTTTGTATGCAATGTAGGTAGATATCACTCTTCATTTATGTATCTTCTTTTATAAAATTTGAATTTCATTTATGATAATGCAATAAATTTTCCCTCATAATTAGGAATAATAAATATTGAGATTTGTGTATCCCAAAGGATTCATTTAGTATTTGAGAAATTAATTGAGGTCTTCTTTAAAAGAATGACGTATGATTCTTCTTGACTCATGTATTAGGTTTTGTGAGAATCCAACACTAAAACAAGAATTAAGAGGGAGTAAAAAGCATAAGGTTAAGAATCAGCTAGGGCTTCCACAACTTTGAACTAGTGCAAGAAGCTTTTGAATTAATTTTGAGTTTCTAAAATGGTTCAAGGTAAAGTTCTAACATCATGTTTATTCATTAGTAAGCATTGTTTGTAATTGGACAGTTGAAGATCCATTATTTAATTGAAAAATTGAAGTTTCAATATTGTTTTGCATAATCAATGTAGATTGTAAGGCTTTGGATTACATGGCCCTATTAGATCTCACAAAGCATAATGGATAGTGCAAGGGATCCAAGTTAAATTAGCAAATTTGGTCATGGACACCCTAGAAGAATTTTATGTGGGCCATGATATTTATTTAAAAATCAAATTATGTATTATGGTTTAATAAATAATAAAGCTAAAATCCTATTGGTCAGTTTTCGCGAAGTTACTTTCCTAAATCAAAGGCACTTTAATGGAAAGTGCACTTCTAATTCTATAAGGAAACTGATCCTCTCCCCACCCTATAAATAAGTGTTATATTCCATCAATAATATGCATAAGAGAAAACCTAAGGGTGAAGGGGTTAAGGGAAAGAAATACAACTTCTATTATGCTTATTGTTTGGTCTCTTCAAAAGTTCCCTATGGATTAAAGGTATGTTTTTGTTTTTTCTCTCAATAATAGAATTGTGAATATCATATTGTTCTAAAATCCTTGGCTATCATGATTTGTGCAAAATTAGGGCTTGATTTGCATAATTATGGAATTAGGGTTATGATTGTTCTACATGAATTATGGTTATTATTATTCTGCATAAATAAAGAAAACCTAACATGTGGTATCAAAGTCATGGTTCAAGAACTTATGATTTTCCTTTAAATATTGTTTTATGATATAAAATTTTGATGAGAAAATTACATTTACTGATTGTATTTTTTTTGCTACAATCGAAATATTTTGTTGATATTTTTGTGTTTGATTTCTTCCCAAAATCAATTATGGTGGCTTCAAGTTTTTATATGAATTACGATTTTATGTCAATTATTATTTGTTGCCACATAACTATTTACTGCTATTAATGCATGATTTGAATAAATTGTATTCTTTATGGCTTTATGCTAAACTTGATCCTTTTATGAAGAAGTTGCATATTGTACAACATGGGATCATAAGTAATTTTTAGCAAATTGTCTTTTATGCTTCCATAATAGTATTATGAAGGTTTAACATGATTGAGATTTTGTGTAGTTTGATATTCATATTATGTTTGTTTGCAATCACCAAAGTGGTCAAACCTTAAAGTTTTGTGTCTATCAAATTGTATAGTATTATTATCGATTACCTATTATGTATGAGGTGATATAAGAATGAGGTTAAAGAATATTTGGCTGAAGGTCCTATTATAGGTGATTATTTATATGAATTATACATTATGGATATTATTGTCAATGTAATGCTAATTGACACTTATGAGATTTTGACATAGAATTCACATAAATGTAAATGGAGCTAATTATGTGAGAATTTCTCATATAATCTCATATTCTTGTTATAGTATCATGCCTTGCATGTTTATAATTTTGCATTATTATTGGTGTATAGAAAACCTCTGATATTTGCTCTATTTACAAAGTCTCATTAAGCTTTCTCATCATGTTTGACAATTTTGATTATGATTGTTGTGATATTATGGTTTTCCAATAAACTTATATGTTTAATTATTACATAATGTTTATGATAATAGTTAAATATGATTTATTACAAAGTAATGTTTTTATGATAATTATATTATCAAGTAGGAGTTCATATTATTTATAGTGTGTTAATCACCAAAGTGACCATACTAGAAAGTTGATGAACATCCTTTAAAGATGTAAATGATGTTTATTACAAAATTTTGAAACTCATATAATGCAAAGTTTGTTAGTCACCAAGGTGGTCGAACTTGAAAGTTTCATGAATTTCATATTGAGTAATATTTACTTACGCTATTCAACTACTCATTACTTATGGATTCTTGCATATATGTTTAACTATTATATAATGTGTATAATAATAGTTAAATATTGATTTATTACAAAGTAATGTTTTTATGATAATTATATTATCAAGTAGGAGTTCATATTGTTTATAGTGTGTTAGTCACCGAAGTGACCATACTAGAAAGTTGATGAACATCCTATAAAGATGTAAATGATGTTTATTACAAAATTTTGAAATTCATATAATGCAGAGTTTGTTAGTAACCAAAGTGGTTGAACTTGAAAGTTTCATGAATTTCATATTGAGTAATATTTACTTACGCTATTCAACTACTCATTACTTATGGATGCTTGCATATATGTTTAACTATTAATAATGTGTATAATAATAGTTAAATATTGATTTATTACAAAGTAATGTTTTTATGATAATTATATTATCAAGTAGGAGTTCATATTGTTTATAGTGTGTTAGTTACCAAAGTGACCATACTAGAAAGTTGATGAACATCCTTTAAAGATGTAAATAATGTTTATTAGAAAATTTTGAAATTCATATAAAGCAAAGTTTGTTAGTCACCAAAGTGGCCGAACTTGAAAGTTTCATGAATTTCATATTGAGTAATATTTACTTACGTTATTCAACTGCTCATTACTTATGGATGCTTGCATATATGTTTAACTATTATATAATGTTTATAATAATAGTTAAATATTGATTTATTACAAAGTAATGTTTTTATGATAATTATATTATCAAGTAGGAGTTCATATTATTTATAGTGTGTTAGTTACCAAAGTGACCATACTAGAAAGTTGATGAATATCATTTAAAGATGTAAATGTTGTTTATTACAAAATTTTGAAATTCATATAAAGTAAAGTTTGTTAGTCACCAAAGTGGTCAAACTTGAAAGTTTCATGAATTTCATATTGAGTAATATATATTTACGTTATCCAATTACTCATTACTTATGTTTGCAACATATTTAAGTACTTGTTGAATGAGTATATTGAAAGATATTTAAGGATTTACTCAACGATTTTATGAATGATGAATATGATGGGATAAATCGTATGCTTTAGTTGGATTATATTTGTACATCCAAAGATTGCAAATGTATTTTAACATGGGCTATGAAGTTATCCATTAAAGTATATATTAAAAACATCATAAAGTTATCATATATTGTAACATCTACCTAAAGGAGAGTTACAGTAATTATGTATTATTTTTCTAAGTTAGTTGTTTGAATCTAAATGTGTTTTTACTTATAACTTACCAAATTTAATCACGAAAGCATGATATTTTATGTTACAGTATTGTCCTCAAATTTGCTAATTATTTTGCAAAATTAAGTTTATTATTGTTCCTTTAAATAAAGAATATCCATGATTGAGGACTAATTAATATCATCATGAATTTTGATGATATGCAATAAATGAGCCCTTCAAAATGATATGACTGCAAGACTAAAGATCTTGGAAATAATTGATGAATTTTCACATTATGCAATCTTGTTTGAGTATAGACCATTTCAAATCTATCCAAAACACTATTAAGAATGAGTGTGATATGATTGAATTGGTCATCATATTTCTTTGAAAGGAAACAAGACTACTTGATGAAAATTCATTCCCCTTGAAGATTTATGAAACTTATAAGAGGTCAATGATTAATGTTTACAAGAATTATGAATGAACCAATTAAAGAGATTATTCTTGTGAAATTATCAAGAATCATAAAAGGAAACTCAAAATGTTAAGTATCACTTTATTGGAAAATTATGAATAGTTGAAGGATTGCATAAATTGTAAAATATGAGTTAAAAGAACAATTAAGTTTTGTTCTTTTGTATGATTAAAATCATATTTCATTAAAGTTTTCCTTTTAAATGAGATTAAAAAACAAATAGAATAAAAGTATGAAGTTAGAGAATTATGTTTGAAGGTGGTAAATGTTACAATTGTTATTAAACTATTTATGCACTTGATACTTATGTTATATCAAGTATAATTGTAATTCAATGCTACTCGGTTAGGAGTATGTCAAGCATCTCTTACTACCCCAAAGGTATAAGATTTACAATCTAAACCAATGTAACATGATTGATTGTTGAAACTAATAATGTTGTGGTTCATTAAGAATGTTTATATCAATGGGAGTGATAAGTACCATGAAATATGGTTACCTAAAGAGTTATAATAAAGTTGTCTTTAACTTTATAACTTCTAAAATGTTGCTTACTATTCATGAAGGTTAAAGTTAGTAAGTAGCAACTAAATGATCAATCACTCTTAAATGAATTTAATTGGACCTCTTATTATTAGGAATGGCATTAAAAATAAATAAATAAAATAAATAATCTTATAAGGGGAAATATTTGTTATTCCAAGTATCAACCATGTGGTATAATAACTACATAAAGATTTTTCAAGTTAGAAGTTTAGTCTGAAATGTTTGACTTTTAGGTTTACTTGATACTTCAAGTTTATTTCTCAATTAATGTAAAATGTGAGCCAAGTGGGAGAATATCATATTTTCATTAAGTAGCTCATATTTTAATGATTAAGTTTAAGAGATAAACTTGTGGTTGTTAATTTAAACTATCACTGAAAGTCAATTAAAGTTGATAAACAAATTTTAATATTCCTTGTGATATCTTAAGCTCTATGATATCATAACGTTCTTTGGATTTAAGAAAACCACTATCATTTAGTGAATATATCCAAAGATTAGTGGGAGAAACCTTTTTTTTATATATTGATAACGTCTTGCTAATCATTACTAGATTTCTATTTATCATATTAAGTTATGAAGTAAAATCTCAAAATTTTATGGTAAATTATATAAAAGAGACAATTTATGTGATGTGGGATAATATATCCTATGTAAAGTTACATGAATTGTTAGATTGTCTCAAAAAGTAAAATTTAAAGGGTTTTGAGATATTGATGGATTGGAATTGTTATGAGAGAGGAACCTTAATGTTGCATGCTTTCTATTTACTTTTATATTCAATTATGCGGAATAATATATAGTTGAAAGTCTACTTTTGTTATTTGTTCCTATTAATTGAAGATTATACAAAGGAACAATATTATGTAAAGGTATGAAAATCTTCTATCAAAGTATGTATTGTGGCATAATGTGTCACAAATTATGAATTATGGTTGCATAATATTATTTTAGAACTTGGATTTTTCAACTTTATTGCCAAGTTGCTAAAAATAATAGATTTTGTTGTCACTTCTCTTTCAACAACAAATATTTTGTGATCATTGAGGACATAAGGTTAAAGTTTTTGTTGTATATGAGATAATTTAGAAACAAGAGTTAAATTAATTGATTATGTGTACAACTTATGGTTGAAGACCTAATGATGAAAAAAATGCTACTAAGACATTGAATACCTCGTAGAAATTACGAGTCTTAGGCATATTATGGTATTGGTCTCATGATGATGATTATTTATTGAATACTCTAGAGCTCGATTATAGGTTTCTAAAATTTCCTTATATTTTTTTTTGTATACATAATTGCATACAAATTAATGTGAAAAGGAAAGTCTTTGACAAAGGCAATATTGTGGACTATTATTGTACTTTTTACAAGTCATGTTAAGTAGGAGCAAATTGTGTAGTACATGGAAGGGACAATATCGAAATAGTGATGTACAACCACCATGACTCTCATTAGTTTTTACTTAATTATGATGTATGATGTGATCAATGTAAGAATGTTTTAGCTTGATATTTTGTACATTATGTTTTATTTATTAAACCATGAATTGAAAGTATATCACATGGGCCAAGTGGGATAATGTAAGAATTTTATGTGGCCCACATGAGTTATTATGTGATATTTATTTAAATATCAAATTAAGTATTATGGTTTAATAAATAATAAAGCTAAAATCATATTGGTCAATTTTTGAGAAGTTAGTTTCCTAAATTAAAGGTACTTTGATGGAAAGTGCACTTCTAATTCTATAAGAAAACCAGTCCTCTCTCCACCCTATAAATAAGTGTTATATTCCATCAATAATACAAGAGAAAACCCGAGGGTCAAGGGGTTAAGAGAGAGAAACACAATTTCTATTATGCTTATTGTTTGATCTCTTCAAAAGTTCCCTACGGATTAAAGGTATATTTTTGTTTTTTCTCTCAATAACAGAATTATGAAAATCATATTTTTCTCAAATCCTTAGCTGTTATGATTTGCGAAAAATTAGGGCTTGATTTTCATAATTATAGAATTAGGGTTATGATTGTTCTACATGAACTATGGTTATTTTTTTTTCAATTGAAAACAAATTAATTTTCATGAATAAATGGTAAAAGAAATTTTAGTCATCATTAATGGAATTTAAAAAATAGTACGAAGTATCTCATAGTCCTATAAAAAGAAAACAAATTAATTTGACCAAGGGTAGATTTTTTATTTTCATTTTTTCCTTGTGTCCACATGAGTTACACATACCAATGATGAAAACTCAAAAATTACATTTCAGAAGTCTTATTTATGCTCTATTTAGTGATTTTGGGTTGTTATATAGGAAAACAAGAATATCAAAACAATAATAAAAAAAAAAAAGAGATAAATCTTCCCAAACTATTGTCGATCTCAATGACATGATACAAATTTTTTGTATTAAGACTTTTTTAATTGGTCTAGTACCCTTCTCAATCTTCCATCTCTCTAACAATTAAAATTCGCTCGTTAGTGTCTTCTTAGCATGGAAAGACTATTCTTAACCTAGTCGTTAAAAATTAGCCATTTAAATATTAAGGGCATAGTAGTCTTTCAACATTGAGATAAAAAATAATTAGGGGAGACCAATCTTCCTTTCAAGAAAGATTTTTATTTTTATTTTTTGAATATTGATTGGGTATTTTTTTTTCTCAATTAACAAACCAAAATCACCAAAATGAGCATAAAGACTTTTAAAATGTAATATTTGAGTTTTCATCATTGGTACATGTGAGTCAAATTAGTATTATTTTCCTCATATGCACGTAAGGGAAATTTTTTTTACCCCTATTCAAATTATTTGTTTTTTATATGACTAAGAGATACGTTTTCCTATTTTTAAAACACCATTAACGATGACTAACGTCTTTTTACAATTTAGTTAAGAAAATTAATTTGTTTCAATTAGAAAAGCTTGGTGGTGTTATAATAAAATGGTGCACATTACCATTGACCTGAATGTGACAATTAATCAAGTGGTGAGGATTAAACTTACTCTTAAATTGCCTTTTATTGGAGGTAGTTCTTTTAGCTTATTAATTTGTTTGTATGTAATCTAGGTATATATCACTCTTCATTTATGGATTTTCTTTTATAAAATTTGAATTTCATTTATGATAATGTAATAAATTCCACCTTATAATTATGAATAATAAAGATTGAGATTTGTGTATCCCAAAGAATTCATTTAATATTAATTGAGGTCTTCTTTAAATAAATGACGATTCTTCTTAACTCATGTATTAGGGCTTATGAGAATCCAACACTAACATAAGAACTAAGAGGAAGTAAAAAACATAAGGCTAAGAATCATATAGGGCTTCCACAACTCCAAACTAGTGCAGGAACCTTTCCGATTAATTTTGATTTTTTGAAATGGTTCAAGGTAAAGTTTTAACATCATGTTTATTCATTAGTAAGCATTGTTTTTAATTTAGATATATAGTTGAAGATTCATTTTTTTAATTGGAAAGTTGAAGTTTTAGTCTTGATTTGCTTAATCAATGTAGATTGTAAGGCTTTAGATTACATGGCCCTACATGATATCACAAAGCATAGTCAATAGTAGTGCAAGCGACCTAGGTTAAATTAGAAAAATTTGATCATGGACAAACATTTTAGGAGGGAATCACATCAAAAACCAAAATTCACAACCATCCTATGGTGCAAGTTGTTTTTAATTTTGACAAAATTCCATTGTTTAGTCTTGAAATCACAAATTTCCAAGGCCCTAAACAAGGGAGTTGGGCAAAAAACAATGTGCCTCTTGATGATGGTTATGAGTTTTGTTCCTTGCACTAATTCCCTAGTGGAATAGTTGTATGTGCACAATTTTTGTACATTTAATGCAGACTTTGCACTATTTATTATGCCTTGTGATGATCTAGTCTATGGTCCTACAATTTACATCATATAAATTTTAAATATAGACTTATTTTAACCTTTGAATGCATTATTTATCTAGCTCAACTTTGAGGTAAATTTGCGAGTTTTTTTTTCTTACATTAGGTTAGAGTTAAAGATTGGGTCCGCTGTAGTACCCTAAACTTTGTTTCTAAATTTGAAAATTTTCTAGTCTAATTTTTTATATGCTATATTACTATCAGACGTTCTTTTAAAGTTTGAAACATAAATACCAGTGTGTTTGTGTTCTTTGCAATAGAATATGAACATATGAAAATCAAAATATGATTAAATGATCATAAATGACCATTTATGTTTTTTATAGACCCATCTATTTAAGTTGAGGCCTTTTGAGTATAAAGATCAGGGCACAATTTTTATTTTTATATTTATCTATCATTTTAGTTTTTAAATATTTATTATTTTATTATGAAAAAAATATTTGAAACAATAATATTTTTGGGTTTTACCTAGTTCTTTGGAATATATTGAATAAGAAAGATAGTTCCACTAAAAGATGTTTAACTTAAAAAAAAAAGCACAAGAAAAAAGAAACATAATTAATTGATAACATTCAAAATCATCTTTTAAAGTTTTTAACTTCTTGCAAATAGCCTTAAAATTCATCTTTTAGATTTTTACCCATTTCACATTTAAAATTAATTTTCTTTTTGAATAGAAATCTTTCAATCATATTAAATGTTTTTTTTTTTTTTTTTGTTTAACCTTTTGAAATTTCAAACTAATAGCAGTCATACTATATATTAACAAATGCAAACACTATGCTAAAAAAATTTCCTCTCAATGATTTTACTTTTAAGAATCCTCTAGTTTCAATTATCAAAAGTTAAAGGACATCATTATGAAAATTCTTCAATTTATGTATTTATTTATTATTATTATTATTTTCAAACATAAATTTGATGTCGTATTTTTTATTAGTGTTTCTTGAATTAACGTTCATCATCATGCTATCAAGAATAATCTCTCTCCTTATTTGCATAACTTACACCTTAGATGGTTAGCCTTTTTGGTTAACTCCCTTGAAGAAAAATGTTAAGATCTTTACAAAAGCCTGTTAATTTGCTTGTAGTTTGGGCCTAGCCAGGAGCGTTTGAAAATGACTTATAAACATAGTGTTTATATAATATACTTCTTTTTGTACAAGATTTTCTTGATGATATATCTATTTTATTAAAAAATTTATAAATAATGTATCTAATTCCTTTCTTTGAGGTTAGTATCTCTCAATCATGCATGATGGATTAAGGAACATCGATCAAGGAGCATGGATAATTAGTGATAAATGATGCTTATACATAGCGTTCATATGATGTGTATTATACTTCTTAACAAGTTTAGTAACTTTAAAAAATAATTTCAAACTAACGATAAATGAGTGGAGAGTTATGTTTTTTTGTTTGAAAAAATTTAGTACTAAACAAATAGAGTTTAAGTCAAGCAAGATTTAATGGTAAGAAGATGACAAAATAATATAGAATCCAAAACATAACAAATTAGGCTTTGTTTGAGAAGTATTTTAAAAAATAGTTCTAAAAAAATAGTTTTTGTATAACAAAAGTCTGTTTGGCAACTTGAAGCATTCTTAACCTATTTTTTATGTTTTTAATATGTTTTAATATAATATTAAAGTTCATAAATTTATTTTTCATTTGTCTTTCATTATTTTTCCTCTCAAAGTTTTCAAGAACTAAACATAATATTAAAGTCAATAAATTATTTTTATATATTCTTTTAAACACATTTCACTTATATATATATATATAATTTAAAATTATATAAATTTCTAACTAAGTTTAATTATATTTGATTTTTTTCTTTTTTAGGTTAAAACCATATCTGAGAAAATAATTTTTTTTAATATTTTTTTCTAATTATTTTTTGAACATTTTTTCTTTCTTTCTTAAACATTGTTAGAGTTTAAACCTATTTTTTCTCTTTATTTTCTCTTCCTCATGATTTCCTCCAACATATCAAAATCCAAATAAACCTTGAGCAACTATCTTCTTGGAAAATACATTTAATATTTCATGTCTATTAAAGCAAGTCTATGGGAAAAGAAAGGAATTGAAAGAAGGATATGAAAAACCCATTGCTTTGCATCGAAAGAAAGCATGGACAAGGAATATCTATGGGTCAAAAAAGGAAAGGATATGGAAAGTCCACTGCTTGGCATTGGAGGAAAGCATGGACAAGGCATGTTGGTGAAGGAGGAAGGGCATGAGAATGGAGGACAAAGTGCAGAGGAAAGAAGCTCGGAAATAAATTATGAATTTGTGCTTATTCACCAAAATTAATGAAGGAAAAAAAATTGTGCTTAGAATGGATTTTGGTGTTGGAAAAGATATATATAAATATTGATAACGCTCTGGTAATGTGTTTATAATAATAATAATAATAAATTGATTTTTTGAAAGAATTACTTATCAAATAATTATTCTATTATTATTCTCTAGATTTTTAAAAGTAATTTTCAAAACTTTTATAAACAAAGTTATAGGAAAACACTTTCCAAGATTAGAAACCACATTTTAGTCATCTCAAAATTATTTCCAAATGGAATCCAAATTTAGATTTTTAAATATTTGTCAAAGCCTGATTTTTAGGATGAAATGTGGTCTAACCATTAGTTTTGTGATGAGAGATAAAAAATAAATTTTAAAAAACTTGCTATCTTACCGCCGTTCAACATATAAACTATTCAAATATTAAAAGAAGTCTAATTAAATGAGTACAAGAATGCTACTATGGACTAAATGAATAAAAGTAAGTTGTAGCCCAAGTAGGATGATTTCTAAATAAAATCAAATCAGGTAATATACTATCTAGTTACATCTAATTTCTAGTATAACCTTATTATCTAACCTAAATTAATTTCACCCAATTACACCTCATTTTCTAGATTAGTATTGTTTATTTATATCCATTAGCTATAAATAACCCCATTGATTTCATTTATTCATTAAAATAAAAATGTTTAACCAAACTTTTTATGATTCTTTCAAACTTCACCCAATCTATTATTCATTGATTTCAAAATGTTTAAATAGTTTGGTCAAACAATTCTCTCTTTGTGAAGTGTTTTCACTTTTGGGAATCTATCCCGTTTGGAAACTATGACCCACAAAGTGTGGGTTTGAAAAGTCAACTAGGTGGGTGTGTTTTCAGAACATAATACAATTATATGTTTTGCAAAAAATCAAAATTTTAATTGCACCATTTGTGTTTGTTTTTGAAAAAATGTTAATAATAAGTAATTCTTATATGAATTCTATAAAACTTAACTTTGCAGTAAAGGTGAAAAGTGAACATCGAAAGATCTTCAACAAAGAGTATAATCAACCTTAAAATCAGGTTAGATCTACACTTTGATTAAGAGTGTGTTTGGAAGTAATTTTAAAAAACATTTTTATCTTTTTTAACACTTGAATGATAAAAATTTTCAAATATTAGAGAATGTTAAAAGCGCTTTATAGAATCACTACCAAACAGGCTCTTAGTACTTTTGGTAATTTTTTATATCTAATTTCTTTTTAAAATTTTCTATTTAGTTGTCAAATATATTTTAGAGAATTAAACTTTTATAAACTTTTTTCTATTGTCTTGTTATATAAATATGATTAATATAATTATCAAATATTAATTGTATTTGGAATAAATGTTATTTTGTTGGTCATGTTTTAATACATTATTATGTTGTTCCCTTCTATTAGGTTGATTGTTGAATTCTTATTTTGTTTCACCAAAGGTTATTATTTTAGTTTTGATAATTTGTTTTGAATTTTTTCTTCAATTTTATTGATTGTTGTGTTATTATTGGAAGTTCATAAAAATATGAATATTGCATAATAATTTTAAAAATATGTAAACTAAAAAATAAAATATTAGTTTAGCATTTGTTTCATTTTAAGGATCCTTTTTAATAAGAAATTACTATTCCAATTCCTAACAATTTCAAATACTAGAATAGTAATAATTAATTATTTAGCTATACATTCCTGACATTAAACTCCTATGAACTCTATTCCTATTCCTTCTATTTTGAGAACCAAACGAGGTCTAATATATAATCAACCTTGAGCATGCTTTAATATAATTGTTTCTATTTTGTATAGTCTTGCTCGCATCAAATCTTGCCTAACTTTCAAAATTCGAAATATGATTAAGCATCTAGGTATAGTAATATAATTAATCTTTATTGTATTCATCTATTATCTTCCCTTGAAATATCACCTATTTTAATTCTTAATTTACATTTTAAAGCAATATTTGGATACTAATTTATTATACTTTAATTCTTTTATACAACTATACTTTTTCATGTGTCATATTCTTAGTTTTTCATAAAACAATATTCACTCATCACAAACACTTAGTGGGTGTTTGGTAAAATGATTACTACTCAAAAAGTGTTATTTCATAGCTTGTGATTAACTCTTTTAAACACTTTTGAGTAGTAGTTATTACATTTTAACCCAATTAACATATTAAGGACCTTTGCAATCAATACTAATCAAATTGTGTTAAGTTTTGGTGTTTTGATAGCTTTTTGATCACCAAAGCAATCCGTTATTGAGGAGAGTTCTTTGGAATCCATGGAAAAGCAATGGAAAGCTCAGAAACATGAAGAACCAAAGCTTTGAAGTCCTTTGCCATAAGAAAATCCGGAATGCAAGGAGTAAAAGATGTCCGGATAGGGTGTCCGGACAGGATGGCGGCGGAACATGGTCTGTGCAGGCTGTCCGGATGACGTAGCAAGGCTTGCTCACATTAAGTCAATGATCTGGACAACACATCCGGATATGATATGCTATCGTCCGGGTGTGATGTTCACGAGTGCCGTGTGCTTCTCCCTGAGGGAGTCCGGATAGGGGAGCGCGCCACATGTCCTCTTGAAGAATCCGAATGGAGTTGATCCGGATAGCCTGGCGGCGCGGGATATCTCACAGCCGGATGGGAAAGGAGGACGTTCCATCCGCCGACATTTCACATCCGGATATCTCATGATTACTACTCAAAAAGTGTTATTTCATAGCCTGTAATAAACTCTTTTAAACACTTTTGAGTAGTAGTTATCACCTTTTAACCCAATTAACATATTAAGGACCCTTGCAATCAATTCTAATCAAATTGTGTTAAGTTTTGGTGCTTTGATAGCTTTTTGATCACCAAAGCAATCAGAGATTGAGGAGAGTTATTTGGAATCCTTGGCAAAGCAATGGAAAGCTCAGAAACATGAAGAACCGAATCTTTGAAGTCCTTTGCCAAAAACAGATCTGGAACGCTAAGTGTAAAAGATGTCCGAACAAGGCGTCCGGACAGGATGGCGGCGGAAGTCAATGATCCGGACAACATATTCGGATAGGATATGCTATCGTCTGGGTGTGATGTTCACGAGTGCCGTGTGCTTCTCCCTGAGGAAGTCCGGATAGGAGAGAGCGCCACATATCCTCTTGGGGAATCCGGATGGAGTTGATCCGGATAGCCTTGCGCGCTCCGTGTCATTCAGGAGAGGGGTCACTACACCTTGCACATGCAAACGGTCCCCCTTGCGCAACATAGCTCATTCCACCCGGGGAAGAATTCTATCCGGTCGACTTTCCACCTTCTCCAGACATTTCATATCCGGAATTCCACGCGTCGACATTTTACATCCAAATATCTCATAACCGGATGGGAAAGGAGGACACCTCAACTTCTCCGGATAGACATATCCGGACCTTCTGATAACGCTTACCTGCAGAGTTTTTCTCTTAGTATACAATGCAGCGGTGTTTTCCTGAAGCTTCCTGATATTTTCGACCGACATTTTGAGATATTTTGGGATATTTTGCTTTAGATATTTGTTGTCTAAATCCCCAAAGTCTCCTTATAATCCACCTATCATAGGATTCCTTAGTCTTTAAGCAAGGAAAAGGGTGAATAACCTCATATATATATATATATATATATATATATAGTTTGTAATTTTCTTTATAGAAGATTATTATGTAATCGGCGGAAGAAAGAAATATATTTCACAGAGCACTTGCTCTGTTTTTCCTTCATATATTTGTTTTCTCATTAGTTTTCTTACTAGCCAAACAAGCTCTGAGGAAGTTTCCTCAGAGAATGAGTGGCTAGACTTTTAGTTCCTTGGAGTTAAGGTTGCCGGGAAAGGTTCCAAGTGCAAGAATTAGTAGCTGTGTGGTTTCAGTCATTAATGAAGAGAAAGTGTGATTCTTTAATGATTTCTATGTTTTTAGTTAACTTAAAACACCTTCAAGTCACTTGAGCCAACACTTGGTAAGGCACGTGATCTCCGTTCATGGAGATGCACTTGTTTATCTCTTGCGAGCTTTTGGGAAGTGACTTGGAGGTAGGATTTTCTAGAATTGCCAACACTTGGTAAGCTTTTGGACTCCAAGGAAACATCCATTAGTTATCTCTTGCGAGCTTGAGAAGGGAAGTCCAAAGTTAAAGATCACCTTGAATGGCAAATGTTAGGTAAGAGGCACGAGCCATTGCAAGTTGCATCAGTGAGAGGGAATTAGAGCTGAAATCCATTTAAAGGTTACATCTGTACAACACCGGTTAGAGAATTGACTATATGTTAATTCTTTAATGCGAGGAAATGAACCAAATGACTAGAGCTCTGTTTTTGCATAAGGAACCTCCCCTGTGAACCTAAACCTCCAAGGAATGTTTTTCTTCATAAGTAATTTCCATAACTTTCTTTTTAGTTAGCTTTAAATAAAACCTCATTTAAACAAAGTTTGTGTTTTATTTCTTAAGCTAACCTTGAAATGAAAAAGCACCAATTTAACTTTGAATTAGTATCAGTTGAGAGTTGAAAACCCTTCCCAGTGAACGATCCTAGAGCCACTATGCTATATTAGCTAAAGCTATCCTAATGCATGGTGATATAGGTTATAAATTTTGTTGATCACTCCCTCAGTCAAGGAGCACCAGCTGGACATGAATCAGCTGAGACACCAATTGGGAACGAATCATCTCACAGCCGGATAGGAGAGGAGGACGTTTCAACTTCTCCGATCAGACATATCTGGATCCTCAGACAGCGCTTACCCGGAGAGTTTTTTTCTCAGTATACAATGCCGCGGTGTTCTCCTGAAGCTTCCTGATATTTTCAACTGACATCTTGAGATATTTTGCTTTAGATATTTGTTGTCTAAATCCCCAAACTCTCCTTGTAACCCACCTATCATAGGATTCCTTAGTCTTTAAGCAAGAACAAAGGGGTGAATAACCTCTTATATATAGTTGTAATTTTCTTTACATATGCAGAGAGATCTCGGGAGCTTGTTCTTATAGACAACCTTTTGGTAATAGTAAGAAATATATTTTACAGAGCACTTGCTCTGTTTTTCCTTCATATTTTTGTTTTCTCGTTCTTTTTATTTCTAGCCAACCAAACTCTGAGGATTTTTCCTCAGAGGATGAGTGGCTAGGCTCTTCGTCTCTTGGAGTGAAGAAAGCCGGGTAAGTTTCCTCATGCATAAATTGGAAGTTTTGTTGTTTTAGTTTTTAATGAAGAGAAAGTTTGACTCGTTAATGGCTTTTATCTTTTTAGTTAACTTAAAACGCCTTTAACTCACCTGGGTCAACACTTGATAAGGCAAGTGATCTCCGTTCATTGAGATGCATTAGTTTATCTCTTGAGAGCCTTTGGGAGGTGGTTTGAAGGTAGGATTTTCTAGAATAACCAACACTTGGTAAGCTTTTGGACTCTAAGGAGAAATCCATTAGTTATCTCTTGCGAGCTTTTGACGGGTAATCCAAGGTTAAAGATCACCTTGAATGGCAAATGCTAGGTGAGAAACATGAGCCATTGCAAGGTGCATCAGTGAGAGGGATTTAGTGTTTGAACCCATTAATGGGAAGCATCTGTACCACACCGATTAGAGAATTAACTATATGTTAATTCTCTAATGCGAGGAAAAGAAACAAGTGACCGGAACTCTCCTTTTTGTATGAGGAACCTGAGCCTAGTGATCTAAACTCCAAGAAACACTTTTCTTAGTAAGTAATTTCCATTACTTTATTTTTGGTTTCACTTAAAAACCAACCTTTTTAAACATCTTTATGTTTTCTTTTAAAGCTAACCTTGAAATGAAAAGACACCAATTCAGCTTTGAATTAATATCAATTGTGAAGTGAAAACCCATCCCAATGAACGACCCTAGAGCCACTATGCTATGCTAGCTAAGGCTATCCTAGTACATGGTGTAATAGGTTATAAATTTTGTTGATTACTCTCTCAATCAAAGAGCACCAGCTGGACATGAATCAGCTGAGACACCAATTGGGAACGAATCATAAAACTTAATACTCATTACTTAACAATTTAAACTTACTTTAAGTTAAATTATTTTATTTTAAGTATTTTAATTATTAAGGTTGTTTGTTAAAATTAACTTAAAATTTATTTTAATATATCAAATTTATATATTCATCATCATTGATTGTAATCCATATTATCATCACTAATTTTAATTAATATTTATTTTTATTAATCTTAAGTTAAAGTATTGTAAATATATAAGATAATCTTAAAATATATCTATTATAAGAAATGAGTCATAAAGTCATAGTGATTAAATATACTTTCATTAGATGTGGGTAAATAAAACAAAAATAAAATAAAATTGAGATTAAGAATAAGTATATTTTGACTTAATACTTAAATTCCGTTTTTAACTTTATGTTATAATTTTAATTTACTTAATAACTTGAATTAAGTTATTAAGTTATTTTTAAGTCATTAAATTAATTTACTAAACACTTTCTTAGCATACAACTTTTTTATATCTTAATACTATATTTAGTTCCAAGAAATTAAAGTACTAGGGAAAACAAAAAGTGTTAAGAAAAATGATTTTCTCATATTTGATTTTATTATAAAAAATAATAAAGAAAATTAAATATAATTTAAATTAATTAAAATTTGATATTTTAAAATTATTTAATCTTTATATAAACTAGTTAAAATATTAAATAAAATAAATTTAAAATAATATATAAAAATAATTTATGTAGTTTAAAATTATCTTTTATTTTACATCACTTGGATTTTCAGTTAAAATAATTCTTATCGGATGAAATTGTTTGGAGAAAGATAAAGGGTTGGGATCCACCTTTACTTTTTATTTGTAACTTTTCCTTGTTTTTCCTCTCTTCAAAGTTCAAACATAAGATTGTCTATTGTCCTCCTAAAAAGACATCCAAAAGGTAGCGGGCAATTATCTTCCCGCACCTTCACTTCACTTGTTTATTTTATTTTATTTTTTGTTAATTCATCACAATGACTTTATTTAATTTTGGATTTTAGTGCTTTTTAATTGTTTTTAAATATGTCATAACGTAATTTTATTCAATTTTGATCCAAAAGGATACACTTAATACTTGTAATGACTTAATATGACTTAATAATTTAAATTAAGCCATTAAATATTTTAAATATATTGGATAAAATAACTTAATATTACAATTTAAAGTTTAAAATGATTTAATCTAATAAGTTAAAATAATTGGCTATTTTTCAAATGGCAAACATTCTTTATTTAATAAGTCATGTTTTTTTTTCTCCCTTTATTTCTCTATCATAACTTTGTTACTTAATATAAATGAAATAATATATCAATTTAATAGTTAAAGAAAAATTAAAGTTGATTCTAGCAAATACCCCTAATACCTAGAGTAAGAATTATGTAATAAATTTTAAGTGAATAATTTAAGTATAATTTGACTTAAAAATAACTTTTAAGTCATTCATTATTAAGTTTTACTTAATATCCGCATAACGAGTATTTGGTAAAATTTAATATTCATTATTTAATGACTTAAATTAACTTTAAATTAAATTATTCTTAACTTGTTAATAACATAAAACTTATCACATATTTTTTTACTTTAAATATTAAAGTTGTTTGATAAAGTTAATTTAAAATTTATTATAAATTATGGAATTGATACAATTTACTCTTGTTAATTTTAACTAATATTTATCTTAATTGATTTTAACTTATAATTATTTTCATTAATTTTAAGCATTAAATTTATTTATAAAAAATTCATATTTAAAGTATTATAGATACCTAAGATAATCCTAAAATATTTGTTATAAAAAATAGTCAGGATTCATAATTTTAAATATACTCTTATTAATATGGATAAATGAGATAAAAATGATTTGATATTAATAATAAGTTAACTATTTTAACTTTACTTAAAATTAAAGATAACTTTAAGTTATAATGTTAAGTTATTTTAACATATATATTTAATATAATTAAACACTCACATCCTCTTAAAATCTACCTTCTCCTTTTGACTTTTAACCTTTTTTTATTTTTATTTTCTCTTTTGCATTCAAAGCAAACCTTGTTTGTCTATGTACAACAAATTGTGGTGAAATATTTTTGTTACAATTATTATTATTATTTGTTACTTTTCTTTTTCTCCAACACCTTCTCTTGCTTTTTTTTTTTTTCTCATTTTATTCCTTTTCTTTGCTCATCCTCCAATTTTCACATACGACTCCCTCTCTCTCCAATCTTCACACACAACACTGCACACATCACACTCTTTCTCCACGATATCAAATGCACCATTTTTTTTTCGTTCTTTTGTTTTCCACCAACTACTTATCTCTTCAATCTTCGCACACAACACTGCACACATCGGCATTCTCTCCGTTACAAATGTATCTTTTATTATTTATTTATTTATTTATTTTCCATTGTCAAAGATATTTGGTAACAAGCTATTCTTGTTTTATTTTATTTTATTTTCATCACACTTACAAAATTCATGCAACACTTTCTTTCCCTTTTATTTTATTTTATTTTATTTTCATCTAAGATTTATGATTTTTTTTATTCTATTTAATTTTTAAATATTTGAAACTCTCCTATTTTCATCAATAAATCAAATTATATTCATATATTTTCAATTTTTTTAATCTAAAAATTAAAAAAAAAAACCCTAATCTAAATTGAGATATTTTGAAGAATTTTTAAAGGTTTTAAAATTAATTAACAAATCTAAAATATTAAGCCCCAAATCTTACCGAGAAAACTGATTTTCAAATCCTAAGCCCCCAAACCTTCAACATTAGTCTTACATTCTCTCATCTCTCTTATCTTCCTATAAAAGGATTTATGAATAGAGAAGACAAAAAATAAATATATAAATAAATCTAATTTATATTTAAAGATTTTAAATGCAAAAAGATCTTTCTACGTTTATTAAATTAATTTAATTTGTTTTTTCTCTAAGTTATGCTATTTCATTTTCAAAGATGGAATAAAATATTGACACATGCATCTTCTCCTTTTTATCTCTTTTCTTTTAAGAACAATGAAGAAAATTTTATTTACCAAAAATCTTTGGTGATGTTTGTTTGTTTGTTTTGTTTTTGTTTTTGTTTTTTTTTTTTGTTTTTTGTTTTAACTTAACGAATACAATTTACTTCATACTGTTAAGCCATGACGATCTAAGAGGGGGCGTAAACCGAATCCCAAATATTTGGGGACGTGAGTTGCATGCAGGATTGGGTCATAGCTCAACGTGCAGAAGTGGAATGAAGTGTTGCGAGGTTTACGTCCTTTATCTTTCGTTAATTATGCTCTGTTATTTGTATTATGTTTTACATTTGTTAAGTTCTATTTGTTAGTTGCAATTTCCCTTGTATTTCGGTTTGTAGTGCTTGGCTTTGCTTATTTAAGCAATCAACGTTTTCATTAATGAATCAAGTATTTGCATTCAAAAGTGTGGTATGTTCTCACCCGAAGAGGACAAATGTCTTAGTGTTTATATTCTCTGTGTTGGGACCTATCATTGGTATCAAAGCCAGGTTACAAATGGGTACTAACAAATAACGTATTGAGCACTTAGAATCTGGACTCGGTATAGTTCACGAAGGACTTTAGCAAATGGAGGAAGCTATCAATCGACTTTTGAGTATATTGATCGCAATCCAAGAGAATCCTACCCAGGAGAATCCTAACCACGACAACCATCACCAAGTAGGCAACAATGGGGGTCGGCAGATCATTTATTCCAAAACGGTGAGGCTGGAATTCCCATGATTTTCAGGAGATGATCCAACTGAATGGTTCAACCATGTGGAACAATTCTTTGAATACGAGGGCATGACAGAACACCAAAAGGTTCCCATGAATACTTATCACCTTGAAGGGGAGGCCAACTAGTGGTGGCAGTGCTTCGTGATTACTACTCAAAAAGTGTTATTTCATAGCTTGTAATAAACTCTTTTAAACACTTTTGAGTAGTAGTTATCACCTTTTAACCTAATTAACATATTAAGGACCCTTGCAATCAATTCTAATCAAATTGTGTTAAGTTTTGGTGTTTTGATAGCTTTTTTATCACCAAAGCAATCAGAGATTGAGGAGAGTTCTTTGGAATCCTTGGCAAAGCAATGGAAAGCTCAGAAACATGAAGAACCGAAGCTTTGAAGTCCTTTGCTATAAGCAAATCCAGAATGCAAGGAGTAAAAGATGTCCAGACAGGGCGTCCGGACAGGATGACGACGGAAGTCAATGATCCGGACAACACATCCGGATAGGATATGCTATCGCCTGGGTGTGATGTTCACGAGTGCCGTGTGCTTCTCCCTGAGAGAGTCCGGATAGGGGAGCGCACCACATGTTCTCTTGGGGAATCCGGATGGAGTTGATCCGGATAGCCTGGCTGCGCGGGATATCTCACAGTCGGATGGGAAAGGAGGATGTTCCGTACACCGACATTTCACATCCGGATATCTCACAGCCGGATAGGAGAGGAGGACGTTTCAACTACTCCGGTCAGACATATCCGGATCCTCAGACAGCGCTTACCCGGAGAGTTTTTCTCTCAGTATACAATACCGCGGTGTTCTCCTGAAGCTTCTTGATATTTCCGATCGACATCTTGAGATATTTTCGACCGACATCTTGAGATATTTTGCTTTAGATATTTGATGTATAAATCCCCAAACTCTCCTTGTAACCCACCTATCATAGGATTCCTTAGTCTTTAAGCAAGAACAAAGGGGTGAATAACCTCTTATATATAGTTGTAATTTTCTTTACACAAGGATATAATAGATAGATCTTGGGAGCTTGTTCTTGAGACGCATCCTTTGTACAGTTTTGGAAGGAAGTAAAATACAGAGCACTTGCTCTTCTTTTCATATATATTTTTGTTTTCTTGTTCTTTTTATTTCTAGCCAACCAAACTCTGAGGATTTTTCCTCAGATGATGAGTGGCTAGGCTCTTCGTCTCTTGGAGTGAAGAAAGCCGAGTAAGTTCCTCATGCATAAATTGGAAGTTTTGTTGTTTTAGTTTTTAATGAAGAGAAAGTGTGACCCGTTAATGGTTTTTATCTTTTTAGTTAACTTAAAACTCCTTTTAATCACCTGGGCCAACACTTGATAAGGCAAGTGGTCTCCGTCCATTGAGATACACTAGTTTATCTCTTGCGAGCCTTTGGGAGGTGGTTTAAAGGTAGGATTTTCTAGAATAGCCAACACTTAGTAAGCTTTTGGATTCCAAGGAGACATCCATTAGTTATCTCTTGCGAGACTTTGACGGGTAATCCAAGGTTAAAGATCACCTTAAATGGCAAATGCTAGGTGAGAGGCACGAGTCATTGCAAGTTGCATCAGTGAGAGAGATTTATTGTTTGAACCCATTAAAGGGAAGCATCTGTATCACACCGGTTAGAGAATTAACTATATGTTAATTCTCTAATGCGAGGAAAAGAAACAAGTGACCAAAACTCTCTTTTTGTATGAGGAATCTGAGCTTAGTGATCTGAAACTCCAAGAAACACTTTTCTTAGTAAGTAATTTCCATTACTTTATTTTTGGTTTCACTTAAAAACCAACCTTTTCAAACATCTTTATGTTTTCTTTTAGTGCTAACCTTGAAATGAAAATGCACCAATTCAGCTCTTGAATTAATATCAATTGTGAAGTGAAAACCCATCCCAGTGAACGACCCTAGAGCCACTATGCTATGCTAGCTAAGGCTATCCTAGTACATGGTGTAATATGTTATTGATTACTACCCAAAAAGTGTTATTTTACACCTTTAATTCATTATGTTTTAAGCACTTTTGTGTAGTAGTTCTCCATCTTTATCCCAATTGGCATGTTAAGGACCTAGCAATGGCTTCTAATCATATTTGTGGCTAGTTTTAGTGTTTTGACAGCTTTTTGGATCATTAAGACAAGCCAAGCAAAGGAGTGAAGCAAAGAGAAGCAAAGAGGAAAAGCAAGCAAAGTGAAGAGAAGCAAAGAGGACAGCAGCTGCAGTCTTCTTTTGCACTTTTGGAGCACTTCCCGAAGTCCATTTTCTACATGCTATATACCATTTCAAATCTCAGGAAGTCAAAAATCCAACGCTTCAAACCGTGTACGATTTGGAGCTGAAATGAGGAAGATATGGCTTTCGGAAGACAACTGCTCCAGGGGTGTGCGAAATTTTCGCACAACACCTTCAAAATTCGCACAGCCCATGCGTGGTGCGAATTTTGCTCTGTTTTTTGCCGACTCCACTTTAGATATTTTCTTATGTATTTTTTGATGTAATTTCCTTTCTTATCCTTGTAACTAACCAATCACAAGCTTTTGCTTTTGTAAAGACTATATAAGGGGTGGAAATCACCTCTTGGAAGATATAATATAGGTTACATTTTACACTTAGAATATATACAGAGCTCTCTCGTTTTTCTTTTCTCTTTACTATTTTCTTTTTCTCGGAAGCCAAACAGCCTCTGAGGGCTTTTCCTCAGAGGATGATCGGCTAAAACTTTTAGTTTCTCAAAGTATGGATGTTATGTGATGGCTTGGATGCAATCCCATGGAAATTTCTCGCACCCGCAAGGTAAGGTAGTCGTTTTTTCATTAAAGGTTCATTAATGCAAAGTTTAGTTTTTATTTCCTTTGGACAACTTCCAACGGCCAATACTTGATAAGCTTTTGGATTTCTATCCATTAGTTATCTCCTACGAGCTATTGGAAGGTGAGGTTTTCAATTCCAAGTTTTGCATTAATCCGTTAGAACCAATTTCAATGGCCATTGAAAGGTGAGTTTATCACCTGGAATGACTTTGAGTTGCCAATATTTGGTAAGCTTTTGGCTTTAGACCATTAGTTATCTCTTACGAGCCATTCAAAGGAAGTCTAAGGTGAATAACCATTGATGAAATTCACCACCATCTGTTTTGTCATTTTAAAGGATTAAAACTTGATTTGCTAAATCCATACCGGTTCGGGAAGCAAGCATCACCATAGTTGCAAGCCCAACGCGAGGAGCCTATCCTGAGATTTCCAATTTGCATAAGAGCCAGAGCATAGCTATCCTATCTTTGAGAAACTTGTTTTTACACCCTTTCATTTTAGTCTTTAATGTTAGCTTAGATTAGTTTAAATCTTTCTAAAACATTTACATCTTCTTTTAAAGCTAACATCCATAAGAAAATCACCTATTTTCCTAATTTGAATATCACTTGTGTTTGCGAAAACCCTTCCCAGTGAACGATCCTAGAACCACTATGCTATAGTAGCTTGGCTACTTTAGTAATAGTATTCAAGGTATAAATTTTGTTGATACGCCTTTAAAGCTAAGCTACCATGAGTCGAATCAGTTATAAATTTTATTGATTACTCCCTTCTGAGAACCACAATCAAGGGATACCTGCTGGACATGAATCAGTTGAGACACCAATTGGGAACAAATCACTTCGTAAGACGTTACCTGAAGAAATACATGTGATTTTATGGGAAAAATTTCAAGTGGAATTATGGGCTCACTTCAGACCATCAGGCTTGAAGACTTTGATGAAGCTCTCTCAAGAATCAAGCAATTGGGGACGTTGAGAGACTATCAATGTGAATTCGAGAAGCTCAGCAACAAAGTAAGTGGATGGACGCAAAAGGTGTTGGTGGGAACGTTCACGGGTGGCTTAAGGGTTAAGATTTATGATGGGATTCGGATGTTTAAACCGAACTCCCTCAAGGAGGCCATCAATTTAGCACGAATGAGAGATGAGCAGCTTGCATGACAGTGGCGGTTTATGCGACCACCACCTATGAGAGCTCCTCTAGCTCTTCCACAACCCACCCGTGTAGCTCCTGCTACTTCGACTGCTCCAGTCAGACATTTATCCTGGGAGGAGATGCAGAGGAAATGAGCGCAAGGCCTCTACTTTAACTACAATGAACGATTTGTGGTTGGGCATCGGTGCTAAAAACCGTAGCTATTACTTTTGGAAAGCTACGCAGGTACCGGTAAAATGGGCTGTGAGGATGTCACTGATCAACAAACAAGAGAAATTGATCAAGGAGACATTATAGGAGAGGTGCAAGAATCGAAACTAGAGCCTGAAAGCACCTTACACGCTTTGACAGGATGGATTAGCCCAAGAATGATGCATATGACAACAACTATAGGCTCTCATGACATGATGGTGTTGATCGACAGTGGATCCACACACAACTTCATTAGTGCTCGTTTGGCAAACACGTTGCATCTACCAGTAGTACCAACGAAACCGTTCATTGTTCGAGTTGCTAATGGCGAACGACTAAAATGTCAAGGACAATTTGATAAGGTATCAATGAATTTACAAGGCACTGAGTTTGCACTCACCTTTTTCTCTCTGCCCCTATCAGGTCTTGATTTAGTACTGGGCATCCAATGGTTGGAAATGTTGGGTTTCGTGGTTTGTAATTGGAAGCAACTAACTCTGGACTTCATTTGGAATAACCAAGCCCGACGGTTGTGAGGACTGGGCGAGCAATCCATTTAGGAGGCTACGTTAAAGGAACTTTCAAAAGATTACCGACAAGGCCAGACGTTATTTGTAGTATATTTCCCTTCGGCTACAGAGGACGGCTTACAGGGTGCAGTTCATGGCATTAATCATCCAAGCATGCAATGGGTAATACAGGAGTACACAGACTTGTTTCAAGACCCCTCATGCATACCACCTGCGCTTAAGATAGACCACTGCATTACACTAAAAGAGGGCACCGAACCTACTAATGTACGCCCTTACAGATATGCTCACTTACAAAAAGAAGAAATTGAGAAGCAGGTGCAGAAGATGTTGGATTCAGAACAAATTCGTAGCACCGGTCTGTTTTCCTCACCGATACTACTTGTAAAAAAAAAAAATGATGGTAGCTGGCAATTTTGCACAAACTACAGTGCTTTTAATAACGTCACCATCAAAGATCGTTTCCCCATCCCAATAGTGGATGACATGTTGGATGAATTACATGACGCCACATATTTTACGAAGTTGGATTTGTGAGTCGGATACCACCAAGTAAGGGTAAATCCTCCTGATATTCCTAAGACTGCTTTACGTACTCATAATGGTCATTACGAATACCTCGTAATGCCTTTTGGTCTTTGTAATGCACCCTCCACATGAAGGCCATCATGAATTCAATATTTCGAACTCATCTTCGAAAGTTCATTTTGGTCTTTTTTTGCTGATATTCTCATATATAGTTCCACTTGGGAGAAGCATGTGACACATGTTGCACAAACTCTAGAAAATTTGAGACACCATAAGTTTTTTGCTAAGGCGAGCAAGTGTGTTTTCGTCCAATAAGAATTAGAGTATTTAGGGCATATCATCACGCCACAAGGAGTGAAGGTTGATGATAAAAAAATTGCGGCCATGCTCACATGACCCTGAACTGCTAATATTTCTGAATTACGTGGGTTTTTAGGCTTGACAAGTTACTACCGGAAGTTTGTTCAAAATTACGGCATTATCGCTCGACCCCTCACCAACCTACTCAAGAAGGGGAAGTCCGGCTGGCATGAAGAGGCCAAAACAACTTTCTCTACTCTTAAGCGAGCAATGACCACCACTCCCATTTTGGCTATGCCTAACTTCAATGACTCTTTCACCATTGAGACCGATGCCTCTAGAGATGGGATTGGCCTAGTTCTAACTTAGCAAGGCAAGCCCATTGCCTATATGAGTCATGCACTTGGAATTACAAAAAAATCATGGTCAACCTATGCCAAGGAGATTGATTTCGCGTATTCCCAGCTGATGCCCTTGATTTTGGTCCTCTGATGGGATTAATCAACTAAATTTATAACCTATATTACCATGCACTAGGATAGCATAAGCTAGTATAGCATAGTAGCTCTAGGATCGTTCACTGGGAAGGGTTTTCAACTTACAACTGATATCAATTCAAAGTTGAATTGGTGCTTTTTCATTTCAAGGTTAGCTTCAAAAGAAAACATAAACTTTGTTTGAGAAAGGTTTGGTTTCAAGCTAACTAAAAGGGAAGTAATGGGAATTACATTATGAAGAAAACATTCCTTGGAGGTTCAGGTTCACAGGGGAGGTTCCTCATGCAAAAACAGGGCTTCGGTCACTTGGTTCATTTCCTCGCATTAGAGAATTAACATATAGTCAAATCTCTAATCGGTGTTGTACAGATGCATCCCTTAAATGGATTTCAGCTTTAATTCCCTCTCACTGAAACAACTTGCAATGACTCGTGCCTCTCACCTAGCATTTTCCATTCAAGGTGATCATTAACTTTGGACTTCCCTTCTCAAGCTCGCAAGAGATAACTAATGGATGTCTCCTTGGAGTCCAAAAGTTTACCAAGTGTTGGCAATTCTAGAAAATCCTACCTTCAGCTCACCTCCCAAAAGCTCGCAAGAGGTAAACTAGTGCATCTCCATGGACGGAGATCACTTGCCTTACCAAGTGTTGGCTTAGGTGAGTTGAAGGCGTTTTAAGTTAACTAAAAACATAGAAATCATAAACGGGTTACACTTTCTCTTCATTAATAGCTGAAACAACAAAACTACCAATTCTTGCATTTGGCCCTTTCCCCGGCTACCTTAGCTCCAAGAAACAAAAAGACTAGCCACCCATCCTCTGAAGAAACATCTTCAGACCTTGTTTGGCTAGTGATTGAAAAATACAATCAAAGTGAGAAGGTAAGGCAGAGCAAAGCCCTGTGTTTTACTTCCTTTCAAAATATACAAAAAGTTGATTCTCTGAGAACAAGCTCCCGAGATGATAGAAAATGAAAATTACAAAACAATATATAACAGGTTGTTTACCCCTGTGTTCTTGCTTAACATCTAAGGAATCCTCTAATTGGTGGATTACAAGGAGAGAATTAGGATTTAGACCACAAATATCTGAAGCAAAATATCAAAAAACGTCGGTCGCAAATATCTGGAAGCACTCAGGAGAATTTCGCTGGCGCACAAAATGGCTGCAAAATTTCGCAGACGAACAAGATGGCTGCGAAATCATTTCGCAACCGAAGGCTGATTTCGCAGCCAAAGGCTGATTTCGCAGCCCTGCGAAATTGGCCTTCAGCTTGGAGTGATCTGCTTCCATTGGCTCTAACTTCTTCATTACAACTCCGATTTGTGAACCGTTTGAAGCATTGGATTGTTGACTTCCCAATCTTCGAAACGACATAAAGCATACATAAATTGGACTTCAGGAAATACTCCAAAAGTGGCTGAAATGACTGTCATCAAGAATGCTTCAAGGTAGATTCTCTCTTTACTTCTCCTCCTTGCACTCCGGATTGGTTATGGAAAAGGACTTTAAGGCTTCAAAGCTCTGATTCTTCATTTTTATGAGCTTTCCATTACTTTGCCATGGATTCCAAATAACTCTCCTCCATCTTAGATTGCTTTGGTGAACAAATTACTAACAAAAACACCAAAACTTACACAAAGTGATTAGAAGTGATTGCAAAGGTCCTTAATATGTTAATTGGGTTAAAAGGCAATAACTACTACTCAAAAGTGTTTAAAAGAGTTAATTACAAGCTATCAAATAGCCCTTTTTGAGTAGTAATCAGAGATGCTTGCAATTGTAGAAGCCATACGCATGTGGCGACCTTATTTATTGGGGAGAAAATTCTTCGTTCAAATTGACCAACGCAACTTGAAGTATTTTCTAGATCAACGTGTAGTGATGCCGGAGCAGCAAAAGTGGGTAGCCAAATTAATGGGCTATGACTACGAAATTATTTATCGCCTAGACAGTGAGAACTCAATAGCAGATGCTCTTTCACGCCAGCCAAACAGTCCAGTACTGCATCATATGCACTCAAACATTGTTACCTTGTGGGACGAGATTAAAGTTGCTTATGAAGGGGATTCTTATATTCAGTCCGTAGAATAGGTGGCAAAGGCTCAAACAGAATGTCCATATTCTCATCGCCAAAGACTTTGGTTATTTAAGGGAAGGGTGGTTATTCCTTCATGCGTGACGCTGTGCACTAAGCTACTGTATGAGGCACACAACACTAAAATTGGTGGATACTCAGGCGTCTTACGGACCTTCAAACAGCTAGCTCAACAATTTTATTGGCCTAAAATGCACCAATCCATCCAGGTGTACGTCAAGCATTGTGAGGTATGCCAAAAAATGAAATCTAAGACACTTTACCCTACTGGATTACTGTACCCGTTACCCATACCCTGCTAAGTTTGGGATGATATTACTCTCGACTTCATTGAAGGATTTCCAACCTCCCACGGCAAGGATACAATCTTAGTAGTCGTTGATAGGTTAAGTAAATTTGCACATTTCTTAACTTTATCTCATCCATTTACTGCTAAGAGTGTGGCTGAAAAATTTGTGGAAGGGGTTATCAAGTTGCATGGCCTTCCGAAATTGATCATTAACGATTGGGATCCAATTTTTATTAGTCGATTTTGGCAGGAATTCTTTCAAATGTCAAGTTCTCAATTGAAACTCAGCTCCGCCTATCATCCGCAAACTGATGGTCAGACAGAAGTGGTAAATCGATGTGTCGAACAATATCTTTGCTGCTTTGTTCATCATGATTTGTGCCCAATTGGTGTCTCAGCTGATTCATGTCCAGCTGGTGCTCTTTGATTGAGGAAGTAATCAACAAAATTTATAACCTATTACACCATATACTAGGGTAGCAAAGACAAAGCTACTATAGCATAGTGGCTCTAGGATCGTTCACTGGGATGGGTTTTCACTTCACAAATAATATTAATTCAAAGTTGAATTGGTGCCTTTTCATTTCAAGGTTAGCTTTAAAAGAAAACATAAAGATGTTTGAATGAAAAAGTTTTGGTTTTAAACTAACCAAAAATAGAAACTGATTTTACTTACAAAGAAAGATGTTTCTTGGAGTTTCAGATCACTAGGCTCAGGTTCCTCATACAAAAAGGAGAGTTTCGGTCACTTGTTTCTTTTCCTCGCATTAGAGAATTAACATATAGTTCCTTCTCCAACCAGTGTTGTACAGATGCTTCCCTTTAATGGGTTCAAACTCTAAATCCTTCTCACTGATGCACCTTGCAATGGCTCATACCTCTCACCTAGCACTTGCCATTCAAGGTGATCTTTAACCTTGGATTACCCGTCAAAAGCTCGCAAGAGATAACTAATGGATGTCTCCTTGGAGTCCAAAAGCTTACCAAGTGTTGGCTATTTTAGAAAATCCTACCTTCAAACCACCTACCAAAAGCTCGCAAGAGATAAACTAGTGAATCTCCATGGACGGAGATCACTTGCCTTACCAAGTGTTGGCTCAGGTGAATTGAAGGTATTTTAAGTTAACTAAAAATATAAAAACCATTAACGGGTCACACTTTCTCTTCATTAAAAACTAAAACAACAAAACTTCCAATTTATGCATGTGGAAACTTACCCGGCTTTCTTCACTCCAAGAGACAAAAAGCTTAGCCTCTCATCCTCTGAGGAAAAATCCTCAGAGTTTGGTTGGCTAGAAATAAAAAGAAATGAAAAATGAAAGAGAAGGAAAAACAGAGCATGGCTCTGTATATTCTATATATTGATCGATATTTTTTACAATGGATGCAAAGGAATATATATAGAGAAGTTTTTCCAACCTTCCTAGCTAAGAAATCTTATGGTTCGTGGCTTACAAGGAGAATAATGGAAATTTATACAAAAATATCTGAAGAAAAATATCCAAAAGTGTCAGTCGCAACTATCGGGAAGCTTCAGGAGAACACCCGTGCACTGTGCAAAATGGCTGCGAAATTCTCGCAACAAAAGGCTGATTTCGCAGCCGTGCAAAAATCTTCCTTCAGCTTGGAGTGATCTGTTTGAAATGGCTGTAACTCCTTCGTTTCAACTCCGAATCGTGCACCATTTGAAGCATTGGATTCTTGACTTCCTGAGCTTTGAAATGGTATATAGAATGTAGAAAATGGACTTCGGGAAATGCTCCAAAAGTGCAAAAGAAGACTGCAGCTGCTGTCCTCTATTTTCTTCACTCTGTTTTTCCTCTCTCCGTTGTTCTTTCCTTGCATACTTTGAACGACTTTGGCAAAGGGCTATGGAGCTCCAAAGCTTGGTTCTTCATGAATTTGAGCTTCCAAAAGCTCTGCCATGAACTATATACAGCTCTCCCTCAATCTCGGATTGCTTTGGTGATCAAAAAGCTATCAAAACACCAAAACTTAACACAATTTGATTAGAATTGATTGCAAGGGTCCTTAACATGTTAATTGGGTTAAAAGGCAATAACTACTACTCAAAAGTGTTTAAAAGAGTTAATTACAAGCTATCAAATAGCACTTTTTGAGTAGTAATCACTCCCCCCAACCGACATATTGCTAGTCCCTTAGCAATGAAGGAGAGAAAAATAAAAATAAAAAGTACTATAATTTACAACATCATGCTGATCAAAAAACAATTTTCAAGTGGCATGATGATCTGACTCTCACATGGAACATTAAAGAAATAAAACTCAAACTTCAACAAGAGTTATCAAATAACTTGTCTAATCACAATTCTTAAAGAGAAGGTATTATGCAAATTTAAGCTTTTAAAAGAGTTTCCACTCCCAAAGGACCAAACCTTACTCTTCCACAAAAATCTAAGTGTTATTTATTAGTTTCCAAATATAGTATGTTAAACTAATCTCTCCCCCCCAACCTAGTTTTTTTTTTCAAAGCTTAGCAAACTAATCAACCTCCAATAGGCTAAGAACACACCTTTTTTTTCACAATTTTTTTCATTGTAGGAGTACAAGGCTTAAAGGTATTTTTTTCTAAATTGTCCATGTAACGGGGGGTCCATCGATGACTCCCAACCAATTAAGGTTTAGGGCATCAAGCTTTAAGGATCTTTCAACCACTAACTCCTCGGATTTTACCCCGGACTTTTGAGAATGAATTTTAATACCCAAGCACCTACAGTATGTTAAACTCCACCTATCCACCCTTGTAATGAGCATTGAGGTCGGTGACTCCCAACCAATAAAGGCTTAGGGCACCAGGTTTTAAAGATTTTCACCATATACCCCTCAGACCTTGCTCGGGTTTCAAAGCAAGCAAACATTTTTCTTTCTTTCTTTTTTTTTTTTTTTTTTTCCAAAGAGTCATTGGCCTTTTACAAGGTGTCCCAACACTATTAAATAAAGTCAAAGGTACCAAGTCTAAAATTTTCCTAAGTCAAGAGGGAAATAGTTTTTCATCTTATACTCGAAACCTATTGTGCACAGTGTGTGAATAGCTTAAAGTGGAAGAACTAAGGTTGACTTCAATAGAAGTTTCAACAATTCATCAACTTTAATAAGCATAATACAAAATCTAAGTCAAGTAAAAAGATAAAAATTCAATTTCTTCATTTTAGTTTGAAAATTTTTCCTTAATAACCATGGAGAGTAGAATAAAAACTTTAAAAAATTTTAAATTAAGCAAAAAGCAACTAAATTACCAAAATAACTTAGCATTATTAACAATACTTACTTCCTCAACTCTCCTCCCAACCAAGCTGAACATTGTCCTCAATGTGACAAAAGAGATTGAGAAATAGGGAGGAAGTGGTACTTCCTTAGTGACATGGAGTCTGAGTCGTATAGGAGAAACCACATGTTTCAAAGAAAACATAAGAGTTAGTGAGTAGAGGAAATAGAAAAATGCCAAGTTTAAACAAAAATGATGTCTATGTATGATGTATCATCAATAATACATCCAATCTCATAATATAAGACATCAAAACATGGAATTATCTATACTAATATAATATGTAAAGAAAAAAAGTAAAGAGATGATCAAGTAATGGTAGGGTCCTGTGGAGCTGATGTATCTCTGGTGGCTTCTTGAATGGGTTGGATCAGGACTTTGACCTCTGTTCTGATAGTCTCCTTAGGTGGCATAGTCTCCTCAGCTGAAGCTCTCAGCTGGTAGCTATGGGATTTGATGGTTTAAGGAGGTCAAAAATGGAGTGAGAGGCTTGGTGTGTGTGATCCCAGAGTGTGCGGGGCTCTCCTCTTGAGATGCATGGTCGTGGGGCTCTGATGGCATTTTAGTAACTTCCCTTGGCTTTGCAAGGTGTTTTTGCAAACCTTCCTCCATTTCGCAAGTCAATTTCGCAATTTGAAGGTCATTTCGATGCTTGGAGGTCATTTCATAGTCATTTCGCAGCTCAAAAGTGATTTCGCAGCCCAAAATTGATTTCGCAGCTCAAAGGTGATGAAAAGAAGGAAAAAAATTTTCGCAGCCGTTTTGCAGCTGCAAAATACCCTGCGAAATGGGGCTTTGGCTGCGAAATTGGGAGCTTTTATGCTTCGCAGCCGTTTCGCAGCTGCGAAATGAGGGTCACTATGCTGCGAAATGGCACTCGTGTGCCAAAAAGTGGCTTCGCAGCCGCGAAATTCACTGCGGAATGGAGCTTTGGCTGCGAAATTGGGAATTTTTATGCTTTGGAGCTTCGCAGTCGTTTCGCAGCTGCGAAATGGGGGCTCCTGTACTGCGAAGTGGCACTCGTGTGCTAAAAGTTGGTTCGCGGCTGCGAAAATTTTCGCAGAGAGGGGCCTGAGGCTGCGAACTGGTTTCGCAGCAAAGTGCCGATTTTGCAGAGGTTGCGAAATCTCGCAGACCCCTGTTTTTGCTCCGTTTTCTCTCCGATTTCGCTCCGAAAGACTTCCTTCAATTTCTTTGCAATTCCTCCTGATTTTGATCATCCAAAAACCTATATTACATCAAAACAAATTAGAATTAAAGCATTGAAATCAAAATTAAAGCATTGAAATCAAAATTAAAACAAGTAATAAGTAAAACAAAAAGATATGGACTAGCTAGTCTTTAGAAAGACTAAGTCCACCAAAAAATTTGATCCTGATTTAGCTTGCCCGGATCCCATATGAAGTTTGCATCCCTCCCTTGAGACTTGGTTTGTATGATTTTCCCATACAAAGCTTTCTTCATCAATTCTTCCTTGATGACTATCCTCAGTGGTTCTCTTTCTCTATTAAAATCATAGTCATCTTTCTCTATGCTTTTCCCCTTTTTCTTTCCTTTAATTTCCTCACTCTTTTCTTTCTCTGTTTCACTCTCTACCTTATGCTCTAGCTTGCATGTGGGCAGATCAACCTCTTTACCACTCCTCAGAGTGATAACCGTTTCAACTTCCTTCACCATTGAAGATTCTCCCTCTTGAGCCTCCACTTCATGGATGGCCTTGGAATTTTGATAAGGTTGAGAAGGGGAGTTTTCTTTCATTTGCACTATGTTCAAATTTATGAGCCTTGAAATTGAGTATTGGAGATTATCAAACTTTTAGGATATATCATTTTGCATTTCATCCATCCTTTTATTCAAAGCACTCTCCACTCTGTCAGTTCTTTGATTGATTTGAGCATTGATGGCTTCTTGGTTTCCAACAAAATCTCCCACTACCTTACTGAGATTCGCTATTGCTTGTTCAAGACTTGAAGATTTTTGAGATGGTTGATCCGGTTGCTGATACTGAGGTGGCTGTGGTTTCCAAGAGAAATTTGGATGGTCCCTCCAATTGGAATTGTAGGTGTTGCAATCACCAAACATTTCCCTTTTAGCTGGAATGGTAGGACACTTTTCCCCCAAGTGCTCATAAGATAGACAAATGGCACAAGGCATAGCTTGCAATGGTGTTTGAGAGATGGCTTGCACTTCTTGCATATTCGTCATTTCTAGCTTTTCCAATCTCCTTGCCATAGCTGCAATCTTTGCCTTCATGTCTATGCCGTCATTCAAAATATACATCTCACCCTTAGCATTAGGTTGAGACATTATTCTTCCCATATCTCTAGCATTTGGTTCATCCCATCCTCTTGAGACTTTAACCACATAACTCATGAAGTTCATGGCTTCCTCTGCTATCTCGTATTCAACATGGCATGCACAACTAGCAATTTGTGAATTAAAAACAGAGAACACAAAAGAAAACAAAAGAAAAACAATTCAAAGAAAGAAAATTAAGGTAAACTAAAAACTAAATAAAAGGTATACTAAAATATGAACAATAAAGAAATAAAAAGAGTTAGTAAAAGGAAAAGAAAAGTCACCAAACTTGTGATGAAGATCACAAGTACTTTAGAAAGGTGATATCAATGTAAAGTGGCACCATCCCCGGCAACGGCGCCATTTGATTCGACTCATCCCCGGCAACGGCGCCATTTGATTCGTGCCCAATTGGCGTCTCAGCTGATTCATGTCCAGCTGGTGCTCCTTGATTGAGGGAGTAATCAACAAAATTTATAACCTATTACACCATATACTAGGGTAGCAAAGACAAAGCTACTATAGCATAGTGGCTCTAGGATCGTTCACTGGGATGGGTTTTCACTTCACAAATGATATTAATTCAAAGTTGAATTGGTGCCTTTTCATTTCAAGGTTAGCTTTAAAAGAAAACATAAAGATGTTTGAATGAAAAAGGTTTGGTTTTAAACTAACCAAAAATAGAAACTGATTTTACTTACAAAGAAAGATGTTTCTTGGAGTTTCAGATCACTAGGCTCAGGTTCCTCATACAAAAAGGAGAGTTCCGGTCACTTGTTTCTTTTCCTCGCATTAGAGAATTAACATATAGTTCCTTCTCCAACCGGTGTTGTACAGATGCTTCCCTTTAATGGGTTCAAACTCTAAATCCTTCTCACTGATGCACCTTGCAATGGCTCATACCTCTCACCTAGCACTTGCCATTCAAGGTGATCTTTAACCTTGGATTACCCGTCAAAAGCTCGCAAGAGATAACTAATGGATGTCTCCTTGGAGTCCAAAAGCTTACCAAGTGTTGGCTATTTTAGAAAATCCTACCTTCAAACCACCTACCAAAAGCTCGCAAGAGATAAACTAGTGAATCTCCATGGACGGAGATCACTTGCCTTACCAAGTGTTGGCTCAAGTGAATTGAAGGTATTTTAAGTTAACTAAAAATATAAAAACCATTAACGGGTCACACTTTCTCTTCATTAAAAACTAAAACAACAAAACTTCCAATTTATGCATGTGGAAACTTACCCGGCTTTCTTCACTCCAAGAGACAAAAAGCTTAGCCTCTCATCCTCTGAGGAAAAATCCTCAGAGTTTGGTTGGCTAGAAATAAAAAGAAATGAAAAATGAAAGAGAAGGAAAAACAGAGCATGGGTCTGTATATTCTATATATTGATCGATATTTTTTACAATGGATGCAAAGGAATATATATAAAGAAGTTTTTCCAACCTTCCTAGCTAAGAAATCTTATGGTTCGTGGCTTACAAGGAGAATAATGGAAATTTATACAAAAATATCTGAAGAAAAATATCCAAAAGTGTCGGTCACAACTATCGGGAAGCTTCAGGAGAACACCCGTGCACTGTGCAAAATGGCTGCGAAATTCTCGCAACAAAAGGCTGATTTCGCAGCCGTGCAAAAATCTTCCTTCAGCTTGGAGTGATCTGTTTGCAATGGCTGTAACTCCTTCGTTTCAACTCCGAATCGTGTACCGTTTGAAGAATTGGATTCTTGACTTCCTAAGCTTTGAAATGGTATATAGAATGTAGAAAATGGACTTCAGGAAGTGCTCCAAAAGTGCAAAATAAGACTGCAGATGCTGTCCTCTGTTTTCTTCACTTTGTTTTTCCTCTCTCCGTTGTTCTTTCCTTGCATACTTTGAACGACTTTGGAAAGGGCTATGGAGCTCCAAAGCTTGGTTCTTCATGAATTTGAGCTTCCAAAAGCTTTGCCATGAACTATATACAGCTCTCCCTCAATCTCGGATTGCTTTGGTGATCAAAAAGCTATCAAAACACCAAAACTTAACACAATTTGATTAGAATTGATTGCAAGGGTCCTTAACATGTTAATTGGGTTAAAAGGCAATAACTACTACTCAAAAGTGTTTAAAAGAGTTAATTACAAGCCATCAAATAGCACTTTTTGAGTAGTAATCACATCAATGGCCGCACAAGTGGAACACTTATATTCCATGGGCTGAGCTATAGTATAATACGATGTTCTATGCGTCTACGGGCATGACTCCTTTTCAGGCATTATATGGTCATTTACCTCCTCTCCTTCACAATTACCGTAGTGGTGATTCTTCGGTACATGAAGTAGACCGGAGTCTCGTAGCCAGAGATGAGTTGTTGCATCAACTTAAAGCAAATTTGGAATCTTCCATTAATCATATGAAGCAGACAACGGATAAAAATAGGAGGGATGTGACTTTCGACGTGGGTGAAATGGTGTTTCTCAAGTTGCACCCTTATCGACAACAATCGATTTTCAAATGTGCCTACCAGAAGCTTGCTGGTCGCTTTTACGAGCCCTACCCTATCGTACAGAAAATCAACATGATTGCTTACAAGCTTCAGCTGTCGGAAGGAGTGCGAATTCATCCAGTTTTCCACGTCTCACTGCTAAAAAAATTCGTGGGCGATCTGGTGGTACCTTCTACAGAACTACCACCAGTGAACGATGAAGGCATAATCTTACTGAAACCTCAACAGATTTTGGACACTCATTGGGTCAAATGAGGAACAAGTTTGAAGAAGAGAGTTTGGTTCAGTGGAAGCGTTTACTAGCGGAAGAGGCTACGTGGGAAGCAACTCAGTCGTTGATTGAGCAATTTCCGCATGTGGACCTTGGGGACAAGGTTCCGCTTGATGGGGGAGGGATTGTTAAGCCACAATGATTTGAGAGGGGGCGTAAACCGAATCCCAAATATTTGGCGACGTGAGTTGCATGCAGGATTGGGTCATAGCTCAACGTGCAGAAGTGGAATGAAGTGTTGTGAGTTTTACATCATTTATCTTCCGTTAATTATGCTCTATTATTTGCATTCTGTTTTACATTTGTTAAGTTCCATTTGTTAGTTGCAATTTCCCTTTTATTTCGGTTTGTAGTGCTTGGCTTTGCTTATTTAAGCAGTTAACGTTTTCATTAATGAATAATCAAGTATTTGCGTTCTGACCCGTAGAGGACAAATGTCTTAGTGTTTACATTCTCTGTGTTGGGACCTATCACAGACTTTAAATTTTTTGTTTTTAATCTTTTTTTTTTACTTACTACTTATATATATTTTTTTACTAATTAAAAAAAGTTAAAATATCTTGCTTTTTGCTAAATGTTAAAAATAATTTTTTGAAACAATCTAAATGACGCTAAAAACTTGACCACATCAAAATTTGTATAAATACTGTGACAATTTCTTAAGCATAGGATGTGGTTATAGCTTAAAAAACCCAGTGGGTAGGGTGTCGAATTTTATAGAAGGGATTTGTAATGTAGGTGAGAGAAAATTAATGGGAGAATTGTGTTTTACACTTACTTGGGCTTCATTGGGCTTCATAATTAATAAAAGGTCCTCCAAACACTCATAATTGATTACAAAGATATAAGGTTGGAATAGACAAAAATACCCCTTTGACTTACACCCATCATTTTTGTTTTTATACCACCACTCTTTACATGCCCCATCCATAAAATTCTCCTTTATTTAATCATTTTTTTTTTATTTTTTAAACTCTTTTACAAATAATTGAAAAATCAACATTATTTTCTATTTTTAAATTATAAATAAAAAAATTATATTAATGATTCAAAAATTATTTTGGAAAATACTTTTGAAAAAAAATATTAATTTAAATGAATAAAAATTATTTTTTACATTTTAGAATTAAATAATTTAATGATTAAAACACTATTTAAAATAAACACTATTTAAATATTTTTTCTAGTTTTTATTTTTAAAAATAATTTTTATTTTTTATATTGTCTCTTTTTGAAAATACATTTAATTAAAAAAAAATGAAAACCATTTTTAAAAATGAAAATTGAAGACCTTGTTTAATACTATTTTTTAATATGAAGATAATAAAAGAATTAAATTTCATTTGTTGATTATATTTTAAAAAATATATAAAATATGTTCACAATTAAATAAAGGAATTGATCAATTGTATATTTTTTTTTTCATATGTTCATAAAAAAATTGGATTTAAGTTTTTCGTCATTTTTTTAATCAAACTACTAGAATAATGTTTAATACACATATAGGCATATATGCACTATGAAGATATGAAATTTGTGTCACTGTATAAGGGTATTTACTAACTGTATAAGGGAAATGTACTAAGTATACAAGCAGTGTATGAGATTACCATTTATAAAAGATTTCAATCTATTTTGAGCCACTCCTTTATTTCCTTGTCACCCACAAATTGCATACTCATGTCATGCACTTTATTTAACTCCCACATGGAAATTCTGATACTTTCCCTAGTAATGATGTTTAGGGAAAAAAAATTAACCCTAATTCATCCACCCTTTTCTCAGTTAAATCATTAGAAATATGGTTAACACACCTAAGTGGACACATTACTTATGAGAGATATATTGCACCATTGTACAATGGTATTACACTAATTATATAAGGAAAATGTACTAACTAAGAAAGATTTTAATCGATTTTGAATCACTTTTTCATTTTCCTTGTCACCCACAGATTGCATACCCATTTCATGAAATTTATTTAACTTCCACGTGGAAATTCCGATACTTTCCTTAGTAATAATGTTTGGGGAAAAAAATTTAATCCTAATTCATCGACCATTTTGTCAACCAAACCATTAGAAATAAGATTAATATACCTACGTGGACACACAACTTAAGAAGGATATATTGCACCATTGTACAATGATGTTACATTGACTGTACAATGGAAATCTACTAAGTGTACAAGGGTGTACAAGGCTACAATTTGTGAAAGATTTTAGTCGATTTTGAATCATTTCTTTATTTTCTTTGTCACCTACAAATTGTATATGAAATTTGCACTATTGTATAAGAGTGTTACACTAACTATAAAAGGGTATTACACTAATTGTATGAGGCAAATGCACTAATTATACAAGGGTGTACAAGACTACCCTTTATGCAAGATTTCAATCAATTTTGAACTTTTTTTTTTCTTGTCACCTAAGGATTGAATACTTTCCCCCACACATTCCTTCACCTAAAAATTGTTTTAATTTTAAATTTTAAATTTCATCATCCAAAATTTGTAATTGCATATTTCATTTAAGTAGTTTTAACAATATTTTTTCTTACTACATTTACATCCTATATAAAGGAAAATTAACCATAATATTTAGGTATTACCTTTTTTGTGAAATCAAACTAATATAAATGGATAACACATTAGTGTCATTGTTTCAAATGACTTAGGACAATATAAACAATATATAATAACTGTTGAGGAAAAATTATGAATATTTTTTACTGAACTATGTCATTTAGATCTTCCCTACCAAAATTAAAACATAGGAAATAAAATTAAAATTAATTACATTTAAAGTGTTTATTACAAGTAAACCGAATGAAATATATTTTTTTACTATTTTACCTTTATAAACATAATGTCAGTGGAGATTAAAAAAAATCATATTTAAATGGAATTAAAAAGGATAAAAAATTATCTTTGTAACATTTGTAATTTTTTTTTTAAAAAAATCATTAATTTAAATTATCAAGTTAATTTAAAATAATTTTTTTTGTTGTAATTATAGTTTTGAAGATTCTACGATTTTTATATTATTACTTTTAATTTATTTTCTTTGATTTTTTTGTTTTAAATTTCATCTAAACTATTTTTTTTCTTGCATTTACATATTTTCTATTATATCCCTATTTAAGGTGATTTTTATCTAATTTGTGTTCCATTATATTCTCTTTTCGATTTTAATTTGTTGTTATACCTCTTTACATAACAAAAGATTTTGTTATTTTTCATCTACAAAACTTTGTACAAAAGATATCATGTACAAGGAAAAAAAAAAAAGAAGAGAAAATTATGATATAATTACATACATATCTTTTAATATGATACATTTGCTTGACTTAATGACATCGTGCTTTAATAATTTAAACCATGTCAAGTCCACATCTATTTTAGATTTAAAAGGGGATTTGAATATTTTTCAACTTATTAAGTTATAATACATTAATCAATTAAAAATTAATTATTACCATTAGTTAAAAGATGATCATGTTACAAAATAATATATTAAGACAATATCAATGTATTGTCCATAAAATAGAGAAAATATTCAAATAATTGTCTACAACCTTAAAGATATATATATCTATATATATATATATATATATTCGATAAAAAAGAATAATGATATTTTTATTTTTTAAGGTGTTTAAAAAATATTTATTATATATTTGTAAGTTTTAAAAAAAATTTATGAGGTGATTAAAAAATATTTATTTTAAAAATGTAGTAATAATCATTTTTAACCATTGATTTCCAATATTCAATTTATTAGGCATGGTTTTTTGGGAGAAAAATAATTGATGGAAATAGTAACACCTCCCTAGTAAGGAATTAATTTACATGTCCCACCAATTAATATGTGAGAGAGAAAGATAAGGTGAATGATGAGAGAGAGAGAGGGAAAAAGAGAATGAGTGAGAGTGGGAAGTTAGTTGTTTTCTTTTTCTTTTTGACGGCCAAGGGCATTTCAGGAAATTTCGAAAAGTAATGTCCTTCAACTCAATTTTCACTCATCCACTAGGTTTTGGGCTTAAATACAAGGGATATGAGGATTTTGGGCCAATTTTCAAGCCTAAGTGGGTGTAAAACTCAATTCTCCCAAAATTAATGAAGTTGGTGGTGAAAAATAACACTTTCTTGAATTATTTTTTTTGGGAAAAGAAGTGGTTAGAAAGTTATTAAAGGAAAAACAAGAAATGGTTAAAAACATTAACTAACTTGTAATTAACAGTTGACGAGGGGAAAATCCCTAAGGCTTCCCATAGTTCAATTGAAATGTATCATTTCATTGACAATTGTTTTTAATTCAAAGTAACATTTCAAGAGAATCTCATAAATCACATCATTTGACTATTTGACAATTGGGGATTATAGGTCTTAATAGGGTATGCCAGGCACTTAATGGTAAAGTTACTTTGACTTGGGAGGGTAATTAAGCCCTAAATACCTCAATTGGGCAAATAGTTGAGATATTAAGCTCATGAAACACTAATTTTTTTTTATATCTAATTAGAGATTGAAGCCTAGTATCCCATAGGGTATTCCAAGCACTAAATGGGAAAAGTCATTTTGACTTGGAATAGCCCTATGTAAGCCCATAATAACAATTTTGAAATTACTAATATGTTGGATATTTTGATGAAACTTAGGGTTATAATCTCAACATAACCTCACTTTATTAATACTTAATACTTAGTGAAAATAAAATAATAAAAAACAATTTAATATTTAATATTGTTAAATTAACTTTTCTTTAGATTTAAGTAAAAAAAATCAAACATCACCACCTTTGTAAAATCACCTATCTTACACCTAACATGGTCTAAAAGTGATGTTACTAATTGAGACAGGAACGAACGCATAAGTGGGTATTTTGTAATTTAACTAATTTTGAATTTGAATATGAAATAAATTATTTTCTCCTTATATTGTGTAAAGCCTAGTCTCAAGTCCATCCTTGGCTAAGGAGAGATTTTATTTTCTTCCAAGTACACAGTGTTGCTCCCTGTGCCTGTTGGGAACACCAAAGAGGAGGAGGAGGAAAAAGTGCAACAAAAATGGTGGAGAACAGTATCTCGTTTTTGGTAGTGAAGTTGTATGACTTGGTTTCACAACAAGCCTTGCTATATGGGGCAGTAGAAGGGTAGGTCAGGCTGCTCTGAAACGAGTTGGAGTGGATCCGCCAGTTCTTGGAATATGTTGATGCAGAGCGTAGATACAATAAAATGTTCAAGTTATGGATGAATCAGATCAGGGATGTAGCGTATGATGTCGAAGATGCCATTGATGAATTCATATTCAAAGTGGAACACAAACGACATAGAGACTCAACAATCTCAAGTTCCTCAACTTGTTACCCACATGCGTGGGCTTGCCTCACAAGTTACTGTTTGTGAATGAGCTCAACGGGTGTATCAGTGAGATCAATATCACACTTGAGAAGAATTTGATTAATAAACAGAAGTACGACATGGAAAATTTGAAAGATTATTAAGCTGGGAGCTCTTCCAATACTGTAGGTACTTCTGAACCTTGGAGGTACTCCAATCAAATGGTGGCTAGGAAAGAGAAAAGGGAGAGGATTCCCAGTACTAGAGTTGAAGAAAACAACATAGTGGGGATGCCAAATGATGGAAGTTGTAAAGAAAAAGCTGTTAAATGGAGAAATGGAGAGATGAGTGGTGGCCATCGTGGGGATGGCGACCTTAGAAAAACTACTTTTGCCAAAAAAATTTACGAGGATAGTGATGTTCAACACCACTTTGATCGTCGTGCTTGGGTTTTTGTATCTCAATAGTATAGTTGATTACTACTCAAAAAGTGTTCTTTTATAGCTTGAAATTAACAGTTTTAAACACTTTTGAGTAGTCGTTAATTCTTTTAACTCAATTGGCACATTAAGGAACCTAGCAAGGGTTACTAATCAGTTTTTGGCTAGTTTTGGTGTTTTTGGTAGCTTTTTTATCATTGAAATAAGCAAAGAATGAGGGGAAATTTTGTGCAATCCATGGAAATGCAAGTTGAAGCTCAAATACATGAAGAATCCAAGTTTTGGAGCACTTCATAGCCCTTTTCCAATCTTGGCAATAGGTTGCCAAGCCAATCAGAGATGCAAGGAAGAAAACCAGAGGAAGAAATCCAACTAGCATGCGAAATCAAGAGAAGGAGCAGCTGCAGGACTGAGTGAAGGACAATTTCGCACACCCTGCAAAACCATAAGATGCAGCAAAAATGAATTTCGCACACCATGCGAATTTTCACATAGTTTGCGAAATCTTCCTGTGCACCGACTCCGTTTGATTTTTATTTCCAGATTTTTGTGTAAATTACTATTTTCTCCTTGTAATCAACCAATGATAGGATTTATTGGTTAGAAACTATAAAGGGGGTTGGAAAGACCTCTCTATATAATATCTTTTTGTATAATCTTTGAAAAAAACAACATTTGTAATTCCCGTAGGGAGAAAAATACAGAGCCCTTGCTCTGCCTTTCCTTCTCATTTTGTTTTCATTTTTGTTTCTAGCCAAACAACCTCTGAGGATGATTTCTCAGGAGATGAGTGGCTAAGTTTTACATTTCTTGGAGTGATGGAAACAAGGTGAAGGACCTGGATGCAAAGGTGGGAGTTTTCCTTGCTTTAAATGAAGGTAGTTGTTAACCATTAATGGTTTTTATTTCAAGGTTTAGCTTTAAATCCATTAGAATCACCTCGAATGGCCAATACTTGGTATGTTTTCCGGATTCTATGGATGCTTATTGCTAGATCCATGGATGTCCATTAGTTATCAAGTATGAGCCATTGGAAGGTGGTTCAAGGTGATAATCACCTTGAATGGCCAATACTTGGTAAGCTTTCCGGATTCTATGGATGCTTATTGCTATATCCATGGATGGTCATTAGTTATCAAGTATGAGCCATTGGAAGGTGGTTCAAGGTGAGGGTCTTTAGTGTTTGAAGCCATTAATGGGAAGCAACTACCATTTTTCATGAACCCTTTGGATCAAATCTTAATTGCTAAATACAAAATCGGTTCGGGAGATAACCATCCTTTATGTTATTGTCCCTAATGCGAGGAGAATATCTGAAATCTCCCTCTTTGCCTAAGGAACCCGATCCTAGTGACCTAAAGCTTCAAGAGACATTCTCTTTGTAGTTAACTTCAATTGCTATTTTTGCTTAACTTAAAATCAACTTTTTCAACCATAATTCCATTTTCTTTAAAAGCTAATTTTCATAAGGAAAAGCACCATTTCATTACCTTCACTAAAGTCACTTGTATGAAGAAAACCCATCCCTGTGGATGATCCTAAAGCCACTATACTATAGTAGCCATGCTACCCTAGTGTAAGGTGATTTAGGTTTTATTAATTTTGTTGATAACACCCGTTTGGTGCAAGAATCAAATGGCACCGTTGGCTGGGGACGAATCAAATGGCGTCGTTGCCAGGATGGTGCCAAAGTACATTGACATTACTTTTGGTGAACACTTGTGATCTTCATCACAAGTTTGGTGATTTTTCTTTTACTAATTCTTTTTCTTTGTCTCTATTTTAGCTTATCTTTTATTTAGTTTTTAGCTAACTGATTACTACCCAAAAAGTGCTATTTTACACCTTTAATGCATTATGTTTTAAGCACTTTTGTGTAGTAGTTCTCCATCTTTAGTCCAATTGGCATGTTAAGGACCTAGCAATGTCTTCTAATCATATTTGTGGCTAGTTTTAATGTTTTGACAGCTTTTTGGATCGTTAAAACAAGTCAAGCAAAGGAGAAAACCAAAGAGAAGCAAAGTGAAGAAAAATCAAAATGTAGCAGCTGCAGTCTTCTTTCGCACTTTTGGAGCACTTCCCGAAGTCCAATTTTTACATGCTATATACCATTTTAAAGCTCTTGAAGTCAAGAATCCAACGCTTCAAACCGTACACGATTTGGAGCTTAAATGAGGAAGATATGGCCTTCGGAAGCAAACTGCTCCAGGTTATGCGAAAATTTCGCATTCCACAAGAGGTTATGCGAATTTCGCATTCGGTTAAGCATAACGTTCGCATAACCCATGCGTGTTGCGAATTTTGCTCTGTTCTAGCCGACTCCACTTTAGATATTTTCCTTTGTATTTTGTGATGTAATTTCCTTTCTTATCCTTGTAACTAGCCAATCACAAGTTTTTCCTTTTGTAAAGACTATAAAAGGGGTGGAAATCACCTCTTGGATTATTATTGAATACGTATTACGTTTGACACTTAGAGTTTTTACAGAGCTCTTTCGTTTCTCTTTTCTCTTTGTTATTTTCTTTTTCTTGGAAGCCAAACAACCTCTGAGGATGTTTGCCCAGAGGATGAGAGGCTAAACTTCCGGTTTCTTGGAGTAAAGGAAGCTAGGTGAAAAGTCCAGATGAAATGGTGGAAAGCTCCCGTGCATTAAATTCAGGTAGTTGGAATTCATAAATGGCTTCTAAATCCAAAGTTTTGCTTTAAATCCCTTAGAATCACTTTGAATGACCAATACATGGTAAGCTTCAGGTCTTTATGGATGCTTATTGCTAGATTCATATTAGTCCATTAGTTATCATGTACGAGTCATTGGAAAGTGATTCAAGGTGAAGACCTATAGTGTCTTAAGCCATTAATGGACCTTGACTACCATTTCTATTGACCTATTATGGATTAAATCTTCATTGTCAAACCCATACCGGTTCGGGAAATAACTATAGGTTAAATCCCCAATGCGAGGAGAAAAATCCGAAATTTTCCACTTTCTATTCTGAACTTGATCCTAGCAACCCTTAGCTCCGGGAGACTTTCTTTCTTCCATTTTTAATTAGTTTATGTTAGTTTAGTTTCAAACACTTTCAAAACAAACTTTATTTTCTTTTAAACTTTAAGTTTTTTATTAAGGAAATCATTAAATACAATCTCTAATTTTAAGTATATCACTGGTAGAATGAAAACCCATCCCAGAGTTCGACCCTAGAGCCACTATACTATAGTAGCTTTGCTACATTAGTATGAGGTCATAGGTTTTATAAATGATTTTGATTAAATGACCCATTTGGAGTTACACGCGAATCAAAATGGCGCCGTTGCCGGGGATGGTGCCACTTTACAGTGATGCAACCTTTTAGAGGCTACTTGTGATTTCCATCACAAGTTTGGTGAATTCCTTTTTCACTAACTTCATTTCCTTTCATTTTATTTTTGTTAGGTTTATTTTCATTTTCTTTCTAACCTTAACTTTTTTCTAGGTTTTTTTGCTTTTGTTGTTTTTGTTTTATTTCAGGTAAGTAGTAACTTTTGTATGCCCTATTGGATTCGGGACCAAGAGGGAAGATTAGTAAGGATTGAGAATCCTCAAGACACAGAGTTGGATATTTGTGTTAACATCATGGACCCTCCACCAGAGGATCAGAATTCTCAACAAGGTCAAGGGGGTAATCCCAATGCATATTTATCCATGAGGGATAGAATGCACCCACCAAGGATGAGTGCACCCTCATGCATCATACCCCCTCTTGAGTAGCTGGTTATAAGGCCCCATATTGTGCCCCTTCTACCAACTTTCCATGGGATGGAGAGTGAGAATCCATATGCCCACATCAAGGAGTTTGAGGAGGTGTGCAATACCTTTAGAGAGGGAGGAGCTTCAATAGACTTGATGAGACTCAAGCTATTCCCTTTTACTTTGAAGGACAAGGCAAAAATATGGCTTAATTCTTTAAGGCCAAGGAGCATAAGGAATTGGGTTGATCTTCAGGCCGAATTTTTGAAGAAATTTTTCCCCACCCATAGGACCAATGGGTTGAAGAGACAAATCTCAAACTTTTCTGCTAAAGAAAATGAGAAGTTCCATGAATGTTGGGAAAGGTATATGGAGGCCATCAATGCTTGTCCTCATCATGGCTTTGATACATGGCTCTTGGTGAGCTATTTTTATGATGGAATGTCTTCCTCCATGAAGCAAATTCTTGAAACCATGTGTGGGGGAGATTTTATGAGCAAGAATCCGGAAGAAGCCATGGACTTTTTAAGTTATGTGTCTGAGGTGTCAAGAGGATGGGATGAGCCCAACTCAAGAGAGAAAGGGAAGTTTCCCTCTCAACCAACCCAAAATCCAAAAGGTGGAATGTATGTATTAAGTGAAGACATGGACATGAAAGCTAAGGTGGCAACAATAGCAAGGAGATTGGAAGAACTTGAGTTGAAAAAGATGCATGAAGTCCAAGCCATTTCCGAGACCCAAGCCCATGCCATGCCATGCACCATTTGCCAATCATGTGATCATGTGGTAGATGAGTGCCCAACCATGCCAGCTGTGAGGGAGATGTTAGGTGATCAAGCCAATGTTGTGGGGCAATTTAGGCCTAACAACAATGCACCTTATGGAAACACCTATAACTCAAGCTGGAGAAACCATCCAAATTTTTCTTGGAAACCAAGACCACCTCCATACCAACCACAAGCCCAAACCCAAGCACCTCAACAAACCTCTTCAAAGGAGCAAGCCATTGTGAACCTAAGTAAAGTCATGGGTGACTTTGTGGGTGAACAAAAGGCAATCAACTCCCAATTGCATCAAAAGATTGAAAATGTTGAGAGTTCTCAAATTAAGAGAATGGAGGGGATGCAAAATGATCTATCTCAGAAGATAGATAATATTCAATACTCCATCTCTAGGCTTACCAACCTCAACACTGTGAATGAGAAGGGAAAGTTTCCCTCTCAACCAAGCCAAAATCCCAAGGGTGTTCATGAAGTTGAAACTCAAGAGGGGGAGTCTTCAAAGTTGAGGGAGGTTAAAGCTGTGATCATTTTAAGGAGTGGAAAAGAGGTTGATCAACCCCTGCCTAAGGTGAAGCAAGATGAAGAACTCATGTCAAAGAAAACCTTGGTTAAAGAGAGCAATAACCAAGAAGAGAAGAGTGGGAAGAAAAGTGCATCCAAATCAAGCATTGAAGAAGAGCCAAGGATAGTGATTAAAGAGGATATGATGAAGAAACATATGCCTCCCCCTTTTCCTCAAGCTTTACATGGAAAGAAGGAAATCAAGAATTCATCAGAAATTCTTGAAGTCTTGAGACAAGTGAAAGTGAATATACCCTTACTTGATATGATCAAGCAAGTCCCCACATATGCAAAGTTTCTAAAGGACTTATGCACGGTCAAGAGAGGGTTACATGTGACAAAGAATGCATTCCTCACTGAGCAAGTAAGTGCTATCATTCAGAGTAAGTCTCCAGTTAAGTATAAAGATCCGGGATGCCCCACCATTTCAGTCAACATTGGAGGGACACATGTGGAGAAAGCTTTACTAGACTTGGGGGCAAATGTGAATTTGCTCCCATACTCTGTGTACAAGCAACTGGGACTTGGAGGATTGAAGCCCACAGCCATCACTCTCTCCTTAGCTGACAGGTCAGTCAAAATCCCAAGGGGGGTGATAGAGGATGTTCTAGTTCAAGTGGATAAATTCTACTATCCTGTGGATTTTGTTGTGCTTGATACTGATCCCACAGTGAAGGAAGCAAACTATGTACCAATCATCCTTGGGAAACCTTTTCTAGCTACCTCCAATGCCATCATCAATTGTAGAAATGGGGTGATGCAGCTCACATTTGGGAATATGACCTTGGAATTAAACATATTCCACCTATGCAAGAGGCATCTTCACCCAGAAGAGGAGGAAGGATTGGAGGAGGTATGCTTGATCAACACCTTGGTTGAAGAGCATTGTGACAAGAATTTACAAGAGAGCTTGAGTGAAAGCCTTGAAATGTTTGAAGAAGGGTTACCTGAACCCTCTGATGTTCTAGCCATCATGTCTCCTTGGAGGAGACGGGAAGAGATCTTACCACTGTTCAACCAGGAAGACTCACAAGAAGCAACTGTGGAGGACCCTCCAAAGCTTGTTTTGAAGCCGCTTCTGTTGATTTGAAATATGCATATTTGGAGGAAAATGAGAAATGTCCAGTGGTAGTTTCTTCAACTCTTACTAGTGATCAAGAGGATAATCTTTTGGGAGTCCTCAGGAAATGCAAGAAAGCCATTGGATGGCAAATTTCTGATCTGAAAGGGATTAGCCCTTTGGTGTGCACCCACCATATCTATATGGAGGATGATGCAAAACCAGGTGAGGCAGCCCCAGAGGAGGTTGAATCCTCACATGCAAGAGGTGGTGAGGGGTGAAGTTCTGAAGCTACTCCAAGCCGGGATCATATATCCCATTTCGAGACGGTTTGTGGGTGAGCCCCACCCAAGTAGTCCCAAAGAAATCTGGAATCACTATGGTCCAGAATGAGAAAGGGGAGGAAGTCTCTACACGTCCTACCTCAGGATGGAGGGTGTGTATAGACTATAGGAGGTTGAATTCAGTGACTAGGAAGGACCATTTCCCTTTGCCTTTCATGGACCAAGTCCTTGAGAGAGTCTCAGGGACATCCTTTCTATTGTTTTCCGGATGGGTACTCGGGTACTTCCAAATAGAGATTGATTTGGAAGATCAAGAAAAGACAACCTTTACTTGCCCCTTTGGTACTTTTGCGTATAGGAGAATGCCCTTTGGGTTATGTAATGCTCCTGCAACTTTCCAAAGATGTATGCTAAGCATCTTCAGTGATATGGTGGAGTGCATCATGGAAGTCTTCATGGATGACATCACTGTTTATGGAAGTTCTTATGAGGAGTGTTTGTTGCATTTAGAAGCTGTTCTCCAAAGATGTATTGAGAAAGACCTAGTGCTAAATTGGGAGAAGTGCCATTTTATGGTACAACAAGGGATTGTCTTAGGACATATCATCTCCAAGAAGGGCATTGAGGTAGATAAGGCAAAGGTGGAGCTAATTGTTAAGTTGCCACCTCCCACAAATGTTAAAGGAATTAGGCAATTCTTAGGACATGCCGGGTTCTATAGGAGGTTCATTAAGGATTTCTCAAAAATCTCAAAGCCTCTTTGTGAACTCTTGGTAAAAGATGCCAAGTTTGTGTGGGATGAGAAGTGTCAGAAGAGTTTTGAGGAACTGAAGCAATTCCTCACAACTGCACCAATAGTGAGAGCCCCAAATTGGAAATTACCTTTTGAGGTAATGTGTGATGCAAGTGACCTTGCTATGGGGGCTGTCTTGGGGCAAAGAGAAGATGGAAAGCCCTATGTGATTTACTATGCTAGCAAAACTTTGAACGAGGCTCAAAGGAACTACACAACTACTGAGAAGGAGTTGTTGGCGGTAGTTTTTGCCTTGGATAAGTTTCGTGCTTATTTGGTAGGGTCTTCTATAGTGATGTTCACTGACCATTCCGCCTTGAAGTACTTGCTAACCAAGCAAGATGCCAAGGCAAGATTGATAAGATGGATCCTTTTGCTCCAAGAATTCAATCTCCAAATCCGGGATAAAAAAGGGGTAGAAAATGTGGTAGCAGACCACTTGTCAAGACTTGTGATATCACATGACTCACATAGTCTGCCTATCAATGATGACTTCCCTGAGGAGTCTCTCATGTCAATAGAGGTAGCTCCATGGTATTCTCACATTGCAAATTTCCTGATTCTTTGGAGAAGTACCAAGTGAGTGGAGTGCCCAAGATAAGAGGCATTTCTTTGCTAAGATCCATGCCTATTATTGGGAGGAGCCTTTTCTCTTCAAATATTGTGCGGATCAAATCATAAGGAAATGTGTTCCTGAACAAGAGCAATTAGGAATTCTTTCCCATTGCCATGATAATGCATGTGGAGGTCATTTTGCCTCCCGTAAAAACAGCAATGAAAGTGATCCAATCGGGTTTTTGGTGGCCCTCTCTTTTCAAGGATGCCCACTCTATGTGCAAGGGATGTGATCGGTGTCAAAGGCTTGGTAAGCTAACACGCCGAAATATGATGCCCTTGAATCCTATCTTGATAGTGGATGTCTTTGATGTTTGGGGGATAGACTTCATGGGACCATTTCCAATGTCGTTTGGACATTCCTACATTTTGGTGGGAGTGGATTATGTCTCTAAGTGGGTAGAAGCAATCCCATGTAGGAGCAATGATCATAAGGTGGTTCTTAAATTCCTCAAGGACAACATCTTTGCAAGATTTGGAGTGCCTAAGGCCATTATCAGTGATGGAGGAACCCATTTTTGCAATAAACCTTTTGAGACTCTTCTAGCCAAGTATGGGGTTAAGCACAAGGTAGCTACACCTTATCACCCTCAAACAAGTGGCCAAGTTGAGTTAGCCAACCGGGAAATCAAGAATATACTGATGAAGGTGGTGAATGTGAATAGGAAGGATTGGTCTATTAAGCTCCTGGATTCCTTATGGGCTTATAGGACCGCTTACAAGACCATTCTTGGAATGTCTCCTTATCGCCTTGTTTATGGCAAAGCGTGTCATCTTCCAGTGGAGGTTGAATATAAAGCATGGTGGGCAATCAAGAAGCTCAACATGGATTTGACAAGAGCCGGGTTGAAGAGATGTTTGGATTTAAATGAGTTGGAGGAAATGAGGAATGATGCTTACCTCAATTCAAAAATTGCAAAAGAGAGGTTGAAGAAATGGCATGATCAATTGGTAAATCAAAAGAATTTTGCCAAGGGACAAAGAGTCTTGCTTTATGACTCTAAGCTTCATCTTTTTCCGGGAAAGTTGAAATCAAGGTGGACAGGTCCTTTCACAATTCATGATGTGCAATCAAATGGAGTAGTGGAACTACTCAACTTCAATAGCACTCGAACTTTCAAAGTGAATGGGCATCGTCTCAAGCCCTATTTAGAATCATTTTCCCGAGACAAGGAGGAATTCATCCTCCTTGATCCGCCTCCAACATGAAAATACTTGGTTTATGGATGAACTTAGTCTTCTCAAAGACTAAAAATTTCATCCTCTTTTTGTTTTCTTTTAAGTTGATTTTAATTTAATCTAGTTTTTTTTCTTTCTTTCTTGTGTTTTTCCATGCTTTGATTTTTATTTTTTTGACTTTAATGTCGTTCTAATGTGTTTTGAATTGGTTTTTTTAGTGTTAACATTCAGGTGGGAAAGCTTGAAGAATGAAGTCATGGTGAAAGCAAGGCAAAACAGGGGAGAAAAAACCAAGTCTCAGCCATTTTCGCATAACATTTCCTGTAATGCGAAATTTTCGCATAACATACCCCTTATGCGAAAATGCTTTTGTGGCAATTTCAAAAAAAAAAACATGCTCTCGGTCCCTTCCCAAAATCCCTTATGCGAATTTCACAGGAATGCGAACCGAATGCGAACCATATGCGAATTCGTTTTTGAGACAAATTTGAAAAACCATGCTCTCTGTCTGAATTTCACAGGAATGCGAAATTTTCGCATTACATAAGGGGTAATGCGAAATTTGCATTTCCTCTTTAAAGACCGTGTCCTCCTCTTCCCATGCTCAATTTCTTCTTCATTTCTCATACAACCTCTCTTCCAATCACCAAATCCCTTCCTTAAGTTTCCTTTCTTCATCATTCCCCACTCTCATCACCACCATAGCAGCCCATCTCCATAACTCCACCTCATAGCCGCGGCAGTCACTATTCATCACCGTCCAACCCTTCAATTTTCAGCTCTTTTCACCATCAAAAACCTTCCAATTCCTCACTCAACACTCTAAATCCATCCCTCAATCAATTTCAGCCCTGTACTTACCAATCCAAAACCTCAAGCTAAGCATTCAAGCCACATTTTCTTCAAAGAGAACCCATGGCCGCCGGGTAGAGGAGCTCCAATTTTCAAAATTTCTTCATGAAAAAACTCCAATTTTCAAGCCTATTCACCATGAAAAATTCTTTTCTTACCTTAGCCAACATTTCCCACCCTCAAAAGCCAAAAATTTCCACAATTTGAAGGAGCTTCAAAACATCAAGTGGGCGTGTGAATAGTGCAAATGCGAAAATTTCGCATTCCACCATGTGAATAGTGCAAATGCGAATTTCGCATTCCCTTTCCCCCATATGCGAAATTTTCGCATAACCCTACCTGGTGCGAATTTTTCACTTTTTCCATCTCTGCCCTCCCCAATCCAAAGCCTGTGAGCCTCATTTCATTACTTCATTATGCCTAAGACCCGAGGAGGACATACCTCAGCTCCCGAGAGCAGTGAGAGAGCTGCCCCTGTGCGGGCCCCACTAGATGCGCCGCCACATTTAGCTGATTCTGCCTCTCAGAGCAGATACCATACGAGGAGAGCATCTGCCACACCTATGGCCCTTACTCAGATTCCACCCCGGGGTCCTCCTACAAAGAAAGCCAAGACTTCGGGGCCGGTGTGAGTCCTCTAGAGCACCTCGGGATTCACGGTCTCGGCCCGCCATCCGCCAGTGCCCTAGACCCAGTTCGCCCATTGAGGGCCACTCGGATTGCCGATCCAAAGCATTTCATGTCGAGTCATATTTTGAGCACACTACTTTGCGTCAGCAGACTGACTTGCGGGATTCATACAGCCTACTTGAGAGGTACCATCTTGTACCCTTTATGACTCCGCCTCAGTTCTTTTATCCTCGAGTAGTTTTAGACTTTTACCGGTCTATGACTACTCGTGGCGTCCTACACCAGCCTCGATACTTTTTACCATTGATGGACGCTGTAGTATTTTGGGTGCTCGGCAGTTGCCGAGGCTTTCCATATCCCTTATGCACCCGCTGATCCCACTTTATTTAGGCAGCTGGGTCCCACTTTCCGAGTGGGACATGGTTCGTAGCCTATCTCGAGGGACATCTTCCCAGAGGACCATTTTCAGGAGGGAGCTTCTCCCAGGGATGCTCTTAGTTGATGTGGTGCTTCGCACCAACCTTTTTCCTCTTCAAAGATACTGATACGGGCGAGGGGCCATTTTAGAGGCATTATTTCGTATCTCTGAGGGCTACTACTTTGGTCCTCATCATTTGATTATGGCCGTTCTCCTCCATTTTGAGGAGAAGGTGCATAAGCGGCGTCTTACGAGGGCGGCCTCCATTCATTACTTTTTCCTCTACTGCTTTGCCATGTTTTGGCACATATGGGTTTTCCTGCAGACCCTCAGGCTGAGCCCCGTCGCCATTGTCGAGAGAGCTTCTCTCTTGAACACTGGACTCAGCTATCGCTCCATCAGCATTCCCCGGAACTTCCCGAGCCAAGGGAAGTCCCTCCTGCTCCATCCACTTCAGTTCCCTTGGAGCCCGTACCAGAGGCAGCATCATCTGATGCCCCACCTGCTGTTCTTCCTACCGCAGAGCCGCCCATCACTATCCCTGGTTCAGAGTACCGTGCCTTGCTTGCTTCTTTTCAGACTCTGACCACTACTCAGACGGCCATTATGGAGCGCATGAACCATTTCCAGACTCAGCAGGACCAGCAGACTCTCATTCTCCGTGACATTCAGTAGCACCTCGGTCTTGTGCCACCAGCTCCACCTCAGCAAGGTGCCTTCCTCGGTTCAACGAGAGGACCCTTCCTATCCACCGAGGAGCCTACTACTTGATCATACGATCACTCCTCTCCCTTTTTTGTATCTATATTCTATGTTTTTGGATGTCTTATGTATTTTGGACCACTTTTATACTGGGATTGGATATATTCCATGTTTGTCTTGTATATTATACACTCTCAGTTTATATAGACATCTTCCTTTTTGTATATTTTAGTTATTCCTTTTTATTTCCTCTAATCATCATTCTTATGATTTTTCTTTTCTTATGCAACATGTGGTTTCTCCTCTCTATTCAGAGTACCGTACTATCAGGAGGTATCACTTCCTCCCTTTTATTACCATTTTCTTTTAGAACATTGGGGACAATGTTCATCCTAGTTGGGGGGAGAGTTGAGGAAGTAATTTGTTGAATCTTTTTGGTTAAGTTATGTTGCTAACAAATTTTTTTTGCAAACTCTCCTTGTTTTCTTAAAGATAAATTCTCAAAAATAAATAGGAGAAATTAAATTCTTATCTTATTGCCATAGTCTTAGAGTTTGTATTATGCTTATTAAAGTTGATAAATTGTTGAAGCTCCTTTTGATTTCAATCTTAAGTCTTCCACTCTAATCTTTTCACACACCCGAACACATTAGATTCCGAGTTATAAGATGGAAAACTTTTTCACCCCCTAAACTTAGGAAATTTTTGACTTGGTGCCATTGACCTCATTCTATTAGTGTTGGGACACCTTATAAAAGGCCAATGTGTCTTATGAAAAATTTTTTTGCTTCACTTGCTTTGAAACCCAAGCAAGGTCCGAGGGGTATATGGTGAAAATCTTTAAAACCTGATGCCCTAAGCCTTCAATGGTTGGGAGCCACCGACCTCACTGCTCGTTACATGGGTGGATGGGTGGAGTATATACTTAAAAAAAAAAAAAAAAAAAAAGGGTGCGTTCTTAGCCTTCTATATATGAGTTAGTGTTGCTAAAGTTAGAGAAAAACCTTAGTTGGGGGGAGAATATAGTTTGTCACACTATAACTGGAAACTAAGCATCTTAACACTTAGATTTTTGTGGAAGATTAAGAGTTGGTCCTTAGGGAGTGGAAATTATTTTGATACTCAAATTTGCATAATGCCCGCTCTTGGAATGTTGTGATAGGTAAGTTATTTGATGACTCTTGTTGATGATTGAGTTTTATATCCTTGACTTGCCACGAGAGAGTTTGATCTAATCATGCCACTTGGTTATTTTTTGGAGTGATCAGCATGATTTTGTAAATTATTATATTATCTATTTTTCTTTATTTTTCTTTCCTTCATTGCTCAGGGACTAGCAATGTGTCAGTTGGGGGGAGTGATTACTACCCAAAAAGTGCTATTTTACACCTTTAATGCATTATGTTTTAAGCACTTTTGTGTAGTAGTTCTCCATCTTTAGTCCAATTGGCATGTTAAGGACCTAGCAATGTCTTCTAATCATATTTGTGGCTAGTTTTAATGTTTTGACAGCTTTTTGGATCGTTAAAACAAGTCAAGCAAAGGAGAAAACCAAAGAGAAGCAAAGTGAAGAAAAATCAAAATGTAGCAGCTGCAGTCTTCTTTCGCACTTTTGGAGCACTTCCCGAAGTACAATTTTTACATGCTATATACCATTTTAAAGCTCTTGAAGTCAAGAATCCAACGCTTCAAACCGTGCACGATTTGGAGCTTAAATGAGGAAGATATGGCCTTCGGAAGCAAACTGCTCCAGGTTATGCGAAAATTTCGCATTCCACAAGAGGTTATGCGAATTTCGCATTCAGTTCGCATAACGTTCGCATAACCCATGCGTGTTGCGAATTTTGCTCTGTTCTAGCCGACTCCACTTTAGATATTTTCCTTTGTATTTTGTGATGTAATTTCCTTTCTTATCCTTGTAACTAGCCAATCACAAGTTTTTCCTTTTGTAAAGACTATAAAAGGGGTGGAAATCACCTCTTGGATTATTATTGAATACGTATTACGTTTGACACTTAGAGTTTTTACAGAGCTCTTTCGTTTCTCTTTTCTCTTTGTTATTTTCTTTTTCTTGGAAGCCAAACAACCTCTGAGGATGTTTGCCCAGAGGATGAGAGGCTAAACTTCCGGTTTCTTGGAGTAAAGGAAGCTAGGTGAAAAGTCCAGATGAAATGGTGGAAAGCTCCCGTGCATTAAATTCAGGTAGTTGGAATTCATAAATGGCTTCTAAATCCAAAGTTTTGCTTTAAATCCCTTAGAATCACTTTGAATGACCAATACATGGTAAGCTTCAGGTCTTTATGGATGCTTATTGCTAGATTCATATTAGTCCATTAGTTATCATGTACGAGTCATTGGAAAGTGATTCAAGGTGAAGACCTATAGTGTCTTAAGCCATTAATGGACCTTGACTACCATTTCTATTGACCTATTATGGATTAAATCTTCATTGTCAAACCCATACCGGTTCGGGAAATAACTATAGGTTAAATCCCCAATGCGAGGAGAAAAATCCGAAATTTTCCACTTTCTATTCTGAACTTGATCCTAGCAACCCTTAGCTCCGGGAGACTTTCTTTCTTCCATTTTTAATTAGTTTATGTTAGTTTAGTTTCAAACACTTTCAAAACAAACTTTATTTTCTTTTAAACTTTAAGTTTTTTATTAAGGAAATCATTAAATACAATCTCTAATTTTAAGTATATCACTTGGTAGAATGAAAACCCATCCCAGAGTTCGACCCTAGAGCCACTATACTATAGTAGCTTTGCTACGTTAGTATGAGGTCATAGGTTTTATAAATGATTTTGATTAAATGACCCATTTGGAGTTACACGCGAATCACTAACCTTAACCTCTTCTTAGAATTGTATTTCTTTTGTTTTCTTTGTTTTTGTTTCAGTGATCTCTAGTTGTACATGCCCTATTGGATAAGAGATATTGAGAGAAGACTTGTGAAGATTGAAACTCCTCAAGAAACTGAGTTGGAAGTGTGCTTGAACATCATGGATGTTCCACCTGAAGAACAGAATAGCCAACATGGTCAAGAGGATAATTTCAATGCATACCGATCCATGAGGGACCACATGCATCCACCTCGTATGAGTGCACCTTCATGCATAGTGCCTCCCACTAAGCAGCTAGTAATCCGACCTCACATTGTGCCACTCCTACCTACTTTCCATGGGATGGAAAGTGAGAATCCCTACTTGCATATTAAGGAATTCGAGGAGGTTTGTAATACATTCCAAGAAGGAGGAGCTTCAATTGACTTGATGAGGCTCAAGCTATTTCCTTTCACCTTGAAGGATAAGGCCAAGATTTGGCTCAATTCTCTAAGGCCAAGGAGTATCCGAACGTGGACTAATTTGCAATCCGAGTTTCTCAAGAAGTTCTTCCCTACTCATAGGACCAATGGTTTGAAAAGACAAATTTTGAACTTCTCAGCTAAAGAGAATGAGAAATTCTATGAGTGTTGGGAGAGGTACATGGAAGCTATTAATGCTTGTCCTCACCATGGCTTTGACACATGGCTCTTAGTGAGCTAATTTTACGATGGTATGTCTTCTTCAATAAAGCAACTCCTAGAAACTATGTGTAGAGGAGACTTCATGAGTAAGAATCCGGAGGAAGCCATGGACTTTTTGAGTTATGTGGCTGAAGTTTCAAGAGGATGGGATGAACCAAACGCTAGAGAGGTGGGAAGAATGAAGTCTCAACCTAATGCTAAGGGTGGGATGTATGTTTTGAATGAAGACATTGACATGAAGGCAAAGGTTGTAGCTATGGCAAGGAGATTGGAAGAGCTAGAAATGAAGAAGGTACAAGAAGTGCAAACCATTTCTGAGACATCAGTGCAAGCTATGCCTTGTTCCATTTATCAATCTTATGAGCACTTGGTGGAGGAGTGTCCTACCATTCCAGTAGCGAGAGAGATGTTTGGTGATCAAGAAAATGTTATTGGTCAATTCAAGCCTAATAACAATGCTTCATATGGAAACACCTACAATTCAAATTGGAGGAACCATCCAAAATTCTCTTGGAAACCAAAGCCACCTTAGTACACACAACCTACTCAAGCACCTCAACAAGCCTCGAATCTTGAACAAGCTATTGTGAACCTTAGCAAGGTTGTGGGAGACTTTGTGGGAGATCAGAAGTCCATCAATGCTCAACTGAATCAGAAAATTGACAGTGTGGAGAGTACATTGAACAAAAGGATGGATGGGATGCAAAATGATCCATCTCAGAAGATAGACAATGTCCAATATGCAATCTCAAGGCTTACCAACCTCAACACAGTGCAAGAGAAAGGAAAGTTTCCTTCTCAACCTCATCAAATTCCCAAAGGCATCCATGAAGTGGAGGCTTAAGAGGGAGAATATTCAAATGTGAAGGAAGTCAAAGTAGCTATCACCTTGAGGAGTGGTAAAGAGGTTGATCAGCCCACATCCAAGCCAAAGCATAATGAAGAGAGTGTAGCAGAAAAAGAAATGAGTGAGGAAGTTAAAGAAAAGAGAAAAAAGAAAAGTATAAAGAAAGATGACCATGATTCTAGTGTGGATGAAGAACCCGAGAGGATAGTCAAGGAAGATATGATGAAGAAACACATGCCTCCACCTTTCCCCCAAGCTTTGTATGGCAAAAAGGGAACCAATAATGCATCATAAATTTTTGAAGTGTTGAGGCAAGTGAAGGTCAATATCCCTTTGCTAGACATGATCAAACAAGTGCCGACATATGCAAAATTCTTGAAGGACTTATGCACTGTAAAGAGAGGGTTGAATGTGAACAAGAAAGCCTTCTTAACTGAGCAAGTGAGTGCCATCATACAGTGCAAGTCTCCAGTGAAGTACAAAGATCCGGGCTGCCTTACCATCTCAGTGAGTATTGGAGGGACTTGTGTGGAGAAAGCTTTGTTGGACTTGGGAGTAAGTGTGAATTTGCTACCCTACTCTGTCTACAAGTAGTTGGGACTTGGAGAGTTAAAGCCAACATCCATCACTCTATCTCTGGCAGATAGATCAGTGAAGATTCCAAGAGGGATGATCGAAGATGACTTGGTTCAAGTTGACAAATTCTACTATCCAGTGGATTTTGTTGTTCTTGATACGGATCTAGTTGTCAAAAGAACTAATTATGTTCCTATCATACTTGGAAGACCATTCCTAGCTACATCAAATGCAATCATCAATTGTAAGAATGAAGTCATGCAACTCATGTTTGGAAACATGACATTAGAGCTCAACATCTTCCATTTGTGCAAGAAGCATATCCATCCAGAAGAAGAAGAAGGTCTAGAGGAAGTGTGCATGATTGACACTTTAGTGGATGAGCATTGTGATTAAAGAATGCAGGAGGATTTGATTGAGAGTCTTGGGGATCTTGATGAAGGGTTACCTGAACCCTTAGATTTGCTTGTTATCCTCTCCTTGGAGAAGGAGAGAAGAAATTCTACCCTTATTCAATGAAGAGGAGACATAAAGAGCTGCTAAGGAGGAACCCCCAAAGCTTATTCTTAAGCCACTACCCACAGAGTTGAAGTATGCATACTTGGAAGAAGACAAGCAGTGCCCTATTGTTATATCTTCAATTCTTACCATTCATCAGGAGGATTGTCTACTTGAAGTCCTTAGAAGATGTAAGAAGGCAATAGGGTGGCAAATTTCTGATTTGAAAGGGATCAGCCCTTTAGTCTGCACCCATCATATTTAGATGGAGGATGAAGCTAAGCCAGTTCATCAACCTCAGAGAAAGTTGAACCCTCACATGCAAGAGGTGGTACAAGCTGAAGTTCTTAAGCTGCTTGAGGCCGGTATTATCTACCCTATATTAGATAGCCCATGGGTAAGTCTTACTCAAGTTGTGCCAAATAAGTCTGGGATCAGGGTGGTACAAAATGATAAGGGAGAAAATGTCTCTACACGCCTCACTACAGGTTGGAGGGTGTGTATCGATTACAGGAGATTGAATGCAGTGACAAGGAAGGACCATTTCCCGTTGCCCTTTATTGATCAGGTGCTTGAGAGGGTCTCTGGGCATCCTTTTTATTGTTTCTTAGATGGCTACTCCGGGTACTTTCAGATAGAAATTGATGTTGAAGACCAGGAGAAGACCACTTTCACATGCCCATTTGGCACCTATGCATACAGGAGAATGTCTTTCGGCTTATGTAATGCACCCGCAACTTTCCAAAGATGCATGTTAAGCATTTTCAACGCTATGGTGTAGCGTATTATGGAAGTCTTTATGGATGATATCACCATATATGGAAGTGCATTTGATGACTGCTTGGTCAACCTAGAAGCTGTTATGAACCGATGCATTGAGAAAGACTTAGTGCTTAACTGGGAGAAGTGCCATTTCATGGTACAACAAGGGATTGTCCTTGGGCACATCATCTCCAAGCAAGGCATTGAAGTTGACAAAGCAAAGGTTGAACTTATTGTCAAGTTGCCATCCCCAACAAATGTCAAAGGAGTAAGGCAATTCCTTGGCCATGCCAGGTTCTATAAGAGGTTTATCAAGGATTTCTCTAAGCTTGCAAGGCCTCTTTGTGAACTATTGGTGAAGGATGCTAAATTCATATGGGATGATAGATGCCAAAGGAGTTTTGAACAATTGAAGCTATTTATGACAACTGCACCAATAGTGAGGGCTCCCAACTGGCAACTGCCTTTTGAGGTAATGTGTGATGCTAGTGACTTTGCCATAGGAGCTGTTCTTGGGCAAAGAGAAGATGGAAAAGCCTATGTGATCTACTATGCGAGCAAGACATTGAATGAGGCGCAAAGAAACTACACAACCACCGAGAAAGAATTGTTAGCTATAGTTTTTGCCTTGGATAAGTTTCGTGCTTACTTGGTGGGGTCCTTCATTGTGGTTTTCACTTATCACTCTAATTTGAAGTATCTGTTGACTAAGCAAGATGCTAAAGCAAGGCTGATTAGATGGATCATCTTGCTTCAAGAGTTCAATCTCCATAGCAAAGACAAGAAAGGAGTGGAAAATGTGGTAGCAGACCACCTTTCAAGACTAGCTATTGCACATAATTCCCATGGTTTGCCCATTAATGATGATTTTCTAGAGGAGTCTCTCATGTTGGTGGAAGTTGCTCCTTGGTATGCTCACATTAGTAACTACCTAGTTGATTACTACTCAAAAAGTGCTATTTGATAGCTTGTAATTAATCCTTTTAAACACTTTTGAGTAGTAGTTTTGGCCTTTTAACTCAATTGACATGTTAAGGACCCTTGAAAGCAATTTTAATCACTTTGTGTAAGTTTTGGTGTTTTTGTTAGTAATTTGATCACCAAAGCAATCCAAGATTGAGGAGAGTTATGAGGAATCTTGGGCAAATCTTGGAAGTCATTTGCCAAAAGTAAATCCGGAATGCAAGGAGAAAAAGTAAAGAGAATCTGCCATGAAGCATATTCTTGATGACAGTGGTAGCAGCCACTTTTGGAGCACTTTTTGAAGTCCAATTGATGTATGCTATATACCATTTCAAAGCTCAGGAAGTAAAAAATCCAATGCTTCAAACGGTGTGCAATTCGGAGTTGAAACGAAGAAGTTGCAGCCATTGCAAGCCAATCACTCCAAGCTGAAGGAAGCATTCTGCAAAGTGTTACGAAATCACCCTTTTGTTGCGAAGTGATTTCGCAGCCTTTTTGTACAGTGTGGTGGATTTCCTCCTGAAGTTGCCAGATATATACGACAAGATGGAAGCTGGGAACCTCAAGATGGAAGCCAACTTCGCAGCCCTGCGAGAAGAGCTGTTTGTTGCAAAATGATTTCGTAGCCCTTCTTGAGTGTCTGCGAAATCTCGCAGACACCATTTTCTCTTGCGAAATGGTCCCTGGAGCATCCTGATATTTGCTACCGACATTGGGAGATATTTTCCATCAGATTTTTGTTGTCTAAATCCCAAAATACTCATTGTAAGCCACCAATTACAAGATTCCTTAGCTTTTAAGTTAGTAAAAAGAGAAAATATCTATGTAATAATTAGTTTTATATTATGTTCATAATATAAAGAGAAAATATACCTCTCGGGAGCCTGTTCTCAAAAGAGGAGACCTTTTGTAAAGTTTGGGAAAGCAAGTAAAGTTCAGGCCCTTTGTTTTGCCTTACCTTCTCACTTTGTATTTTCATTTTCTTACTAAGTTATGCACTCTCTAAGGAATTTTCCCCAGAGAATGAGTAACTAAACCTTTAGTTCCTTGGAGCTAAGGTTGCCGGGGAAGGTTCCAAGTGCAAGAATGCAAAACTTTGTGGTTTCAGCCATTAATGAAGAGGAAGTGAAGTCCTTTAGTGATTTCTATGTTTTTAGTTAACTTAAAACACCTTAGAGTCACCTAGGCCAACACTTGGTAAGGCAAGTGATTTCCAACCATGGAGATGCACTAGTTTACCCCTTGCGAGCCTCTGGGAGGTGACTTTAGGGTAGGATTTTCTAGAAGTGCCAACACTTGGTAAGATTTTGGACTGTAAGGAGACATCCATTAGTTATCTTTTGCGAGCTTTTGACGGGTAATCCAAGGTTAAAGATCACCTTGAATGGTTAAGGCTTAGTGAGAGGCTTAAACCATTGCAAGTTGCATCAGTGAGAGAATTAAAGTTGAAATCTAATTAAAGGATGTATCTGTACAACATCGTTTAGAGAATTGACTATATGTTGAATCTCTAATGCGAGGAAATGAACCATTTGATCGGAGCTATGTCTTTTGCATGAGGAACCACCCCAGTAAGCCTAATTCTCCAAGGAATGCTTTTCTTCCTAAGTTATTCCCATTACTTATTCTGTTAGTTAGTTTAAATCTAAATCTTTACCAATCAAAGTTTGTGTTTTATTTCTTAAGCTAACCTTGAAATGAAACAAGACCAATTCACTTTGAATTGGTATCATTGATAGCTTACTAATCCTTCCCAGTGAACGATCCTAGAGCCGCTATACTATAGTAGCTTTTTCTTTGCTACCCTAGTATATGGTGTTATAGGTTATAAATTTTGTTGATTACTCCCTCAATCAAGGAGCACCAGCTGGACACGAATCAGCTGAGACACCAATTGGGCACGAATCAAATGGCGCCATTGGCGGGGAAGGTGTCAAGTTTATAGTGATACCATTTTAGAGCACTTGTGATTTTCATCACAAGTTGGTAACGTTTCTTTCACTTTACTAATTCTCATTCTTTCTTTCTTTATTTATAATCCAAGTTTATCTTTTAAAATTTAGCCTAGTTTAATTTTGTTGTTGTAGCCCTGTTTCCGTTTGTTGTCCTTTGTTTTTATTTAAGTTGCAGATAGATACTAGTTGTGTATGCCAAAGTTGATACGAGACAGTGGAGGAAGGCTTGTTAAGTGTGATACACCTCATAACAAAGAATTCGAATTGAGCTTGAATATCATGGAGGCTACACCTGAAGATAAGCATAGTCACCAAGGTCGTCAAGACAATCTCAATGAATTCAGATCAATAAGGGACCACATGCATCCACCTCGTATGAGTGCACCATCATGTATAGTGCCCCCTACAGAGCAACTAGTGATCAGACCGTATCTTGTTCCACTTCTACCAACTTTCCATGGGATGGAAAGTGAGAATCCTTATGCACACATCAAGGAATTTGAAGATGTTTGTAATACATTCCAAGAGGGAGGAGCTTCAATTGATTTGATGAGGCTTAAGTTATTTCCTTTTACTTTAAAGGATAAAGCCAAAATTTGGCTTAATTCTTTAAGGCCAAGGAGTATTCGTTCTTGGACTGACTTACAAGCTGAATTCCTCAAGAAATTTTTTCCCACTCATAGAACAAATGGCTTGAAAAGGCAAATTTCAAACTTCTCAGCTAAAGAGAATGAGAAATTCTATGAGTGTTGGGAAAGATATATGGAAGCTATAAATGCTTGCCCTCACCATGGCTTTGATACTTGGCTATTGGTGAGCTATTTTTATGATGGGATGTCCTCTTCAATGAAGCAACTCCTCGAGACAATGTGTGGAGGAGATTTCATGAGCAAAAATCCAGAGGAAGCTATGGATTTCTTGAGTTATGTAGCTGAAGTTTCAAGGGGATGGGATGAACCAACCAAAGGAGAAGTGGGGAAGATGAAGTCTCAACTGAATGCGTTCAATGCTAAGGCTGGGATGTATACCTTGAAAGAAAATGATGATATGAAAGCAAAGTTGGCAGCTATGACAAGAAGATTGGAGGAGCTGGAGCTGAAAAGAATACATGAAGTGCAAGCTGTTGCTGAAGCACCAGTGCAAGTGAAGCTGTGTCCCAATTGTCAATCATATGAACATTTGGTGGAGGAATGCCTGCAATTTCAGCTGAAAGGGAAATGTTTAGAGATCAAGCAAATGTTGTTGGACAATTTAAGCCCAATAACAATGCTCCTTATAGAAATACCTACAACTCAAGTTGGAGGAATCATCCAAATTTCTCATGGAAGGCTAGAGCAACTCAGTACCAACAGCCGGATCCACCATCTCAACAATCTTCAAGTCTTGAACAAGCAATGGCTAATCTCAACAAGGTAGTGGGAGATTTTGTTGCAAACCAAGAAGCCACCAACGCTCAAATCAATCAAAGAATTGACAGAGTGGAGAGTACTTTGAATAAAAGGATGGATGAATGCAAAATGATATGAACCAAAAGTTTGATAACATCCAATATTCAATTTCAAGGCTTACAAATTTGAATACACTGCAAGAAAAGGGAAGATTTCCTTCTCAACCCCACCAAAACCCCAAAGGTGTCCATGAAGTGGAAAGCTAAGAGGGAGAATCATCGCAGATGAAAGATGTCAAAGCCTTGATCACTCTAAGGAGTGGTAAAAAAATTGAGAAGCCAACACCCGAGCCATATGTTGAGAAAGAGGAAGAGATAAAGAAAGGAAAGGAACTGGAGGATAAAGAGAGTGAGATCAGTGAGAAAAGAAGGACTCTGATTCAACCATGAATGTAATTCTAGAGAAGGAACTTCTTGAAGGAAGAAATGCTGAAGAAATCAACTTGTCCACCTTTTCCTCAAGCATTACATGGGAAAAAGGGGATTAGAAATGCAGCTGAAATCCTTGAAGTATTAAGACAAGTGAAAGTAAATATCCCACTGCTGGATATGATTAAACAAGTTCCAACGTATGCAAAATTCCTAAAGGACTTATGTACTATCAAAAGAGGGTTGACTGTAAACAAGAAAGCCTTCTTGACTGAGCAAGTAAGTGCAATCTTGCAATGTAAATCTCCTCTGAAGTACAAAGACCCGGGAAGTCCTACCATTTCAGTCATGATTGGAGGAAAGATAGTGGAGAAAGCCTTGTTAGACTTGGGAGCAAGTGTGAATTTGCAGCCATAGTCCGTCTACAAGCAATTGGGACTTGGAGAATTGAAGCCAACAACAATCACTCTATCTCTAGTAGATAGATCAGTAAAAATTCCAAGGGGGGTAATTGAGGATGTCTTGGTTCAAGTGGATAATTTCTACTATCCAGTAGATTTTATTGTTCTTGATACAGATCCTACTGTAAATGAAGCTAATTTAGTTCCTATCATCCTTGGAAGGCCATTTCTTGCTACCTCAAATGCAATCATCAATTGCAGGAATGGGCTGATGATACTTACTTTTGGCAACATGACACTTGATCTCAATATTTTCTATATGTCTAAAAAGCAAACCACTCTGGAAGAAGAAGAGGGTCCAGAAGAGCTATGCATTATTGACACTCTGGTGGAGGAGCACTGTAATCAAAATATGCAAGACAAGTTGAATGAAAGTCTTGTGGATTTTGAGGAAGGTTTGTCTGAATCCCCTACTATGCTTGCTACTTTACAAAGTTGGAGAAAGATAGAAGAAATTCTACCTTTGGTCAATAAAGAAGAAGAGGGAGCTGCTGAAAAAGAAACTCCAAAACTCAATCTGAAGCCTCTACCTGTGGAGCTGAAATATACATATCTGGAAGAAAATAATCAATGTCCTGTTGTGATATCTTCATCTCTGACCAGTCATCAAGAGAATTGTTTAATGGAAGTTCTTAAGAGGTGTAAGAAGGCAATAGGATGGCAAATATCCGACTTGAAAGGCATTAGTCCTTTAGTTTGTACTCATCATATATATATGGAGGAGGAAGCAAAACCAATTCGTCAACTCCAAAGAAGATTGAATCCTCATTTACAAGAGGTGGTGCGAGCTGAGGTGCTGAAGCTACTTCAAGCAGGTATTATTTACCCTATATCTGATAGCCCTTGGGTGGGTCCTACTCAAGTGGTACCAAAGAAGTCAGGAATCACAGTGGTTCAGAATGAAAAAGGAGAAGAAATTACTACACGCCTCACTTCAGGTTGGAGAGTGTGTATTGATTATAGAAAGTTGAATGCTGTAACCAGGAAAGATCATTTTTCATTGCCATTTATTGACCAAGTGCTGGAGAGAGTTTCTGGACATCCGTTCTATTGCTTCTTGGATGGGTATTCAGGGTATTTTCAGATTGAAATTGATGTGGCAGATCAGGAAAAGACCACTTTTACATGTCCATTTGGAACATATGCTTACAGAGAGAATGCCTTTTGGTTTATGCAATGCACCTGCTACATTTCAAAGATGTATGTTGAGTATTTTCAAGTGATATGGTGGAGCGAATTATGGAGGTTTTCATGGATGACATCACCGTATATGGAGGTACATTTGAGGAATGCTTAGTCAATTTGGAAGGTTCTTCACGGATGCATTGAAAAAGACCTGGTGCTCAATCGGGAGAAATGCCATTTTATGGTACGTCAAGGAATTGTCCTTGGCCATATCATCTCTCGAAAAAGGCATTGAAGTTGATAAAGCAAAGGTGGAGCTTATTGTCAAATTACCATCCCCAACAACTGTAAAAGGAGTAAGGCAGTTCCTTGGCCATGCAGGGTTCTATAGGAGGTTTATAAAAGGTTTCTCAAGTCTTTCAAAACCTCTTTGTGAGCTGTTAGCTAAGGATGCTAAGTTTATATGGGATGAAAGGTGTCAAAATAGCTTTGATCAACTGAAGAAATTTTTAACAACAACTCCAATAGTGACAGCCCCTAACTAGCAATTACCTTTTGAACTGATGTGTGATGCCAGTGACTTTGCTATAGGAGCTGTGCTTGGCCAAAGAGAAGATGGGAAGCCCTATGTGATCTACTATGCAAGCAAAACACTGAATGAAGCTCAAAGGAACTACACAGCTACAGAGAAAGAATTGTTAGCTGTGGTATTTGCTTTGGACAAATTTCGTGCTTATTTAGTGGGGTCTTTCATCATTGTCTTCATTGACCATTCAGCCTTGAAGTATTTATTGACAAAGCAAGATGCAAAAGCAAGGTTGATTAGATGGATTCTTTTGTTACAAGAATTCGATCTCCAAATCAAAGATAAGAAAGGAGTGGAAAATGTGGTAGCTGACCTCCTTTCAAGGTTAGTTAAAGCACATAAGTCCCATCCCTTGCCTATTAATGATGATTTTCCTGAAGAATCACTCATGTTCCTAGTGAAAACTCCTTGGTATGCTCATATTGCTAATTATTTAGTAACTGGTGAAATTCCAAGTGAGTGGAATGCACAGGACATGAAGCACTTCTTTGCAAAATTTCATGCTTATTATTGGGAAGAGCCCTTTCTTTTTAAGTATTGTGCAGATCAGATCATAAGGAAGTGAGTCCCTGAAGATGAGTAGCAAGGGATTCTATCTCATTGTCATGAGAATGCATGTGGAGGCCACTTTGCTTCTCAGAAAACAACCATGAAGGTATTGCAATCAGGGTTTACTTGGCCATCTCTTTTCAAAGATGCCCACATCATGTGTAGGAGTTGTGATAGATGCCAAAGGCTTGGAAAGCTAACAAAAAGAAATCAAATGCCTATGAACCCCATTCTAATAGTTGAGCTATTTGATGTATGGGGCATTGACTTCATGGGACCTTTCCCAATGTCTTTTGGTAATTCTTACATTTTGGTGGGGGTGGATTATGTTTCTAAATGGGTTGAGGCAATCCCTTGTAAACAAAATGATCACAGGGTGGTTCTCAAGTTTCTTAAAGAGAACATCTTCTCGAGATTTGGGGTGCCCAAAGCCATAATCAGTGATGGAGGTGCTCATTTTTGCAACAAACCTTTTGAAGCTCTGTTATCCAAGTATGGAGTGAAACATAAGGTAGCTACACCTTATCATCCTCAGACTTCTGGGCAAGTTGAGCTAGTTAACAGGGAAATAAAGAACATATTGATGAAAGTGGTGAATTCCAGCAGAAAAGATTGGTTTATTAGGCTTCATGATTCATTGTGGCCATATAGAACAGCTTATAAGACTATTCTTGGCATGTCTCCTTATCGTCTTGTCTATGGCAAAGCATGCCATCTCCCTGTGGAAGTTGAATACAAAGCTTGGTGGGCAATAAAGAAGCTGAACATGGACTTGATCAGAGCCGGAGAAAAGAGATATCTAGACCTTAATGAGATGGAGGAATTAAGAAATAATGCTTATATCAATTCCAAAGTTGCAAAACAGAGGATGAAGAAGTGGCATGATCAACTAATCTCCAACAAGGAATTTCAGGAAGGGCAAAGAGTTTTACTGTATGACACAATACTCCATATCTTTCCTGGGAAGCTCAAGTCAAGGTGGATAGGTCCGTTCATTATTCACCGAGTATATTCCAATGGAGTGGTGGAATTATTGAATTCCAATGGCAAGGACAACTTTAGAGTCAATGGATATCGTCTCAAGCCATTCATGGAGCCATTCAAACCAGAAAAGAAGGAAATCAACCTCCTTGAGCCACAAAAAGCCTAAGCAAAGAAGGGTTTGGTGGACGTGGTTTTACCATAGTCCAAAATTTTTGTAAATTTTGTAATTTTCCAAGTTTTTTCCATACTTTTGATCTTAGTTTTTGATCTTCAATCATGTTTTTATATGTGTTTTAATCTTTTTGAATGATCTCAGGTGGATGAAATTGCAAAGAAAATGAAAGAAAAAAATCGGAGCGGAATCGGAGCAAAAACAGAGCAAAAACAGAGCTTTGCGAGATTTCGCAGCCTAACGAAAACTTCTGCGAAATGAGCATTTTGTTGCCAAACCATTCCGCAACACTTTGGAGTTCTTTGCGAATATTTTCGCAGCTGCGAAGTCGAGTTTGGCACACGAGTGCCACTTCGGAGCACAGGAGCCCCCATTTCGCAGCTGCGAAGCGATAAAGCCTGAAAATCCTTGATTTCGCAACAAAAGTCCCATTCCGCAGGGTATTTCGCAATTGCGAAAACGATTTTGGCACACGTGTGCCACTTTGCAGCACAGTGACACTAATTTCGCAGCTGCGAAACGGATTGCGAAGTGGCTGTGAAAATGCCGTTTTGCTGCGAAAATGGCATTTTTCTGCGAAACTCAAAATGACCCTTAGTCTTCCGTTATTTCTATATATACCGGTCATTTGAGCTGCGAAAAGGGTTTCAAAATCAGAGCGCGCCATTCTCGCAGACTGTTCATCTCCTTCCTCGAGCCTCACCGCGCAAGCTTCCGTTCATCTTCTCCGATCATCCATTCCGGCCAAATTTCGGCAACCCGAAATGGCGCGAACCAGAGGGGCTAAGTCTTCCTCTCCTTCAAGCCGCAAGAAAAGCCTACGAAAGGAGCCAGTTTCAGAACATGTTTCTGAGCCTCCGCGGCCAAGAGCGGTTTCTCCTCCGGTGAAGCCCGTGCCCCCACTGCAAAAGAGACCCAGGGTTGAAAGCTCAGAACCCATTGACTTGACGGAGCAATCTTCAGAGCCATCGCCGGTTCCATCTCCGGTATCCTCGCCAGTTTCCTCTCCAGTTCCATCTTCGGTGCCATCTCCGGCGCCGCAAGTAGAACCTCAGGAACCTCAGCCACCACTTCCCGAGCCCCAAATTCCAGCTGAAATAGCTCCGAAAGAAATAATCAGGCGGCCTATGCTAACTCAGCCCCCAATTGAGGGAAATTTGGACTGTAGAGCTCGGCCATTCCACTCCGAGCTGTGCTTTGACATAGCTACATTCCAATTGCGGCCGGAACTTGCCCAATCATTCCAACTGCTGCGAAGATACCACATGGAGCACCTGTTGACTCTGAGAGACTTTTTCTACCCCAGGGTAGCCATGGATTTCTATCAATCCATGACAACCAACCAGGTCAGGGATCCAACTTTAATTCATTTCACCATTGATGGGAGGCATGGCATATTGGGAGCGCGTCATATAGCTGAGGCCTTGCAAATTCCCTACGAGCCAATCCATTTCGATAATTTTAGAGTTTGGACCAGTCTTACTAAGCTGGAAATGGTGCACACCTTATCCAGAGGAGCTGCCACATGATCACATCTGTTGAGAGGGGAGCTTCCTCCAATTATGTTTCTTATTGATGCATTTTTGCGTCATAATCTCTACCCACTGCAGCATTGGACTCAAAGGAGAGGAGTTCTGTTAGAAGCCCTGTTCAAGATGTCTGAGGGATTTTTCTTCGGCCCTCATCGTCTAATTATGGCAGCCCTTCTCTATTTCGAAGAGAAGGTACACAAAAAGAAGCTTCAAAGAGCTGATACCATTCCCCTTCTCTTTCCAAGGCTGTTGTGCCAAATTCTGGAGCACCTGGGGTATCCTTCTGAGCCTCAGTTGGAGCGCAAGCGCATTTTCTGTGAGCTATTTACTCTCGACAAATGGAACAACATGACAGCTTATAGAGTTGACCAGCCAGAGCCCCCATAGCCAGCTGCTAGGAGAGGATCCCCACGACACATACCTGAGGGTATAACTATTGCTGCTCCTGCCATTCCCAGAGCTCCACCGGTTACTCCAGCTTCATCTCAGCCATCCACTTCAGCTGAACCGAGGATGGCCATCCCCATTTCTGAATACAGAGAGTTGTGCCGTTCATTGGAGGCCCTCACAGCATCTCAGAGCAGCCTTGCTCAAGAGATGGCAGCCATTCAAGCATGCCAAGAGCAGATGTTGGCCACTCAGGCTCAGCACACTGCCATCTTAAGGCAGCTCCAGCTTCATTTCGACCTACCACCAGCTGTTGAGCCCTCCACTTCTACCACAACAATGCCACACTCTCATCCCACAGAACCTCAGGCCCCATCTGGAGCACCAACTGAAGAGGCAGACCCATCTGCCTAGCCCCAGCACCACCCACTCATTAGATCATTATATATATCTACTGCTTTTGTTTTATGTATTTCATTTTTTTTTACTTTGTAAGAAATCCCATTATTTTGGTACCATATTTGGGATTACTTGTATTGCCTTTCTTTTTCATTGTACTCAAATGGATTCAAAGTAATACAAGTCTAATATTTCTTGTTAACCTTTAGCATTAATTTATTCTTATTTCCTTTTCTCACATCTTTTATTCTTTTTTAAACATGTGGTCTCTCCAATCAGTATTCGAAATTGATATCACTCAGGAGGTACCACTTCCTCCCTTTAATTACAATCACTCATATCACATTGAGGACAATGCTCAGTTCAGTTGGGGGGGAATGAGGAAGGAAGTATGCTAAGTTAAAGGAAGTATGCTAAGTCTTTTTGGTAATGCAATTATTTTGGTAAATTAGTTGTAGTTTTTGCTTTTTACTCTTTTTACTCTAATCTCCATGGATTTTGAGGAAAAATTTTCAAATTAAACCAGGAGAAATTGAACTGTGGCTTTTCACTTGACTTAGAGTATGGATTATGCTCACTAAAGTGGTTCAATTGTTGAAGTTTCTATTGAAATTGAATTTAGTTCTTCCACTTTAAGCTAGTCACACACTGTGCACAATAGATTCCGATTATAAGATGAAAAACTATTTCCCTCTTGACTTAAGATAATTTTGGGACTTGGTAGATTTGACCTCATTTGATAAAGTTGAAACACCCTGCAAAAGGCCAATGAGCCTTTGAAATAAAGAAAGTTGTTTGCTTGCCTTGAAACCCAAGCAAGGTCTGAGGGGTATATGGTGAAAATCTTTGAAGCCTGGTGCCCTAAGCCTTAATTGGTTGGGAGTCACCGACCTCAATGCTCGTTACAAGGGTGAATAGGTAGAGTTAGCATATGGTAGGTGCTTGGGTATTAGAAATTCATTCTCAAAAGTCCGGGGAAAAATCCGAGGAGTTAGTGGTTGAAAGATCCTTAAAGCTTGGTGCCCTAAGCCTTAATTGGTTGGGAGTCATCGATGGACCCCCATTACATGGACAATTCAGAAAGAGTACCCCATAAAGCCTCCTTAAAAAAAAAAAAAGTGTGTTCTTTCCTTATTAATTTTGGTCAGTTTGCTAAGTGTTGAAAAGAGATAGGTTGGGGGGAGAGATTAGTTTAGCATATTATTCTCGGAAGCTAAGGAACCAATACACATAGATTTTTGAGGAAGAATGAAGTTTGGTTCTTTGAAAGTGGAAATGATTTTAAAACTTCAGTTTGCATAATGCATTCCCTTGATTGACAGTGTTTAGAATAGTTTGTTATAACTCTTGTTGAAATTTGGGTTTGTATTTCTTTAATGTTTCATGTGAGAATTAGACTATCATGCCGCTCGAATATCGTTTTTTTTTTTATTATCAGCATGATGTTGTAAATTATAGTTTAGTTTGTTTTTTATTTTTATTTTTTCTTTCCTTTATTGCTAAGGGACTAGCAATATGTCGGTTGGGGGGGAGTGATTACTACTCAAAAAGTGCTATTTGATAGCTTGTAATTAATCTTTTTAAACACTTTTGAGTAGTAGTTTTGGCCTTTTAACTCAATTGACATGTTAAGGACCCTTGAAAGCAATTTTAATCACTTTGTGTAAGTTTTGGTGTTTTTTGTTAGTAATTTGATCACCAAAGCAATCCAAGATTGAGGAGAGTTATGAGGAATCTTGGGCAAAGCTTGGAAGTCATTTGCCAAGAGTAAATCCGGAATGCAAGGAGAAAAAGTAAAGAGAATCTGCCATGAAGCATATTCTTGATGACAGTAGTAGCAGCCACTTTTGAAGCACTTTTTGAAGTCCAATTTATGCATGCTATATACCATTTCAAAGCTCAGGAAGTCAACAATCCAATGCTTTAAACGGTACACAATTCGGAGTTGAAACGAAGAAGTTGCAGCCATTTCAAGCCAATCACTCCAAGCTAAAGGAAGCATTCTGCAAAGTGTTGCGAAATCACCCTTTTGTTGCGAAGTGATTTCGCAGCCTTTTTGTATAGTGTGGTGGATTTCCTCCTGAAGTTGCCCGATATATGCGACAAGATGGAAGCTGGGAACCTCAAGATGGAAGCCAACTTCGCAGCCCTGCGAGAAGAGCCGTTTGTTGAGAAATGATTTCGCAGCCCTTCTTGAGTGTCTGCGAAATCTCGCAGACACCATTTTCTCTTGCGAAATGGTCCTTGGAGCATCCCGATATTTGCTACCGACATTGGGAGATATTTTCCATCAGATTTTTGTTGTCTAAATCCCAAAATACTCCTTGTAAGCCACCAATTACAAGATTCCTTAGCTTTTAAGTTAGTAAAAAGAGAAAATATCTATGTAATAATTAGTTTTATATTATGTTCATATATATACCTCTCAGGAGCCTATTCTCAGAAGAGGAGACCTTTTGTAAAGTTTGGGAAAGCAAGTAAAGTTCAGGCCCTTTGTTTTGCCTTACCTTCTCACTTTGTATTTTCATTTTCTTACTAAGTTATGCACTCTCTAAGGAATTTTCCCTAGAGAATGAGTAACTAAACCTTTAGTTCCTTGGAGCTAAGGTTGCCGGGGAAGGTTCCAAGTGCAAGAATGCAAAACTTTGTGGTTTCAGCCATTAATGAAGAGGAAGTGAAGTCCTTTAGTGATTTCTATGTTTTTAGTTAACTTAAAACACCTTAGAGTCACCTGGGCCAACACTTGGTAAGGCAAGTGATTTCCAACCATGGAGATGCACTAGTTTACCCTTGCAAGACTCTGGGAGGTGACTTTAGGGTAGGATTTTCTAGAATTGCCAACACTTGGTAAGCTTTGGACTCTAAGGAGACATCCATTAGTTATCTCTTGCGAGCTTTTGACGGGTAATCCAAGGTTAAAGATCACCTTGAATGGTTAAGGCTTAGTGAGAGGCTTAAACCATTGCAAGTTGCATCAGTGAGAGAATTAAAGTTGAAATCTAATTAAAGGATGTATCTGTACAACACCGTTTAGAGAATTGACTATATGTTGAATCTCTAACGCGAGGAAATGAACCATATGACCGGAGCTATGTCTTTTGCATGAGGAACCACCCTAGTAAGCCTAATTCTCCAAGGAATGCTTTTCTTCCTAAGTTATTCCCATTACTTATTCTGTTAGTTAGTTTAAATCTAAATCTTTACCAATCAAAGTTTGTGTTTTATTTCTTAAGCTAACCTTGAAATGAAACAAGACCAATTCACTTTGAATTGGTATCATTGATAGCGTGCTAATCCTTCCCAGTGAACGATCCTAGAGCCGCTATACTATAGTAGCTTTTTCTTTGCTACCCTAGTATATGGTGTTATAGGTTATAAATTTTGTTGATTACTCCCTCAATCAAGGAGCACCAGCTGGACACGAATCAACTGAGACACCAATTGGGCATGAATCACTAGTCACATGAGAAGTTTCAAGTGAGTGGAAAGCACAAGATAAGAAATACTTATTTTCAAAAATTCATGCCTACTATTGGGAAAAGCCATTTCTATTCAAGTATTGTGCATATCAGATAATAAGGAAGTGTGTTCTTGAAGAAGAGCAACAGAGGATCCTCAATCATTGCCATGAAAATGCATGTGAAGGCCACTTTGCTTCTCGAAAGACAACCATGAGGGTGTTGCAATCGGGTTTCTGTTGGCCATCACTTTTCAAAGATGCCCACACCATGTGCAAGAGTTGTGATTGATGCCAGAGGGTTAGGAAGTTGACACATAGGAACATGATGCCTTTGAACTCCATTTTGATAGTTGATCTTTTTTATGTTTAGGGCATTGACTTCATGGGACCTTCCCCATGTCTTTTGGCTACTCTTACATCTTGGTGGGAGTAGATTATGTTTCTAAGTTGGTTGAGGCAGTCCCATGCAAGCACAATGACCATAGAGTGGTTCTCAAGTTTCTCAAGGAGAACATATTCTCAAGATTTTGGGTGCCCAAATCCATAATTAGTGATGGGGGTACTCATTTTTGTAACAAGCCTTTTGAAACTCTCCTAGCTAAGTATGGGGTGAAGCATAAGGTAGCTACACCTTACCACCCTCAAACTAGTGGGCAAGTTGAGTTAGCAAACTGGGAGATTAAAAACATATTGATGAAGGTGGTGAACATTAACAGAAAAGATTGGTTTTCCAAGCTCCTAGATTCACTATGGGCATATAGGACAACTTACAAGACTTTTCTTAGGATGTCTTCTTATTTTGCCTAGTCTATGACAAAACGTGTCTGATTCGTGCCCAGTCGGGTATTTTAATAAAAAATATTTATAAATCCTATGACCTCATACTAGAGTAGCAAAGCTACTATAGTATAGCAGCTCTAGGGTCGAACTCTGGGATGTGTTTTCATTCTACCAGTGATATACTCAAGATTAGAAATTAAGTCTGATGATTTCCTTTGTCAAAAACTTAAAGTTTAAAAGAAAATAAAATTTGTTTTGAAAGTGGTGATTGAAACTAAACTAACATAGAACTTGATAAAAATGAAAGAAAGAAAGTCTCCCGGAGCTAAGGGTTGCTAGGATCAAGTTCAGAATGCAAAGTGGAAATTTTGGATTTTCTCATCTCGTATTGGGGACAACAACATAAAGGATGGTTGTTTCCCGAACCGGTATAGGTTTAACAAAGAAGATTTAATCCATAAAAAGTCAATAGAAATGGTAGTCTGGTTCCATTAATGGCTTTAGACATTATGGGTCTTCACCTTGAGTCACTTTCCAATGGCTCATACATGATAACTAATGGACTGATGTGGATCTAGCAATAAGTATCCACAGAGACTTGAAGCTTACCATGTATTGGCCATTCAAAGTGATTCTAAGGGATTTAAAGCAAAACTTTAGATTTAAAAGCCATTTATGAACTCCAACTACTTGTATTTAATGCACGAGAGTTTTCCACCTTTGCATATGGACTTTTCACCTAGCTTCCTTCACTCCAAGAAACCAAAAGTTTAGCCTCTCATCCTTTGGGAAAACATCCGCAGAGGTTGTTTGGCTTCCAAGAAAAAGAAAATAGTAGAGAGAAAAGGAAAACAAAGAGAGCCCTGTATTTTACTAAGTGTAAAACATAACATCCGTTCCGAGAGATGATTTCCACCCCTCTTATAGTCTTTACAAAAACAAAGCCCTGTGATTGGATAATTACAGGGATAGGAAAGGAATTTACATCAAAAAATACAAAAGAAAATATCTAATGTGGAGTCGGCAGAACAGAGGAGATTTCGCACCAAAGACATAAGCTGGTGCGAATTTCACACAAGGAAAAGGTGTTGAAGGTGTTGTGCGAATTTCGGACAAGCTTGGGTTGTTGTGCGAAATTCGCACATGCTTGGACTGTTGTGCGAAATTCGCACATGCTTGGACTGTTGTGCGAAATTCGCACATGCTTGGAGCAGTTGTCTTCCGAAGGCCATATCTTCCTCATTTCAGCTCCAAATCGTACAAGGTTTGAAGCGTTGGATTCTTGACTTTCTGCGCTTTGAAATGGTATATAGCATGTAGAAAATGAACTTCGGAAAGTGCTCCAAAAGTGAGAAGGAAGACTGCAGCTGCTGTCCTCTGTTCTCTTCACTCTATTTTCCTCTTTGCTTCTCTCCTTTACTTGGCTTGTCTTAATGATCCAAAAAGCTGTCAAAACACTAAAACTGGCCACAAATATGATTAAAAGTCATTGCTAGGTCCTTAACATGCTAATTGGAATAAAGATGGAGAACTACTACACAAAAGTGCTTAAAACATAATGAATTAAAGGCGTAAAATAGCACTTTTTGGGTAGTAATCACTCCCCCCAACTGACACATTGCTAGTCCTTGAGCAATGAAGGAGAGAAAAATAAAGAAAAATAGATAATATAATATTTTATAAAATCATGCTGATCACTTCAAAAAATAATCAAGTGGCATGATTGGATCAAACTCTCACATGGCAAGTCAAGGATATAAAACTCAATCATCAACAAGAGTCATCAAATAACTTACCTATCACAACATGCAAAGAGCGGGCATTATGCAAATTTGAGTATCAAAATAATTTCCACTCCCAAAGGACCAACTCTTAATCTTTCACAAAAATCTAAGTGTTAAGGTGCTTAGTTTCCAGTTATAGTATGTCAAACTATATTCTCCCCCCAACTAAGGTTTTTCTCTAACTTTAGCAACACTAACTCACATATAAAAGGCTAAGAACGCACCTCTTTTTCTCTTCTTTTTTTTTCTCTTTTTTTTTTAAAAAAAATACTCCACCCATCCACCCATGTAACGAGAAGTGAGGTCGGTAACTCCCAACCAGTAAAGGCTTAGGGCACCAGGCTTTAAAGATTTTCACCATATACCCCTTGGACCTTGCTCGGGTTTCAAAGCAAGTGAAGCAAAATTTTTTTTTCATAAGACACATTGGTCTTTTATAAGGTGTCCCAACACTAATAGAATGAGGTCAAATGCACCAAGTCGAAAATTTCCTAAGTTTAGGGGGTGAGAAAGTTTTCCATCTTATAACTAGAATCTAATGTGTTCAGTGTGTGAAAAGATTAGAGTGGAAGACTTAAGATTGAAATCAAAAGGAGCTTCAACAATTTATCAACTTTAATAAGCATAATACAAACTCTGAGACTATGGCAATAAGATAAGAATTTAATTTCTCCTATTCATTTTTGAGAATTTATCATTGAGAAAACAAAGAGAGTTTGCAAAAAATTTGTTAGCAAAATGACTTAACCAAAAATTCAACAAATTACTTCCTCAACTCTCCCCCCAACTAGGATGAACATTGTCCCCAATGTTCCAAAAGCAAGTGATAATAAAAGGGAGGAAGTGATACCTCCTTATAGTAAGGGACTCTGAATGAATAGGAGAAACCACATGTTGCATAAGAAAAGAAAAATCATAAGAGTGATGATTAGAAGAAATAAAAAGGAAAAGCTAAAATACACAAAAAGGAAGATGTCTATATAAACTGAGAGAGTACAATATACAAGATAAACATGGAACACATCCAATCCCAGTATAAAAGTAGTCCAAAATATATAAGACATCCAAAAACATAGAATATAGATACAAATCAAAAAAGGAGAGGAGTGATCGTATGATCAAGTAGTAGGCTCCTCTGGTGGATAGGAGGGGTCCTCAGCTGCAACTATGGAAGGTACCGCTACAGGTGTAGCATCATCAGCTGGAGCAAAATCATCAGCTGGAGCAGAAGGCTCTGAGGGCATAGGAGCAACAAGTGGAGCTGGTGGCAAAAGACCGAGGTGCTGTTGAATATCACAGAGAATGAGAGTCTGCTAGTCCTGCCGAAGCTGGAAGTGGTCCATCCGCTCCATAATAACTGTCTGAGTAGTGGTCAGAGTCTGGAAAGAAGCGAGCAAGTCACGATACTTGCACTGTGGGATAGTAATGGGCGGCTCTGAGGTAGGAGGAACAGCAGGTGGGACGTCAGACGATGCTGCCTCTGGTACGAGCTCCGAGGGAGCTGAAGTGGACGGAGCAGATATAGATGGTAAAGGCTGTGGAGGGACTTCCCTTGGCTCGGGAAGTTCTGGGGAATGCTGATGGAGCCATACCTGATTCCATTGGTCTAAAGAGAAGCTCTCTCGACAATGGCGACGGGGCTCAGAATGAGGGTCTGCAGGGAAACCCATATGCGCCTGAACATGGCATAGCAGCCAAGGGAAAAGTAAAAGAATGGCGTCTGCCCTCGTAAGACGCTGCTTATGCACCTTCTCCTCAAAATGGAGGAGGGCGGCCATAATCAAATGATGGGGGCCAAAGTAGTTGCCCTCAGAGATACGGAATAATGCCTCTAGAATGACCCATCGCCTCTACACTTTATGCTGAAGAGGAAAAAGATTGTTGCGAAGCACCACATCAACTAGGAGCATCCTAGGGGGAAGCTCCTTCCTCATAATGATCCTCTGGGAAGATGTCCCTTGAGATAGGATACGAACCATGTCCCACTCAAAAAGTGGGACCCAGCGTCTAAATGCAGCTGGATCTGCTGGTGCATAAGGGATATGGAAAGCCTCGGCAATCTGTCTAGCCCCCAAAATACCCTGGCATCCATCAATGGTAAAAAGGATTGAGGCTGGTACCGGGATGCCACGAGTAGTCATAGACTGGTAGAAGTCTAAAGCTACTCGAGGATAAAAGAACTGTGGCAGAGTCATAAAGGGTACAAGATGGTACCTCTCAAGTAGGCGGTATGAATCCCTCACCTTAGGATGTTGTCGTAAAATAGAGTGATCAAAATATGCCTCGACATGGAATGCTCTCGATCGGCAATCGGAGTTGCCCTCAATGGGCGAGCTAGCGATAGGGCGCCTAGTAGGAGGAGGCTGAGACTGTGAATCTCGATGTGCTCTGGAGGACTCTCCTGGCTCTGAATTCTTGGCCTTCTTTGTAGGAGGACTCCTAGGTGGAATCTGAGTAGGGGCCATAGGCGTGGCAGCTGCTCTCCTCGTATGGTATCTGCGCTGAGGGGCAAAATCAGGTAAATGTGGGGGTGCATCTAGTGGGGCCCACATAGGGACAGCTCTCTAACTGCTCTAGGGAGCTGAGGCATAGCCTCCTCGGGTCTTAGGCATAATGGAGCAAAGAAATGAGGCTCAGAGGCTTGGGATTGGGGAGGGTAGGGATGAAGAATCTCAAAAATTCGCACAAGGGAATGTGTTGTACGAATTTCGCACAAGGCACTATTCACCTACCCAAATGCGAAATTGTGGTGGTTTTAAATGGCAACAATTCTTGGTTTTTGAGGGTGGGAAATGCTGGCTGGGGTAGGAAAGGAGTTTTTCATGGCGGCTAAGCTTGGAAATGGGAGCTTTACAAGAAGAGAATGAGAGATTTTGAAGCTCCCATAGCCGACGGCAATGGGTTTCTTATGAAGAAACCGTGGCTTTGATGGCTATGCTTGAGGTTTTGATTTTGAAAAATCAAGGTAGGGTTTGGTTTAGGGATGAATTTGGAGTGTTGAGTGAAGAAATGAAGGGTTTTTGATAGTGGAAGGAGGAGAAAAAGCTGAAAATGGAAGGTGCGGACTGTTGTGAATAGTGTTGGCTGCGGCTATGGAATGAAGCTCTTGAGATAGGCTGCCATGGTGGGGTTGAGGATGAGGGATGATGAAGAAGAGGACCTTGTGGATGGAAAGGGGTGATCGGAAGAGAGGTGCTGAGAGAATTGAAGAAGAATAAGCTTAGAATTGAAGAAGAGAAAATGGCTTTTAAAGAGAAATGCGAATTTCGCACAAGGAATAGTGAAGTGCGAAATTTTCGCATTCCTGTGGTTCTCCAAGACAGAGAGCATACTTTTGAAAATTGGTCACAAAAGCGAATTCGCACAAGGTTCGCATAAGGTTCGCATTCCTGTGATTTTCGCACTGAGATTTTGGGTAGGGACCGAGAGCATGCTTTTGAAACTTGGTCATAAAAGCGAATTCGCACAAGGGGGATGTGTTGTGCGAATTTCGCACAAGAGGATTGGGTGGTGCGAATTTTGCTGTGTCTTGGCTTTTCTCCCCTGTTTTCCCTTGTTTTCATTCTTCAAGCTTTCCTACCTACATGTTAACACAAAAAACCAATTCAAACCACATTAGAATGAACTTAAGGGCAAATATAAAAATCAAAACATGCATATACACAAGAAAAGAAAAAGAAAAACTAGATTAAACTAAAATTAATGCAAAAGGGAACAAAAAGAGGATGAACTTTTTAGTCTTTGAAGAGACTAAGTTCAACCATGAACCGGGTGTTTTCATGTTAGAGGTGGATTAAGGAGGATGAATTCCTCCTTGTCTCGGGAAAATGATTCCATATAGGGCTTCAAGACGATGCCCATTCACTTTGAAAGTTCGAGTGCTGTTGAAGTTGAGTAGTTCCACTACTCCATTTGATTGCACATCATGAATTATGAAAGGACCCGTCCACCTTGATTTCAATTTTCCCGGAAAAATATGAAGCTTAGAGTCATAAAGCAAGACTCTTTGCCCCTTGGCAAAATTCTTCTGATTTACCAACTGATCATGCCATTTCTTCAACCTCTTTTTTGCAATTTTTGAATTGAGGTAAGCATCATTCCTCATTTCCTCCAATTCATTCAAATCCAAACATCTCTTCAACCTGGCTCTTGTCAAATCCATGTTGAGCTTCTTGATTGCCCACCATGCTTTATATTCAACCTCTACTGGAAGATGGCACACTTTTCGATAAACAAGGCGATAAGGAGACATTCCAAGAATGGTCTTGTAAGCAGTCCTATAAGCCCATAATGAATCCAGGAGCTTAATGACCAGTCCTTCCTATTCACATTCACCACCTTCATCAGTATATTCTTGATTTCCCAGTTGGCTAACTCAACTTGGCTACTTGTTTGAGGGTGATAAGGTGTAGCTACCTTGTGCTTGACCCCATATTTGGCTAGAAGAGTCTCAAAAGGCTTATTGCAAAAGTGGGTTCCTCCATCACTGATAATGGCCTTAGGCACTCCAAATCTTGAAAAGATGTTCTCCTTGAGGAATTTAAGAACCACCTTATGATCATTGCTCCTACATGGGATTGCTTCTACCCACTTGGAGACGTAATCCACTCCCACCAAAATGTAGGAGTGTCCAAACGACATTGGAAATGGTCCCATGAAGTCTATCCCCCAAACATCAAAGACATCCACTATCAAGATGGGGTTCAAGGGCATCATATTTCGGCGTGTTAGATTCCCAAGCCTTTGACACCGATCACATCCCTTGCACATAGTGCGGGCGTCCTTGAAAAGAGAGGGGCACCAAAAACCTGATTGGATCACTTTCATAGCTGTTTTCTGGGAAGAAAAATGACCTCCACATGCAGTATCATGACAATGGGATAGAATTCCTAATTGCTCTTGTTCAGGAACACATTTCCTTATGATTTGATCCGCACAATATTTGAAGAGAAAAGGCTCCTCCCAATAATAGGCATGGATCTTAGCAAAGAAATGCCTCTTGTCTTGGGCACTCCACTCATTTGGAACTTCTTCAGTAACCAAGTAATTTGCAATGTGAGAATACCATGGAGCTACCTCAATTGACATGAGAGACTCCTCAGGGAAGTCATCATTGATAGGTAGACCATGTGAGTCATGTGCTATCACAAGTCTTGACAAGTGGTCAGCTACCACATTTTCTACTCCCTTTTTATCCCGGATTTGGAGATTGAATTCTTGAAGCAAAAGGATCCATCTTATCAATCTTGCCTTGGCATCTTGCTTGGTTAGCAAGTACTTCAAAGCGGAATGGTTAGTGAACACCACTATAGAGGACCCTATCAAATAGGCACGAAACTTATCCAAGGCAAAAACTACTACCAACAACTCCTTCTCAGTAGTTGTGTAGTTCCTTTGAGCCTCATTCAAAGTTTTGCTTGCATAATAAATAACATAGGGCTTTCCACCTTCTCTTTGCCCCAAAACAGCCCCCATAGCAAGATCACTTGCATCACACATTACCTCAAAAGGTAATTTCCAATTTGGGGCTCTCACTATTGGTGCAGTTGTGAGGAATTGCTTCAGTTCCTCAAAAATGTTCTGACATTTCTCATCCCACACAAACTTGGCATCCTTTACCAAGAGTTCACAAAGAGGTTTTGAGATTTTTGAGAAATCCTTAATGAACCTCCTATAGAACTCGGCATGTCCTAGGAATTGCCTAATTCCTTTAACATTTGTGGGAGGTGGCAACTTAACAATTAGCTCCACCTTTGCCTTATCTACCTCAATGCCATTCTTAGAGATTATATGTCCTAAGACAATTCCTTGTTGTACCATAAAATGAAACTTCTCCCAATTTAGCACTAGGTCTTTCTTAATACATCTTTGGAGAATAGCTTCTAAGTGCAACAAACACTCCTCAAAAGAACCTCCATATACAGTGTTGTCATCCATGAAGACTTCCATGATGCGCTCCACCATATCACTGAAGATGCTTAGCATACATCTTTGGAAAGTCGCAGGTGCATTACATAGACCAAAGGGCATCCTCTTATAGGCAAAAGTACCAAAGGGGCAAGTGAAGGTTGTCTTTTCTTGATCTTCCAAATCAATCTCTATTTGGAAGTACCCTGTGTAACCATCTAAAAAACAGTAGAAAGGATGCCCTGAGACTCTCTCAAGGACTTGGTCCATGAAAGGCAATGGGAAATGGTCCATCCTAGTCACTGAATTCAACCTCCTGTAGTCTATACACACCCTCCATCCTGAGGTAGGACGTGTAGAGACTTCCTCTCCTTTCTCATTCTGGATCACAGTTATTCCAGATTTCTTTGGGACCACTTGGGTTGGGCTCACCCACAAGCTATCTGAAATGGGATATATGATCCCTGCTTGAAGTAGCTTTAGAACTTCACCCCTTACCATCTCTTGGATGTGGGGATTCAACCTCCTCTGGGGTTGCTTCACTGGTTTTGCATTTTCCTCCATGTAGATATGGTGGGTGCACACCAAAGGGCTAATCCATTTTAGATCAGAAATTTGCCATCCAATGGCTTTCTTGCATTTTCTTAGGACTCCCAAAAGACTATCCTCTTAATCACTTGTGAGAGTTGAAGAAACCACTACTGGACATTTCTCATCTTCCTCCAAATATGCATACTTCAAATCAACAGGAAGCGGCTTCAAAACAAGCTTTGGAGGGTCCTCCGTAGATGCACCTTATGAGTCCTCCTTATTGAACAGTGGTAAGATCTCTTCCCGTCTCCTCCAAGGAGACATGATGGCTAGCACATCAGAGGGTTCAGGTAACCCTTCTTCAAGCACTTCAAGGCTTTCACTCAAGATCTCTTCTAAATTCTTGTCACAATGCTCTTCAACCAAGGTGTTGATCAAGCACACCTCCTCTAATCCTTCCTCCTCTTCTGGGTGAAGATGCCTCTTGCATAGGTGGAATATGTTTAATTCCAAGGTCATGTTTCCAAATGTGAGCTGCATCACCCCATTCCTACAATTGATGATGGCATTGGAGGTAGCTAGGAAAGGTCTCCCAAGGATGATTGGCACATAATTTGCTTCCTTAACAGTGGGATCAGTATCAAGCACCACAAAATCCACGGGATAGTAGAATTTGTCCACTTGAACTAGAACATCCTCTATCACCCCCCTTGGGAGTTTTACCAACCTATCAGCTAAGGAGAGAATGATGGTTGTGGGCTTCAATCCTCCAAGTCCCAGTTGCTTATACACAGAGTATGGGAGAAAATTCACACTTGCCCCCAAGTCTAGTAAAGCCTTCTCCACATGTGTCCCTCCAATGTTGATTGAAATGGTGGGACATCCCGAATCTTTGTACTTAACTGGAGACTTACTCTGAATGATGGCACTTACTTGCTCAGTGAGGAATGCCTTCTTTGTCACATGTAACCCTCTCTTGACCGTGCACAAGTCCTTTAGAAATTTTGCATATGTGGGGACTTGCTTGATCATATCAAGTAAGGGTATATTCACCTTCACTTGTCTCAAAACTTCAAGAATTTCTGATGAATTCTTTATTTCCTTCTTTCCATGTAAAGCTTGAGGAAAGGGGGGGCATATGTTTCTTCATCATATCCTCTTTAATCACTATCCTTGGCTCTTCTTCAATGCTTGATTTGGACGCACTTTTCTTCCCACTTTTCTCTTCTTGGTTATTGCTCTCTTTAACCAAGGTTCTCTTTGACATGAGTTCTTCATCTTGCCTCACCTTAGGCAAGGGTTGATCAACTGATTACTACTTAAAAAGTGCTATTTGATAGCTTATAATTAATCCTTTTAAACACTTTTGAGTAGTAGTTTTGACCTTTTAACTCAATTGGCATGTTAAGGACCCTTGAAAGCAATTTTAATCACTTTGTGTAAGTTTTAGTGTTTTTGTTAGTAATTTGATCACCAAAGCAATCCAAGTTTGAGGAGAGTTCTTTGGAATCTTGGGCAAAGCGTGGAATTCATTTGCCAAGAGTAAATCCGGAATGCAAGGAGAAGAAGTAAAGAGAATCTGCCATGAAGCATATTCTTGATGACAATCGTGGCAGCCACGTTTGGAGCACTTTATGAAGTTCAATTGATCCATGCTATATACCATTTCAAAGCTCAGGAAGTCAAAAATCCAATGCTTCAAACGGTGTGCAATTCGGAGTTGAAACGAAAAAGTTACAGCCATTGCAATTCAATCACTCCAAGCTGAAGGAAGCATTTTGCAAAGTGTTGCGAAATCACCCTTTTGTTGCGAAGTGATTTCGCAGCCTTTTTGTATAGTGTGGTGGATTTCCTCCTGAAGTTGCCCGACATATGCAACAAGATGGAAGCTGGGAACCTCAAGATGGAAGCCAACTTCGCAGCCCTGCGAGAAGAGCCGTTTGTTGCAAAGTGATTTCGCAGCCCTTCTTGAGTGTCTGCGAAATCTCGCAGACACCATTTTCTCTTGCGAAATGGTCCCTGGAGCATCCCGATATTTGCTACCGACATTGGGAGATATTTTCCATCAGATTTTTGTTGTCTAAATCCCAAAATACTCCTTGTAAGCCACCAATTACAAGATTCCTTAGCCTTTAAGTGAGTAAAAAGAGAAAATATCTATGTAATAATTAGTTTTATATTATGTTCATATAAATACCTCTCGGGAGCCTGTTCTCAGGGAGGAGAGAGACCTTTTGTAAAGTTTGGGAAAACAAGTAAAGTTCAGGCCTTTGTTTTGCCTTACCTTCTCACTTCGTATTTTTCATTTCTTACTAAGTTATGCACTCTCTGAGGAATTTTCCCCAGAGAATGAGTAACTAAACCTTTAGTTCCTTGGAGCTAAGGTTGCCGGGGAAGGTTCCAAGTGCAAGAATGCAAAGCTTTGTGGTTTCAGCTATTAATGAAGAGGAAGTGAATTCCTTTAGTGATTTCTATGTTTTTAGTTAACTTAAAACACCTTAGAGTCATCTGGGCCAACACTTGGTAAGGCAAGTGATTTCCAACCATGGAGAAGCACTAGTTTACCCCTTGCGAGCCTCTGGGGTGGTGACTTGAAGGTAGGATTTTCTGGAATTGCTAACACTTGGTAAGCTTTTGGACTCCAAGGAGACATCCATTAGTTATCTCTTGCGAGCTTGAGAAGGGAAGTCCAAGGTTAAAGATCACCTTGAATGGTTAAGGCTTAGTGAGAGGCTTGAACCATTGCAAGTTGCATCAGTGAGAGAATTCAAGTTGAAATCTAATTAAAGGATGTATCTATACAACACCGATTAGAGAATTGACTATATGTTGAATCTCTAATGCGAGGAAAAAAAAAAGCCATTGACCGGAGCTATGTCTTTTGCATGAGGAACCACCCCAGTGAACCTAACTCTCTAAGGAATGTTTTTCTTCCTAAGTTATTCCTATTACTTGTTTTGTTAGTTAGTTTAAATCTAAATCTTTACCAATCAAAGTTTGTGTTTTATTTCTTAAGCTAACCTTGAAATGAAACAAGACCAATTTACTTTGAATTGGTATCATTGATAGCTTGTTAATCCTTCCTAGTGAACGATCCTAGAGCCGCTATACTATAGTAGCTTTTTCTTTGCTACCCTAGTATATGGTGTAATAGGTATAAATTTTGTTGATTACTCCCTCATCCAAGGAGCACCAGCTGGACGTGAATCAGCTGAGACACCAATTGGGCATGAATCATCAACCTCCTTCCCACTCCTCAAGGTGATCACAACTTTGACCTCCCTCAACTTTGAAGACTCACCATCTTGGGTTTCAACTTCATGAACATCCTTGTGATTTTGGTTTGGTTGAGAGGGAAACTTTCCTTTCTCATTCACTGTGTTGAGGTTGGTAAGCCTAGAGATGGAGTATTGAATATTATCTATCTTCTGAGATAGATCATTTTGGATCCCTTCCATTCTCTTAATTTGAGAACTCTCAACATTTTCAATCTTTTGGTGCAATTGGGAGTTGATTGCCTTTTGTTCACCCACAAAGTCACCCATGACTTTACTTAGGTTTACAATGGCTTGTTCCACTGAAGAGGTTTGTTGAGGTGCTTGGGTTTGGGCTTGTGGTTGGTATGGAGGCGGCCTCGGTTTCCAAGAAAATTTGGATGATTTCTCCAGCTTGAATTATAGGTGTTTCCATAAGGTGCATTGTTGTTGGGCCTAAATTGCCCCACAACATTAGCTTGATCACCTAACATCTCCCTCACAGCTGGCATGGTTGGGCACTCATCTACCACATGATCACATGATTGGCAAATGGTGCATGGCATGACATGGGCTTGTGTCTCGGAAATGGCTTGGACTTCGTGGATTTTTTTCAACTCAAGTTCCTCCAACCTCCTTGCCATTGTTGCCACCTTAGCTTTCATGTCCATGTCCTCACTTAACATGTACATTCCACCCTTTGGATTTACAGGAGCTTTCATCCTTCCCATTTCTCTTGAGTTGGGCTCATCCCATCCTCTTGATACCTCAGACACATAACTTAAAAAGTCCATGGCTTCTTCCGGATTCTTACTCATAAAATCTCCCCCACACATGGTTTCAAGAATTTGCTTCATGGAGGAAGACATCCCATCATAAAAATAGCTCACCAAGAGCCATGTATCAAAGCCATGATGAGGGCAAGCATTGATGGCCTCCATATACCTTTCCCAACATTCATAGAACTTCTCATTTTCTTTGGCAGAAAAGTTTGAGATTTGTCTCTTCAACCCATTGGTCTTATGGCTGAGGAAAAATTTCTTCAAAAATTCAGCCTGAAGATCAACCCAATTCCTTATGCTCCTTGGCCTTAAAGAGTTAAGCCATATTTTTGCCTTGTCCTTCAAAGTAAAAGGGAATAGCTTGAGTCTCATCAAGTCTATTGAAGCTCCTCCCTCTCTAAAAGTATTGCACACCTCCTCAAACTCCTTGATGTGGGCATATGGGTTCTCACTCTCCATTCCATGGAAATTTGGTAGGAGGGGCACAATATGGGGCCTTATAATCAGCTGCTCAAGAGGAGGTATGATGCATGAGGGTGCACTCATCCTTGGTGGGTGCATTCTATCCCTCATGGATAGATATGCATTTGTATTACCCCCTTGACCGTGTTGAGAATTCTGATCCTCTTGTGGAGGGTCCATGATGTTTACACAGATATCCAACTCTGTGTCTTGACGATTCTCAATCCTTACTAGTCTTCCCTCTTGGTCCCGAATCCAATAGGGCATGCACAAGTTACAACTTACCTGTAACAAAACAAAAACAACAAGAACAAAAGAAAGCTAGAAGAAAGTGAAGGTTAGAAAGAAAATGAAAATAAACTTAACAAAAGGAATTCTACAATTAAAAGAAAGGAAATAAAGTTAGTGAAAAAGGAATTTACCAAACTTGTGATGAAGATCACAAGTACTCTGAAAAGGTCATATCACTGTAAAGTGGCACCATCCCCGGCAACGGCGCCATTTTGATTCATGCCCAGTCGGGTCTTTTAATAAAAAATATTTATAAATCCTATGACCTCATACTAGCATAGCAAAGCTACTATAGTATAGCAGCTCTAGGGTCGAACTCTGGGATGGGTTTTCATTCTACCAGTGATATACTCAAGATTAGAAATTAAGTCTGATGATTTCCTTTGTCAAAAACTTAAAGTTTAAAAGAAAATAAAATTTATTTTGAAAGTGGTGATTGAAACTAAACTAACATAGAACTTGATAAAAATGAAAGAAAGAAAGTCTCTCGGAGCTAAGGGTTACTAGGATCAAGTTCAGAATGCAAAGTGGAAATTCCGGATTTTCTCATCTCGTATTGGGGACAACAACATAAAGGATGGTTGTTTCCCGAACCGGTATAGGTTTAACAAAGAAGATTTAGTCCATAAAAAGTCAATAGAAATGGTAGTCAGGTTCCATTAATGGCTTTAGACATTATGGGTCTTCACCTTGAGTCACTTTCCAATGGCTCGTACATGATAACTAATGGACTGATGTGGATCTAGCAATAAGTATCCATAGAGACTTGAAGCTTACCATGTATTGGCCATTCAAAGTGATTCTAAGGGATTTAAAGCAAAACTTTAGATTTAAAAGCCATTTATGAACTCCAACTACCTGTATTTAATGCACGAGAGTTTTCCACCTTTGCATCTGGACTTTTCACCTAGCTTCCTTCACTCCAAGAAACCAAAAGTTTAGCCTCTCATCCTCTGGGAAAACATCCTCAGAGGTTGTTTGGCTTCCAAGAAAAAGAAAATAGTAGAGAGAAAAGGAAAACAAAGAGAGCCTTGTGTTTTACTAAGTGTAAAACATAACATCCGTTCCGAGAGATGATTTTCACCCATCTTATAGTCTTTACAAAAGCAAAGCCCTGTGATTGGCTAATTACAGGGATAGGAAAGGAATTTACATAAAAAAATACAGAAGAAAATATCTAATGTGGAGTCGGCAGAACAGAGGAGATTTCGCACCAAAGACATGAGCTAGTGCGAATTTCGCACAAGGAAAAGGTGTTGTGCAAATTTCTCACAAGGGGAAGGTGTTGTGCGAATTTCGCACAAGCTTGGGCTGTTGTGCGAAATTCGCACATGCTTGGACTGTTGTGCGAAATTCGCACATGCTTGGAGCAGTTGTCTTCCGAAGGCCATATCTTCCTCATTTCAGCTCCAAATCGTACACAATTTAAGGCGTTGGATTCTTGAATTCATGAGATTTGAAATGGTATATAGCATGTAGCAAATGGACTTCGGGAAGTGCTCCAAAAGTGAAAAGGAAGACTACAGCTGCTGTCCTTTGTTCTCTTCACTCTGTTTTCCTCTTTGCTTCTCTCCGTTACTTGGCTTGTCTTAATGATCCAAAAAGCTGTCAAAACACTAAAACTAGCCACAAATATGATTAGAAGTCATTGCTAGGTCCTTAACATGCTAATTGGAATAAAGATGGAGAACTACTACACAAAAGTGCTTAAAACATAATGAATTAAAGGCGTAAAATAGCACTTTTTAGGTAGTAATCTGTGTCATTTCCCTATGGAATTGGAATACAAGGCTTGGTGGGCAATCAAGAAGCTTAACATGGATTTGAGAAAAGTTGGGATGAAGAGGTTCTTAGACCTCAATGAGTTGGAGGAACTGAGAAATGATGCCTACATCAATTCAAAAATTGCAAAAAAGGGATTGAAGAGGTGACATGATCCGTTGGTTTCCCTCAAATATTTTCAAAAGGGATAAAGAGTCTTGCTCTATGACTCTAAGCTCCACGTCTTTCCGGGCAAGATGAAATCAAGATGGATAGGTCTTTTTACCATTCACCAAGTGCATTCAAATGGAGTAGTGGAGCTGATTCGTGCCCAATTGGTGTCTCAGCTGATTCGTGTCCAGCTGGTGCTCCTTGGATGAGGGAGTGATCAACAAAATTTATACCTTTAACACCATACACTAGGGTAGCAAATAAAAAGCTACTATAGTATAGTGGCTCTAGGATCGTTCACTGGGAATGATTCACAAGCAATCAATGATACCAATTCCAAGTGAATTGGTCTTGTTTCATTTCAAGGTTAGTAAAAGAAGTAAAACACAAACTTTGGTTGGTGATGGTTTAGACTTAAACTAATTGTCTTAATAGAAGTTTGGAATAACTTAGGAAGAAAAACATTCCTTGAAGAATTAGGTACACTGGGGTGGTTCCTCATGCAAAAGACATAACTCCGGTCGAGATGGTTCCTTTCCTCAAGTTAGAGATTCAACATATAGTTAATTCTCTAGCTGGTGCGATGCATGATTCATCCTTCAATTGGATTTCACTTTAATTCTCTCACTGATGCAACTTGCAATGGTTTAAGCCTCTCACTAAGCCTTAACCATTCAAGGTGATCCTTAACCTTGGATTACCCGTCAAAAGCTCGCAAGAGATAACTAATGGATGTCTCCTAGGAGTCCAAAAGCTTATCAAGTGTTGGCTATTCTAGAAAATCCTACCACCGAAGTCACCTACCGGAGGCTCTCGCACGGGGTAAACTAGTGCATTTCCATGGTGGGAAATCACTTGCCTTACCAAGTGTTGGCCCAGGTGACTCCCGGGTGTTTTAAGTTAACTAAAAACATTGAAATCACTAAAGGATTTCACTTCCTTTTCATTACTAGCTAAAACCACAAAGCTTTGCATTCTTGCACTTGGAACCTCCCCCGGCTACCTTAGCTCCAAGGAATTAGAGGTTTAGTTACTCATTCTCTGGGGAAAACTCCTCAGAGAGTTCATAACTTAGTAATAAGTAAAAAATACAAAGTGAGAAGGTAAGGCAGTAGAAAGAAAAGACCTTTACTTGCTTACCAAATTCTTACAGAAAAGAACTCCTCACTGAGAACAGGCTCCCGAGAGGTATATATATGAACATAATATAAAACTAATTGTTACAAAGATATTTAGTCTTTTTACTAACTTAAAAGCTAAGGAATCCTGTAAGTGGAGGTTTACAAGGAGTATTTTGGGATTTAGACAACAAAAATCTAATGGAAAATATCTCCCAATGTCGGTAGCAGCTGTCGGGAGTCTTCAGGAAGCATTTCGCAAGAGGAAAATGGTTGTTGCGAAATTTCGCAGACACCCAAGAGGGTTGCGAAATATTTTCGCAACACCAAGCCATCACTGAAGGCTTGCGAAGTTGGCTTCCATCTTGATGTTCCAAACTTCCCTCTCGCGGTATGAATTGGGCATCGTCAGAAGGAGAAGCATTCTACTGTACAAAAGTGTTGCGAAATCACTTCGCAACAAAAGGCTGATTTCGCAGCACTTTTGAGTGATCTGCTTGTAACAGCTGCAACTTCCTCATTTCAACTCGAAATTGCACACCGTTTGAAGCATTGGATTATTGACTTCCTGAGCTTTGAAATGATATATAGCATGCATCATTTGGACTTCGGGAAGTGCCCCAAAAGTGGCTGCTGTGACTGTCATCAAGAATATGCTCCATAGCTGATCCTCTTTGCTTTTTCTCCTAGCAATCCGGATCATTCTTGGCAAATGACTTCTAAGCTTTGCCCAAGATTCCTCATAGCTCTCCTCAAACTTGACTTGCTTTGGTGATCAAAATACTAACAAAAACACCAAAACTTGCACAAAATGAGTAAAATTGCTTTCAAGGACCCTTAACATGCCAATTGAGTTAAAAGGCCTAAACTACTACTCAAAAGTGGTTAAAAGGATTGATTATAAGCTAATCAAATTGCACTTTTTGAGTAGTAATCACTCCCCCCAACCGACATATTGCTAGTCCCTTAGCAATATAGGAGAGAAAAATGAAAATAAATAGCAAACTAATCTAAAATTTACAATATCATGCTAAAGGGAAACAATTCTCAAGTGGCATGATAATCTACTTCTCACATGAAGCATTAACGAAATACAAACCCAAATCTCAACAAGAGTCATAACACCTATGCTAAACACTGTCAATCAAGGGAGTGCATTATGCAAACTGAAGTTTTAAAATCACTTCCACTTTCTAAGAATCAAACTTTAGTCTTCCACAATAATCTATGTGTATTGGTTCCTTAGCTTCCGAGAATAATATGCTACTAATCTCACCCCCCAACCTATCTCTTTTCAACACTTTAGCAATCTGACCAAAATCCATAAGAAAAGAACACACCTTTCTTCTTCCTCTTTTTTTTTTTTAGAAGGCAGTAGCTTAATGGGGTACTCTTTCTGAATTGTCCATGTAATGGGGGTCCATCGATGACTCCCAACCACTTAAGGTTTAGGGCACCAAGCTTTAAGGATCTTTCAACCACTAACTCCTCGGATTTTTCCCCCGGACTTTTAAGAATGAATTTTTAATACCCAAGCATCTACCATATGTTAACTCTACCTATTCACCCTTATAACGAGCATTGAGGTCGGTGACTCCCAACCAATTAAGGTTTAGGGCACCAGGCTTTAAAGATTTTCACCATATACCCCTCAGACCTTGCTCGGGTTTCAAGGCAAGCAAACAACTTTCTTTATTTTCAAAGGCTCATTGGCCTTTTGCAGGGTGTTTCCATTTTTATCAAATGAGGTCAAATATGCTAAGTTCCAAAACTATCCTAAGTCAAGAGGGAATTAGCTTTTCATGTTATAATCGGAATCTAATGTGCACAGTGTGTGAATAGCTTAAAGTAGAAGAACTCAATTAAATTTCAGTAGAAGTTTCAGCAATTGAACCACTTTAGTGAGCATAATCCATACTCTATGCCAAGTGAAAAACAACAGTTCAATTTTTCTTGGTTTAATTTGAAAATTTTTCCTCAAAATTCATGGAGAATAGAATAACAAAAGTAAAAAGTAAAACTACAGCTAATTAACCAATATAATTAAAATACCAAAAAGATTCAGCAAACTTCCTTCCTCATACCCCCCAACCGAACTGAGCATTGTCCTCAATGTGATTTGAGTGACAGTAATTAAAGGGAGGAAGTGATACCTCCTGGTTGATATCAAATTCGAATATTGATTGGGGCAAACCACATGTTTCAAAAAAAATAGAATATGTGAGAAAAGGAAATAAGGAGAATTTAATGCTAATCTTTTAAACAAGAACTATTCACTTTGTATTACTTTCAGTTGATTCAAGTACAATGCAAAAAGAACAAGTAATACTAGGAATCCCAAGCATAGTACCAACATACTGGGATTTCTTTTCAACAAACAAACAAAAAAACAAAAAAAACATAGAAATATTAAATAGATAGTAGTTTGATGAGTGGTGCTGGGGCTGGAACTAGGCAGATGGATCTGCTGCCTCTTCTGTAGGTGCATCAGCTGGGGCTTCTTGAGGATGGGGGTCTGCAGGCTGAGATTGTGGCTCTGGTGGAGCAGATGTGGATGGCTCTTCAGCTTGTGGCAAATCGAAGTGGACTTGGAGCTGCCTCAAGATGGCAGCTTGTTGTGCCTGTGTGGCCAACATCTGCTCTTGGCAGGCTCTGATGGATGCCATCTCCTGAGCAAGATTGCTCTGAGAAGCTGTAAGAGTCTCCAGTGCACGGCACAATTCTCTATATTCGGATATAGGAATGGCCATCCTCGGCTCTGCTGATGTAGATGGCTGAGATGCAGCTGGGGTAGGTGGTGGATCTCTTGGGATGGCAGGAATGGCAAGTGTTATATTCTCAAGCCTATGCCTTCGGGATGCTCTCCTTGGAGCTGGCTGAGGCTGATCAGGTTGATCAATTTTGTAGGCCGTCATATTATTCCATTTATCAAGGGTAAATGGCTCACAGCACATTCTCTTCTTCTCCATCTGAGGCTCAGCAGGGTATCCCATATGCTCTAAAATCTGGCATAGCAGCCTTGGGAATAGGAGTGGAATGCAATCAGCCCTTTGCAGCTTCTTTCTATGAACCTTCTCCTCGAAGTAGAGAAGGGCTGCCAAGATCAAATGGTGAGGCCCAAAGAAAAAGCCTTCTGACATATTGTAAAGTGCTTCCAATAGGACTCCCCTTCTTTGGGTCCAATGCTGCAATGGATATATATTATGCCTCAAAAAGGCATCAATCAAGAACATAACTGGAGGTAGCTCCCCCCTCAGCAAGTGTGATCGATTTACAGCTCCTCTGGAAAGGGCACTCACCATCTCTAGCTCAGTAGGATTTGCCCAAACTCTAAAGTTATCGAATTGGGTTGGTTCAAAAGGAATTTGCAGGGCTTCAGCAATCTGACGTGCTCCCAGGATGCCATGCTTTCCATCAATAGTAAAATGAATCAAAGTTGGATTTCTTACCTCTTTAGTTGTCATTGATTGGTAGAAATCAGTAACTATCCGTGGATAGAAAAATTCTCTTGGAGCTAGCAGATGCTCCATATGGTACCTCCTCAGCAGCTGGAAGGATTGGGCTAGCTCTGGCCTCACTCTAAATGCTGGTAAATCGAAGCTCAATTCAGAATGGAATGCTCGTGTTCGACAATCCAAATTCCCTTCTATTGGAGGCTGGGCCAGCATTGGCCTTCTAATCACTTCCTCTGGAGCTATTTCGGCTTGAATTTGAGGCTCTGGAAGTGGTGCCTTTTGCTTCTTCGATTTTTCTTTTGGTGCCGGAGATGGTACCGGCGATTGAGTTGGTGAGGGGACCGGAGTTGCAGCGGGAGAAGAATTTGGTGAAGACACCGGAGATTGAACCGGCGACTGTTCTGGTGATTGCGCAGGGGATTTCTCAGTTAAATCAATTGGTTCTGAGCTTTCCACCCTTGGCTTTTTCTGCAATGGCCGCCCTCCCGACCTGGTCAAATACCGTCTTGCCGGCGGCTTTGGTGGCGCGGACTGCACCGGAGGTGGATTCGGTCTTGTCTGCGAAGGTTCTGGAGTAGAACTTGGAAGTGGCTCGCTTCGCAGCCCCTTTTTGCGGTTCGAAGGAGATGACGTCTTCGCTCCTCGAGTTCGCGCCATATCGGGCTACCAAACTTCGGCCGACGCTGCTAATCTGAGAGGATGATCGGAAGCTGAACGGCGAGGCTCACTGAAGAAGGCGAAGAGGTTGCGAAAATGGCGCTCTGATTTTTGAAACCCTTTTCGCAGTGGAAATGACCGGTATAAATAGGAAAAACGGAACCCCAAAGGTCAGTTTAATTTTCGCAACAAATCGCCAATTTCGCAGCAACTTGCCATTTTCGCAGCAACTTCGTAGAGCGTTTCGCAGCTGCGAAATCGATGTCACTGTGCTGCGAAGTGGCACTCATGTGCCAAACCCCTATTTCGCAATTGCGAAATTTTTTCGCAATAGGACTTTTGGTGCGAAATCACGCTTTTCCATTTTCGCAATGGGTTTCGCAACTGCGAAATTAGTGCTCTTGTTTCATGGAGTGGCACTCGTGTGCCAAACCCTGTTTCGCAATTGCGAAATACCTTCGCAGAGGCTTCTACAGTCTTTGCGGAATGGTTTCGCAACAAAATGCCAATTTCGCAGAGGTTTCCTTGAGTGCGAAATTTCGCAGGCTCTGCTTTTCCCCGTTTTTGCTCTCTGTTTTTGCTCCAATTTCGACCCGATTTTTTTTTCTTTCAATTCCCTTGAAATTTCTTCCACACGGGATCATTCAAAACAATTAAAACACACCTAATAATATGATTTAAGATCAAAAACTAAGATCAAATATATGAAGAAACTTGAAAATTTACAAAATTTACAAACTGAACTGTGGTAAAACCACATCCAGCAAACCCTTTTTCACTTAGGCTTTTTGAGGTTCAAGGAAGTTGATTGCCTCCTTTTCTGATTTGAATGGCTCCATGAATGGTTTGAGACGATATCCATTGACTCGAAAGCTATCCTTGCCATTGGAATTCAATAAGTCCACCACTCCATTCGAATATACTCGGTGAATAACAAATGGACCAATCCACCTTGACTTGAGCTTCCCAGGGAAAATATGGAGTCTTGTGTCATACATCAGAACTTTTTGCCCTTCCTGGAATTCCTTGTTAGAGATGAGTTGGTCATGCCATTTCTTCATCCTCTGCTTTGCAACTTTGGAATTGATATAAGCATTGTTTCTCAATTCCTCCATCTCATTAAGGTCTAGAAATCTCTTTTCTCCTGCCTTGATCAAGTCCAAATTCAGCTTCTTTATTGCCCACCAAGCTTTATATTCAACTTCCACAGGGAGATGGCATGCTTTACCATAGACAAGACGATAGGGAGACATCCCAAGAATAGTCTTATAAGCTGTTCTATATGCCCACAATGAATCATGCAGCCTAATAGACCAATCTTTTCTGGTTGGAATTCACCACTTTCATCAAGATATTCTTTATTTCCCTGTTAGCTAGCTCAACTTGCCCGGAAGTTTGAGGATGATAAGGTGTTGCCACCTTATGCTTCACTCCATACTTGTATAACAAAGCTTCAAAAGGTTTGTTGCAAAAATGAGCACCTCCATCACTGATTATGGCCTTGGGCACCCCAAATCTTGAGAAAATGTTCTCTTTAAGAAACTTGAGAACCACCCTGTGATCATTTTGTTTACAGGGGATTGCCTCAACCCACTTAGACACATAATCTACTCCCACCAAAATGTAAGAATTACCAAAAGACATTGGGAAGGGTCCCATGAAGTCAATACCCCATACATCAAATAACTGAACTATCAGAATGGGGTTCATAGGCATTTGATTTCTTTTTGTTAGCTTTCCAAGCCTTTGGCATCTATCACAACTCCTACTCATGATGTGGGCATCTTTAAAAAGAGATGGCCAAGTAAAACCTGATTGCAATACCTTCATAGCTGTTTTCTTGAGAGGCAAAGTGGCCTCCACATGCATTCTCATGGCAATGAGATAAAATCCCTTGCTGCTCATCTTCAGGAACACATTTCCTAATGATCTGATCTGCACAATACTTAAAGAGAAAGGGTTCTTCCCAATAATAAGCATGAATTTTGGCAAAGAAGTGCTTCCTGTCCTGTGCATTCCACTCACTTGGAATTTCACCAGTTACTAAATAATTAGCAATATGAGCATACCAAGGAGTTTTCACTAGGAACATGAGTGATTCCTCAGGAAAATCATCATTAATAGGCAAGGGATGAGAATTATGTGCTATAACTAACCTTGACAAGTGGTCAGCTACCACATTCTCCACTCCTTTCTTATCTTTGATTTGAAGATCGAATTCTTGTAACAAAAGAATCCATCTAATCAACCTTGCTTTAGCATCTTGCTTTGTCAATAAATACTTCAAGGCTGAATGGTCAGTAAAGATAATGATGAAAGACCCCACCAAATAAGCTCGAAATTTATCCAAAGCAAATACCACAGCTAACAATTCTTTCTCTGTAGTTGTGTAGTTCCTTTGAGCTTCATTTAGTGTTTTACTTGCATAGTAAATCACATAGGGCTTCCCATCTTCTCTTTGGCCAAGCACAGCTCCTATAGCAAAATCACTGGCATCACACATTAGTTCAAATGGTAATTGCCAGTTAGGGGCTCTTACTATTGGAGTTGTTGTTAAGAACTTCTTCAGTTGATCAAAGCTATGCTGACACCTTTCATTCCATATAAATTTAGCATCCTTAGCTAACAGTTCACACAGAGGTTTTGAAAGACTTGAAAAACCTTTTATAAACCTCCTCCTAGAAAACCAAAGCATGGCCAAGGAACTGCCTTACTCCTTTTAGACGGTTGTTGGAGATGGTAATTTGACAATGAGCTCCACCTTTGCTTTATCAACCTCAATGCCTTTTTCAGAAATGATATGGCCAAGGACAATTCCTTGACGTACCATAAAATGGCATTTCTCCCAGTTGAGCACCAGGTCCTTTTCAATGCATCTATGAAGAACTGATTCCAAATTAACCAAGCATTCCTCAAATGTACCTCCATATACAGTAATATCATCCATGAAAACCTCCATAATTCTTTCCACCATATCACTGAAGATACTCAGCATACATCTTTGAAATGTAGCAGGTGCATTGCATAAACCAAAAGGCATTCTCCTGTAAGCAAATGTCCCAAATGGACATGTAAAAGTGGTCTTTTCCTGATCTGCCAAATCAATTTCAATCTGAAAATACCCTGAATATCCATCCAAGAAACAATAGAATGGATGTCCAGAGACTCTTTCCAGCACTTGATCAATAAATGGCAATGGAAAATGGTCTTTCCTGGTTACAGCATTCAGCTTTCTATAATCAATACACACCCTCCAACCTGAAGTGAGGCGTGTAGTAATTTCTTCCCCTCTTTCATTTTTAACCACTGTGATTCCTGACTTCTTTGGTACCACTTGAGTAGGACTCACCCAAGGGCTATCAGATATAGGATAAATGATTCCTGCTTGAAGTAGCTTCAGCACCTCAGCTCGCACCACCTCTTGTAGATGAGGATTCAACCTTCTTTGAAATTGACGAATTGGCTTTGCTTCCTCCTCCATATATATGTGATGAGTACAAACTAAAGGACTAATGCCTTTCAAGTCAGATATTTGCCATCCTATTGCCTTCTTACACCTCTTGAGAACTTCCATTAAGCGATTCTCTTGATGACTAGTCAGAGATGAAGATATCACAACAGGACATTGATTATTCTCCTCCAGATAGGTATACTTCAGCTCCACAGGTAGAGGCTTCAGATTGAGTTTTGGAATTTCTTTTTCAACAGCTGCCTCATCTTCCTTATTGAACAAAGGTAGAATCTCTTCTATCTTCCTCCAACTCTGTAGAGTAGCAAGCCCCATAGGAGATTCAGAAAAACCCTCCTTAAAATACACAAGACTTTCATTCAATTTGTCTTGCATATTTTGATTACAGTGCTCCTCCACCAAAGTATCAATAATACATACTTCCTCTGGACCTTCTTCTTCTTCCGGAGTGATTTGCTTTTTAGACATATAGAAAATATTGAGATCCAGTGTCATGTTACCAAAAGTAAGTTGCATAAGCCCATTCCTGCAATTGATGATTGCATTTGAAGTTGCAAGAAATGGCCTACCAAGGATGATAGGAACTAAATTAGCTTCCTTTACAGTAGGATCCGTATCAAGAACAACAAAATCTACTGGATAGTAGAAATTATCTACTTGAACCAAAACATCCTCAATTACTCCTCTTGGAATTTTCACTGATCTATCTGCCAAAGACAAAGTGATTGCTGTTGGCTTCAACTCTCCAAGGCCCAATTGCTTGTAGACAGTATATGGAAGCAAATTCACACTTGCTCCCAAATCTAGCAAGGCTTTCTCCACTACCTTTCCTCCAATCATGACTGAAATGGTAGGGCTTCCAGGTCTTTATACTTCAAAGGAGACTTACACTGTAAGATTGCACTTACTTGCTCAGTCAAGAAGGCTTTCTTGTTTACAGTCAAACCTCTTTTGATAGTACATAAATCCTTTAGGAATTTTGCATACGTTGGAACTTGTTTGATCATATCCAGCAGTGGAATATTAACTTTCACTTGCCTCAAGACTTCAAGGATTTCAGCTGCATTTCTAATCCCCTTTTTCCCATGTAATGCTTGAGGAAAAGGTGGATTGGTTGATTTCTTCAGCATCCCTTCCTTCAGAAGCTCCTTCTCTGGTATTGCTTTCATTGCTGAATCAGAGTCCTTCTTCTCTTCAGTGATTTCACTCTCTTTATCTTCCATTTCCTTCCCCTTCTTCACCTCTTCTTCTTTTTCAACATGTGACTTAGGCATTGGCTTCTCAATTTGCTTACCACTCCTTAGAGTGATCAAGGATTTGACATCTTTCACCTGTGATGATTCTCCCTCTAGGCTTTCCACTTCATGGACACCTTTGGGATTTTGGTGAGGTTGAGAAGGAAATCTTCCCTTTTCTTGCTGTGTATTCAAATTTGTAAGTCTGGAGATTGAATACTGGATATTATCAAATTTTTGATTCATATCATTTTGCATTCCATCTATCCTTTTATTCAACACATTCTCCATTCTATCTATTCTTTGATCAACTCGAGCATTGGTGGCTTCTTGCTTTCCAACAAAATCTCCCACTACCTTGCTGAGATTGGTTATTGCTTGTTCAATACTTGAAGATTGCTGAGATGGTGGATCCGGTTGTTGGTATTGAGTTGCTCTAGCCTTCCATGAGAAATTAGGATGATTCCTCCAATTAGAATTGTAAGTATTTCCATAAGGCACATTGTTATTGGGCCTGAATTGTCCAATAGCATTTGCTTGATCTCTATACATTTCCCTTTCAGTTGAAGTTGCAGGGGCATTCCTCCACCAAATGTTCATATGGCTGACAATTGGGACACGACTTCACTTGCACCGGTGCTTGAAAGAATGACTTGCACTTCATGAATTCTTTTCAGCTCCAGCTCCTCCAATCTTCTTGTCATGGCTGCCATTTTTGCTTTCATGTCATCATCTTCTTTCAAAGCATACATCCCAGCCTTTGCATTATAAGCATTCAACTGAGACTTCATTTTTCCCACTTCTCCTTTAGTCGGTTCATCCCATCCCCTTGAAACTTCAGCTACATAGCTCAAAAAATCCATAGCTTCCTCTGGATTTTTGCTCATGAAATCTCCTCCACACATTGTCTCGAGGAGTTGCTTCATTGAGGATGACATACCATCATAGAAGTAACTCACCAACAACCATGTATCAAAGCCATGGTGAGGGCAAGCATTTATAGCTTCCATGTATCTTTCCCAACACTCATAGAATTTCTCATTTTCTTTAGCTGAGAAGTTTGAAATTTGCCTTTTCAAGCCATTTGTTCTATGAGTAGGAAAAAATTTCTTAAGGAATTCAGCTTGTAAGTCAGTCCAAGAGCGGATACTCCTTGGCCTTAAAGAATTAAGCCAAATTTTGGCCTTATCCTTTAAAGTAAAAGGAAATAACTTAAGCCTCATCAAATCAATTGAAGCTCCTCCCTCTTGGAATGTATTACAAACATCCTCAAATTCCTTGATATGTGCATACGGATTCTCACTCTCCATCCCATGGAAAGTTGGCAGAAGTGGAACAAGATATGGTCTGATCACTAGCTGCTCTGTAGGGGGCACTATACATGATGGTGCACTCATACGAGGTGGATGCATACGATCCCTCATTGATCTGAATTCATTGGGATTATCTTGACGACCTTGGTGACTATGCTGATCTTCAGGTGTAGCTTCCATGATATTCAAGATTACTTTCAATTCTTTTCCTTGAGGTGTATCACACTTAACAAGTCTTCCTCCACTATCTCGTATCCACTTTGGCATACACAACTAGTATTCAGCTGCAACAAAAAGATTGAAAACAAAAAAAAAACAATACAAGAAACAGGGCTACTACAACAAATTAAACTAGGCTTAATTTAAAAAGATAACTTAACTTATAAAGAAAGAATGAAAATCAGTAAAATGAAAGAAACTTTACCAACTTGTGATGAAAATCACAAGTGCTCAACAAATGGTATCACTTCAAACTTGACACTCATTCCCCGGCAACGGCGCCATTTGATTCGTGCCCAATTGGTGTCTCAGCTGATTCGTGTCCAGCTGGTGCTCCTTGGATGAGGGTGTGATCAACAAAATTTATACCTTTAACACCATACACTAGGGTAGCAAATAAAAAGCTACTATAGTATAGTGGCTCTAGGATCGTTCACTGGGAATGATTCACAAGCAATCAATGATACCAATTCCAAGTGAATTGGTCTTGTTTCATTTCAAGGTTAGTAAAAGAAGTAAAACACAAACTTTGGTTGGTGATGGTTTAGACTTAAACTAATTGTCTTAATAGAAGTTTGGAATAACTTAGGAAGAAAAACATTCCTTGAAGAATTAGGTACACTGGGGTGGTTCCTCATGCAAAAGACATAACTCCGGTCAGATGGTTCCTTTCCTCAAGTTAGAGATTCAACATATAGTTAATTCTCTAGCTGGTGCGGTACATATTCATCCTTCAATTGGATTTCACTTTAATTCTCTCCCTGATGCAACTTGCAATGGTTTAAGCCTCTCACTAAGCCTTAACCATTCAAGGTGATCCTTAACCTTGGATTACCCGTCAAAAGCTCGCAAGAGATAACTAATGGATGTCTCCTAGGAGTCCAAAAGCTTATCAAGTGTTGGCTATTCTAGAAAATCCTACCCTCGAAGTCACCTACCGGAGGCTCGCACAGGGGTAAACTAGTGCATTTCCATGGTGGGAAATCACTTGCCTTACCAAGTGTTGGCCCAGGTGACTCCCGGGTGTTTTAAGTTAACTAAAAACATTGAAATCACTAAAGGATTTCACTTCCTCTTCATTACTAGCTAAAACCACAAAGCTTTGCATTCTTGCACTTGGAACCTCCCCCGGCTACCTTAGCTCCAAGGAATTAGAGGTTTAGTTACTCATTCTCTGGGGAAAACTCCTCAGAGAGTTCATAACTTAGTAATAAGTAAAAAATACAAAGTGAGAAGGTAAGGCAGTAGAAAGAAAAGACCCTTTACTTGGTTACCAAATTCTTACAGAAAAGAACTCCTCACTGAGAATAGGCTCCCGAGAGGTATATATATGAACATAATATAAAACTAATTGTTACAAAGATATTTAGTCTTTTTACTAACTTAAAAGCTAAGGAATCCTGTAAGTGGAGGTTTACAAGGAGTATTTTGGGATTTAGACAACAAAAATCTAATGGAAAATATCTCCCAATGTCGGTAGCAGCTGTCGGGAGTCTTCAGGAAGCATTTCGCAAGAGGAAAATGGTTGTTGCGAAATTTCGCAGACACCCAAGAGGGCTGCGAAATATTTTCGCAACACCAAGCCATCACTGAAGGCTTGCGAAGTTGGCTTCCATCTTGATGTTCCAAGCTTCCCTCTCGCGGTATGAATTGGGCATCGTCGAAAGGAGAAGCATTCTACTGTACAAAAGTGTTGCGAAATCACTTCGCAACAAAAGGCTGATATCGCAGCACTTTTGAGTGATCTGCTTGTAACAGCTGCAACTTCCTCATTTCAACTCCAAATTGCACATTGTTTGAAGCATTGGATTGTTGACTTCCTGAGCTTTGAAATGATATATAGCATGCATCATTTGGACTTCAGGAAGTGCCCCAAAAGTGGCTGCTGTGACTGTCATCAAGAATATGCTCCATAGCTGATCCTCTTTGCTTTTTCTCCTAGCAATCCGGATCATTCTTGGCAAATGACTTCTAAGCTTTGCCCAAGATTCCTCATAGCTCTCCTCAAACTTGACTTGCTTTGGTGATCAAAATACTAACAAAAACACCAAAACTTGCACAAAATGAGTAAAATTGCTTTCAAGGACCCTTAACATGCCAATTGAGTTAAAAGGCCTAAACTACTACTCAAAAGTGGTTAAAAGGATTGATTATAAGCTAATCAAATTGCACTTTTTGAGTAGTAATCAGGAGCTACTCAACTCCAACAACACCAATAGCTTCAAAGTAAATGGCCACCATCTTAAGCCCTTTGTGGAGCCTTTTTCTCATGACAATGAGGAATTCATCCTCCTTGATCCACATCAAGCTTGACAAGACCAGTTTTTGAATGGACTTAGTCTTTTTAAAGACTATCAAGTCCATATCTTTTTGTTTTATTTTTTATTTGAGAGTTTTCTTGTATTGTAACTTGTTTTGATTTTGATTTCTCACTTTAATTTCATTTCGGTTTGATTTAACTTAGGTTTTTGATGATCAATTTCAGGGGGGACTTCAAAGCAATTGGGCATGTCTTTAAAGATTCTTAGTAGAGGAAAAACCATGAAGAAAAAAAAAAATTCACCAAGGCATTTCGCACATCCTTGCAAAAATTTTGCAGGGTATGCGAAACCCTTCTCAAATAGTAAGGTCAGCTACTTCCAATTTTGAGCCCTTAAAATTCCATTTTGCACACCTAACACTAGTTTGCACACTGTGCAAAAATCTAAGGGGTCCACAAATTTTAAATTAATTGTGCAAAAATCTAAAGGGTATGCGAACCCATTTTGCATACCTAACACTGTGTAAAACACCCTTGCCAATTTAATTTTAAATACCTCTCGAACCCTAACTCCCCCATTTTGCAAGCACCCTTCCATCGTGAATCTCTCTGCCACCTTGCGGCCTCTTCACAATGTCACCCCGTGCCTCTGTTCTGGTTCCACCTTCTGTTCACACGCCCCCCCCTCCGCGCATCTTTCTCCTCCGTCCCTCTCCCATTAGACACCCCCCTTCAAGCACGAACCCGAGGCCCATTTCTCCATTTCCATATGGCAAGGACCCAAGGGGCCCTTGCTACCCATTTACAGAGTCGCACTTCTAGGCAGAGAGCCTCCTCTGCTCGGGTGCCTAGTGATTCGCCACCTCAAGAGGCCACCACAGAGGCCCCGCAGATTCCCCTTTCTGAGGGTAGAGTGCCCACTAATCCCTCATCTTCTGCTCCTGAGCACAGGTATGAGACTAGGAGACCAGCTACTACACAAGGGGCGACTGCTTCGTGTCCTCAAAGTTCAGTGCGGCGCCCTCCTGCCAAGAGGGCCAGGACTTCAGGCCTAGGTGAGTCATCTAGAGCTTCACTACCTAAGCCTCCTATAGCTACACATGCTCGAGCTCCTGCAGATTCTGAGCTTCCTTCTGACATGTCACCGGGGTCTATTATCAGATGCCCGATGCTCACAGCACCGCCCATTAAGGGAAACTCAGATTCCAGATCGAGACATGTCCACTCGGAGTTCTATTTTGTTCAGGAAGCCTTCCAACAGAAGCCATGGTCTGCATTTTATCCAGGGGGACCTCTATAGATTCGATCCTTTTTTGGAAAGAGCTTCCACCTTGGGATGCTACTCGTAGATGTGGTGCTACCCTCCAACCTCTTTCCCCTATAACATTCGGTACAGAGGCGAGGAGCTATCTTGGATGCTTTGTTCCGCATATCAGAGGGCTTCTACTTTGGCCCACACCACTTGATCATGGCCTCCCTCATCCACTTTGAGGAGAAGGTCCATATGAAGAAGCTTCAGAGGGCGGGCACCTTCATTGTTATTCTTGAGGTTGCTTTGCCAAATCTTAGAGCATATGGGTTTTCCTACTGAGCCTCAGCACGAGCGCCGCCACATTTGTCGAGAGCAATTTACTCTTGACAAATGGAATCAATTAGCGGGCTATTTTGCACCTCCAAGAGCCCATCCCCTGGTAGCACCTCCAGAGCCCTGATTCGACTCATGGTAGCTTAGCTTTAAAGGCGTATCAACAAAATTTATACCTTAAATACTATTACTAAAGTAGCCAAGCTACTATAGCATAGTGGTTCTAGGATCGTTCATGGGATGGGTTTTCACTTCACAAATGATATTAATTCAAAGATGAATTGATGCTTTTTCATTTCAAGGTTAGCTTTAAAAGAAGACATAAATGTTTTAGAAAGATTTAAACTAATCTAAGCTAACATTAAAGACTAAAATGAAAGGGTGGAAGAACAAGTTTCTCAAAGATAGGATAGCTATGCTCTGGGCTCTTATGCAAATTGGAAATCTCAGGATAGGCTCCTCGCGTTGGGGTTGCAACTATGGTGATGCTTGCTTCCCGAACCGGTATGGATTTAGCAAATCAAGTTTTAATCCTTTAAAATGGCAAAACAGATGGTAGTGAATTTCATCAATGGTTATTCACCTTAGACTTCCTTTGAATGGCTCGTAAGAGATAACTAATGGTCTAAAGCCAAAAGCTTACCAAATATTGGCAACTCAAAGTCATTCCAGGTGATAAATTCACCTTTCAATGGTCATTGAAATTGGTTCTAACAGATTAATGCAAAACTTGGAATTGAAAACCTCACCTTCCAATAGCTCGTAGGAGATAACTAATGGATAGAAATCCAAAAGCTTATCAAGTATTGGCCGTTGGAAGTTGTCCAAAGGAAATAAAAACCAAACTTTGCATTAATGAACCATTAATGAAAAACGACTACCATACATTCCAGGTGCGAGAAATTTCCATGGGATTGCATCCAAGCCATCACATAACATCCATACTTTGAGAAACTAAAAGTTTTAGCCAATCATCCTCTGAGGAAAAGCCCTCAGAGGCTGTTTGGCTACTAAGAAAATAGAACTGGGGAAGAACAGGAGAAGAGAGAAAAACAGAGCAAGGCTTTGTATATTCTATATATTGATCGATTCTACATACTTCTATATATTTTACAATGGATGCAAGGGAATATATATAGAGAAGTTTTTCCAACCTTCCTAGCTAAGAATTCTTATGGTTGGTGGATTACAAGGAGAAGAATGGAAATTTATACAAAAATATCTGAAGAAAAGATCTAAAAGAGTCGGTGCACAAATATCCCAGTTTCGCACGTTGCATGGTGACTTGCGAAAATTTCGCAAGTTGATTTCGCAACTTGGAATCCACTTTCGCACGTTGAGATCCAAGTTTGCAAGTTGAAAAATCACTTTCGCATGTTGGACTTCACCGAGAATGCACAGCTGCCATCCACTTTAAGTTTCGCACGTTGGAGTTCCAATTTCGCAAGGTGCGAAATTGTCCTTCAGCTGGATGCAGTTGTCTTACGAAGGCCATATCTTCCTCATTTCAGCTCCAAATCATACACGGTTTGAAGCGTTGGATTCTTGACTTCCTGAGCTTTGCAATGGTTTATAGTATGTAGAAAATGGACTTCGGGAAGTGCTCCAAAATTATGAAAGAAGACTGCAGCTGCTGTCCTCTGTTTTCTTCACTCTGTTTTTCTCTTCTCCATTGTTCTTTCCTTGCATACTTTGAACGACTTTGGCAAAGGCTATGGAGCTCCAAAGCTTGGTTCTTCATGAATTTGAGCTTCCAAAAGCTTTGCCATGAACTATATGCAGCTCTCCCTCATTCTTGGATTGCTTTGGTGTAGCTAAAAGCTATAAAAAACACCAAAACTTAACACAATTTGATTAGAAACGATTGCAAGGGTCCTTAACATGTTAATTGAGTTAAAAGGTAATAATTACTACTCAAGAGTGTTTAAAAGAGTTAATTACAAGCTACAAAATAGCATGTTTTGAGTAGTAATCAAGCCCCCACAGACGGAGCAGACACAGTCTACTCCAGTACCTATAGAGTAGGGTGAGCTTTAGACAGAGACTATACCACCTGTCCCTACATCAGTTACTTCAGCACCACCAGTGCCCATGCCTGAGGTTGTTTCTGCTGCTCCCCCTATGACTCTTACTGTTCCACCTGTTGCTCTTACTACATCCGAGCCTTCCATTACCATCTCTGCTTCAGAGTTTCGCGGCCTTATGGCTACCTTGCAGACACTGTCCACCACACACACTGCTCTCTTCCAGCAGATGGCTAAGATGCATTCCCAACAGAACAAGCAGACTGCTATACTTCGCCAGATCTAGCAGCACCTGGATCTTCTGCCTCCACCTCAGCTTGACCTTCCTGCATCATCAGAACCTTTAGCTCCAGTTGAGGATACTATTCCAACTGAGGACACTACCACAGCAGAGGTCTAGATCCCGCCACCTTAGGAGGCCACCACAAATGCAATTGCTTCAGTTGATCCTCAGGATGAGCCTCAGACAGTTAACATAGTCACAAATACACCTGAGGATGCATCATCTCCACCTGAGGCTCCCACTACTTGATCATAGGACATCTCTTTATCTTATTGTATTTTCATATTATATTAGTGGAGATTGTTCCTTGTTTTGATGCTTTATATTCTAGGATTGGATGTATTACCTGATGATATCTCATATTGTATTTTCTCAGATTAATATATAGACATCATTTTTTATTATACTTGGCATTTTTCTATTTCCTCTACTCATTACTCTTTTGTTTTTTTTAACTCATGTGGTTTCTCCTATACAACTCAGACTACATTTCACTCAGGAGGTACTACTTCCTCCCTTTATTTTCAATTGCTCTGGACACATTGAGGGCAATGTTGATCTTGGTTAGGGGAAGAGAGTTGAGGAAGGAAGTATTGTTAATAATGCTAGGTTAATTTGCTAATTTAGTTACTTTTTGCTTAATTTTAAAAGTTTTTACTCTACTCTCCATGGTTATTAAGGAAAATTTCTCAAAATGAAATATGAGAAATTGAGTTCTTACCTTTTTACTTGAATCTTAGAGTTTGTATTATGCTTATTGAGGTTGATGAATTATTGAAACTCCTATTGAATTCAACCTTATTTCTTCCACTTTAATCCTACCACACACTCTGCTCATTAGGTTCCGATTATAAGATGAAAAACTATCTCACCCCTTGAACTTAGGAAAATTTTGACTTCGTACCTTTGACCTCGTTTTAATGGTGTTAGGACACCTTATAAAAGGCCAATGAGCCTTCAAAAAAAAAAAACAAAGTTTTCACTTGCCTTGGAACCCGAGCAAGGTCCAAGGGGTATATGGCGAAAGTCTTTAAAACTCGGTGCTCTAAGCCTTTATTTGTTGGGAGTCACCGACCTCAATGCTCATTACAAAGGTGAATAGGTGGAGTTTAACATATTATAGGTGCTTGGGAATTACATTTCATTCTCAAAAGTCTAGGGTAAAATCTAAAGAATTAGTGGTCGACAGATCCTTAAAGCTTGATGCCCCAAACCTTGATTGGTTGGGAGTCATCGATGGATCCCGATTACATGGACACTTTAGAAAATAATAGCTTTAGCATTGCACTCCTACAATGAAAAAAATTGTGAAATAAAAGAGGTGCGATCTTAGCCTATTGAAGGTTGGCCAGTTTGCTAAGGTTTGAGAAAGAACTAGGTTGGGGGGGAGGGATAGTTTGACATACTATAATCGGAAACTAATAAGCTTAACACTTAGATTTTTGTGGAAGAGTAAGGATTGTAAATTCTTTTGCTACTTAAATTTGCATAATGCCTACTCTTTATAAATTGTGATTAAGCAAAATATTTGATGACTCTTGTTGAAGGTTTAGTTTTGCCTCTTTGATGTTCCATGAGAGAGTATGATCCGCATCATGCCACTTGAAAATTTTTTGGAGTGATTAGCATGATTTTGTAAATTATTTTACTGTCTATTTTTCTTTCTCTCCTTCATTGCTAAAGGACTAGCAATGTATCGGTTGGGGGAAATGATTACTACTCAAAAAGTGCTCTTTTATAGCTTGAAATTAACTGTTTTAAACACTTTTGAGTAGTAGTTAATACTTTTTAACTCAATTCACACATTAAGGAACCTAGCAAAGGTTACTAATAAGTTTTTGCTGCTTTTGGTAACTTTTTTATCATTGAAACAAGCAAAGAATGAGGGAGAATTTTGTGCAATCCATGGCAATGCAAGTTGAAGCTCAAATACATGAAGAATCCGAGTTTTGGAGCACTTTATAGCCCTTTGCCAAGCTTGAAAATAGGTTGCCAAACCAATCAGAGATCCAAGGAAGAAAACCAAAGGAAGAAATCCAACATGTAGCAATTTCGCATAGCATGCGAAATCAAGAGGAGGAGCAGTTGCAGGATTGAGTGAAGGAAAATTTTGCACACCCTGTGAAACCACAAGATGCAGCAAAAATGAATTTTGCACGCCATGCGAAACTTCACATAGTCTGCGAAATCTTCCTGTGCACCAACTCCATTAGATTTTTATCTCCAGATTTTTGTGTAAATTACTATTTTCTCCTTGTAATCAACCAATGATAGGATTTCTTGGTTAGGAACTATAAAGGGGGTTGGAAAGACCTCTCTATATAATATCTTTTTGTATAATCTTTGAAAAAAGATGACACTTGTAATTCCCGTAGAAAGAAATATACAGAGCCCTTGCTCTGCCTTTCCTTTTCATTTTGTTTTCATTTTTCTTTCTAGCCAAACAACCTTTGAGGATGATATCTCAGGGGATGAGTGGCTAAGTTTTACGTTTCTTGGAGTGATGGAAACTAGGTGAAGGACCCGGATGCAAAGGTGGGAGTTTTCCTTGCTTTAAATGAAGGTAGTTGTTAACCATTAATGGTTTTTATTTCAAGGTTTAGCTCTAAATCCCTTAGAATCACCTCGAATGGCCAATACTTGGTAAGCTTTCTGGATTCTATGGATGCTTATTGCTAGATCCATGGATGTCCATTAGTTATCAAGTACGAGCCATTGGAAGATGGTTCAAGGTGAGAATCACCTTGAATGGCCAATACTTGGTAAGCTTTCTGGATTTTATGGATGCTTATTGCTAGATCCATGGATGTTCATTAGTTATGAAGTACGAACCATTGGAAGGTGGTTCAAGGTGAGGGTCTTTAGTGTTTGAAGCCATTAATGGGAAGCAACTACCATTTTTCATGAACCCTTTGGATCAAATCTTAATTGCTAAATACAAAACCAGTTCAGGAGATAACCATCCTTTATGTTATTGTGTTATTGTCCCTAATGCGAGGAGAAGATCTGGAATCTCCTCCTTTGCTTAAGGAACCCGATCCTAGTGACCTAAAGCTCCAAGATACATTCTCTTTGTAGTTAACTTCAATTACTATTTTTGCTTAACTTAAAATCAACATTTCAACCACAATTCCATTTTCTTTAAAAGCTAATTGTCATAAGGAAAAGCATAATTTCATTACCGTCACTAAAGTCACCTGTGCGAAGAAAACCCATCTCTGTGGACGATCTTAGAGCCACTATACTATAGTAGCCATGCTACCTTAGTTTAAGGTGATTTAGGTTTTATAAATTTTGTTGATAACACCCGTTTGGAGCAAAAATCAAATGGCATCATTGCCGGGGACGAATCAAATGGCGCTGTTGCCGGGGACGAATCAATAGTATCCGAGAGCTTTTTATCGGGATCGCTAATTGTATCATCACTCTCACTGATGAACAAAAACGTCAGTTTGGTAATCATGAGCTAGGGAAAGAGATTGAAAAATGTCTCAAAGGAAATAGGTACTTGATAGTACTTGATGATGTATGGAACACTAATGTTTGGTGCGGGTTGAGCTCATATGTTCCTGTAGAATCAAATAAGAGCAGAGCGTTGATCACTACTCATAGAGAAGATATTGCTGTGGATGCTCATTAAAATTGCTATAAACTTCAACTTCTTAGTGAAAAAGAAAGCTGGGAGTTGTTTCTCAATAAAGTAGGGAGTATAGCAGTACAGACATAGCTAGAGTTGGAGAAAGAGAAAACAAAAAAGGAGATTGTAGCAAAATGGAAAGGTTTGCCTCTTGCAATTATGGTTATTGGAGGACTTCTATCACTAAAAGATCTTGACTCATGGTAGAAAACACTTAACAGCATGGATTCGCATCTCAGTTAAGGTCCCGACTACTGTTTGGGAATTTTTGTGCTAAGCTGTAATGACTTACCCTCTTTTTTGAAGCCATGTGTGGACCCCATATTTCGACACACATGTATTTCTTACTTAAATGGCACGACTCACTTTTTATGTAATTTTTTTTTTATTTTTTTAGAAAATGACTTGGAGTCGCCACTTATTTTTATTTTTTTAAAGGGAAAAACAAAATAAGAAAGAAAACCCTAAATGTGACTCATAAAGAAAAAACAGGTCTATTAAAAACCAAATCTGGACTCGGGGGTCAAGTTACTTATTCGGAAGGTACAGTAAGGACCGTAGCACCCCTTTAAGCCCCTAAAATGGGTCTCTACTAAATAAGATGAAGCAAGTGTGACAATTGATAGATTAAACATGGATACCAAACGGATATTATTCTGGAAATAAAAAAATAAGCAAGAAAGGAAAGGTGCGTACCCTGAGTAGCAAGCTAATTGCTTCATGGGAAACAAGGGTTAGTAAATGAATGCAAAATAATCGCATATGTTATCATAATAAGGTCAATCTCATCTCTTAATGATGAAAATGAATATACCATTATAACCTTAATAGACCCTAATCCCCTCATGCTCCACAAGAAATAATAGAGTGGCTTTGTCTACCATGCACAATCTCTAAAGAAACTATCTCAAAATAAACCACCATCTCAAAAACCAACCATCAATGAGTGGAGTGTGTCCCAATGTAGAATATCAAGTAGAGGGATTGTATCTCCAATAAAAGTGCTCTCTGAAATGACTATGCCCCAGTGTAGGATCATCCCACAACTCCTAATGCATCATAACCTAAGTGAAGAGGAGAATTGGCTATGCCCCAATGTAAGGCTTCATCCCAATAATCCATCATCAAAAAGAAAACTATGCCTCAGTATAGGTCATCAACTCAAAAATCTATCATCGATGAGTAGGGTATGCCCCCAGTGTATATCATATCATCTCATAAAATCCATTACTGATAAGAAGGGTATGACCCAGTGTAATCCATCGCCTCAACTCCCCATCCATCATCCTCCAAGAAATAATCTCCAGCCAATCTCAAGTATTACCCATATGTGAGCTGTCAAGCATAATGTGTGAAGTCATGGCCTCAATGTGGTCTTAAGACACGGGACGTAACGTAGGCAGAGGTAATAGAGTGAAAGAAATGAAAGGAAACTAGGCTCAAAGATCCTAATGATATAATCCACATACCCCCATGCATGAGATGCAATGCATAGAAAAAAAAAAGCCTCATGAGTCACAAGCCTAGGGTTTCCCACACGAAAAATGATAATAAATGAATGGCATATCAAATAATCAAGAATAAAGTGTGGGTGCTGAACCCAAGTCAAACATCAAGTAGGATGAGAAAATAAAGAAATTAGATGAGGTAGAGCGAAATAGGGTAATAGAACAAAGATAGAAGAAACCAAAAAGATAGGAAAGTGAGTGATGATTAACCTGCATCAAAGCATGGAGATAAGTCACATAAAAATGGATGTAATGACAAATAGGGCAAGGATTTAGAAATCCTAAAGAAAGGTCACTCGTCTCCCTCACAAAAATCAAATGGGCAATTCATACTCTCACCCAAAATATATACTAAGATAGAATCTTAGAAATAAGCTCCGATACGAACTCTCTAACACATAAACTCAATGAAGCAAACTAGCATATCCATACATGTGCTCAATGAAGGATGATATAATGAAGAATGCGTTATCTCTTATCTCTTAGGTTTTTTTTTATTGTTTTTATTTTCTTTTTTTTGCGCATGCTCTGATAAATAATGAATGACCTCACATGAAAATACATACCTAAATGATCAAACCCTCTCCACATACGGATGTAACATGAATCCTCACTAACAAGACAACCTCTCAAACTAAGATCTCTAAACCACTACCCATGGGGTGAACGGGTGGAAAGAATGTGAGAATCCTCCATGCAGTGATGTGTGAAAAACCACCACTCAAGGTGAAACAAGGATAATGTTGAGTAAGCAATGATGAGAGAAAAAATAAAGAACGAATATCACAAGTAGTGATATGTGATGTCGGAAAAAGTGATGAGATGATGTCAAAGTGGAAAATATCACAATGAAGAGTGAGAGATGAGGCTTGAATATGTATGTTAGGTCTAGAACTCATGACGTATCTACTCAAAGCATGCAAGTACTATATGGTCCCCAACCCAGTGCAATAGGTAAATGAGGTGATGAAATAAAAGGCTATGGTGCTCGTGTGAGGCTCAAAGGGCTAGTAACAGGTAACTCTATATGCGAGGGTGATAAAGTAAATAAGGTAAATGAGCTCATGAAACAGTGGCCACACATCCTTTAACCATAACCATAGACATCACACCCTCAAGATCTCACATGGTCAATACTAAAGACTAGCATCTATCAAACACAACCATGTCAACTCCTCTGAAATCATGTGAAAAGTCCCACTGATGCTTTATGAAAATCATCAAAGCCCTCTGACCATCACCTCACTCTATCATCATAAGCCACTCACCATTGTCTCATAAAATCACCATCTCTAGTCATCCCGACTCTCTGAAGTCATGTGCAATGGATCAGATTTGGATGCTCCATGACAACCCCTCTACCTTAGCAATATCATCAAACCGTCAAACCACTTTCTCATGATGATCCATTTATCATCATGCAAAGCTTACCTCAGGTTTAACCATATGGGACTTTACCTAGTCAAATCAAGGAAATAATGGAAAGAATAAGCAATGGTACTATAGTATGCTAAGAAGAACAAAGATGGTAAGGTCATATAATGGTACCAAGGGGTGGTGTCATGTTAGGCTCAAAATGGGTAGGTCATCAAGTCTACAAAGTTAGGGTGTGGACATGGATATGGTACTACTCTGATCGAAAGGTGAAATGGGTCATAGTCTCAAACTCTCTAGGTCGATATCCTATTCCTAGGTCAATAGGCTCAATATCCTCCATGATAGGTCAGGCCAGAGTGACCATGATGTATAAATGAAAAGATGTCTCTTATCAAAAGCACAACACATATCAACACAAGATATGTAAAGCATACTCATGAGAAAGAGAACGACACATACTCAGAATAAAAAGATCATATCACTAAATGAACCAATGAGTACACCATGTGTGAAACGATAAAAGACTACAAACGACTGGACTCTCAACATGAACTATAAACAATGACTCTAAATCAAATCCGAACTCAACAAAACAAAAATAACTCTGATGAACTAAAAACTAGACTCAACAAAACGGAAATGATTCTAATGATGACCATAATAAAAAATAAAAAGTGCTCTAAGATGAACTACTGCAAAGTGATATATCCATGTTGATTAAACTAAGTCCTCAACCCGAAACATCCCAAAATACCATATGACCATCATTACTATCAACATCCAAATCAATCTACTGAAGACTAAGAGGAGAGGGAACTGCATGTGTAGAATGTGTAGGCAGGGGATTGGTAGTCACACTTAGCCTAGACAAGTTGACTAACCTTGAATCAATTAAGCCTTTGTCACATGATAGGGTGCCGCACAACGCTCAATGGCATGCCCCTGAATCTGATGATATAGGTAATGCTCATGTAAGTGGAAATGGGGAGGGATAGGATGTGGCAAAGGGTGTGGCGCCAAAGGAACAATCAAACCAATGACTTTAAGCTTCTCAAAAGCTCTAGTTAAAGTCATGCCCAATGAAGTGAATTGTCTCATGGGCCTCTGTGCATATGGTCTAGGTGGCGGGAGAGTAGTGGCTCTCAGATGTGGCAGTCGTGACCGCATGCTAGTCTAAGCAATGTAAGGTTGTTGAACTTAAACCAGCTGATACTGATGCTATGGATGAGAGATATGAGCTCGAACTGTAAAAGGTCTATAAGGTGAGTGATATGCAAGCCTCTTATGCTGATAGCTAATAGTGCCAACCTCTTCAGATCTACTAGATGATCCAACTAACTTCTTCCCATTATTGTCACGGGAAAGAGCAATATATGTCCATAATCCTAGAGCGATCGCCTTCTAAACATTGAAAGTTGTATGAACTAGACTCTTAAGATCCTGAAATGGAATGCCCACAAGACGTCTAATAAACCTTAGCTGTAGGTTCAGAAGAATCATATCAATTTGATCCTACTCCTTAGGCCGGCTTATCATACCAACCACCTTTGCCTTCCAACGATTGAAAAATGAAGAAATAGACTCATCTGGCCTCTGTGTAGTGGCCTCCAACTCCCATCTAGATACATCAATGTCGGCGCTAAAAGTGAACTAAGTCAGGAACTCATGAGCCACATCCTCCTAGTGCGGAGTCTCAAAGGCTCAATTGAGACAAACTATCTTTGAGTTATCCCACTAAGTGACATGGGGAAAAGGGCCACCAACTGTGCATCATTTATCCTGTGTGCTCTCATGACTGTGTTGTATAGTCTCAAGTGGTTCTTAGGATAGCCAATCCCACTATAATGCTCAATGTCTGGCATGCGAAACATGGCAGGCAAGCTAGCCGTCGGTATGCCATCCCTATCATCCTAAGTTAAACCTTCATCCTGCAATCTGATCTGTCTCATCCTAGACTCAAGCCTTTCAACCCTGGCCTCCTACTAGGCCAATCAAGTATCATCAATAGTAGGAACAATGGGAGGTGACACTGTGACAGTAGGTGGTGGAATGGTCTCATAATGATATGCCAGATGGAATGGAATACCATGTGAAGCCCCAAGTGGAAGAGCCTGTGTTGTATGAGATGCATGAGGAACCGTCTCATCTGGACCATGCCGATTGGATAAGGATCCTAACAAGAACTCTCTATCTAATCCAAGCGTCTATTGACTTATTCCATGAACTTCTGAATAGAAGCTATTAGGCCAAGGGTTCTCCTAATCGGGTTTTGATGATAATAAACCATGGTTAAGTGACTAATTGGTTTAAATGTTTAAGAATCTCAGGTATAACTCAAAAATTCATCAAATGACCAAATGGATACAAGATCGAGATGCTTGGAAGACTTGTGATCATAGAAAACTAATGTAAGATGAATGCATGAGTGCACTTAGGATTTTCACATGTTTCATGCATCTTTGAAAACTCGGTTTATTCTTTAAAACATTGATTTTATTAAAACCCGAGTTTTTAATTAATGTACCTTAGGCAAAATGTTTCAAAATTGGCTTAATAATTTACCTAAAGACCTTGCCTAAGTGTTAGAAAATAAAGGAATTAAAAAAATAGGTTTTCGAGGCTAAAAGAGCTCAACCGGTCGAGGCTATGCCCAACCGGTTGAGTAACCGGTCGACCGGTTGTGGTCGTCCGGTCGAGAACCAGTCGAGGGAGGTCAAAAATATTCTCTCTCTCCCAGTAGCCTTCTCTTCTTGATCGAGGTGTTTCTCTTATCGATCGATGTCCGATCGAGGACCGGTCGAGGTCCGGTTGAGGTAACGGTAACCTGTCATGTAATAAATGCTCCAACGGCTAGTGAACCGGTCGACCCATAGCTCAACTGGACGAGGTTACCTTTTACTGTTTTTGACTCCCGAGCTTAGAAACCTATAAATTGAGAGCTCCACTTCATTTATTGAAAAAAGAACACTTGCATTCAAAGCCTACCTACCGGTTCTTGATAAAAAAAAAAGCTCTCATTTCCTTCATAGTGCATTAAATCACCACTTGCATATCCTTTAGTACACTCTTGTGTGTCATCCTAGCTTTGTCTTGTATTTGAGTCATCCTTAAGCTAGGTTGAGTGATTATATCTTGTAACAATCTGAGTGTTAAAGCCTTCAAGAGGGTTGAATCTTGAAGAGGTTGTGTAAGAGCCCATTGGAGTCGGAATCCAAGTGTAAGAAGATTGGAAGCTTGGTTGAAGCTTTAAGTTAGTGGAACCCTCACTCGGTTAGGAGGTTGAGGAGAGTGGACGTAGGCAAGGAAGTGCCGAACCACTATAAACCTGAGTTTGAATTCTCTAAACTCTATCCTCTAAACTCTATCTCTTTACTTTGCTTATATTTTGTATAAATTTGTTGTGATTGAAAAGATGTTAAAAACCTAATTCACCCCCCCCCCCCCCTTTTTGGGTGTTTTTCTTAACTAAGCATAGCCTTTGTTTTCTCAATTGGTATCAGAGCTAGACCTTTTTTTAAAGGCTTAATTGTCTAAGAGGAAATGGCTATTCCATCAAGCTCATCCCAAGTTGAAATTTTTTCAAAACATAGAGCTCCATTCTTTACGAGAACCGACTATCCCTATTGGAAAACTAGAATGACTTGGTATTTGCAATCTTCTGATTTAGATGTATGGGATGTCATTGAAGATGGCCCAACTTTTCCCACTAAACTAGTTGATGGAGTTTTGGTTCCAAAACCCAAGCAAGAATGGAATGAGCTTGATAGAAGAAACTTTCAATTAAATGCTAAAGCTGTTTTTACTTTGCAATGTGCTATGGATAGAAATGAATATAATAGAATATGTCAATGCAAATCGGCTAAAGAAATTTGTAGGTGGTTTGAAATAACTCATGAAGGAACTAATCAAGTGAAAGAGTCAAAAATCAATTTACTTATTCATAACTATGAATTGTTTTCAATGAAAGAAACTGAGACTATTATTGAGATGATTACTAGGTTCACCGACATTGTCAATGGTCTTGAAGCCTTGGGAAAAACCTACAAGGAATCCGAGAAGGTGATGAAGATATTGAGGTCTCTCCCATCAAAGTGGCATACCAAGGTCACCGCAATTCAAGAAGCAAAAGACTTGACTAAGCTACCTATGGAAGAGCTCATAGGGTCATTAATGACATATGAGATCAATTTGACAAAGAAGCTTCAAGAAGGTGAAGAAAAAAAGAAGAAGAGCATAGCCCTCAAAGCTACAACCAAAGAAGAAGAAGATGTTGAAGAAGAAAAGCCTAGTGATGAAGATGATGAGTTAGCCCTCATCACAAGAAAGCTCAACAAATACATGAGAGGTGAAAGGTTTAGAGGAAGGAAATTCACCTCTAGAAGGGATCCTTCTAAAAAAGGAATCTTCATCCCATGGTGACAAGGAGAAATGGGAAGAGAAAAGAGATTTGACATGCTTCAAGTGCAAAAAATCAGGACACATTAAATATGATTGTCCTTTCTACAAGAGTGAAGCCAAGAGAAGAATAAAGAAGGCAATGATGGCCACTTGGAGTGAAAGTGAAGAATCCTCCGAAGAAAAAAATGAGAAGGAAGTGGCAAACGTGTGCTTCATGGCAATAGATGATCTTGATAAGGTAAACTCTAACTATAGTGATGAAGATATGCATGATTTTTTTTTGAAGAATTATATGAGGATTTTGAAAAACTTAGTTTGAAAAATAATTCTCTTAAAAAGAAAATTCAAGAACTTGAAAAGGAACTTGAAGAAGTGAAAGAAAAATTTTCAATTGATGAATTATCTAAAACTCATCTTGAAAAAGAAAATGAGATTTTGAGGAATGAAAATGAGATTTTGAAAAAGAAAAATGAATGGTTAACCTCCTCTCTTTCAATTTTCTTTTGTGGATAAAAATCTTTTGAAATGATCTTAGCTAGCCAAAAATGTGTCTTTGACAAACAAGGGCTAGGATTTAAATCATAAAAAAATCAAAAGTATTTTAAAAACTACTTTGTAAAAGAATCCGCAAGTGCAAGTCCTTCCACCAGTTGCAACTTTTATGGAAGAGGAGGGCACATTAGTAGTACATGTCCCTTAAGAAATGGTTCTCAAAAGAATTCAAATGCTAAAGCTAAAAAGGTTTGGGTTGAGAAATCCAAGGTCACTAACCCTCAAGGACCCAAAAAGATATGGGTACCTAAATCAACTTAAATTCTATTTTGTAGGGATCAATGAAGGATAAGAGGTTCTTGGATAGTGGATACTCAAGACACATGACCGGGGATGAATCCAAGTTCACTTTCCTTACAAAGAGAAATGGAGGATACGTTACCTTTGGAGACAACTCAAAAGGAAGGATCATTGGTCAAGGAAACATTGGTAATGGCACATCCTCTCTTATTGAAAGTGTTTTATTAGTTGATGGTTTAAAACATAATCTTTTGAGCATAAGTCAACTTTATGACAAAGGTTTTAAAGTGATTTTTGAAGCATCTCATTGCATCATCAAAGATATTCAAAATGATAAAACCATCTTCATGGGCCATAGATGTGATAATGTTTATGCAATAAATATTTCAAAATATAATGGCCATGATAGATGTTTTTCAAGCATGCATGATCAAAGTTGGTTGTGGCATAGGAGGTTGGAACATGCTAACATGGACCTCATTTCCCAACTCAACAAAGATGAACTTGTTAGAGGCTTTCCCAAAATAAATTTTCAAAAAGACAAAGTTTGTGAAGCTTGTCAAATAGGAAAGCAAATCAAAAACTCTTTTAAAAACAAAATTTTCATTTCAACAACTAGACCTCTTGAATTGTTGCATATGGATTTATTTGGCCCCTCTAGGACACCAAGCCTTGGAGGAAAATCTTATGCTTTTGTTATTGTGGATGACTTCTCTAGATACACTTGGGTCTTATTTTTAAGTCAAAAGAATGAAGCTTTTTATGAGTTTTCAAAGTTTTGCAACAAGGTTCAAAATGAAAAAGGTTTTACAATTACTTGTATAAGAAGTGATCATGGGAGAGAATTTGAAAATATTGATTTTGAAGACTATTGCAATGAGCATGGTATTAACCACAACTTTTCAGCTCCTAGAACTCCTCAACAAAGTTGAAAGGAAAAATAGAACTCTTCAAGAAATGGCTAGAACCATGCTAAATGAAAACAATTTACCAAAATACTTTTGGGCCGAAGTAGTTAACACTTCTTGTTATGTTTTAAATAGAATTTTATTAAGGCCTATTCTTAAGAAAACTTCCTATGAGCTTTGGAAAAACAAGAAACCCAACATTAGCTATTTTAAAGTCTTTGGATGCAAATGCTTTATATTAAACACCAAAGACAATCTTGAAAAATTTGATGCAAAATCGGATGTTGGAATTTTTCTTGGTTACTCAACTTCAAGTAAAGCCTTTAGAGTTTTTAACAAAAGAACCATGGTAATTGAGGAGTCCATCCATGTTATTTTTGATGAATCTAGCAATTCTCTCCAAGAAAAAGATAGCTTTGATGATGATTTAAGCTTGGAGACTTCCATGGGAAAATTACAAATTGAAGATAGAAGGTAACAAGAAGAAGTTGTAGAGGATCCCAAGAAAGAAGAATCACCTTTGGCACTACCTCCTCCTCAACAAGTGCAAGGTGAATCAAGTCAAGACCTCCCTAAAATTGGAAGTTTGTCATCAACCACCCACAAGATCAAATTATAGGTAATCCATCTAGTGGGGTAAGAACTAGATCATCTCTTAGAAATATTTGCAATAATCTTGCTTTTATCTCTCAAATTGAACCTAAAAATATAAAAGATGCTCTAGTTTATGAAAATTGGATGATTGCCATGCAAGAAGAGTTAAACCAATTTGAAAGAAGTGAAGTATGGGACTTAGTGCCAAGACCTCAAAATCAAAGTGTTATTGGAACTAGATGGGTTTTTAGAAACAAAATGGATGAAAATGGCATAATTATAAGGAACAAAGCAAGATTGGTAGCCCAAGGTTTTAATCAAGAAGAATGGATAGATTATGAATAAACCTTTGCTCCCGTAGCTAGATTGGAAGCCATTAGGATGCTACTTGCCTTTGCATGTTTTAAAGACTTTGTTTTATATCAAATGGATGTGAAAAGTGTTTTCTTAAATGGCTTTATAAATGAAGAGGTATATGTTGAACAACCACCCGGTTTTCAAAGTTTTAACTTTCCTAATCATGTTTTTAGACTTAAAAAGGCACTTTATGGTTTGAAACAAGCACCTAGAGCATGGTATGAAAGATTGAGTAAATTTCTTTTGAAAAAGGGTTTTAAAATGGGAAATATTGACACAACTCTTTTCATAAAAACTAAAGAAAATGACATGCTCTTAGTACAAATATACGTTGATGATATCATTTTTGGAGCTACTAATGTCTCTCTTTGTGAAGAATTCTCTAAATGCATGCATAGTGAGTTCGAAATGAGCATGATGGGAGAACTTAACTTCTTTCTTGGACTTCAAATCAAGCAACTAAAGGAAGGAACCTTCATCAATCAAGCAAAGCATATAAGAGATCTCCTCAAAAGGTTCAATATGGAGGAAGCCAAAATAATGAAGACTCCAATGAGTTCATCCACCAAGCTTGACATGGATGAGAAAGGTAAGCCCGTCAACTCAACTATGTATAGAGGCAAGATAGGTTCTTTGCTATATTTGACCGCTAGTAGACCCGACATCATGTATAGTGTATGCTTGTGTGCTAGGTTTCAATCTTGTCCTAAGGAATCTCATTTAAGTGCTGTAAAACGAATTCTTAGATATTTAAAAGGGACTATGGACATAGGCCTATGATATCCTAAGGGTGATAATTTTCAATTAATTGGATACTCGGATGCCAACTTTGTCGGTTGTAAAGTTGAGAGGAAAAGCACTAGTGGCACTTGTCATTTCCTAGGACATTCACTTGTTTCATGGCATAGTAAGAAGCAAAATTTGGTAGCTTTGTGTACGGCGAAAGCCAAATACATAGCATCCAGTTTATGTTGTGCGCAAATCCTTTGGATGAAACAAACACTTAGTGATTTCAATTTGATTTTTGAGCATGTTCCTATAAAATGTGATAACACTAGTGCCATAAATATTTCAAAAAAATCCGGTACAACACTCTAGGACTAAGCATATAGAGATAAGACATCATTTTCTTAGAGACCATGCACAAAAGGGTGATATTACACTTAAATTTGTAAACACAAAAGATCAACTTGTCGATATTTTAACAAAACCCCTAAGTGAAGAGCAATTTGTTGATATTAGAAGACAACTAGGGGTGATTTCTTTATGATCAAATGATTGCTTGATGAATTCTTGTTGATATTACTCTTGAATATACCCTGTGATTGCGTGAAATTCATATCATATGCATCATATAGAAATAATCCTCAGAAAGAGGTCAAATTTTGACCAAAAATCAAAATTCTCGTGGCATTGGACATAAAAAATTGGGGATTTCAACTGAAAAGGGCAGGGAGAGAATCACGAGACAAGAAAATGCAACAAAATTTGGAAAAATTGACTGTTGACCGTTGACCATTGACCAGGCGGTCGACCGGTTTGTCGGGGCTGGGAATTTAAAAAATCCCCCCGCGCTTCATTTCTCACATTTTCTCCTCCATAGCTTGCCGCCTCTTCACATCCCTGCTTCCAGAAGACCATTTTGACCAGATTTCGGACCGATTACAGGCTGTGGACTTGATTTTGGACGCCTTGAGGTTAGGGTTTTGATTTGAAACCCAGGGTTTCAGCTTTTGGGAGTGTTTCTTCTCTGCACCGCGTGCCTTAGGGTTGGTTCAGCTTCATCTCCTTGCGCCTAGGGCTTCGGGTTTGTGATTGCTCCTTCTCGTTTCATTTCATTCTTTCTTTTTGGACTCCTCTTTCTCATTTCTGTTCATTGGATGGCACCAAGGCGAGAGACGGGCACCTCCAGGGCTCAGGGCAAGCGCCTTGTTGAGCCATCTCAGCCCAAGCAAACGGAGGCTCGCTGAAAGGCGAGGTATGACACGACCCTCTTCAGTTCGATTGAAGACTATCAATGCTACAAGCAAAAATTTGCCCAAAGGAAAGTCGTCCTAGGGAGAAATGTCAATTTCTCCCAACTTCAGCACTTCGGGTTTGAGGGGCTATTCGGACGGATGGGATGGCTACCAGTTGTGACGATTTCTGAGCCGATTTTTCCAACTTTGGTGCGGGCTTTTTATTCCCAGACGACATATGGGCTTGGAGGACCTATATTGTCCACTGTGAGGGGAGTTGAGATCAGATTGAGTCCCGAGAGTATCTGCCGCATTCTCGACATCCCTTCAGTTGGACTCCGAGTGTATGAGGCCAAGGTGTGGCCCACTGTGCCGGGATTCGAGCCTAGAGAGGCTGTTCAGAGGTTGTGCGGACTTGCCGATGCTTAGGGGATGGGCAAACCATCGGCACATAGCCTGACCGTGACCAGCCGAGTCCTTCACCATATGATCTGCTCTATTTTATTGCCACAATGAGGACATCGGGACGAGGTCTCCTACCTTGAGGCCTTTATTATGGACTCGATCCTCACTAGGAGATGGATTCACATGGGATATATGATGATGATGCATATGATCTCTTGCGTTGAGAGCACGACATGTGTACTCCCCTACGACCACTTCCTTACTCGAGTTTTCAAGGATGTCGGGGTCGACTTGAGTAGAGAGATGGATTTTGAAGCCCCCACCAGCTATGACACGTATGATGAGCAGTCTTTGGGGAACATGAAGTTCGAGAAGGCACCCGATGGCTCCTGGGTTAGGAGAGCTAAGCGACAGGCCCCGGGGATAGGGATAAATGCATCCCGAGGCAGAGGAGGAGGCCGAGATCAGAGAGATGGAGGATGGGTTAGACCCTCAGAGGGACTTTGAGCAGAGAGGGCCCGAGCTTGACATTCCGCCTCCACCTCAATCAGAGGGCATTCATGTTGAGGCTACCTTCTCAGAGCCTATGATGACTGAGCCGTCTTTCACAGTAGGACCATCATCTCAACCATCATTTAATGAGCTACCATCTCAGGCACCTCACGCTCCTTATCATGCACCTTGGATGGATGTCTTCGCTCAAGATCAGTTCCCTTGGGACTCATATGGAGGAGCTTGCCTTAGTCCATGACTCTCACTTCTACTCTATGAAGGAGCATATGGATTAGTATTAGACTGAAGTCACTTCTCGATTTGATCACTTCCAGCAGCGATTTGAGCGCATAGAGGAGCGTATGGATCAGCAGCAGGCTACATTTGAGCATCTCTAGCAGCGCATTGATCGTATTGAGAGTCGTCAGGCGAGTCAGCATGAGAAGATGATGGCTTACCTCCGATTTGTGTTTCCTCCTCCACCTCCTCAGTCTTGAGACTATCTAGACATCCCCCTTCGTTTCTTTTTTATGTTGCCAAAGGGGGAGAAATTTATAGGATCTAGGAGACCCTCATGCATGTCATTGTCATCATAGTCATATCTATCTTGTTTGTACCTGTGAGGTTTCGTTTCCATATATATATGATATGATATTTTTATGATCCATTGTTCATTTTCATGTTTTACTTTTCATGTTTTACATTGCTTCCTATTAAAAATCGTTTGATTGATTCATGATTAGTTTGAGGAGGAGATTGTTTTTCTCTCCTAGATAACCAAGGTTTGTCATCATAAAAAAAGGGGAGATTGTTAGCCCAAGTGTTCTCCTAATCGGGTTTTGATGATAACAAACCATGGTTAAGTGATAATTGGTTTAAATGTTTAAGAATCTCAGGTATAAACTCAAAAATTCATCAAAGGATCAAATGGATACAAGATCGAGACGCTTGGAAGACTTGTGATCATAGGAAACTAATGTAAGATGAATGCATGAGTGCACTTAGGATTTTCACATGTTTCATGCATATTTGAAAACTCGGTTTATTCTTTAAAACGTTGATTTTATTAGAACCCGAGCTTTTAACTAATGTACCTTAGGCAAAATGTTTCAAAATTGGCTTAATAATTTACCTAAAGACCTTGCCTAAGTGTTAGAAAAGAAAGGAATTAAAAAAATAGGTTTTCGGGGCCAAAAAGGCTCAACCGGTCGAGGCTATGCCCAACCGGCTCAACCGGTTGAGTAACTAGTTGACCGGTTGTGGTTGTCCGGTTGAGGGAGGTCAAAAATCTTCTCTATCTCCCAGTAGCCTCTTCTTCCCGATCGAGGTGTTTCTCTTACAGATCAATGTCCGGTTAATGCAACGGTAACTTGTCATGCATTAAATGCTCCAACGGCTAGTGAACCGGTCGACCCCTAGCTCGACCGAGCGAGGTTAGCTTTTGCTGTTTTTGACTCTCGAGCTTAGAAACCTATAAATTGAGAGCTCCACTTCATTTATTGAAAAGAAAACACTTCCATTTAAAGCCTACCTACCCGTTCTTGATAAAAAAAAAGCTCTCATTTCCTTCATAGTGCATTAAATCACCACTTGCATATCCTTTAGTGCACTCTTGTGTGTCATCCTAGCTTTGTCTTGTATTTGAGCCATCCTTAAGCTAGGTTGAGTGATTATATCTTGTAAAAATTTGAGTGTTAAAGCCTTCAAGAGGGTTGAATATTGAAGAGGTTGTGTAAGAGCCCATTGGAGTCGGAATCCAAGTGTAAGAAGATTGGAAGCTTGGTTGAAGCTTCAAGTTAGTGGAACCCTCACTCGGTTAGGAGGTTGAGGAGAGTGGACGTAGGCAAGGAAGTGTTGAACCACTATAAACCCGAGTTTGAATTCTGTAAACTCTATCTCTTTACTTTGCTTATATTTTGTTTGAATTTGTTATGATTGAAAAGATTTTAAAAACCCAATTCACCTCCCCCCCCCCCTTTTGGGTGTTTTTCTTAACTGAGCATAGCCTTTGTTTTCTCAGAAGCAATTATGGAAGCTAGCTCGTCGGATATCTCAACTAAACTATCTAAACTCTTATGTGAATCTGCTCTGATTAATCAGCCTCCAACTCTCCTCCAAGAATGTGACTCCAGAATCAACCAACTCTTAAACTGACTCCCTACAATGCAAACAAAATGGATAAAGGACACAAGATAGAACCTTAAAAGACAATCATACAACATGTAAGCACATGGTCCTAAGATGGCATCTCGAAATCTGGATGTATGATGAGAAAACTTGAGTCATAAAGGTGTCCACTGCAAGATGGCGATGAATGTGACTAGAGAATTCCTATCAATAATCCAAGATGAAAGAGGTGTGAGAAACACGCTATCATGAGATTGATACTCCATCTATAACTACATATCCTTAACTCAACCTTCAACTCAAGCTCCATAAAAAGAAAAAATGAGAAGGTGATCAAGGCGAATCTCTAAAAAAAAGTGTAAATGTTAAAACGTGCCTTTCACCTTTTTGTAATGAAAATATGAGAATCAAGTCGAAAATCAAATCAAGGATTGTACAAAGAATGGGGTATTGGGCCTATGATAGGTGTACGATGTAAAAAGATGATCATAATCAACAAATATATCCCAAAGCATCAAGTAAGTGACAACAAAGTGAAAGGATGTGTTGAGCTAAGAAAGGAAGATGAAAGCCCTAGGGAGAAAGCATGTTAAATTCATCAAATGGGAGAAAGAATCTAATACAATAAGGAAAGAGGTGATCCAACCAATACCCAAACTCGTACTGATCTCTGAGCACTCTCAACTGGAAACCAAAAGAGAAAACAGTGGATTCAGGTAATGACTAAGGCGGCTCTGAAGGCTCTCAGATGCACCCACATGTAAGGAAGAGATTCTAATAAAAGGATCTAAGCTCATCTTACGAGGTTAAGATGGCTCTAAAAAAAGAAAGCCTACCTTTCAAGGGTCCCTAGTAGAAGCGATCGTACCCTTCGGTGAATGCAACCCTCTGCATGCCTCCGAAGAGACAGGGCACTTCCATGCAAGGTGGTCATCACCTCCACACATGCACTACCTCGCAACCCAGGAGGGCTCCTATGGTGAAGGCTCTCCTACTGGCTAGCATATCTCACAACTTTGATCACTCATCAGCGATCTAGGTGCAAAGTGAGTGGTGTGGGTACATCCGAAAATCCTATGAAACTAAAAAGAAAACACACTAGCCACACAAATATCTTGAAATTTAGCTTTGGGCTATACAAGTCTTCAAAGGTTGGACTCCAATGAGCATCAATGTGTTGGCCACCTCCAGAATGCTTTCAAACATAGATATAACCCATCGCTAGACCCCACTCCTAATCACTAGCTCGGTCGAAGAGCAAATAAAGTAACAAGTCTCATAACAAATACGAGATCAAGGAAAATCAGTTCAACCGAGACTAGAGAATTAGAAATAAGGGGATATGTGTGAGACCCACACAGACAAGCAACTCATGCAATTGCACGGAAGGAGAGAAGTCATGCAAAGCACATGTATATCATTCAAATCTACACACAAGCTAAGTAAGAAATATGATAATCGAGATGAATATCTAGCAAGGATAGCATGCTCCATGATAATCATGATAATACACAACCAAGAGAATCAATCATGTCAAGGTAAGCTGAGTAGTCATACAACAAGAAGAGTCAATATGTGAGGCTAGTCGAAAGGATCAATCAATATAATCAACATGCCAATGCCTTAAATGAATACAATAACCAAGAATGCATCAAGGATAATGATATCAAAAACTCTCAATGTGTAATCAACAGTCAAGCAAACAAAAACACAAAGAGAGTTGGGTACCCTCTGATCGACCAACCTCAATTTATGTTTAAGCTTGACCCTCTATTGATCCCTAATGGAGTCGCTATTTTGTGGACCCCGTATTTTTGCACATGCACTTCCCACTCGAATGGCAAACTCGTTTTTTTATTTGAAAAAATTCATTTTTTAGAAAATGACTTGGAGTCCCCAGTTATTTTTGTTTATTTTTAAGGGAAAAACAAAATAAGAAAGAAAACCCTAAGTGTGACTCCTTATTTGGAAAAGATGGTATGTGAAAAACCAAGTCTGAGTCCGAGGGTTGGGTTACCTATTGGAAAGGTATAATGATAGACCGTAGCACCCATTTAAGCCTTAAGAATTAGGTCTCTACTAATTAAGCTAAAACTAGTGTGGCAATTAATTGATCAAACATGGATACCAAAATAATATCAATCTAAAAATAATTGAATGAACAAGAAAGACAAAGAGTGTACCTGAGTAATGAGTTGATTGCTTCATGGAAAACAAAGGTTAGTAAACAAACACAGAATAATCACATGCATGTTATAAAGTGGGGCAAGTCAATCAAGCATAGCAATCAATCAATCAATGAGAAAAACCTATATGTTGGGCCCCACCAAAGCCTGATTTATTTTAGCATGGATTAACTCCATAAATTTCATTATTTGAAATTATAGAATTATTCATGCTTATTAAAAATGTGAAAATAAGAAAATTATTAAAAATCAAGGAGAATTTATGAAAGATGTTTAACGGAAAAAAATGTGGTAGCCAATTTTATTAAAGAAATGGAAGATATTTAAAATCAAGGAAAAGAAGGAAAGATGCATGCCTAGTGGAAAATGGTAGGAACTGATTTATTAAAATTGGATTTATTTAAAATAAAGAAAGAAAAATTGAAGAATTAAAATCATTTGAAAACAAGATTTTTTTTTTTTAAATCGGCTTTGAAAGCTTACATAAAAATATAGGGGTAAGACACATAGGTTTTAAGCCCACTAAAGGTGGCCATGCATGCCATGCTAGAGAGAGAGAATGGATCCCAAAAGTAGAGAGATGCTGGTAGGAACAAGGACTTGTCCTTGTGAGTCTAATATTTCATTTTGTCTTCTTTCCTTGTGCCACATGAGAATCCAAGCTTCTACAATCACAGGTGAGCAATTTCTTAAATTCCGAAGGCTCGAAACTGACTACATATCTTGCTTAAACATTGGGTTTAGTTCAGAATAATGATTTTCCTTTTCACCGCAAAACCTCATCCCATATACTAGAGGAAGACTCTATTGAGACCCCATTGATCATGTATGGGCTATATGCAACCACATACCAATAGTCTAATCCCATCTCCTTTATAGTTTTTTTTTTTTTTTGCTTTTTTTTTTAGATCTAGCTTGAAGAAAGAAAATAGATGCCTTACCAAAAGCCACCAACATTAACTTCAGAAGAAAAAATCTCCACATCCAATACTATATATTCCACAAGTTGCTTACTAAATAGTATAACTTTAAAAGATGACCTCCAATACTGATCAGCATTCAAGAAATAGTGTCTAAGAGTGAAATGATCCAATAAAGCAATACTGTTGCTCACTTTTGTGCAAATCACTAGAAGACTAAGATTTCCCAAACTAGCAACAACTTTTAGAGGGAGGCAGATCAGATCCTTACGACATATTGAACGGATTTCAATTGAGAAAGTGTACTTATAACTATAGTTGTTGTTCTTGGGATCATGGGGCACAAGTTGTTTGTCATGAAGGCTCCTAATTGGAGTTACTTTACCAATAAACTCCACAAATTTTACACCATGACTCCGATTAGCAAAGAAGAAATCAATACCCTGATCCATTTGCTTAATTTATACGGCATGGCCTACAACATCATGCCTAAGAATAAGCTGTTTCAAATAAAAGAAAGTCTGTATGTGAGAAGCATGTTGCTGAAGTTGCATGAAAGCCACCCATTGGTCTGGATTAACCTAGACTCTAGAATAAGATTCACACATGTGCTATTGCTGAACATATTCAACAATATAAGCTTGCTTAGGTATTGCTCCATTGATAACCTCATTCTGAACCCTTAGCTTGACCTTGACTATGTATAATTCTTCGAGTGGCAATTTCCTATTCGAAGCCTAATGGAACCCTTCATTATGGTATCATTATCCATCGGAACAAGAATCTCCACGCAGACCCTTGCGAATGTTTTGCAACTGGTTGTATCCAACATTGGTTGTGGCAAGGATCAGAATATGACCGTACTCGTCCAGAAGCTGGCACAACTTCTGGTTGTATGCGATCTTCTTGTCGGTCTTGGATAGTTTCACCAGAGGGTGGCCATGCATGCATTTGGGAAATAATGGGAAAAGAAACTTATAGGGAAATGAATGGAAACATGAGTGAAGGAGGTATTGAGAGAATCGGGTTTGGTGGTAGAATGAATTTTATGGGAAATCTTTAGAAGAATACTAGGGAATCATGCACACAAACTGCGTACATGTGGGGGGATAGAGAAATAATGAGTAGGGAATGAATAGTAGAGAAACTTGGTTGGGTAAGTTTGTGAGATTTGGGTTTGCTAGGTATGAAAAATAAAAGATGTGAATGGTGTAGGATGGAAAAGTGGTGAGCTTGTATAAGACAAACTATTAGTGATGAGTATGAAGGATGGGGATACGAGTGGTAGAAGAAATAGAAATTGAGAACAGGGTAGTCCATAACGATGACCTAGAATTGGAGGCAATGAACCTAAGCTTGAGATCATTCACAACAACATTCTTCTTTTCACATTGAAGGCAAAAATTGTCACCAAGCAAAGCTTTTGGAAGAGACTCATGATGCATCTCAATAGACTTGACTTTAGTTGTTAGTACAAAAGGGTCACTGAGAGGTGACAATGGGCCACTGAATTGGTTCCTCGGAAGGTCAAAGCTTGTATGAATTAAGAGCTATTTTTGGATTCCTATGCTTTGGGTTAAAAGCTCAAAATATCATAACACTGGGATGCTCTTAAAAAGCTTCTAAGAAAGTGGTCATGCAAGGAACTGTAATCAACATCTTGCTTTTCACTAGGCTTTTCAGAAACTCTAAGCAAATGGTTTGTATCTCTGTCAGCATTAGGATCCATGTATGAAGCTTCATCTCCACTATCTTGCGGACTTGCATCAACCCATAAGGGCCAAGTAGAATGGCTCGAAAATGATTTTTAAATTTTTTAATTCAATCCACATATAAACTTATGCACATACTAAAGTTTTTACAGTAGCATGAGAACCGTTTTCTTCATCATTAGGACAAATCTTAGGATATGCAGATAAGATTGAAGCTTCAAGAATAGACAATGGATCAATTACTTCAACTTCTCATCCAAACAACAAGCAAAAGATGTAGCACCCTTCAAATCCTTTTTAGCTTGGCATGTAATACCCCTGACTCAGATGACTTCCAAAGAATGAAACCAAACCTATAATCTGAACCTTGGAAAGTAAGAGCCTAAACTGTGTTCAACGAATGAAGGCCCCGAGGTGTTTTCACATGATCGAAAAATCCCAAGACCACCATAGGAGGAGTTCTAATAATTTTCATTGCCTTGATCTTCATGCTGCTAGGAGCAAGAGCAATGATTCCTTCACCGGTTGAGTAGAAAATCTCAATATTGTTGAAAACAGGAGACACACGAAGTGGTGTCCATGGTATAATAGGATTTAGGTACTAGAAGAGAGAAGAGTTGCCCTGAAGTAGCTTCTGAAGGGCAAAGAGGTCACCGAACTGGTTTCCTCATCACACATAGGGTAGGTGTCACTTTTTTCAATCCCCAGAACTTATAAAGCCACCATGCATCCTCTGTTTGCTCCTTCTCTGTTGCTCTCTGGTTTCTTACGATCCAAACCTTTTTTTTCCTTGCCCTTTGCCTGTCTATAAAACTCATAGCCCATAAACTCACTCTACCCTAGCTCACTTTAATCCCTAGAAAAAATGTATGTCCTCCATTGCAAGCCAGAAATAGAGAAAAATAAAAGGGAGGGGAAACAGAGACAAAGTGAGAATAAATATAACTAAAAAAAAAAACACAAACCATTAGTCATAGCTTCATCTCATGGGTGATTGATGAACTTGAAAAACTGAGTGGAATAAACAAAATGGACTTTAAATATGAACCGAAAACATCATTGCTAACATCATATAAAGAAACCAATACAGAGCCAAACTAACCCCAACAAAACCAAATAAAAAGAAATGGACACGCTATAGCACAATCAAAGCAACTTAGAGATCAATCTGACTAAACATGTGACCCTCAATGCCCACTCCCAATCAATAGAATAATGCTAAAAAATCAACAAAAAATGGAGCAAAGTGGTGAAAAGAACGAGATACAAGAAAATCGCAATGACCATACCTGGTAGGTTTCACCTCAAGTGTGATACGCCCAACTTCTACCTCTCTTTCCTCTATTTTACTTCTTTCTCCTTCTCTCTCAAAATGGTTTTTTCAAAACAACAACCTACCCTCTTCTTTCCCAATCTCTGTTTCCTCAAAAACCTTGTTTTTCACCCAATCGACTCTCTCTCATTCATCTAATCTTAGCTTAACATCCCTCAATACTCTCCATTTTTTCCCAAAATCCCTCATTCTCCTGAAACCTTCCTGCCCAAGCTCATTCCCAACGGCCTCTGAATCCTTTTGGCGCGCTTCACATGCTGGTTGCTCCTAGAAAAAGCCACTATTCCCAACTCCCTCTTATACACCTGTTGCCAAAACCTCATAAAATGTGGTCAAAATACACTCTAAAAATAACCTAAAAAAAACTTAGATAAAAAATGAGGGTCTATATACCATGCCTTCTTTACTGTGGAATTTTTCAAAAGATTCCGAAATCAATGCAAGTATGTTGATTCGCTTGTGGGTTGTTTAAGGATTTGTATAAGAAATGGGAAAAAAACAATGGAAAACATTGCAGAAGACTACTTAATTGAGATGATCTAGAGGGGCATGATTCAAGTGGCTGATATGAGAGAAGATAGAAGAGTGAACTCTTGTAGTAGGCATGACCTGCTTCGAGATCTAGCCATTTTAGAAGCTAAATAAGAAAACTTTTTGAAGTAGATGAAACCATTGATGTGCACGTGCTTCCTACTAATATTCATCGACTGATCAGTTATGCTGGTTTTGGACTCTATATTCATTAGAACATCTCTTTGCATTTGCAAAATTCTAATCTCTGATCTTTGATCCTCAATAGATTCACTGGTGGAGGTAAGGTATTATTACATAAATACCCTAAATTGCTTCAAGTCCTGCACGTGGACTTGGGACAGAATAGAGTAATTTATGAACATTTCAAACTACAAAGAGAAATAGGAGAGCTCATCCACCTAAAATATTTATGCTTAAGGAAGAATTGGATGGGGAGTTAGACTTCCACCATCAATCGGTGGACTTGTTAATTTGAAAACCTTTGATTTAGGTCGCGATCATATGGTCAGACTCTATATAATTTGAAAACTACAGCAAATGAGACATCTAAATTGTCTTTACATTGAAATCTCATCAAGACAGTCAATGAGAGAGAGAGAGATGTGTGGATAGCCATTTGGGTGTCCATCAAATAACCAACCTTGAGACGTTATCTTTACCAGTTGGTGATTAGTTGAAGGATGACAACTTGGGAAAACTGACCCGCCACCTAAATCAATTGAAGCTAAACCTTTATTTTCACCCAAATTTGAAGGAGGGGTCATTTCGATCTATAGCCCAATTAATTGTACTTCAAAAGCTCATGTTGTTTACTGATAATTCTATAGAAAGGGAGAGATTGTCAACATCAAATACTAAAGTTGAATCTAGAACAATACTATTCCTAGGTGTGGAGTCTTTCTCACAGCATAAGTGCCTCTACAAATTGTTTCATGGAAAAAACATTCTATCCTCCAAATCTCATGCAACTCAAATTGTATGTTACTAGAATGGAGGAAGATCCAATGTCAATAGTAGCGAGGCTATCGTACTTGAGGATTCTCAAATTATTAGAAGAATCTTATGTTGGGACGAAAATGAATTGTCCTCATGGATGGTTCCTTTGACTTGAATTCCTATAAATGCAATAGTTGCAGAGTCTAAAAGACTTGTCAGTGGAGGAATGAGCAATGCCTAATCTGAAGACTTTGAAAATTGAGTTGTGTCCCCAAATGAGGGAGTTTTATGGATTATTATTGTAGCTGAAAAAAACTTCAAATACTAAACCTCTATGGTCTATCTGAAGAATTGAGGAATGAGGTTTTAAAGACATAATGAGAATATTGGAATAAGATACTTCCTATCACCTCCCACATCTCCCACATGGTTCAGCTTAATACTTGTGTAGACATCAAAGTTTTAGTGAAATAAATTATCTCTAAATTGGTCTTCAAAAAAATCGTGGCTCCTCAATTTGAAAAAATTTGGGATCAACAAGTAATAGGTTTTACACACATTTGACACATGATACACATTAAAGAGGTGACATGTTGTGAAATTTGGAAGACTGCAAAATTTAGTCTTCCAAATAAATTGATTTTTTCAATTGAAGTCAAAAGATAACAAAAAATAAATAAATGTTCACTTATTGACAAATTTCCTTAATGAAAAAGACAAGTTACTAAAATCAAGCAACTAAATCTTAGAAGATTCCAAAATTTGATTCTCTAATTCCACCATAAATAGGAGTGATTTCCTTCAATGAGGAGGCTTTTTCGGATCGACGAAATGACTCTACATGAGAAAAACTTCACAAAATCTCCCTATAAGTCCAAGAAACCATAGAAGAACTACACACGCGATCTTCACTTTTCAACAAGTTCATTCAAGAACAAGCCATGTATGGCACTCGATTGATCCCTAAAATCAAGAAAACGTCATTGTCATCTTCCAAATTGTGATAAAGGTGAAATAATTAGAGAGACATATTCTTTGTAAAAGAATATTACCTTAAGGATTGTACCCCATAACTTATTTTAATTTTAATAAATCTTTGTTCGCATATTTTCCTTATTGTTTTGCTTACATTGCAGGACTTTCACAAAATTTGTGTGTGCAAATTTGTAACACGGCCGATGGGACCTCTTTGCTTCTCATCTCTTTTGCCAAAAAAGTGATCACTACCAAGACGATGGTTACTCAAGCTGCGTATGTCAACATGGGTGATGACAAGATTGTCATTACCCAATCGACACATAACACCTCTATGGGCCCTATGACTCGTACCAAAGTGAAATTGACTACTGGACTGCCATCAAAGTTAGCAAGTGAGTACACTCATTTGCTAAAAACAAAGAGGGCCAACAACAATTACCAACCAATCTTCACCTTTACCTTTTTGGGGGCAAAGGGACAAAGTTCTCACTATAAAGAAAAACACCATTCAACCACGAAGGACTTCGGGGATAAGTCCCTATACTCTGTCGTTGATGTCAACTCAAGAATTGGCTCACCAACTGGGATATCAAAGCGGGACAACTCTTTCGACCAGTCTAATTTTGTCACTTCTTCCTTCTTGGTGACCATGCCAGTAATGGTAATAGGCACTACATCTGTGGAATAACAACTAGTAGAGATGTCATCATTAAACTCACCAAGACTATCAAGGAGAAAGATCTACAAATAACATCCTTCATGAATAAGGTTCAAGCACAAGCACAAAACTCAGTTGAGTCAAGTGAAGGACTCACTCATCCTCTGGGGATCGCGTCTCCAAGTGATGCACCACATGCGTCAAAGTCATGTAAGTCGGGAGATAAACCGTTGAATCTGCCTTGGTGGCGTCATTATTTATCCAACAAATTTTGGACATGATAACCAATGCCAACTTAGCGCAGTATGGTGGATCCTCATAAAGTACACTCATGTACTCTAAGCCTTACACTAAGAGGATTGATAGCCTACGTGTGCTTATGGGTTATCAATCTCTGAAGTTTTAATAGTTTGATGGAAAAGAAAATTTAAAGCAACATGTTGCCCATTTCATCAAATCTTGCAACAATGCAGGGAACAGGGGGTGATATATTGGTCAAACAATTTGTTTAATCCCTTCGAGGGAATGCCTTTGATTGGTATACAAACCTTGAACTCGAGTTCATTAACAGTTGGGACCAAATGGAGCACAAATTTCTCAACCATTTCTATAACACTCAATGAACTATAAATATGATGGAGCTCACGAATACCAAGCAATGGAAAGATGAGTTGGTTGTTGACTACATCAATCATTAGCGTTCCTTAAACCTTGACTGCAAGGATAGATTATTCGAGGTGTCAGTTGTGGAAATGTGCATACAAGGAATACATTGAAGTCTTCTATATATCTTCCCAGGGGATACGACCTCGCACCTTTGAAGAGTTAGCCACTTGAGCGCATGACATGGAACTCAGCATAACCAACCACGGTGTAAAGAAAGATGTTATCATCGACCAATGAAAGGAGATAAATGATGGGAAAAAGGGTGATAAGACCTCAAAGAAACTTGTTCAGGAATCAATGACAATAAATATGACTCTTGTTAAAATCTTAACAAGAGATAAAAAGAATAAGGTAAAAGAGGTTGGACCAACCCAGGAAAATGAGAGGCTTTGATTCACCTTGAAGGAATTGGAGGAGAAGAAATATATTTTTCCTAACTCTAATGTGCCCAGTGTGTTAGAATATCTTCTTTTAAAAGAAGTTATTGAGCTACTGAGTGCAAGCATCTAGAAGAAATGAGTCATGTCGATGATTCGAACCACAATCATTACCACCTAATCGTTAATCACCCGATGAAGAAATGTTTCATCTTAAAAGAGCTTATAATGAAACTTCTGAGACAATGAAGAATTCATTTGGATCTTGATGAAGTGGTAGAGTCAAATCATGTCATGGCCATATTTGGGTCATTCGATCCTGTTTCGTTACACATTTCACCTAAGAAATTATGGCATGCACCAGTACTATTCAATGTAAGTCACCTAAGCCGAGACAAACACAAGTGCTATGCTTGGACACCCCTCTTAACCTTTGCTTTGATAATGAATCAATGTTGTGTGGGGAATAAGGTTGGATAGTGGTTATGCATACAAAACCTCCCAAGAAGCAATAATCTCATTCATACCTAAATCTTCCTAAGGGAGGACAATGTAAGCAAAGTGTCCATTGACATTCAAAAAAGAAAGAAGAAAAAGTTTAAAAGAAAACAAACAATTGTACAAGTTGATAACCTTTGGGTGCAAAAACTCATCACCTCTGTCAGCTTAGGAGAATACTTCCCTCCAAAGTTCTTCGATAAGGGATGATGGTATAAACTCATATGGTTTCTTATTATGAGACTTCAAAAGAGGAGGGGCCAAGTGAAGATGAAGAAAATGCTCTTTGTTTAGAGTTAAGCAAAACTAAGGAAGAAGATGAAGTAGTGGCAAGCCTACTATGCTTACCTTCGCTCTTTAGTATCCATGAAATGGTATAACTTCTTGAGAAAATACAAACTACATTGATCCAAACACTTAAGAATTCATCACTCTGTGCCATAAAAATAAAGAGGGAAATAGGATTTGAGGATAAAGGCCATAATTGTGTGTTATGAAACCATCACTTTCATCGACGAGGACCTTTAGTTAAGGTCAAAGCCACATAATCAACCACTATTCATTACTGGATACATACAAGGACAAAATATCAATCATGTCTTGATTGATGGAGGGTCTACAGTAAATATCATGCCTAGAGCAACAATGAAACGACTTGGGATTATTACAAAAGAGTTAACTCTAAGTCACTTAATTATCCAAGGCTTTAATCAAGGGGACAACAAGCTATTTGCATACTTTTCCTAGAGCTTGTTACGTGTGAGTTGAGTTCAAACACATTGTTTCATATAATCGATGCAAAAACATCTTACAATGTGTTACTTAGGTGACCATGGCTTCATGAGAATGGGGTAATTCCTTCAATACTACACCAATGCTTTAAATTCTATAGAGGAGGGGTAAAGAAAGCAGAGCCTAATACTAAGCCATTTGTAAAAGTTGAGTCTTATTTTGCTGATGCCAAATTCTACATAGAAGACGATGTTATATAGGAAATTCTCCTTACAATCATCCCTTCCACTAGAAAAACTAAGCTTAAGGGAAAAGTTAAGTTGTGTGAGCCAACACTGATAAGGGAAAAATTAGAGCCAATAATGACTCAAATTGAAGAAAAAGAGAAATCTTCAAAAAGATTGATGTTGGACTCGAGAAGTGTCACCAGTTTTTAGGTACATCCCAAGATCTTGATGAAATGAGGGTTAACCACCTTTCATATAAGACAAAAGTGAAATACAACCTCAAAATTTAGAAAATAGGGATCTTCAAGTCTTGAAAGAAAAGACGATCATTTCCCCTTTCAAACTTACAACTTATCTCAAAGGATGAGATCCAAAAATAGACCAAATCCTCATAAGATCAAATAGAGCAAAAATTCTTCCCTGATAAAAGAACAGATGAGGGATTTGACCCTAAGGCTTGTAAGTTATTAGTCAAGATGGGATATGACTTCACTTCATCATCATAATTAGGAGAACTTAGCCCTAAGACCATAGGTGAAAAGATGCATGGTCTTAATGAAACTCAAAAGAAGTTAAAAAAACAGGGGTCTGCAGTCAAACCTTCCAAGCAGGTTTAGGGTTTGCACCTTCTAAGCCCATCAAGATTTCAGCTAAGACTAAAAAGACTAAGACAAGTACACAACACATCACTGTGGAAGACTTGGAAGAGATAGTGGGTCAAATTCTCATCCTTGAATTTCAGTGTTTGATTGGATTGAGGCTCTAACTACACGAGCTTTAGTGTTCACTAGGATGGGCAATTTTAACAATTAGAGTGTAATTCAACACATATTCCACTTATTCCACAAAGATCAATACAATAAAGGATTAAGACTCTAGCCTAAAAGTCATGGAGATGATATCTTAATAAGAAGAGTTGTATCAAACTCAAGAAGGATGTAGTGATAAGGAGTCTAATCCCATTATAGATGAAACGCTGTTCAACCTGGGAAATCTGTAAAAATGGTTCTTTAAAAGTAAAATAACATACCATTGTAATCACCAAGTTGTTGGATAAAGGATGCCCTAAGGATGTGGAAGAAAGTTTGATGCATACTAGCTATCATATTACGATAGAAGTTGACTCTAATTCAAAATCTTCACAAGATGAACCAAGAGAAGCTCCTCAAGCACTTGAGGATGAGGGAAAAGCCATTGTAGATGAGTTCAAAGAGCTCAACTTAGGTACAAATGAGCGCCTCGAGCCAATTTATGTTAGTATGTTTTTAAGTCATTGTGAAGAGAAAAGTTATTTTGAGTTATCACTCGAATATAAAGATGTCTTTGCATGGACATACAAAGAAATGACAAGTCTTGATCCAAAAGTTGTACTGCATCAACTCATGGTGAAGCATAGTGTCTGATCAATTAAGCAAGCCCAAAGATGATTTCAACCTAAACTTGTTTCACAAATAGAAACAGAAATTGAAAAACTGATTGAAGTTGGTTTCATTAGGGAGGTATAGTACTTGACATGGATTGCGAACACCGTTTAGTTAAGAAAAAGAATGAGCAAATATGCTTTTGTGTGGATTTCAAAGATTTAAACAATGTGTGCACAAAAGATGACTTCCCTTTATCAATCATTGACCTCATAGTCGATGCAACTACTGGTCATGAAGCTTTATCTTTCATGGATGGATCATTGGGGTACAATCAAATACGAATGGCACCAAAGGATGAAGAGCTCACTACATTTCATACTTCAAAGGATATTTACTGTTACAAAGTGATGCCTTTTGGACAAAAGAATGCAGATACAACATATCAATGTGCCATGCGGAGAATCTTTGATGACATGCTCTACAAGAATGTTAGTGCTATGTTGACGATCTGGTGATGAAGTATAGGAAAAGAAATAACCACCTATGAGATCTCTACATGGTGTTTCACAGATTAAGAAGGTACCAACTCAAGATGAACCCACTCAAATGTGTTTTTGATGTTATTTCTAGTAAGTTTCTAAAATTTATTGTTCAACATTACAACATTGAAGTGGATTAATCCAAGATTGCATCTATTTGAGATATGCTAGAACCAAGGAATCTTCAAGAGCTTAAAAGACTCCAAGGACGTCTTGCTTTTATTCGACGGTTTATTTCTAACCTTGCAGGACGATGTCAACCTTTCAACTGACTTATGAAGAAAGATGTCACATTTGTTTGGGACTAAGCTTGTGATAATGCATTTGAAAGAATTAAGGAGTATTTGGTTATTCCTCCAATTTTAGGTGCTCTTATGGCAAGGAAGCCATTAATACTCTACATCGCTGCACAAGAATGCTCTCTTGGAGCATTACTTACACAAGAAAACGCAGAAAACAAAGAAAAAACATTGTATTACTTAAGTCAAACTCTAACGGGACCATAACTAAATTACTCTCCAATAGAGAAGACTTGTTTAACTTTAATATTCTCAACAAAAAAGCTAAGACATTACATGCAGGCATACACGGTACACTAATAGCACATGTTGATCCTATTAAGTACGCGTTATCAAAGCTAGCTCTTAAAAGATGACTAGCAAAATGGGGATTGCTACTCACTGAGTAAGAAATAATTTATATCCTTTAAAAGTCGATCAAAGGACAAGCATTTGTAGACTTCTTGGCGAATCATCTTATCTCTGCAACATAGGAAATCTTAGACAACCTTCTTGATGAAGAGATATTTTACGTTGATGTTTTTCCTTTGTGGATGATGTCCTTTGATGGGTCAGCATACTATGATGGAACAGGGTGCAAGTGTTGTGTTTGTCTCACCACAAAGGCAAGCATTACCATATTCATTTGTTTTTATTAAGCAATGTTCCAAAAATCTCATTGAATACCAAGCCTTAATTATCAGGCTATAAACGGCAATCGAAATGAAAATCACAAACTTGGAGATATATGGGGATTCTAAGTTGGTAATCAATTAACTTCTAACCTTGTATGAGGTTAAAAGCGATGACTTGGTTCCTTGGTTCCAAAATGCTACCCAATTGATGGAAAAGGTCAAGTGAATTTCTTTAGTTCATATTCCATGAAAAAAGAACCAACTGACAAATGCTCTAGCTAATTTAGCTAAAAGTTTAACACTGCTTAAGGATGAGACTGTACATGTCCTTGTTTTCCATAGGTGGGTATTTCCGCCTTTACCAATGTTGCAGCAAGAAAAGGTGAACGCTACATCGATCCTCACTATTGACATCAAAGATTGGCGACAACCATTGATTGGCTACTTGGAGTATAGGAAGTTACCTAATGAACTAAGGCATCGAACATACATATGGTGTCTAGCTTTATGCTTCATTTACTACAAAGAAACACTCTATCATCACTCATTCAATGGAGTACTTCTTCGATGTCTAGGAGAAGAAGAGGCTAATCAAGTGCTTGAAGAAGCTCACTCCGAGATATGTGGGGCTCACCAATCAAGGCCAAAGCTTCATTTTTGAATCAAAAGAATGGGTTATTATTGGTTGACTATGCTTAAGGATTGCATAGATTACTATTGGTAAACTATGGTTAAGGATTTTATGGATTACTATTGGTCGACTATGGTTAAGGATTGATGTGGTTGGACCCATTACTCCTAAATCCTCTTGTAGACATGCTAACATATTAGCAACGACAAATTAGTTCTCTAAGTGGGAAGGAGCTATGCCATTTAAGGAAGTGAAGAAAGAAACAGTGGTGAAATTCATTCTCACCAACATCATCTATGGGTACGAGGTACCACAGTACATAATCACTAACAATGGGAAACCTTTCTACAACAAATTGATGAATAGTATCTATGAGAGGTTTGGTTTCAAGCAAGATAATTCATCAATGGACAAAGCACCAACCAATGGTCTTGTAGAAGCATTTAATAAGACCTTTTACAATTTACTAAAGAAAATTGTTGATGAGTAAAAAAGGGATTGACATGAGTGAGTAGGAGAAGCACTTTGGGCATACTAGACAAAATACTGAACGGCCACACAAGCAACCCCTTACTCTCTTGTTTATAGTGTAGAAGTTGTATTGCCCTCTCGAGAGTCAAATACCATCATTAAGGATCGTTATACATGAAGGTCTAACTAATGAAGATAATGCTAAGTTACATCTTCACACTACAAGAAAAAAAGACAAACAATGACTCTTTTTAAGTGTCAAGAAAGGTAAGAGATGACGCTTCCCTAAAGTGTCATTTTCTGCCCTGTCATTATATGTTTTCATCAACAATGACGCTTCTAGTAAGCGTCATCTTTATTTATGCTTTCAATGACGCTTTAAAAGTGTCATTATTGAATAAAATTAACAATGACACTTGTAGAAACGACATTGTTGAACAATTTTTTTATTGAAATAATTTTTACAAAATTACCTACATTGACATATATATGAGCGTCATCTCTGATTAACTTTATCAATGACACTTCTAGAAGTGTCATCTTTGAAAATTTTCTATTAAAAATAATAATATTATTAAAATAATGAATTTATCACATAATTAAATAAAAGAAAAAACAATTACAAGCCATAAAATCAAATTGAATTTTACTAATTACATATAATATCTTCAATATTTATGTACAATAACCTAGTTCAAACAATTAATGTAAGTACCTATATACACTAATCGCATATAAATTTTTTAATTATATCAAAATATTTCAACAAGATTAAGACAAACCATAATATATAAAAACACGGTTCAACCTTCTAATGAGTCATTGATGTAATCTTTCACGGTTTTCAATATCATTTTCTTTAACAAAATGATTTATCTTCTTTTGGCTAATCGGTTTCCTTTCCAACCTGTAAACAAAGATATGAAGAATATTAAATCTCTAAATTATGTATATATCAACCCATAAGTATAATTAAAATTATAATTTTCACAAAAGTTAATTTAGAATATTCAAGTTTACTCATCACCCTAAATCCCCTTAGCTTCTTAAATATTGAGTGAATGCAAGAAAATTAGAAGAAAAAAAATCAAAATAATTTACCAAAAAATGATAATTTATATTATGAAGATTTGAGAATCAATTCATTATTAAGCTTAAATTTTACTTATTAATAAAATAAGAAAATAAGAATCAATAAAAAATTCATTCTAACAAATCATAACTCATTTATAATAAATATTTTCAGAAATCAAAGCAAATGAAGGATGAATGAATTAAGTTATATATCTAAAAAGCAATGCAATGAACTTAAACTCTCATTCATTCTAATGTTGATATATTGATAGAGAGTTCATGAGAGAAAATTAATAGAAGCAAAAAAGAAAAAAAAATGCACTCAAATATGCTCCTAGTGGATTAAAATAAATATCATTCAACTAGCAAACTTACTTGCATGTTCGCAACAAGCAATGTAAAAAACACCCATTCAAAGAATTGCAATGATAATAGTTGTCTACTTCACAAGAAAGAAACACAAAGTTAGTTTCTATTAATATTACCAAATAGAAATCTCAGAAGCTAATTAATGAAAGGTAGGAGTTGGGGAAGGGGGTGACTCCTTATATGCTTTTAATAGTGAACTTGTAGACATAAAAAAAACTTAGTGAATTAAATAACCACTAATTTGGTCTTCAAAATGAATAAATAAATAAATAATAATAATAATAATAAATATCCTCTTATGGATAAGTTTCCCTAATCTCCAACTATAAAAAAGGATAATAATAATAAGAAAATTCTTATTATTATTATTATTATTATCTTGTTGGTAAAACTTCTGGGGAGAAGAAAATGTGTTAAAATCAAGGAACTAAATGATTCGTCCCCAATTGGTGTACCTTTGATTTAGTCCCCATATGGGAGTTATCAAAAAAATTTATAAACCTAATTCACCATATACTAGGGTAGCATAGCTAGCATAGCACAGTGGTTCTAGGATCGTCCACAGGGATGGGTTTTCATTTCACACATGATATTAGTTACAACACTGAAATGGTGGTTTTTCTTTTATGAGTTAGCTTTAAAAGAAAACATAAAGTTGGTTGAAAAAGGGGTTGGTTTTAAGCTAACCAAAAATAGTAACTGAGTTTAATTACAAAGAAAAGGTTTCTTGGAGTTTCAGGTCACTAGGTTCAGGTTCCTTATACAAAAAGGGAGATTCCGGATATTTTCCTCGCATTGGGGATTTAACCTATAGTTATTTCCTGAATCGGTGTGTTACAACTACTTCCCATTAATGGTTTCAAACACTAAATTCCTCTCACTGATGCATCTTGCAATGGTTCATACCTCTCACCTAGTATTGGTCATTCAAAGTGATCTTTAACCTTGGATTACCCTTCAAAAGCTCGCAAGAGATAACTAATGGATGTCTCCAGGGAGTCTGAAAGCTTACCAAGTGTTGGCTATTCTAGGTAATCCTACCTTTAAACCACCTCTCAGAGGCTCACAAGAGACAACTAATGGATCTCTATGGATGGAGTTCGAAAATCTTACCAAGTGTTGGCACCAGTGATTTTAAGAGATTTTAAGTTAACTATAAAAATAAAAGCCATTAATGGGTCACAACTTCTCTTAATTTAAAACTGAAACAAGGAAAACTCCCACTTTTGTATCCGGATCCCTTGCCTAGCTTCCCTCAATCCAAAAAACAAAAGAGCCTAGCCACTCATCCTCTGAGAAAACAACCTCATAGGTTGTTTGGCTAGAAAGAAAATAAAATCAAAATGAGTAGGTAAGGTAGAGTAAAGCTCTGTATATTTCTTACTAAAAAAATGTACGAGTCTTCTCTGGAATTTCTTCCAAGAGATTACAAGTGATCCCCAAGAATTTCTTCCGAGATTCTGAGATATTACAAAAAGAGATATCTTAAGACATATATAGAGAGATATTTTTAACCCCTCAATTAGATATCCTAAATATCTAAAAAGATCTTTAGTTGATTACAAGGAGAGAATAGGTAATTACTCAAAATATCTTGAGATAAAAATCTAACGGAGTCGGTGCAAAAATATCTGAAGATTACAGGAAGATTTCGCAAGGTTGCAAAAATTTTGCAAGGGGTTGCGAAATTCATCAGTTTCGCAAGGCTTGCGAAATTCCTTCTTCTTAGCTTTGCAATGGTGCGAAATTCATTCTTCACAGCCTTATTCTCTGTCCTGCAGCTTGTACTCCTCTTGGGCAATTCGCAAGCTTGCGAATATTTCGCAAAGGGTTGTGAATATTTCGCAAAGGGTTGAGAATATTTCGCAAAGGGTTGCGAATATTTCGCAAAGGATTGCGAAATTGTTGAATGTTAGATTCCTTCTCTGATTCTCTTCCTTGCATACTTGATTGATTTGGAAAAGGCTTCGAAGCTCTCCAAAACTTGGATTCTTCATGTAATTTAGCTTCAATCTTGCTTTTCCATGGACTATACCAAGTTCTCCCTCATTCTTGGCTTGTTTTAATGATAAAAAAGCTATCAAAAACACCAAAACTTGCCAAAAACTAATTAGTAACACTTGCAAGGGTCCTTAATGTGCCAATTGAGTTAAAAGGTAATAAATACTACTCAAAAGTGTTTAAAAGAATTTATAACAAGCTATAAAAAATGACTTTTTGAGTAGTAATCACTTTGCCCAACCGACATATTGCTAGTCCCTTAGCAATGAAGGAGAGAAAAACAAAAAATAAGATAGTAAAATAATTTACAAAATCATGCTGATCACTCCAAAAAATCATAAGTGGCATGATTGTAGAGCATACTCTCTCACGGAACATTAAAGAAGCAAAACCCAACCTTCAACAAGAGTATATCAAATATCTTACCTGATCATAATCCATAAAGAGTAGGCATTATGCAAATTTAAGTATTAACAGGATTTCCACTCTCTTAGGCTCAATTATTACTCTTCCTAAAAAATTTATGTGTTAAGCTTATTAGTTTTCGAATATAGTATGCTGAACTAATCTCTCCCCCCAACCTAGTTCTTACTTAAACTTAAGCACCTGACTAACCTCCAATGGGTTAAGAACGCACCTCTTTTATTTCACAATTTTTTCCATTGTAGGAGTGCAATGCTAAAGGTATTGTTTTCTAAAATGTCCATGTAACGGGGATCCATCGATGACTCCCAACCAATCAAGGTTTAGGGCAACAAGCTTTAAGGATCTTTCGACCTCTAACTCCTCGGATTTTACCCCGAACTTTTGAAATTAGAATTTAATACCCAAGCACCTAAAAGACTCATGGTAGCTTAGCTTTAAAGGCGTATCAACAAAATTTATACTTTAGATACTATTACTAAAGTAGCCAAGCTACTATAGCATAGTGGTTCTAGGATCGTTCACTGGGAAGGGTTTTCGCAAACACTAGTGATATTCAAATTAGGAAAATAGGTGATTTTCTTATGGATGTTAGCTTTAAAAGAAGATGTAAATATTTCAGAAAGATTTAAACTAATCTAAGCTAACATTAAAGACTAAAATGAAAGGGTGTAAAAACAAGTTTCTTAAAGATAGGATAGCTATGCTCTGGCTCTTATGCAAATTGGAAATCTCAGGATAGGCTCCTCGCGTTGGGGTTGCAACTATGGTGATGCTTGCTTCCCGAACCGGTATGGATTTAGCAAATCACGTTTTAATCCTTTAAAATGGCAAAATAGATGGTAGTGAATTTCATCAATGGTTATTCACCTTAGACTTCCTTTGAATGGCTCATAAGAGATAACTAATGGTCTAAAGCCAAAAGCTTACCAAATATTGGCAACTCAAAGTCATTCCAGGTGATAAACTCACCTTTCAATGGCCATTGAAATTGGTTCTAACGGATTAATGAAAAACTTGGAATTGAAAACCTCACCTTCGAATAGCTCGTAGGAGATAACTAATGGATAGAAATCCAAAAGCTTATCAAGTATTGGCCGTTGGAAGTTGTCCAAAGGAAACAAAAAACCAAACTTTGCATTAATGAACCTTTAATGAAAAACGTCTCCCTTACCTTCCGGGTGTGAGAAATTTCCATGGGATTGCATCCAAGCCATCACATAACATCCATACTTTGAGAAACTAAAAGTTTTAGCCAATCATCCTCTGAGGAAAAGCCCTCAGAGGCTGTTTGGCTACTAAAAAAAAGGAAAATAGTAAAGAGAAAAGAGAAACGAGAGAGCTCTGTATTTTTCTAAGTGTAAAACGTAATACGTATTCTCTATATCCAAGAGGTGATTTCCACCCCTTATATAGTCTTTACAAAAGCAAAAGCTTGTGATTGGTTAGTTACAAGGAGAAGAAAGGAAATTACATCAAAAAATACAAAAGAAAATATCTAAAGTGGAGTCGGCAAAAACAGAGGAAAATTCGGACCACGCATGGGGTGTGCGAATTTTCGCACACCTGAGGGGGGGTGTGCGAGTTTCGCACACCATTCGCACACGATTCGCACACCTGGAGCAGTTTTCTTCCGAAGGCCATATCTTCCTCATTTCAGCTCCAAATTGTACACGGTTTGAAGCGTTGGATTCTTGACTTCGAGAGCTTTGAAATGGTATATAGAATGTAAAAAATGGACTTCGGAAAGTGCTCCAAAAGTGCAAAAGAAGACTGCAGCTGCTGTCCTCTGTTTTCCTCTTCTCCATTGTTCTTTCCTTGTATACTTTGAACGACTTTGGCAAAGGGCTATGGAGCTCCAAAGCTTGGTTCTTCATGAATTTGAGCTTCCAAAAGCTTTGCCATAACTTGTCCAAGTAGCTCCTCCATCATTTGGCATGCTTGAATTGATTCATAAGCTGATAAAAACATGTGAACTTGCCACAAAATGGTTAAAACCAATTACTAAGGACCTTAATGAATTAATTGGGTTAAATGAATATGATTACTACTCAAAGGTGCTTAAAACCATTATAATTAGGTCTACAAAATAGCACTTTTTGGTAGTAATCACACCCCCCAACCGACTCATTGCTAGTCCCTTAGCAATGGAGGAGATAAACACTAAGTAAACTATAATAATATACATAAAAGGGATCATGCAAATCACTCCAAAAAATAATCAAGTGGCATGATTGACATCCATGGATCAATAAAGATGTGAAACTCAACCTATAATAAGAGTTGTCAAAGCATTCACTTGATCATAGAGTACAAAGAATGGATATTATGCAAGTTTAAGCATCAAAAGAATTTCCACTCTCAAAAGATCCAAATCAAATTCTTCCACTAAAAGCTAAGTGTTAATGTGATTAGCTTCCGAGTATAGTATGGATAACTATCATCTCCCCCCAACCTAAGTCTTTCTTTAAGCTTAACAAAATTAACCATCTCTTGATAGGCTAGGAACACACCTCTTATTCACAATTCTTTTCACTTACTAAACTTAACCAATTCACCCATGTAACAAGCAGAGGATCGGTGACTCCCAACCAATAAAGGCTTAGGGCACCAGGCTTTAAAGGCTTTCACCACCCCTTCGGACCATGCTCAGGTTTCAAGGCAAGCAAAGAAGTTTATTCTATTTTTATTTTATTTTTATTTTTATTTTTTTTTCAAAGACTCATTGGTCTTTATGAGATGTCCCAACACTATTAAAGATAGGTTAAAGGTGTCAAATTATGATTTCTCAAGCTTAGAGGGTGAGATAGTTTCACATCTTATAACCGGAATCTAATGTATGTGTGTGCGAATAGCTTAAGGTGGAAGAGATAAGTTTGCATGCAATGGGAGTTTCAACAATTCATCAACTTTTAGAAGAGCATAATACAAACTCTAAAACTCATGTAATCAAGTTGAAACTCGACTTCTCTCATTTAATTTTGAGAGTTAATCCTTAATATCCATGGAGTTTAAAGCAAAAATTTTAAAATTTAAACAAAAAGAAGCTAATTTAACTAAGTATGATAAAAATTTAAACTAATACTTACTTCCTCATCTCTCCCCCCAACCGAGATGAACATTGTCCTCAATGTTTGAATCGAAAATAAGGAGGAAGGAAGTGGTACCTCATGTGATGTGGACTAGGAGTTGAGAAGGTAAACCACCTGTTTCAAAATTCAAAAATTGAATGAGAGAGGAATTTATACTAAATATTTACAAAAATGATGAGTGGGCCCCACTTTGAGCAGCTGAGGACAAGGCTCAAAGGCTTGGGATTGGGGAGGGTAGGGATGAAGAAGCTTAAAAATTAGCACAAGGGAAGGGTGGTGCGAAAAATTCGCACAAGGGGATGTGTTGTGCGAAAATTTCGCACAAGGGGGTGTTGTGCGAGTTCGCACACCTCAAGGGGGTGTGCGAAATTTTCGCACAGGGTACTATTCACCCGCGCGTTTGAAGAATTGTGGCTTGTTTGAGATGGTGAACATTTGTGGCCTTTGAGGGTGGGAAAAGCTGGCTTAGGTATGAAAAAGATTTGTCATGGTGAATAAGCTTGAAAATTGGAGCTTTTCAAGAGGAAAATTGAAGATTGGGAGCTCCCATGGCCGGCGGCAATGGGTTTCCTTTGAAGAAAACGTGGCTTGAATCCTTAGCTTGAGGCTTTGGTTTGGTAAATGCAAGGCTGGGATTGGTTGATCGGAAGAGAGATTTTGAGAAAAATGAAGAAGAACCTTAGCATTTGAAGATGAGAACACGACCTTTAAAGAGGAAGTGCGAATTTCGCATGACACATTGTGTTGTGCGAAAATTTCGCATTCCTGTGGAATACCAAGACAGAGAGCATGGTTTTGAAAATTTGTCCCAAAACAAATTCGCACAAGGTTCGCACAAGGTTCGCATTCCTGTGAAATTCGCACTGAGATTTTGGAAAGGGACCGAGATCATGCATTTTTGAAAATTGGTACAAAAGCAAATTCGCACAAGGGATGTGTCGTGCGAAAATTTCGCACAACAAGAAGTGTTGTGCGAAAATTGCTGAGTCTTGGTTTTTCTCCCCTGTTTTTGGCTTGTTTTCACCATAACTTCGATTTTTCAAGCTTTCCTACCTGCATGAACACTTCAAAACTCATCTTAAAAACATATTAAAACTAAATTAAAGCTAAGAATTCAAACTAAAACATGCATAAATTTAAAGAAAGCATAGAATTTAAATGAAGCTGATAGCATGTACCCCAAAAAGAAGATGAACTATTTAGCTCATCCTCACTCACACACCCACTTCATGCTGAATTCCCCCTGGATCCCAAACAAAATTGGCATCCTTCCCATTTGGTCCAAGGGAATTCATTTCTCTTCTCTTCCCTGGAGAAGTGGATGCTTTAAAGGGTTCAGGTAACCCTTTATCATCTTGAACCTTATGATTTTCAATGGAAGGTTGGTCCATAAAGTTGTCAAAGCAATCCCCCACCAAAGTGTCGATCATCAACACTTTCCTTGATCTTTTTGCATTGGTTCCTTGAAGGTTATGGTGGGGTTGAGGAGGAAGCTTCCTTTTCCCCCTTGCTATGTCGAGATTGGTGAGCTTCTCAATGGAGTCTTGAACTTTTTCTATCCTTAGTGATAGATCATTATAAACCCCCTCCATTCTTACACTTATTGAACTCTCCATATTATCAATATTTTCATTAAGATGAGAGTTGATCTTTTGTTGCTCACCTACAAAGTCCTCCATGACTTTGCTTATCTTCAAAATGGCTTGCTCCAATGAAGATGTACTCATTGATGGTTGAGGTTGAGGTTGGGTTGTAAGGTTGGGATGGTTATTCCAACTTGAGGTGTAGGAGCTTTGGTAACCGCACATGTCTCTCACAGTTGGAATGGTAGGGCACTCCCCTACCGTATGCTCATATGAATCATCTCCATTCAAAGCATACTTACTACCCCATTGGCTTTGTTGAACTTGCCTTTTCCCTAATTCAATCTGATCCCTCATGGATAGGTATGCGAATTTGTCCTTCGGTTGATGTTGAGGTTGGCTTGTAAGGTTGGGATGGTTTATATACTCAAATGAAGTTGGCATGGCTTGTGGTTGTGCTTCAGTATGCACATTCCTTAATTCAAACTCCTCTATCCTTCTAGCCATAGATGCTAGCTTTGCCTTCATGCTCATGTCTTCATTCAAAGCATCCTTACTACCCCATTGGCTTTGTTGAACTTGCCTTTTCCCTAATTCAATCTGATCCCTCATGGATAAGTATGCAAATTTGTCCTTCTCATGGCCATAATGAGAGCTTTGATCTTCATGTGGAATTTCCATTTCTAAAAAAAATGATATTCAACTAAGGCTCTTTTCTTCAACTTGTACCAGGGTTCCCTCTTGGTCTCGAATCCAACAAGGAATGCACAAATTGAAATTAAAACAAAAATAAAAGAAAAGAGAATAAAAAATATTTAACTAAATAAAAACTAAATTAAAAAAAAAAATTATAAGAAAACTCACCAAACTTGTGATGAAGATCACAAGTTACCCTTAATGGTTGCTTCATTGTGCTTGTGGCACCTTCCCCGGCAACGGCGCCATTTGATGCGACTCATGGTAGCTTAGCTTTAAAGGCGTATCAACAAAATTTATACCTTAGATACTATTACTAAAGTAGCCAAGCTACTATAGCATAGTGGTTCAGGATCGTTCACTGGGAAGGGTTTTCGCAAACACTAGTGATATTCAAATTAGGAAAATAGGTGATTTTCTTATGGATGTTAGCTTTAAAAGAAGATGCAAATATTTCAGAAAGATTTAAACTAATCTAAGCTAACATTAAAGACTAAAATGAAAGGGTGTAAAAACAAGTTTCTCAAAGATAGGATAGCTATGCTCTGGCTCTTATGCAAATTAGAAAATCTCAGGATAGGCTCCTCGCGTTGGGGTTGCAACTATGGTGATGCTTGCTTCCCGAACCGGTATGGATTTAGCAAATCACGTTTTAATCCTTTAAAATGGCAAAATAGATGGTAGTGAATTTCATCAATGGTTATTCACCTTAGACTTCCTTTGAATGGCTCGTAAGAGATAACTAATGGTCTAAAGCCAAAAGCTTACCAAATATTGGCAACTCAAAGTCATTCCAGGTGATAAACTCACCTTTCAATGGCCATTGAAATTGGTTCTAACGGATTAATGCAAAACTTGGAATTGAAAACCTCACCTTCGAATAGCTCGTAGGAGATAACTAATGGATAGAAATCCAAAAGCTTATCAAGTATTGGCCGTTGGAAGTTGTCCAAAGGAAACAAAAAACCAAACTTTGCATTAATGAACCTTTAATGAAAAACGTCTACCTTACCTTCCGGGTGCGAGAAATTTCCATGGGATTGCATCCAAGCCATCACATAACATCCATACTTTGAGAAACTAAAAGTTTTAGCCAATCATCCTCTAAGGAAAAGCCCTCAGAGGCTGTTTGGCTACTAAGAAAAAGAAAATAGTAAAGAGAAAAGAGAAACGAGAGAGCTCTGTATTTTTCTAAGTGTAAAACGTAATACGTATTCTCTATATCCAAGAGGTGATTTCCACCCCTTATATAGTCTTTACAAAAGCAAAAGCTTGTGATTGGTTAGTTACAAGGAGAAGAAAGGAAATTACATCAAAAAATACAAAAGAAAATATCTAAAGTGGAGTTGGCAAAAACAGAGGAAAATTCGGACCACGCATGGGGTGTGCGAATTTTCGCACACCTGGAGCAGTTTTCTTCCGAAGGCCATATCTTCCTCATTTCAGCTCCAAATCATACACAATTTGAAGCGTTGGATTCTTAACTTCCAGAGCTTTGAAATGGTATATAGAATGTAAAAAATGGACTTCGGGAAGTGCTCCAAAAGTGCAAAATAAGACTGCAGCTGTTGTCCTCTGTTTTCCTCTTCTCCATTGTTCTTTCCTTGTATACTTTGAACGACTTTGGCAAAGGGCTATGGAGCTCCAAAGCTTGGTTCTTCATAAATTTGAGCTTCCAAAAGCTTTGCCATAACTTGTCCAAGTAGCTCCTCCATCATTTGGCATGCTTGAATTGATTCATAAGCTGATAAAAACATGTAAACTTGCTACAAAATGGTTAAAACCAATTACTAAGGACCTTAATGAATTAATTGGGTTAAATGAATATGATTACTACTCAAAGGTGCTTAAAACCATTATAATTAGGTCTACAAAATAACACTTTTTGGTAGTAATCAATGTGCCAATTGAGTTAAAAGGTAATAAATACTACTCAAAAGTGTTTAAAAGAATTTATTACAAGCTATAAAAAATGACTTTTTGAGTAGTAATCACTTTGCCCAACCGACATATTGCTAGTCCCTTAGCAATGAAGGAGAGACAAACAAAAAATAAGATAGTAAAATAATTTACAAAATCATGCTGATCACTCCAAAAAATCATAAGTGGCATGATTGTAGAGCATACTCTCTCACGGAACATTAAAGAAGCAAAACCCAACCTTCAACAAGAGTATATCAAATATTTTACCTGATCATAATCCATAAAGAGTAGGCATTATGCAAATTTAAGTATTAACAGGATTTCCACTCTCTTAGGCTCAATCATTACTCTTCCTAAAAAATTTATGTGTTAAGCTTATTAGTTTTCGAATATAGTATGCTGAACTAATCTCTCCCCCCAACCTAGTTCTTACTTAAACTTAAGCACCTGACTAACCTCCAATGGGTTAAGAACGCACCTCTTTTATTTCGCAATTTTTTCCATTGTAGGAGTGCAATGCTAAAGGTATTGTTTTCTAAAATTTCCATGTAACGGGGATCCATCGATGACTCCCAACCAATCAAGGTTTAGGGCAGCAAGCTTTAAGGATCTTTCAACCTCTAACTCCTCAGATTTTACCCCGGACTTTTGAAATTAGAATTTAATACCCAAGCACCTAAAATATGCTAAACTCCACCTATTCACTCTTGTAACGAGCATTAAGGTTGGTGACTCCCAACTAATAAAAGTTTGGGGCACCGAGTTTTAAAGATTTTCACCATATACCCCTCGGATCTTGCTCAGGTTTCAAAGCAAGCGTAACACTTTGTTCTTTTTCCTTCTTTTTTCAAACACTCATTGGCCTTTTATAAGGTGTCCCAACACTATTAAAACGAGGTCAAAGTACCAAGTCTAAATTTTTCTAATTTCAGGGGATGAGATAGTTTTTCATCTTATAATCGAAACCTAATGTGGACAGTGTGTGGTAAGATTAAAGTGGAAGAAATCAGGTTGAAATCAATTGGAGTTTCAATAATTCATCAACTTCAATAAGCATAATACAAGCTCTAATATTCAAGTAAAAAGGTAAGAATTCAATTTCTCCCATTTCATTTTGAGAATTTTTCCTTAATAATCATGGAGAGTAGAGTAAAAAAAAAAAACTTTTAATATCAAGCAAAAATTTTAAAATTAAGCAAAAAGTACTAAATTAAAAAATAACTTAGCATTATTAACAAAACTTCCTTCCTTAACTCTCCCCCCAATCAAGATCAACATTGTCCTCAATGTGGCAAGAGCGATTGTAAATAAAGGGAGGAAGTGGTACCTCCTGAGTGACATTGAGTCTAAGTCGTATAGGAGAAACCATATGATTCAAAAAACAAAAGATTAATGAGTAGAGGAGATAGAAAAAATGCTAAGTATAAACAAAAATGATGTGTATATATTACTCTAAGAAAGTACAATGCGAGATATAATCATGTAATACATCCAATCCCAGAATATGAAATATCAACACAAGTAATAATGTCTACTAATATACTAAGTAAATACAAAATAAAGAAATGATCAAGCAGCGGGGCTCTCTGGTGGAGATGATGGCTCTGTGGCTACCTCGTGAGTGGCCTGGGGTGGGACATCGACTTTGATGGTCCCCTCAGTTGGAGCTATGGGCTCTGATGGTCCCAAAATGTCAGACTGAGGTGATGGTAGGAGTCCTAGATGTTGTTGAATCTGATGAATGATAGCAGTATGCTAGTCCTGCTGAGCACGTATGTTTGTCATCTACCAGAATAGAGCATTGTGTGTAGTGGTGAGTTTCTTAAACAAATATACCATGGCACGAAACTCCATGGCAGATATGGTGATAGAGGCCTCCAATGTAGGAGGCGCAGCTGGTGGAACAAGAGGAGTAGGAGGAGGATCAATAGAGGTGGCCTTAGGCATAGGTGGTGGAGCAGGGACAGGTGGTACAGACTCTACTGGAAGCTCGTCCTGTTGCTCAGCTTGTGGTGGCACTGGAGATGCTGGCCTAGGTGGTACTGCTACAGGTGCTGAATAACCCGCCAACTGTGTCCATTTGTCGAGAGTGAAATGCTCTCGACAATAATGGCGGCGCTCAAGATGGGGCTCAGTAGGATAGCCCATGTGCTCCAATATATGACAGAGCAGCCTCGGAAACAACAATGGAATAGTGTCGGCTCTCTGTAGCTAATTTTTCTGAACCTTCTCCTCAAAGTGGAGGAAAGCGGCAATAATCAGGTGATGTGGCCCAAAATAGAAGCCCTCAGATATCATGAATAATGCGTCCAGGATAGCTCATCGCCTCTACACTAGATGCTGAAGAGGAAAAATGTTGGACCGCAACAATACATCTACTAGGAGCATCCTAGATGGAAGCTCCTTACGTAGAAGGAATGAATCTCTAAAAGTCCCCTTGGATAGGATGCGGACCATGTCCCGCTGAGATATAGGGGACCACTCCCAAAAATGTGCTGGATCCACTGGCTCATATGGAATATGGAGAGCCTCAGCAATGTGCCTAGCCTCTAGGATACCCTGGCACCCGTCAATGCTGAAATGAATGGCGGTAGGACTCTAGGTGCCCTGAGTAGTCATGGACTGATAGAAGTCCATCGCCACTCTGGGGTAAAAGAACTTCTTAGGAGTCATAAAGCGCTTAAGATGGTATCTTTGGAGCAGTCCAAATGAATCCCAAAGCTCTGGCTACTATCGCAAGGCCTCGATGTCGAAATAAAGCTCAGAATGAAATGGCCTGGCTCTACAATCTGAATTTCCCTCAATGAGAGGCGCGGTGACCATAGGCCTCTTGATGATGGCTTTTGGGGCAATGCCGGAAGGACGCTGAGAATCAGCTGGGGCCTGAGGATCAGGCTATGCATGCCTAGACGTCTCTCCAAGGCCTAAGGTCTAGGCTCTCTTAGGTGGAATGCGGTGTACTGATGGCTCAGGGGGTGGAGAAGTCGGTAGTCTCTGATTACTACTCAAAAAGTGCTATTTTATAGCTTGTAATTAACTCTTTTAAACACTTTTGAGTAGTAGTTATTGCCTTTTAACCCAATTAACATGTTAAGGACCCTTGCAATCATTTCTAATCAATTTGTGTTAAGTTTTGGTGTTTTGATAGCTTTTTGATCACCAAAGCAATATGAGATTGAGGAGAGTTATTTGGAATCCTTGGCAAAGCAATGGAAAGCTCAAAAACATGAAGAACCAAAGCTTTGAAGTCCTTTGCCATAAGGAAATCCGGGAATGCAAGGAGAGGAAGCAAAGAGAAATCTGCCATGAAGCATTCTTGATGACAGTCATGTCAGCCACTTTTGGAGCACTTATTGGAGTCCAATTTATGCATGATATATGCCATTTTGAATATCAGGAAGTCAACAATCCAATGCTTCAAACGGTGCACAATTCGGAGTTGAAATGAAGGAGTTACAGTCATTGCAAGCCGATCACTCAAAGCTGAAGAAAGAATTTTGCACAGCGTTGTGAAATCACCCTTTTGTTGCGAAATGATTTCGCAGCCTTTTTGCACAGTGCTGTGGAATTCCTCCTGAAGTTTCTTGGCATGTTGAAAGCCGAACACCGCAAGCTAAAATACCACTTTGCAGCATTGCAAAATCAGCCGTTTGCGCAAAGTGATTTCACAGCCCTTTTTGTGCATCTGCGAAATCTCGTAGACCTCGTTTTCACATGCGAAATGGTCCTTAGTGCTTCCCGATATTTGCGACCGACACTTTGAGATACTTTTCTTCAGATTTTTGTTGTCTAAATCTCCATTTTCTCCTTGTAACCCACCAATTATAGGATTCCTTAGTTATTAAGTTTGGAAAAGGGGTGAATAACCTTAGATATTTTGTTTTGTAATTTTCTTTATATGTAGCTCTCGGGAGCTTGTTCTCAGAGCATCAGGTAATCATGTAATCCAACAGGATATAGATATATAAATATATAGAATATATAGAGTCTTGCTTTGTTTTTCCTTTTCTTTCATTTTTCATTTCTTTTTATTTCTAGCCAACCAAACTCTGAGGATTTTTCCTCAGAGGATGAGAGGCTAGGCTTTTCGTCTCTTGGAGTGAGGAAAGCCGGGAAAGTTTCCACATGCATAAATTGGAAGTTTTGTTGTTTTAGTTTTTAATGAAGAGAAAGTGTGACCCATTAATGGTTTTTATCTTTTTAGTTAACTTAAAACGCCTTTAAATCACCTAGGCCAACACTTGGTAAGGCAAGTGATCTCCGACCATGGAGATGCACTAGTTTACCCCTTGCGAGCCTCTGGGAGGTGACTTGAAGGTAGGATTTTCTGGAATTGCCAACACTTGGTAAGCTTTTGGACTCCAAGGAGACATCCATTAGTTATCTCTTGCGAGCTTGAGAAGGGAAGTCCAAGATTAAAGATCACCTTGAATGGTTAAGGCTTAGTGAGAGGCTCGAACCATTGCAAGATGCATCAGTGAGAGGGATTTAGTGTTTGAACCCATTAATGGGAAGCATCAGTACAAGACCGGTTGGAGAAGGAACTATATGTTAATTCTCTAATGCGAGGAAAAGAAACAAGTGACCGGAACTCTCCTTTTTGTATGAGGAACCTGAGCCTAGTGATCTGAACTCCAAGAAACATTTTTCTTTGTAAGTAAAATCAATTATTATTTTTGTTTAGTTTAAAACGAAACCTTTTTCATTCAAACATCTTTATGTTTTCTTTTAAAGCTAACCTTGAAATGAAAAGGCACCAATTCAACTTTGAACTAATATCATTTGTGAAGTGAAAACCCATCCCAGTGAACGATCCTAGAGCCACTATGCTATAGTAGCTTTGTCTTTGCTACCCTAGTATATGGTGTAATAGGTTATAAATTTTGTTGATTACTCCCTCAATCAAGGAGCACCAGTTGGACATGAATCAGCTGAGACACCAATTGGGCAAGAATCAAATGGCGCCGTTGCCGGGAATGGTGCCACTTTACAGTGATATCACCTTTCTAGAGTACTTGTGATCTTCATCACAAGTTTGGTGACTTTTCTTTTCCTATTACTAACTCTTTTTATTTCTTTATTGTTCATATTTTAGTATATCTTTTATTTAGTTTTTAGTTTACCTTAATTTTTTCCTTAGAATCATTTTTCTTTTGTTTTCTTTTGTGTTCTCTGTTTTTAATTCACAAATTGCTAGTTGTGCATGCCATATTGAATACCATATCAGAGGAAGCCATGAACTTCATGAGTTATGTGGCTGAAGTCTCAAGAGGATGGGATGAACCAAATGCTAGAAACATGGGAAGAATGATGTCTCAACATAATGCTAAGGGTGAGATGTATATTTTAAATGATGGCATAGACATGAAGGCAAAGATTGCAGCTATGGAAAGGAGATTGGAAAAGCTAGAAATGACGAATATGCAACCAGTGCAAGCCATCTCTCAAACACCATTGCTACCTATGCCTTGTTCCATTTGTCGATCATATGAGCACTTGGTGGATGAGTGTCCTACCATTCCAGCTAAGAGGGAAATGTTTGGTGATTGCAACACCTACAATTCCAATTGGAGGGACCATCCAAATTTCTCTTAGAAACCACAGCCACCTCAGTACAAGCAACTTGCTCAAGCACCACAGCAAGCCTCAAACCTTAAACAAGCTATAGTGAATCTTAGCAAGGTTGTGGGAGACTTTGTTGGAGCTCAAAAATCCATCAATGCTCATCTCAATCAAAAAATTGATAGTGTAGAGAGTTCATTGAACAAAAAGATGGATGAAATGCAAAATAATCTATCTCAGAAGATAGATAATCTCCAAGATTCAATCTCAAGGTTTGCCAACCTCAACATAGTGCAAGAGAAAGAAAACTCTCCTTCTCAACCTTATCAAAATTCCATGAGTATCCATGAAGTGGAGGCTAAGGAGGGAGAATCTTCACAAAAGAGGGAATTCAAAGAAGTGATCACTCTGAGGAGTGGTAAAGAGGTTGATCTGCCCACATGCAAGCTAGAGCATAAGGTAGAGAGTGAAACAGAGAAAGAAAAGAGGGAGGAAATCAAAGGAAAGAAAAAGGGGAAAAGCATAGAGAAAGATGGCTATGATGTTAATGTACAAAGAGAACCACAGAGGATAGTTGATTCGTGCCCAATTGGTGTCTCAGCTGATTCGTGTCCAACTGGTGCTCCCTGAGTGAGGGAGTAATCAACAAAATTTATAACCTATAACACCATACACTAGGGTAGCAAAGACAAAGCTACTATAGCATAGTGGCTCTAGGATCGTCCACTGGGATGGGTTTTCACTTCACAAATGATATTAATTCAAAGTTGAATTGGTGCCTTTTCATTTCAAGGTTAGCTTTAAAAGAAAACATAAAGATGTTTGAAAGCAAAAGGTTTGGTTTTAAACTAACCGAATATAGTAACTGATTTTACTTACAAAGAAAGATGTTTCTTGGAGTTTCAGATCACTAGGCTCAGATTCCTCATACCAAAAAGGAGAGTTCCGGTCACTTGTTTCTTTTCCTCGCATTAGAGAATTAACATATAGTTCCTTCTCCAACCGGTGTTGTACAGATGCTTCCCATTAATGGGTTCAAACACTAAATCCCTCTCACTGATTCAACTTGCAATGGCTCATACCTCTCACCTAGCACTTGCCATTCAAGGTGATCTTTAACCTTGGATTACCCGTCAAAAGCTCGCAAGAGATAACTAATGGATGTCTCCTTAGAGTCCAAAAGCTTACCAAGTGTTGGCTATTCTAGAAAATCCTACCTTCAAGTCACCTCCTAAAGGCTCGCAAGGGGTAAACTAGTGAATCTCCATGGACGGAGATCACTTGCCTTACCAAGTGTTGGCCCAGGTGATTTAAAGGCGTTTTAAGTTAACTAAAAAGATAAAAACCATTAACGGGTCACACTTTCTCTTCATTAAAAACTAAAACAACAAAACTTCCAAATGATGCATGTGGAAACTTACCCGGCTTTCCTCACTCCAAGAGACAAAGAGCTTAGCCTCTCATCCCCTGAGGAAAAATCCTCAAAGTTTGGTTGGCTAGAAATAAAATGAAAATGAAAAATGAAAGAGAAGCAAAAACAGAGCAAGGCTCTGTATATTCTATATATTGATCGATTTTACATGTATGATCCTCCTCTTTTTTTACAGTGGATGCAAGGGAATATATATAGAGGAGTTTTTCCAACCTTCCTAGCTAAGAAATCTTGTGGTTGGTGGCTTACAAGGAGAAGGATGGAAATTTACACAAAAATATCTGAAGAAAAGATCTAAAAGAGTCGGTGCACAAATATCAGGAAGCACTAAGGACACTTCGCAGGTGAAAATGAGGTCTGCGAGATTTCGCAGACACTCAAGAGGGCTGCGAAATAATTTCGCAACACCAAGCTATCTTCGCAGGGCTGCGAAATTGGCTTCCACCTTGAGGTTCTCAGCTTCCAGCATGCGGCATGTATCGGGTAGCTTCAGGAGGAATTTCAAAACACTGTACAAAAATGCTGCGAAATTCTCGCAACAAAATGCTGATTTCGCAACACTTTGGAGTGATCTGCTTGCAATGGCTGTAACTCCTTCATTTCAACTCCGAATCGCACACCGTTTGAAGCATTGGATTCTTGACTTCCTGGGCTTTGAAATGGTATATAGAATGTAGAAAATGGACTTCGGGAAGTGCTCCAAAAGTGGGAAAGAAGACTGCAGCTGCTATCCCCTGTTTTCTTCACTCTGTGTTTTCCTCTTCTCCATTGCTCTTTCCTTGCATTCCGGATTTGCTTATGGCAAAGGACTTCAAAGCTTTGGTTCTTCATGTTCTTGAGCTTTTCAAAAGCTTTTCCATGACTTATCCAAGTAGCTCCTCCATCATTTGGCATGCTTTGGTGATCAAAATACTAACAAAAACACCAAAACTTACACAAAATGATTATAACCAATTACTAAGGCCCTTAATGAATTAATTGGGTTAAATGAATATGATTACTACTCAAAGGTGCTTAAAACCATTATAATTAGGTCTACAAAATAGCACTTTTTGGTAGTAATCAATAGTCATCAAGGTAGAATTGATGAAGAAACACATGGCTCCACCTTTTCTTCAAGCTTTGTATGGGAAAATCATACAAACCAAGTCTCAAGTGAGGGATGCAAGCTTCATATGGGATCCGGGCAAGCTAAATCAGGATCAAATTTTTTGATGGACTTAGTCTTTTTAAAGACTAGCTAGTCCATACCTTTTTGTTTTGTTTTTTTTTACTTGTTTTAATTTTGATTTCAATGTTTTAAATTTTGATTTAAATGCTTTAATTTTGATTTCAATGCTTTAATTCTAATTTTTTTGATGTAATATAGGTTTTTGGATGATCAAAATCAAGAGGAAATGCAAAGAAATTGAAAGGAAGTCTTTCGGAGTCAAACGGAGCGAAAACAGAGCAAAAATAGAGCAAAAACAAGGCAAAAACAGGGGTCTGCGAGATTTCGCAGCCTCTGCGAAATTAGCACTTTGCTGTGAAACTAGTTTGTAGCCACAGGCTCCTCTCTGCGAAAATTTTCGTAGCTGTGAACCAACTTTTGGCACACGAGTGCCACTTCGCAGCACAGGAGCCCTCATTTCGCAGCTGCGAAACGGCTGCGAAGCTTCAAAGCGTAAAAATTCCCAATTTCGCAGCCAAAGCTCCATTCCGTAGGGAATTTCGCTGCTGCGAAACCACTTTTGGCACACGAGTGCCATTTCGCAGCACAGTGACTCCCATTTCGCAGCTGCGAAACGGCTGCGAACCACCAAAGCATGAAATATCCCATTTTCGCAGTGAAAGCTCCATTTGGCAGGGTATTTTGCAGCTGCGAAGACACTTTTTGGCACACGAGTGCCATTTCGCAGCACAGTGACCCTCATTTCGCAGCTGCGAAATGGCTGCGAAGCATAAAAAACTCCCAATTTCGTAGCCAAAGCCCCATTTTGCAAGGTATTTCGCAGCTGCGAAACGGCTGCAAAGCATAAAAACTCCCAATTTCGCAGCCAAAGCCCCATTTCGCAAGGTGTTTTGCAGCTGCGAAATGGCTGCGAAGCATAAAAACTCCAAATTCCGCAGCCAAAGCCCTATTTCGCAGGGTGTTTTGCAGCTTCGAAACGGCTGCGAAAATTTTTTTCCTTCTTTTCATCACCTTTGGGCTGCGAAACTCCTCTTTGGCTGCGAAATCACCTTTGGGCTTCGAAATGGCCTTCAAATTGAGAAATTGACTTGCGAAATGGAGGAAGGTTTGCAAAAACACCTTGCAAAGCCAAGGGAAGTTGCTAAAATGCCAACAGAGCCCCACGACCATGCATCTGAAGAAGAGAGCCCCACACACCTTGGGATCACACACACCAAGCCTCTCACTCCATTTATGACCTCCTAAAACCATCAGAGCCCATAGCACCAGCTGAGAGCTCCAGTTGAGGAGACTATGCCATCTAAGGAGACTACCAAAGCAGAGGTCAAAGTCTTGATCCAACCCATTCAAGAGGCCACCACGGATGCATCAGCTCCACAGGACCTTACCATTACTTGATCATCTCTTTACTTTTTGTCTTTACCTATTATATTAGTATAGATAATTCCATGTTTTGATGTCTTACATTTTGGGATTGGATGTATTACTGATGATACATCATATATAGACATCATTTTTGTTTAAACTTGGCATTTTTCTATTTCCTCTACTCACTAACTCTTATGTTTTCTTTGAAACATGTGGCTTCTCCTATACGACTCAGACTCCATGTCACTAAGGAGGTACCACTTCCTCCCTATTTTTCAATCGCTTTTGTCATATTGAGGACAATGTTCAGCTTGGTTGGGGGGAGAGTTGAGGAAGTAAGTATTGTTAATAATGCTAAGTTATTTTGGTAATTTAGTTGTTTTTTTTGCTTAATTTAAAATTTTTTAAAGTTTTTATTCTACTCTCCATGGTTATTAAGGAAAAAATTTCAAAACTAAAATGGGAGAAATTGAATTTTTGTCTTTTTACTTGACTTAGATTTTGTATTATGCTTACTAAAGTGGTTCAATTGTTGAAGCTTCTATTGAAATCAAGTTTAGTTCTTCCACTTTAAGCTATTCACACACTGTGCACAATAGGTTCCGATTATAAGATGAAAACTATTTCCCTCTTGACTTAGGAAAATTTTAGACTTGGTACCTTTGACCTCATTTAATAGTGTTGGGACACCTTGTAAAAGGCCAATGAGCCTTTGAAAAAAAGAAAGAAAGAAAGAAAAATGTTTGCTTGCCTTGAAACCCGAGCAAGGTCTGAGGGGTATATGGTGAAAATCTTTAAAACCTGGTGCCCTAAGCCTTAATTGGTTGGGAGTCACCGACCTCAATGCTCGTTACAAGGGTGAATAGGTGGAGTTTAACATACTGTAGGTGCTTGGGTATTAAAATTCATTCTCAAAAGTCCGGGGTAAAATCCGAGGAGTTAGTGGTTGAAAGATCCTTAAAACTTGATGCCCTAAACCTTAATTGGTTGGGAGTCATCGATGGACCCCCGTTACATGGACAATTTAGAAAAGAATACTTTTAAGCCTTGTACTCCTACAATGAAAAAAATTGAGAAAAAAGAGGTGCGTTCTTAGCCTATTGGAGGTTGATTAGTTTGCTAAGCTTTAAAAAAAAACTAGGTTGGGAGGAGAGATTAGTTCAACATACTATATTCGGAAGCTAATAAATAACACTTAGATTTTTGTGGAAGAGTAAGGTTTGGTCCTTTGGAAGTGGAAATGATTTTAAAGCTTAAATTTGCATAATGCCTTCTCTTTAAGAATTGTGATTGGACAAGTTATTTGATAACTCTTGTTGAAATTTGAGTTTTATTTCTTTAATGTTCCATGTGAGAGTTAGATCATCATGCCACTTGAAAATTGTTTTTTGATCAGCATGATGTTGTAAATTATAGTATTGTTTATTTTTATTTTTCTCTCCTTCATTGCTAAGGGACTAGCAATATGTCGGTTGGGGGGAGTGATTACTACTCAAAAAGTGCTATTTTATAGCTTGTAATTCACTCTTTTAAACACTTTTGAGTAGTAGTTATTGCCTTTTAACCCAATTAACATGTTAAGGACCCTTGCAATCATTTCTAATCAATTTGTGTTAAGTTTTGGTGTTTTGATAGCTTTTTGATCACCAAAGCAATATGAGATTGAGGAGAGTTATTTGGAATCCTTGGAAAAGCAATGGAAAGCTCAAAAACATGAAGAACCAAAGCTTTGAAGTCCTTTGCCATAAGGAAATCCGGAATGCAAGGAGAGGAAGCAAAGAGAAATCTGCCATGAAGCATTCTTGATGACAGTCATGTCAGCCACTTTTGGAGCACTTATTGGAGTCCAATTTATGCATGATATATGTCATTTTGAATATCAGGAAGTCAACAATCCAATGCTTTAAACGGTGCACAATTCGGAGTTGAAATGAAGGAGTTACAGTCATTGCAAGCCGATCACTCCAAGCTGAAGAAAGAATTTTGCACAGCGTTGCGAAATCACCCTTTTGTTGCGAAATGATTTCGCAGCCTTTTTGCACAGTGCTGTGGAATTCCTCCTGAAGTTTCTCGGCACGTTGGAAGCCGAACACCCCAAGCTGAAAGACCACTTCACAACATTGCGAAATCAGCCGTTTGCTGCGAAGTGATTTCGCAGCCCTTTTTGTGCATCTGCGAAATCTCGCAGACCTCGTTTTCACCTACGAAATGGTCCTTAGTGCTTCCCGATATTTACGACCGACAATTTGAGATATTTTTCTTCAGATTTTTGTTGTCTAAATCTCCATTTTCTCCTTGTAACCCACCAATTATAGGATTCCTTAGTTATTAAGTTTGGAAAAGGGGTGAATAACCTCAGATATTTTGTTTTGTAATTTTCTTTATATATAGCTCTCGGGAGCTTGTTCGCAGAGCATCAGGTAATCATGTAATCCAACAGGATATAGATATATAAATATATAGAATATACAGAGCCTTGCTCTGTTTTTCCTTCTCTTTCATTTTTCATTTCTTTTTATTTCTAGCCAACCAAACTCTGAGGATTTTTTTCTCAGAGGATGAGAGGCTAGGCTTTTCGTCTCTTGGAGTGAGGAAAGCTGGGTAAGTTTCCACATGCATAAATTGGAAGTTTTGTTGTTTTAGTTTTTAATGAAGAGAAAGTGTGACCCGTTAATGGTTTTTATCTTTTTAGTTAACTTAAAACGCCTTTAAATCACCTGAGCCAACACTTGGTAAGGCAAGTGATCTTCGACTATGGAGATGCACTAGTTTACCCCTTGCAAGCCTCTGGGAGGTGACTTGAAGGTAGGATTTTCTGGAATTGCCAACACTTGGTAACTTTTTGGACTCCAAGGAGACATCCATTAGTTATCTTTTGCGAGCTTGAGAAAGGAAGTCCAAGGTTAAAGATCACCTTGAATGGTTAAGGCTTAGTGAGAGGCTCGAACCATTGCAAGATGCATCAGTGAGAGGGATTTAGTGTTTGAACCCATTAATGGGAAGCATCAGTACAACACCGGTTGGAGAAGGAACTATATGTTAATTCTCTAATGCGAGGAAAAGAAACAAGTGACCGGAACTCTCCTTTTTGTTTGAGGAACCTGAGCCTAGTGATCTGAACTCCAAGAAACATTTTTCTTTGTAAGTAAAATCAGTTACTATTTTTGGTTAGTTTAAAACCAAACCTTTTTCATTCAAACATCTTTATGTTTTCTTTTAAAGCTAACCTTGAAATGAAAAGGCACCAATTCAACTTTGAACTAATATCATTTGTGAACTGAAAACTCATCCCAGTGAACGATCCTAGAGCCTTTATGCTATAGTAGCTTTGTCTTTGCTACCCTAGTATATGGTGTAATAGGTTATAAATTTTGTTGATTACTCCCTCAGTCAAGGAGCACCAGCTGGACACGAATCAGCTGAGACGCCAATTGGGCACGAATCAGTCTCCGTGTCGCCTATCGGCGCTGAGGAGGGCTAGATGGCACCCCACCCTCAGAAGACGGAATGGTGGGGGCTGAGATGAATCTTGAGGAGAGGAGGCTCTTGGTTTGGCCTCGCGAGATACTGAAGGGTCGGTATGGCCTCCTCTAATGTGCGCCATGGCAATAGAGCGAGAGGTGTAGGTCGCCTCTTAAAATGGTTGGCCGCAGGACGTCCATTAGAGAGAAAGCTGATTCGCAAGGTGGTGAAGGGTTTTTGCAATAGAGAATGGGGTGTGCGAAATGACAGGCTTTGGAGGCCTTTAAATAGGCTTTTTAAGTGACCTTTGGCTTTCCCATTGACTGTTAGTATTTAGCACAGAGGCCGTTGGAATTCGTAAGGTTGCGGAATGGGTTTTTGAGTTATGAACTCAGTTTGCAACCTCTTTCAAATTTCCCAATGTTTTCGCAAGGCAAAACTGGTTTGCAAATTTTTTCGCAGCCCTTGCAAAATTTTCGTAAGGTGAATTTGGGGTTGCGAAATTTTCGCATGCCCTTGTGAATTGCTCTATTTTTCATCCTTCCAAAAAAATTTGAAAAGTTTTTCCGTTTGTTTTGGAATCCACCTACAATTGATCATCAAAAATTAAATTAAATCACAAAAAAAATAAAATTAAAATAAGAAATCACAATTAAAACAAATAGCAAATTAATAAAACTTTAAATTAACATTAAAACAAAAAATATGGACTTAATGTCTTCCGACAGGCTAAGTCCATCTAACCATTTGTCTGTTTTAACTTGATATGCCTCAAGGAGGTTGATTTCCTCCTTGTCTTGAGAAAATGGCTCCAAGAATGTCTTGAGATGTTGACCATTGACTTTGAAACTCCTGGTGCTGTTGGAATTGAGTAGCTCTACTACTCCATTTGAATACACTTGTTGGATAGTAAACGGACCTATCCACCTTGACTTCAACTTTCCTGGGAAGATGTGAAGCTTAGAGTCATATAGTAAGACTCTTTGTCCCTTCTGGAATTCTTTGCGGGATATTAACTGATCATGCCACTTTTTCAATCTTTGTTTTGCAGTGTTTGAATTATTGTAGGCGTCATTTCTCAGTTCCTCCATCTCATTAAGGTCTACAAATCTCTTTATGCCGGCTCTGTTCAAGTCCATGTTGAGCATCTTGATTGCCCACCAAGCTTTGTATTGCACTTCAACGGGGAGATGGCACACTTTGCCATAGACTAGGTGATAAGGAGACATTCCAAGAATGGTCTTGTAAGCTATTCTGTAAACCCATAGTGAATCATGAAGCTTAACAGACCAATATCTTCTGCTCGTATTCACCACCTTCATTAGTATGTTTTTTATCTCCCGGTTTGCTAACTCAACTTGGCTAGAAGTCTGAGGGTGGTAAGGTGATTACTACTCAAAACATGCTATTTAGTAGCTTGTAATTAGCTCTTTTAAACACTCTTGAGTAGTAATTATTACCTTTTAACTCAATTGGCATGTTAGGGACCCTTGCAATCGTTTCTAATCAAATTGTGTTAAGTTTTGGTGTTTTTGATAGCTTTTAGCTACACCAAAGCAATCCAAGAATGAGGGAGAGCTGTATATAGTTCATGGCAAAGCTTTTGGAAGCTCAAATTCATGAAGAAACCAAGCTTTGGAGCCTCATAGTCCTTTGCCTTAGTCGTTCAAAGTATGTAAGGAAAGAACAATGGAGAAGAAGAAAACAGAGGACAGCAGCTGCAGTCTTCCTTCACACTTTTGGAGCACTTCCCGAAGTCTATTTTCTACATGATATATACCATTTCAAAGATCAGGAAGTCAAGAATCCAACGCTTCAGACCGTGTATGATTTGGAGCTGAAATGAGGAAGATATGGCCTTCGGAAGACAACTGTATCAAGCTGAGGGACAATTTCGCACCTTGCGAAATTGGAACTCCAACGTGCGAAATTTAAAGTGGATGGCAGCTGTGCATTCGCTGTGAAGCCCAACATGCGAAAGTGATTTTGCAACTTGCAAACTTGGATCTCAACGTGCGAAAGTGGATTCTAAGTTGCGAAATCAACTTGCAAAATTTTCGCAAGTCACCATGCAACGTGCGAAACTGGGATATTTGTGCACCGACTCTTTTAGATATTTTCTTCAGATATTTTTGTATAAATTTCCATTCTTCTCCTTGTAATCCACCAACCATAAGATTTCTTAGCTAGGAAGGTTGGAAAAACTTCTCTATATATATTCCCTTGCATCTATTGTAAACACATCGATCAATATATAGATATAGAAATATATAGACTATACAGAGCCTTGCTCTGTTTTTCCTTCTCTTTCATTTTCATCTTCATTTTCTTGCTAGCCAAACATTCTCTGAGATGTTTTCTCAGAGGATGAGTGGCTAGGCTTTTTGTTTCTTGGGTGAAGGAAGCTAGGTGAAAAGTCTAGATACAAAGGTGGAAAACTCCCATGCATTAAATACAGGTAGTTGGACTTCATAAATGGCTTCTAAATCTAAAGTTTTGCTTTAAATCCCTTAGAATCACTTTGAATTACCAATACATGGTAAGCTACAGGTCTCTGTGGATGCTTATTGCTAGATCCATATCAGTCCATTAGTTATCATGTACGAGCCATTGGAAAGTGGTTCAAGGTGAAGACCCATAGTGTCTAAAGCCATTAATGGAACTTGACTACCATTTCTATTGACTTTTTATGGATTAAATCTTCATTGTTAAACCTATACCGGTTCGGGAAATAACTATAGGTTAAATCCCCAATGTGAGGAGAAAAATCCGGAATTTCCCACTTTGCAGTTGACACTTGATCCTAGTAACCTAAAATCCCAAGAAACACCTTTCTTTCTAATTTCTTTCTAGTTAATTTTAGTTACTTTATGTTAGGTTAGCTTAATACCATCCATTTTCATTCAAACTTATGTCTTCTTTTAAAGCTAACCTTGAAATGAAAAAGCACCAATTCATCTTTGAATTAATATCATTTGTGAAGTGAAAACCCATCCCAGTGAACAATCCTAGAGCCACTATGCTATAGTAGATTTGTCTTTGCTACCCTAGTACATGGTGTAATAGGTTATAAATTTTGTTGATTACTCCCTCATTCAAGGAGCATCAGCTGGACATGAATCAACTGAGACACCAATTAGGCATGAATCATAAGGTGTAGCTACCTTATGCTTCACCCCGTACTTGGCTAAGAGAGTTTCGAATGGCTTGTTACAAAAATGAGTACCCCCATCACTGATTATGGCCTTTGGTACTCCAAATCTAGAGAAGATGTTCTCTTTGAGAAATTTGAGAACAACTCTATGATCATTGCATTTGCACGGGATCGCTTCAACCTATTTAGAAACATAATCCACTCCCACCAAGATGTAGGAATAGCCAAAGGACATAGGAAAAGGTCCCATGAAGTCAATGCCTTAGACATAAAAAGGATCAACTATTAAAATGGGGTTCGAAGGCATCATGTTCTTACGTGTTAATTTCCCAAGCCTCTAGCATTTGTCATAACTCCTGCACATGGTGTGGGCATCTTTGAAAAGTGATGGCCAGCAAAAACCCAATTGCAATACCTTCATAGTTGTCTTCTGAGAAGCAAAGTGGCCTCTACATGCGCTTTCATGGCAATGACTGAGGATCCCCTGTTGCTCTTGCTCAGGGACGCACTTCCATATTATTTGATTCGCACAATATTTGAATAGAAATGACTCTTCCCAATAGTAGGCATGAATCTTTGCAAAGAAGTGCTTTTTATCTTATGTTTTCCACTCACTTGGGACTTCTCCGGTAACTAGATAGTTAGCTATATGAGCATACCAAGGAGCGGCTTTTATCAACATGAGTGACTCCTTTGGAAAATCATCATTAATTGGCAGACTATGGGAATTATGTGCGATGGTTAGCCTTGACAGATGGTCGGCTACCACATTTTCCACTCATTTCTTGTCTTTGATCTGAAGATTGAATTCTTGAGGCAAGAGAATCCATCTAATCAGCCTCGCTTTTGCATCTTGCTTAGTCAGCAGATATTTCAAAGTCGAGTGGTCAGTGAAAACCACAATGAAAGACCCCACCAAGTAAGCGCAGAATTTGTCTAAGGCAAAAACTACAGCCAACAATTCTTTCTCTGTGGTTGTGTAGTTTCTTTGTGCTTCATTCAATGTTTTGCTCGCATAGTAGATCACATAGGGCTTTCCATCTTCTCTTTGCCCAAGAACAGCTCCTATAGCAAAGTCACTGGCATCGCACATCACTTCAAAGGGCAATTGCTAGTTAGGAGCTCTCACTATTGAAGCGGTTGTCAGCAATAGCTTCAATTCTGCAAAACTCCATTGACATCGATCATCCCATACAAATTTAGCATCCTTTACTAATAGTTCACAAATAGGTATTGCAAGTTTAGAGAAATCTTTAATAAATCTCCTATAGAACCCAGCGTGGCCAAGAAATTGCCTTACTCCTTTGACAGTTGTTGGCGATGGTAACTTGACAATAAGTTAAACCTTTGCTTTTTCCACTTCAATGTCTTTCTTTGAGATAATATGCCCAAGGACAATCCCTTGGGGTACCATGAAATGACATTTCTCCCAGTTAAGCACCAAGTCTTTCTCAATGCATCGATTTAGCACAACTTCCAAGTTTACTAAGCATTCGTCAAATGCACTTCCATATACGGTGATATCGTCCATAAAGACTTCCATAATACGCTCCACCATATCACTAAAGATGCTTAACATGCATATTTCGAATGTTGTTGGTGCATTGCATAAGCCGAAAGACATTCTTCTGTATGTGTAGGTTCCGAATGGACATGTGAAAGTGGTCTTCTCCTGGTCTTCAGCAACAATTTCTATTTGAAAATACCCGGAGTAGCCATCCAAGAAATAGTAGAATGGATGGCCTGAGACCTTCTCAAGCACTTGATCAATAAACGGCAACGGGGGAGTGGTCCTTCCTTGTTACAACATTCAACTTTCTGTAATCAATACACACCTTCTAACTTGAAGTGAGGTGTGTAGAAACTTCTTCTCCCTTATCATTTTGCACCACCGTGATCCCTGATTTCTTTGGCATGACTTGTGTAGGACTCACCCATGGGCTATCTAATATGGGGTAGACAATACCGGCCTGAAGTAGCTTAAGCACTTCAGCTTGCACCACCTCTTGCATGTGAGGGTTCAACCTTCTTTGGGGTTGACAAACTAACTTGGCTTCTTCTTCCATGTATATATGATGAGTACAGACTAAAGGGTTGATCCCTTTTAGATAAGAAATTTTCCACCCTATCGCCTTCTTATATCTTCTGAGGATTTCAAGTAGACAATCCTCCTGAGTAGTGGTAAGAGATGAAGAAATAACAACATGGCTTTCCTTGTTCTCTTCCAGGTATGCATACTTCAACTCCGTGGGTAATGGCTTCAGAATAAGCTTTGGGGGCTCCTCCTTAACAACTTCTTGTGTCTCCTCCCCATTGAATAAAGGGAGAATTTCTTCCCTCATCTTCAAAGGGGACAGAGTAGCAAGCAAATATGAGGGTTCAAGTAACCCTTCATCAAGATCCCCAAGACTCTCGTTCAAATCTTCTAGCATTTTCTTATCACAATGCTCCTCCACTAGGTTGTCTATCATGCACACCTCTTCTAGTCCTTCTTCTTCTTCCGGATGGAATTGTTTCTGGCACATATAGAAGATGTTGAGCTCTAATGTCATGTTGCCAAACGTAAGTTGTATGAATCCATTCCTACAATTGATGGTAACATTTGATGTAGCTAGGAATGGCCTTCCAAGTATGATAGGAATACAGTTAGTTCTTTTGGCAACCTGGTCTGTATCAAGAACAACAAAATCCACTGGGTAGTAGAATTTGTCAACTTGAACTAGGACATCTTCAATCATGCCTCTTGGAATTGTCATAGATCTATCTGCTAGAGATAGAGTGATTGATGTTGGCTTTAACTCTCCAAGTCCCAATTACTTGTAGACAGAGTAAGGTAGCAAATTCATACTTGCCCCCAAGTCCAACAAAGCTTTCTCCACACACGTCTCTCCAATCATCACTGAGATGGTAGGACAGCCTGGATCTTTGTATTTCACTAGAGACTTGCACTGTATAATGGAACTTACTTGCTTAGTTAAGAAGGCCTTCTTGCTCACATTTAACCCTCTTTTTATAGTGCATAAGTCCTTCAAAAATTTTGCATAAGTCGGAACTTGTTTGATCATGTCTAGTAAAGGGATGCTAACTTTCACTTGCCTCAACACTTCAAGAATTTCTGATGCATTGCTGATTCCCTTTTTCCATGCAAAGTTTGTGGGAATGGTGGAGGCGTGTGTTTTTTCATCATATCTTCCTGGTTGATGGTCATCTCCGGTTCTTCATTCACAGTAGCTTCAAGGTCCTCCTTCTTTGTACTGTTCCCTTTCCTCTTTTCTTTGATTTCCTCCCTCTTCTCTTTCTCTGCTTCACTCTCTGGTTCATGCTCTGGCTTGGATGTAGGTAGATCAACCTCTTTACAACTCCTTAGAGTGATCACTACTTTGACTTCCCTCACCTGTGAAGATTCTCCCTTCTGAGCCTCCACTTCATGGATACCCTTGGGATTCTGATGAGGTTGAGAAGGAAATTTTCCTTTCTCTTGCACTGTGTTGAGATTGGTAAGCCTTGAGATTGAGTATTGGAGATTAGCTATCTTTTGAGATAAATCATTTTGCATTCCATCCATCCTTTTGTTCAATGTACTCTCTACACTGTCAATTCTTTGACTGAGCTGAGCATTGATGGATTTTTGGTCTCCAACAAAATCTCCCATGACCTTACTAAGATTCACAATGGCTTGTTCAAGATTTGAGGCTTGCAGAGGTGCTTGGCCAGGTTGCGTGTACTGAGGTGCCCTTGGCTTCCAAGAGAAATTTAGATGGTTCCTCCAATTTGAATTGTAGGTGTTGCCATATGAAGCGTTGTTATTGGGCTTAAATTGTCCAACAACATTCGCTTGATCCCCAAACATTTCTCTCACAGCTAGAATTGTAGGACACTCCGCCACCAAGTGCTCAAAATATTGACAAATGGAACACGAGATAGCTTGCATTGGTGTTTCTGAAATGGCCTGCACCTCTCATATCTTCTTCACTTCTAGCTCCTCTAATCTTCTTGGCATAGCTGCAAATTTTGCTTTCATATCAGTGTCTTCATTTAAAGTATACATCCTAACCTTAGCATTAGAAGCATTAGGTTGAGATTTCATTCTTCCCACTTCTCTGGCATTCGGCTCATCCCATCGTCTCAAAACTTCAGCTACATAACTCAAGAAATCCATGGCTTCCTCTGGATTCTTACTCATAAAGTCTCCTCCACACATCGCTTCTAAGAGCTACTTCATTGAGGAAGACATACCATTGTAAAAATAGCTCACCAATAGCCATGTATCAAAGCCATGGTGAGGACAAGCATTGACAGCTTCCATGTATCTTTCCCAACACTCATAGAATTTCTCATTCTCTTTAGCTGAGAAGTTTGAAATTTGTCTTTTCAAGTCGTTGGTCCTATGAGTCAGAAAAATTTCTTGAGAAATTCAGCCTGCAAATTAGTCCAAGTTCGGATACTCCTTGGCCTTAAAGAATTAAGCCAGACCTTGGCCTTGTCCTTTAAAGTGAAAGGAAATAGCTATAGCCTCATCAAGTCGATTGAAGCTCCTCCTTCTCAGAATGTATTACAAACTTCCTCAAATTCCTTGATATGCGCGTAGGGATTCTCACTTTCCATCCCATGAAAAGTAGGTAGAAGTGGCACAATATGTGGTCGGATCACCACCTGCTTTGTAGGTGACACTATACATGATGGTGCACTCATACGAGGTGGATGCATACGACCCCTCATGGATCAGTATGCGTTGATATTCTCCTCTAGAGCATGTTGACTATGCTGATCTTCAGGTGTAGCTTCCATGACTTTCACACATAATTCCAACTCTGTTTCATGAGGGTTTTTGATTTTCACAAGTCTTCCCTCACTGTCCCGTATCCAATATGGCATGTACAACTAGCAATAACTGAAAGAAAAACAAAAATAAAAACAATTCTAGAAAAAAAAATTAAGATTAACTAAAACTAGATAAAAGATAAACTAAAAACATAAATGAATAAAAAGAAACAAAAAAGAGTTAGTAAAAGAAAAGAAAGATCACCAAACTTGTGATGAAGATCACAAGTGTTCTGGAAAGATCATATCACTGTGAAGTGGCACCATCCCCGACAATGGCGCCATTTGATTCGTCCCCAATTGGTGTACCTTTGATTCAGTTCCCAGACGGGAGTTATCAAAAAAATTTATAAACCTAATTCACCATATTCTAGGGTAGCATAGCTAGCATAGCATAGTGGTTCTACGATCGTCCACAGGGATGGGTTTTCATTTCACACATGATATTAGTTATAGCACTGAAATGGTGGTTTTTCTTTTATGAGTTAGCTTTAAAAGAAAACATAAAGTTGGTTGAAAAGGGTGTTGGTTTTATGTTAACCAAAAATAGTAACTGAGTTTAATTACAAAGAAAAGGTTTCTTGGAGTTTCAGGTCACTAGGTTCAGGTTGCTTATACAAAAAGGGAGATTCCAAATCTTTTCCTCGCATTGGAGATTTAACCTATAGTTATTTCCCGAACTGGTGTGTTATAGCTGCTTCCCATTAATGGTTTCAAACATTAAAGTCCTCTCACTAATGCATCTTGCAATGGTTCAACCTCTCACCTAGTATTGGCTATTCAAGGTGATCTTTAACCTTGGATTACCCTTCAAAAGCTCGTAAGAGATAACTAATGGATATCTCTAGGGAGTCCGAAAGCTTACCAAGTGTTGGCTATTCTAGGTAATCCTACCTTTAAACCACCTCCTAGAGGCTTACAAGAGATAACTAATGGATCTCTATGGATGGAGTCCAAAAAGCTTACCAAGTGTTGGCCTAGATGATTTTAAGGGATTTTAAGTTAACTATAAAAATAAAAACCATTAATGGGTCACAACTTCTCTTAATTTAAAACTGAAACAAGGAAAACTCCCACTTTTGTATCCGGATCCCTTACCTAGCTTCCCTCAGTCCAAGAAACAAAAGAGCCTAGCCACTCATCCTTTGAGAAAACAACCTCATAGGTTGTTTGGCTAGAAAGAAAATAAAATCAAAATGAGTAGGTAAGGTAGAGCAAAGCTCTGTATATTTCTTACTAAAAAAATGTACAAGTCTTCTCCGGAATTTCTTCCAAGAGATTACAAGTGATCCCCAAGAATTTCTTCCGAGATTCTGAGATATTACAAAAAGAGATATCTTAAGATATATATAGAGAGAGATATTTTTAACCCCTCAATTAGATATCCTAAATATCTAAAAAGATCTTTACCTTATTACAAGGAAAGAATAGGTAATTACTCAAAATATCTTGAGATAAAAATCTAATGGAGTCGGTGCAAAAATATCTAAAGATTACAGGAAGATTTCGCAAGGTTGCGAAAATTTTGCAAGGGGTTGCGAAATTTATCAGTTTCGCAAGGCTTGGGAAATTCTTTCTGGCTAGCGAAATTCATCAGTTTCGCAAGGCTTGTGAAATTCCTTCTTCTTAGCTTTGCAAGGGTGCGAAATTCATTCTTCACAACCTTGCTCTTTGTCCCGCAACTTGTACTCCTCTTGGGCAATTCTCAAGCTTGCGAATATTTCGCAAAGGGTTGCGAAATTGTTGAAAGTTAGATTCCTTCTCTGATTCTCTTCCTTGCATACTTGATTGATTTGGCAAAGGCTTCGAAGTTCTCCAAAACTTGGATTCTTCATGTAATTTAGTTTCAAATTAACTTGCTTTGCCATGGACTATACCAAGTTTTCTCTCATTCTTGGCTTGTTTTAATGATTAGAAAGCTATCAAAAACACCGAAACTTGCCAAAAACTGATTAGTAACACTTGCAAGAGTCCTTAATGTGCCAATTGAGTTAAAAAGTAATAAATACTACTCAAAAGTGTTTAAAAGAGTTTATAACAAGCTATAAAAGAGCATTTTTGAGTAGTAATCACTAAATCTCTTGAATTAAGCAACTAAACTCTAGGAATTTGAAATTCAAATTCTCTATCTTCACCTATAAATAAAGATTTCTTCTTTCAAGAAGAGAGAGAAATTGAGAAATCTCGAGAAAGGAAAATCTTAGGAAGAATCTAAAAGCGACTTCATACCGAGAAAAAAAGCTTCACAACAGAAGAAAAAGCTTCATCAAATCTCCTTGTGAGTTCGGTAAACGAAAAAATAACTACTACACGCATTCTTTGCCATTCAACGACTTCATTCAAGAATAAGCCACTTGTGGCCTTCGATTGATCTTCGAAATCAAGAAAACGTCATCGTTGTTCTTCAAGTTGTGGTCAAAGCAAAAGAATCGGAGGAAAAATATTCTTTTGTAAAGAATACTATATTTGAGATTGTACCCACAATATTTTAATTTTAATAAATATTTTGTTCACATTATTTTTGTTATTACTTTGCTTACATTGTAGGACCATTCACAAAATTTATGCATACAAATTTCTTGCATGCCCAGTGGGACCTCTCTGCCTCTCATCTCTTTTGTTAGAAGATTGATCTCTACTACGTCGATGACACCCAAAAGAACTCAAGTTGTGCATGTCAATAAAGGTAATGACAAGATCATCATTGCACAATCAACACATGACACCACTACGAGCCCCATGACTCGTAGCAAAGCAAAATCAACATCTTCATTCTCAACAAAACAAACAAGGGAGTCTTCTTGTTTGATAAAGCCGGTAAGAATGCATAATGAGCACCAACCATTCATCACTTGAGCCTCTTTGGGGGCAAAGAGCCATAGTCCTCATAGTAGGGAAAAACTCCCTTCAGCACTAAAGGACTTTGGGCATAAATCTCTTTGCTCTGTTATCGATACCAACTCCAGCACTGGCTCACACTCCAGATTTCAAACTAGAATGTTAAAGAAGAAAAGCTACTTTAATCATTCCGACTCTTTTACTTCTCCCTTCTCGATGACTATGCCGATAATGATAACCGACATTACACCTTTAGAGGGATAATTGGTAAAGATGGCTCACACCACCGCCAAACTCACTAAGACGGTTGAAGAGAAAGATATGCAAATAGTCTTTCTCATAAACAAGGTCTGGGCACAAGTACAAAATACGGGTAAGTCAAGTCAAGGACTCAACCACCTTTTGAATGTTGCATATCCTCTTAATGATGCACCACATGCATATAAGACAACACAAGTCAAGAGACAAACGACAGAATCTTCCTCAGTGACGTCATTATCTGTCTAACAACTTTAGGACATGATAACTAACACTATTAGAGTGCAATATGGTGGACTCTCATAGAGTATGCTCATGTACTCTAAACCTTACACTAAGAGGATTGATAACCTATGTATGCTTGTGGGTTATAAACCTCTAAAGTTTTAATCATTTGACGGGAAGGGAAATCCAAAACAACATGTTGCCTATTTCGTTGAAACTTGTAACAATATAGGTACATATGGTGACTTATTAGTTAAACAATTCATTCGTTCTCTCTGAGGGAATGCTTTTGATTGGTACATAAACCTTGCACCTGAGTGTATCAATAGTTGAGACCAAATGGAATGTGAGTTCCTCAACCGTTTCTATAGCACCTAACAAACTGTAAGCATGATGGAGCTTACTAACACTAAGCAATGGAAAGACGAGCCGGTTGTAGACTGTATCAACTGTTGGCATTCGTTAAGCCTTAACCGTAAAGATAGATTATTCGAGGTATCAACTGTGGAGATGTGCATACAAGGAATGCTTTAGGGTCTCCTATACATTCTCTATGGGATATGACTTGAAGAATTAACTACTTAAGCACATGACATGGAACTCAACATAGCCAACCATGATTCTAAGAAGGACCTTACCGTTGACCGAAAAAGAGAGAAACATGATGGAAAAAAGGAGTGATATGACCTTGAAGAAACCCATCCAAGAGTTAATGATGATAAATAGGGCTCCCGTTAAAATCTCAGCAAGAGATAAAAAAAATAAAAATAAAAAAGAAGTAAAAAAGACTGGACCAACCCAAGAAAATGAGAGGCGTCAGTTCACCTTAAAGGAATTATAGGAGAAGAAGTATCTTTTTCCTAACTTTGATGTGCCTAACATGTTGGAAAACTTGCTCTAAAAAAAGGTTATTAAGCAAACTAAGTGCAACCATCCAGAAGAAGTGGGCCATGTTAATGATCCAAACTACTGTCAATACCATCGAATCGTCAGTCATCCTGTGGAGAAATGTTTCATTTTAAAAGATCTCACAATGAAACTTGCAAAGCAAGGAAGAATTCATTTGGATCTGGATGAAATAGTAGAGTCAAATCATACTATGGTCACATTTGGGTCATTTCGATCTTGTTCCATTACATGTTCCACTTAAGAAACTGGGGACATGTGCCAGTACTATTCAATGCAAAGCACCCAAACCAAAGCAAACACAAGTGTCATGTCGGGATAGCCTTCTTCGCATTTTCTCTAATGATGAATCAATGTCATATGATGAAGAAGGTTAGACATTGGTGACACGAAAAAGACCTCTCAAGAAACAATTGTCTCATCCATACCCTAGCCTTTTTAGAAAGGGACAACATGAGTGGAATACTTGTCTACATTTGAAGAAGAAAGAAAAAAAATCCTAAAAGAAAACAAGCGATTATACAAATAGACGATCTTTTAGTGCAGAAACTCATCACCCCTATCACCCTAAGGGAATACTTTCCCTTAGGGTTCTTTGATAAAAGGGTGATAGTATCAACTCATATGGTCTCTTTCAATTAGACTTCAAAAGAAGAAGGGTCAAGTGAAAATGAGGAAATCATTCTTGGTGTTGAGTCAAGAAAAACTAAGGAAGAAGATGGGGTAGTAGCAAGGTTACAATACCTACCCTCACTTTTTAGTAGCCATGAAATATTACAACTTCCTAATCAGATACGAAGTGCGTTGATTCAAGTAGTTAAGAATCCAACACTCTATACCATCAAAATAAAGGAATTAAAAATACTTGAGGATGAAAGCACAATTGTTCCAAATGTTATACAGCCATCACCTTTACCGGCGAAGACCTTCAATTAGGGTTAAAACCACATAATCGACCCTTGTTTGTTACCAGGTACATATGGGAATAAAACATCACTCACATCTTAATTGATGGAGGGTTTGTGGTAAATATCATGCCTAAAACAACAATGAAATGACTCGGGATTGCTATGAAAGGACTAACTTGGAGTCGCCTAATGATCTAAAGATTCAATCAAGGAGGACAACGAGTTATTGGTATGATTCACATGGAACTTGTTACAATTGAGTTGAGTTCGAACACATTGTTTCATGTAATCAATGCAAAAACATCTTACAATGTATTACTCGGGCGACCATGGCTTCATGAGAATGGGGTAATTCTTTCGACACTACAACAATGTTTCAAATTCTATAGAGAAGGGGTAAAGAAAGTAGAGGCTGATACTAAGCCATTTACAAAAGTCAAGTATTATTTTGTTGATGCTAAATTTTACACAAAAAATTATGTTATGTAAAAAGTCCTTCCTGTAATCATTCCCTCCACTAGGAAGACTAAACTTAAGGGAAAATTTAAGCAGTGTAAGTTGACATTAGCAAGGGAAATCTCATAAACTAGTGATGACTTGAATAAAAGAAAAATAGAAATCCTAAAAAATATTGACACTAGACTTGACGAGTGTCATTATTTCCCCAGCTTTTAGGTACATCCTAAGATCTCGATGAAGTGAGGGTTAACCATCTTTTATAGAAGATAAAAGCAAAGCACAACCTCGAAGATTGGAAAATGGGAACCTTCAGGTCTTGAAAGAAGATGCGACCATTCCTCTTCCAAACTTACAACTTATCTCTAGGGATGAGACACAAAAAAAATTGTCAAATCCTCAAGAGATCAAACAAAGTAAGAATTCTTCCTTGGTAAAAGAATAGATGAGGGGTTCAACCCTAAGGCTTACAAGTTATTAGCTAAGGCAGGGTATGACTTCACTTCGTCATCATGATTAGGAGAACTTAGCCCTGAGACTAAATGTGAAAAGATGTATGGCCTTAATGAAACTCAAAAGAAATTGAAACAACAAGGGTATGTAGTCAAACCTTCTAGGGCAAGTTTGGGGTTTGTACTTTTCGAGCCTATCAAAATTTAATCTAAGAATAAGAAGACTAAGGCAAGTACACAACATATCACTGTGGAAGACATGGAGGAGAGTAGTAGGTCAAATTCTCATCCTCGAATTTCAGTATTTGATCGGATTGAAGTTCTAATTACATGAGCTTCAGTGTTCACTAGGTTGGGAGATTTTAACTAAGTAGAACGCAATTTAGCACATATTCCACAAAGGTCAATACAACAAAGGATTGGGACTTTACCTTGAAAGTCATGGCGACAAAATCCCAATAAGAATTAATATATTGAATTAAAAGAGGATGTAGAGACAAGGAGTTTAATCCCATCAAGGATGAAACCCCATTCAATTTGGGAAGTTTGCAATAATGGTTTGTTAAAAGTAAAATGACGTACCATCGTGACCACCAAGCAGTTGGATGTGGAATGCCATAAGGATGTTGAAGAAAGTTCAACTCACACTAGCTACCATGTTATGGTGGAAGTTAACTTTAATCCATAGTCTTCAGAAGATGAACCAAAAGGAAGCTTCTCAAGCATTTGAGGACAAGGGACAAGCCACTGTAGATGAGTTGAAAGAGCTCAACTTTGGTACAAATAAGGACCCAAGGCCAATCTATGTTAGTATGCTTTTAAGTCCTTCTGAAGAGAAAAGTTATCTTGAGTTGTTACTTGATTAGAAAGATGTCTTTGCATGGTCATACAAAGAAATGTCGGGTCTTGATCCAAAGGTTGCGGTGCATCGACTCATGGTGAAGCATGATGTTCGACCAATTAAGCAAGCTTAGAGATGATTTTGACCACAACTTGTTTCTCATATTGAAACAGAAATTGACAAACTAATCAAAGTTGGTTTCATTAGAGAGGTAAGGTACCTGACATGGATTGCAAACATTGTTCTAATTAAGAAAAAGAATGAGCAAATTCGCGTTTGTGTGGATTTTAGAGATTTAAACAATGTTTGCCCAAAAGATGACTTCCCATTACCAATCATCGAACTCATGGTTGATGCAACTACTGGTCATGAAGCTTTATCCTTCATGGATGGATCATCAGGGTATAATCAAATTCGGATGGCGCCAAATGATGAAGAGTTTACTGCATTTCGTACTCTAAAGGGTATTTACTATTACAAAGTGATATCTTTTGGATTAAAGAATGCAGGTGTAACGTATCAATGTGCCATGCCGAAAATCTTTGATGACATGCTCTATAAAAATGTTGAGTGCTATGTTGATGACCTGGTGGTAAAGTCTAGGAAGAGAGAAGATCACCTACGAGATCTTTGTATGGTGTTTGACAGGCTAAGAAGGTACCAACTCGAAATACACCCTCTTAAATGTGCTTTTGGTATTACTTCTAGTAAGTTTCTAGGGTTTATTGTTCGACATCGTGACATTGAATTGGATCAATCTAAGATCGCAACTATTCGAGATATGCTAGAGCCGAGGAGTCTTTAAGAACTTAGAAGTATTTAAGGATGTTTTGCTTTCATTCGATTGTTTATTTCAAACCTTGTAGGATGATGTCAACCCTTCAACCGACTTATGAAGAAAAATGTCCCATTTGTCTAGGACAAAGCTTGTCACAATGCCCTTGAGAGCATAAAAATGTATTTGGCTAATCCACCAATCTTAGGTGCTCTTATGGTAGGGAAGTCATTGATACTCTACATCGCCGCATAAGAATGCTCTCTTGGAGCATTACTTCCACAAGAAAAAGAGGAGAATAAAGAAATGATATTGTATTACTTAAGTTGAACTCTAATGGGACCAGAACTAAATTACTCCCAAATAGAGAAAACTTGTCTTACTTTAATCTTCTCGACAAAAAAAGCTAAGACATTACATGCAGGCATATACAATACACTTAATAGCACACGTTGATCCCATTAAGTATGTGCTATCAAAGTCAGTTTTTTCAGGACAATATGATGGAATAGGTGCAGGTGTTGTATTTGTCTCACCATAAAGACAAATACTACCATATTCATTTGTTCTTAGTGAGAGATGCTCTAAGAACATCGTTGAATACCAAGCCTTAATTATCAGGCTACAAATGGCAATTGAAATGAAAATCAAAAGCTTGGAGATATGTGGGGAATCTAAGTTGGTAATTAATCAAATTTTAGCCTTATATGAGATTAAAAGTGATGAATTGGTTCCTTACTTCCAATATCCTACCCAACTAATGGAAAAGTTCGAGCGAATCTCTTTAGTTCATATTCCATGAAAAGAAAACCAAATGGTTGATGCTCTAGCTAATCTAGCTGCAAGTTTGGCATTGCTTAAGGACTAGACTATACACGCCCCTCTTTTCCATAGGTGGGTACTGCCACCATTGCCAATATTACAACAAGAAGAGGTAAACGCTACATCAATATTCACTATTGAAGCGAAGATTGACGACAACCATTAATTGACTACTTAGAGCATGGGAAGTTACTTAATGAACTAAGACATCGAACAAAAATACAATGTTGAGCTCCATGCTTCATTTACTACAAAGAAACACTTTATCATCGCTCATTTAATGGAGTACTTTTTTTATGTCTATAAGGAGAAGAGGCAAATCAAGAAATTAAATATGCTTATTCTAAGATTGGTGGGGCTCTCTAATTAGGGCCAAAATTTATTTTCAAATAAAAAAGATAGGGTAGTATTGGCCAACTATGGTTAAGGATTGTATGAAATATGCAAAGAAGTGTCAATCATGCCAATTCCATTCAAATTTTATACACCAACCCCCTGAGCCACTTCATCCTACAATTACGTCGGGCCCATTACTCCTAAATCCTTTGTTGGGCATGCTTACATATTGGTAGTGATGGATGATTTTTCTAAATAGGTGGAAGCTATGACACTTAAAGAAGTGAAGAAAGAAATGTAGTGAATTTCATTCGAAGTAATATTATATATCGGTATGGGGTACCGTGGTACATAATCACTGACAATGAGAAACCCTTCTATAACAAATTGATAAGCAATCTCTCTGATAGGTTCGATTTCAAACAACACGATTCATCAATGTACAATGAACAAGACAACGGTCTTGCAGAAGCATTCAACAAGACCCTTTGCAACTTTTTGAAGAAAATTGTTGATAAGTCAAAGAAGGATTGGCATGAACAAGTAGGAGAAACACTTTGGGCATATCGAACAATATATTGAACACCTACACAAGCAACCCCTCATTCCCTTGTTTATGGTGTAGAAGTTGTATTGTCTCTTGAGCGTCAGATCCCTTTATTAAGGATTGCTATATATGAAGGAATAACTGATGAAGATAATGCCAAGTTACATCTTCAAAAGTTAGAAGCACTAGATGAAAAGCGACTCAAAGCCCAACAATGCTTAGAGTGTTATCAAGCACGTCTTTCAAGAGATTTTAACAAAAAGGTTCACCTTCGGTTCTTTCAAGTCAGTGATCTAATTCTTGCCATTTGTAGACCCATCATCACTACACATAAGACTAAGAGCAATTTTACATCAAAATGTGATGGACCTTATGTGGTGTAAGAAGTTTACACCAATGGTGCTTGTAGATCATTTTTTAAGATGAATTAAGAATTGACCCTATCAATGGAAAATTCTTAAAGTGTTACTATGCTTGAGTCACATTGCACTCCTGGCCTGCATGAACATAAACTATGGACAACGCAATAAAAAAAAAAAAAAAAGTATGCTGAGTTGAAAACCTAAGAAGGTGACTTAGGCAAAAGTTAGAACATATGCTCGCAAGATTAAATCTTTTTTTTTAGTCTTGAAAAAAGTCAAAGCGTAAAAAAAATGGAACTACATTTGACTTGGTCCCCTCTCTTTGAAGGGTACATAGACAACTCGGGAAAATTACCTAAGTTTAGTCACTACCTAAAAAAAAAATCTCATTTTTATTAATAAATAAATCTAGCTAACAAATGCTAGACTTTACTACATCTTAATAAAAAAAAATGAATGAAGGAAAAGAATGAGAGCTAAAACTAAGTAAGAAGGTACAACGGTCACATCCACACCAAGCATTCAAGCACATTACGTTGAGTCCTTAAGACTTCTTAAAGTATCTCTAAAGTCTTGACATCGACATCAATAAGCACAGGGGTTTAAGCGATAATGACGTGTTCTTTTCTCAAGCGAGAAACATCATTTTGTTTATTGAGTTATGAAAGTGCTCTTTTTGTATACCTAGTTGCTCCAATTCTTTCTTAAGTGCTTCCTGTTTAGCATTGAGAGTAGCTAAGTCAACCTTTAATGATTGACGACGTTCGCTTGTATGCCCTCAGAGTTTAAAGCATCCACAATTTGAGACACAACAATAGCTAAACGTTCGCTTTGTACTTCTAGAGATATCTTCAAGAATAAGTATGTCGCACCGCATCGAGGTGATCTACACTTACCATGTACTTCTCAATCTGAGAATTTAATGGTGAAAGGTCCACTCTAGTCTTCGCGATAGCATTGAAAAACTCATCAATCTCTCAATCATGGGAGACACTCTTTGAAAGTTTTGATAATCATCTCCTTAATGTCTTCTCCTATCATAAGTGCTACTTGGCGTTGAGCATTAAGGATGATTTGTTTGACGTCGAAGAAGCCATAACAGTGGGGCATGGAGATTGTTGTTCAGTAATTAAACCTACAATTGCTAAAAGTGTCAATCATCATATGTTGTATCTCCAATTGTGGTAGCTTAGCAACATTCTGCACTAATGAGGAAGCCAATCTTAGCATACTCTATGATGTCTATATGACACAGCTTCAAGTACCTATTAGAAAGTGGAAAATTTTATATCCAAACATCATTGTATACAAGAACTGGTATAAGTCATGCGTGGGCATGTCCTACCTCGGTAGCATTGTCACAAGTTGAGGATGTCGGCGCTATTAATGGTGCATAAAAGTAAGTCATGCTTTCTAGTTGCTTTTGAGGCTGCATGTTGCGTTAGCAGAACAATGACATCATTTTAACTTAGTCATGAATTGAATAAGATAATATTGTTTATAAGATTTATGGAAAGAAATGCAGAGTTAGAGCATACATGCACATGTCCATAAGCATCGAATGTAGCTATTTCAGCTGCTAACCGACATTGTATTACATCGTCAATCCAAGCAGCAGCAAGCGTGCTGGTAACTTCAACCTTTGCCGATGGCATATAGAAGTATGCCATGTAGAACAGCTGTGCAGGGGCAGTATATGAGATAAGATGCATTAAATCGGTAACTAGCACTAAGCATGATAATTAATTTAAATTTAAAAAAAAAGTACATCCTAATTGTAAAATGTGTTGGTAGCTTTATTGTACCAGTAGGAACATGAGGCAACCTCAGATATAAGTAGGACGTTTTTTTTTTCGATAATCCTTGATTCCATCCTCTAAGTAGTAGAGGACAAACTTGGACCAATTTTTTTGCACAACATCACCATCCCAAATGGTGTCCCAAAGGTCGTGTATGCCTTCAAGCTTTGAGTTTAGTGTAAGCATGGTGGCATATGAGAAAATTTAAAAAGTTTTTAAAAACTCATCACCGACAGACAAATTGTCAAGGTTTTGCTCCAATAAGCTTAAGTTGTATGTGCGGTTCGACATGGCTCTCCTGTTATGCACAACCACGTCTATAGCATTACTAGGGATGCCCATGACCATGCTAACATGTTCTTCATTTACATGGATAGCAATGTTGGTTGCCATATTCAGCCGATGGTATGCAATGTCATAGTTTAAAATGAGTCATTCACATAGCTCATAATGTAGTTCACGACATGCAAAGCGGAGAAGTCCCTTAAACCCCATGTCCTTAATCGCTTGTTGTTTCTCATCCGAGAGTCGTCCAAAGATGGAAATAAATTTTTTTCCTAAGCAGCGCGACTTGAGTGGCTTATCTTATATTGAAAACGCAAGTTCAATTAGTGTAAAAAAATCTTCAAGATATGGAAATTAACAATAAGGTGGAAATTGAAGCTTCGATGCAATTCAGAAACAAAACTCTATTACGAACATGGCTACATGTGGCTAGAACATGCTCTTTCATTTTATGGCGTATGGTGGCCATGTCTAGATTGAGGTAGCCTATGGTTATGATGTTCAAAATGAAATCACAAGTTTCAACACCCTACAAAATAAAGACTATTAGCCTAGGGTGTCATATGGTAATGCATAAGGCATGAACAAGTTTATTTACAAATATAACATTACAGTTCAACAAATGAAACTACACTTACCAAACAAATGAGAACATGGTTGATAATGAAATAAGTTAACAGACCTAAACAAAATATATATGCAGTCACTCTATTTAAAAAAAAAACATGATATTAAAGTGTTACTCAAAACCCCATTGCAATTTTACCCATAATATTTTTAGATAATGTAGGTTAGGGACAATTGAACTAATATAGCAGCAGTAATTACCGTGTATTTAATAAGAGAAATGAGGTCATTATAAATAGTGAATTCAGTTTGTTGACAAATTTTTAAACCTTCACTTATATTCTCCCCAATGAAAGTGCATGATTTAGCAGTCTTTATATGCTCCTTCTTGATATGCTCAACAGATAAGTAGAATCAACTGGGAAGAACTCCAATTGCATGGTTCATTGGTTGTGACATTGTGTACAAGGTCACTTTAATTGTTCCACAATACTTAAAATCAAAGCCGATAATGAAGAACTTGATTCTCCAACCATGGGGATTGTGCAGTCTTTACATATCTTTGACTTCTCTATTTCAGGTAAGAAAACATATACACTAAATTAGGGTTTGCAATATGTAAATCTTTTAATGATTAATATTGGATATCTCATTTTCGCAAGTCAGGCTCTGTAAGTAAAACCAAATGGAAGAAGTTATATATAGTCTAATTTAACCATATCCAAATGCACACACTAATTGACATATTTACTTCATCATCTCTTAGAAGTGAAAATCCAATTATCTCCATTATATAGAAAGGAATCTCACTTTTGTAAGAGATGTACCTAACAATTACCCATGTTATCTTCTAGTATGAAAAAGTTACTTGCCTTTTTCTTTCGTTAATGTTTAAACATTCATGTACCTAGATATTTGGAAGCTAAAAGTTTCAGTAAGTGTAGAAGTGCTTCATTTAGGAGAAATCTTCCTCTATTAGCTTTTACAATATGGTCTATATTATGATTTAGGATTATATGAGAATTTTTTTCCCTCAATCTACCACACATTTGATATGCAGGCTGTCTAATCTATACATTTAAATAATAACATGGGAGTGAAACAAATTGTCATTACATAAAACAGGGTAGTTACAATTTAAAGAATGCAAAACCTGGAGATTCCTTATGTGAAAGTCAATTTAATAATGGCAATGTAACAATGTATAAATATATGACTGTAAGAAACCATACGTTAAGTTGAGAGTATACATAGGGACTTTATTTTAACTTATATAACCTATTGGGTTATCAGCAACTTGAAAAAAAAATCCCAATTGAATAGTACATCAATATTTTAGGGGTACCTTGGCCAAAAAATTTGGCTCCATCAAGGAGCATAACATATGTAATAACTTACTTCAATTTGTTAATGAATTCTAATTTCCTGAAGCCTAGATCTAATGCAAGGGAGTGTGGTGTTTTTGAAACAACATATGCTTTGTTGTAAAAATGGATTCCATATCCTTCATCCAGGTTTACAATTGTTGGACATGTGAGGCATGAATGTTGGTTCATTGGTGGTTAGGCAGGGTCTTGTATGTCAAACAATGATTTGGACAGATGACTCATATGCATGGTAATAGATAAGAGGGTTGGTGGTCGAGCGAAATAGATGAGTTGTGGCCCCATTTCGGTACTTTTTGGATAGGAAGACAATAGTCAGTGATGACCTGCATTAGTACCTTAATGTGTTATGGATATATGTAGAATAGAGGAAATAGATTTATGGACCCCGTAAGTGATTACATAATTTTCATAATTCTACAAAGAGTTTAGCCTAACTTTGAAAATTACACATAGAACATAGCAAGTGACAAAAAAGGTACAGAACATTGACATAGTAACAGTTGAGCAACGAGAACAAGTTCAATTAAGTAATGACAATACAATTGTTAAAGCTCTCAACAATGGAATAAGGTGATAGCTAAGCACTTAGGTCAAAGGATTTTTGCACGTTTTTCTGTTGTGGTCGGACATATGACATCGAGAGCAATAGACCGTCCATTTATCTTAAAATTGGGACTCAATGTGCTTCTTCCTTAGTCTTCTGAGAGGACGCTTTGTATGTGGAGGCTTTAGAGAGAAGAAAACCTCCCCAATGATAGATCAAACCAAACCATCAGGATTCATAGATGGCATGTCATGGGTCTCTATGCTGGAGAAGAAGCCCGCGTAGATCAACTCTTGCATTGGGTATTTATAGCAATCAGCAACAAAATCAGTAATGTTTTGGCCAATGGAAAGAATGATGGTTGCCGCATGTTCATAAGGGATTCCCAACATTTCCCAACCCCTACATGTGCATGTATGGTTCATAATGTCTACATTCAACAAGGCCTTCCTAATACATACCCCAAATACTTCATTCATGAATGGAGTCACCAGATACACCTCACCCTTTACAATATTTTGCGTACCTTGTTTTCAATTTTTAGGCCTATAGACTCTTTCCAATTGTTGGACTCTTCTTTATGCTTCACAAGCATATAACCTAACTTAGACACGTGCTTGAATAAAAAGTTACAATTGGAGTGATGTTTTTCATTCCTTAACCAAGCATTAAATGACTTGGCAAGGTTGATGGTCATTTTATTCCATTTTTATTTTTTTTTAGAATTTTGACATGACCTAATGGTGAGGTACATTTTCTTCACGGTGAGGTGCATTTTCTTCAACCCATGTGGCTTAAGCGTCATTGTACTTTTTTAGTTCAAACATGGAAACATTATAATCATGTTCTAACCTTGTATACGCAATACTATGTAGGAATTTAAGTGCATTTTCTTTAACCTTGTTCCCTCTTATGTTATGCTTGGACAAGAAACTACTGTAATTCCCCTTCAAGTGACGGTAGCCATAGGCGTGGTTTTCAAGGCCAAACACCTCGGGAACACTACGAAGAAGAGCAGGATGTCTATCTAAGATAATAATAACTTTCTTGTTTTCAACTACTATCTTCAAGTTTTCCAAAAACCACAACCAATCTTCATAATTTTTCAAGCTCATCACTTCAAAGGCCAAGGGGAACATGGAGTCATTAGCATCGTAGGTGGTGGTTGAAAATAGAACACCATCATATGGCCCACTTATATGGGCCAAATCAATTGCAATGATTGGTCAACACCCCATTAGAACCCTTGGATATATATTGAATGAGCAATAAAAAGTTGCTCAAAATGGCCATCATTGGAGTAACTCAACTCAATGATTGATCCTGGATTTGTTGCAACCATTCTCTCACACATTCATGGCAACAATTTACAATAATTTTTGGGTAGTTCATAAATGCGCTCCTTAGCCTTCTCCTTCATTTGACATGCTTGAAGGTAAGTCAACTGGATGCCATGTTGCCTTACAAAGTCCTTAAAAATTTATCGTGGTTGGTATTCAGGAGTAGACCAAATTATATCATCAATGACCAAAGAGGCACGAGTGGGTCTCACTAAAGGTTGAGACAAGGCAACATCTTCCAAACAATGGTTGTGCACATTTCGAAATGTGGGAACTTGAACAATGTTGGAATCCCCTATTGTACGATTTGTGATTTTCCAAAGACAATTTTGAATTATGCGTACTAGGGTCATGTGTTTTGAACTATTCCTATTGTAAGAATATCGGCATTTGGGAAGGTATGTCCACTACCTATAATTGAATGTTGGAACCGACTTAGTTGAAGTTGAAGAACATTTGTTTCAGCACATCTTTGAGAAAACCCAAATGACTCAATTGTAGGCAAGTCATAAGATATGTTTAATGGTGGCTCGCTAGTGGAAGAAACATGTGTTGAATTGGAAGCGACAATAGGTGTTGGGGCACTATAAAAAAGGCACAAAAACAAATTGCTCATCCATCTACATATGTGTGAAAAGTGATTATACAAAGAGAATATGATGGTGGGAAGACAATATGTACCTAGTAGGGGGTAATTAAGCCATCACCAACTTTAGTACATTGGCAGACATAGGCATGACAAAACATGTCGTTGAATTTGAACATCTTGAGTATGTCTGCATCATCATGCAATGGGAGTAGACATGATGGCTCTAACTTCACTATGAATTCCAATTTAATTGAATTGGGCTCCGAGTTCAGTTTACCACAGACTTTGAAACAAATTCAGAATGTGAAATATTTTGGCTAACAATAATGCAATTGGTCTGACCACCCTTATATTCGACAGACCCAACAACAGTCGTAACAAGCTCACTACCTTCATGAATGTAACAAAACATCTCCTCTTCCATTTCCTTAATCACATAATACAACAATGAAAGATTGAGAAATTATGTATGTTGATTGCATTTACTTGTATGTAGGAAATATATAAGTTTGACATATGGACTGTCGAACCTTCCAACAAGGAACTACCTAATTAAGGTTCAGACATGAACATTGGATGTTACACATAGGTAGTGTACAAGTGCAACTACGGTAGTACCTAAAGATCACCAAGCTAGTACCTAAATATTACTAAGGTTGTACCTAAGGTTAATTAAGGTAGTACCCTAAGGTACAATCACTAGTATATGAAAGGGGAACCAACAAAGTAGAGTAATCAAACACATAATGCTATGATAAGTTATATGTGGAAGTGAACACATTTTAAGTTATGCATGGATTGAAAATAGCTTGTGGGTCCTATACTTGACAAACTGACTCCTTTGGGTTAAAAAATGAGAGAACATATCTTCACAAATGAAGTATCTTAATGTTAAAAAATGCAGTTTCAAGTCGTCACATAGGTAGTACCCAAGGTGTGTTAAGATAGTACCTAATGTTGACTAAGGCAATACCTAAGGTCGATTAAGGTCGTACCAAAGGTAGATTCAACTAGAACATAAGGTTCACTCGGCAGTAGAACAAGGTTAACCAAATGATCACCAAAATAAAAAACTATGTGCTAAGGTAGTACCTAATAGCTTGGTCAGTTCTATGCACAATTGAGTATGTTTTATGGATGTACCCCATGTAATGCCACTTATTGGTTATATCCTTGCTAAATGGACTACATAACATTGAGAAAGGAATTACCTAATGTTAAGAATAACTAAGCCTCACTTATGTTCTAATATTATGATGGACATGTGAAACTTACAGTTCAAGTACATTAAGTGTCTAAATAATATAGGAAAATAGTATGTACAATTTTAATATATAAAAATAGGGATGACAAATAAATGTTTAGGTTCCCATGTATTTATAACAACATCCATGTCTAAAGCATGCCAAAGGTGGTTTCATAATGCGTACTACTCAATAATGTTTGTTAAAGAAGAAGTACCGATGGAGGAGTGCCAATGAACCATACTACACACTGAAATGCCTTAGGTTCACAATTTCAAATGGAATTGGAACAATATCACCTGCATAAAGGAAGCAAGAAATAAGTCAAATTGTATATATGTATATGAAGTTGCATAAAAATTTGGTTCGGTCGCAACTGTATACAAATTTCAAAATTGAACATAGAAAGGTTAATAACAGTGCAAAGTAGATGTCCTTAATTAGAATTTTTGCCATCACTAATTGAGAACCAAGTGAAAAGGGTGAAATCACAAAATACCTATGTAAGAACCTTCTAAGGGCACCAATATGACTACCTAACAATAGTATTAGAGTGTAGGCCATAAATAGTAGTAAAGATGATACTATGCCATAAAGTATTGATGTTCTTTAGGAGCCTTCATAATAACTTTTGTAATAGGGCTATATTCCTCAAGGAGCCTCCATAAATACTAAAGATGAAATTGTGCCATAATTTTGCAGTGCATATTCATTTGGTTATCCATAAATCCTTAACCCAAAAACCATATTCAATGACAACAACATGGAATACCACTTCAAAGGTTACCATTTCTAGAACTTAAAGTTTGTGAAACCTCATATCATGCACCCAAATGATATCGAACAGTGAATCATGAAGAGACTATGAATTCCAATGTTTCATATTGAAGAATTCCTAATCACAATTTTGATAAACCTAATTACAATCCGTATGAATGCACATTAGTTACATAATTTATAAATGACATAGTCAATCATCGCAGACTCATTTTTCCATTTAGTTTTGACTCTATAATTTAAATGATCTGAAAATATGTAATAATTTTTTTTTAGCAAAATGAAGATCATAAATGGATGAAATGTGTTATTATGAGCAATAGCAGGTCCTATAACATAAAGACTGGTTTTGAGTAAATACATACTTGTTACTACCATTATTGTCCCATTCCAAATGTTTCAAAGAAAAAACTTTCAATTTAATAATTTTCATGAAATGTAAAAATTTTCAAAATGACAAGTTCACTAAACATGTAATGTCTAATAAAATAAACAACATTTATACAGAAAGTACATAACAAACTAGCATTACATCAAACTAAAAACATAAATCCTCTAAAATAACTTTTTGATTTCTTAAAGAACAACAATAGTGAAATGAATAAATCCTAAGCCTCAACTTTTGCCTTTTCTATACCAACCACATAGAATTGACTAAACTCTACTATTTAAAATTGAATTCGATCATTGAAGTTCTCAGTGAACCCTCTCATAGATCCTAACCCCAATTCAGCATTTATAGAAGCAAAGAACTTATTATGTAAGTATCTTACCACGGTTTGAAGCTTTCTTTGTGCAAGGTTCAAACCCAATGTTCTTTTTTTGGTAGGTGTTGTTGGTTTTACCAAAAGTCCCAAAAGATGAGGTTATCCTATGAAGTTTAATAATAATTTGTTTCTTTTTCTAGGTGGGGTTTGACGAATTTGAGGGAAAGAGCGTTGAGATTGATGCGACTCATGGTAGCTTAGCTTTTAAAGGCGTATCAACAAAATTTATACCTTAAATACTATTACTAAAGTAGCCAAGCTACTATAGCATAGTGGTCCTAGGATCGTTCACTGGGAAGGGTTTTCGCAAACACTGGTGATATTCAAATTAGGAAAGTAGGTGATTTTCTTATGGATGTTAGCTTTAAAAGAATATGTAAATGTTTTAGAAAGATTTAAACTAATATAAGCTAACATTAAAGACTAAAATGAAAGGGTGTAAAAACAAGTTTCTCAAAGATAGGATAGCTATGCTCTGGCTCTTATGCAAATTGGAAATCTCAGGATAGGCTCCTCGCGTTGGGGTTGCAACTATGGTGATGCTTGCTTCCCGAACTGGTATGGATTTAGCAAATCAAGTTTTAATCCTTTAAAATGACAAAACAGATGGTAGTGAATTTCATCAATGGTTATTCACCTTAGACTTCCTTTGAATGGCTCGTAAGAGATAACTAATGGTCTAAAGCCAAAAGCTTACCAAATATTGGCAACTCAAAGTCATTCTAGATGATAAACTCACCTTTCAATGGCCATTGAAATTGGTTCTAACGGATTAATGCAAAACTTGGAATTGAAAACCTCACCTTCCAATAGCTCGTAGGAGATAACTAATGGATAGAAATCCAAAAGCTTATCAAGTATTGGCCGTTGGAAGTTGTCCAAAGGAAATAAAAACCAAACTTTGCATTAATGAACCTTTAATGAAAAACGACTACCTTACCTTCCAGGTGCGAGAAATTTCCATGGGATTGCATCCAAGTCATCACATAACATCCATACTTTGAGAAACTAAAAGTTTTAGCCAATCATCCTCTGAGGAAAAGCCCTCAGAGGCTGTTTGGCTACTAAGAAAATAGAAACGGGGAAGAACAAGAGAAGAGAGAAAAACAGAGCTTTATATATTTCTAAGTTAATGTACAGAGGATCGATCACCCAAATATCCAATCTCCATTTGGAGGTGTTGTGCACCTCTATATATAGCAAAATTACAAGATAAAGCCTTATGTCGGCTGAATACAAGGTTACAAAAGGAATTTACATGAGAAAATATCAAGCTAAAAATATCTGGGAAGTCGGTGGTGCGTGCGTGGAGAAACAGAGGATTTCAAAGGCATTTCGCAAGGTGCCTAAATCCACCTTGCAAAATTTCGCAAGGTGCTTTCTTCATGGTGCGAAATGGCCAAATTTCGCACCATGAAGAAAACCTCCTTGCGAAATTTTCGCAAGGTGAATGGCCTGATGCAGTTGTCTTCCGAATGCCATATCTTCCTCATTTCAGCTCCAAATCGTACACGGTTTGAAGCGTTGGATTCTTGACTTCCTGAGCTTTGAAATGGTATATAGCATGTAGAAAATGGACTTCGGGAAGTGCTCTAAAAGTGTGAAAGAAAACTGCAGCTGCTGTCCTCTATTTTCCTCTTCTCCATTGTTCTTTCCTTGCAAAATGGTGTTCCCATGGCTTGTGCTCGTGTTTCCACTTGAAATTCAAGCCTGTAAACATCCAAAATCCTTGCTTAACTCACCCAAGTAGCTCCTCCATCAATTGGCATGCTTGAATTGGTTCATAAGCTGATGAAAAACATGTAAACTTGCCACTAAAAATGGTTAGAACTAATTACTAAGGAGCTTAATGAATCAATTAGGTTAAATGAATATGATTACTACTCAAAGGTGCTTAAAACCATTATAATTAGGTCTACAAAATAGCACTTTTTGGTAGTAATCAGAGATTAATGAGGAAAGAGGTGTGTGTTTAGCCATTGGAGAGTAGAAAATAAAGGGTAAGAAAAAATACGAAAGGTCATGGAAAAAAATACACAATACAAAACAAAGGGGTTATGCAATAAGAATCAATAAAACACAGACATCCACTTCCTCCTTCTCAATTGTCTATATTATGCTCACTATCATTATATTTTTTCCAATTTCTTTGCCTTATTTTGCCTCTTCATGATTTTCTTGATTTTCCTATTGTGGTCACAACTTATTCTTTAAATATCATTCCTTTCATTCCCTTCAATATCTTTTATTGCAGTATTTCAGCTTGTTGTGTGTTGTGGGTTGTGTGTTGTGTATGTGGTTTTCCGCAGTTGCATAGTTTCAACTTTAAATTTCCTTTCAGGAGATGCGGAGAGAAAATTTTGAAATGAAGTGTATAGAAAACTCCATAACTCACCAACTCACATTTTCTAAGTGGAGAAATTGCATCTTGAAGAAAGCCTTTGAGCTCTCTATGCTATATGATGCTAAGGCTACCCTCATCATTTTCTCTCGAAGAGGAAAGCTCTATGAATGTTCCAATTCTAGCTATGTTTTCCTTATTTCTTTCTTCTCCTATTAAAAACATTAATGTTGAATCTATCATTGCAATATGTAAACTACTTTCTCTTACAGTTTCGTTTTCAATTCATAAATACGACTGCTAGTAACGAATGGAAGTAGACTTATGTCTGTATGAGTCTCATATTAAGGAAGTACTCTCCTTTGTTCACTCAATTTCAATCAGATCTCATATGCAATTCTTACAACTAGTTCAATCATCTTACACATTTCTTTCCTTCTCTACTCAAATTCCCTTATAAGTATTTTTTTTTCTTCCTTTCCTCTATTCACCCAAAAATAAATAATCAATTACCAAAAAAATGCTAAACCCATTTAATCTCATGCATGTGTTTTCTAAGAGATGGAGTAGTACCACTCAATCCAAAACAACTTTCAAAAGAGCATTACCACAATTCCTTCATGTACCTTATGGGGTTTTCCCTACTTCCTTATTTCTCTTATCCAATCTTTTGCACATCATTTTCTGCTACATCAAGTATGAACAATACCAACACCACAATTACTAACACATACATGACAAATTCATTTTATTCTAAACCACTGATACAATAGGGTTTGATTGATTAATACGCTTAATGCATATAGGTGGGTAGTAGTTAGAACTTGGATAAAGGTCGTCCTTTGTGTTATATTCAATAATTAGTAGTCACTCTCATCTCATCCCACCAAAACAAAAAAGACACAGTCTTGTTGCATTAAACCCTTCATAATGCTTATGTTTAAATCTATTATGTAGTCTGGAAAACATAGTAGCATTCCATAAAAATAAAATAAAATAACTCTCATCCCAAATATAAAGACTTACAAATGTCACCTATAAAAATGAATACCAATTCTCAGCTCTACAAGCCATTCACCGTTGTTCCAAAGAAAAATTGAAATATCAATAAGAATAATAAATAAAAAGCAGGTCTCAAATCAATTCAAACTCAGTTCACAATCTTGTCGCTTAAATTTCATCCCAAAGTTGTTGTCAAGTTTCATATCTCACATGGTTGTTGCCATCATTTTAGCGGGTCTCAAATCAAATTCAAAATGAACAAATTATTCAATAATAGTAATAACAAATGAACATCATCATTTCTGTTGCAAGCAAACACTTTCATCCATGTTAAAAAAAAATTATCAAACAAACATAGATTTAAAAACTCATTACGAACTCCTAAAGACACAAATTTTATAAACTTAGAATTATATACCAAAGCCTTATCATGAAACACTATAACATGACTTATACGTCATTCAATATAAATTTAATATTAATAACATAATTAATAAATATTATATATTTTAATTTTATATGTATACTTTTTGGTTTAACTTCCGATACTATTTTTTTTTTCAAATAGAAAATCCAACATCAAAGCCGCTTATTTCAGTTTATACAAAATCAAAATCGTTAAACAACATTTAAAAATACTATTAAGCTCTGGTTGTGATATCTATCGAACAAAAACTTCGAGTTGTTAAGATATAACCCGTTGACCAAGAGTACAATCAAATGAACCCAAAGCAATTACGATACCATCAATAAATCTTAAAAATAGATACCTAATTGATCTTTTTTTCTTTTTTTTTGTTAATCAGATGGTTATTGCCAATCATTTTATCAAATCTCAAATCAAGTTACGAAAACATTCTAAAGAGAATATCACCCAACTTGAAATTTTTTTTTCCCTCAATTCATACATTCAACTCTCTCAACCAAAGACCAAGGAGACAACAATAAAACCATACACATAATCAAATTGGCATTCAAAAGAATCAATATAACACATTAAGTGATGATGAAGGTCCAGCTACCTAGATAGGATGGCCACAAACACAAACACAAACTGAAACTTAGTCCATTTCCTTCTCTACCTACATATTTCACAAGCTGACATAAATGAAAAAAATTAATACACAATTTTTTTAGGACTTGTAGCATCCATGCTAAAAAGGGATTGAGGCAAATAAAGGAAATCCATCATCTAAAACTAAAATGTGGAAAATAAGATAAAGGCGTGAACTTTTTAAATTTTCATGCTTCTAAGACCCATGTAATTCCAATCGAACACATATACATCTCAAAACAACAACATCAACTTCCTAAAATTGAACACGAAACTATGAAAGAAACCTCTAAATCTTCAAACTTTAGGGCATTATAGATCCAGAGAAGCCCTAGAACATAGAGAAGGTTTCACAACAAGAGACCAACCTCTCAATTAAAAAGAATAGAACAAAAATTACATGATGATTCACATCTGAAAACTTGGTTAGCTTGAAATCCTAAAATAGTCTCCTACATTCAACATCTGTCATCAAATCAACCAACCCACTTCCTCAAAACCAATGACATAAGCAAAAACTAATTCAAATTTTGAACAACCCAAATTTCTTAGTTTTCTCTACCATAGGAAAGAAAAAAATAAACTCAAATCGATAAACATACTCATCAGAAATATAAGTCCAATTAAATAAACACTTCAAATTGCGAAAAACTTTGCTCCATAAATCATTCTCATCTCAATGTAAAAACCTAGACATCAAAATTTGAGACACAACTAGTTGATAAAAAAGCCGGACAAATAGGAGATTTGAGTGAATGTGAATGCGAATGCGAATGCAAGAGAAAAAAGGAATAGGTTACCTCGAGAGAGAAAATTTGAGCCTTCAGCCCCACAAAAGCGGCTCCCTCTATCACTCATTCCTCTCAATGTCTAGCAAAAACGTGTCTTTCTCACTCCAAAACATTCACTATATGTCTCTGCAAATCTTAGAGAAAAAATGGTGTGATTTCTTACAGCAAAAGAGAGGAATGTAAGAAGGGACCCAAAGGATGAACCTGATGAGGATGTGGTTGGTTGAGGGCAAAATGAAAGCATAAAGTTGGGAAAATTGGTATGATCGGGTTCGAATGGTCAAATTTTGATTTTTGTGTTTTTCAACGGTTTAGTTTCACTCCGCACTGACATGGACTCAAGGATGCTGCTAACCTAAAGACCTAGAGGGCCAATCTCGGCACAAAAAATGGAGCCAGCTCAAAGTGTATGAAAAATATATTACTTTCCCCATTAAAAGCTAGTTCTCATATTTCATAAAGTTGGATTATGAAAACTATATATTTCCCAAATGGCCCCATCAAAACACAGGTTCCCTTATATATATTATGCTATAAGGACAAAATAGATGGTCTATATGCACTTTTTGGAAAAACCATATTAATGTTCTTATATCTCAAACTCTTAAAAACATTTATCTTCGCATTCATTAGGTTGAGATAAAGATTTACATCCTATAAGACATTGAGGTAAGATCCACTAGGAGCACATGTGCTCTTGTGTTACGGATGTAAGACTTAGGGATGACATTCGTTAGGTAAATCTATGTATTGTTCTTTCAAATAGTTGATTTGTGATTAAAAGTTTCTAGCCACATGGTTTATACATTTAAATATTCTCTAGGAGGCTGTGTGGATAGGTTTTTACGTAAAAAAATAAATAAATTGTATATCATGTTGACTTATACGTTCTTGCCCCTATAACAAAGGAGAAAGTTACAAAAAAAAAAAATAATTAATTTTTGGATCAAAAAAATTTATCTATGTGGCTTTCATAATAATTTATTTCTTCTTGTCAACAAAGTTAAAAGAATTAAAAATAATTAATTTTTCGACTAAAAATTTTCTTAAGACCCATTCACCCCAGTGTCAATGGCGGCACAAGAGTGATGAATAAAAGTATGTGATATACATTATTTATCTGTTGGTGATAAAAACTAAGAAGTATAGCCATTAAAAAAAAAGTTGGCAATAAAAACTAAGAAGTATAGCCATTAAAAAAAAAGTTGGCGATAAAAACTAAGAAGGCGATAAAAACTAAGAAGTATAGCCATTAAAAAAAAAAGTTGGCGATAAAAACTAAGAAGTATAGCCATTAAAAAAAAAAGTTGGCGATCAAAACTAAAAGTACAGCCATTAAAAAAAAAGTTGGCGATAAAAACTAAGAAGTATAGCCATAAAAAAAAAAAGTTGGCGATCAAAACTAAAAGTACAGCCATTAAAAAAAAAGTTGGCGATAAAAACTAAGAAGTATAGCCATTAAAAAAAAAAGTTGGCGATCAAAACTAAAAGTACAGCCATTAAAAAAAAAGTTGGCGATAAAAACTAAGAAGTATAGCCATTAAAAAAAAGTTGGCGATAAAAACTAAGAAGTATAGTCATTAAAAAAAAATATTCTTGTACCTCTTTTCTTTGGCAGGGCTCAAAAGACATTATTTTAACATGATGGTCTAGGCTTATTGATGTACGTTTTCATTTTCTTTTCTGTTTTTATTTCTGATTTAATTTATTTTCCCAGTTTGTGGTTCAAATTAGGCCTTGTGGCATAATTTCTAGTAAGCAATGACGTCAGCAAAAATGGTGGTAGTGTGAAAAAATTTCGAATATTATAAATTATTGAGAGGTTGGAATGCTGAGTCTTGATAGAGACGATTGAAGAATTTAAAACGATAACACTTGTTCTTATCTTGAGGCAACCAAAAAAACATTAGTGTGAAAAGAAGTGATGGGGCCACTCATCTAAATTGATTTTCTCTACTGTGAAGTGATTCACAAATCGCTCCTGGAAGCCTCTTCCAAACCGGAAATGAAGCTCAGTTCAGTTGCAATTTCCTTTGCTTTTATTACTCTCCTAATATATTCATGGAGATTACTGAATTCGGTGTGGTTGAGACCAAAGAAGAGAGAGAGGTACCTTAGGCAACAAGGTCTGACTGGAAATTCCTACAGATTATTACATGGGGATTTTAGAGAGATGTCAAGGATGATTGACGAAGCAAATTCAAGACCCATCAGCTTATCAGATGATATTGTGCAGCGAGTTCTACCCTTCCATTATCATTCCATTAAGAAATATGGTATAGCCGGTTTTCTTTTTTCTTTTTAATTTCTGAAAGAAGTTACTGCTCAATGAAATTTCAATGGTACCTCTAAATTTTTTTTCCTTAATTATCATTTTCACCAACAAGGTATATATGCGTTTCAACTTTGATAGAGAGCTTTGTTTACTTGGTAAGTTGTTTAATCTTGGGGAATTGTGAGTAGTTTTAAAATTTATGCCAATTGTTTCACATCTTTTCAAATTTTGCATGAACTTTTGACTTCTGATAATTAAACCAATCTTGAATTGCTAAATTACCTACATATAGATAGCAATTGGAGCTCTTTCTCGATGCACATGCAAGAGGTGGGTAAATGGCCATATCCACAAGCTCAAACTTATGGTAGCTTAAACTATTAAAATATTAGAGACTTTCTTGTGAGCTCCTAGTCTGATATATAAAAGATCACTACCAGCATATTTATCATTATACATTTGCTCTCATACTTACTATATAAAATTTCACTATTTGAAAATTCAAATTTGTTGAAGTCATATGATGCAAATGTGAATGAGAAAAGATAGTAATTGATCAGAATATATTTAAACGTTAATTTCATTTCCTTTCCTTTGGGTTTGGGTGAAATACATCTATCCAATATTAGTCTTAAATTTCGTCAAATACCTCCCTTACCTTTCTTCTTTGTTATTTTCATTCACCTCCGATTTGATTCAAAACAATAGAGGTATTTAGCTTTACAAGTCTATTAACCACATCTGTTTAATCTTTTCTTAGACACTTAAGGCTTCTTCAATCAGAGGGCCTTGACTAGCCTGGTGCTTTAGATCTTTTGTAACGTTTATATATCCAACAATAATGGCCATTAAAAATGCAGGTAAAAATTGTTTTATATGGATGGGCCCAAAACCAGTGGTCAACATTATGGAGCCTGAGATGATAAGGGATGTTCTCTTAAAGCATAATGCCTTTCAAAAACCACCTGTGCACCCGCTTGGCAAGCTGCTGGTTACTGGTGTTATTGCACTGGAAGGTGAACAATGGACTAAACGTAGAAAGATCATAAACCCAGCTTTCCATCTAGGAAAGTTGAAGGTAATTTTATGATGTGACCCGAATTCCCATTCTTTCTTATGCATGAGAACTTTTTTGCATGTGCATGTTTTGAAGTTCAAAAGTTCTCCAGACAATAAATAATCCATTGTGCAAATATGAAACTGACTATTCTTCATTCCACCTCTGTTCTGTCACTCTCTAACTTGTAATCAAAACAATTTTTCTTTTCTAAATTTATTGAAAATTCACTTCACTGTGAACCTGGTCGATGGATCGTTTTAAGCCAATTTAGAAACTAGTTTAAGGCTTATCTCTAATGTTTACTAATATGTCACTGTACCTTGAAATTGGATTCTGGGCTTTTAAATTTATCAATTATGTTTGAATTTGAATTTGTTATAGCACATGGTACCTGCATTCCAATTGAGTTGTAGTGAAATGGTAAATAAGTGGGAGAAGAAGCTCTCCAAGGACGGCTCATGTGAATTGGACATTTGGCCCGATCTTGAAAATCTGGCGGGAGATGTGATTTCTAGAACTGCATTTGGTAGTAGCTATGAGGAAGGAAGAAGGATATTCCAACTCCAGAAAGAGCAAGCACATCTTGCAGTCCAGGTTTCGCAGTCAATATATATTCCGGGATGGAGGTAAGCATCAAATATTTCAAGAAACATGAAGCTCAGTACCATTACCAAAATTTCACACACATTGTTACATGCTAACTTCATGGTACCAAGAAAAACAAATCAAATTAAAGTATCCCCTGTTCTTTAATTGGCAGAACATCTTAGCAAGATGCATGGTGAAATACTACTGTACGTGTGGATCCAATGGTCAATTAATGTCTGGATAATTTCATCTTTGAAACACCATAGATATTCCGAGAAATTGAACAAATAAAAAGTCATTGATGAAAATGCATTAGTTTCTTCCTGTATTTCATTGATCTTCATTTCCTAGGATTACTTCCAAGCAGGTTTGTTCCAACAAAGACAAACAAGAGAATGAGGCAAATTAGCAATGAAGTCAATGCATTGTTAAAAGGCATCATTGAGAGAAGAGAGAAGGCAATGAAGGTTGGCGAAACTAGTACTGCTAATGATGATTTATTAGGTCTACTGATGGAATCCAACTACAAAGAAATGCAAGAACATGGTGAAAGGAAGAATGTTGGAATGAGCAACAAGGATGTCATCGAGGAGTGTAAGCTATTCTACTTCGCTGGCCAAGAGACTACCTCGGTTTTACTTCTGTGGACAATGGTTCTATTAAGCAAGCATTCAAACTGGCAAGCTCGTGCAAGAGAAGAGGTTTTACAAGTTTTTGGCAATAAAAAACCAGATGGTGATGGTTTAAATCACCTTAAAATTGTGAGTATCAACCCAGTATTCAGCTTAGCTCTACTTGGTAATAATATGTTACTTGTATTTTTTCTTGCAATCTTGAGGATCGAAAAACATGTTTTGTCTCTGTATCTTGTTTCAAACATTTGTTTTAATTAAAACCCATTTGAAAATACTTGGTATAAGAGCAACAAATATTATTTTGTTTGAGTTAGTTTTTTTAATTGCTTGTTGCAAAGGTTGTTTTTTAAATGTAGTGAAACCTTTATGCAAATACTTAATTTCCATATGTACATGAAAGTATATTTGGTGTACAAATTTAAACAATCTCTTACATAGCTGCATTCTAAGAATTCCTTCATAGTTTGATGCATGCTTCTGAATGATTTAATGTATTTCAATAATGAATTCTCATGATAAAACTATTTTCTATATTGCAGGTTACAATGATTTTTCATGAGGTCCTTAGGTTATATCCACCAGCATCCATGCTTATTCGATCTGTTTATGCTGACACCGAAGTGGGAGGAATGTATTTACCAGACGGAGTGCAGGTCTCATTGCCAATCCTCCTACTTCATCATGACCATGAAATTTGGGGAGACGACGCAAAAGATTTCAACCCGGAGAGATTTTCTGAAGGAGTTTCTAAGGCAACAAAGGGCCAATTTGCCTTCTGTCCATTTGGTTATGGTCCTCGGGTGTGCATTGGACAAAATTTTGCAATGATGGAAGCAAAAATGGCTTTGGCAATGATCTTACAACGTTTCTCATTTGAACTTTCCCCATCTTATGCTCATGCGCCTTTTAGTGTTATAACTATACAACCCCAATATGGTGCACACCTGATTTTACATGGACTTTAGTCTCAGTGTTCCTGGTATCAATAGCTGTTAATTAGCAAGACCTTTGAACCTAGCTAGTGTCGAATTTAAATTGTCCACACTCACTTTCCTTGAAAAGTGTCCTCTATAAATCCAATGTATTAATAAAATTCTCTTTTTGTATGTGACTGTGGGTTTGATTATTGATATCGATGAAATACTTTGTTTATTATAAGTTCCTTTGTTGATCATGTATGGTTTGTCGTGGGGATTGTATCGAGAATTTTGATTGTTTCAAAATTAGTGATTGTATTAGCTTGTAATTGGCAACATAGAAGTCTTACTTACAACAGTTGTATTTGGTATCATGACCAAAAACACCATCGTTCTCATCCAACAGAACACACCTGAAAAAGTTCAAAATTAGTGATGTTTTTTTTTCCTTTTTCTCTTCATAGCTTTATTCCGTTCTCTCAAACTTATTAAATGAATAACTGAAATATGCTTGCCAAGTTGTACTATTATATTTTTCTTTTAAATAATTTACATGATGGAAACCACTAAGAAATGTTAAAAGGAAGAAAGGAAGTTTAATTTTAATGTGTATTTTTGTATGGAAAATTTTATTATAGGCATATGAGACTATGTTCCAAGTCTACAATTTATGTTCTATGTTTCAAAGAAAAATCTATGATTAATCTATGTGATGTGAGATTTTTTTTTAATCTTATTTAATCCCATTAATTGTGCCTTAGAGCTTGTTATTTCCTTAATTTCCTTTTTATCACAAGGTTGTTGTTTGAACTCTATCACTCCTAATCCTTACAATTGGATGACCAATATCCCCTTAATTGTATTATATTGAATAAAGACTTCAAATGCTCTATGACCTCTGATTTCTCCCTAAGAAAACTCACAAAAGAGTATCTCGAAAAATCATCTACAACCACAAGGACATATCTCTTGCCACCTCTGCTTTGAGTTCCCATTGGATCCCTAAGATCCATGTGAAGAAAATCTAAAGGTCTAGTGGTCCGTATCTCCTCAACCTTTTTGTGTGAACTCTTAGTTTGTTTTCCTTTCATGCACTCACCACAAATGGGTTTAGGTTCACCACTCACTACAAGAAAAATGGGAAACAATGACGTTTTTTAAGCATCAAGAAAGGTAACAGATGACGCTTCTCTAAAACGTCCTCTTCGCCTCTGTCATTGTATGTCTTAGGTAACAATGACACTTTCAGGAAGCGCCATCTTTGATAAATACTTTCAATGACGTTTAAAGAAGCATCATATTTGGATAATGTTAACAACGACACTCATAAGAAGCGTCATCTTTAAACATTTTCTAGTGATATCATTTTTATGAAATAAGCAATCTTGACATTTATAGAAATGTCATCTTTAATAGATTTTATCAATGACACATCAAACTATTAATGTAACTTCATACTTACATACAAATTTATTAATTATATCAAAATATTTCAATAACAATTTCTAATTCTACAAAAGAACAAATATTAGTGCAACAGCTATTAAGATCTATATTCTATCAAAAATAAGATCATCCTCCAAATGACTTTGATGTAATCTTCATGATTTTCGGCATCACTACCTCCTTCAACATTATGACTTCTTGTCTTTTGGCCAATCAATTTCCTTTGAAACCTATAAACAAATACAAGGAGAATAAAAAATCTCTCAATTATAAATGCAAAGACCAAAAAGTGCAATTCAAACTAAACCTCTCACAAAAATCTTAAAGAAAAAAAAAAACACAAGAACCAATATAAAATGAAAAGTAGAAAAATTTGAGAAAATTAAACAATAGAAAAAACACTAGTTCTTTCTTCTTTTTTTTTTTTTTTTATATTTTAGTTTAGGTGATTCAAGAGCAATAGAAAAATAAATTTCTAAATGGGGTTTTGAGTTATTTACCAAGAACTAAACTGTAAAGAGCATTATTAGTTGATTTTCTCCAATAAAATATATTTTATTCATCATTCTTCTACCTAAAAAACAAAAAATCAAATATACAATCCAAAGAACAAAACATAAATAATGTTTCAAAGGGAAATTTTATATATTATGGGAAAATGTAAGAAAAAAATGTTAAGGAAAAAAGTAGAAAAAATGTCTAAAGATTTTCCTCTTAATTTTCATTGAATAGAGGTAGGAAATATGCATTCATCTTAAATTTAATAATTTTCCCATGGACAACCAAGCAATCTTACATTTTCTTTCCTTCTCTTTTTCCTCTTTCTCCCATTTCCCTCAAGCTTTCCATGAACAACCAAACAATCTTATATTTTCTTTCCTTCTTTTTGTCCTCTTTCAACCCTTCCCTCAATCTTTCCATGAACAAATTAACATAGTCTTCATATGTCTTCCTCTCTATCTTTCTTTCTCTCACAACTCCTTCTCTCATTTTCTTCACTCTTTCTATCAAAGATATCTAACCGAACAGCTCTCACTTCTTGCCTTTTGCCTAGCACCCAAAACAACTCTCCTACTCTCACAGCTCCTTCCCTCAATTTTCTTCCCTCCCTCTATCAAAAATCTTTAATTGAACAACCCTTGTTCTCTTGTTTCCTCTTACCTAGAAAATTCCCACCCTTTCTTCACACTTCTACTCTCCTAAAAGAAAAATCCCAGCCTCTCTTCTCTTCAACGAATCACCATTTTTCACTCCCAAAACTAGCTCCAAAACAACAAGGTATAACTTGAACCAAATGAAATCAAACCACAAAAACTCAAACCAACTTGTGAAATCAATAAAACATGAGGTAATTCATGCATGGTAGGTTATGCAAAATATTAAAATATAAAATATTAATGGAATTACTATTTTTACTTATCATATAATTGAGAATATATGATTAAAAAGTGTCAAAAGGAAGTTTTTTTTTTTTTTTTACAAGAATAGAATAAGGATCTAAGTCATCATGGTGATGGATTTGAATTAAGCACTTCAAACTAACTCAAAAGTTCAGTGGTTTTATTACCTCCCATGGACTTCTCAAGCTCTTTAAGAATGCCTTTAAGGGGAGAAATAATAAAACTAATAATAAAAATAATAAGCTAAACAATTGATTTAAGCACTTGGCTTCTCATGGACTAAGCATCGAACACTTGGTGGATGCAATATATTTATAATTTGTCAACTAATTGAGAATATCTATAATTTGAACCAATTAAGATCTTCATCTGATTGATTAAATAAAAGAAGAAATTGCTCTAATTTGTTAGTTAGCAAAGCAAGTGACATGAAAAGTAGACAAATTTGATTTATATCAAAAATAGGAAATCACTACAAGATAAACAATAGATAAATCCAAAATTAAATCCAGAATAATGGATAGATCTCACCAAACATAACCACTGTTCTCGGACTGAAATACCATTTTTCCAAACTCCAAATCCAATCTCCACTGTTAGAATGAAGATCAATGCGTCCTGAACGTGCTCCTAAAATTGCAACTCAATTGGACCACGAATTGACCTCGATTAAAGCTAATGATCAAAACAGTTTGGAGAGAAAAAGCCCACCAAAATAAAGGTTATGTTTTTGGCTGAAATATGACTTTCCAAAACTCTAAATCCGATCTTCACCGTTCAAATTTAAGATTAATGACTTATAAACCTCTCCTCCAAATTTCACCTCAATCAGACCATGAACAAAGCGGCATCGGACCTTTGATGAAATCTGGGCATGATGTAAAAAACCACTGTTTTTCTCTCTTCTCCTCTTTCTCTCTAATGACTGTCCGAAACTCCAAATCCGATCCCCACCGTTAATATTGAAGATACATGAGCCAAGAACCTCTCCTTCAAATATCAACTCGATCAGACCACGGACGAAGTGGGATCGGACGTTTGATGAAATCCGGGCATGAGAAAAACCTGCGTTTTTGTCTCTTCTCCTCTTTCTTTCTAATGACTTTTCGAAACTCCAAATCCGATCTTCACCGTTCAGATTAAAGATAAATGAGTCACAAAACTCTCCTCCAAATTTCAGCTCAATCGGACCACGGACGAAGTGGGATCGGACCTTTGATGAAATCTGGGCATGATGAGAAAAACTTGCGTTTTTCTCTCTTCTCTTCTTTCTCACTAAAAACGGTGGCTCTCTCCCTTCTTTCTTGTCTTCCAAAAGTTAGGGTTTTCAATGGAGACTTTATAACAAATTCTAAAATACCATGCATGTCCTTTTTCAATAAATTAAAAATAGTATTCTTTATTTCATCTTCCAATAATAATTTTTATGTATTGAACTCATAATGAATTTATATTGTTTAATTATTTGATATTTTAGGTTGATGTTGGTTTAATTTGAATATTGATATTTAAAAAAAAAACTAATTTAATAGAATGAGCTTAATTCCCATAAATATTAGAAATTTTTTATAAATATTCTTATTGCATTTAGTTTTATTGTGAGTCTAATCATCATTAAATTAATTTAAATATTAATTTATTTCATTTTAGTTAAATAATTTCAAATTTATATTCATTAACTATAAAACCTTATCAAATAAAAGGGTTAAACCCAATAAATGTGGCCCAAGGCCTGAACAAGTGCTCAAAATAGGCCACTTTTTTGTGGTCCACAAATAAATTAACAAATTATTTTTAAATGAAATATAAGATAATTTCTAATTTAATAAAAATGAAAAATAGTTTATGAAAATAGATTGTATTGATACAAACTATAAAAAAATTAATATCAAATAATAAAAAAATAATTTATTAGGATTTTATTTTATTTATATCCAATTTTTTTAAAAAAACCTTAATGTAGCAACTTTATGTCATTAATATTAATGTCAATTTACCATAATTAATTTATAGAATAAAATTCTAATATCAAAATTTGTATAAGTTAACTTAAAAACAAAAATTTTAAAAGTCAATACAACTATGACACTTATCAGGAGCGTCATTACATACCCATCAAATAATGATGCTTATAATAAGTATCAAGGTAAATAATAAAACTATGGTGCTTCTTATAAGCGTCATTATATACACAGTTATAAAGAAAAAAATGACATCAAATAATGACACTTATAATACGTATCAAGATAAATAATACAACTATGACACTTCTTATAAGCGTCATTGTATACCCTCAATAATGACGCTTTTAGAAAGCGTCATAAAATAAAGCGTCATTAATTTCAATTTTTGTAGTAGTGACTAAGTTTAGGGATACCTCTAACTTTTTTAGTATTCACTACGTGCACAAGATCCCTATATTTATGTGACCTAGTCTTCGATGCCAAAGTTCAATAGGATCAAGCTTAGCTCTACTGCACATAAGAGGTGTTTTAGAGTTAGGATTTATGGCATAATAATTATCAACTATCCTATGTCCTATGATGACTACCTTTCTATCTTTATTAACTACCTTGCATAATTCTTGGTAAAAATTCACTTTATGATCTTTGTCGCACATTTGACTAATGCTTAAGAGGTTTGCCTTGAGTCCTTCAACATATAGAACTCCATCTAGTTTAGGACAACCAGTGATGACTATACTACCCTTGCCTTTTACTCAAGCTAGGCTTCCATCTTCAAAAGTAACAACCCCACCATCATAGTTTTCAAAAGAAGTAAGAGAGTATTTGTCTCCTATCATGTGTCTAGAGCATCCATTATCAAGGTACCACTTACTAGAAGATTTGGCTTTAAGAGAATTGAACACAACTTGACATTTTAACCTATCCTTTCTCAACCAAATTTGCTTAGTCCTAGGTAGTGACTTGGAGGAACTAGATTGACTTCTAGGTTTTTGATTGGTTTTAGTCCCTTTCCCATTATTCAAGATGTTATTTTTAAGGAAATTAAAGTCATTCATCTATGCATTAGAGTTTCAAACTTTTCAAGAAACTTAGTGTAGCATCTAAATTGAGAGTGTGCAGTTTTCTTACAGAGTGTGCATAGTGATGTCTTTTTAGGAGATTATACTTGGTTAGGGGTATCATCTTTACCTTTGGCAAACACAGTTTCTCCACTAAAGGGAGCTTCATCTTTGTTAATGTACCCAAAACCTCTTTTATAATCATGGGTTTTGCATTCATCAAGAATTTCATTAAGAACTTTAGTTCCATGGTGAAAAATTTCATTCATAGATGAAGAAGGTTTATAATTCTTGATCTCTTGAGTGAGAGAATTATTCTTCTCAAGGAGAGAATGATGCTTAGATTCAAGAAATCTAATATTTTCAATCAAATTATATTTTTCAACATTAAGCAAATCAGTCTTGTTTTTATGAGTTTCCAGAACATCATGATTTTTCACGTAACTCTTTGTTCATCAATAAACTCATCATCATGACTATCACAATCACAATCACTATCATGCACAAATTCAATTGATGCAATAAAAGCTAATAAATCATTGGGATTGTACCTTGCATCTTTAGAAGCTGTGGAAGGACTTTCTTCATAATTTGTGTCACTCCATTTTTCTTGCATAGACTTTTTGGCATCTTTAAGGCTAGGAGAATCTTGAGCCTAATACCCCAGACCGCCACAGTTAAAGCATTCAAATTTCTTACCTTTGGAAGAACCTTTTCTTTTTGCATTGGATGATTGTTCATTATGTTTTTTTCTTTTTCCAAATTCTTGGTTATTGCAGAACCTTTCATTGAATTTCATGACCCTTTTAATTCTTTTGACCATATGTGCCAATTCATCATGAGTTATTTCATATGGCATTTTAGTATCTTTTTCCTCATTTTCAAAAGCCTTAAAGGTAGAGTCTTTAGGCTTATGGGAATTAGGTTGGGTCATCTCATATGTTTGAATAGAGCCTACAAGTTCATCAACTCTCATGGAATCAATGTCCTTGCTATCCTCTATGACAGTTACTTTAGGTCTAAATATCTATAGAAGAGATTTCAATATTTCCCTAATTACCTTAGAATTAGGAATAGGTTCTCTAAGGTTAAATGAAGAATTTACAATATCACTCAATTCCGAATAAAAAGAAGAAAAAGTTTGATTTTCATGCCTCCTAATATTCTCAAACTTAGTAGCAAGCATTTGCAATTTAGAAATCTTTATGGAAGATGTAGCTTCCTGAGCGACTTGAAGAATATTCCATGCTTCCTTTGCACATTTACAATTTGCTACATGTGAAACTCATCTAGACAAACTCCATTAAAAATACTAAATAAAGCCCTAGCATTGGCTTCACTACCTTCATTGTCAGCTTTGTCCCATTCATTTTTAGGTTTAAGTTCTCTTGTTGATCTTCCTTGAGCATTAAGGATTAATGGTGGTCCCCAACCATATTCAACTAAGTTCTACACCATTTTACCTTGCAATTTGAGGAAAAACATCATTCGTGCTTTCCATTGAGAATATTTACTCCCACAAAAATAGGGTGGACTATTAAAAAAAGCACCATCTTTTTACTGTTCCATATCAAACTAAAAGGGTCAATAAAAGTTTGATTTTTATCTTATATGATTAATAAAAATTTGATTTTTAAACAAAATAGACAATAAAAATTGATTTTTTAATCAAAATGATAAAGAATTGGTTTTTTATCTCGCTCTGATACCAATTGAAAAAATGGGTATTGCTTTAAATATCACTTGAATAATAGCCGAAAGTCCAATAGAAACCCAGAGGAGGGGTGAATGAGTGATTTAAAATTTTGAAACAATATTTGCAAATTTAAACCAACTTTTTATCCTAAGAGATAATGGGGATGTCCTGAATTAATAAATGGTTTTACCTAAAATCTTTAGCCATACAAAAATATGATTTTTTGACTTTAAGGGATACCTTACAGTTGGTTAAGGATAAAGATAATATAATTATTAATATCTAAAATATATGTTGAGATATGTTAGGGATAATAATAACCACTAGAATAACTAACCTAACAAACTTAACAATAATCCCAACAAATCAATCAATAATTGGTTATAGGTATAATCACCAAGATAACCAATCCAACAATCTCAATAATCAATTAACCAATCAATTCATGATGATCAATGTCATCAACCAAAATATAAATAGGAATAAATAGATATGCACCTTTTTAAAAAAGTCCTACAATATATTAGGATTAATCAATTTGACATATTATAGGCAATTCAAACAAAATATCAAATATAAAAGATATAGACAATGAGACATAAGAGATTTTTACGTGGAAAACCCCCACAAACTTGTGAAGATAAAAAAAAAACCACAAGGTCTAAGACCTACCAATCTAAATCCACTATTCGAAATCAAGTTACACAAATTTACCTGGTCGTTTTACCCTAAAGATTTACTCTCAAGTACCTACAACTTGATCCACATCCATGATGTAACAACTCCTTGTTGCTCCCTAGTAGATCCTTTGGCCCCTCCGAATGGATTAAGGTCTTTAACCCACAATTCAAAGAATCAAATACTTGAATGAGAGATCAGGAATGGTGTGGCAATAACGAGTCATTATATAGAATAAGAGGTCTCTAAATTCTTAGATCTTTATAATCTCTAATCTATTAGCCCAAATCTCTAAACCCAAGTCACTAAACCCAAATCTTTAACCCTCGGGGTTACAAGAGAAGTATTTATAAGCAAAATCCATAAGGAATTTAGTATCTTAAGTTTTCAAATTAGAATTTGAGTGAAATTCATCCAAAATCTATGTTTAAACTTGACAAGACTATCATGACTACTTCAGTGGACTTAGACCACTTAAGCAATTCTTACCACTTGAGTGGCCCCTACTTCTTTTGAAAAATCATTTAAAACATATTTAGATGTACATCCATGATATCAAACCTTTTATACCTCAAATAAGCCTTATATGCCATAAACCAAACCTTTTTAGATGTACATGTGACTTCCCTCTTGGACGAACAACAACCCTTGATCTTTAATGGAGAGCAAGTCACTATCTAAAAAGACTTCTATGACCAAATATATATTGGAACAAAATTGTTAACATATAAACAAGATTCAATGTCCTAACAGACTGTTGATTGAAGAAGTGTAAAGCAATTTTGCATCGTTGACTCCACTATGGAGGTCAAGTATGTTGTAGCTTCTAAAGTAGCAAAGGAAGTCGTTTGGCTTCTAAAGTTCCTCATGAAACTTAGATTTGTTCCTTGGGTCGTACAAACTATGATATTATTTTGTGACAAAAGTGGGGTTGTGGCATTGTCTAGAGAATTAAGAAACAACTAGAAAGGTAATCAATTGAGAGGAAGTACAACTTAATTCATGAGATAGTTCAGAAGGGTCATATAGTGGTTGAAAAAATATCTTTTACTATTAGCCCAAGGGTTCTCCTAATCGTGTTTCGATGATAACTAACCATGGTTAAGTTACTAATTGCTTTAATTGGTTTGGATTATAAAGAATTTCGGGTGTTAATTTGGAAATTCATCAAATGACCCAATGGATGCACATTCAACACAATTGGAAGACCTTTAATCATAGGAAACATATGTAAAATGAATACTTGGGTGCACTTAGGATTTTCATATCTTTTCATGCATCTTTAAAAACTCGATTTATGTATTAAAGTAACATTTCCATCTAAATCTAAGTTCTATCAAATGAACCTTAGGCAAAACATTTCAAAATTGGCATATTAATTTACTTAAAGACCTTGCCTAAGTGTTAAAAGCAAAAAAGACCAGAAAAATATAGGTTTTCAGCCATAAAATGGTGAACCAGTTGAGGCACTAGCCAACCGAGTTAGGGTATAGGTTGACCAGTTACTCCTTCTCGGTCGAGGTCCGGTCGAGAGATGTAAAAAACCTTCTCTCTCTTCCAATAGCCTTTTATTCCTAATTAAGGGATATGTCTTCCCGATCGAGGGTAACTGTAACCTACCAAACATTAAATGCTGCAATGGCTAGTGAACCGGTCGACCCCCAGCTCGATCGGTCGAGGCTATTTTTTGGCATTTTGGTTCCCGAGGTTAGAAACCTATAAATTGAGAGCTCCACTTTATTTATGAAAAATAGAACACTTGCATTTGTTTGTTTACCTACTTGTTCTTGCATTAAAAGCTCTCCTTCTTTTCTTGGTGCATTTGCATATTCTTTAGTGCATATTTGTTATTCATCCCAGCCTTGAGTTGTATTTGAGCCATTGTTGAGTTAGGTTGAGAGATTCAAACTTATTATTTGAGTGTTAAAATCTTCAAGTGAGTAGAGACTTGAAGAGATTTTGTAAGAGCCCATTGGAGTCGGAATCCAAGTGTAAAAGTGATTAGAAGCGTGGTTGAAGCTTCAAGTATAGTGGAACCCTCACTCGGTTAGGAGCTTGAGGAGAGTAGATGTAGGCAAGGAAGTGTCGAACCACTATAAAATCTGAGTTTGCTTTCTTTAACTTTATCTCTTTATATTTGTGCTTCTTGTGCTTAAATTTATTGTGTTTGAAAAAAAAAAATTAAACTCCAATTCACCCCCCTCCCTCCATCTTGGGTGTTTTCTCTATTAAGATTAGCCTTTATTTTCTTAATTGGTATCAAAGTTAAGCCTCTTGTTTAATACTTAATTGTCTAAGAGGAAATGGCGAACCCATCAAGCTCATCTCAACTTGAAAGTTTTGCAACCAATAAACCTCCATTTTTTTTTTTCAGGAACCCCTATTCGAAAACTAAAATGGCTTGGTTTTTACAATCAATCGATTTAGATGTATGAGATGTCATTGAAGATGGCCCAACTTTTCCTTCGAAACTAGTTGATGAAGTCATGGTTCCAAAACCCAAACAAGAATGAGATGAGCATAATAGAAGAAACTTTCAATTAAATGCTAAGGTCGTTTATACTTTGCAATGTTCTATGGATAGAAATGAATATAATAGAATTTGTCAATGCAAATCGACTAAAGAAATTTGGAGATTACTTGAAATAACTCATGAAGGAACAAATCAAGTTAAAGAGTCAAAAATCAATTTACTTGTTCATGGTTATGAATTGTTTTTTATGAAAGATAATGAAACTATTGTTGAGATAATCATTAGGTTCACTGACATTGTCAATGGTCTTGAAGCTTTGGGAAAGACCTACAAGAAATCAAAAAAGGTAATGAAGATCTTAGGGCCACTTCCATCAAAGTGGCATACAAAGGTCACCGCAATTCAAGAAGCCAAAGACTTAACCAAGCTACCTTTGGAGGAGCTCATAGGATCATTGATGACATATGAGATCAATTTGGAAAAGAAGCAATAAGAAGGAGAAGACAAAAAGAAGAAGAGCATAGCTCTCAAAGCTACAACTAAGGAAGAAGAAGAAGAAGTTGAAGAAGAATAACAAAGTGAAGAAGATAAAGACTTAGCCCTCATCACAAGAATGTTCAACAAATTCATGAGGGGTGAAAGGTTTAAAGGAAGAAGGTTCACTTCTAGAAGAAACTTCTCTAAAAAGTAATTTTCATCTCATGGTGATAAGGAGAGATGGGAAAAGAAAAGGGACTTGGTGTGCTTCAAGTGCAAGAAATCGGGACACATTAAATATGATTGTCCTCTCTACAAGAGTGAAGCTAAGAGGAGAAAGAAGAAGGCACTGATGGCCACTTGGAGTGAAAGTGAAGATGAATCCTCCAAAGAAGAAAATGAGAAAGAAGTGGCAAACCTATGCTTCATGGAAATAGATGAACTTGATGAGGTAAACTCTAACATTAGCGATGAAGATATACATGATGCTTTTCAAGAATTGTATGAAGATCTTGAAAAACTTGGTCTGAAAATTGCTTCTCTAAAAAAAAAAAAAAAAAAAAAGTTCAACAGCTTGGAAAAGAACTTGGAGAAGTACAAGAAAAATTTTCAAATGTTGAAGTTTCTAAAACTCATCTTGAAAAAAAAGAATGAGATTTTAAGAAAGAAAAATGAATGGTTGACCACCTCTCTTTTAATTTTTTCTTGTGGACAAAAATCTTTTAGAGTGATTCTAGCAAGCCAAAAATGTGTTTTTGACAAACAAGGGCTAGGATTTAAATCTTCAAAGAATCAAAAGTATTTTAAAAACTATTTTGTAAAGGAATCCACAAGTGCAAGTCCTTCCACTACTTGCAACTTTTGTGGAAGAAGATGACAAATTAGTAGTACATGCCCTTTAAGAAATGGTTCACAAAAGAATTCAAGTGCAAAAGCTAAAAATATTTGGGTTGAAAAATCTAAGGTCACTAACCCTTAAGGACCCAAAAAGATATGGGTACCTAAATCAACTTGAGTTATGTGTTGTAGGGTTCAAAGAAGGATAAGTGGTTCTTAGATAGTGGATGCTCAAGACACATGACCGGAGGTGAATCCAAGTTTGCTTTTCTTGCAAAAAAAAATGGAGGATATGTTACTTTGGAGACAATGCAAAAAGAAAGATCATTGGTCAAGGCAACATTGGTAATGACACATCCTCTCTCATTGAAAGTGTTTTATTAGTAGATGGTTTAAAACATAACCTTTTAAGCATTAGTCAACTTTGTGACAAATGTTTTAAAGTGATTTTTTAAGCATCTCATTGCATTATCAAGGATATTTAAAATGATAAAACCATTTTCTTGGGCCATAGGTATGACAATGTTTACGCTATAAATATTTCAAAATATGATGACCATGATAGATGCTTTTCAAGCATGCATGATCAAAGTTGGTTGTGGAATAGGAGGTTGGGACATGCTAGCATGGGCCTCATTTCCCAACTCAACAAAGATGAACTTATTAAAGGCCTTCCCAAAATAAATTTTCAAAAAGATAAAGTTTGTGAAGTTTGTCAAGTAGGAAAGCAAATAAAAAACTCTTTTAAAAACAAAAACTTCATTTCCAGATCTAAGCCACTTGAGTTATTGCATATGGATTTATTTGGTCCTTCTAGGACACCAAGTCTTGGAGGAAATTCATATGTGTATGTTATTCTGGACGACTTCTCTAGATACACATGAGTCTTATTTTTAAGTCAAAAGAATGAAGCCTTTTATGAGTTTTCAAAGTTTTGCAATAAAATTCAAAATGAAAAAGGTTTTTCAATTACTTGTATAAAAAGTGATCATAGGAGAGAATTTGAAAATGTTGATTTTGAAGATTATTGCAATGGACATGGAATAACTACAATTTTTTGGCTCCTATAACTCCTCAAAATATTAGGGTAGTTGAAAGGAAAAATAGAGCCCTTCAAAAGATGGCAAGAACCATGCTAAATGAAAACAACCTACCAAAATATTTTTGGGCCGAAGCGATTAACACTTCTTATTATGTTTTAAATATTAACGTCTATACTTATGAAAACTCCCTATGAGCTTTAGAAAAATAAGAAACCCAACATTAGCTATTTGAAAGTCTTTGGATGCAAATGTTTTAAATTCAACACCACAGACAATCTTGAAAATTTTGATGCAAAATCGGATGTTGGAATTTTCCTTAGTTACTCAACTTCAAGTAAATCTTTTAGAGTTTTCAACAAAAGAACCATGGTTGTAGAGGAGTCCATCCATGTTATTGTTGATGAATCACCAATTCTCTCCAAGAAAGAGAAAGTGTTGATGATGATTTAGGTTTAGAGGCTTACATAAGAAGATTGCAAATTGAAGATAGAAGACAACAAGAAAAAAATGGAGAGGATCCTAAGGAAGAAGGATCACCATTGGCACCACCCCCTCCTCAACAAGTGCAAGGTGAATCAAGCCAAGACCTTCTTAAAAAATCAAAGTTTGTCATTAATCACCCACAAGATCAAATTATAGGTAATCCATCTAGTGGGGTAATAACTAGATCCTCTTTTAGAAACATTTGCAATAATCTAGCTTTTTATCTCTCAAATTGACCCTAAAAATATAAATGATGCTTTAGATGATGAAAATTGGATAATTACTATGCAAGAAGAGTTAAATCAATTTGAAAGAAGTGAAGTATGGGAATTAGTACCAAGACCTTCAAGTCAAAGTATTATCGGGACTAGATGGGCCTTTAGAAATAAAATGGATGAAAATGGTATAATTGTTAGAAACAAAGCAAGGTTAGTAGCCCAAGGTTTAAATCAAGAAGAAGAGATAGATTATGAAGAAACCTTTGCCCCTGTAGCTAGGTTGGAAGCCATTAGGATGTTACTTGGCTTTGCTTGTTTTAAAGACTTTGTTTTATATCAAATGATGTGAAAAGTACATTCTTAAATGGTTTTATAAATGAAGAAGTGTATGTTAAAAAACCACCCGACTTTCAAAATTTCAACTTTCCTAACCATGTTTTTAAACTTAAAAAGGCACTTTTATAGTTTGAAACAAGCACCTAGAGCATGATATCAAAGATTAAGCAAATTTCTTTTGGAAAATGGTTTTAAAATGGGAAAAATTGACACAACTATTTTCATAAAAACCAAAGAAAATGATATGTGATTCGTGCCCACTTGGTGTATCAGCTGATTCATGTCCATCTGGTGCTCCTTGATTTAGGGAGTAATCAACAAAATTTATAACCTATTACACCATGAACTAGGGTAGCAAAGACAAAGCTACTATAGCATAGTGGCTCTAGGATCGTTCACTGGGATGGGTTTTCACTTCACAATTGATATTAATTCAAAGATGAATTGGTGCTTTTTCATTTCAAGGTTAGCTTTAAAAGAAAACATAATCTTTGGTTGAAAAGGTTGGTTTTAAGCTAACCAAAAATAGTAACATATTTTACTTACAAAGAAAAGTGTTTCTTGGAGTTTAGATCACTAGGCTCAGGTTCCTTACACAAAAAGAGAGTTCCGGTCACTTGTTTCTTTTCCTCGCATTGGGAATTTAACATATAGTTATTTCCCGAACCGGTGTGGTACAGATGCTTCCCATTAATGGGTTCAAACACTAAATCCCTCTCATTGATGCACCTTGCAATGGCTCATACCTCTCACCTAGCACTTGCCATTCAATGTGATCTTTAACCTTAGATTTCCCGTCAAAAGCTTGCAAGAGATAACTAATGGATGTCTCCTTGGAGTACAAAAGCTTACCAAGTGTTGGCTATTATAGAAAATCCTACCTTCAAACCACCTCCCAAAGGCTCGCAAGAGATAAACTAGTGCATCTCAATGGATGGAGATCACTTGCCTTATCAAGTGTTGGCCCAGGTGATTTAAAGGTGTTTTAAGTTAACTAAAAAGATAAAAACCATTAACGGGTCACACTTTCTCTTCATTAAAAACTAAAACAACAAAACTTCCAATTTATGCATATGGAAACTTACCCAGCTTTCTTTACTCCAAGAGAAGAAGAGCCTAGCCTCTTATCCTCTGAGGAAAAATCCTCAGAGTTTGATTGGCTAGAAATAAAAAGAACGAGAAAACAAAAATATATATGAAAAGCAGAGCAAGTTCTCTGTATTTTACTTCCTTCCCAAAACTGTACAAAGGATTGATCTCTGAGAACAAGCTCCCGAGAGATTCTATATTATGATCGATATATATTCGATATCTTGTGTAAAGGAAATTAGAAACTATATATAAGGGGTTATTCACCCTTTGTTCTTACTTAAAGACTAATGAATCCTATGATAGGTGGGTTACAAGGAGACTTTGGGGATTTAGACATAAAATATCTAAAGAAAAATATCTCAAAATGTCAGACATCAAATATCTAAAGCAAAATATCTCAAAGTATCGGTCGCAAATATCTGGAAGCTTCAGGAGAACACCGCGACACTATGCAAAAAAATATCTCAAAATGTCGGTCAGACATATCGGGAAGCTTCAGGAGAACACCGTGGCACTATGCAAAATGGCTGCGAAACTCTCCGGGTAGGCGCTATCAGAGGATCCGGATATGTCCAACTGGGGAAGTTGAAACGCCTTTCTCTCCTATCCGGCATCAAGCGCCGGATGTGAATTATCCGGATGGAATGTCAGCGGAGAAGAATTCCGGATGTGATACATTCGGGTGGAATGTCGGCGGAGCAAAATTCCAAATGTGAGACATCCGGGTGGAATGTCAGCGGAGCAAAATTCCGGATGTGAGACATCCGGGTGGAATGTCGGCCGGACGGAATGGCGGTTGTGATACATCCGGATAAGGTAGAACGTTGGCCACGCAGATTCCGGATATGAGACATTCGGGTGGAATGTCGGTGGAGCAACTCCATTCGGATTCCTCAAGAGGACACACGACACTCGTGATCATCACACCCGGACGATAGCATATCCTATCCGGATATGTTGTCCGGATGCCCTCCTATGGTGTGTCTGGACGCCCTATTCGGACATCTTACACTCCTTGCATTCTGGATTTACTCATTGGCAAAGGACTTCAAAGCTTCGATTCTTCATGTTTCTGAGCTTTCCATTGCCTTGCCATGGATTCCAAAGAACTCTCCTCAATCTTGGATTGCATTGGTGATCACAAAGCTATCAAAACACCAAAACTTAACACAATTTGATTAGATTTTATTGCAAGGGTCCTTAATATGTTAATTGGGTTAAAAGGTAATAACTACTACTCAAAAGTGTTTACAAGAGTTAATTACAAGCTATGAAATAGCACTTTTTGAGTAGTAATCACTCCCCCCAACCGACATATTGCTAGTCCCTTAGCAATGAAGGAGAGAAAAATAAAAATAAAAAGTACTATAATTTACAACATCATGCTGATCAAAAAAACAATTTTCAAGTGGCATGATGATCTAACTCTCACATGGAACATTAAAGAAATAAAACTCAAACTTCAACAAAAGTTATCAAATAACTTGTCTAATCACAATTCATAAAGAGAAGGCATTATGCAAATTTAAGCTTTAAAATCATTTCCACTTCCAAAGGACCAAACATCACTCTTCCACAAAAATCTAAGTGTTATTTATTAGCTTCCGAATATAGTATGTTGAACTAATCTCTCCCCCCAACCTAGTTTTTTTTCAAAGCTTAGCAAACTGATCAACCTCCAATAGGCTAAGAACGCACCTCTTTTTTCACAATTTTTTTTTCATCGTAGGAGTACAAGGCTTAAAGGTATTCTTTTCTAAATTGTCCATGTAACGGGGGTCCATCGATGACTCCCAACCAATTAAGGTTTAGGGCATCAAGCTTTAAGGATCTTTCAACCACTAACTCCTCGGATTTTACCCCGGACTTTTGAGAATGAAATTTCAATACCCAAGCACCTACAGTATGTTAAACTCCACTTATCCACCCTTGTAACGAGCATTGAGGTCGGTGACTCCCAACCAATGAAGGCTTAGGGCACCAGGTTTTAAAGATTTTCACCATATACCCCTCGAACCTTGCTCGGGTTTCAAGGCAAGCAAACATTTTTCTTTCTTTTTTTTTTCTCAAAAACTCATTGGCCTTTTACAAGGTGTCCCAACACTATTAAATGAGGTCAAAGGTACCAAGTCTAAAATTTTCCTAAGTCAAGAGGGAAATAGTTTTTCATCTTATAATCAGAACCTATTGTGCACAGTGTGTGAATAGCTTAAAGTGGAAGAAATAAGGTTGAATTCAATTGAAGTTTCAACAATTTATCAACTTTAGTAAGCATAATACAAACTCTAAGTCAAGTAAAAAGACAAAAATTCAATTTCTCTCTTTTCATTTTGAAAATTTTTCCTTAATAACCATGGAGAGTAGAATAAAAAACTTTAAAAATTTTAAAAATTAAGCAAAAAGCAACTAAATTACCAAAATAACTTAGCATTAACAACAATACTTCCTTCCTCAACTCTCCCCCCAACCAAGCTGAACATTGTCCTCAATGTGACAAAATCGATTGAAAAATAGGGAGGAAGTGGTACCTCCTGAGTGACATGGAGTCTGAGTCATATAGGAGAAACCACATGTTTCAAAAAAAACATAAGAGTTAGTGAGTAGAGGAAATAGAAAAATGTCAAGTTTAAACAAAAATGATGTCTATATATGATGTATCATCAGTAATACATCCAATCCCAGAATATAAGACATCAAAATATGGAATTATTTATACTAATGTAATAAGCAAATACAAAAAAGTAAAGAGATGATCAAGTAATGGTAGGATCATGTGGAGCTGATGCATCTGTGGTGGCCTCTTGAGTGGGTTGGATCAAGACTTTGGCCTCTATTCTGGTAGTCTCCTTAGGTGGCATAGTCTCCTCAACTGGAGCTCTCAGCTGGAGCTATGGGCTCTGATGGTTTTAAGGAGGTCAGAACCGATTTCGCAGAGGCTTCTTTTAGGCTGCGAAATCTCGCAGACCACTATTTTTCCCCTGTTTTTACACTCTTTCTTGCTCCAAACGACCTTCCTTCATTTCTTTTGCAATTCCTCCTGATTTTGATCATCCAAAAACCTATATTACATCAAAACAAATTAAAATTAAAGCATTGAAATAAAAATTAAAACAAGTAATAAAACAAAACAAAAAGATATAGACTAGCTAGTCTTTAAAAAGACTAAGTCCATCAAAAAATTGGATCCTGATTTAGCTTGCCCGGATCCCATATGATGTTTGCATCCCTCACTTGAGACTTGCTTTGTATGATCTTCCCATACAAAGCTTGGGGGAAAGGCGGATGCATGTGTTTCTTCATTTCTTCCTTGATGACTATCCTCTGTGGTTTTTCATCTATATAGTCATCTTTCTCTGTACTTTTCCCCTTTTTCTTTCCTTTGATTTCCTCCCTTTTTTCTTTCTCTGTTTCACTCTCTTCCTTATGCTCTAGCTTGCATGTGGGCAGATCAACCTCTTTACCACTCCTCAAAGTGATAACCATTTTAACTTCCTTCACCATTGAAGATTCTCCCATTTGAGCTTCCACTTGATGGATACCCTTGGAATTTTGATAAGGTTGAGAAGGAGAGTTTCCTTTTTCTTGTATTGTGTTGAGGTTGGCAAACCTTGAGATTGAATCTTGGAGATTATCTATTTTTTTAGATAGATCATTTTGCATTCCATCCATTCTACTCTCTACACTGTCAATTCTTTGACTAAGCTGAGCATTGATGGATTTTTTAGCTCCAATAAAGTCTCCCATGACCTTGCTGAGATTCACTATAGCTTGTTCAAGGTTTGAGGCTTGCTGTGGTGCTTGAGCAGGTTGCTGGTACTGAGGTGGCTGTGGTTTCCAAGAGAATTTTGGATGGTCCCTCCAATTGGAATTGTAGGTGTTGCAATCACCAAACATTTCCCTCATCGTTGGAATGGTAGGACACTCCTTCACCAAGTGCTCATAAGATAGACAAATGGCACAAGGCATAGCTTGAAATGGTGTTTGAGAGATGGCTTGCACTTCTTGCATGTTCTTCATTTCTAACTCTTCCAATCTCCTTTCCATAGCTGCAATCTTTGCCTTCATGTCTATGCCGTCATTCAAAATATACATCTCACCCTTAGCATTAGGTTGAGACTTCATTCTTCCCAAATCTCTAGCATTTGGTTCATCCCATCCTCTTGAAACTTCAGCCACATAACTCATGAAGTTCATGGCTTCCTCTACTATTTTGTATTCAATATGGCATGCACAACTAGCAATTTGTGAATTAAAAACAGAGAAAACAAAAGAAAATAAAAGAAAAAAAACTCTAAAGAAAAAAAGAAAATTATTAAGACTAACTAAAAACTAAATAAAAGATATACTAAAGTATGAACAAAGAAAAATAAAGAAATAAAAAGAGTTAGTAAAAGGAAAAGAAAAAGTCACCAAACTTGTGATGAAGATCACAAGTACTCTGAAAAGGTGATATCATTGTAAAGTGGCACCATCCCCGGCAACGGCGTCATTTGATTCGTGCCCACTTGGTGTATCAGTTGATTCATGTCCATCTGGTGCTCCTTGATTTGGGGAGTAATCAACAAAATTTATAACCTATTACACCATGAACTAGGGTAACAAAGACAAAGCTACTATAGCATAGTGGCTCTAGGATCGTTCACTGGGATGGGTTTTCACTTCACAATTGATATTAATTCAAAGATGAATTGGTGTTTTTTCATTTTAAGGTTAGCTTTAAAAGAAAACATAATCTTTGGTTGAAAAGGTTGGTTTTAAGCTAACCAAAATTAGTAATAGATTTTACTTAAAAAGAAAAGTGTTTCTTGGAGTTAAGATCACTAGGCTCAGGTTCTTTACACAAAAAGAGAGTTCCGGTCACTTGTTTCTTTTCCTCGCATTGGGGATTTAACATATAGTTATTTCCCGAACTGGTGTGGTACAAATGCTTCCCATTAATGGGTTCAAACACTAAATCCCTCTCACTGATGCACCTTGCAATGGCTCATACCTCTCACCTAGCACTTGCCATTCAAGGTGATCTTTAACCTTGGATTTCCCGTCAAAAGCTCGCAAAAAATAACTAATGGATGTCTCCTTGGAGTCCAAAAGCTTACCAAGTGTTGGCTATTCTAGAAAATCCTGATTACTACTCAAAAAGTGCTATTTCATAACTTATAATTAACTCTTTTAAACACTTTTGAGTAGTAGTTATTGCCTTTTAACCCAATTGGCATGTTAAGGACCCTTGCAATCAATTCTAATAAAATTGTGTGAAGTTTTGTTGTTTTGATAGCCTTTTGATCACCAAAGCAATTCGAGATTGAGGAGAGTTATGTGGAATCTTTGGCAAAGTTTGGAAGCTCAGAAACATGAAGAACCAAAGCTTTGAAGTCCTTTACTATGAGCAAATCCGGAATGCAAGGAGAGGAAGCAAAAAGAGAATCTGCCATGAAGCATTTTCTTGATGGCAGTTATGTGATTACTACTCAAAACATGCTATTTTGTAGCTTGTAATTAGCTCTTTTAAACACCCTTGAGTAGTAATTATTACCTTTTAACTCGATTAACATGTTAGGGACCCTTGCAATCAGATTTCTAACAATTGTGTTAAGTTTTGGTGCTTTTTGATAGCTTTATGCTCACCAAAGCAATTTAAGAATGAGGGAGAGCTATTTATAGTTCATGGCAAAGCTTTTGGAAGCTTTGATTTTTGAAGAAATCAAGCTATGGAGCCTTATAATCCTTTGCCTTAGTCGTTCAAAGTATACAAGGGAAAAACAATGGAGAAGAAGAAAACAGGGGATGAAAACAGGGGACACAGCTGCAGTCTTTCAGTGCACTTTTGGAGCACTTCCCGAAGTCCATTTTTTACATTCTATATACCATTTCGAAGCTCAGAAAGTCAAGAATCCAATGGTTCAAACCATGTATGATTTGGAGCTGAAATGAGGAATATATGGCCTTCGGAAGACAACTGCATCAAGCTGAGGGATAATTTCGCACGATGGAAATCAAGGTGCGAATTCCTCAGTTCAACGTGCGAAAATTTCGCACACCTCAAACCAACGTGCGAAATTGGAACTCAGTGTGCGAAAATTGGATATTTTTGCCGACTCTTTTTCTTCTGATATTTTTGTGTTTAAATTTCCATTTTCTCCTTGTATTCAACCACTCATGTAATTCCTTAGCTAGGAAGTATCCAAGGAAGGGTAAAATTACCTTCCTATATAAATTCTCTTGTAATCACTGAAAATGTATCTTTCGGGGAGCTTTCTCCAGGAGACCAATGTAAATTTGATACTTAGTGAAATACAGAGATCTCTTTTGCTTACATTTTCCCTCTTCTATTTTCTATTTTCTTGCAAGCCAAACACCCTCTGAGGATGTTTTCCCAGAGGATGAGAGGCTAAACATTTAGTTTCTTGGAGTGAAGGAAGCTAGGTGAAAAGTCCAGATTAAAAGGTGGAAAGTTTCCGTGCATTAAATTCAGGTGGTTGGAGTCCATAAATGGCTTATAAAGCCAAGGTTTTGCCTTAAATCCCTTAGGATCACTTTGACTGGGCCAATACATGGTAAGCTTAAGGTCTCTGTGGATGCTTATTGCTAGATCCATATCAGTCCATTAGTTATCATGTACGAGCCATTGGAAAGTGATTCAAGGTGATAGTCCATAGTGTCTTGAGCCATTAATGGACCCTGACTACCATCTCTAGTGACTTTTTATGGATTAAATCTTCATTGTCAAACCTATACTGGTTCGGGAAAAAACTATAGGTTAAATCCCCAATGCAAGGAGAAAAATCCGGAATTTTCCACTTTGCATCTGGCACTTGAACCTAGCAACCTTTAGCTCCGGGGAGACTTTCTTTCTTCCACTTTTTACTTAATTCTATGTGACTTTAGTTTTAATCACCACTTTCAAAACAATTTTATTTTCTTTTAAATTTCAAGTTTGTGTTAAAGGAAATCATCAGAATCAATTTCTAATTTAGAGTCTATCACTGATAGAGTGAAAACCCATCCCTGAGTTCGACCCTAGAACCACTATACTATAGTAGCTTTGCTACGCCAGTATAAGGTCATAGGTTTTATAAATGTTTTTTATTAAAAGACCCGGCCGGGAAAAACACGCGAATCATTATGTCAGCCACATTTCGAGCACTTTCTGAAGTCCAATTTATGCATGCTATATGTCGTTTCGAAGCTCAAGAAGTCAACAATCCAATGATTCAAATGGTGCACAATTCGAAGTTGAAACGAAGAAGTTACAGCCATTACAAGTCAATTACTCTAAGCTAAAGGAAGCATTTTGCAAAGTGTTGCGAAATCACCCTTTTGTTGCGAAATGATTTTGCAGCCTTTTTGTACAGTGTTGTGAAATTCCTCCTGAAGTTTTCCGATATATACGACACATTGGAAGCTGAGCATCACAAGTTGAAAGCCGACTTCGCAGCGCTGCGAGATTAGCCTTTTGTTGCGAAGTGATTTCGCAGCCCTTTTTGTGTGTTTGCGAAATCTCGCAGACATCATTTTCTCTTGCGAAATGGTCCTTAGTGCGCCCCGATATTTGCAACCGACACTGGGAGATATTTTTCATCAGATTTTTGTTGTCTAAATCCCAAAATTCTCCTTGTAGGCCACCAATGATAAGATTCCTTAGTTTTTAAGTTAGTAAAAAGAGTAAATATCCATGTAATAATTAGAATTATATTTTTGTTGATAAATATAGCTCACGAGAGCCTGTTCTCGGGGAGGAACTCTTTTGTAAAAAAGTTGGAAAGCAAGTAAAGTTGAGGACCTTTGTTTTGCCTTACCTTCTCACTTTGTATTTTTCATCTTTTTCTAAGTTATGCACTCTCTGAGGAAGTTTCCCCAGAGAATGAGTAACTAAACCTTTAGTTCCTCGGAGCTAAGATTGCCGGGGAAGGTTCCAAGTGCAAGAATGCAAAGCTTTGTGGTTTCAGCCATGAATGAAGAGGAAGTGAAATCCTTTAGTGATTTCTATGTTTTTAGTTAACTTAAAACACCTTAGAGTCACCTGGGCCAACACTTGGTAAGGCAAGTGATCTCGACCATGGAGATGCACTAGTTTACCCCTTGCGAGCCTCTGGGAGGTGACTTGAAAGTAGGATTTTCTGGAATTGCCAACACTTGGTAAGCTTTTGGACTCCAAGGAGACATCCATTAGTTATCTCTTGCGAGCTTGAGAAGGGAAGTCCAAGGTTAAAGATCACCTTGAATGGTTAAGGCTTAGTGAGAGGCTTGAACCATTGCAAAGTGCATCAGTGAGAGAATTAAAGCTGAAATCCAATTAAAGGATGTATCTGTACAACACCGGTTAGAGAATTGATTATATGTTGATTCTCTAACGCGAGGAAATGAACCAACTGACCGGAGCTATGTCTTTTGCATGAGGAACTGCCCCAGTGAACCTGAACCTCCAAGGAATGTTTTTCTTCCTAAGTTATTCCCATTACTTGTTTTGTTAGTTAGTTTGAATCTAAATCTTTACCAATCAAAGTTTGTGTTTTATTTCTTAAGCTAACCTTGAAATGAAACAATACCAATTCACTTTGAATTGATATGATTGATAATTTGCTAATCCTTCCCAGCGAACGATCCTAGAGCCACTATGCTATAGTAGCTTTGTCTTTGCTACCCTAGTTCATGGTATAATAGGTTATAAATTTTGTTGATTACTCCCTCAATCAAGGAGCAACAGCTGGACATGAATCAGCTGATACACCAATTGGGCATGAATCAAATAGCGCCGTTGCCGGGGAAGGTGTCAAGTCTATAGTGATACCATTTCAGAGCACTTGTGATTTTTCATCACAAGTTTGGTAACGTTTCTTTCACTTTACTAATTCTCATTCTTTCTTTACTAATTCATAATTCAAATTTATCTTTTAAATTCAGCTTAGTTTAATTTTGTTGTTGTAGCCTTGTTTCCTTTTGTTGTCCTTTATTTTCATTTAAGTTACAAATAGATACTAGTTGTGTATGCCAAAGTGGATACAAGACAGTGGAGGAAGGCTAGTTAAATGTGATACACCTCATAACAAAGAATTCGAATTGAGCTTGAATATCATGGAAGCTACACCTGAAGATCAGCATAGTCACCAAGGTCGTCAAGACAATCTCAATGAATTTAGATCAATGAGGGACCGCATGCATCCACCTCGTATGAGTGCACCATTATGTATAGTGCCCCCTACAGAGCAGCTAGTGATCAGACCATATCTTGTTCCACTTCTACCAACTTTCCATGGGATGGAAAGTAAGAATCCCTATGCACACATCAAGGAATTTGAAGATGTTTGTAATACATTCCAAGAGGGAGGAGCTTCAATTGATTTGATGAGGCTAAAGTTATTTCCTTTTACTTTAAAGGATAAGGCCAAAATTTGGCTTAATTCTTTAAGGCCAAGGAGTATCCGCACTTGGACTGACTTACAAGCTGAATTCCTCAAGAAATTTTTTCCCACTCATAGAACAAATGGCTTGAAAAGGCAAATTTCAAACTTCTCAGCTAAAGAGAATGAGAAATTCTATGAGTGTTGGGAAAGATATATAGAAGCTATAAATGCTTGCCCTCACCATGGCTTTGATACTTGGCTATTGGTGAGCTATTTTTATGATGGTATGTCATCCTCAATGAAGCAACTCCTCGAAACAATGTGTGGAGGAGATTTTATGAGCAAAAATCCGGAGGAAGCTATGGATTTCTTGAGCTATGTAGCTGAAGTTTCAAGGGGATGGGATGAACCAACCAAAGGAGAAGTGGGGAAGATGAAGTCTCAACTGAGTGCTTTTAATGATAAGGCTGGGATGTATACCCTGAAAGAAGATGATGATATGAAAGCAAAGTTGGCAACTATGACAAGAAGATTGGAGGAGCTGGAGCTGAAAAGGATGCATGAAGTGCAAGTTGTTGCTGAAGCACCAGTGCAAGTGAAGCTGTGTCCCAATTGTCAATCATATGAACATTTGGTGGAGGAATGCCCTGCAATTTCAGCTGAAAGGGAAATGTTTAGAGATCAAGCAAATGTTGTTGGACAATTCAAGCCCAATAACAATGCGCCTTATGGAAATACTTACAACTCAAGTTGGAGGAATCATCCAAATTTCTCATGGAAGGCCAGAGCAACTCAGTACCAACAGCCGGATCAACCATCTCAACAATCTTCAAGTCTTGATCAAGCCATAGCGAATCTCAGCAAGGTAGTGGGAGATTTTTTTGGAAATCAAGAAGCCATCAATGCTCAAATCAATCAAAGAATTGACTGAGTGGAGAGTACTTTGAATAAAAGGATGGATGGAATGCAAAATGATATATCCCAAAAGTTTGATAATCTCCAATATTCAATTTCAAGGCTCACAAATTTGAATACAGTGCAAGAAAAGGGAAGATTTCCTTCTCAACCCCACCAAAACCCCAAGGGTGTCCATGAAGTGGAAAGCCAAGAGGGAGAATCATCACAGATGAAAGATGCCAAAGCCTTGATCACTCTAAGGAGTGGTAAAAAAATTGAGAAGCCAACACCCAAGCCACATGTTGAGAAAGAAGAAGAGATAAAGAAAGGGGAGGAAATGAAGATAAAGAGAGTGAGATCAGTGAAAAGAAGAAGGACTATGATTCAACAATAAATGCAATTCCAGAGAAGGAACTTCTGAAGGAAGAAATGCTGAAGAAATCAACTTCTCCACCTTTTCCTCAAGCATTACATGGGAAAAAGGGGATTAAAAATGCAGCTGAAATCCTTGAAGTATTGAGACAAGTGAAAGTCAATATCCCACTACTGGATATGATTAAACAAGTTCCAACATATGCAAAATTCTTAAAGGACTTATGTACTATCAAAAGAGGGTTGACTGTAAACAAGAAAGCCTTCTTGATTGAGCAAGTAAGTGCAATCTTACAATGTAAGTCTCCTTTGAAGTACAAAGATCCGGGAAGTCCTACCATTTCAGTCATGATTGGAGGAAAGGTAGTGGAGAAAGCTTTGTTAGACTTGGGAGCAAGTGTGAATTTGCTTCCATATTCCATCTACAAGAAATTGGGACTTAGATAGTTGAAGCCAACAGCAATCACTCTATCTCTAGCAGATAGATCAGTAAAAATTCCGAGGGGGGTAATTGAGGATGTCTTGGTTCAAGTGGATAATTTCTACTATCCGGTAGATTTTATTGTTCTTGATACAGATCCTACTATAAAGGAAGCTAATTTAGTTCCTATCATCCTTGGAAGGCCATTTCTTGCTACCTCAAATGCAATCATCAATTGCAGGTATGGGCTGATGCAACTCACTTTTGGTAACATGACACTTGATCTCAACATTTTCTATATGTCTAAAAAGCAAACCACTCCAGAAGAAGAAGAGGGTCCAGAAGAGTTGTGCATTATTGACACTCTAGTGGAGGAGCACTATAATCAGAATATGCAAGACAAGTTGAATGAAAGTCTTACGGATTTTGAGGAAGGTTTGTCTGAACCCCCTAATGTGCTTGCTACTCTACAAAGTTGGAGAAAGATAGAAGAGATTCTACCTTTGTTCAATAAAGAAGAAAAGGCAGCTCCTGAAAAAGAGACTCCAAAACTCAATCTGAAGCCTCTACCCGGGGAGCTGAAATATACATACCTTGAAGAAGATAATCAATGTCCTGTTGTAATATCTTCATCTCTGACCAGTCATCAAGAGAAGTGTTTAATGGAAGTTCTGAAGAGGTGTAAGAAGGCAATAGGATGGCAAATATCCGACTTAAAAGGCATTAGTCCTTTAGTTTGCACTCATCATATATATATGGAGGAGAAAGCAAAGCCAATTCGTCAACTTCAAAGAAGATTGAATCCTCATTTACAAGAGGTGGTGCGAGCTGAGGTGCTGAAGCTACTTCAAGCAAGGTATTATTTACCCTATATCTGATAGCCCTTGGGTGAGTCCTACTCAAATGGTACCAAAGAAGTCAGGGATTACAGTGGTTCAGAATGAAAAAGGAGAAGAAATTGCTACACGCCTCACTTCAGGTTGGAGGGTGTGTATCGATTATAGAAAGTTGAATGCTGTAACCAGGAAAGATCATTTTCCATTGCCATTTATTGACCAAGTGCTGGAGAGAGTCTCTGGCCATCCGTTCTATTGCTTCTTGGACGGGTATTCAGGGTATTTTCAAATCGAAATTGATGTGGAAGATCAGGAAAAGACCACTTTTACATGTCCATTTGGAACGTATGCTTACAGAAGAATGCCTTTTGGTTTATACAATGCACCTGCAACATTTCAAAGATGTATGTTGAGTATTTTCAGTGATATGGTGGAGCGAATTATGAAGGTTTTCATGGATGACATCACCGTATATGGAGGTACATTTGAGGAATGCTTAATCAATTTGGAAGCGGTTCTTCACAGATGCATTGAAAAAGACCTGGTGCTCAACTGGGAGAAATGCCATTTTATGGTACGCCAAGGAATTGTCCTTGGCCATATCATTTCTGAAAAAGGCATTGAAGTTGATAAAGCAAAGGTGGAGCTTATAGTCAAATTACCATCCCTAACAACTGTAAAAGGAGTAAGGCAGTTCTTTGGCCATGCAGGGTTCTATAGGAGGTTTATAAAAGGTTTTTCAAGTCTTTAAAAACCTCTTTGTGAGTTGTTAGCTAAGGATGCTAAGTTTATATGGGATGAAAGATGTCAACATAGCTTTGATCAACTGAAGAAATTTTTAACAACAACTCCAATAGTGAGGGCCCCTAACTAGCAACTACCCTTTGAACTGATGTGTGATGCCAGTGACTTTGCTATAGGAGCTTGCTTGGCCAAAGAGAAGATGGGAAGCCCTATGTGATCTACTATGCAAGCAAAACACTGAACGAAGCTCAAAAGAATTACACAACTACAGAGAAAGAATTGTTAGCTGTGGTATTTGCCTTGGACAAATTTCGTGCTTATTTAGTGGGGTCTTTCATCATTGTTTTCATTGACCATTCAGTCTTGAAGTATTTATTGACAAAGCAAGATGCAAAAGCAAGGTTGATTAGATGGATTCTTTTGTTGCAAGAATTCGATCTCCAAATCAAAGATAAGAAAGGAGTGGAGAATGTGGTAGCTGACCACCTTTCAAGGTTAGTTATAACATATAATTCCCATCCCTTGCCTATTAATGATGATTTTCCTGAAGAATCACTCATGTTCTTAGTAAAAACTCCTTGGTATGCTCATATTGCTAATTATCTAGTAACTGGTGAAATTCCAAGTGAGTGGAATGCACAAGATAGGAAACACTTCTTTGCAAAAATTCATGCTTATTATTGGGAAGAGCCCTTTCTTTTTAAGTATTGTGCAGATCAGATTATAAGGAAGTGTGTCCCTGAAGATGAGCAGCAAGGGATTCTAAACCATTGTCATGAGAATGCATGTGGAGGCCACTTTGCCTCTCAGAAAACAACCATGAAGGTGTTGCAATCAGGGTTTACTTGGCCATCTCTTTTCAAAGATGCCCACATCATGTGTAGGAGTTGTGATAGATGACAAAGGCTTGGAAAGCTAACAAAAAGAAATCAAATGCCTATGAACCCCATTCTAATAGTTGAGCTATTTGATGTATGGGGCATTGACTTCATGAGGCCTTTCCCAATGTCCTTTGGTAATTCTTACATTTTGGTGGGGGTGGATTATGTTTCTAAATGGGTTGAGGCAATCCCCTATAGACAAAATGATCACAGAGTGGTTCTCAAGTTTCTTAAAGAGAACATTTTCTCGAGATTTGGGGTACCCAAAGCCATAATCAGTGATGGAGGTGCTCACTTTTGCAACAAACCTTTTGAAGCTCTATTATCCAAGTATGGAGTGAAGCATAAGGTAGCTACACCTTATCATCCTCAGACTTCCGGGCAAGTTGAGCTAGCTAACAAGGAAATAAAGAACATATTGATGAAAGTGGTGAATTCCAGCAGAAAAGATTGGTCTATTAGGCTTCATGATTCATTATGGGCGTATAGAACAGCTTACAAGACTATTCTTGGCATGTCTCCCTATCATCTTGTCTATGGCAAAGCATGCCATCTCCCTGTGGAAGTTGAATACAAAGCTTGGTGGGCAATAAAGAAGCTGAACATGGACTTGATCAGGGTCGGAGCAAAGAGGTGTCTAGACCTTAATGAGATGGAGGAATTAAGAAATGATGCTTATATCAATTCCAAAGTTGCAAAACAGAGGATGAAGAAGTGGCATGACCAACTAATCTCCAACAAAGAATTTCAGAAAGGACAAAGAGTTTTACTTTATGACACAAGACTCCATATTTTTCCTGGAAAGCTCAAGTCAAGGTGGATAGGCCCGTTCATTATTCACCAAGTATATGTCAATGGAGTGGTGGAATTGTTGAATTCCAATGGCAAAGACATCTTTAGAGTCAATGGATATCGTCTCAAGCCATTCATGGAGCCATTCAAACCAGAAAAGGAGGAAATCAACCTCCTTGAGCCACAAAAAGCCTAAGCAAATAAGGGTTTGATGGACTTGGTTTTACCACAGTCTAAAATTTTTGTAAATTCTGTAAATTTCAAAGTTTTTTTCCATACTTTTGATCTTAAATTATGTATTTATATGTGTTTTAATCTTTTTGAATGATCTCAGGTGGAAGAAAATGCAAAGAAATTGAAAGGAAGAAATCGGGAGGAAATCGGAGCAAAAACAGAGCAAAAACAGGGCTCTACGAGATTTCGCAGCCTAAGGAAATCCTCTGCGAAATTAGCACTTTGCTGCCAAACCATTCCGCAACTCATTTGACTCCTCTGCGAAAATTTTCGCAACTGCTAAACGGCTGCGAAGCTATAAAGCGTGAAAATCCCTGATTTTGCAACCAAAGTTCCATTCTGCAAGGTATTTCGCAGTTGCGAAATTGATTTTGGCACACGTGTGCCATTTCGCAGCACAATGACACTTCTTTACTGCTGCACAAACGGATTGCAAGTAAGTCACGAAAATAGCTTTTTGTCACAAATTGACCTTTTTCTGTGAAACTCAAAATGACCCTTAATATTCCGTTATTTTTTATATATATCGGTCATTTGAGCTGCGAAAGGGTTTCAAAAAGAGGGCGCGCCATAGTTGCTGATTGTTCATCTCCTTGCTCGAGCCCGACGTCATGCGAACGTCCGATCATCTTCTCCAGTCATCACTTCCGACCAAATTTCGGCAATCCGAAATGGCGCGAACCAGAGAAGCCAAATCTTCCTCTCCTTCTAGCCGCAAAAGAGTCCCGCGAGGGGAGCCCGTTCCAGAACCCACCTCTGAACCTCCGCGGCCAAAAGTTGCTTCCCCTCCGGCAAAGCCCATGCCGCAGAAGCCTCCGTCGAGGCGATATCTCACTAGGTTAGGGGGTCGGCCCCTGCAAAAGAGAGCCAGGGTTGAAAGCTCAGAGCCCATAGACTTAACAGAGCAATCCCCGGTGCCCTCACCAGAGCAGTCCCCGGTACCCTCTCCAGTGCCATCTCCGGCACCTCCAGTAGAGCCTCAGGAGCCTCAACCGCCAATTTCCGAGCCCCATATTCCATCTGAGATAGCCCCTGAAGCACTAATTAGGCGGCCGATGCTGACTCAACCACCAATTGAAGGGAATTTGGATTGCAGAGATCGCCCATTTCACTCCGAGCTGTGCTTTGACACAACCACATTCCAATTGCGGCCGGAGCTTGCTCAGTCATTCCACCTACTGCGCAGATACCGCATGGAGCACCTGCTGACTCCAAGAGACTTCTTCTACCCCAGAGTAGCCATGGATTTTTATCAGTCCATGACTACTAACCAGGTCAGAGATCCTACTCTAATCCATTTTACTATTGATGGGCGACATGGCATTTTGGGAGCTCGCCATATAGCAGAGGTCCTGCATATACCATACGAGCCAAGCCATTTTGAGGATTTCAGAGTGTGGACTAGTCCCACTGAGCTGGAAATGGTGCATATATTGTCCAGAAGAGCTTCCACACGTCCACATCTGTTGAGGGGGGAACTTCATCCAAGCATGTTTCTTATTGATGCATTCTTGCGTCATAACATCTACCCACTGCAGCATTGGACTCAGAGGAGATGAGTGCTTTTAAAGGCCCTGTTCAAGATTTCTGAGGGATATTTCTTTGGCCCTCACCACCTAATTATGGTTGCCCTTCTCTATTTTGAAGAGAAGGTGCATAAGAAGAAGCTGCAGAGAGCTGATGCCATTCCACTTCTATTTCCACGGCTGCTGTGCCAGATTCTGGAGCATCTGGGGTATCCATCAGATCCTCAGTTGGAGCGCAAGCGCATATGTCGAGAGGTGTTTACTCTCGACAAATGGAACAATATGACAGCTTATAGAGTAGAGCAGCCAGAGCGCCCACAGCCAGCTACTAGGAGAGCATCTCCACGACATATACCTGAGGGTATACCCATTGCTTCTCTTGCCATACCAAGAGCCCCTCCAATTACTCTAGCCTCATCTTAGCCATCTACTTCAGTTGAGCCAAGGATGGCCATTCCTATTTCAGAGTATAGAGAGTTATGCCGCTCACTGCAGGCCCTCACAGCATCTCAGAGTAGCCTTGCTCAAGAGATGGCGGCTATTCGAGCATCCCAGGAGCAGATATTGGCCACCCAGGCTCAGCACACTGCCATCTTGAGGCAGCTCCAGCATCATTTCGATCTTCCATCAGTAGTTGAGCTCTCCACCCCCCACCATTGCAGAGCCTCAGGCCCCTCTTGAAGCAGCTACTGAAGAGGCAGAGCCATCTGCCTAACTCCAGCACCACCCACCCATCTGATCATTATAGATATCTACTGCATATGTCTTTTATGTATTTCATTTTTTTTTTGTTTTTTTTTTAAATCCCATTATTTTGGTATCATATATGGGATTGCTTGTATTGCCTTCTTTTTCATTGTACCCAAATGAATTCAAAGTAATACAAGTCTAGCATTTTTTTTTGTTAACCTTTAGCATTAAATTATTCTTATTTCTTTTTCTCAGACCTTTTATTCTTTTTGAAACATGTGGTTTCTCCAATCAATATTCGAAATTGATATCACTCAGGAGGTACCATTTCCTCCCTTTAATTGCAATCACCCATATCACATTGAGGACAATGCTCAGTTCGGTTGGGGGGGGGGGGGGGGGAAGAAATGAGGAAGGAAGTATGCTAAGCTATTTTGGTAATGCAATTATGTTGATAAATCAGTTGTAGTTTTTTTCTTTTTACTCTAATCTCCATGGATTTTGAGGAAAAATTTTCAAATTAAAACAGGAGAAATTGAACTGTTGCTTTTCACTTGACTTAGAGTATGGATTATGCTTACTAAAGTGGTTCAATTGTTGAAGCTTCTATTGAAATCAAGTTTAGTTTTTCCACTTTAAGCTATCCACACACTGTGCACAATAGGTTCTGAGTATAAGATGAAAAACTATTTCCCTCTTGACTTAGGAAAATTTTGGGACTTGGTACCATTGACCTCATTTGATAAAATTGAGACACCTTATGAAAGGCCAATGAGCCTTTGAAATAAATAAAGAAAAAAGTTTGCTTGCCTTGAAACCCGAGCAAGGTCTGAGGGGTATATGGTGAAAATCTTTAAAACCTGGTGCCCTAAGCCTTAATTGGTTGGGAGTCACCGACCTCAATGCTCGTTACAAGGATGGATAGGTGGAGTTAGCATATGGTAGGTGCTTGGGTATTAAAAATTCATTCTCAAAAGTCCGGGGTAAAATCCGAGGAGTTAGTGGTTGAAAGATCCTTAAAACTTGATGCCCTAAACCTTAATTGTTGGGAGTCATCGATGGACCCCGGTTACATGGACAATTCAGAAAGAATACCCTTTTAAGCCTCCTTAAAAAAAAAAAAAAAAAAAAAAAAAGTGTGTTCTTATCTTATTGATTTTGGTCAGTTTGCTAAGTGTTGAAAAGAGATAGGTTGGGGGGAGAGATTAGTTTAGCATACTATATTCGGAAGCTAAGGAATCTTACACTTAGATTTTTGTGGAAGAATAAAGTTTGGTTCTTTGAAAGTGAAAATGATTTTAAAACTTCAGTTTGCATAATGCATTCCCTTGATTAATAGTGTTTAGCATAGTATGTGATAACTCTTGTTGAAATTTGGTTTTATATTTCTTTAATGTCTCATGTGAGAGTTAGATCATCATGCCACTTGGGAATTGTTTTTTTTTTTTTTTTATCAACATGATGTTGTAAATTATAGTAATGTTTATTTTTATTTTTATTTTTCTCTCCTTCATTGCTAAGGGACTAGCAATATGTCGGTTATGGGGAGTGATTACTACTCAAAAAGTGCTATTTCATAGCTTATAATTAACTCTTTTAAACACTTTTGAGTAGTAGTTATTGCCTTTTAACCCAATTGGCATGTTAATGACCCTTGCAATCAATTATAATCAAATTGTGTGAAGTTTTGGTGTTTTGATAGCCTTTTGATCACCAAAGCAATTCGAGATTGAGGAGAGTTATGTGGAATCTTTGGCAAAGTTTGGAAGCTTAGAAACATGAAGAACCAAAGCTTTGAAGTCCTTTACTATGAGCAAATCCGGAATGCAAGGAGAGGAAGCAAAAAAGAGAATCTGCCATGAAGCATTTTCTTGATAGCAGTCATGTCAGCCACTTTTGGAGCACTTTCTGAAGTCCAATTTATGGATGCTATATGTCGTTTCGAAGATTAGGAAGTCAACAATCCAATGCTTCAAATGATACACAGTTCAGAGTTGAAACGAAGAAGTTACAGCCATTACAAGTCAATCACTCTAAGCTGAAGGAAGCATTTTGCAAAGTGTTGCGAAATCACCCTTTTGTTGCGAAATGATTTCGCAGCCTTTTTGTACAGTGTTGTGAAATTCCTCCTGAAGTTTTCCGATATATACGACACGTTGGAAGCTGAGCATCGCAAGTTGAAAGCCAACTTTGCAGCACTACGAGATTAGTCTTTTGCTGCGAAGTGATTTCGCAGCCCTTTTTGTGTGTCTGCGAAATCTCGCAGACATCATTTTCTCTTGCGAAATGGTCCTTAGTGCGCCCCGATATTTGTAACCGACACGGGAGATATTTTTCATCAGATTTTTGTTGTCTAAATCCCAAAATTCTCCTTGTAAGCCACCAATGATAAGATTCCTTAGTTTTTAAGTTAGTAAAAAGAGTAAATATCCATGTAATAATTAGAATTATATTTTTGTTGATAAATATAGCTCACGAGAGCCTGTTCTCGGGGAGGAACTCTTTTGTAAAAAAGTTGGAAAGCAAGTAAAGTTGAGGACCTTTGTTTTGCCTTACCTTCTCACTTTGTATTTTTCATCTTTTTCTAAGTTATGCACTCTCTGAGGAAGTTTCCCCAGAGAATGAGTAACTATACCTTTAGTTCCTCGGAGCTACGGTTGCCGGGGAAGGTTCCAAGTGCAAGAATGCAAAGCTTTGTGGTTTCAGCCATGAATGAAGAGGAAGTGAAATCCTTTATTGATTTCTATGTTTTTAGTTAACTTAAAACACCTTAGAGTCACCTGGGCCAACACTTGGTAAGGCAAGTGATCTCCGACCATGGAGATGCACTAGTTTACCCCTTGCGAGCCTCTGGGAGGTGACTTGAAAGTAGGATTTTCTGGAATTGCCAACACTTGGTAAGCTTTTGGACTCCAAGGAGACATCCATTAGTTATCTCTTGCGAGCTTGAGAAGGGAAGTCCAAGGTTAAAGATCACCTTGAATGGTTAAGGCTTAGTGAGAGGCTTGAACCATTGCAAAGTGCATCAGTGAGAGAATTAAAGGTGAAATCCAATTAAAGGATGTATCTGTACAACACCGGTTAGAAAATTGATTATATGTTGATTATCTGACGCGAGAAAATGAACCAACTGACCGGAGCTATGTCTTTTGCATGAGGAACCGCCCCAGTGAACCTGAACCTCCAGGAATGTTTTTCTTCCTAAGTTATTCCCATTACTTGTTTTGTTAGTTAGTTTGAATCTAAATCTTTACCAATCAAAGTTTGTGTTTTATTTCTTAAGCTAACCTTGAAATGAAACAATACCAATTCACTTTGAATTGATATCATTGATAATTTGCTAATCTTTCCCAGTGAACGATCCTAGAGCCACTATGCTATAGTAGCTTTGTCTTTGCTACCCTAGTTCATGGTGTAATAGGTTATAAATTTTGTTGATTACTCCCTCAATCAAGGAGCAACAGCTGGACATGAATCAGCTGATACACCAATTGGGCATGAATCAAATCCTACCTTTAAACCACCTCCCAAAGGCTTGCAAGAGATAAACTAGTGCATCTCAATGGATGGAGATCACCTGCCTTATCAAGTGTTGACCCAGGTGATTTAAAGGCATTTTAAGTTAACTAAAAAGATAAAAACCATTAACGGCCACACTTTCTCTTCATTAAAAACTAAAACAACAAAACTTCCAATTTATGCATGTGGAAACTTACCCAGCTTTCTTTACTCCAAGAGACGAAGAGCCTAGCCTCTCATCCTCTGAGGAAAAATCCTCAGAGTTTGATTGGGTAGAAATAAAAAGAACGAGAAAAGAAAAATATATGTGAAAAGCAGAGCAAGTGCTCTGTATTTTACTTCCTTCCCAAAACTGTACAAAGGATTGATCTCCGAGAACAAGCTCCCGAGAAATTCTATATTATGATCGATATATATTCGATATCTTGTGTAAAGAAAATTACAAACTATATATAAGAGCTTATTCACCCTTTGTTCTTACTTAAAGACTAAGGAATCCTATGATAGGTGGGTTACAAGGAGACTTTGGGGATTTAGACATAAAATATCTAAAGAAAAATATCTCAAAATGTCAGACATCAAATATTTAAAGGAAAATATCTCAAAGTGTCGGTCGCAAATATTTGGAAGCTTCAGGAGAACACCGCGGCACTGTGCAGAAAAATATCTCAGAATGTCGGTCAGACATATCGGGAAGCTTCAGGAGAACACCGCGGCACTGTGCAAAATGGCTGCGAAACTCTCCGGGTAGGCGCTATCAGAGGATCCGGATATGTCAAACCGGGGAAGTTGAAATGCCTTCCTCTCCCATCTGGCGTCAAGCGCCGGATATGAATTATCCGGATGGAATGTCGACGGAGAAGAATTTCGGATGTGATACATCCGGGTGAAATGTCGGCCGGACAGAATGGCGGCTGTGATACATCTGGATAAGGTAGAACGTTGGCCGGGCAGATTCCGGATGTGAGACATCCGGGTGGAATGTCGACAGAGCAACTCCATCTGGATTCCCCAAAAGGACACGCGGCACTCGTGATCATCACATCGGACGATAGCATATCCTATCCGAATATGTTGTCCGGGTGCCCTCCGATGGTGTGTCCGGACATCTTACACTCCTTGCATTCTGGATTTACTTATTGGCAAAGGACTTCAAAGCTTCAGTTCTTCATGTTTCTGAGCTTTCCATTGCCTTGCCATGGATTCCAAATAACTCTCCTCAATCTTGGATTGCTTTGGTGATCACAAAGCTATCAAAACACAAAAACTTAACACAATTTGATTAGAATTGATTGCAAGGGTCCTTAATATGTTAATTGGGTTAAAAGGTAATAACTACTACTCAAAAGTGTTTAAAAGAGTTAATTACAAGCTATGAAATAGCACTTTTTGAGTAGTAATCAATATTCTCTTAGTTCAAATATATGTTGATGATATCATTTTTTGTGCTACTAATGTCTCTTTTTGTGAAGAATTTTCCAAGTGCATGCATAATGAGTTTGAAATGAGCATGATGGGAGAGCTCAACTTCTTTCTTGGACTTCAAATTAAGCAACTAAAGGAAGAAACTTTCATCAATCAAGCAAAGTATATAAGAGATCTTCTCAAAAGGTTCAACATGGAGGAAGCCAAAATAATGAAGACTCCAATGAGCTCACCCATCAAGATTGATAAGGATGAGAAAGGTAAATCCATTGACTCTACTATGTATAGAGGCATGATAGGTTCTTGCTATACTGGACCGCTAGTAGACCCGACATTATGTGTACTGTATGCTTATGATATTCTAAGAGTGATAACTTTGTATTCTAAGAGTGATAACTTTGAATTAATTGGTTTTTCAGATGTTGATTTTGTCGGTTGTAAGGTTGAAAGAAAAATCACTAGTGGTACTTGTCATTTCTTAGGACATTCACTTGTTTCATGGCATAATAAGAAGCAAAATTCGGTAGCTTTGTCAACAGTGGAAGCCGAATACATAGCAAGCGATTTATGTTGTGCACAAATCCTTTGGATGAAACAAACACTTAGTGATTTTGATTTATCTTTTGAGCATGTGCCTATTAAATGTGATAATACTAGTGTCATAAGTATATCAAAAAATCTCATGCAACACTCTAGGACTAAACATATAGAGATTAGACATCACTTTCTTAGAGATCATGCACAAAAGGGTGACATAACACTTGAATTTGTAAGCACTAAAGATCAACTTGTCGATACCTGTACAAAACCTCTAAGTGAATAACAATCTGTTGATATTAGAAGACAACTAGGGGTAGTGATTTCATTATGATCTAATGTTTGCTTAGTGAATTCTTGATGAATATACCTTTTGATGGCATAAATTTCATGTCATATGCATCATATAGACATTTACTTAAAAAATGGTCAATTCTTGACCAAAATCAAATTCCCTTGGCATTGAGCATCAAAAATTGTGGAATTCAACTGAAAAAAGGTAGGGAATGATCAAAAAAATGAAAAAACGCACAAAAATTTGGAAAGTAAAAAATCATTGACCACGTTGACTAGGCGATCAACCGTTTGAGGACTAGTCAACTGGTTTGTCCGGGTTAGGAATTTTAAGAGACTCCTGCGCTTTTTTTTCTACACTATTCTCCTTTGTTTTTCAAGGATTTTCACTGGTTTTGGCTTTTAGAGATTGATTTCAGTGTGTTTCAGATCGATTGGCCTAATATTGGGAGAGATTTCAGGGCTTTGAAGGCTAGGGTTCCTGTTTGGGGTCGTCTTCTCTTCCTTCAATGCGTCATAGTCAGCTCTGGCACCGAGCCCTCTCCATTTTTGATCGTCGGGGTTTCAGGTGTGAGCCTCATTGCATTTTTCCTACTTTTCTTAAACTTCCATGGCTCCTAGAAGAGAGTCAGCTATAGCTAAGGGACAAGGCAAGCGCCCAACTAAGCTGTCTCAGCTCGAGGCACGCTGAAAGGCATAGTTTGACACTGTCTTGTTTAGTATCGTAGAGGGCTACCAATGGTACAAACAACATTTTGCTTAGAGACAAGTAGTTCCCGAGAGAAACATCAATTTTCTCTAGCTTCAGCACTTTAGATTTGAGGGATTGTTCACGAGGACGGGCTGGTTATCGGTTGTTACTATTTCTGAGCCAATTTTTTCGACATTGGTATGAGCATTATTCTCGAGGGCGGCTTACGCCATGAGTGACCCAATCATATCTACTGTTATAGGAGTTGAGAATTGTCTAGACTCGAAGAGAATCTATCGTATCTTTGATGTTGTTCCAATTGGACTTAGAGTATACAAGTCCAAGATGTGGTCCATTGTGCCTAATTTTGAGCTTAGAGAGGCTATTCAAAGGATTTGTGGACTTCCAGATGCCCATAGGATGGGCAAACCCTCAACTCACAGTTTGACGTCATCAGTAGAGTACTACATCATATGTTGTGTTTTATTTTTCTACCACGAGGCGAACACTGAGATAAAGTCTCCTATTACGAGGCATTCCTTATAGAATCTATTCTGACTGGGAGATGAATCCATTTGGGATATTTGATGATGATGCACATGATTACATGTTGCGAGAGCATGAATCTTGTACTCCCTTATGGCCACTTCCTTACCAAAGTATTCAAGGATGCCAATGTTGACCTGAGTAGAAAGATGGATTTTAAGGCCCTCAGTACATATGATACACATGATGAGAAGTCTATAGGGATGATGAAATTTGAGACGACCCTAGATGGTTCTTAGGTGAGAAAATCAGAGAAAAGACCAACATAGGCTCGGTGACAGGGACAGTCACATCCTAGAGTTAAGGAGGAGGCAGAGGTTCGAGAGATGGAGGGTGGAGTAAACCCTTAGAGTGGCCATCAGTAGAAAGAGCCTGAGCTTGACATTCCCCCACTCCAGAAAGAGACTCCTTTACAGACCGGGGGTGTTCATTTTGAGACTACCTTCTCTGAGTTGTCATACACTGAGCCTTCCTTCTCTGGACATGCATTTACCGAGCCTACCTATACTGAAATACCACCTCCTCAGGCATCTCCCGCTCCTGACCATGCTCCATGGATGGACTTATCCACTTAGATCAACTCTCTTGGCACTTGCATGGAGGAGCTTGCTGTGGTTAGTGATACACGTTTTTACTCCATGGAGGATCGTATGGATCAGTATCAGGCTAGTTTCACTTCACAGTTTGAGTATCTCCAGCAGATGATTGATCATATTAAGGATCACTTGGAGCGTTAGCATGAGAAGATGATGCCTTATTTGCATTCTATGTTTCCACCTCCTCAACCTTGATTCGTTAGAGACCTCCTTTGTTCCTTTTTTATGTTTCCGAAGAGGGAGATATTTTAGAATCTAGGAGGCTAGATATAGGAGACTTACACATGCATATCATTTTTTGATCGTGCATATTGGACATATGATGTACTGATTGATACTTTTGACTTATGATATATGGTATGCATATATATTTGATCCTATGCTCTTCACTTTTATTTTATCTTATGATATATGATGTACTCGTTCAGGTTTGGTTATTTCTCATCCTATGCTCTTCACTTTTATTTTATCTTATTTTGTTTTTGATGGTCACACTACGCTCCTTTATGATATCTGGATATTTGGTTTTGGCTATCCATTGTGTTAAACTTGCTGCTCATTTTCTGTATTGATTGACCTCTGTTTTCCCCTGTATGAGCTGCATGGCAGCTATGCTATTTGCTCACATGCTGAGATACCTTCCCACCTTTCTTTTGATAAGTTTCTTTTGATCTTCATAATAGTGGAATGAGGATTTGATGGTATTACCTTTTCCTTTACGTACCCTGTTCTTCTTCATTTCATTTTCTTCTTTCTATCTCCGTCAACTCCTTAGCTACGTACTATGTCGCCACCACTTCATTTCGAGATTCGGATTGCTAAGAACAGCAACCATCAGATCAGTAGCACGCATTAGTGAAGTTCAACATCAGCGTTGTTTGGACACTTCATGCCCACCCAATGGTGCTGGACCCAAAGCCTTCTGCCACTCCGCTCACCCACTTCCCCCATTATTTCCCTATAGATTTAGCATCATTTCCCACTTGAATAAATTCCTATGTCTTACTCACCAGCCCCATCCTCCATTGTTCATGGCCTGCAACTTTCCCTCCACCGACCAAGCTGGCAGCAGACGCACCCCGAGACTGCTAGTGGATTCTTCCCCGACACAAGCATGGTTCGCCTTGACCCGCTTCGGCCAGGTGGACAGCCGTGCCGGTCATCATCGACGGTGGCAGCGTCTTCTGGATGCCGCCGGGTTGCTGCTGCTGCTCCCCTCTCCATGGTGCCGCCGGTGGTGGAAGTTTCCTCTGAGGATGATACCCCGGTGGAGAGGCAAGTTGGTGATGAAGATGGAGCCTTGAGCTTGCCCATAGAGACTTTGGTTTTGGGCTTAAGTTGAGGCACCCGGCCCAAGTTGATGCTGAAGATCGAGCCTTGGGCTTGCCCATTGATGTCATTTGCATTGATGAAGGCCTTATGCCAATTCCCCTTATTAAAGTGGCCCATGCCCACTTCAAGTTAGCTCATTATGTTGCCCAATTCCTAAATAATCCTTTTTTTAAAAAAAAAACCTCTAATATCCATAATTAATTAGTTCAATCATTCCCATTTATTTGTCATCTTATTTTTACCAATTTAGTTAACTCAACCTAAAGGCAATTAAAAGACAAAGTATTAAGGTTGAATATCCTTTTCAAAATTTAAAATAACCTATACCTCATCTTCCCTCCTCTAGTTATGTCTAATCACCATATATGAAAATTTTTGTATAAAATTCACTTATGTTGGTCTCGATAAATTTGCTACATCCTAAACTTTACATTCTATTTTCAAAACAAAGGTCCTTAAGTAATTTTTTAAAAAATCCTATGCCATAATTTAATATTTCAATCCTAAAAATTCTACAATTCACCTAAATCTTATTTTTACCAATTAGAATTATAATCCCGCTTCTATCTAGTTATTCAAAGTCTAATTCTTCAAAAATCCCATGTCTAAATCTAATATTTCAATAATCTGTTTAAATCTCATTTTCATCAATTAAGAATTATCATAATGTATTTATCTAGTTATTTAAAGTCTAATCCTTCGAAAACCCTATGCCTTAATTTAATTCTTCAAATATTCGTTTAAATCTTATGTTCATAAATTAGAATTATTATCCTATATTCATCCATCTATCCAGTCTAATCCTTCAAAAATCCTATGTTTTAATTTAATTCTTCAAAATATTTGTTTAAATCTCATTTTCATCCATCAGAATTATCTATCCCACATTATCTAGCTATTTAAAGTCTAAATCTTTCAAGGAAATCATGTCTTAATTTAAATTCTTCAATAATTCGCCTAAATCTTATTTTCATCAATTAGAATCATTATCTTATATTTACCTAATTATTCAAAGTCTAACCCTTCAATGTCCCATGTCTTAATTCAATTTTTCAATAGTCTGTTCAAACCTTATTCGTCTAAATGTCATTTTCGCTAATTAGGAATTATTGTCTCATATTTATTTATTCAAAGTCTACCCCTTCAAAAATCCGATGTCCTAACTTAATTTCCAACCCTAAAAATTCCACTATTCTTCTTTTTTCATTTAAATGTTATTTTCCTTAAGTAGAATTGTCATCCTATATTTATTTATTTATTCAAAGTCCAATTCTTCAAAAACCTGACTTCCTAATTTAATTTTTAATCTCACAAATCTCACTGTTCATCTTCATCCGTCCAAATATCGTTTTGATTAATTAGAAACATTATTCTATGTTTATCTATTTGTTTCTTTTAAAACTCTCAATCATTGAACTCAATTTTCAGTTTCCCATGCTCCAATCCCCGTATTTATCCCGCTACTTATTATTATCATTATCACTATTATTTTATTCATTATTTCTATAAATCTTGCCTTCGAATGACTTCTAAGATTTCCAATTTTTTATAAATCAACTTTCATAATTTCTACTTCTTAAATAACTTACAATTCTGATCCCTTTCAAAATTTAACTCCCATAATCCCAATTTTCGTAACTTAATCCTTTTTTTTTTAAGATCCCGAACCCTCAAATCATTTTCAAAATTCCAACCTCTTTCAAATTCGATTTCTAAAATTCACATTCTCACCTTCAACCTCTAAAAGTCTGATCTTCAAATAAACTCTAAAACTCCAATTTTCTAGTGATCTTCGAGATTCCAATTTTTTCAATTAAATTTCAAAAGTCTAATTTTCTCTCAAATAGTTTTAATTCCGCTCTGGTTTTCAAACGATCTTCCGCTCCTCTTGATTTTAATAAGCGTGAATGTAATTTTCATAATTCTGGAGTAATAGAATCTGTGATATTAATTCATGCAAAATAAACGGGTTTTGGTGGGGGCCCCACATATGTGACTAATCGATCGATTGACAGATAGATCGATTTGATTATGATACATGATTGATTTATCCTGCTCTATGACATGCTCGAAATTATTCCTTAATTATGCACTAACCTCACTTCTTGATAGCGCTTCATGGATCACTGCCCATTTGGTATGCATGTTTAAATTCTCACGTGTGCATGATCACTCTGAGTATTCATTGATTTCCTCATCAATTGCCATGATTGTTTCATTTTATTAGTAAAAACCCAACTTTAGGGACTTAAAGGGGTGTTACGGTCCATACCGTACCTTCCTGATAAGTAACCTGACCCCCGAACCCGATTTGGTTTTTCGCAGAGACCGCCTTTTCCAAAACAAGGAGTCACACTTAAGGTTTTTCTTTCTTATTTTGTTTACCCTTTTAAAAATAAAACAAAAATAAGTGGCGACTCCAAGTCATTTTCTTAATCAAATAAAATCATTTTTCAAAATAAAAATCGAGCTCGCCATCGAGTGGGAAACGCATGAGCACGAAATGCGGGGTCCACAACCGGTATCTATTATTCTATCATATTTACTATTGTAATAATGTTGATTCCATTTTTTTTTCCTATTAGTTGTCATATGCATCAAATTAACTAAAAAAATTAATGATCATAATAAAGTATTTATTTTTTATATATTGTTCATACTAAATAATTTTTATAATAGTTGATCCAAACAAATATTTTTTAATATTTTTAAGATAATATTTTATTTCACCAATTAATTTTATCTTCTAATCCAAATTTTAAATCATTTGTATCTATTTTGATATATTATTTTATATATATATATATATATATATATTATTTCTTTTGGTGACTTGTCACTGGAGTACTGGAGAAAGCTGTGCGGTAGATATACAAAAATTGACCATAAATATTCATGCTGCATCATGGTCATGGGCCATTCATAGTCAATATTTCGGTAAGAGTCACCAGTTTGCCGGCCCGGTTGGCGGAAGTGAACCGTGTGACCGGTTTATGAGTTGTTAAACTCAACGAAATGAAATTGGGCTCCCTTCTCTTCTGGGCGCAAGCTTGCCAGCCAATGGATGAAAACCATTATGTTATTGGGCTCCCTTCTCTTCTTGGCCCAAGATTGCTTGCTGCCAAACCTACCAGCAACCTTAGAAGCTAATGGATGTCTCAGGGTTTTTGGACAAACCTTGCATGTTGGACAGTGAAGCCTGAGGGATCCCTTGATGAATCTCGTCATATAACTCATGCTACTCAAAGGAAATGGCGAAGAAAGGCATATTTATAACACACCCAGAACAATAATTTAAAGAACTTCCAATATCAATACACCTGATGGACAAATAAGCAAATAAATGGTTTGGCATTAAAACAACAAAATTCCACATAAGGGGCTTTGCCCTTGCAGACAGGCTATTGATTAATACTAGCATAAAATTTAACTACAAAACCAACCTCCACGTCTGATGGCATTTGATGCAAAGTTAAATGTGAAGCCATGAATATGGATAAAAAGCAAGAACAGTTGGAAAGCTAAGAAAATTACCCCCCTCCATCAATCTGGACCTCCATTGGAACGATCTCAGTCAATCTGTCCCCTCTATGGTTCTGTGTGGCACTGTAATGATCTGAGTCAATGTGTCCCCTCTCTGGTTCTGCATCGACAATGGAATGATCCTTAGCCAATGCGCCTGGAATGATCTCAGCTAATGTCTTCACACCTAGAGGGAAGCCATCACACTGTTTCACAATTTCGTTTTGCAATTTCTTCAATTTATCATTCTGTTGAGGATTCAATTTGCTTTTATCAGCTGCATCATTTAACATGGACCAAATCTCATCCTCACCAATGCCTTCTATGCTATGCAGATACTTATCACCCACCATCCCTTTTGCCACTTCCTCAAGTCTAGTAGTAATGATAACTGCATTCCCATTTCTTTTCTGATCTCTACCAAATTGTATATTGCAGTCCTTATCAGGCCAGTTCAATGCCTGGCCTAGCCTGAAATACCAATCTCTGGTTTCATCCCATATGCCATCAAGCACAATCAAGTACTTTTTACCCAACAACTGACGGCCAAGGGAGGACAACAGCTCCTCAGTGCTACAACTCCTTAACTTCTCATGTCCATGCTCAGTAGTCAACTCCACTAACATGTCTTCCACAACTTGCTTGAAGTCTATGCCTGCATCAATCTTTCCTGATAAGCTGATCCAAAGTGTGGGGAAAAAGGCACCCTGAATATGTTCGTCATAAAAAAGTTGTCGGGCAAGAGCTGTCTTGCCTGAACCTCCAATCCCAACAATTGCAATGTCCTTAAATCCCTCATCAGATTGCAGAAGCCAATTTCGGATTTTTGAGAATTGTCTATCAAAACCTCGTATCTCCGACACATGAGGATACCAAATTTCTGGACCCTGACTTTGATTTTCTGGATCATGACTTTGACTTTCTTGATCCTCACTGTGATCGGGTGAGCCATTGGTGTCTTCTATGCACGGATAGAGATCAAGCTCTTCCTCGATTTGCACCAGCACCTCCTTGGTTCTTTTGAGAAACAAGAAGTGGAAGAGATTGTAGAAAGGCAAGAGAAACTTGGTGCTTTGGATTGGGTGCTTCTCTGAGAAGATGAGGCAGTCGGTGTATACAGCGAGGAGCCGGTAGAGCGTATTCCTCATTTGGATCATTTGGATAGGCGTGGATGAGGTGATGTCCTTTCTAAGCAAAACATCCCGAATCCCTTTAAATCGAGGATGCACAGGCAGTTGCCTCCCTTGATCCTCTGCTTCTGCTAAGCCATCAATGAATTTATTCCTCAGAAACTCTAAAAAATCTTCCGACATTTTCAAACAACCCTTGAACGCCCAGCCACAGGAATTTGAGCACAACCCTAGTATCTGCTTCTCAGCCTTTTCTACAATATTAGAGTAGATATGATCGGACTGGCCTTGATTATCAATGCATCTGATATTCTGAGGATCATCTCCACATCTCTAGCATCAAATGTTATTTTTCCCCTAAATCTCCCTTTTGAGGGGACTTCCACAGATTTCACAGGCAAAATCAAATGTTTAGGCTCAAGCGCATACAATACTTTAAAGTATACAATCACAGAGAACCGATGCGGTTAATCAAAATAAAACATCGCAAGGGACGAACCGCAGCAGAAAACCATCAAATTCAACAAAATCCCACCTTTGCAAATCGAGACCAAAACGGATTATTAAAAGCATGTAGGATTGTAAGCAATCTTTAGGGAGACATTTCTCCCAAACAGCATACTTACTCGCTAGACTTTGGGCCGCACTGCAGAGAGAGTGGAGCTCGGCGGAGAAGGTAGAATCTCCCCCGAGATTTGTCCAATTTCCAATTCTTTGTTTGGGAATGGAAGACGTGTGTATTTTGTTCACATAAAAGTAGTCATCAATTTAAACCCTACCGTTTGCGTTTGTTTACAATTTACCCATTCATATTCTGTCCCCTTCAAGGTCGGGAAATTGGTGATTGTCATATTTGAAACATAGAAAATTGTTTTTGAAAACAATTACTCAATAAATTCTATATTATTTAAAAATAAAAACAAGAAACAATATAAACAAGTACCTTATCATTGTCAAGATTGGCTCTACCCAAATTCAAAATAGTGCTTAAACTAAATGCAATCCAGGATTAACACTATCCAATAGTGGCATAAACATGCAGGTAAAAATTCCTTTACATGGGTGGGTCCAAATCCAAGGGTATACATTGTGGAGCCTGAGCTAATGAGGGATGTTTTGTTGAAGTCCAATATCATTCAAAAGACTCCCTCACACCCATTGGTCAAGTTGCTGGTTTCTGGTCTAGTGGCCCAGGAAGGTGAACAATGGGCCAAACGTAGAAAGATCATCAACCCAGTTTTTAAACGATAATATTTCACCTTAGTTTCCAGAAAGATCATCAACCCAGCTTTCCATCCAGAAAACTTTCTAATTTTTTTTTAAAATTTTTTTTTAATCCTATAAAAACCTGTATAAACATCAGAATTCCCAAATATTTCAGTCGTTTTAATGAAGTACTGGTGACTAGTTTTTCACATACCAAGTGTCCTACCTTTTCCTTTCTTTTTCACATACTCGTATAGTCTTTTTCCCCCTTTCTCCAATGGGCCGTTTCCATAATTTTACCACTGAAAGAGATGTTTTTGGTCTTTATTAATTTTTTTTGTGGTTGAACTTGTTATAGAATATGTTACCGACATTTCACTTGAGTTGTAGCTTTCGGTGGAGGGATCACGAGAGTTGGATGTTTGGCCCTATCTTGAAAATTTGACATGGGATGTGATTGCTCGGACAGCATTTGGCAGTAGCTACGAAGAAGGAAGAAAAATCTTCCAACTCCAGAAAGAACAGACATATCTTGCAATCAAGGTTTCAACGTCAGTCTATATCCCAGGATATGCATAAAATCATAAAATACTGCTCGGTTTTATGATTATACAAAACTCTGCTTGTTTTTCCTTTTCTTTTTTTCTTTTTTTTTTTTTGATTTTTTTTAGCAGTGCTTCAAAAGATTTAAGTAGATTTGCTTGAGTTTCTATTTTAAGTGCTTTTAGTGGAAGGGTTTTCTTTAAAAGTATTTTTGGGAGAATAAACTGTAAAGTGTTTCTCCAAGAAGCATTACAAATAATTTAATTTTGAACTTTCTAAAAGTATTTTCTAAATTTTGTCAAATGCTTTATTTTTCTTCAAATTTTTTTTTCTATGGTATAAGTGTTTTCTAAAAGCACTGTTAAACGAATTCTTTATTTGCTCAAATTTAGGTTTCAAGTCATCCTTACATTTTCCTAGAGTTTAGTCGATGCTTAATAAATCTCTATGTCCTCGCACCATATTCAATTTTAGGTCAATTTACTCTTCAATACATCATTTACTTTCATGAAATGTTGACACCATGAAACCAAAGAAAAATTTGGGCTTTGGGGAAGAAGCTATAATTTACCTACCGGTACATAAGCCTATTAGAATTTAACAAGTTGAACATGACTTATATGAATTTTCTTATAAACCTTTGGGCAAATTCATTTGTGTTGCATTAATAGGGTTGAAAAAACAAGCAAATAATTAAATATATGGAGGGAGATGAAGCCTCCCCTTGAACAAACTTTTAAAGGTCTGTCACAAGCGCAAAATTCCCACATAAATTTTCATGTCTATGTGGCGTTTAGAAGCTCTCTAAAATAGTCTACACCTTCCCCTATGAGATGGCAACAACATGCATGCAAGGCAATACATGAGGTTTATAGGGCACCAACCCCAACATGTATTTTATTAACTTACTAAATAAGAATATAAGACTTTAGCCAAACTTCCATAATAGCTTCGGTAAGTTCAAATTTCCCTCATGATCTCCTTGTCTATATCCCTCTCAAGATTTTCTCTAGCCTTTCCTATTTATAAAGTGGCACCACCACTCCTTGTTAGACTAGAAGTGCTACTAGTTATACTAGGAATTTTCCTAATAAGTTGTGCCAGTAACCACTCCTACTTGGACTTTAAATTCTAGTCCTACTTAGACTACAATTATGTTAGGCATCAAGACTTCTACTTAGGCTTGATTTGCAGTCCCACTTCAAGTCCAACTCCTCATGCTTCTATCACATGCATCTATCTATATGGCTCGTGTGTAGGATAAGCCCTCTTTTGGCTTGTACATCTAGATTGCGTTTGTGCTAGGGCAACATGCTCTTGCATCCACCTTGTTGCTATTGCAACTCCATGCCTTACCCAAGCCCTCTTTTTAGTGCGATAACATGTCATGGCATTGCACCCATGACTCCCCATGCTTAAGTCATTACATCCTTATGTATTGCATCTAAGTTGGCATCATTGCCCCACATTGATATGCCCATTCAAGTCTCTCTTGGTGCTATACTTACCATGGCATTGCACCCATGGCTCACCAAGTCATCTCCTTGCACAAGGCATTGCGCCCTTGTACCATCTTCTTGTTGTTATTGGTCACTCATGACGCCAAGGTGTCACCCCATGAGGCCTTAGGATCGCATGGTCCATGTCAAGGGGCTAACAAACCATTCCAACCTGATGTAGTTGATGCCCTCATTAACTTAGACCGTGGATAGGCTTGGACTACCTTTTCAAATTTCCATAGCATCACATCTCATTCTAAACTAGCTTTTAATTCAAGACTATCCTTCTACTAAACTAGAAAATCAATTCTTCAATTTTTCCTGCTCATTCCCGTAGTTTAATGATCCAATATCTTCTCTACCTCATAATCAAATTGCTTTCTAATCACTCACCTTGCCTATATCCTTCTCAAGACTAGGTTTTCATGATAAGGCTTTAAGAAGCTCACATGGATTGTGAGGTGTACCTTTAGGTTGTTCGGTAACTTCAATTTATAAGCTACCTATCCCCCGCTGCATCACTTTGAAAGGTTCGTCATATTTGGGAATCAACCCCCTCTACATAGTCTTGTTGCTAATTTTCTTCAATATATGAGGGGTTAATTTTAGAAATACCTTATCCCCAATCTAAAATTCTAAGGGTCTTCGGCCCTTGTCTGCATACTTTTTCATTCTTCTAGATGCCTTCTCTAAGCTCTCATGAGCTTCATCGAGCATCTATTGCCAAGACCTTGCAAATCTATAAGTTGCAGGAAAATTACCACCAAAATTTTGCTTAGACACCTCCAATTGCATATCTTTGACAACATTTCCTAGATAAAATATTTATTAATTGGAATTGTGTGAAGAAGGAGAATTTTTATGAAAATAGTTTTTTTTTTTAAAATTTGAGAATGGACATTTTATCAAAATTCATTTTTCAATAAAATACTCTCATAAGAATTTTGAATTTTGCATATATACATTATCCTGTAACATTGGATTTCCAATTGGGAAATAAATGTTTTTGAAAATTCTCTAAGAAGATAATTTATTCATCAAGATGGCATTAAGTTGTTACCAAAAAGATATTTAGTGATTTGATGGAAATAAATTTCTTTCACAACATTTCCTAGAAAAAATATTTATTAATTGGAATTGTGTGAATGATGAGAAATTTTATGAAAATAGTTTTTTAAAATTTTTTTTAATTTTTTAGTTAAGTAATTAATTTTTACATTTGAGAATGAACATTTTATCAAAATTCATCTTTTTAATAAAATACTCTCATAGGAATTTTGAATTTTGCATATTGACATTATCCTGTAACTTTGGATTTCTAATTAGGAAATAAATATTTTTGAAAATTCTCAAAGAAGATAATTTATTCATCAAGATAATTATTAATGCTTTAAAAGCTCTTTTTCAAAGGGTTAAGTGGGAGAGGGCCATAGGCAAGCCCATAGCCTCCAAGATTGAGCCCATCTTGATTTTGAGTGCATCATCATTCTAAAGATGGGGCGGCTAAAGGAATCAAGATATATGAACTATCCTTTATGGACAAAACTATATATGTTTGTAGTGGGAGTGGTCAATCCTAAAGATGAAACTCTTCACTTGGTAACATTGATGTAAGGATCTTGGTTACACATTTAACTTAGACATGAAGTAGTAGTATCACCTAAAGTGGTCACACTTGCATGGGGTAAGGGCTAAACAAAAAGGGTATGTTGATAAATGTCTTAGGATAACTTTTAAATTTTAAGGCAAGTTGATCAATTATAGAGGGTCTCTACCCTAGTAATAAGAGTCATGACCTGCCTAAAGAAGGTTTGATTCTTATAATACTAGGATACTTTGCAAAAAGACATGTAGTTTAAGAGCACTATATTTTTGCTAAATTACTTACCAACTTGCATTGAATGTTCAGTTCTTTTTATTAATGCATGAAATTATTATATTTGTTACAAATATAATGTCTTTAACCTATCACCTCTTATTTCATATTTAAATTGTACTTAATTATAGATTGAAAATAATCTGGATATAGTATTAATTACATAGAAGCTTATTTAGGTAGAGTTTGTTGTTTCCTTTGAACAAACTTGTCATAAAGTAAGAGAAGCATATCAAAGGTGGCATAAGATGGATGAAAAGACTAAGTCTCCCATACTTGGGTCTTTAGATAATGTGTTGCAAAAGCAACACATGTCTATTGCCATGGTTTATGATATTCTCTTTAAAGTTGCAAGGGTTATTTGGTGATAAGGACAAGTCAACTAGACAAGTTGTCCTTAAGACTATTATGAACACTAAGATTCATGTTATCTTCGAGATCTCACCAGATTCCTTTGGGATGGTTAAGTGACCAATCTTTTTTGTTGTACCAAAATGCTCAAGCCTAATATGTAGTAGCTCCGATAAGAAAAATCAAAGAAAAAACCACTATGACTTTTGTAGTATTTCAAGTATCATCCTCAAGGATTGGATTTATAGGATTTGTTAATACTAAGGTAAATGAATTGCTTTTGTTTGAATCCTAAAGTGGAAAACAATATGCAAATAAAGTCAAACTAAGCAAAAGAAATTAAATTAATAACAAAATGAATATTGATTTTACATTTGATTTATTAAAGTTTGAGGTTTTCCACAATTCAACTTAGGGTATAAAAATTAGAAAAAACAAGGGTCTTTTAAGCAAAGTGATCTTAGGGTTTTAAGGTCTTTGGCCGTTCGCGATCAACTTGAGTTCTATAACTCAAATATGCATTTGAAACCTAATTTTTCCTTTTTAAAATAGATTCCTAAAACCATTAAATGAATGAGATTGATTACTGGTTTAAGATTTGACGTTTTAACTCTTCCTACTCCTTATAGCTTTTTTTTGGGGCAAATAACGATAGGGAAGACCGAGATAACTAATGATCAAGAGTTACCAAGAATCACTAGTATCAAGTAATAACCTACCGTATCATTCCCTAAACTAACTCACAAGGATAGGATAAAAATTTGATAAATTGTCACCCAACCCAATAATTAATCTCATTGTTATAATTATTTACCCATTGTTCCTATAAGCTTCTAGCCCTTAGATTTTCATGCTTCAAGCCCCAAGTTGGATTTTTAGCCTCTCATGGGATGATGTCACATTCACAATCCATAATAGGGTAAAAATCCATAATTTGAATCAAAAGATACTAAAAACAATACATTTAATAAAGAAAAAAAAAACCCAAAGTTCTCATCTTCTTCCATATCTAATGTCAAACTTTCTAGAAAAAGATCCAAGATACCTAAACCCTAGAACTAAGAGAGTTTAAATAATATCATCAATTACCTAACATGTGGCACACTCTCATTGGCCACTTATTACAAAATAATTACTTAAATTAAAATGACTAAAAAATAATAAAATGGTGATTTCTAGCCGTGTGGGGCCCATTCAAGGTAGATGAAGTGCCTTTGAAGCATTTCTTGAGGTAGAGGATGTGAACATCAAAGTGGCAGTGGGTGAATTTGAAACTGAGGTCATTTAGAATTGGATTTTGAATTCATAAGTTGGATTTCAAAATCATTTTGAAATGACCCTTCAACTTTGTGCAGTTGTATTCAAATTGTCATAACTTCTTCATTTTAGCTCCGATTTGCACACCGTTTGAAGAGTTGGACTCCTGACTTCCCAAGATTCAAAATGATATATAGTATGTACAAAATAGAATTCGAAAAATACTCCAAATTTTTCCTCAAATTCGGAGTACATGTTACCACCAGATTTTGAGTTCTTAATTTCCGTACAACTTGATGAATCTTGCTTCAAGCCTCATTTCCCATGTTTTCTTGCCTTCTTTCTTACTCTATAATGGTCATTTCTCATCTCCTAATCTTGTGATATCCTTGTCTTGCCTTTCCCCTTTCTTGATCTTTCAAAATCTAAAGTGATTCAACTTTCACCCTTTTCTTCCCTTGAACCTGAGATAAATCTCTAAAATAAAAGTTAAACTCATGGCTAGGGTCTTAGCATTGATTTAGGTCAAGTTGGGTGATTTGATTGTCCTTTGGTGCACAAATCATATCAAATATGTGACATTAGAGTAAATAATTTAGCTCCAATAAGTAAGAATAAGAAGATTGTCAAAGAGTGGAAGAGTGTTCATATGGAAGTCGAGGTTCTTCAGGCTCTTCTACCAAGAAGAAGAATAACTACATCAAATAAGGAAAGTTCAAGAAAAGAATGAGATAATAAACTCATGGGTAGTAATTCCTTTGTGGCCTTTTAGGACATTAAAAAGGGAATGCTTGGAGTGCCTAAGAATAGATAAGGACACATCATGTTCTCATTATTGAATACATAATCGTGGATCTCACCAATTGTGGTGGATAAGTTCCAGGCCCACTATCTATAGTTCTTTATACAGTTTTCAACAAGTGAGAAGGTCACATGATGGGATTGTACTTACCTTAGCTTTAGTTACAAGGTTAGTTGTTCAAGTTAGTAAGAGATATTACCTATTTTATGTGAGACTCCATTATCACTTTGCCAAGTAATGAGAATAATGAGATCTCACTAAAAAAAAGAACCTAGCACTAGTCAAACATTTGACTTCTAATGCCTTAGCCATATTAATCTAAATAAGATCCAAAGACTATTTAAGTCTGGACCTTCTTCTTCCAGAGAATCTTTCAGTTTGTGAATCCTATGTAGATGGTAAAATGACCAAGAAGCCACTTTATTTTTAGAGGACATGGAACCAAGAAATTTTTGTAGTTAGTGCATATTGATGTGTATGAATCTTTTTGTGTTTATGCATGGAAAGTATGGGTATTTGATTATTTTACTGATAAATACTCTAGGTTTGGATACGTAGATAGGAAATCTGATGCCTTGAATACAATCATTGAATTTTAAGTAGAATCGAATAACTTATTAGGCAAACATATCAAGGCACTTTGATTAAATCAAGGTAGTGTGTCTAGTAAGTTTGATTCCTTCTATAAGGAGCACATGATAATATCTCAATTATGTGCACTAGGGTGTCCATTAAATGGAGTAATGGAAATAAGATATCAAACTTTGAGACATAGACTAATTGATGATTGATTTCTCATTACTTCCCATAATCTTTAGGGATATATCTTAGAGATTATGTAATACCTCTTTTTGTAAAGAGGTGTATTAGTTTGTAGCATACCCAAGAGAATTTCAGGATTATTACTTTATAATCAAGATTATTAGGAGGTGTTTGTTGCTACAAATACCAAATTTCTGATTAAGACTATATGATATATAATAAGGCAAACAATGATATAGATTGGAGAATACTATAAGATAGTCCCACTATACATAAGATACTATGGATCCAATACCTGCTTCTAGTACATTGATGCCTCGTCGTAGTGGGAGGGTTGTTATACAACCAAACTGATTCATGTATTTGGGATGGTATTTTGAGCTATTCTAGAGGAACATGAGATCGATCCCATAAATTACAATGAAGCAATGAGCGATGTGAATGCACATTTTTAGCAAAAGTCTATGGAGGTAGAGTTAGAATTCTTATGATTCTAATGTAGTCTGGGTTCTTGTAGAAGGATTTGAAGGGATAAAACCCATGGGTGTAAGTTGGTCTACAAGAGAAACAAAGGAGTAGATATAAAAGTTGAGATTTATATGGCTAGGTTATAGCTAAAGGTTATAATTTGAAACATTATTTCAACTATAGGAAACCTTTTCACTAGTAGCCATACTTAAATCCATTAAAGTACTCCTATTTGTTGTAGTGTATCTCATTTATGAGATATTACAATAAGATGTCAAGATAGTGTTCTTAAATAATTATCTTGATATTAGGATCTATATGATGTAGCAAGATATTTTCATATCAAAGGGCCTTGTGTGTACAAGAAACTGCAGGAAAGCATGCTGGTGTTCTAAGACCCTATAGGTAGATGACAATCTACTCATTGAGAATGATGTGGAGATATTTTCATCAATTAAGATCTGGTTGTCTACTTGGTTTTAGATGGAAATCTAGAAGGGGCATAATATATTCTTGGGTTTGAAGTCCTTAGGGATTATAAGAATAGGACAATTGTGTTATGTTAAACATATACTAAAGTATCTTTTGAGAAAAAGGATTATCTATTTGTGCTCCAAAAGTGTTGCAATAGTTTAAAAGCTGATGTGATGTTGACACAATGCCTTCTATAGAGAACTTAGTGGATTCCTCCACCAAGACATTGACAGGAGAGTCTTTGTTGCTCACAAGGATAACATAAGTTTTAGATGAGTATCTAGTATGCTTTATAGGCATGATGCTTTGAGGGCTAGTGGGAAAATGTTAGGATAGAGCCCTTAAAAGCATGACTAATGTAATAAATTTGGAATTCATTATTTATTTAATAATGTTCCAATTTCACTTTTATCTATCCTTATTCCATGTATTATACTTTATTAGCATTCTTGTCTACATTTTTTGCATTGTACGTGACGTAGGTGCATTAGAAGTTACACGAAAGATCCAAATCATGGGTTCCTTATAATAGTTGACTTGTTTACAGTCGGTCCATGGGTTTAGGCAACCCATTAGAGGTTGTAGTGCACTACCTCCTAATTGGAGATGGCTAGTCTTAGGTATCAGGATGGTTTCCCATGGTGAGTGAACTAGTGTGTATAATTACACATTGGACATGACATACAGTGAGACATGACTTAAGGCTATCAAGTAGCCATGACCTCACTAAGCTGTTTCATTTTATTGTCTTTCCACCTTAAGAGAATATTGAACTTGTACTAAAGTTAGTAGTGACTTTGACCTATGGGTGAAATCGTAAGCTAATCATATATTCCCTGTGGATTGGGTTACTATTGATGGAAGTTGGTAGCAATAAGTATTATCAATAGAGGCACCATGATATCTCATGGGATTGAGATAGTGTGTCCCCTTAGGTGATTTTAAGGAAGTATGTTCATGGAAACTATGGCCATAGTAGTTCGTTAAGTGGAACTTGACATAGGCTCTTTGAGAGTTAAGACATGTCAATTGAATACATAATATGAGGATCTGTAACTCAATGATAGTAGAGGTAGTCTTGAAAGGTCTGATAGCTTTCACTTTGTTAGACTACAAACACCGGTTCATGGAGATTGAACACAATGGATATCAGGTCACGAACTCCGAGTACATAGTGTCTCATTGTTATTTACATAGGATACTTGGGGGTTTAGTTGATTGTCTATAGTGGGATATCAAGCAACTTCATAATTGGATTCTAAGGGAGCTAGTACTTCTATGGGTCCCAAGGGTCCACGTTTTGAGCTCATATACCTTGTTGGCACGGATTCTAAAGGTCGGATTGGCTCTAGGTTCACTTTTGTGCATAAGTGCGTTTTGGTAATTACACAAGGTTGTACACGGGTAAGTGAATGAGGTCTTTGGATTGGGCTAATTGATTAATTAGTAGGCCTTATTGGGTTAATTAATTAATTAAGACCCATTTTGGGTTAGATTAAGTGACCTAAGCCTATGTGGGCTCAAGTCACTTAAGCCCAATTAGGAACCCTATAAATACCTTATAGGGGTTAGGTTTTTATAACTTTTTGTCTTCCACCATTCAAAGAGAAAGAGAGTCATATCCCTTGCCCTCTTTTCCTCCCCACCAAGAAGTGTGCCCAGAACAAGATTGAGTCATCGAGTAGAAGATTGTGGATTTACGAGACTTCCAACAAATTCAAGGTTATTTTCAACAGTTAGAATTTAAGGTTTGGGAACATTCAAAGCTAAAGGTTAGTAATTTAACCCTAAAAGATAATTTTTTTTAAAAAAAATTGGTATTGCTTTCGATGCTTAGATCTAAAATGCTAACAAAAATATCAACAAAAAATCGATTAAATGCTAAAAAAATTGGTAGAACTTCTAATAAATTATCAATATATCGATATTTTTGCCTTATATATCGTTTTGAGGTCCACTATGTTGGGATTGAGCCCTAAAAAAACAAGATATGATGTAAAAAAGTTAGACTTAACCATCCTCTTGTTATCCTTTTGGTGTATTGACATTGATTTGAGTATTTAGTCCATGTCTTTTACATTGTACGTAACTTGAGTGCATTATGAGTTGCACAGAAGATACAACTCATGGGTTCCTTGTAAGTAGATAAGTTGTTGGTTCATGGATTTGGGCAGTCTAGTAGAGACTATAGTGCACCAACTCCTAATTAGAGAGATGACTTGTCTTGGTCGTCAGGATGGGTTTCCCATGGTGAGTGCACTAGTGTGTGTGATGCACAATGGAAAGGACATATGGTAAATCATGATGCAAGGCTATCAATTATCATGATTCACCAAGCTACTATACTACATGGACTCTCAACCTTAAAAAAGATACTTGAGTCTATGCCAAAAATTAATAGGAGGCTTTGACCTTTGGATGAGACCCTAAAGTGCTCATATATCCTTATGGACTAGGTCACTGTTGATGGAGGCTAGTGACAACAAGTATTCTCAACATAGGCACCATGATATCTCATGTGAAGGGAAAAACCCAAATCTCTCCATTTCCCAAGCCCGAATCAGGTTAGGAATAGGCATAACTATCTTAGGCTTTTTCTAAATCCTATGAACAACAGAAAAATAACATTTTTAAACTTTGAAGGGATTTAGAAAGTGCTAACGAAAACCATACCTCAGATTTAGATGTTCTTGAATCAAATCCACATGGTGAAGATGAAGAACGAAATTGAAGAAATCTCATAAACCAAAAGTCTTTTGCCTGATGACTCCAGCCTTGATCTTGACACACTTCCAATGAGGATGGAAAGAAGAGTGGACACTATGACTCTCTCTCTTTGTGGAGATGGAAGACGACTCTCTAGAAAAAGTTATGAGAACCCCTAACCCCTAAGGGGGTATTTATAAGGTTTCCTACTAGGCTTAAGTGACTTGAGGTCATTAAGGGCTTGGGTCACTTAATGTAGCCCAAAACGGGTCCTAATTGATTAATTAACCTAATAGGGCTACTAATTAATCAATTCACTCAATCTAGAGACCTTGTTCACTTGCCCCTATGGAACCTTATGAAATTACCAAAACACCTTTATGCATAAAAGTGAACCTAGAGCCAATCCAACACTCATAACCCATGTTAATAAGGTATATGAGCTCAAAGCAGAGACCACTAGGACCCATAGGAATATTGGCTCCCTCATAATCCAATTCTAAAGTTGGTTCAACATCACACTACAGAGAATCAACTAAACTCTAGTATCCTATGTAAATAACAATGAGACACCAAGTGTTTGGGTTTATGACCTACTATCCATTGTGTTCAGTCTCCCCATGAACTGGTGTTTGTAGTCTAATAAGATGAAAGCTATCAGCCTTTCAAGACTACCTCTACCATCCTTGAGTTATAGATCCTCCTATTGTGTATTCAACTAATATGTCTTAACTCTTAAAGAGCCTATGTCAAGTTCCATTTAAGGAACTACTATGACCATAGTTTCATGAACACACCTCTTTAGGATCACCCAAGGGCACTCATTGTCTCAATCTTATGAGATATCATGGTGCCTCTATTGAGAATACTTATTGCTATTAACTTCCATCAATAATGACCCAATCCATAGGGAATATATGATTAGTTTAATATTTCACCCGTAGGTCAAAGCTAACTTTAGCACAAGCTCAATATTCTCTCAAGGTTGAGAGACAACATAATGAAACGACTTGGGGAGTTCATGACTACTTGATAGCCTTAAGTCATGAATCACCATAGGTCCTATCTAATGTGTAACCATACACACTAGTGCACTCACCATGAGAAACCTGTCTCAATAACTGAGACTAACCATCCCTCAAATTAGGAAGTAGTGCACTACAAACTCTAATGGGTTGCCTATACCCATGAACTAGTTGTGAACAAGGCATCTATTTGCAAGGAACCCATAACTTAGATCTTTTGTGCAACTACTAATGCACCTAAGTCATGTACAATGCAAAAGATGCAAACAAGAATGCTCATAAAGTATAGTGCATGGAATAAGGATAGATAAAAATGAAATTAAAACATCATTAAATGAATAACGAATTCCAAATTTATTACATCATGTCATGGTTTTAAGGGCTCTATCCTATCATCATGGGATTGAGACAATGTGTCCCCTTGGGTGATCTAAAGGACATGTGATCATGAAATCTATGGCCACAGTAATTCCTTTAGTGGAATTTGACATATGCTCATTGGAGGTAGAGTATGTTAGTTGATCACATAATAAGTGGGATCTGTAACTCAAGGATTTAAGAGATAATCTTGATAGGTGATAGCACTACCTTGTTATATTACCGACACTAGTTCATAGGAGTCTACATGTGGTGGATAATAGGTCACTGACCCAAGCACTTAGTGTCCTGTTGTTATTTATATAGGGTATTAGAGTTTAGTTGATTCTCTGTAACGGGATGTTTAATCAACTTCAAAATTGGATTTTTAATATTCATATATCCTAATGGCTTTGTGCATAAGAGCATTTTAGTAATTATGTAAGATTTCCCAGGGATAAGTGAGCAAGGTCTCTGATTGGGCCAATTGATTAATTAGATAACCCTATTGGGTTAATTAATCAATTATGACCCATTTGAGGCTGCATTAAGTGGCCCAAGCCCATATGGGCTCTTGTCACTTAAACCCGATTAAGATCCCTATAAATACCCCCTAGGGGTTAGTATTTCTATAACTTTTATCTTCCACCATCTAGAGAAAAAGAGAGTCATAGCCTCCACCCTCATTTCCTCTCCACTGAAAGCGGGCTAAGAACAAGGTTGAGTCATCAAAAGGAAGATTTTGGGTTTACGAGACTTTCAACAACTTCAAGATCATTTTCAACACTTGGAATTTAAGGTTTGGAAACATTCAAACCTAAAGGTTAGTACTTTAACTCTAAAAGATCAGTTTTTTTTAAAAAAAAAATTAGTATTACTTCTGTTGCTTAGATCTAAGATGCCAACACACCAAAACTCGATATATCGTCGAAATATCACAACATTTTAATCCTTGTTTGTATCTCTAGCTTTCTTGAAACTCTCTTGAAAGACCAAAGGTAACTCTATCCTTAACTTAGTCTCTCAACATCAAAACTTTCTTTGTTTTTTTTTTTTTAATGATTCTTTCTCTCACAAATCATGGTCTAACTATTAAAAAAAAACTAAATAAATAATTAAAAAAGTTGAAAGAGTACTCATTTTTTTCTCATTCAAGATATTATCAGTTCGTAAATTTAATATAAATTAAGAAAAAAATTTCACAATATGCAATGGCTAAGTTCATTTATTTATTTTATTAGGATTAAATTTTGTTTCAGTTACAAAAAAATTGATTAAAGTTATGTTTTTAGTTAGAATGTTTGTATGAATGTAACCATCGTTAAGTTTCATTTATGAAATCGTGAGATATTAAGGTTAAAGCCCCGATTCTTCAACTAATTGAGTGTGATTCAAGGTTTTAATTAAAGAACCTATTAAAAATCAACATATTTAAAATAAAAAAAAAAAATCCAACAACACTAACTAAAATCTTACTCATGACAACTTTTTATTCAACCTCATCTTCAATATTATTGAACTTCATATGAAATCCTTAATGAAGAACAAAGAGAAAAATGAAAGATGAGAAGAATATTAGAGAAGAAAGATATATACAAGAACTTCACTCTATAATTTTTTTTACATGGGTAAGACTTTTCATATTCAGGAGGTAGTAGAAACGAGTGGAAAATGGACAGGAAGTGAGAGAGAATTGGTGTTTTAAAGGGTTTAAAGAAGGATAAAAATGTCTCTAATGGGTCATTTCCATAAAGAATAAAGATGATGAGGTGGGGGAAGGTCATTTTTTCTGATTTCAAACTTATTTTAATCCTTTTAACCAAATATCCCTCTCTCTTTCTTTGCCTGGGAAGTCTTACAAGGGTTGGGTTTCAATTTTTTGGAAGATGTGTATTTATACACATATAAGTAGTTATCAATTTGTTTTAGAAAATACAAATGAGGATCAAAATCGTAGCATATCTATTAATTAATAATAAATCATATTTAGGTTGAACACATTTTATACCCAATGTTTTTGTGGACCCACATTTTTCACGTGCACTCCTACTTGTTAGCGAGACTCACTTTTTAAGGGTGAAAAATTAGTTTAGTAAAATCAGAGTCCCCATTTATTTTATTTTATTTTATTTTAAAATGAAAAATAAAACAAGAAATAAAAACCCTAATAAAATGTGACTCCATAGTTTTGGAAAAACATGTCTTCAAAAAGCCCGAGTCTAAGTCTAGGAATTAGGTTACCTATCGAGAAGGTACCTCAAAGAGGTAGAACTCCTCTAAGCCCTAAAGAGGTCTCTACTGGCTAAGTTAAGGGAAATATGGTAATTAATCAATTAATTATGGATACTTAGATAAGCTAAGGTGATTTCAAAATTAACGTGCCAAACAAGAAAGCCAATCACAATCATAAAGAAGAGTTAGGGTGTGTACCTGGATTGCTTCTTAGGCATTATCACAAGACGTCAAAGTTAGTTTAACAATATAATACTACATACCTCATGCATTCAATCCCTTCAAATAATCAAGCAATAAATCAAAGCAATCAAGACAATATCAAACACGAGAGTATTCAAAAACAAAGTTTGCATATTTACATAATTAAAAAAGAGAAAGGGTGTATAGGATGTACATGGATAACATGCATAACTTACAACGCGCTTGCATGTGGCTAGAGAAGCTTAGCACACAAGTAATAACAAATAACTATGACAATAAACCCTAATATACATGGTATATATAAAACTCAAATGAAATGGCATGAGCCTAAAGAAACAACAACTATCACATAGGACATGCATATGAACTCATTGTTAAATTTAAACCAATGCTCTAGATAGTTATAAGTATCAAAGTTAGTAACTAAGACAAAAACATGCAGTAAGGGGGAAAATAGTTGCATTCAATTTAAAAATCCTAAACAAATATCTAAAAACATTATTTTGTCATAAAAAAATCAAACAACATCCTCATTTTGTCTATATTAGAGAATAAAATCCAAAACCAAGTTAGGATATGTCAAAAAATACTAGGTTAAAATATAAGTTAAACACTATACAAAAGTTCTAGCATGTTGTCAGAATAGAAGTTTTCACAAAAAAAAAAATGATAAACAAATATCTAGAATGCAAATTAAATTGAAAAAAATTCCAAAAAACATCTACTACATGTCTAGTCTATCATCCACATGGCCAAGTAATCATTTAACTAACAAATTTAAACAAAAATTCCTAAAAGCTCCAGAAGGTCCAAAACTAGGCAGAAAAATAATGATATGCATATACCGAATTAAAAAAAAACATGCAGATGTCTCCTAAATCATACAAAAAATCATACACTTCATTTAAAGTGTTTGAATTACACAAAAAATAAAGCCAGGGTTAAAGAGCACTCAAAATTATTTTTAAAACACTCAAACTCATTAGTTGTCCAAAATCAATCATGTACAGTAGATACAACTTTAAAATGATAGAAGCTAATTTTAAAATAAAAAAAATATAAGAAACAAAATACCAAGCAAAACAAAAGAATTCCCCTCATTTGTGAATCCATTCTGGTTCCTATATCCCTTAAAAAAAAAATTATGGTTCCTCTATCCCCTCAAAAAACATTTTGGTGCTTATATCCCCTCAAACAAGTGATAACAAAATAAAAATAAACAAGTGATTGATAATAACAAAAAATAAAAATAAAATAAAAATAAAATATGAATAAATAAATAATTGAGCTCTGCAAGCCATGCAAGCCATGCAACCATGCAAGTCATACAAGTAATGCTAAGAATGCCTAATGGGTCAAGTGGGCCTAAGTGACCTAGGTGGGCCTAATGAGTCTTAAGAGGGGTAGGGGTATCCAAATGGGTCTAAGTAACCTAAATGGGCTTAAGTGAACATAGATGGGCTTAAGGTGGTGCCTAATGGGTCAAGTGTGCCTAAGTGGGCTTTAGTGACTTAGGTGGGCCTAATGAGTCTTAATGGGCCTAGGTGGTGCCTAATGGGTCTGATAACCTAAATGGTGTCTAAGTGCCTAGGATGATTAGAACAGTGCTTAAGTGACATAGGGTAATCGGGAAATTGTCTAAATGACCTAAACATGCCTAAGTATGTTATCCTAAAGGTGTACCAAAAAGAGCTATCCTAAAAAAAATAAAAAATAAAAATAAAAATCCTAAGTCTAATTCAAGGCTGCCAAGGGTCACAATGAGGGGCTAGATAAATCCTCATCCATAGTCTCTAAAGTGGCTCAAAAAAAGGTAAGGTGTATGAGTAGTAATGGGCCACTAGGAATTTGCTATGAAGTATTGAATGAACACTTAATAGGATATGTGCTAAGAGGACAAAATGAAGAGTCTACAATTTTGCATTTGTTTTATTTTATCCACTTATATTCAAAATCCAACCTCCAACTTGTTAAAGAAGTAACACTTTACTCCTTAAACTTGTTAAATAGCAATATTTTATTCTCTTCAAGGTGGAGAAATAGATTGTTAAGGGTGAAATATAAAAAAATAAATAAATAATCCATTTGTTCACAATCGCATGAAAAAAATCATAAGAAGTATGCAAACATAATAAAAAATCAAAATTGGTGGTTGCCATATTTTAAATACATTTAGGAAATACTACCCAAGGCTATCAATTCAAAATTGGTTTTACCTAAATTCAAACCAATGTTCAAACAAGAATGTGGAAAAAAAAAAAAAAAAAAAACCTTTTTACAATTTAAAAATGGTTTGCAAATGATATTGAATTGTTGCTTTCTGACAAGTTTGAATGGGTAAAATGATGGATTTCAAATATAAGAGACCAAAAAGTAAAACAAGCAAAAGGTTGAAGGTATGTATTAAGTATATTTTACCTACCATTTTTTAAAAAGGTGGTTACCCTTTTTCTTAAGAGATATATCAATTTATAGGATATATAAGAGGATTTTTGGGTTATTACCTTTATAGTTAGGATCATCAAAAGATATTTGTTAACATAAATGTCAAATTTTTTATGAAGACTATATGATAAGGAATAAGGCAAAGAATAATATAGATTGGAAGATATTAGAAGATAGTACCACATTGCATAGGATACAATAGATCTAGAGGATTAAAGGCATACCGTTCCTATGATTTCAAGTACACCAGTGCCTCATCTTAATGGGAAGTTTATATGTCATAGATTATGATGAAGCATTGAGCAGTGTTTATGCTCACTTAATGAGCTTTAAAGAGGTAGTTAGAATCTTTGTATTCTAACATAGTTTGAGTTCCTGTAGAAGCACCTAAAGGGATAAAACTCATAGGTGTAAGTTGGTCTACAAGAGGAACACAGGAGTAGATGGAAAGCTTGAGTTTTATGTGGCTAAGACTATAGCTAAAGGTTATAGTTTAAAACTTTGTTTCAACTATGGAAAACCTTTTCAACAATGATCATACTCAAATCTATCAGATTACTCTTATCTATTGCAGTGTGTCTCATTTATGAGATATAGCAACCAAACATTTTCATAACAATGGGCCTTGTGTGTACATGAAAGCACAAGGAAGTGTAGTAATGCTCTAAGATCTTGTAGGTAGATGACAATATACTCATTGGATATGATTAAGGATATATTCATCTGTCAAGATCTAGTTGTTTACTCAGTTCTAGATAAAAATCTAGAGGAAGGCGCAATATATTCTTAGGGTTAAGGTCCTTTAGAATTGTAGGAATAGGAAAAATTATGCCATGTCATCTACATTGATGAGCATTTGGTCAAGTATATGATGTAAAACTCTAAGAAAGGTTTATTACTTTTTGGATTTAGAGTTATTTTCCTTAAGATCAATGTCCTTGGACATTTGTGGAAAGAGATTGCATTAAGATGTTATCTAATGCCTCTATAATGAATAGCCTTAAGCATACACTACTACAAAAATTGAAATTAATGACGCTTTATTTTATGACGCTTTCTAAAAGCGTCATTATTGAGGGTATACAATGACGCTTATAAGAAGTGTCATAGTTGTATTATTTATCTTGATACTTATTATAAGTGTCATTATTTGATGTCATCTTTTTCCTTATAACTGTGTATATAATGACGCTTATAAGAAGCGTCATAGTTTTATTATTTACCTTGACACTTATTATAAGCATCATTATTTGATGGGTATGTAATGATGTTCCTAAGAAGTGTCATAGTTGTATTGACTTTTAAAATTTTTGTTTTCAAGTTAACTTATACAAATTTTGATATTAGAATTTTATTCTATAAATTAATTATGGTAAATTGACATTAATATTAATGACATAAAGTTGCTACATTAAGGTTTTTTTAAAAAAATTTGGATATAAATAAAATAAAATCCTAATAAATTATTTTTTTATTGTTTGATATTAATTTTTTTATAGTTTGTATCAATACAATCTATTTTCATAAACTATTTTTCATTTTTATTAAATTAGAAATTATCTTATATTTCATTTAAAAATAATAAAAATAATTTGTTAATTTATTTGTGGACCACAAAAAAGTGGCCTATTTTGAGCACTTGTTCGAGCCTTGGGCCACATTTATTGGGTTTAACCCTTTTATTTGAGAAGGTTTTATAGTTAATGAATATAAATTTGAAATTATTTAACTAAAATGAAATAAATTAATATTTAAATTAATTTAATGATGATTAGAGTCACAATAAAACTAAATGCAATAAGAATATTTATAAAAACTTTCTAATATTTATGGGAATTAAGCTCATTCTATTAAATTAGTTTTTTTTTAAAATATCAATATTCAAATTAAACCAACATCAACCTAAAATATCAAATAATTAAACAATATAAATTCATTATGAGTTCAATATATAAAAATTATTATTGGATGATGAAATAAAGAATACTATTTTAATTTATTGAAAAAGGACATGCATGGTATTTTAGAATTTGTTATAAAGTCTCCATTGAAAACCCTAACTTTTGGAAGACAAGAAAGAAGGGAGAGAGCCACCGTTTTTAGTGAGAAAGAAGAGAAGAAAGAAAAATGCAAGTTTTTCTCATCATGCCCAGATTTCATCAAAGGTCTGATCCCACTTTGTCCGTGGTCCGATCGAGCTGAAATTTGGAGGAGAGTTTCGTGACTCATTTATCTTCAATCTGAACGGTGAAGATCGGATTTGGAGTTTCGGAAAGTCATTAGAAAGAAAGAGGAGAAGAGAGAAAAACGTAGGTTTTTCTCATCATGCCCAGATTTCATCAAATGTCCGATCCTGCTTCGTCCGTGGTCCGATCGAGTTGAAATTTGAAGGAGAGGTTCGTGGCTCATGTATCTTCAATATGAACGGTGGAGATCGGATTTGGAGTTTCGGACAATCATTAGAGAGAAAGAGGAGAAGAGAGAAAAACGTAGGTTTTTCTCATCATGCCCAGATTTCATCAAATGTCCGATCCCGCTTCGTCCGTGGTCCGATCGAGTTGAAATTTGAAGGAGAGGTTCGTGGCTCATGTATCTTCAATATGAACGGTGGAGATCGGATTTGGAGTTTCAGACAGTCATTAGAGAGAAAGAGGAGAAGAGAGAAAAACAGTGGTTTTTTACATCATGCCCAGATTTCATCAAATGCCTGATGCCGCTTTTTTCATGGTCTGATTGAGCTGAAATTTGGAGGAGAGGTTCATAAGTCATTAATCTTAAATTTGAACGGTGAAGATCGGATTTAGAGTTTTGGAAAGTCATCTTTCAGCCAAAAACAAAACCTTTATTTTATCAAAGATGGCGCTTCCTGAAAGTGTCATTGTTGCCTAAGACATACAATGATAGAGGCGAAAAGGACGCTTTAGAGAAGCGTCATCTGTTACCTTTCTTGACGCTTAAAAAACGTCATTGTTTCCCATTTTTCTTGTAGTGATACAATGTTATGTGCTAAACTAGATATTTGCTTTGTTGTAGGAATAATGAGTGGATATTAGTTCATTTTTTTATTAGAGCTTTGGGCAAATGTCAAACATATACTCTAGTATCCTTAGAGAGCAAAGGATTATATGTTTGTGAGTCTTTGTACCAAGAAATTGGACTTTCAGTCTGATGAGGACTCTCGCATGTCTACCTCTGGGAATGTGTACACTCTTAAGTGGTTTTTGTTACTTCTATAGCAACAAAGGAAGCCTTTTGGCTTATGGGTATTTCCATTGGCAATAATGTTTAAGATACTGTTATCTGGGATGGTGGCATAGTCCAAAGAACTAAAGTACCACTATAAGAGGGAACATATAGAAAACAAGTGATACCTTGTTGTGGGATGGTATAAAAAGGTGACGTAATCAGAGAGTAGATTTTTTTATGAAGACCTAGTCTACTTTTGGGGCTAGTAGGAGTTTGTTGGAATTAAGCCCCTAAAAGCAAGATATGATGTAATAAAGTTAGACTTAACTAAGTAAGACATGATATAACAAAGTTAGACTTAACTATCCCCTTGTTATCCCTCTAGTATATTGACATTGATTTGAGCATTCAACCCATGTTTCTTACATTGTACATGATTTGGGTACATTAGGAGTTGCACAAAAGTATAAGTCATGGATTCCTTGTAAGTAGATAAGTTGTCCACAGTTGGTTCATGAATTTGGGCAATCCAGTAGAGACTATAGTGCACTACCTCCTAATTGGAGGGATGACTAGTCTTGGCCATTGGGATGAGTTTCCTATGATGAGTGTATTAGTGTATGTGATGCACACTAGATAGAACCTACAGTGAATCATGACGCAAGATTATCAATTGTCATGATTCACCAAGCTACTATACTGCATAGACTTTCAACCTTAGAGGATATTGAGTTTGTGCCAAAATTAATAGAAGACTTTAACCTATGAGTGAAACCTTAAAGTGGTCATATATTCTTATGAATTGGGTCATTGTTGATGGAGGTTGATGACAATAGGTATTCTCAATAGAGACACCATGATATCTTATGGGATTGAGACAATATGTCCTCTTGGGTGATCTAAAGGATATGTGACCATGAAATATGTTGCCATAGTAATTCCTTTAGTGGAATTTGACATATGCTCATTGGAGATAGAGTATGTCATTTGATCATATAATAAGTGAGATCTGTAACTAAAGGATTTCAGGGGTAATTTTGATAGGTGACAACACTACCTTATTAGATTACAGACACTGGTTTATGGAGAGTTTGCATCCAATAGATAGTAGAACACAAACCCAAGTACTTGGTGTCTTGTTGTAGTATACATAGGGTACTAAAGTGCAGCTGCTCTTTGTAGTGAGATGTTGAATCAATTTCAGAATTTGATTATAAGAGAGTCAGTTCTCCTATGGGTCCCAATGGTTCTTGCTTTGAGCTCATATTTCTTGATGACATGGTTTATAAGGGTTAGATGAGTTAAAATTAAAAGATTAAAATATTCAAAAGTTGGTGAAGGTACAAAGAATGTGAGGATGGTACAAGAAATGTGAAAAGGGTATGAGAATTTTGTTTTTCCATTTCTTATACCCTCACATTTCATGCACCCTCTTCACATTCTTCATACCCTTTTGACCTTTTTTGTACTCTTTAAATCTTTTGAAAATTTTAATTATATGTTTTTTTTCACTTCACTCGACAACAATATTGTGTAAAACGACTAAATACACTTGAAATTGAAACAAATAATTTTAAAAAAAATTAAAATATTAAAATATTAAAAAATTGGTGGGGTACGAAAAATGTAAGGAGGATATGAGAATTTTGTTTAAATTGAAGCAAATAATATTCGAAAAAAATTTAAAATATTCAAAAATTGGTGGAAATACAAAGAATGTGAGGAGAGTACAAGAAATGTGAAGAGGGTATGAGAAATTTATTTTTTATTTTGTTCATTTCTTGTACCCTCTTCACATTTCTCACACCCTCCTCACATTTGTTATACCTTCTAAATTGTTTAAAATTTTTTAAATTTAATATTTTTTTAATTAACTTGACAATAATATATTGTAAAAAGACCAATTACACTTGAAATTGAAGCAAATAATGTTCAAAAAAATTAAAAGATTAAAATATCAAAAAATTTGTAGGGGTACGAAGAATGTGAGGAGGGTATGATATATATATATATATAATTTTCATTTCTTGTACCCTCACATTTCTCATACCTTTTTTACATTCCTCGCACCCTCCTCACATTCATCATAACATTCTTACATTTTTTGTACCCTTTAAAATTTTTAAATTTTTAAATTTTAAGTTTTTCTTCACATCACTTGACGATAATATTGGGCAAAAATCTTAATTACAGTTGAAATTGAAGCAAATAATTTTCAAAAAAAATTGAAAGATTAAAAAAATTTAAAAATTACTATAGGTACGAAGAATGTGAGGAGGGTACGAGAAATGTGAGGCACTTCACATTCTTCGTACCCTCTTCACATTTTTGTACCCTCTAAATATTTTGAAAATTTTAATTTTGATTTTTTTTTTTGTTTACTTCATTTGACAATAATATTGTGTAAAAACACTAATTACACTTGCAATTGAAGTAAATAATGTTTGGAAAAAAATTTAAAAATTAAAATATTCAAATGGGCTGGGGCATGAAGAATGTGAGGAGGGTACGGAAAATATGACAATCCTCACATTCTTCGTATCCTTATATTCTTTGTAATCTCTAAATTTTTTGAATTTTTTATTTTTTATGACAATAATATTGTGTAAAGATTATCATTGTTTTGGGAATGTGGAATTTATGGAAATAATCTTCAAAAAAAATTCAAAAGATTGAAATACTAAAAGGTTATCATTTAATTATGAGTTAATAGCCTTGTATCCTTTTCTATATTTTACAAAAAGTTTATCGTTTTTTTAAAACTTTATCATTTTACAAAAATATTTTTTCCTAAATTTTCTTTATTTTACTACTTGATAAAAAAATTCCAAAAAGTTAATTATATAAAATATTTTAACAGATTTTATATAATTGGTTATTGTAAACTATCATAGCAATGTGTGGTGCATAGGATTAATTCCCTCGGTGACTGTGCTAATCCTGGAGAATTGTTTTTTTTAATTTCCTAAGAGGTGGGTATGATACCTTAAGAGTAAATTTAAGCATGGCTCGATAATATCATGCCCAAGAGTGTGGATTTACATTCTAAGTGAAATTCAAGTCTGTGTTCAACATGCCCGCAGACCATAATTCATATACCATACCTACTACTTCTGGACATCGTCTTAAAATAAAACATGAAAAATTAAAAAGAAAAGACCTAGTAAATTACCCCCTCGGTGACTGTGCTAATCCTGGAGAATTGTTTTTTTTAATTTCCTAAGAGGTGGGTATGATACCTTAAGAGTCAATTTAAGCATGGCTCGATAATATCATGCCCAAGAGTGTGGATTTACATTCTAAGTGAAATTCAAGTCTGTGTTCAACATGCCCGCAGACCATAATTCATATACCATACCTACTACTTCTGGACATCGTCTTAAAATAAAACATGAAAAATTAAAAAGAAAAGACCTAGTAATGCCCAGCAACACAGTCAGAAGAAATCATGCGAAAACAAACAGCTCAAAATTACCCCCTAATTTTCTTTGTTTAATTTATATATGAATAAATCATGTATGCCTATTATTTTGAATGACTCTCATCCACCAGTCATAACGTTTCAACGCTATCTACTCCTTCAGTCAACTAAATAAAGTTGACTTGGAAGACTATATCATTGCACCTCTTATGCTTCAATGGTTCCTGCCCATTTCCTGTATCTTTTGAAGACAGTGGGAAAAAGGGCTGCTGTTGTCTCTCTTTGGATGAGAGTATCTTCTCTGCCTTGATATAGTTAAATATAATCTTCTATCATAGATAACAAATCCATCTGCGAGGTGAGTTAATCTTGACCTTTGTCAACTGCAGATTTTGTTTAGGTTTTCTGTTACACATGGCAATGACTTCGCTAAACATTGATATGATGCATTGTTTGTTCACTACTTCTTATAAATGACAACAGCGCAAACAGCCCTAAAAACAGTAACATGGACATGGCTTCCTCTTCATTACAACTCTCGGTAATCGATGACAGCCCAAACAATATGGCGCAGGATACTGATGAATATGGCCCAGTCTCTTCCACTTCATCATTGGAAAGAACTACTACCAATGAATATATTTCATTGGTTTCATCTTCATATTTGCGAAGGACTAGCAGCTCCGGTAAGATGCTGAAAACCATGTTCATGTCCATTTCCGTTTGAGGTCCTTATGCAACTTTTGGGCATAATTAGTATACAAGTAGAAGTGTTTTACAACCTGCTGTTAAAACAAGAAATGGAAGAAAATTAAATTTTAATTCGTGTAGTTTATTGGAGGTTCAAACTATTATTGAAAGATATAAAGATGTTGACTAGAGGTAAACAAAAAAGTCCAAGAAAATAATTAGCAAAAAAAAGATATCAAGGAAAATGATTTTCCCGTATTTAGTTATATCGAAAAAAATATTTAAGAAAATCAAATAAAATTAAAATTAGTTATAAATTTATGAAATTTTAAATAATTTAATTTTTATATTGAATAATTAAAATAAGTGAAATGAGTAGTGTATAAAAATAATTAATTTATTGATTTTAGATATATTTTATTTCACTTTTTTTTACCTTCTATTTTTTCAATTTACTTTCTTTCCTTTGTATTTTTTATCAAATTTTCTAAGAACCAAACATAACTTAAATGATTTATTTTTTAAAAAATAATTTTAGTGTTAGGATGTTGTGAACGTTGAAGAAATATACATATCAGGGAAATCTAGGCTGACCTATACATCTTTTGGTTTTGTGACTGCAGAATTCGATCAGTTGGAACTGTACAAAGCTGTGCTCAATGGTAACTGGGAAAGTGCTTCACAATTATTGACGGATGATCCACGATTATTCTCCACCCGGTTCGGAACAGATGAATCCCGAATTCTTCACATAGCAGTTGAGTTAGGAGAGGCCAGAATGGGTTTCGTGGAGAAGTTGGTTGAGTTTATGGGAAGTGAGGCACTGGCTCTGCCGGATTCTGATGGCGCCACTGCCCTTTTCAATGCTGCAAGGGCTGGCAATATAAAAGCAGTCAAGTTATTAGTGAACAAAAACCCACGCTTGCCCAATATCTGCCAACGCGACAATTTTGCGCCTCTTCACAGCGCTGTTAGGTATGGTCATAAAGAGCTGACTTTATATTTATTAAGCGTCACCAGAGATGATGAACATCCATATCCTTTCTCAAATTCGCCTGGAATCGAACTTCTGCGCAGAGCACTAATGGTGGGGTTTCATGGTGAGCTATATTTACCATCCCCTATCTATTTTCTTGATATGAATTACTGTCGGGTTCCCATGTACAATTTTATAATATGCAGATGTAGCACTGTATCTGGTTAAACGTTATCCTCACCTTGCCACATGCAATTTCGGTGATGCTGAAGAATCTGATGATGATAAAGCCCCTTTGACGGTATTGGCTAAAAGGCCTTGGGCTTTCCGAAGTGGAAGTTGCTTCAACTTATGGCAACTCATGATATATCACTGTTAGTTTCTTTACTCGCTTGCCCCTTTTAAATTGCTTTGTGTTATCTCCCTTGCTTTTGTTTATAAGTCAAGTTATTTTCTTTTATGCCAATCCTGTTTACCTCTGTCCTATAAATAAAAAAGAAAAAAAACTTGAAAGGAATAATTAATTTTCTGTCTTTGGATAATATAAAAATGTAAGAAAAATATTACAGAAAAAGACATGAGGAATTTAAAAATAAAAAATTCTCCATTTTCCCCAAAAAAGTTGGAAACAGATTGGAATTCTGCACTGAGGGTGAGATTGACCAAAAATTTCAATTGATATATATGATGGTGGGGTGGACAAAAGTCTCTAAGCAATTATGGTTTTATTTGGGAAGGCATTTTTCTTCCAAAAGTTTACATAAGAGAATAAAGATTTTTATTATGGATGGGAAATGATTGCGCAATAATAATAGTAGCGCTCCTTTGGATGCACCGTTTAAATTATTTTCTTAGGGTGTGGAATTTCAGTCATGCTTTCAAAATGTACAAGTTGGGTTAGCGAACCTCAAAAGTGCGCAATTCCTTTATGTCATACCCTTTGTGCACCTTCCTGGTGCTAACAATTTACACCTACTCTGACGCATGATAAAACCAATAGAGTATAGAGAAATTTATACTTGAGTGGACTGACAACATAATATTATAGGCTTCACAATGATGGTGCTCCTACACACTAAATTGGCCAAAGCAATAATAACAAAAATAATAATGCAAATAAAAAATGAAAGCTATTTACAAGTTTTTGGCTAGCTTCTAGCTAGCCAATGGCTCTTCACTTTTTCTTTGCTTCCCACAGGTAGATTGGAAGCATCCATTTTGATAAATATTTTTCATGGTTTCCTAAAATTTTTCAGTAAAGAAAAAAATTTCATTAGAAGAGATATTGAGAAGCCCTCTGATGATACCTTGAAGATCAACATTTTTGGGTTGCAAAGAGAAGGGAATTGAGAGACAAATAAAGTTGGTGTGATCATGCAATACATTGCTCCATTCCTCCTCCTTTAAGGGTTTCTTTTTCTATCTTTGTTTTTTTTTTTTTTTTTTTTGAAAAGAAGAAAAAAATGCAGCTTGTAACCTTATTTGCAACCTGTTGGAAGTTCTCTTCTTCAACTGGTTCTTTTTCAACAAATTCTTTTCAGCTGCTATGTACACAGTTTCCTTTTCCTTAACCTCAGTGGCTTCGTCCTCTTACAGCATCCAAAAATCATCTTCGTCAAAACTCTTGTTCTAAGGGGAAATGATAAATTGAGAGATGAGATGAGAGATTATATGTTGTTAGGGTTGGCTTTCACGTTCTAGAAGATACACTTGAGGAGTAAGGGGTCCCAAACCCTTGATTTTTCAGCATGCAATTTAAAATGCTCAAGTGCTTCTTTTGGTTCCTCCTGTATAAAGTACCCACCAGTCATGTTTTCAACAAATTATTTCATTTGGGGGATGGTCCCCTTTAAAAAGAAGCAATCCTTGAGTTTTCAAAACTATGGTAAGGAAGTTAAACAACAAAGCTTTAAATTTATCATAACAATGATGAAAAGTCTCATTCTCTATAAAACAAAATTTCCAATTTGTCTTTCAAAGGAAACAATTTTATATACCAAAATAAATTTGTGAAAAAAATATTTTATAAAGTAGCCTAAGAACTTATACTATAGAGGCTCATGCTATACTACCAATGGTTATCCTCTTTCTTTAATGAAAAAAGAAAACCTTGAGTTTCGAATGATCTAGATTTCATGAAGGCTCTGCCAAAATAGACCATACCTCTTCAAATTCTTTTAAATAAGAAAAAGGATTTTCATCCTCCCTTCCATGAAATAGAGATAGCAATTGGATCATTTCAAGCTCAATGTTTATTTGAAAAGCGTCAAAAAGAAATATCAAGCAAGAAGGAGCATTGACCCGACTAGGCTATAGGTAATCCCTCATGGTCCTAGGTGGCTAGTTATTGGGGTTAAAACTCCCATTCATCACACTTCTATTAGTACTACCAATAGTTGAATTTGGAAAATAGATATGAGATAGTGATGGTCTGGTGTGTTGAGGAAAAGGATAACTAGGGGTTGGTTGATTACTTAGTGTCCTTCCTCAAATTGTTTCTTTTAGTTGATTACTTAGAACCCGTTTGGTAGTGATTCTAGGAAACACTTTTAATATTCATAATACTTGAAAATTTTTATCACTCAAGTATTAGAAATATTAGAAACGCTTCGTAGAATCACTCCCAAACGCACTCTTAGTACCCTTTCTTTAAAATCATTTCCCTAATACATCATATCACCTTAAAGAAAATGTTTGAAATGTTTGATTTAGCAACTAAAAATGAAAACTGGGCAGAAAAAGAAAATCCAAAGAAAACAAATTAAGTTAAAAAAGAAAAAAATCCAACTAAAAGATAGGTGGGGAATGGGTGAAATATACTCGTTAAGCTTCTAAAAAAACAAGCATCTACACAAAAATACCTTTAGAGCCATCAATGTTGAAAGTTCCCTAGTGACGACACTAATTTTTGGTTTGTCATTCTCTAATTCATTTCTTTTATCAAAACTTGGAAATATATTTAACAGTTAAGTTTTACAAAGAGAAATTAAACTAGATCATTCATTGAAACTCTCAACTCCTTAACCAAAAATAAAATAAAATTAATAGTTGTATAGTTGTTAGGTTGCCTCCATAAGGAACTTTAAATTGGTAGCAACTGAGGTAATAGCTTTAGGAGTGTGAATGTCAACTAAAAGATTAGAAAAATGATTTTATAAATAAAAAGACATACACACACAAAGTTTAAAAGATAGAAAATTAAAGGAAAGAAAACCTCAAACCTAGAGATTCACTAGGACCACCACTTTAAGATACAACTCACCAACAAGGCTTTGAACTTATGCTTTCAAATTTAGGGTCAAAGCAAGGATTTATACCAAAAAGGTTTCCTGCTTTAAATGAACAAAAACCACCTTAATAAGGTTCATCTCTCTCTAATTGCTCTTATATATATATCCTTACAACCAAATGATTTAGATAAGATTCTTTTCATGTCAATAGGCCTATACTTAGTTGAAAGAATCATTAAAACAATGCCCAAGTATGCTTCCAAGGTTGCTTGACTTACAACGCTCACAACCAATGCAACATAGACTTTTCTCCCCATGGTTACTTATTTTGGTCATTATAACTACTGATAGAGATCATATTTTTTGTAACTAATGAACAAATAAATCAATAGACAACTAAACTAAGATATGGGAGACTTGAGCTCTTCTCACCTCTTAGAGTGCTAAAGGTTATCTAAGCATGTTAAAAATTAATTAAAGAACTAAAAATGCAAATTTGTAAGTTGAAATTGAAAGACTAAAATATAAGATTAATTAAAAAGACTAGAAAATTCATTAAACTAGAAATTAGGGAAAGTTTATAATGAAAATAAAAGATTACAATGGAAAACTAAAAACTAAAATTACATTAAGTTACTCTTATTCCTACTTCTGTTCCTTCAAGAAGAAAAAACTTATCTACAATTTCACTTTCTATAATTTGCTTCCACTTGTATATTCACAATCCTCCATTTATAGGCAAAAAAAAATCCCCCCTCCCCTCCTCGGTCATTCCAACTACTCCGACACCACTCCATCTGGACTTGTCTCTTCTTATACTAAGGGTCAAGTCCTTTGTCATTGCAATCAACCCACCATCATTCTTGATGTGTTAGCTTATGGTCGGTAGTTGCACCTTTTTCTCTATGTAATTTGGTCTGGGTACGTTTTGGTAGTACAATTGAAGACTTTGAGGTATGAACAACATACTACTTTGGTGGGTGAGCCAATCATTAGAAGAATTATTAAGTACTTAGCTATTGTAAAGGTAAAAATGGTTTGTAATTTAGATGACATCAAGGGGTTGCACTACCACACATCCTGTTGACTTGAGTGAAGGGGTCCACAACATCTTCGCTTAGAGCACTTAAGAGGTTTGCAGATTGAGTTGCTTGAATAGGGTGTAAAATTTGGTCCAAAGCATTAGAGAGGTCTTGTGTGTTTGGTCTTTAAGGTATACATGGGAGGTGCACTATGAGGCTTTACACAAAGAAAGAAGTGCATGATTGAGTCTTGCATACCTTTTAGGTGTGCAATCTGTGTTTCCTCCTTACTTGGGCATTTTTGTCTCTATGAGTTCCTAACAAGGTTTTATTGCACCAAAAATGATGGGAAAAACCTGAATCTTTCTTCGTTTCCCAAGTCTGAATCAGGTTAGGAACATGCATAACTATCTTAGGTTTTTTATAAATCCTATGCACAACAGAAAACTAGCATTTTTATACTTTAAAAAGATTCAAAAAGTGCTAACAAAAACCATACATTAGATTTAGGTGTTCCTGAATCAAGTCCACATGGTGAAGATAAAAATTGAAATCCCAGAAGTCTCATAAACCTGAAGTGTTCCGCTCAATGACTCGAACCTTGATCTTGGCACACTTTCGATAATGAGGAAAAATGGTGGAGGCCATGGCTCTCTATCTCTCTTGATGATGGAAGACAAAAGTTACGGAAACCCTAACTGCTAGGGGGTATTTATAGGGTTTCTAAGTGGGCTTAAGTGACTTGAGCCCACATGGGCTTAGGTCACTTAATCTAGCCCAAACTGGGTTCTAATTGATTAATTAACCCAATAGGACCTAAGTAATAACCAATGGATCTTGAGCAGGGTTTGGACTCCTCTTAAGTCTTTATTAGAGAAGCATATGACGTGTGGGCAAATGGTAGTTGCTTCATGCAAGGATGTGAGGACTTTTGCTTCAATTGCCATATGCTTCTATAACATCTTGATACCCTGCCTAGTTGCTCAAATCTAGTAGATGATCCACCATGGATGGTAGCTATAACTACCTTGGGTTATTTGAGGCTTTTCTTTTGTCTTTTTTAAGTGCATGTACTAAGAGGTAGACTTCACCCTTAGGGTCTCAATATCAGGAACAAGCTCTAAGATCAGTTGATAAAGACAAAACAAAGTTAGTCCTTGGAGGATAGAGGAGAAGATTTTACATAAAAGTCAATCGTTTTCCTTCTCTAAGATCATCATATGTATAGAAATGCATGAGCAGTCTAGGGTGTCTTTAGTTTCATTGAAAGAAATTGAACTTAGGGAGGGAAAACTCTCATATGGTCTCCTTCTCCTCCTAAAGGAACTTGGGCTCAATCACCTTATTCACCAAGATTGTGCATTTTGTGGTAGCTCTGGTGGCAAGAAGCCCTAGAGCATTAGGGCCTTTGGTAAGGTGGTTTGTTTGGTTAGTTTAATTAAGGTTTCTCCCACCTTTCTCTCCCAATTTAATCTATATGTTGGTCTAATTTCTTTGATAACTATTATTCATTAACTTGCATCTTATTGGTGTTTGCCAATGAGAGTCATTAGTCAAAATCACATTGGTATTTGTCTACCCTTACCCTGAAGGCAATATTTTCTTGAGTGAGTTAGTCGTTTCCTTTAGTGAGCTCCTCCATCTATTGAAGGGTTTGCTCTCACTCATTGCTCCACTTCATTTCTATCATGATTGCCTTTTCCTACCAAGACTCTATTGCATAGTCTTCTATTGCACAATTGTCGCTATAGATCTAAACAATGTCTTCAAGGCTTTTAATGCATTCCCATATTAAGAAGCTAAAACTCTTCATAGATAATCGAAAATTTTTATTCCACCAATTTTTGGATACAAAGGAAGGTTTCTTGATACAAAAAGATAGGTTTCTACATTCGAAGAAATCTTTTTCAAATGAGGGAGGGACTTTTTTTTTTCTTTGTTGTTTATGATTTCCTTTTATAGGTCTTTTTCCCTTGTAGGTTCCGGTTATTCTTATAAAGGGCCAAGCTTTTTGTAGGTTTTTATGCAGGCTTTTCAACCTTATCATGCATGGAACCAAGTTTAGTTGACTTTATTTCTTCAATGTTGGAGTACTCAAATGAAGGTCCTAGCCTGGGGGTGAGTTGTTTTTTAGTAGCTTTACTGTGATTTTTTGGTGAGCTGAATTTTTGTATCTTCACCATAGATGACACTACTTTTCCAACTCTTAGTTCACTTTCTTACTTCAATGGATGGTTAGGACCTTACAATCATAAGGAACCTAAAGTGAGTACTCTAGGCCCCTTACAGTCGTAGAGTCTTCAAAGGTCAAGTTAGTAAGAAGAATAAGGAAACTATTAGACAAATAAGCATCAACTCAAAGGTTAACTTTCTAAGTTTTTGGAATACTAACATGGCATAGAGGATGTGGCCACTTTTAAACTTCCCCTTTAAGGGAGAAATTAGGGTCTCCCCACATGGAGGCATGAGCCTTAGTATGGGTGCATGAGTATGGTTTAATTCAACATTTAGTTCTCATTAATGTGCTTAGGCGAGAAATTGATCATTTAACACTTGTGTAAGCTTTCTAGTTACTTATTCTTTGGCTAACATGTGGTCTTCTCCTCTAGAGCAACCACACACTCACTTTTTTATTCTATCAAATAAACCTAGCTAGAGGATTTTATTTCTTATGATCTACTATACCTCAAACAAACATGTACCAAAGCAATAGTTTTAATTCACCTATTTCGCTTTCGACTAATTACTTTATTTAAACTTTTTATTTGACAATGGCTTTGGCATTCATAGGAAAAAAGAATGATATAAAACACTAATTTATAGCTTTCGAAATTCTCTTAATTTCCATTATATATGTTTTTTAAAATTACAACTTTAGTAATATTAACCTAAAGAAATTCCTACAATGAAGGAACTATATAGAGAAAAACTCTTATAAAATAATACTCTTGTGACCAAGAAAAATTATGATCTTAGCGAGGTTATTGATTTATAAATAAATGAATATTTATTAATTGATGAAGAGTATTATGTTGTTACTGTGCATTATTAGTACATGTATGAATTATAAATTTAAAAATAATACAAGTGGTAAAAAGTTAATACATAGAAACTTAAGAGACAAAAGAAAAAAAAATAGTTATTGATTATAAAAGAAAAAAGGTCTCACCAAAAAAGGCGTGGCATCAAAACTTAATGTTGTAAAAGAGAAAGCTATTTCAAATATGTGATAATTCTAAAAGAAGTGAATTTAGAAACATAAAAGTAATAAAAAATTACTTAATACTATATTATGAAGTTCTATTTGCTATACTATGAATTTTTGTTTATACTTCATCAGTTATTAGTTTATATTTCTTGAGCCCTTAAATATTTTTGAAAATATTTTTATCTTGTGTTTAGCGAGATTACTAATTTAGTACATTGCCTGAGTTAAGACTAGAAGATTTTGTTTTATAAGTAAGATTATTAATTTATCAAACATTCATTTATTGAGCTTTTACTATATGGACCATTATTTTGTATTAGTATAGCTTACGAAGTTTCATTGAAAGGGGTTTTATGAGTATTGGGAAGAACATGACAAATTTTATTTTTATTATATTCATTATAATAACTATTATATTATTATGTTTTTTCCTTTAAGTCTTGCAATCAAATTAGACAAAGCATAATTTTCCTTCTCTTTTCTTGACATTTTTATTCTTAAGGTGTTCCTGTGAAATTAAACCATTCTCTTAGTCAACCTAATAGATGAGGCATGGAGAATCAAGTTCGTAGCTATGAATCCACACAAATGTGCTATTGGACTCGATTGTTCAAAGGTAAGCATTTTTAGTTTGTCAAATTCTACTAAATATAACAATACAACTCATAATTACTCAAAAACTCGAGTATATAGGTACACAAAATGTATTATATATATATTTAAAAAAACTAATTAAATTGCAAAGAGTGGAAACAACCAAGGCTGAAAATGAGAGATTTAGTATGTAAACTCATTAGGTTCAATTGAAAGGTTTAATTAGCTTGCAAACTTATAAAAAAATAAATTATATTAAATACTTTTCCTAACTTTGAAAACCCTGATCCTTATTTTGGTAAAAATCTTTGAACTCCACAATCAAATTGGAAGATTATTAACCAAGGAGAATACAATAGGAATTAAGATATCTAATAAGCATATAGTAAATCTAAACCTAAATAGCAAGCTTTAAAAAATTATAATTGCTAAAAACTAAAGTAGAAGTATTTAATAACTGCCACAAACTAAATTAAAAACATGCAAAAGGACTAGAATTGGAATTGCAAAAAGACAAACAACTCTTATAGATTCTCACCAAATCTAAATATGAACCTCCTCTCACAAGAGGAATCTTAACTAAACTTTCCTCTCATGAGGAATCTTAACTAATAAGTATGCAACTTACTCTCAAGTTCTTAGTTGATGAAGTCCTACTAAGAGTATCTCATGAAATAGAAACTCCATTGTCTCCCACTCATGCATAGTAGGCAAAATAATGTCATGCATGTCTCTCAACTATATCATTATCATCCATGTTTATATTGACTAAGGGATTGTACAAATTTTGAAAACATTGATAAGAAAGGTGTAAGAGTATTAAACTAAATTTCATCTAACCAGTGCAATTCATCGGTCAAAGGCGTCTCGTTATATCTTAAACATATTTATTCACATTGAGTTAAACATGGTTAATCCCCCTAGAAAAATATTTCAAACTACTCCGTACTTGTAACTTATGACTGAAAATCACAAGGGCATAAAAGTTAAACTATATAATGACCTATAAGATTAATGCACAGGATGAGGAAGTAGCTAGGAATATATTCATTCATTCTTGTTTGATTGCCAAGAAGATATAGTATGAAAATACATGCTAACATGGAGATCTTCATTATGAGTGTACCTTATATCTTCTATATCGTACAAATCTTAGTTTAATTGCATCAAGCAAAGAACTCAAGTTTTGCACATCCTTACTAAATCAAGCACTACATTAATAAGATTTGGCAATTGACTCCATTACAAATGTGGACTATAAGACTATCTATACTTGGTCGCTACTAACATGTAAGGCATATTGGATACAAAAAGGAGTATTACAAATATCAATGACCTAATACACTATCTAAGTGGATTGGACTCATTATGTTTCAGTTATGCAAAGTAATGAAAGTGCATGTCGATAAAGTAAAACAAATAATTAAATGGCACCATCAAACAAGATTGGACAATGAATAAATCATAGATATAATGGTTAATTGAAATATGCAATATGTAATCATAATCTACATGATCCAATGCTCTCAACTTAATTCCTATGTAATCATGATCTACATAATCCAATGCTCTCAACTTGACCCTAATAAACATCTTTACTTATTAGCTTAGTCAACAGGAGGGGTGAGGGTGGGATTTTTAACCATGCATCAAGTAGAAATATGTTCCTATGTAACCATGTCTCATATAAACTAATATTTAAGATTGATGTGTTTGGTTCAACTATGATACTTGGGGGGTCTTTGACATAGGCTAAAGTTTCCATGCTATCACAATAAATAGTAGTATGCTCAAAAGAACAAGAAATATTGTTAAAAATATGTATGAACATCATAAACTAGTCACTTTCCTAAACGACAACTAATGTACTCCCAACTCCATGCATGGTAGACAATGTTATACATGATTTTTTTCTATTTCACCAATATCGAGCAAATCAGAGGCTGCTAATGGGCGTACAAATTATCAGCCTAAGCCTGAATTTGGACCTCAAGGTCATATCGGAATTTTAAACATGCCAAATAACGTAGTACCTGTCGATTCTACCCCTGGGAGGGATCTGGAAACCACCTAATTAATGCCTTTACAGACAATTTGTTGTCTGGTAGTCTACCAATTACTGTTGCCATTGTGCTGGTTTCTTCTGAAAGGCTTTCTACGGAATAAAAGATCCGTACTGCTCCTACAATGGCTTCTGGAATTGCATTGGGCACTTATGAGAATAACGGGTTTAAGCCAGAGTCAAAGAAGCCTTGAAGCAACAAGACATCAGCCTTAAAACTGAGAACACTGAGCTTGGTAAAAAGTTGACTGAATACCAATCAAGAATCAATGAAATGCAGAGTCAGTTGTATGATGTACAGCAGAGTTCAGATGAGATGGCTTCCACGATGTATAATCATGTAGAAAACCTGCAGAAAGAAGTGACTGAGAATGAATTGATGCTCGGGCAAGAATGGAATTCTACCATTGTTCAGATTATTGAGGCAGTTGGGAAGCTTGATGCAACTGCTGGAAGATTCTTCACCTCTGCCATCTCATCTGGCCCTCATGATGGCCTTGGTATTTGTGATATTGTTGCTAGTTCCATTAATGCTGCTACCAAAGTGATTGAGGATCTGTAGGAGAAACTTGAAGCCGCTCTTACAGACCATGAAGCAACCTGAAGTTCATACAAGGAAGTCAGTGAGAAGTTCAATGAATTGCATGGGAAGAATGAAGTGGCTACTGATACATTGCATAAGATTTATGATGACCTTAGGAAACTTGCAAATGATTCACTTGAATATGTAGAAGAAAGTGAGATCAGTGTACAAGATAAAGGAAAACTACTTAATCCCATCAATCCCAATACCTACAAGACCCTTATAGAAGCAGCCAATACACCTCAGGGTGTGAAGATGTTGTTTAAAAAGGTTGAAGATTTGATACAGAAGCAGATTGCTTCTGTTACAGCTCCTCAGACATCGGGTGAAGACAACTCTGCTATTTAAATTAGCTTTGTGTTGTACATCATTAAAACATTGACTGAAGTGCAAAAGAACCTTATTGATCCCTACATCTTGGTTCACATCCTTCAACGCCTGGCACGAGATATGGGAACATCAGCTAGTTCTCATGTGAGACAAGGTTAACGAACAGATCCAGATTCTGCAGTCACTTCTTCTCGTCAAGGTGCTGATATCGGAGCAGTTATCTCTAATCTAAAGTCTGTCTTGAAACAAATTAGCGAAAGGGTCATGCTTGTTCCGGAGTGCAAATGAACTATAACTCAGATCCTTAATGCATTGTTGTCTGAGAAAGGTACTGATGCCAGTGTGCTTCTATGCATACTTGATGTAGTAAAGGGCTGGATTGAAGATGTCTTCAACAAGCCTGGAATTTCAAGTGCCTCAAGTGGGTTTCTCACTTCAAAGGAAATAGTCTCCTTTCTTCAGAAGCTTTCACAAGTTGAAAAGCAGAACTTCTCTCCAAGTGCTCTAGAAGAGGATGTTGCATCATCTGTTGCGCTGCTAAGATACCATGAATCTGACCACTCGGTTTGTATCCATTCTGGATGTGATTCCCTTGAAACCAGGTGCCGACAACTCAGCCCAAAGATTCTTTAATTTCTGATCAATTAAATGATAGAATGTTGTTGGATTCATTAGCTTGCAAGAAACAATCTTAATGGAAGAATAAATGAAGAGGATGAGCAGACAGATATTGATAATTGGGTAGAGAGTGAGGCAATTGATATGGAGCAGAATGGGAAGAATAAGCTAAAGAACTGAAATCACACGAGCAGGACCCTTTGAACAAAAATGCTGGTATCAATACACATTCTACGTGCCTATCTATTATTCAATCCAATTCTGAAGTCCCAGTCATGTCACCTAGAAAAAGCAAAGGAGAAATTCAAAGGGAACCCTTGGGCTTGAAAGGAAAGGTTCTTAGTCTTGGAAAGGTTCAGAAAAGCCGGAAGGTGTAGAAAGAATTCAAGCAGCCACAGAAGGCTTCCTCCAAGCTGATAGTACCACCTAGCACAGGTTTCGGTACCCTAACCTATGGATATAGTTTGCTCTTGAGAACGTTCCATACATTCGAAACGGCGTCAATAAGTCACTACTTTTGGATCAGTACTTGGAACTGGATCTTAGTACTGTCATGCTTGGCTGTTGCTTTTGGTTTTAGAAACAATGAACTGCTTAGGTAACGCATCTGGCTTGGCAGTTATAATTATAATGTCAGTCACCACCTGCCTAATGTCTCTGGTTGCTGTACTGTGCTGACACCAGAATGTCTCCTCTATAATTGGCTCCATGTTCTTCATTGGCGTAATTGAAGCTTTCTATTTCTCAGCATGGGTCTCTAAGCCACTCCTGAGCATGCGTGTAAGAATGGAATGTGCCTAAGTGCCTTCACCCGTCTTAGAGCCATGAACGAAAGCCCCCGCACAATTCAGCAAATGTTTCTCGAATGTCATATACCTCTTTGATCCAGCATTCAGCTTTGAGTGGCCCTTTTCATGGGAAAGAAAAAGGGAAATGGCAATTCAGCTTCCTTTGGTACGAATGAAGATGAAGATTCCGATTTTCAGATGATATTCTCAGAGAATGACCCTCCAAATTTTGATATTTGTCATGCTCTTGTAATGGTTTGAATGAAGATTGTGATATCCAAACAAAGAGTAGTTCACAAACAGAATCCATTTGCCTTCTACAAAGTTCCGGAAAAATTGTGACGAATAATTTAAGGGACATAGGATGGTTCAATCAATTTTGACCTCCTTTATAGCTACCAGGAAATTGCATTACAATTAATAAGAATCCCGCTTCACCTAAGGAAACTGATGATGGGAATACCATGCCTTGCGTATCGAAATCTAAGAGAGTCATTCAGATTCTTCAATTACCCTACTGCCATGTTTTTAAATCTGCACATCTTTGCACCGTGCAAGGCGGCTATTTCAGTCCCAGTTTCAAGAGTAAACGGATGTAGTATTTCCAGTACCTCCAATAGTGATTCAAGCTCTTCATCAAGCGATTCAGGCTCAGGCACTTCTTCAAACGGTAAATCAGAATGTGATTCCTCAATTTCGGTAATGGCCCTGCTGAAGATAGCTAATGTGATCTTATAATGAGAACTCCCTGCTCTGTATAAGAGGAAGGTCTTGATTCAGGGTAGAAAGATGAATGGTTCAATCAGTGACTAAGAGATACTTAGTTTTCGAAACGGCTAGGTCCAGTCTTTGCAGCTGTTAGTGGAGATGTCTGGCCAAAATTGCGTATTCTAAATTATTCGATTGAATTGTGGGCAAGACAATTTACTCATTTTATGACAGATAGATTGCACCAGAAGATGGGTGATCCTTTAAAAGTTATGAATTCTGCCATTGACCTCCACAAGAAGATGATTGAGATGTCCTACTGATGTTAAAACAGAACGGATATCAGAAGTCCTGTCACCAAGACATTTGGCTTATCACTTGTTGGTGAACTTGTCGGGACTTTCTGCCACCTCTCCCATCTCCACGTCTGCATGGCATTCATTATTGCCAACAATTCCATGTACACAAATTCTGGAAGAAGACAGACCAACAATTTGTGGAAAGAAAAGAACACTTCGAGTAACATTAATCGTTTCTGTCGGTAATGATCTGTGGTGTTCGAATAATGGAAATGATGGAATTCCACGGGTTTATAGCCTTCTAGCTGGCTATGGAAAATTAATAGGTCCTCTCTGACAAGCTTACAAGTTATGCTTCTAATGCACAAGTAGAGTTTGAGGATACTGAGGGTGTATGGATTAGGGATTTGCTCCTGACTATTTTGTTCCGAGATGCAAATGTTGTTCTGATCCCTGCAACCATGCGCATCATACCGTCACTTGCACTGAAGCCTGATGAAGTGATTGACAGATTCTTTGCTGCCCAGGCAATGACAAGTCTTGTTTGTAATAGAAGCAGGGAAATAAATCTTACGATTATAAATGCAGATGCAGTTGCTGGGTTAATAACTCTAATTGGTTACGTAGAATCAGATATGCCAAACCTTGTTGCTTTATCTGAAGAGTTTCGTCTGGTTCGGAAACTTGTTCAAGTTGTTCTTGAAAATCTTGTTGAAATTGAAGACATAAGAGTTGGTTCCACTGCTCGCAAATTTATACCTTTATTAATGGATCTTTTGAGACCAATTCCAGACAGATCAAGTGCCCCTCCAATTGCTGCTCAATAATTGACTGGTATTATAGATGGAAGTGATACAAACAAACTTATCATGGCTGAAGCTGGAGCATTGGATGCTCTAACCAAGTACTTGTCTTAGAGCCCTCAAGCTCTCTTCCAACAATGTCCTTGATATCAAATGCCCACCAGAATCCCCATTCAGTAACTGTTTTAATGTGAGCTCATGGATCCAAGGAAAACACGGATAAGGAAAACTGATTACGCAAGAATCCGTATTTCAAGAGCAACTCAAGTTTACTAGAACTCTTCACCTCTCACTGGAAATCACCAAAACTTTGAACAACAGGGAGCCACAGAAAGTGCTAAAAGGGGGCAGGACGTATTTTGGGCTTCAATACCAACATTGCAGTTTCAATCACATCTCCAAGCTCCACCCACAGAATTGCCACCTTGCCACATGTCATACTCCCCCTAATGTTTCTTTTCCTTTATTTTGTGATTTTATACATCTTAAATCTGGATTTCAAAACCTTTTTTTCCATCAAAATAACTTTGGTTTCCTTTAAAGTTCCTTTGGAGCTTCTAGGTACAAAATCCCAATTTTAACATGCTATTTGCTGCCACTTTCCTTCGGGTATGCACTTTCAATGTTTTGTTTGATTTTTAACTATTTTTGTGTTTTTCTTGATTTTCAATAAGCATGAACAAACTTCATGATTCCAAACAATGGAATTCATTGAACCAACTCATGCAAAATTAATTAGGGCTTTGGTGGGGGCCCGACATTCATGATATTATCTTCAAAATTGCTTGCTTGATATCTGATTGATCTTTTATTCCTCTTGATGATATACATGAATTTGTTTCGTATTTATTGTTGAGATATTCTCGTGTCCCATAGAGGAGTGCTAGCTTGCTATCCAGGTACGCTCTTTTCTCACCTATTTTCGAGAATTCTATGGACACATATGTCATTGATGACCATATCCATATTTGACGTGATTCTTGGATGTCTTGATATATGACTGATTTGCTTGAATAAAACAAATGTTGTGTGATGTATCTCCAAACTAATCTCTTATGTTTTATGATAGCGCTTGGGAAGCCGTCCAGGTACACATTTTTAACTCTCCTTAATTGTGATTTGATCTTGTTTGATATGTTATGTTTTTGGAATCACCTAGCCTACTTAGGTATCCATGATCAACCATTTAATTGCCATGCTTCCCTTAACTTAGTCAGTAGAGACCTCTTTAGGGCTTAGAGGGGTGCTACCTCCTAGAGGTACCTTCCCAATAAGTAACCTGATCCCCGGATCTAGACTCGGGTTTCTCAAAGACATGTTTTTTCCAAAACTATGGAGTCACTTTTTAGGGTTTTTCTTTCTTGTTTTATTTTCCCTTTAAAATAAAAAATAAAATAGGTGGCGACTCCAACTTTTTTAAAATTAATTTTTCACAAATAAAAAGCGAGTCTCGCCGATCGAGTGGGGACGCACGTGAAAAATGCGGGTCCACAATAGGGTCTCAATCCAAAAAATTTAGAAGGTTCTTTACACTCCAATATCCTATTTTATTACATTGAGATAAGAATTGATCAAATCCAATTTAATTAATTCATTCGGTTCTTGACCTACTAGCCACTGCATGTAGACTCCCTATGAACTCTAGTGGTGTTCATAATTTAATGAAGTAGTTGTTATCACTCTCAAGATTACCTCTACCATCCTTGAATCTCAAATCCCCTTATTATGTAATCAACTAACATATTGTAGTCCCTAAAGGACATTTATCAAATTCCACACAAAATCACTACGTATCATAGATCTCATGATCACAAACCCTTAGGATCACTTAAGGGGATACACTATATCAAACCCATGAGATATCATGGTGCCTATATTGAGAATATCTATTGTCACCTATTTTAATCAATAGTAGTCTAATCCATAGAGAATATATGTTCACCTTAGGGTCTCACATATGGGTTAAAGCCACTAAAGACCTCAACACTAACTCAATATTCTCTCAAGGTTAAGACTCTATGCAACATAGTAGCTTTGTGATCATGACTACCCAATAGCCAATGTTATGATTCACCATAGATCATGCCCAATGTATAACAATATATATTGGTGCACTTATCATGGGAAAGCCATCTCGATGGCTAAGATAAGTCAACCTTAAAATTAAGAGATCATTCACCACAACCTTAGATGGATTGCCTAAGTCCATGAACCTGTTGTGAACAACTCATCAACTTGTAAGGAACCTCATGACTTAGATCTTCCATGCAACTCCTAATGTACTCAAAACATATACAATATAAGAGATGTAGGCTTGAATGCTTGAACAAAACCTAAATGCCATTAATGGATAAGGGGTGGAAAGTCAAGTCTAACTTTGTTAAATTATGTCTTGCTTTTACAAACCCTATCCTAACATTGTTAAAGTCCTAAATCCTTCTCTTTAACAAACAAACAATCCATTTATGGTGAATAAGATACCAAGTGGTCTAATAGGATTATATCACATCACCTAAAACTAATAATCTAAAGTTACAAATCCCAATTCACAAACATAATAAAAGAGTAAAAATCAGGAGCACTTTAATAGCCAATATCAAAATTTTAATGACTAAGTCTTGGAAAATGTTTCATTTAGTGTTTAATATCACGCTTTAAAAATATCATATAGGATATAAAGAATAAAGCATACCTTGATCTATACTTCTAACTTCTATATAACTCAAAGTTCTTCAAGTAACCGTCTTAAACTCTTTTTATCTTTGATCTCCACTTTGTTAGTCTATTTTTATGCACTCTTTAATGATAGGTATGGAAATGCTTCCAAAAATAGTAAGAGTGGAGAGAGAGACCAAGAGCGCTTCTATTTATAGGTGTATTATTGTTCTTTCCAAAAATGTATTATTGCTCTTCCAAAAATAGTTTAGACTTTTCTTTATTATTATATAATTGGAACACATACTTAAGAAATATTAAGAATTTCAAAAATGAATCTAATTTATGCAGGGAAAATGAATCAAAATTGTAAAGAAAAATAATAATTTAATGGGGTTATTAAGACCACTTTTGGTTCTAACACTAGGTATTAAAAAATTCAATACACTCTCACGCAACAACTAGATATCTCTTAAGCCACCAATATTAATCACCATATTGATAAAAGTCGATAAACATTCATCATGTTAATCCCTTTAACAAACAGGTATCGAAATCTGCATATTATATTGAATTGGCAAACTCCTCCAACTCAATAGCTATTAGCCTTTGTCAATTTAACGAGTCATTGATCCTATTTAGACACAAAACCCAAGTATCAAAATAGTTAGCATCCACTTCCTTAACTCCTTAGCATAAATTGACATGAAAAATTGCATATCAAAAAAAATTCAACAAAGCCTCTTGAATGTTGAATATATCTAGCATCATCCCAGTATCAAAACCAATATCAAAATCCCCTCTGAATTTCGATACCTTCGAAATACTAGTCCAATATTTCTTACTCTATTTCTACATAATTTCTCAACAATTTTCGCAATTATTCTCAAGAAAGACATGGCTTAACTATAGGATAAAGTTGATTAATTTGTATGTTTTTGCTCCATAACATGTTCTTTTTTGAGCTTAGAAAAAAACTATGGTTTGCATACAAATCAATTATAACTTGTTAAAAATGAATAGTTGGCAACACGATTCAATATTCTCGTATTTATTGCTACCGCACTATTCATTCTATTTTCCTTTGCCTTTTACTTGTCATTTAAGTTAAAACCGATAGTCAAAATATTTAATTTGAATGAAACTTAATTTTCTTGGTCCTTATCAATAACTGAAGAATTAAAATAAAAATAATTCCAATTTAGTCTCTTAAATGAAATGAGCATACTAGAACCAACAATATTAGCATTCTAATAGTATTTTAAAAGACAGATAGACTGGTATCTATTATTCTATCATATTTACTATTGTAATAATGTTATTTAAAATTGTATTGGATAAAATCTTATTAGAAATCAACCCACGTATCTATTTGATAACATCTTATTCCAATTCTTTTACATTTATGGTTTAACTTATTTTTCAAGTAATATATATTTTTTTTCAAGTCATGAATCTATTATTAATGTGATAAAGTAGATTACATATTTATCACATTAATTAAATTAAAAGAAAAATTACCTAGAATTCAATTTTATTTATTTATACATTTATTATTTTAATTTTTTTATATAAACATATTTTTAAAGATTCCATTTTTTTCCTATTAGTTGTCATATGCATCAAATTAACTAAAAAATTAATGATCATAATAAAGTATTTATTTTTTATATATTGTTCATACTAAATTTTTATAATAGTTGATCCAAAACAAATACTTTTTAAAACTTTTTAAAGATAATATTTTATTTCACCAATTACTTTTATCTTGTAATCCAAATTTTAAATCATTTGTATCTATCTTGATAAATTATTTTTTATAAATATATATATATTATTTCTTTTGGTGACTTGTCACTAGGGTATTGGAGAAAGCTGTGCGGTAGATATAAAAAAATTGACCATAAATATTCATGCTGCATCATGGTCATGGGCCATTCATAGTCAATATTTCGGTACGAATCACCAGTTTTCCGGTCCGGTTGGCGGAAGTGAACCGTGTGACCGGTTTATGAGTTGTTGAACTCAACGAAATGAAATTGGGCTCCCTTCTCTTCTGGGCGCAAGCTTGCAAGCCAATGGATGAAAGCCATTACGTTATTGGGCTCCCTTCTCTTCTTGGCCCAAGATTGCTTGCTGCCCAACCTACCAGCAACCTTAGAAGCCAATGGATGAAGCCTGAGGGATCCCTTTCAACACAATTGTACCACATAGCTAGCTGATCATGGCGAAGAAAGGCATTTTTATAACACACCCAGAACAATAATTTAAAGAACTTCCAATATCAATAAACCTGATGGACAAATAAGCAAATAAATGACATTTGATGGCATTGATTCATACTTGCAGACAGGCTATTGACTCATACTTGCATCAAATTTAACTACAAAACCAACCTCCACGTCTGATGGCATTTGATGCAAAGTTAAATGTGAAGCCGTGAATATAGATAAAAAGCAAGAACAGTTGGAAAGCTAAGAAAATTACCCCCCTCCATCAATCTGGACCTCCATTGGAATGACCTCAGTCAATGTGTCCCCTCTATGGTTCTGTGTGGCACTGTAATGATCTGAGTCAATGTGTCCCCTCTCTGGTTCTGCATCGACACTGGAATGATCCTTAGCCAATGCACCTGGAATGATCTCAGCTAATGTCTTCACACCTAGAGGGAAGCCATCACACTGTTTCACAATTTCGTTTTGCAATTTCTTCAATTTATCATTCTGTTGAGGATTCAATTTGCTTTTATCAGCTGCATCATTGAACATGGACCAAATCTCACCCTTACCAATGTCTTCCATGCTATGCAGATACTTATCACCCACCATCCCTTTGGCCACTTCCTCAAGTCTAGTAGTAATGATAACTGCATTCCCATTTCTTTTCTGGTCTCTACCAAATTGGATATTGCAGTCCCTATCAGGCCAGTTCAATGCCTGGCCTAGACTGAAATACCAATCTCTGGTTTCATCCCATATGCCATCAAGCACAATCAAGTACTTTTTACCCAACAACCGACGGCCAAGGGAGGACAACGGCTCCTCAGTGCTACAACTCTTTTCATGTCCATGCTCAGTAGTCAACTCCACTAACATGTCTTTCACAACTTGCTTTAAGTCTATGTCTGCATCAATCTTTCCTGATAAGCTGATCCAAAGTGTGGGGAAAAAGGCACCCTGAATATGTTCGTCATAAAAAAGTTGTCGGGCAAGAGCTGTCTTGCCTGAACCTCCAATCCCAACAATTGCAATGTCCTTGAATCCCTCATCAGATTGCAGAAGCCAATTTCGGATTTTTGAGAATTGTCTATCAAAACCTCGTATCTCCGACACATGAGGATACCAAATTTGACTTTGATTTGCTGGATCATGACTTTGACTTTCTTGATCCTCACTATGATCGGGTGAGCCATGATAACCACAACATTCAAACCACCGAGATTTCCTTGGCTTCTCACTTATCTTATCCACCAGATAAGTGTTTATCCAAACCACCATATAAGTGTTTATCCACATCCACTTTAAGAGATAACTCTTGACTATTTTTAAATTTCTGTTATTGTGTATTTCAAATCTCCTTCTTGTAATTGTATATAAATGAGAATAGCCACCCGGTTTTTGGCATCAAAGCCAATACCATTTTACAGATTTCTACAAAGTCTTACATGGTATCAGAGCAATTGGCATACGCCTAATTTCAATCGATCCTTTCCTTCTCAACTATGGCCTTCTCTTCTTCCGCTTCCTCCAATGTTATCTTTGCTCCTCCAAACATTGGTCATCTGGTGTCGATCAAGCTGAGTGACACAAACTATCTTATATGGTCATCTCAGATTGTGCCAGTACTGAAAAGTCATGACTTGATGGGCTTCGTGGATGGTTCTGAGCCGTGTCCATCAAAATCTCTTGATGGTTCTCTTAATCCAGCATATATTCTCTGGAATAAGAAAGATCAGTGTGTGTTAAGTTGGATCAATGCCACTTTGTCTGACAAGGTGCTAGCTTCTGTTTATGGCATCACATCTGCTCGAGAGGTGTGGAGTTCTCTAGCAAACAAGTTTGCCTCTCAATCCAGAACCCGTGTACACCACCTAAAGCGAAAGTTGCAGACTCTTCATCAAGGGTCAATGAAGTGCACTGATTTTCTTGAAAAAGCGAAGTTGGTGTCTGATGAATTAGCTGCAGTTGGTAAGCCACTTGAGGATGATGACTTAATGTCTTATATTGTGAGTGGACTCAACCCATCCTTTAATCCCTTTATTACCTCTCTGTCCTTTGCCACTAGAGACAAGAATGTTTCTTTTGAAGACTTTCAAGCCGAGCTCTTGTCATATGAACTGTTATTGGAAAACCAGAATATTGCTATACCACCTGAGACAAATAATTTTGCTTTCTTCACTCCCAAATCTAACCAACAGCAGTACAATCGCAAACCCAAAAACCCAAGTAAACCATATTCACGTCCTTCATTTTCACAAAATCCTCGTCCTCGATATGCACCACAACCCTCTGGTTTACCTTCCTCACCTCAGCCAAATCAGAAGCAGCACTCATTTTCCACTCCTAAGTCACCTTGTCAAATCTGTGGAAAGCTAAGCCATAAGGCATTAGATTGCTTTCATAGAATGGATTATGCATATCAGGGTCGTCATCCACCAACCCAGTTAGCTGCTATGGTGGCACATAGCAATGCTGAGCAAGAGGAAGAGACATGGTTTGCTGACAGTGGAGCTAATCAGCACATTACTGCCAACCTGGAGCATCTTTCTCTGCAACAACCATACACAGGACAAGAAAATGTAGCTGTTGGTAATGGCCAAGGTTTAAGTATTGCACATACTGGTACTACTATTTTTCATACTCCTGAAGCTAAATTAAACCTCAAACGTGTCCTCCATTGTCCTCAAGCTTCTGCCAATTTGCTTTCCATAAATCAATTCTGTCTTGATAATAATTGCCTCTTTATTCTAACTGGTACTCATTATTTTGTCAAGGACATACAAGCTGGGCGACACTCTTTGGAAGGCAGGAGTGAAGGGGGTCTCTATCCAATCCAGTTGCGGTCAATGTCTATCAATAAATCACATGCTTTGTCAGCCGTTGTAGGAATTAAAGCACCAGTTTCAGTTTGGCATTCTAGATTAGGACATACATCTCTTCCCATTGTGTCTCAGTTATTAAATAAACACTCCTTACCTGTTGAAGGATCAGTGAATAAAATGCATTTTTGTGAACCTTGCCAACTTGGCAAAGGTAAGCAACTTCCTTTCAAACCTTCTACTCGTGTTTCTTCCTTTCCTTTGCAATTAATTCATACTGATGTGTGGTCTTGTTCTACCAAATCTCTCAGTGGATGTAAGTATTATGTCATATTCATTGATGATTTTTCACGATTCTCATGGCTTTATCCTCTCCAAAATAAATCTGATGTATATGCTTGCTTTGTTAAATTCAAAACACTAGTTGAAAACCAATTTTCTTGCAAAATTAAGCAATTACAATCGGATGGAGGTGGAGAATACATGTCCAACCAATTTCAATTGTTTCTTTCCTCTAATGGAATCCAACATCGCCGCACTTGTCCTCATACACCCCAACAAAATGGGGTTGCTGAGCGTAAACACCGTCATGTGGTGGAAATGGGACTGTCTCTGTTAGCTCGGTCACTTTTGCCCACTAAATTCTGGTTGATGCCTTTTTAACATCCATTTTTCTCATCAATAGACTGCCAACATCTACTCTTGATAACCAAACACCATATCTTAAATTATTTGGCAAACATCCTGATTATACCTCCTTGCGCACCTTTGGTTGTGCCTGTTTTCCATTGTTGCGACCATATGCAACTCACAAATTAATGTTCGAGATCCAAACGTTGCATATTTCTAGGTTATAGTTCCCATCAAAATGGATATAGATGCTTGGATCCTGTCACTCAAAAAGTTCTAATCTCACGACATGTTGTGTTTAATGAGAATACATTTCCTGCTAAGGATGGATTGCAGTCTTCTGAACTTCTTCCAGTGGTCTCCTCTCAAGGTACGCCTTTACCTTCTCCTTCATTTTCTTTATCTACTTCTAATTTACAGCATTCCTCTCCAATCATTTCAGATTCACCTGATTCTCCTCTAGAATCTTTACCTATCCCCACTTCTCCTCATATCTCCACTCTACCTTCTCCCATACCTGGTCCAGCTCCTACCCTTTCTATACCTGAATTTTCCTCTTCTTCCAATCACTCTCATGACAACTCGCTCCCAAACAGGCAACCTCAAACCTCGCACATTTTCAGATTTTAAACTCTATTCCACCCAATATCCTCTCCAAGCATTATCCAGTACTGTGACTCCCCTTGCACCAACCTCCTACCGACAAGCTGCTTTATTACCTGACTGGTGTGTTGCTATGAGAGAGGAATATGATGCTTTATTGGCTAATGAGACATGGAAGCTATGTCCTAGACCTGTTGATCATAATGTGGTGGGAAATAAGTGGGTGTATAAAGTTAAACAAACATCCACGAGTGAGGTTGGTGATTCAAAGCAAGATTAGTGGCTTTGGGATTTGCTCAAGAAGAAGGTATTGACTTTACTGAGACTTTTAGTCCAGTAATTAAGCCTTCTACTGTCCGGGTGCTTCTTACACTTTCTGTTCAATTTGATTGGGAAATCAGACAGCTTGATGTATCTAACGCTTTTCTTCATGGGATCTTGCTAGAGGATGTATATATGGAGCAACCTAAGGGGTTTGTTAATTCAGATTTTCCAGATTATGTTTGCAAACTGAACAAGTCACTTTATGGCCTCAAACAAGCACCTCGTGCTTGGTTTATGCGTCTATCTCAAACTCTACTTGAATTCGGTTTCCTATCCTCACCAGTGGATGCCTCCTTATTTGTCTATCATAAGGGCCATATTCATCTATTTATCCTCATCTACGTAGATGATATCCTTGTTACAGGTACAGATCCTTCTCTCATTCAGTCTCTAATCCAAAAGCTACAGACCGAGTTCAAGATGAAAGACCTTGGTCCTTTAGGCTATTTTCTCGGCATCCAAGCAAGTCGTGACTCTTCTGGCCTACATCTTCGACAATCCAAGTACATTGGGGATCTTCTTCATCGTACCAAGATGGCTGGGGCCAAACCTGCTTCCTCTCCTTGTACCACAGGCCTCAAATTATCCACTCATGTTGGTGAGCCACTCACAGCTTCTCAAATTACAGAATATCGACAAACTGTGGGAGCTCTTCAATATTGCACCTTGACTAGACCTGATATAGCATTTTCTGTCAACCAACTATGTCAACATATGCACTGTCCTAATTCTGTTCATTGGACAGCAGCAAAACGTGTCTTACGTTACTTAAAAGGCACTCTTGATCTGGGATTGTGGTACACTAAGGGCGAGCAAACTCTTCAAGCCTTTTGTGATTCAGATTGGGCTGGTAATCCCGATGATCGAAGATCAACTACTGGGTATGGTGTTTTCTTTGGCTCTTGCTTAATCTCATGGACTGCCAAGAAACAATCTGTGGTAGCTCGTTCTAGCACTGAAGCCGAATATAGGGCATTAGCTATTACTACTGCTGAACTGTATTGGATTCGTATGCTCCTCAAAGAACTTCATATTTCTTTGCCCACAGCTCCTACTATTTGGTGTGATAACAGTGGCGCTCTTGCTCTTGCTTCTAATCCTGTGTTTCATGCCCGCACCAAACATATTGAAGTTGATTTTCACTTCATCCGCGAGAAAGTTGCTAATCGAGATATTTCCCTTCAGTTCATTGGTTCTTATGATCAGCTGCTTTGATATCTTTACAAAGGGACTAAGTTTAGCTCGGTTTTTCTGCCTTCGTGACAAGCTAATGGTGGTTTCTCTCCCCATTAGCTTGAGGGGGATGATAACCACAACATTCAAACCACCGAGATTTCCTTGGCTTCTCACTTATCTTATCCACCAGGATAAGTGTTTATCCAAACCACCATATAAGTGTTTATCCACATCCACTTTAAGAGATAACTCTTGACTATTTTTAAATTTCTGTTATTGTGTATTTCAAATCTCCTTCTGTAATTGTATATAAATGAGAATAGCCACCCGGTTTTTGGCATCAAAGCCAATACCATTTTACAGATTTCTACAAAGTCTTACAAGCCATTGGAGTCTTCTATGCACGGATACGAGACCAAGCTCTCCCTTGATTCGCACCAGCACCTCCTTGGTGCTTTTGAGAAACCAGTGGAATAGATTATAGAAAGGCAAGAGAAACTTGGTGCTTGGGATTGGGTGCTTCTCTGAGAAGATGAGGCAGTCGGTGTACACAGCGAGGAGCCGGTGAGCGTATTCCTCATTTGGATCATTTGGATAGGCATGGATGAGGTGATGTCCTTTCTAAGCAAAACGCCCCGAATCCTTTGAAATTGACGATGCATAGGCAGTTGCCTCCCTTGATCCTCTGCTTCCGCTAAGCCATCAATGAATTTATTTCTCAGAAACTCTAAAAAATCTTCCGACATTTTCAAACAACCCTTGAACGCCCAACCACGGGAATTCGAGCACAACCCTAGTATCCGCTTCTCAGCCTTTTCTACAATATTAGAGTAGATATGATCGGATCGGCCCCGATTATCAATGCATCTGATATTCTGAGGATCATCTCCACATCTCTAGCATCAAATGTTATTTTTTCCCTAAATCTCCCTTTTGAGGGGATTTCACAGGCAAAATCAAATGTTTAGGCTCAAGCGCATACAGTACTTTAAAGTATACAATCACAGAGAACCGATGCGGCTAATCAAAATAAAACATCGCAAGGGACGAACCGCACCAGAAAATCGTCAAATTCAACAAAATCTCACCTTTGCAAGTCGAGACCAAAATTGAACAACCTAAAACAGAGAGATTAATCACCAAAACATGTAGGATTGTAAGTAATCTTTAGGGAGACATTTCTCCCAAACAGCATACTTACTCGCTAGACTTTGGGCCGCACTGCAGAGAGAGTGGAGCTCGGCAGAGAAGGTAGAATCTTTTTCTTTAGTTTGGATGACATGGAAAGTATGATGGAAAAAAAATATAAAAGAAAATATTGTAATATTTTCCTTAAAAAATAATGAGGAAAATAAGAGAAAAAAAAAAAGGGGAAAAGGGGGGGTGGGGGGAGGATTTGATTGGCCTCTTGTTCATCAAGGGCTATGGCTTCTCACTATCGTCAACCCTTTCAACGGCCACCACTATCACTCTGACCACCTTCCAATTCCGAAAACCTATCCTTTCAGGCATCCGAGTTCCCATAGATGAAGTGTGTTCTTCAAATCAAGTTCCTATTGATGAAATGAATTGGGGAGATCCCTTTTGTTTCTAAATGAGATATGATTAATAGAGTTGTTCATGTTACTGCCATAGGGGGAAATTTGGAGATTTTGAAGGAGCTCCTTAGTGAGTTTTAGCCGAATGTAAAATCGAAATATGTAAAAATAAAAAGTTACTATTTTTTATTTTTACAAATAAAAAATATTTTATATTGTATCTTTTTATTTTTACAAATTTAATTTTTAAATTTAGATTTAGAAAATCCTTTTTAATTTTAAATTTTATATTTTATATAGTAGTTTTTTATTTTTACATTATATGAACATATTTTATTTCTAAATTTTGATTCCGAAAATCCTTCTGAATTTTTTAAGAGTTTTTTTTATTAGCTATAAATGTACCCTTGAAAATAAAAAATATTTATTACTCGTATATTTTATTTGTATTGCATGAGGAAAATTTTATACATAAATCTTATAATTATTAATAAAAAAATAATAGCAGAGACTTTTTTATGAGCAATGTTTTATGTTGAAAAATTCACGTTTTTCAACAGTTTTTTTATTGAATTAATTTATTTTATTATTTAATAAATTGATAACCATCTAAGCAAATTGTTGATTTTATTTTCCTTCTATTTTTCCTTGACTTTTTTTTTTTTGTGGTTAACCAAATAAAAGAAAATGAATTCTTTTTTTGTTTTCCCTTGAATTTTCCATGGATAACCAAATAAGTGAAAAAAATTATATTCCTTTCCTTAACTTTTTCTTTCCTTCCATTTTTCCGCCCAATTTTCTTTCTCTCGCATTTTCCGGGAACCATACATAGCCTAAAAGAACTAAAAGAACTTGCTAAAAGAACTAAAACTTATTAAATAGCAATATTCTGTCCCCTTCAAGGTCGGGAAATAGGTTGTTTCCATATGTTGTTCAAAATTACCATACTTCATAACTGTATGAAAAATCAAAATTGGTGATTGTCATATTTTGAAGATGTTTGGGAAATACAAACCAAGGCTGTCGTTCAAAATTGGGTAAAAATTCCTTTACATGGGTGGGTCCAAATCCAAGGGTAAACATTATGAAGCCTGAGCTAATGAGGGATGTTTTGTTGAAGCCCAATATGTTTCAAAAGACTCCCTCACACCCATTGGTCAAGTTCTTTGGTTTCTCGGTCTAGTGGCCCGGGAAGGTGAACAATGGGCCAAACGTAGAAAGATCATCAACCCAGTGTTCCATCCGAGAAAAGTTGAAGGTAATTTTCAATGCCTAGTTTTTAAACGAGAATATTTCACCTTAGTTTCGAGAAAGATCATCAATCCAGCTTTCCATCCAGAAAACCGGTATAAACATCAGAATTCCCAAATATTTCAGACATTTGAGTGAAGTACTGGTGACTAGTTTCTCACATACCAAGTGTCCTACCTTTTCCTTTCTTTGTCACATACTCGTATAGTCTTTTTCCCCCTTTCTCCAATGGGCCGTTTCCATAATTTTACCACTTTGAAAGAGATGTTTTTGGTCTTTATTATTATTGTGTGGTTGAACTTGTTATAGAACATGCCAGCGACATTTCATTTGAGTTGTAGCTTTCGGTGGAGGGATCACGAGAGTCGGATGTTTGGCCCTATCTTGAAAATTTGACATGGGATATGATTGCTCGGACAGCATTTGGCAGTAGCTACGAAGAAGGAAGAAAAATATTCCAACTCCAGAAAGAATAGACAAATCTTGCAATCAATGTTGCAACGTCGGTCAATATCCCAGGATGGACGTATGCATAAAATCATAAAATATTTCAAGAAATTATGCTGCTCAGTTTTATGAATATACACAACTCTGCTTGTTTGTCCTTTTTTGTTTTTTTGTTTGGATTTTTTTGGCAGTGCTTTGGCAGATTTAAGTAGATTTGCTTGAGTTTCTATTTTAAATGCTTTTAGTGGAAGGGTTTTCTCTAAAAGTATTTTTGGGAGAATAAACTGTAAAGTGTTTCTCCAAGAAGCATTACAAATAAATTTTGAACTTTCTAAAAGTATTTTCTAAATTTTGTCAAACGCTTCATTTTTCTTCAAAAATGTTTTTTTTTCTCTATAGTATAAGTGTTTTCTAAAAGCACTGTCAAATGGATTCTTTATTTGCTCAAATTTAGGTTTCAAGTCACCCTTACATTTTCCTAGAGTTTAGTTGATGTTTAATAAATCTCTATGTCCTAGCACACCATATTCAATTTTAGGTAAATTTAGTCTTCAATGCATCATTTACTTTCATGAAATGTTGACACCATGAAACCAAAGAAAAATCTTTGGGGAAGAAGCTATAATTTACATACTGGTACATAAGCCTAGTAGAATTTAACAGGTTGAACACAACTGATATGAATATTCTTATAAACCTTTGGGCAAATTCACCTGTGTTGCATTAATAGGGTTGAAAAATCATGCAAATAATTAAATATATGGAGGGAGATGAAGGCTCCCCTTGAACAAACTTTTAAAGGTCTGTCACAAGCGCAAAATTCCCACATAAATTTTCATGTCTATGTGGCGTTTAGAAGCTCTCTAAGATAGTCTACACCTTCCCCTATGAGATGGCAACAACATGCAAGGCAATACATGAGGTTTATAGGGCACCAACCCCAACATGTATTTTATTAACTTACTAAATAAGAATATAAGACTTCAGCCAAACTTCCATAATAGCTTCAGTGAGTTCAAACTTCCCTCATGATCTCCCTCTCTATATCCCTCTCAAGATTTTCTCCAGCCTTTCTTATTTATAAAGTGGCACCACCCACTCCTTGTTAGACTAGAAGTGCTACTAGTTCTATTAGGAATTTTCCTAGTAAGTTGTGCCAGTAACCACTCCTACTTGGACTTTAAATTCTAGTCCTATGATTACTACCCAAAACGTGCTATTTTGTGCCTTTAATTCATTATGTTTTAAGCACTTTTGTGTAATAGCTCTCCATTTTTATTCCAATTGGCATGTTAAGGACCTAGCAATGACTTCTAATCATATTTGTGGCTAGTTTTAGTGTTTTGACAGCTTTTTGGATCATTAAGACAAGCCAAGTAAAGGAGAGAAGCAAAGAGGAAAAACAGAGGAAAGAAGCAGTTTTTGTAGTCGTGCACTGTCACTTTGGGAGGCTCTATTTTGTTCATCATGCAAAATCACATTTCAAGAATCCCATATTCGGAATCGGCTTAGAATTGCTGACAAATCAAGTACCTATAGTGGTATATTGCCATTCGTATAAGGAGCTCAAAATGGCAAATTTCGCACCAGCCCATGCAAGTGCGAATTTTGCACCTTGTATTGTTCATGCGACTTTGGTGTGAAATCTCCTCTGTTCTGACGACTCCACATGAGATCTTTTCTTTTGTTTTTTTTTTTATGTAAATTCCTTTCTTATCCTTGTAATTAGCCAATCATAGGCTTTGCTTTGTAAAGACTATAAGAGGGGTGGAAATCATCTCTCGAAAAAACTTTTGTATATTTTACACTTAGTGAAATTTTCCTCTCGGGGGAAAAATACAGAGCTCTCTTTGCTTTCCTTTTCTCTCTTCTATTTTCTTTTTCTTGGAAGCCAAACAACCTCTGAGGATGTTTTCCCAAAGGATGAGAGGCTAAACCATTGGTTTCTTGCAGTGAAGGAAGCTAGGTGAAAAGTCCAGATGCAAAAGTGGAAAACTCTCGTGCTTTAAATACAGGTAGTTGGAGTTCATAAATGGCTTTTAAATCTAAAGTTTTGCTTTAAATCCCTTAGAATCACTTTGAATGGCCAATACATGATAAGCTTTTAGGTCTTTGTGGATACTTATTGCTAGATCCACATAAGACCATTAGTTATCATGTATGAGCCATTGGAAAGTGGCTCAAGGTGAAGACCCATAGTGTCTAAAGCCATTAATGGAACTTGACTACCATTTCTATTGACTTTTTATGGATTAAATCTTCATTGTTAAACCTATACCGGTCCGGGAAACAACCATCCTTTATGTTGTTGTCCCCAATACGAGGAGAAAAATTCGGAATTTCCCACTTTGCATTCTGAACTTGATCCTAGCAACCTTTAGCTCCGGGAGACTTTCTTTCTTCCATTTTTACCTAGTTCTATGTTAGTTTAGTTTCAAACACCACTTTCAAAACAAATTTTATTTTCTTTTACACTTTAAGTTTTTGACAAAGGAAATCATCAAATTCAACTTCTAATCTTGAGTCTATCACTGGTAGAGTGAAATCCCATCCCAGAGTTCGACCCTAGAGCTGCTATACTATAGTAGCTTTGCTACGCTAGTATAAGGTCATAGGATTTATAAACATTTTTTATTAAAATACCCAACTGGGCACGAATCAAAATGGCGCCGTTGCCGGGGATGGTGCCATGTTACAGTGATACAACTTTTTAGAGGCTACTTGTGATTTCCATCACAAGTTTGGTGAATTCCTTTTTCACTAACTTCATTTCCTTTCTTTTAATTGTAGAATTCCTTTTGTTAAGTTTACTTTCATTTTCTTTCTAACCTTAACTTTCTTCTAGTTTTCTTTTGTTTTTGTTGTCTTTGTTTTGTTTTCAGGGAAGTTGTAACTTGTGCATGCCCTATTGGATTCGGGACCAAGAGGGAAGACTAGTAAGGATAGAGAATCCTCAAGACACAGAGTTGGATATCTGTGTAAACATCATGGACCCTCCACAAGAGGATCAGAATTCTCAACACGGTCAAGGGGATAATCCAAATGCATATCTATCCATGAGGGATAGAATGCACCCACCAAGGTTGAGTGCACCCTCATGCATCGTACCTCCTCTTGAGCAGCTGATTATAAGGCCCCATATTGTGCCCCTCCTACCAAATTTCCATGGAATGGAGAGTGAGAACCCATATGCCCACATCAAGGAGTTTGAGGAGGTGTGCAATACTTTTAGAGAGGGAGGAGCTTCAATAGACTTGATGAGACTCAAGCTATTCCCTTTTACTTTGAAGGACAAGGCAAAAATATGGCTTAACTCTTTAAGGCCAAGGAGCATAAGGAATTGGGTTGATCTTCGGGCCGAATTTTTGAAGAAAATTTTCCCCACCCATAGGACCAATGGGTTAAAGAGACAAATCTCAAACTTTTCTGCAAAAGAAAATGAGAAGTTCTATGAATGTTGGGAAATGTATATGGAGGCCATCAATGCTTGTCCTCATCATGGCTTTGATACATGGCTCTTGGTGAGTTATTTTTATGATGGGATGTCTTCCTCCATGAAGCAAATTCTTGAAACCATGTGTGGGGGAGATTTTATGAGTAAGAATCCGGAAGAAGCCATGGACTTTTTAAGTTATGTATCTGAGGTATCAAGAGGATGGGATGAGCCCAACTCAAGAGAAATGGGAAGGATGAAAGCTCCTGTAAATCCAAAGGGTGGAATGTACATGTTAAGTGAAGACATGGACATGAAAGCTAAGGTGGCAACAATGGCAAGGAGGTTGGAAGAACTTGACTTGAAAAAAATGCATGAAGTCCAAGCCATTTTTGAGACACAAGCCCATGTCATGCCATGCACCATTTGCCAATCATGTGATCATGTGGTAGATGAGTGCCTAACCATCCCAGCTGTGAGGGAGATGTTAGGTGATCAAGCCAATGTTGTGAGGCAATTTAGGCCCAACAACAATGCACCTTATGGAAACACCTATAATTCAAGCTGGAGAAACCATCCAAATTTTTCTTGGAAACCAAGGCCACCTCCATACCAACCACAAGCCCAAACCCAAGCACCTCAACAAACCTCTTCAGTGGAGCAAGCCATTGTGAACCTAAGTAAAGTCATGGGTGACTTTGTGGGTGAACAAAAGGCAATCAACTCCCAATTGCACCAAAAGATTGAAAATGTTGAGAGTTCTCAAATTAAGAGAATGGATGGGATGCAAAATGATCTATCTCAAAAGATAGATAATATTCAATACTCCATCTCTAGGCTTACCAACCTCAACACAGTGAATTAGAAAGGAAAGTTTCCCTCTCAACCAAGCCAAAATCCAAAGGGTGTTCATGAAGTTGAAACCCAAGATGGGAAGTCTTCAAAGTTGAGGGAGGTCAAAGCTGTGATCACCTTGAGGAGTGGGAAGGAGGTTGATCAACCCTTGCCTAAGGTGAGGCAAGATGAAGAACTCATGTCAAGGAGAACCTTGGTTAAAGAGAGCAATAACCAAGAAGAGAAGAGTGGGAAGAAAAATGCATCTAATTCAAGCATTGAAGAAGAGCCAAGGATAGTGATTAAAGAGGATATGATGAAGAAACATATGCCTCCCCCTTTTCCTCAAGCTTTACATGGAAATAAGGGAATCAAGAATTCATTAGAAATTCTTGAAGTTTTGAGACAAGTGAAGGTGAATATACCCTTACTTGATATGATCAAGCAAGTCCCCACATATGCAAAATTTTTAAAGGACTTGTGCACGGTCAAGAGAGGGTTAATTGTGACAAAGAAGGCATTCCTCACTGAGCAAGTAAGTGCCATCATTCAGTGTAAGTCTCCAGTTAAGTACAAAGATCCGGGATGTCCTACCATTTCAGTCAACATTGGAGGGACACATGTGGAGAAGGCTATACTAGACTTGGAGGCAAGTGTGAATGCTCCCATACTCTGTGTATAAGCAACTGGGACTTGGAGAATTGAAGCCCACAGCCATCACTCTCTCCTTAGCTGATAGGTCAGTCAAAATCCCAAGGGGGGTGATAGAGGATGTTCTAGTTCAAGTGGACAAATTCTACTATCCCGTGGATTTTGTGGTGCTTGATACTGATCCCACTGTTAAGGAAGCAAATTATGTGCCAATCATCCTTGGGAGACCTTTCCTAGCTACCTCCAATGCCATCATCAATTGTAGGAATGGGGTGATGCAGCTCACATTTGGAAACATGACCTTGGAACTAAACATATTCCACCTATGCAAGAGGCATCTTCACCCCGAAGAGGAGGAAGGATTAGAGGAGGTGTGCTTGATCAAAACTTTGGTTGAAGAGCATTGTGACAAGAATTTAGAATAGAGCTTGAATGAGAGCCTTGGAGTGCTTGAAGAAAGGTTACCTGAACCCTCTGATGTGTTAACCATCATGTCTCCTTGGAGGAGAAGGGAAGAGATCGTACCCTTGTTCAATAAGGAGGACTCACAAGGAGCAGCTAGGGAGGACCCTCCAAAGCTAGTTTTGAAGCCACTTCCTGTTGATTTGAAGTATGCATATTTGGAGGAAGATGAGAAATGTCCAGTGGTGGTTTCTTCAACTCTCACAAGTGATCAAGAGGATAGTCTTTTGGGAGTCCTCAGAAAATGCATAAAGGCCATTGGATGGCAAATTTCTGATCTGAAAGGGATTAGCCTTTTGGTATGCACCCACCATATCTACATGGAGGAAGATTCAAAACCAGTGAGGCAGCCCTAGAGGAGGTTGAATCCTCACATGCAAGAGGTGGTAAGGGGTGAAGTTCTGAAGCTACTTCAAGCAGGGATCATATATCCCATTTCAAATAGCTTGTGGGTGAGCCCAACCCAAGTAGTCCCAAAGAAATCTGGAATTACTGTGATCCAAAATGAGAAAGGGGAGGAAGTCTCTACACGTCTTACCTCAGGATGGAGGGTGTGTATAGATTGCAGGAGGTTGAATTCAGTGACTAGGAAGGACCATTTCCCATTGCCTTTCATGGACCAAGTCCTTGAGAGAGTCTCAGGGCATCCTTTCTACTGTTTTTTGGATGGTTACTCGGGGTACTTCCAAATAGAGATTGATTTGGAAGATCAAGAAAAGACAACCTTCACTTGCCCCTTTGGTACTTTTGCCTATAGGAGGATACCCTTTGGTCTATGTAATGCACCTGCAACTTTCCAAAGACGTATGTTAAGCATCTTCAGTGATATGGTGGAGTGCATCATGGAAGTCTTCATGGATGACATCACTATATATGGAGGTTCTTATAAGGAGTGTTTGTTGCATTTAGAAGCTATTCTCCAAAGATGTATTGAGAAAGGCCTAGTGCTAAATTGGGAGAAGTGCCATTTTATGGTACAACAAGGAATTGTCTTAGGACATATAATCTCCAAGAATGGCATTGAGGTAGATAAGGCAAAGGTGGAGCTAATTGTTAAGTTGCCACCTCCCACAAATGTTAAAGGAATTAGGCAATTCCTAAGACATGCCGGGTTCTATAGGAGGTTCATTAAGGATTTCTCAAAAATCTCAAAACCTCTTTGTGAACTCTTGGTAAAGGATGCCAAGTTTGTGTGGGATGAGAAATGTCAGAAGAGTTTTGAGGAACTAAAGCAATTTCTCACAATTGCACTAATAGTGAGAGCCCCAAATTGGAAATTACCTTTTGAGGTAATGTGTGATTCAAGTGATCTTGCTATGGGGGCTGTTTTGGGGCAAAGAGAAGATGGAAAGCCCTATGTGACTTATTATGCAAGCAAAACTTTGAATGAGGCTCAAAGGAACTACACAACTACTGAGAAGGAGTTGTTAGCAGTAGTTTTTGCCTTGGATAAGTTTCGTGCCTATTTGGTAGGGTCCTTTATAGTGGTGTTCACTGACCATTCTGCTTTGAAGTACTTGCTAACCAAGCAAGATGCCAAGGCAAGATTGATAAGATGGATCATTTTGCTTCAAGAATTCAATCTCCAAATCCGGGATAAAAAGGGAGTAGAAAATGTGGTAGCTGACCACTTGTCAAGACTTGTGATAGCACATGACTCACATGGTCTACCTATCAATGATGACTTCCCTGAGGAGTCTCTCATGTCAATAGAGGTAGCTCCATGGTACTCTCACATTGCAAATTACTTGGTTACTGGAGAAGTTCCAAGTGAGTGGAGTGCCCAAGACAAGAAGCATTTCTTTGCTAAGATCCATGCCTATTATTGAGAGGAGCCTTTTCTCTTCAAATATTGTGCGGATCAAATCATAAGGAAATGTGTTCCTAAACAAGAGCAATCAGGAATTATATCCCATTGTCATGATAGTGCATGTGGAGGTCATTTTGCTTCCCAGAAAATAGCCATGAGAGTAGTCCAATCAGGTTTTTGGTGGCCCTCTCTTTTCAAGGATGCCCACTCTATGTGCAAGGGATGTGATCGGTGTCAAAGGCTTGGGAAGCTAACACGCCGGAATATGATGCCCTTGAACCCCATCTTGATAGTGGATGTCTTTGATGTTTGGGGGATAGACTTCATTGGACCATTTCCAATGTCATTTGGACACTCCTACATTTTGGTGGGAGTGGATTATGTCTCTAAGTGGATAGAAGCAATCCCATGTAGGAGCGATGATCATAAGGTGGTTCTCAAATTTCTCAAGGAGAACATCTTTTCAAGGTTTGGAGTGCCTAAGGCCATTATCAGTGATGGAGGAACCCACTTTTGCAACAAGCCTTTTGAGACTCTTCTAGCCAAATATGGGGTCAAGCACAAGGTAGCTACACCTTATCACCCTCAAACAAGTGGCCAAGTTGAGATAGCCAACCGGGAAATCAAGAATATACCAATGAATGTGGTGAAATTGGACAAAGAGTCTTGCTTTATGACTCTAAACTTCATCTTTTTCCGGGAAAATTGAAATCAAGGTGGACGGGTCCTTTCATAATTCATGACGTGCAATCAAATGGAGTAGTCGAACTACTCAACTTCAAGAGCACTCGAACTTTCAAAGTGAATGGGCATCGTCTCAAGCCCTATATGGAATCATTTTCCTGAGACAAGGAGGAATTCATCCTCATTGATCCACCTCTAACATGAAAACACTCAGTTCATGGTTGAACTTAGTCTCTTCAAAGACTAAAAAGTTCATCATCTTTTTGTTTCCTTTTGCGTTGATTTTAGTTTAATCTAGTGTTTTTTTCTTGTGTATATGCATGTTTTGATTTTTATTTTTGACCTTAATTTCATTCTAATGTGGTTTGAATTGGTTTTTGTGTTAACATGCAGGTAGGAAAGCTTGAAGAATGAAGTTAAGGGGAAAACAGGGGGAGAAAAGCCAAGACACAGGGAATTTCTCACTACTCAATTCTTTGGTGCGAAATTCGCACCACCCTACCCCTTGTGCGAAATTGCCTTTGTGGTTTCTCCTGTCCATTCATAGTCCCTTACTATTAGGAGGTATCACTTCCTCCCTTTTATTATCACTTGCTTTTGGAACATTGGGGACAATGTTCATCCTAGTTGGGGGGGGGGGGAGAGTTGAGGAAGTAATTTGTTGGATTTTTGGTTAGGTTATTTTGTTAACAAATTTTTGCAAACTCTCTTTGTTTCTCAAAGATAAATTCTCAAAAGTAAATGGGAGAAATTAAATTCTTATCTTATTGCCACAGTCTCAGAGTTTGTATTATGCTTATTAAAATTGATAAATTGTTGAAGCTCCTTTTGATTTCAATCTTAAGTCTTCCACTCTAATCTTTTCACACACTGAACACATTAGATTCCATTATAAGATGGAAAACTTTCTCACCCCCTAAACTTAGGAAAATTTCGACTTGGTGCCTTTGACCTCATTCTATTAGTGTTGGGACACCTTATAAAAGGCCAATGTGTCTTATGAAAAAAAAAAAAAAATAAATAAAAAATAATGTGCTTCACTTGCTTTGAAACTCGAGCAAGGTCCGAGGGGTATATGGTGAAAATATTTGAAGCCTGGTGCCCTAAGCCTTTATTGGTTGGGAGTCACCGACCTCATTGCTCGTTACATGGGTGGATGGGTGGAGTTTTGAAAAAAAAAAAAAAAAAAAGTTGCGTTCTTAGCCGTTTATATGGGGGTTAATGTTGTTAAAGTTAGAGAAAAACCTTAGTTGGGGGGAGAATATAGTTTGACATACTATAACTGGAAACTAAGCACCTTAACACTTAGATTTTTGTGGAAGATTAAGAGTTGGTCCTTTGGGGGTGGAAATTATTTTGATACTCAAATTTGCATAATGCCCACTCTTTGTATGTTGTGATAGGTAAGTTATTTGATGACTCTTGTTGATGATTAAGTTTTATATCCTTGACTTGTCATGTGAGAGTTTGATCCAATCATGCCACTTGATTATTTCTTGGAGTGATCAGCATGATTTTGTAAATTATTATATTATCTATTTTTCTTTCTTTTTCTCCCCTTCATTGCTAAGGGACTAGCAATGTGTCAGTTGGGGGGAGTGATTACTACCCAAAAAGTGCTATTTTGCGCCTTTAATTCATTATGTTTTAAGCACTTTTGTGTAGTAGCTCTCCATTTTTATTCCAATTGGCATGTTAAGGACCTAGCAATGACTTCTAATCATATTTGTGGCTAGTTTTAGTGTTTTGACAGCTTTTTGGATCATTTAGACAAGCCAAGTAAAGGAGAGAAGCAAAGAGGAAAAATAGAGGAAAGAAGCAGTTTTTGTAGTCGTGCACTGTCACTTTGGGAGGCTCTATTTTGCTCATCGTGCAAAATCACATTTCAAGAATCCCATATTCGGAACCGGCTTGGAATTGCTGACAAATCAAGTACCTATAGTCGTATATTGCCATTCGTATAAGGAGCTCAAAATGGCAAATTTCGCACCAGCCCATGCAAGTGCGAATTTCGCACCTTGTATTGTTCATGCGACTTTGGTGTGAAATCTCCTCTGTTCTAACGACTCCACATGAGATATTTTCTTTTGTTTTTTTTTTTATGTAAATTCCTTTCTTATCCTTATAATTAGCCAATCATAGGCTTTGCTTTGTAAAGACTATAAGAGGGGTGGAAATCATCTCTCGAAAAAACTTTTGTATATTTTACACTTAGTGAAATTTTCCTCTCGGGGAAAAATACAGAGCTCTCTTTGCTTTCCTTTTCTCTCTTCTATTTTCTTTTTCTTGGAAGCCAAACAACCTCTGAGGATGTTTTTCCAGAGGATGAGAAGCTAAACCTTTGGTTTCTTGGAGTGAAGGAAGCTAGGTGAAAAGTCCAGATGCAAAAGTGGAAAACTCTCTTGCTTTAAATATAGGTAGTTGGAGTTCATAAATGGCTTTTAAATCTAAAGTTTTGCTTTAAATCCCTTAGAATCGCTTTGAATGGCCAATACATGATAAGCTTTTAGGTCTCTGTGGATACTTATTGCTAGATCCACATAAGACCATTAGTTATCATGTATGAGCCATTGGAAAGTGGCTCAAGGTGAAGACCCATAGTGTCTAAAGCCATTAATGGAACTTGACTACCATTTCTATTGACTTTTTATGGATTAAATCTTCGTTGTTAAACCTATACCGGTTCGGGGAAACAACCATCCTTTATGTTGTTGTCCCCAATATGAGGAGAAAAATTCGGAATTTCCCACTTTGCATTCTGAACTTGATCCTAGCAACCTTTAGCTCCGGGAGACTTTCTTTCTTCCATTTTTACCTAGTTCTATGTTAGTTTAGTTTCAAACACCACTTTCAAAACAAATTTTATTTTCTTTTAAACTTTAAGTTTTTGACAAAGGAAATCATCAGATTCAATTTCTAATCTTGAGTCTATCACGGTAGAGTGAAAACCCATCCTAGAGTTCGACCCTAGAGCTGCTATACTATAGTAGCTTTGCTACGCTAGTATAAGGTCATAGGATTATAAACATTTTTGATTAAAATACCCAACTGGGCACGAATCATCCTACTTAGACTATAATTATGTTAGGCATCAAGACTTCTACTCATGCTTGATTTGCAGTCCTACTTCAAGTCCAACTCCTCATGCTACTATTGCATGCATCTATATATATGCCTCGTGTGTAGGATAAGCCCTCTTTTGGCATGTACATCCAGATTGCGTTTATGCTAGGGCAACATGCTCTTGCATCCACCTTGCTGTTGTTGCAACTCCATGCCTTACCCAAGCCCTCTTTTTAGTGCGACAACATGTCATGGCATTGCACCCATGACTCCCCATGCTTAAGGCATTACATCCTTATGTATTGCATATAAGTTGGCATCGTTGCCCCACATTGATATGCCCATTCAAGTCTCTCTTAGTGCTATACTTACCATGGCATTGCACCCATGGCTCACCAAGTCATCTCCTTGCACAAGGCATTGCACCCTAGTACCACCTTGTTGTTGTTATTGGTCACTCATGATGCCAAGGTGTCACCCCATGAGGCCTTAGGATCGCATGGTCCATGTCAAGGGGCTAACAAACCATTCCAACCTGATGTAGTTAATGCCCTCATTAACTTAGACCGTGGATAGGCTTGGACTACCTTTTCAAATTGCCATAGCATCACATCTCATTCTGAACTAGCTTCTAATTCAAGACTATCCTTCTATTGAATTAGAAAATCAATTCTTCAATTTTTCTTGCTCATTCCCGTAGTTTAATGTTCCAATATCTTCTCTACCTCACAATTAAATTGCTTTCTAATCACTCACCTTGCCTGTATCCTTCTTGAGACTAGGTTTAAATGATAAGGCTTTAAGAAGCTCACATGGATCGTGAGGTGTACCTTTAGGTTGTTCGGTAACTTCAATTTGTAAGCTACCTATCTCCTTTTGCATAACTTCGAAAGGTTCGTCATATTTGGGAATTAACCCTCTCTACATAGTCTTGTTGCTAATTTTCTTCCATACGTGAGGGGTTAATTTTAGAAATACCTTATCCCCAATCTAAAATTCTAAGGGTCTTCGGCCCTTGTCTGCATACTTTTTTCATTCTTCTAAATGCCTTCTCTAAGCTCTCATAAGCTTCATCGAGCATCTATTGCCAAGACCTTGCAAATCTATAAGTTGCAGGAAAATTACCACCAAAATTTTGCTTAGACACCTCCAGTGGCATATCATTGACAACATTTCATAAATAAAATATTTATTAATTGGAATTATGTGAAGAAGGAGAATTTTTATGAAAATAGTTTTTTATTTTTTTATTTTTTTTAATTTGAGAATGGACATTTTATCAAAATTCATTTTTTAATAAAATATTCTCATAGGAATTTTGAATTTTGCATATCGACATTATCCTGTAACTTTGGATTTCCAATTAGGAAATAAATATTTTTGAAAATTCTCAAAGAAGATAATTTATTCATCAAGATAATTATTAATGCTTTAAAAGCTCTTTTTCAAAAGGTTAAGAGGGAGAGGGCCATAGGCAAGCTCATAGCCTCCAAGATTGAGCCCATCTTGATTTTGGGTGCATCATCATTCTAAAGATGGAGTAGCCAAAGGAATCAAGATGTATGAACTATCCTTTATGGACAAAACTATATATGTTTATAGTGGGAGTGGTCAATCCTAAAGATGAAACTCTTCACTTGGTAACATTGATGTAAGGATCTTGGTTACACACTCAACTTAGACACGACGTAGTAGTATCACCTAAAGTGGTCACACTTGCATGGGGTAAGGGCTAAACAAAAAGGGTATGTTGATCAATGTCTTAGGATAACTTTTAAAGTTTAAGGCAAGTTGATCAATTAGAGAGGGTCTCTACCCTGGTAATAAGAGTCATGACTTGCCTAAAGAAGGTTTGATTCTTATAATACTAGGATACCTTGCAAAAAGACTTGTAGTTTAAGAGCACTATATTTTTGCTAAATTACTTACCAATTTACATTGAATGTTCAATTCTTTTTATTAATGCATGAAATTATTATATTTATTACAAATATAATGTCTTTAACCTATCACCTCTTATTTCATGTTTAAATTGTACTTAATTATAGATTGAAAAAAATCTGGATATAGTATTAATTACATAGAAGCTGATTTAGGTAGAGTTTGTTGTTTCCTTTGAACAAACTTATCATAAAGTAAGAGAAGCATATCAAAGGTGGCATAAGGTGGATGAGAAGACTAAGTCTCCCATACTAGGGTCTTTAGATAATGTGTTGCAAAAGCAACACATGTCTACTGCCGCGGTCTATGATATTCTCTTTAAAGTTGCAAGGGTTATTTGGTGATAAGGACAAGTCAACTAGACAAGTTGTCCTTAAGACTATTATGAACACTAGGATTCATGTTATCTTAGAGATCTCACCAGATTCCTTTGGGATGGTCAAGTGACCAATCTTTTCTGTTGTACCAAAATACTTAAGCCTAATATGTAGTAGCTCTGGTAAGAAAAATCAAAGAAAAAACCACTGACTTTTGTAGTATTCAAGTATCATCCTCAAGGACTGGCTTTATAGGATTTGTTAATACTAAGGTAAATGAATTGCTTTTGTTTGAATCCTAAAGTGGAAAACAATATGCAAATAAAGTCAAACTAAGTAAAAGAAATTAAATTAATAACAAAATGAATATTGATTTTACATTTGATTTATTCAAGTTTGAGGTTTTCCATAATTCAACTTAGGGTATAGAAATTAGAAAAAAACAAGGGTCTTTTAAGCAAAGTGATCTTAGGGTTTTAAGGTCTTTGGCCGTTTGTGATCAACTTGAGTTCTATAACTTAAAATTGCATCTGAAACCTAATTTTCCCTTTTTAAAACAGATTCCTAAAACCATTAAATGAATGAGATTGATTACTGGTTTAAGATTTGACTTTTTAACTCTTCTTACTCCTACTCCTTATAGCTGCTTTTTTTGGGCAAATAATGATAGGGAAGACCGAGATAACTAATGATAAAGAATTACCAAGAATCACTAGTATCAGGTAATAACCTACCATATCATTCCCTAAACTAACTCACAAGGATAGAATAAAAAATTGATAAATTGTCACCCAAGCCAATAATTAATCTCATTGTTATAATAATTTACCCATTGTTCCTATAAGCTTCTAGCCCTTAGATTTTCATGCTTCAAGCCCCAAGTTGGATTTTTAGCCTCTCATGGGGATGATGTCACATTCACAATCCATAATAGGGTAAAAATCCATAATTTGAATCAAAATATACCAAAAACAATATATTTAATAAAGAAAAAAAAACCAAACCAAAGTTCTCATCTTCTTCCATATCTAATGTCAAACTTTCTGGAAAAAGATCCAAGATACCTAAACCCTAGAACTAAGAGAGTTTAAATAATATCATTAATTTACCTAACATGTGGCACACTCTCATTGGCCACTTATTACAAAATAATTACTTAAATTAAAATGACTAAAAAAATAATAAAATAGTGATTTCTAGTCGTGTAGGGCCTATTCAAGGTAGATGAAGTGCCTTAGAAGCATTTCTTGAGGTAGAGGATGTGAACATCAAAGTGGCAGTGGGTGAATTTGAAACTAAGGTCATTTAGAATTGGATTTCAAATTCATAAGTTGGATTTCAAAATCATTTTGAAATGACCCTTCAACTTTGTGTAGTTGTATTCAAATGGTCATAACTTCTTCATTTTAGCTCTGATTTGCACACCATTTGAAGAGTTAGACTCCTGACTTCCCAAGCTTCAAAATGATATATAGTATGTACAAAATAGAATTTGGAAAATACTCCAAATTTTTCCTCAAATTCGGAGTACATGTTACCACCAGATTTTAAGTTCTAAATTTCCATACAGCTTGATGAATCTTGCTTCAAGCCTCATTTCCCATGTTTTCTTGCCTTCTTTCTTACTCCATAATGGTAATTTCTCATCTCCCAATCTTATGATACCCTTGTCTTACCTTTCCCATTTCTTGATATTTCAAAATCTAAAGTGATTGAACTTTCACCCTTTTCTTCCCTTGAACTTGAGATAAATCTCCAAAATACAAGTTAAAATCATGGCTAAGGTCTTAGCAATGATTTAGGTCAAGTTGGGTGATTTGATTGTCCTTTGGTGCACAAATCATACAAATATGTGCCATTAGAGCAAATATTTTGGCTCTAATAAGTAAGAATAAGAAGATTGTCAAAGAGTGGAAGAGTGTTCATATGGAAGTCAAGGTTCTTCAGGCTCTTCTACCAAGAAGAAGAATAACTACATCAAATAAGGAAAGTTCAAGAAAATGAATGAGATAATAAACTCATGGGTAGTAATTCCTTTGTGGCCTTTTAGGACACTAAAAAGAGAATGCTTGGAGTGCCTAAGAATAGATAAGGACACATCATGTTCTCATTATTGAATACATAATGGTGGATCTCACCAATTGTGGTGGATAGATTCCAGTCCCACTATCTGTAGTTCTTTATAGAGTTTTCAACAAGTGAGAAGGTCACATGATGGGATTGTACTTACCTTAGCTTTAGTTACAAGGTTAGTTGTTCAAGTTTGTAGGAGGTATTACCTATTTTATGTAAGACTCCATTATCACTTTTCCAAGTAATGAGAATAATGAGATCTCACTAAAAAAAAGAACCTAGCTGTAGTCAAACATTTGAATTTTAATGCCTTAGTCATATTAATCTAAATAAGATCCAAAGACTAATTAAGTCTGGACCTTCTTATTCCAGAGAATCTTTCAGTTTGTGAATCCTATGTAGATGGTAAAATGACCAAGAGGCCCCTTTATTTTTAGAGGACATGGAACCAAGAAATTTTTGTAGTTAGTGCATATTGATGTGTATGAATATTTTTGTGTTTATGCATGGAAAGTATGGGTATTTGATCATTTTACGATAAATACTCTAGGTTTGGATATGTAGATAGGAAATCTGATGCCTTGGATATAATCATTGAATTTTAGGTAGAATCGAATAACTTATTAGGCAAACATATCAAGGCACTTTGATTAAATCAAGGTAGTGTGTCTAGTAAGTTTGATTCCTTTTATAAGGAGCACATGATAATATCTCAGTTATGAGCACCAAGGACTCCATTAAATGGAGTAATGGAAATAAGATATCAAATTTTGAGACATTGACTGATCGATGATTGGGTTTCTCATTACTTCCCATAATCTTTAGGGATATATCTTATAGATTATGTAATACCTCTTTTTGTAAAGAGGTGTATTAGTTTATAGCATACCCAAGAGAATTTCAGGATTATTACTTTATAATCAAGATTATTAGAAGGAGTTTGTTGCTACAAATACCAGATTTCTGATTAAGACTATATGATATATAATAAGGCAAACAATGATATAGATTGGAGAATACTATAAGATAGTCCCACTATACATAAGATATTATGGATCCAATACCTGCTTCTAGTACATTGACGCCTCGTCGTAGTGGGAGGGTTGTTATACAACCAAACCGATTCATGTATTTGGGATAGTATTTTGAGCCATTCTAAAGGAACATGAGATCGATCCCATAAATTAAAATGAAGCAATGAGCGATGTGAATGCACATTTTTAGCAAAAGGCTATGGAGGTAGAGTTAGAATTCTTATGATTCTAATGTAGTCTGGGTTTTTGTAGAAGGATTTGAAGGGATAAAGCCCATGGGTGTAAGTTAGTCTACAAGAGAAACAAAGGAGTAGATAGAAAAGTTGAGATTTATATGGCTAGGTTATAGCTAAAGGTTATAATTTGAAACATTATTTCAACTATAGGAAACCTTTTCACTAGTAGCCATACTCAAATCCATTAAAGTACTCCTATTTGTTGCAGTGTATCTCATTTATGAGATATTTTAATAGGATGTCAAGATAGTGTTCTTAAACAATTATCTTGATATTAGCATCTATATGATGTAACGAGATATTTTCATATCAAAGGGCCTTGTGTGTACAAGAAACTACAAGGAAGCATGTTGGTGTCCTAAGATCCTATAGGTAGATGACAATCTACTCATTGAGAATGATGTGGAGATATTTTCATTAATCAAGATCTGGTTGTCTACTTGGTTCTAGATGGAAATCTAGAAGGGGCATAACATATTCTTGGGTTTGATGTCCTTAGGGATTATAAGAATAGGACAATTGTGTTATGTTAAACATATACTCAAGTATCTTTTGAGAACAAGCACTACAACAAAAATAATTTATGGTGTCACTATTTATGGTGTCACTTTTAAAATAATGACACCATATGACTTAAAATTCATAAAGGTGACACATCATATAAAATTTTTAATTAGGATAGATGATATTAATTTTAAGTTTAGTGTCAGTTTTAAAAAAGTGACACCATATAAAATAAAAATTTTAAAATATTATAACTAAATGGGCCCACTTTGAGAATAGTGATAGTATATAAAAAAATCTCATTGTTTCCACATTCCCACAATCCAAAAAAATATCATTCCATAACCCATAACCATAACTTTCTTCTACCTCTCTTCTCACACCCATAGTTCACACACAACTGCTCTTCTCTACTTTGTGGACTCTCAGGTAACCCAAAATCTCTTAGATCTATCATTTTTTTTTTTTTTTTTATTAATACCAAAATCTTTATTAGCACAACTGATTTACATTCATTGATTTGGTATATTTGTAATGTAGATTGTGTAAATAGTGTTTTTTTTATTGAGTTGCAGGAAAGTAAAAATTAGGTTTAACATTCCACCATATCTTTTGTTTCATTGTTAAATCCATAAACCCCAAAACGAATGAAAATAAGATAAATGAATGATTTTGTAATATCTTTCATACTCAAAATGAGGGATAAACATTTTACAGTATGAAATTTTCTTTTGATCTTACAAGAAATTTCTTTTGGTGAGATTTTCTATTTGTTTTCTAGGAATATTATAGTATATTGTGATGAGAATATGTATCGGTGATATTTGAAAAATAATTTTTTAGAAAATTATTCTCAATATTGTCATCTCCCACAAAAGGAAAAATGAAATAGTTTCTATATCATGTTGGAGTTGGTTTAGAATGTTGGAATTAACAATGAGAAATTAATTTTATTTTCTTTTTATTAATGTAAATGAATTGTTTTTTAAAATTTAAATAGGAATGAAAATTTTTATAATTATAAAAATGATCAAATCTCATATTTTGATTTTTTTTTTAATTCTTTTACATGGTATTATGCTTAATATCTCATCTTGTTCTATTCATATTTTTTTTAATCCTTAAAATATGTTTTTTGTTTTTTATTTTTACCTTCTTTTCTTATTGTTTTTATATGCGTTCACCAAAATTTAGAGTAATTTGAGATTGATGATGAAATTTCCCTTTCAAGGTTAAAAAATTTCTATAAAATCCTTTTATTACATAAATTTTCCTTCCATAAAACTTTTTTTTTTTTTTGAAAAAGATATTTTATAATTTTCTTTTGATTTTCTATGAAATTTCCTTTAATTTGTTTATTTTCTAAGAATATTATAATATGTTGTGATGAAGATATTGGTTGGTAATATTTGGAAAATAATTTTTGAGAAAATTATTCTCAATATTGTCATCTCCTTCAAAAAAAATTCTAAAAATTTGTTTTATTTTTGTCTTCTTTTCTTCTTGTTTTTATATGCATTGACCAAATTTTGAAGTAATTTGAGATTGATGATGAAATTTTCCTTTCAAGGTTAGGAAATTTCTATAAAATCCTTTTATTACAAAAAATTTTCCAATCCCTTCCATAAAACTCTTCATTTTCTTCATTTTTCTTTTTTCTCAAAAAGATATTTGATAATTTATTGATCTAAAGATTATCAAAAGTAAAATTTAAAATATTGAATATCTTTTCCTTTGATGTTTTTAATCTTTTATTATTTTTATTTGAACATATTTTTCATATCCAGATTTTTTATTAATTATTTTAATTAGAAAAAATAAATATTAATTGGAGTTATGACTGAAAAATTAATAATTTTTATGAAAGGTTCTTTAATTCTTTCTCATACTAATTTTTCTCTTAATATTTTTTAATAATGAATTAGGTTTTTTGTCTTATATACACAATCTTCAAGCTTGTTATAATATCATGTCCTCTCATATTAGTAGTTGAAAACATTTTTATATTTTGTTACTAAAATTTTATTTTATATAATTGAGATGAAATTTAATGGACATTGTTATTTCACAAAATGAACATTAAAAAAATATTGAAATTAAAAAAAATCCTTCCAAGAAATAAAAAATATGTATAAAAAGAATTAAATGTTAAAAATGATTTTTAAAAGCACAATGAATTATAAAAAAGTAAATTTAAAAAGTGAAGATTTTAAGTGGAAGATTACTATTTTCTAAAATTTTAGATTTATTTTTTGATTTTCTATTTTTTCTTTATTTTTTATTTTCTTGAATTGTTTTTATTTGAGTTCAAATGCGACTGCTTTGTTATGAGATTGATTAAAGAGATAATTGTTGATTCTACAATTATTGTATTTAAGGTTTTACTCATTTAATGAATTGTACTTAGTTTCATACTTCCAATTATTATAATATTAATGTTATTCTCATTTGATTTCGGTTTTATGATAAAAAAAAAAAAAAACATATTCTCAGGTAGAATTTGATGAAATTAGAGGAGAATTAACTTCTTTTGTGTTATAACTAATCATGAATCATATTGATAAATGATGATCATGCATGGTGAGTCCCTTAGTTGTTATATGAATTTTCCATTGGTATTGTATAACATTACTTATTCTTTACAAACTATTTTTATATCAAAATGGGAAAAAGAAAAAAGAAAACATTAGTACTTAGATTTGTTTATTTTTTATAACATCAATTAATTTTTATTTTCAATAAAACTCTAAATCTCATTAAACTATGAAATGCAGGTATACACTTTTGGGAAGACATTATGAAGAATAAAAAGAAAGGAGAAAGAAACAACAACATTTTGGGTTTTTAGATGTGACTCTTATGCCATACATTATAGGACATTAATGTTACTTTATTTGGTATTGAGAATTTTGGGTTTTTGGATGCAACTCTTGTGTCATTTTATGATTAGCCGGTTTTATGCATATGAAATGCAGGTATACATGAATGTTGGAATGCTTAACATTTCTAAATCATATTTTAATATGTATTCACTTTTTTTTTTTATAGTTTCGATGGGTTTGATGTACTATCATTTTGTAAACATTTGATATGCAAATATCACTGCATGATGTAATGTATTACAGGTTAATCCATAAGCATTATGAAAATATAAGTTAAATGTGATATGATTATTATATTTATTGACAAAATATACACAAGTTGATCTTATTTGTTAATAAGCATTACAAAAATCATTAGGCTAATTAATAAAAAACAACCATATCTTCCATAATCATTTACAATGATGTGACACCATAACTCAAAGGTGATGCATTTAATATGACACCTTATATATCTCATGCAACTCTATATGAAATTAAGTATAACTAAAAATATATGGTGTCGCTTTTGAATGTGTCACCATTTATCTGCTTTAGTGTCGCTTCCAAATATGTCACCAATTGGTACCCTCTATGGTGTCAGTGGATAAGGTGACGCTATGTTGTAGTGACACCCTATGTTTATAGTGACTCGTTATAAATGTCACTATATCTCTTTTTTCTTGTAGCGAAGGGATTATCTATTTGTGCTCCAAAGTGTTGCAATAGTTTAGAAGGTGATGTGATGGTTGACACAATGCCTTCTATAGAGAACTTAGTGGATTCCTCCACTAAGACATTGATAGGGAGAGTCTTTGTTGCTCACAAGGATAACATAAGTTTTAGATGAGTATCTAGTATGCTTTATAGGCATGATGCTTTGAGGGCTAGTGGGAAAATGTTAGGATAGAGCCCTTAAAAGCATGACTAATGTAATAAATTTGGAATTCATTATTTATTTAATAATGTTCCAATTTCACTTTTATCTATCCTTATTCCATGTATTATACTTTATTAGCATTCTTGTCTACATTTTTTGCATTGTACGTGACTTAGGTGCATTAGAGTTACACAAAAGATCCAAATCATGGGTTCCTTATAATAGTTGACTTGTTTACAGTCGGTCCATGGGTCTAGGCAACCCATTAGAGGTTGTAGTGCACTACCTCCTAATTGGAGGGATGGCTAGTCTTAGGTATCAGGATGGTTTCCCATGGTGAGTAAACTAGTGTGTCTAATTACACATTGGACATGACATACAGTGAGACATGACTTAAGGCTATCAAGTAGCCATGACCTCACTAAGTTTGTTTCATTTTATTGTCTTTCCACCTTAAGAGAATATTGAACTTGTACTAAAGTTAATAGTGACTTTGACCTATGGGTGAAATCGTAAGCTAATCATATATTCCCTGTGGATTGGGTTACTATTGATGGAAGTTGGTAGCAATAAGTATTATCAATAGAGGCACCATGATATCTCATGGGATTGAGATAGTGTGTCCCCTTAGGTGATTTTAAGGAAGTTGTTCATGGAAACTATGGCCATAGTAGTTCCTTAAGTGGAACTTGACATAGGCTCTTTGAGAGTTAAGACATGTCAATTGAATACATAATATGAGGATCTGTAACTCAATGATAGTAGAGGTAGTCTTGAAAGGATGATAGCTTTCACTTTGTTAGACTACAAACACCAGTTCATGGAGATTGAACACAATGGATATCAAGTCACGAACCTGAGTACATAGTGCCTCATTGTTATTTACATAGGATACTGGAGTTCAGTTGATTATCTATAGTGGGATGTCGAAGCAACTTCATAATTGGATTCTAAGGGAGCTAGTACTTCTATGGGTCTCGAGGGTCCACGTTTTGAGCTCATATACCTTGTTGGCACGGATTCTAAAGGTCGGATTGGCTCTAGGTTCACTTTTGTGCATAAGTGCGTTTTGGTAATTACACAAGGTTGTACACGGGTAAGTGAATGAGGTCTTTAGATTGGGCTAATTGATTAATTAGTAGGCCTTATTGGGTTAATTAATTAATTAGGACCCATTTTGGGTTAGATTAAGTGACCTAAGCTTATGTGGGCTCAAGTCACTTAAGCCCAATTAGGAACCCTATAAATACCTTATAGGGGTTAGGGTTTTTATAACTTTGTCTTCCACCATTCAAAGAGAAAGAGAGTCATAACCCTTACCCTCTTTTCCTCCCCACCAGAAGTGTGCCCAGAACAAGATTGAGTCATCGAGCAGAAGATTGTGGATTTACGAGACTTCCAACAAATTCAAGGTTATTTTCAACAATTAGAATTTAAGGTTTGGGAACATTCAAACCTAAAGGTTAGTAATTTAACCCTAAAAGATCGTTTTTTTTTTAATAAAAAAATTGGTATTTCTTTCGATGCTTAGATCTAAAATGCTAACAAAAATATCAACAAAAAATCGATTAAATGATAAAAAAATTGGTAAAAATTCTAATAAATTATCAATATATCGATATTTTTGCCTTATATATCGTTTTGAGGTCCACTATGTTGGGATTGAGCCCCTTAAAAAACAAGATATGATGTAACAAAGTTAGACTTAACCATCCTCTTGTTACCCTTTTGGTGTATTAACATTGATTTGAGTATTTAGTCCATGTCTCTTACATTGTACGTAACTTGAGTGCATTATGAGTTGCACAGAAGATACAACTCATGGGTTCCTTGTAAGTAGATAAGTTGTTGGTTCATGGATTTGGGCAGTCTAGTAGAGACTATAGTGCACCAACTCCTAATTAGAGAGATGACTTGTCTTGGTCGTCAGGATAGGTTTCCCATGGTGAGTGCACTAGTGTGTGTGATGCACAATGGAAAGGACATATGGTAAATCATGATGCAAGGCTATCAATTATCATGATTTACCAAGTTACTATACTGTATGGACTCTCAACCTTAAAAGGATACTGAGCCTATGCCAAAATTAATAGGAGGCTTTGACTTTGGATGAGACCCTAAAGTGCTCATATATTCTTATGGACTAGGTCACTGTTGATGAAGGCTAGTGATAACAGGTATTCTCAACATAGGCACCATGATATCTCATGTGAAGGGAAAAACCCAAATCTCTCCATTTCCCAAGCCCGAATCAGGTTAGGAATAGGCATAACTATCCTAGGCTTTTTCTAAATCCTAAGAACAACAAAAAAATAACATTTTAAAAACTTTGAAGGGATTTAGAAAGTGCTAACGAAAACCATACCTCAGATTTAGATGTTCTTGAATCAAATCCACATGGTGAAGATGAAGAACGAAATTGAAGAAGTCTCATAAACTAAAAGTCTTCTGCCTGATGACTCCAGCCTTGATCTTAACACACTTTCGATGAGGATGGAAAGAAGAGTGGATGCTATGACTCTCTCTCTTTGTGGAGATGGAAGACGACTCTCTAGAAAAAGTTATGAGAACCCTAACCCCTAAGGGGGTATTTATAGGGTTTCCTACTAGGCTTAAGTGACTTGAGGTCATTAAGGGCTTGGGTCACTTAATCTAGCCCAAAACGGGTCCTAATTGATTAATTAACCTAATAGGGCTACCAATTAATCAATTCGCCCAATCTAGAGACCTTGTTCACTTGCCCCTATGGAACCTTATGCAATTACCAAAACACCTTTATCCATAAAAGTGAACCTAGAGCCAATCCAACACTCATAACCCATGCTAATAAGGTATATGAGCTCAAAGCAGAGACCACTAGGATCCATAGGAATATTGGCTCTCTCATAATCCAATTCTAAAGTTGGTTCAACATCATACTACAGATAATCAACTAAACTCTAGTATCCTATGTAAATAACAACGAGACACTAAATGTTTGGGTTTATGACCTACTATCCATTGTGTTCAATCTCCCCATGAACTAGTGTTTGTAGTATAATAAGATGAAAGCTATTAGCCTTTCAAGACTACCTCTACCATCCTTAAGTTATAGATCCTCCTATTGTGTATTCAACTAATATGTCTTAACTCTCAAAGAGCCTATGTCAAGTTCCATTTAAGGAACTACTATGACCATAGTTTCATAAACACACCTCTTTAGGATCACCCAAGGGCACTCATTGTCTCAATCCTATGAGATATCATGGTGCCTCTATTGAGAATACCAATTGCTATTGACTTCCATCAATAATGACCCGATCCATAAGGAATATATGATTAGCTTAATATTTCACCCGTAAGTCAAAGCTATTGCTAACTTTAGCACAAGCTCAATATTCTCTCAAGGTTAAGAGACAACACAATGAAACGGCTTGGGGAGTTCATGACTACTTGATAGCCTTAAGTCATGAATCACTATAGGTCCTATCTAATGTGTAACCATACACACTAGTGCACTCACCATGGGAAACCTGTCTCAATAACTGAGACTAACCATCCCTCAAATTAGGAAGTAGTGCACTAAAAACTCTAATGGGTTGCCTAGACCCATGAAATAGTTGTGAACAAGTCATCTATTTGCAAGGAACCCATAAGTTAGATCTTTTGTGCAACTCCTAATGCACCTAAGTCATGTACAATGCAAAAGATGCAAACAAGAATGCTCATAAAGTATAGTACATGGAATAAGGATAGATAAAAATCAAATTAAAACATCATTAAATGAATAACGAATTCCAAATTTATTACATCATGTCATGGTTTTAAGGGCTCTATCCTATCATCATGGGATTGAGACAATGTGTCCCCTTGGGTGATCTAAAGGACATGTGATCATGAAATCTATGGCCACAGTAATTCCTTTAGTGGAATTTGACATATGCTCATTGGAGGTAGAGTATGTTAGTTGATCACATAATAAGTGGGATCTGTAACTCAAGGATTTAAGAGATAATCTTGATAGGTGATAGCACTACCTTGTTATATTATGAACACTAGTTCATAGGGAGTCTACATGTGGTGGATAATAGGTCACTGACCCAAGCACTCAGTGTCCTGTTGTTATTTATATAGGGTATTAGAGTTTAGTTGATTCTCTGTAATGGGATGTTTAATCAACTTCAAAATTGGATTTTGGAGCTAATATTCCTATATCCTAATGGTTTTGTGCATAAGAGCATTTTAGTAATTATCTAAGATTGCCCAGGGATAAGTGAACAAGGTCTCTTGATTGGGCTAATTGATTAATTAGACAAACCTATTGGGTTAATTAATCAATTATGACCCATTTTGGGCTACATTAAGTGGCCCAAGCCCATATGGGCTCATGTCACTTAAACCTAGTTAAGATCCCTATAAATACCCCCTAGGGATTAGTATTTCTATAACTTTTATCTTCCACCATCTAGAGAAAAAGAGAGTCATAGCCTCCACCCTCATTTCCTCTCCACTGAAAGCAGGCTAAGAACAAGGTTGAGTCATCAAAAGGAAGATTTTGGGTTTACGAGACTTTCAACACTTGGAATTTAAGGCTTGGAAACATCCAAACCTAAAGGTTAGTACTTTAACTCTAAAAGATCTGTTTTTTTAAAATTAGTATTACTTCTGTTGCTTAGATCTAAGATGCCAACACACCAAAACTCTATATATCATCGAAATATCACAACATTTTAATCCTTGTTTATATCTCTAGCTTTCTTGAAACTCTCTTGAAAGACCAAAGGTAACTCTATCCTTAACTTAGTCTCTCAACATCAAAACTTTCTTTGTTTTTTTTTTTTAAATGATTTTTTCTCTCACAAATCATGGTCAACTATTAAAAAAACTAAATAAATAATTTAAAAAGTTGAAAGAGTACTCATTTTTTTTTCTCATTCAAGATATTATCAGTTCATAAATTTAATATAAATTAAGAAAAAAAATTTCACAATATGTAATGGCTAAGTTCATTTTTTTATTATTATTAGGGTTAAATTTTGTTTCAGTTACAAAAAAATTGATTAAAGTTATGTTTTTAGTTAGAATGTTTGTATGAATGTAACTATCGTTAAGTTTCATTTATGAAATCATGAGATATTAAGATTAAAGCCCCGATTCTTCAATTAATTGAGTGTGATTCAAGATTTTAATTAAAGAACCTATTAAAAATCAACATATTTAAAATTTAAAAAAAAATCCAACAACACTAACTAAAATCTTACTCATGACAACTTTTTATTCAACCTCATCTTCAATATTATTGAACTTCATATGAAATCCTTAATGAAGAACAAAGAGAAAAATGAAAGATGAGAAGAAAGATATATACAAGAACTTCACTCTATAATTTTTTTTACATGGGTAAGACTTTTCATATTCAGGAGGTAGTAGAAACGAGTGGAAAATGGATAGGAAGTGAGAGAGAATTGGTGTTTTAAAGGGTTTAAAGAAGGATAAAAATGTCTCAAATGGGTCATTTCCATAAAGAATAAAGATGAGGAGGTGGGGGGAGGTCATTTTTTCTGATTTCAAACTTCTTTTAATCCTTTTAACCAAATATCCCTCTCACTTTCTTTGCCTGGGAAGTCTTACAAGGGTTGGGTTTCAATTTTTTGGAAGACGTGTATTTATACACATATAATTAGTTATCAATTTGTTTTAGAAAATACAAATGAGGATCAAAATCGTAGCATATCTATTAATTAATAATAAATCATATTTAGGTTGAACACATTTTATACCCAATGTTTTTATGGACTCACATTTTTCACGTGCACTCCTACTTGTCAGCGAGACTCGCTTTTTAAGGGTGAAAAATTAGTTTTAGTAAAATCAGAGTCGCCATTTATTTTATTTTATTTTATTTTAAAATGGAAAATAAAACAAGAAATAAAAACCCTAATAAAATGTGACTCCATAGTTTTGGAAAAACATGTCTTCAAAAAGCCCGAGTCTAAGTCTAGGAATTAGGTTACCTATCGAGAAGGTACCTCAAAGAGGTAGAACTCCTCTAAGCCCTAAAGAGGTCTCTACTGGCTAAGTTAAGGGAAATATGGTAATTAATCGATTAATTATGGATACTTAGATAAGCTAAGGTGATTTCAAAATTAACGTGCCAAACAAGAAAGCCAATCACAATCATAAAGAAGAGTTAGGGTGTGTACCTGGATTGCTTCTTAGGCATTATCACAAGACGTCAAAGTTAGTTTAACAATATAATACTACATACCTCATGCATTCAATCCCTTCAAATAATCAAGCAATAAATCAAAGCAATCAAGACAATATCAAACACGAGAGTATTCACAAACAAAGTTTGCATATTTACAGAATTAAAAAAGAGAAAGGGTGTATAGGATGTACATGGATAACATGCATAACTTACAATGCGCTTGCATGTGGCTGGAGAAGGTTAGCACACAAGTAATAACAAATAACTATGACAATAAACCCTAATATACATGGTATATATAAAACTCAAAAAAAATGGCATGAGCCTAAAGAAACAACAACTATCACATAGGACATGCATATGGACTCATTGTTAAATTTAAACCAATGCTCTAGATAGTTATAAGTATCAAAGTTAGTAACTAAGACAAAAACATGCAGTAAAGGGGGAAAACAATTGCATTCAATTTAAAAATCCCAAACAAATATCTAAAAATATTATTTTGTCATAAAAAAATTAAACAACATCCTCATTATGTCTATATTAGAGAATAAAATCCAAAACCAAGTTAGGATATGTAAAAAAATACTAGGTTAAAATATAAGTTAAACACTATACAAAAGTTCTAGCATGTTGTCAGAATAGAAATTTTCACAAAAAAAAAATGATAAAAAAAATATCTAGAATGCAAATTAAATTGCAAAAAATTCCAAAAAAACATCTACTACATGTCTAGTCTATCATCCACATGGCCAAGTAATCATTTAAATAAAAAATTTAAACAAAAATTCCTAAAAGTTCCAGAAGGTCCAAAACTAGGCAGAAAAATAATGACATGCATATACCGAATTAAAAAAAAAAATGTAGATGTCTCCTAAAATCATAAAAAAAATCATACACGTCATTTAAAGTGTCTGAATTACACAAAAAATAAAGCTAGGGTTAAGGAGCACTCAAAATTATTTTTAAAACACTCAAACTCATTAGTTGTCCAAAATCAATCATGTACAGTAAATACAACTTTAAAATGATAGAAGCTAATTTTAAAATAAAAAAATATAAGAAACAAAATAGCAAGCAAAACAAAAGAATTCCCCTCATTTGTGAATCCATTCTGGTTCCTATATCCCTTAAAAAAAAATTCTGGTTCCTATATCCCCTCAAAAAACATTTTGGTGCTTATATCCCCTCAAACAAGTGATAACAAAATAAAAATAAACAAGTGATTGATAATAATAAAAATAAAAATAAAATATAAATAAATAAATAATTGAGCTCCGCAAGCCATGCAAACCATGCAACCATGCAAGTCATACAAGTAATGCTAAGAATGCCTAATGGGTCAAGTGAGCCTAAGTGACCTAGGTGGGCCTAATGAGTCTTAAGAGGGGTAGGGGTGTCCAAATGGGTCTAAGTAACCTAAATGGGCTTAAGTGAACATAGATGGACCTAAGGTGGTGCCTAATGAGCCAAGTGTGCCTAAGTGGGCTTAAGTGACTTAGGTGGGCCTAATGAGTCTTAATGGGCCTAGGTGGTGCCTAATGGGTCGGATAACCTAAATGGTGTCTAAGTGCCTAGGATGATTAGAATAGTGCTTAAGTGACATAGGGCAGTCAGGAAATTGTCTAAATGACCTAAACATGCCTAAGTATGTTATCCTAAAGGTGTACCTAAAAGAGCTATCCTAAAAATAAATAAAAAATAAAAATAAAAATCCTAAGTCTAATTCAGGGCTGCCAAGGGTCACAATGAGGGGCTAGATAAATCCTCATCCATAGTCTCCAAAGTGGCTTAAAAAAAAGGTAAGGTGTATGAGTAGTAATGGGCCACTAGGAAGTTGCTATGAAGTATTGAATGAACACTTAATAGGATATGTGCTAAGAGGACAAAATGAAGAGTCTACAATTTTGCATTTGTTTTATTTTATCCACTTATATTCAAAATCCAACCTCCAACTTGTTAAAGAAGTAACACTTTACTCCTTAAACTTGTTAAATAGCAATATTTTATCCTCTTCAAGGTGGAGAAATAGATTGTTAAGGGTGAAATATAAAAAAATAAATAAATAATCCATTTGTTCATAATCGCATGAAAAAAATCATAAGAAGTATGCAAACATAATAAAAAATTAAAATTGGTGGTTGCCATATTTTAAATACATTTAGGAAATACTACCCAAGGCTATCAATTCAAAATTGGTTTTACCTAAATTCAAACCAATGTTCAAACAAGAATGCGGGAAAAAAAAAAAAAGAACCTTTTTACAATTTAAAAATGGTTTGCAAATGATATTGAATTGTTGCTTTCTGAAAAGTTTGAATGGGTAAAATGATGGATTTCAAATATAAGAGACCAAAAAGTAAAACAAGCAAAAGGTTGAAGGTATGTATTAAGTATATTTTACCTACCATTTTTTAAAAAGGTGGTTACCCTTTTTCTTAAGAGGTATATCAGTTTATAGGATATAGAAGAGGATTTTTGGGTTATTACTTTTATAGTTAGGATCATCAAAAGATATTTGTTAACACAAATGTCAAATTTTTTATGAAGACTATATGATAAGGAATAAGGCAAAGAATAATATAGATTGGAAGATATTAGAAGATAGTCCCACATTGCATAGGATACGATAGATCTAGAGGATTAAAGGCATACCGTTCCTATGATTTCAAGTACACCAGTGCCTCATCTTAATGGGAAGTTTATATGTCATAGATTATGATGAAGCATTGAGTAGTGTTTATGCTCACTTAATGAGCTTTGAAGAGGTAGTTAGAATCTTTGTATTCTAACATAGTTTGAGTTCCTATAGAAGCATCTAAAGGGATAAAACTCATAGGTATAAGTTGGTCTACAAGAGGAACACAGGAGTAGATGGAAAGCTTGAGTTTTATGTGGCTAAGACTATAGCAAAATGTTATAGTTTAAAACTTTGTTTCAACTATGGAAAACCTTTTCAACAGTTATCATACTCAAATCTATCAGATTACACTTATCTATTGCAGTGTGTCTCATTTATGAGATATAACAACCAAACATTTTCATAACAATGGGCCTTGTGTGTACATGAAAGCACAAGGAAGTGTGGTAATGTTCTAAGATCTTGTAGGTAGATGACAATATACTCATTGGATATGATTAAGGATATATTCATTTGTCAAGATCTAGTTGTTTACTTAGTTCTAGATAAAAATCTAGAGGAAGGCACAATATATTCTTAGGGTTAAGGTCCTTTAGAATTGTAGGAATAGGAAAAATTATGCCATGTCATCTACATTGATGAGCATTTGGTCAAGTATATGATGTAAAACTCCAAGAAAGGTTTGTTACTTTTTGGATTTAGAGTTATTTTCCTTAAGATCAATGTCCTTGGACATTTGTGGAGAGAGATTGCATTAAGACGGTATCTAATGCCTCTACAATGAATAGCCTTAAGCATACAATGCTATGTGCTATACTAGATATTTGCTTTGTTGTAGGAGTAATGAGTGGATATTAATTCATTTCTTGATTAGAGCTTTGGGCGAATGTCAAACATATACTCTAGTATCCTTATAGAACAAAGGATTATATGTTTGTGAGTCCTTGTACCAAGAAATTGGACTTTCAGTCTGATGAGGACTCTCACATGTCTACATCTAGGAATGTGTACACTCTTGAGTGGTTTTTGTTACTTCTATAGCAACAAAGGAAGCCTTTTGGCTTATGGGTATTTCCATTGGCAATATTGTCTAAGATACTGTTATTTGGGATGATGGCATAGTCCAAAGAACTAAAGTACCACTATAAGAGGGAACATATAGAAAACAAGTGATACCTTGTTGTGGGATGGTATAAAAAGGTGACGTAAGTATAGAGTAGATTTTTTTTGTAGTACCTAGTCTACTTTTGGGGCTAGTAGGAGTTTGTTGGAATTAAGCCCCTAAAAGTAAGATATGATGTAATAAAGTTAGACTTAACTAAGTAAGACATGATATAACAAAGTTAGACTTAACTATCCCCTTGTTATCCTTCTAGTATATTGACATTGATTTGAGCATTCAACCCATGTTTCTTACATTGTACATGATTTGGGTACATTAGGAGTTTCACAAAAGTATAAGTCATGGATTCCTTGTAAGTAGATAAGTTGTCCACAGTTGGTTCATGAATTTGGGCAATCCAGTAGAAACTATAGTGCACTACCTCCTAATTGGAGGGATGACTAGTCTTGGCCATTGGGATGAGTTTCCTATGATGAGTGTATTAGTGTATGTGATGCACACTAGATAGAACCTACAGTGAATCATGACGCAAATTATCAATTGTCATGATTCACCAAGCTACTATACTGCATAGACTTTCAACCTTAGAGGATATTGAGTTTGTGCCAAAATTAATAGAAGACTTTAACCTATGAGTGAAACCCTAAAGTGGTCATACATTCTTATGAATTAGGTCACTATTGATGGAGGTTGATGACAATAGGTATTTTCAATAGAGACACCATGATATCTTATGGGATTGAGACAATATGTCCTCTTGGGTTATCTAGAGGATATGTGATCATGAAATTTGTTGCTATAGTAATTCCTTTAGTGGAATTTGACATATGCTCATTGGAGATAGAGTATGTCATTTGATCACATAATAAGTGAGATCTGTAACTAAAGGATTTCAGGGGTAATTTTGATAGGTGACAACACTACCTTATTAGATTACAAACATCGGTGTATGGAGAGTTTGCATGCAATAGATAGTAGAACACAAACCCAAGTACTTGGTGTCTTGTTGTAGTATACATAGGGTACTAAAGTGCAACTGCTCTTTGTAGTGAGATGTTGAATCAATTTCAGAATTTGATTCTAAGAGAGTCAGTTCTCCTATGGGTCCCAATGGTTCTTGCTTTGAGCTCATATTTCTTGATGACATGGTTTATAAGGATTAGATGAGTTAAAATTAAAAGATTAAAATATTCAAAAGTTGGTGAAGGTACAAAGAATGTGAGGATGGTACAAGAAATGTGAAAAGGGTATGAGAATTTTGTTTTTCCATTTCTTATACCCTCACATTTCATGCACCCTCTTCACATTCTTCATACCCTTTTGACCTTTTTTGTACTCTTTAAATCTTTTGAAAATTTTAATTATATGTTTTTTTTCACTTCACTCGACAACAATATTGTGTAAAAAGACTAAATACACTTGAAATTGAAACAAATAATTTTAAAAATATTAAAATATTAAAATATTACAAAATTGGTGGGGTACGAAAAATGTAAGGAGGATATGAGAATTTTGTTTAAATTGAAGCAAATAATATTCGAAAAAAATTTAAAATATTCAAAAATTGGTGGAAATACAAAGAATGTGAGGAGAGTACAAGAAATGTGAAGAGGGTATGAGAAATTTATTTTTTATTTTGTTCATTTCTTGTACCCTCTTCACATTTCTCACACCCTCCTCACATTTGTTATACCTTCTAAATTGTTTAAAAAATTTTAAATTTAATATTTTTTTTAATTAACTTGACAATAATATATTATAAAAAGACCAATTACACTTGAAACTGAAGCAAATAATGTTCAAAAAAATTAAAAGATTAAAATATCAAAAAATTTGTAGGGGTACGAAGAATGTGAGGAGGGTATGATATATATATATATAAAATTTTCATTTCTTGTACCTCACATTTCTCATACCTTTTTTACATTCCTCGCACCCTCCTCGCATTCATCATACCATTCTTACATTTTTTGTACCCTCTAAATTTTTTTAATTTTTTAACTTTAAGTTTTTCTTCACATCACTTGACGATAATATTGGGCAAAAATCTTAATTACACTTGAAATTGAAGCAAATAATTTTCGAAAAAAATTGAAAGATTAAAAAATTTAAAAATTACTATAGGTACAAAGAATGTGAGGAGGGTACGAGAAATGTGAGACACTTCACATTCTTCGTACCCTCTTCACATTTTTGTACCCTCTAAATTTTTTGAAAATTTTAATTTTGATTTTTTTTTTTTTGTTTACTTCATTTGACAATAATATTGTGTAAAAACACTAATTACACTTGCAATTGAAGTAAATAATGTTTGGAAAAAAAATTAAAAAATTAAAATATTCAAATGGGTTGGGGCATGAAGAATGTGAGGAGGGTACGAAAATATGACAATCCTCACATTCTTCGTATCCTTATATTCTTTGTAATCTCTAAATTTTTTGAAATTTTTATTCTTTATGACAATAATATTGTGTAAAGATTATCATGGTTTTGGGAATGTGGAATTTATGGAAATAATCTCCAAAAAAAATTCAAAGATTGAAATACTAAAAGGTTATCATTTAATTATGATTTAATAGCCTTGTATCTTTTTCTATATTTTACAAAAAGTTTATCGTTTTTTTAAAACTTTATCATTTTACAAAAATATTTTTTCCTAAATTTTTTTATTTTACTACTTGATAAAAAAAAATTCCAAAAAGTTAATTATATAAAATATTTTAACAGATTTTATATAACTGGTTATTGTAAACTATCATAGCAATGTGTGGTGAATAGGATTAATTCCCTCGGCCACCGGTTGACTGTGCTAAACCCGGAGAATTGTTTTTTTTTTTTAATTTCCTTGGCATGTTTCTTAATTTTATTGGCCTAAAAGGTGGGTATGATAGCTTAAGAGTAAATTTCGGTAGGCTCGATAATATCATGCTCAAGAGTGCGGATTTACATTTGGCTCTATGAATGTTTATCATTCTAAGTGAAATTCAAGTCTGTGTTCAACATGCCAACTGACCATAATTCATATACCATACCTACTACTTCTGGATATCGTCTTAAGATAAAACATGAAAAAATAAAAAGAAAAGACCTAGTAATGCCCAGCAACACAGTCAGGAGAAATCATGCGAAAACAAACAACTCAAAATTACCCCCTAATTTTCTTTGTTTAATTTATATATGAATAAATCATGTATGCCTATTATTTTGAATGACTGTCCTCCACCAGTCATAACGTTTCAACGCTATCTACTCCTTACCCGATACTCAACTAAATAAAGTTGACTTGGAAGACTATATCATTGCACCTCTTATGCTTCAATGGTTCCTGGCCGATTTCCTGTATCTTTTGAAGACTCTGGGAAAAAGGGTTGCAGTTGTTTCTCTTTGGATGAGTGTAGTGCCAGCGAAAGCTTTGATGCCAACAATGTTAGTTCAAGAACACAAAGATAAAACAATCACACATACGGTACATGAGGTTTTAACGTGGTTCGGCCAACCATGCCTACGTCCCACGGATGAGAGAGAATAATTCCACTATACAATAGAGAATATTACGAGAGGATAGAACCAGATACAACTATTGGGTTCCCGAAACATCCCATGTTTCCCCACTCCTTGTATCCATACCTTACTACGAGCCCTCTCGCTCCACCAGGTACCTCCCGTTCTTCCTCACATCTCTATCCACCTCGTATAGTCTCTATAGGCCCATCTCCATCTCATAACTTTTTCCCCTCATGACCTAGAATATTTATAGAGATATTTCCAACAACCTTCCTTATTCTATAAGGAAGTCTAATATTACAATAATATATCAACCTAGAAATATTCTATATAATATTCTTTACAAAAAAGGAATCTATACTAATTAGGAATTTGGGACACTTCCTAACAATGAGAGTATCTTCTCTGCCTTGATATAGTTAAATATAATCTTCCATCTGCGAGGTAAGTTAATTTGAATAGGGCACTGGAGGAAGCTTGAAGGGGATGGAGTCTGAGATAATTAAAGGACAGAGAGGCCCCATCCCACCGCATATAATAATGCAGAGTTTGAACTACAAAAAGAAATGCATTCTAAAGTCAATGCGAATAATGATTTTTGGTTGTATCCTCAGTTCAAGCTTCTGCTTTTAAAAAATCATCCTTATCGTCACTTGCTCTAAATAAATAAATAAATAAATAAATAAAAATGGTCATTAAAACAAAGGAAATTCCTGTTCATGTAATTTGATGGTGTAGTGTATGTATGATACATTAATATGTCAAGGAATAGGACCCGACGTGCATGTGCAATTGTTACGTACTATGCCATGCTACTGTTTCTTTATGAGCTTGCATCTGGCCCCACCAATTACTATTCGCTGATAGGTTGCGCCGCAGCCCTTCAAACCTATGACGAGCTTTTAAACCCAAAACTTCATTTTTTGAATAACTTTTAAACCCAGAAATTAATTTAAGCTTATTTCAATTGAATTATGTTAATTTTTTTTTAATAAAAATATTTAAAAATTATGATTTTAATTTTTACTTAAAATAAAAAATAAAAAATAGAAAATCACCTCACATCACATATGTGATTACGTGATCGAGAGGATCATTACACTAGCGTGCTACCTTCAAATAAAAAACCAGGATAAATAGACAAATAGAAGTGAATGGCATTCAGTTCCAGACTCCCTCAACGTTATTCTCCTTCCGTCTACACTATCCCCAACCTACACATGGGGCATGGAGACCGTGACAGTTGTTTAATTTTCAAAAGATATGTTAAGGGTCCAGTAAGTGTTACTGTGTTTGCACAAGCAGGGGAGACCATAGAGTCAAATATCAAGCTTTCCGGCCTAGGGCTGCCACGTGCCCCATTGCGATGCCAATTAATCTTATGCTAAATATTTAATTATTTAAGAAAGAAATGACTGAATTAAAAACCAATCAAATATTAAAGGATTAAATCCGAACCCTTGATACATGGAGAAAGATTAAAAACAATTTAATTAAAAGTGAAAGTTGGAGGATTAGACATGAGAGCGAAGGGTTAACCCACAATTAAGATAGAGAATTAGGCTAAGTAATTTAAAAGCAGGAGTGGGTTGCAACAATAAAAAAGGTAGAATAAGGACAGAAATTAAGGAAGAAAAGGGGCAGGGCAAGTAGGCGGTCTTCTTAATAAGAAATGAAATGAGGATGGGGCGTGATGAAAATGAAAGGTGCCCTCTAACCCTTCACCCTTCGCCTTCTACTTATTAAGAGTAAAATGTAGTGTTACCAAACTCTCATTAACATTGTTTAGGGTTTCTATTGTTCCGGTTGGATAGATAAGTCAAAAACAATAAATATAATGGAAAAAAAAAATCTAGAAGGCACTGATACGCCTTTAAAGCTAAGCTACCATGAGTACCCCCCAACCAACTCATTGCTAGTCCCTTAGCAATGGAGGAGATAAAAACTAAGTAAACTATAATAATATACATAAAAGGGATCATGCAAATCACTCCAAAAAATGATATGAGTGGCATGATGGACATCCATGGATCAATAAAGATGTGAAACTCAACCTATAATAAGAGTTGTCAAAGCATTCACTTGATCATAGAGTACAAAGAATGGATATTATGCAAGTTTAAGCATCAAAAGAATTTCCACTCTCACAAGATCCAAATCAAATTCTTCCACTAAAATCTAAGTGTTATTTATTAGTTTCCGGATATAGTATGTCAAACTAATCTCTCCCCTCAACCTAGTTCTTTTCAAAGCTTAGCAAACTAATCAACCTCCAATAGGCTAAGAACACACCTCTTTTCTTTCACAATTTTTTCTTGTAGGAGTGCAAAGCTTAAAGGCATTCTTTTCTAAATTGTCCATGTAACGGGGGTCCATCGATGACTCCCAACCAATTAAGGTTTAGGGCATCAAGCTTTAAGGATCTTTCAACCACTAACTCCTCGGATTTTACCCCGGACTTTTGAGAATGATTTTTAATACCCAAGCACCTACAACATGTTAAACTCCACCTATTCACCCATGTAACGAGCATTGAGGTCGGTGACTCCCAACCAATTAAGGCTTAGGGCACCAGGTTTTAAAGATTTTCACCATATACCCCTTAGACCTTGCTCGGGTTTCAAGGCAAGCAAACATTTTTCTTTCTTTCTTTATTTTCTTCAAAGACTCATTGGCCTTTTACAAGGTGTCCCAACACTATTAAATGAGGTCAAAGGTACCAAGTCTAAAATTTTCCTAAGTCAAGAGGGAAATAGTTTTTCATCTTATAATCGGAACCTATTGTATGTGTGTGCGAATAGCTTAAGGTGGAAGAGATAAGTTTGCATGCAATGGGAGTTTCAACAATTCATCAACTTTTAGAAGAGCATAATACAAACTCTAAGACTCATGTAATCAAGTTGAAACTCGACTTCTCTCATTTAATTTTGAGAGTTAATCCTTAATATCCATGGAGTTTAAAGCAAAAATTTTAAAAAATTAAACAAAAAGTAGCTAATTTAACTAAGTATGATAAAAATTTAAACTAATACTTACTTCCTCATCTCTCCCCCCAACCGAGATGAACATTGTCCTCAATGTTTGAATCGAAAATAAGGAGGAAGGAAGTGGTACCTCATGTGATGTGGACTTGGAGTTGAGAAGGTTGAACCACCTGTTTCAAAATTCAAAAATTGAATGAGAGAGGAAGTTATACTAAATATTTACAAAAATGATGAGTGGGCCCCACTTTGAGCAGCTGAGGACAAGGCTCAAAGGGTCCATGCCATGATGGTATACTGATATAAGTTGCAATGACATTTGAATGTAGCTTGTAGGGGTGTTAAAATTGGAGATTTTTGGCTAAAACAGGGAAAGCTTAAAAATTCGCATAAGGGGGGTGTTGTGCGAAAATTTCGCACAAGGGGGGGTGTTATGCGAAAATTTCGCACAAGCACTATTCACCCGCCTTCTTGAAGTTTTGAAGCTCGTTCAAATGGTGAAAATTTTTAGCTTTTGAGGGTGGGAAATGCTGGCTAAGGTAGGAAAAGGATTTTTCATGGTGAATAGGTTTGGAAATTGGAGCTTTTTCACGAACAAAATTTGAAATTTGGAGCTCCTCTACCCGGCGGCAATGGGTTTCCTTTGAAGAAAACGTGGCTTGAATCCTTAGCTTTTGAAGATGAGAACACGGCCTTTAAAGAGGAAGTGTGAATTTCGCATTCCTGTGGAATACCAAGATAGAGAGCATGGCTTTGAAAATTTGTCCCAAAAAATGAATTCGCACAAGGTTCGCATTCCTGTGAAATTCGCACAAGGGATTTTGAGAAGGGACCGAGAGCATGCTTTTTGGAAATTGGCACAAAAGCATTTTCGCACAAGGGTTGTGTCGTGCGAAAATTTATGAGTCTTGGTTTTTCTCCCCTGTTTTCCCTTGTTTTCACCACAACTTCGATTTTTGCAAGCATCATACCTGCATGAACACTTCAAAACTCATCTTAAAAACATATTAAAACTAAATTAAAGCTAAGAATTCAAACTAAAACATGCATAAATTTAAAGAAAGCATAGAATTTAAATGAAGCTGATAGCATGTACCCCAAAAAAGAAGATGAACTATTTAGCTCATCCTCACTCACACACCCACTTTATGCTGAATTCCCCCTGGATCCCAAACAAAATTGGCATCCTTCCCATTTGGTCCAAGGGAATTCGTTTCTCTTCTCTTCCCTGGAGAAGTGGATGCTTTAAAGGGTTCAAGTAACCCTTTGTCATCTTGAACCTTATGATTTTCAATGGAAGGTTGGTCCATAGAGTTGTCATAGCAATCCCCCACCAAAGTGACGATCTTCAACACTTTCCTTGATCTTTTTGCATTGGTTCCTTGAAGGTTATGGTGGGGTTGAGGAGGAAGATTCCTTTTCCCCCTTGCTATGTCGAGATTGGTGAGCTTCTCAATGGAGTCTTGAACTTTTTCTATCCTTAGAGATAGATCATTATAAACCCCCTCCATTCTTACATTCATTGAACTCTCCATATTATCAATCTTTTCATTAAGATGAGAGTTGATCTTTTGTTGCTCACCTACAAAGTCCTCCATGACTTTGCTTATCTTCAAAATGGCTTGCTCCAATGAAGATGTACTCATTGATGGTTGTGGTTGAGGTTGGGTTATAAGGTTGGGATGGTTTATATACTCAAATGAAGTTGGCATGGCTTGTGGTTGTGCTTCAGTATGCACATTCCTCAATTCAAACTCTTCTATCCTTCTAGCCATAGATGCTAGCTTTGCCTTCATGCTCATGTCTTCATTCAAAGCATACTTACTACCCCATTGGCTTTGTTGAACTTGCCTTTTCCCTAATTCAATCCGATCCCTCATGGATAGGTATGCAAATTTGTCCTTCTCATGATCATAATGAGAGATTTGATCTTCATGTGGAATTTCCATTTCTAAAAAAATGATATTCAACTAAGGCTCTTTTCTTCAACTTGTACCAGGGTTCCCTCTTGGTCTCGAATCCAACAAGGAATGCACAAATTGAAATTAAAACAAAAATAAAATAAAAGAGAATAAAAAAAAAATTAACTAAATAAAAACTAAACTAAAAAAAAATTATAAGAAAACTCACCAAACTTGTGATGAAGATCACAAGTTACCCTTAATGGTTGCTTCACTATGCTTGTGGCACCTTCCCCCCGGCAACGGCGCCATTTGATGCGACTCATGGTAGCTTAGCTTTAAAGGCGTATCAACAAAATTTATACCTTGAATACTATTACTAAAGTAGCCAAGCTACTATAGCATAGTGGTTCTAGGATCGTTCACTGGGAAGGGTTTTCGCAAACACAAGTGATATTCAAATTAGGAAAATAGGTGATTTTCTTATGGATGTTAGCTTTAAAAGAAGATGTAAATGTTTTAGAAAGATTTAAACTAATCTAAGCTAACATTAAAGACTAAAATGAAAGGGTGTAAAAACAAGTTTCTCAAAGATAGGATAGCTATGCTCTGGCTCTTATGCAAATTGGAAATCTCAGGATAGGCTCCTCGTGTTGGGGTTGCAACTATGGTGATGCTTGCTTCCCGAACCGGTATGGATTTAGCAAATCAAGTTTTAATCCTTTAAAATGGCAAAACAGATGGTAGTGAATTTCATCAATGGTTATTCACCTTAGACTTCCTTTGAATGGCTCGTAAGAGATAACTAATGGTCTAAAGCCAAAAGCTTACCAAATATTGGCAACTCAAAGTCATTCTAGGTGATAAACTCACCTTTCAATGGCCATTGAAATTGGTTCTAATGGATTAATACAAAACTTGGAATTGAAAACCTCACCTTCCAATAGCTCGTAGGAGATAACTAATGGATAGAAATCCAAAAGCTTATCAAGTATTGGCCGTTGGAAGTTGTCCAAAGGAAATAAAAAACTAAACTTTGCATTAATGAACCTTTAATGAAAAACGACTACCTTACCTTCCGGGTGCGAGAAATTTCCATGGGATTGCATCCAAGCCATCACATAACATCCATACTTTGAGAAACTAAAAAGTTTTAGCCACTCATCCTCTGAGGAAAAGCCCTCAGAGGCTGTTTGGCTACTAAGAAAATAGAAATGGAGAAGAACAGGAGAAGAGAGAAAAATAGAGCAAGGCTCCGTCTCTGTATATATGCGTCTATATCTTCAAGAGGTGATTTCCACCCCTTATATAGTCTTTACAAAAGCAAAAGCTTGTGATTGGTTAGTTACAAGGATAAGAAAGGAAATTACATCACAAAATACAAAGGAAAATATCTAAAGTGGAGTCGGCAAAAGCAGAGGAAAATTCGCAACACGCATGGGTTATGCGAATTTTGAAGGTGTTATGCGAAATTTTCGCATAACCTGGAGCAGTTGGCTTCCGAATGCCATATCTTCCTCATTTCAACTCCAAATCATACACGGTTTGAAGCGTTGGATTCTTGACTTCCAGAGCTTTGAAATGGTATATAGAATGTAAAAAATGGACTTCGGGAAGTGCTCCAAAAGTGCGAAAGAAGACTGCAGCTGCTGTCCTCTTTGCTTCTCTTCACTTTGCTTGCTTTTCCTCTTTTCCATTGTTCTTTCCTTGCATACTTTGAACGACTTTGGCAAAGGGCTATGGAGCTCCAAAGCTTGGTTCTTCATGAATTTGAGCTTCCAAAAGCTTTGCCATATCTTGTCCAAGTAGCTCCTCCATCATTTGGCATGCTTGAATTGATTCATAAGCTGATAAAAACATGTAAACTTGCCACAAAATGGTTAAAACCAATTACTAAGGACCTTAATGAATTAATTGGGTTAAATGAATATGATTACTACTCAAAGGTGCTTAAAACCATTATAATTAGGTCTACAAAATAGCACTTTTTGGTAGTAATCAGGCACTGCCCCCAGACCCCTACGAGCTCAGCGGGGAGCTCGACCCTTGAAAACCCGAGTGTAGCTCAATAAGATTGTAACCACAACGTTCATTTGTTTTGCTTGGAAATGTAGGGTGTTAGAATTTTTGGTTTATACTTGGAGAAAGTTTTTGAAATTTTTTCTACATGATTCTTAGGGCATGTTGAACATCTTAGAATACTTTGAGAATAAATTTCTTATTTTTCCATGAGTTTGCTTAATTGTTGCCTAATTTATGTTTTATATGCTCTAGAACATTTTAAACTCTCTAGTAGATTTTTCTATTTGTTCTACACATTCTCCTAAGCTAACCAATCACTTTGATTTCCTTGTCACATGATATTTAAACTTAGGTATTGTTTGGATTATATCTAAGGCTTCAAAGACTCATGTTTTCATCATTGTTGGACACCTTGAATGTTCTCCCCATTTTAGGAATGGTCCACCACCGTTTCACATGAATCCATAAATTTCATGAGCATCCAAATTTTTTTTGGATTATTTTTTTAACCCTTATGAGTTTTTGTTTTTGTTTTTATTTATTTATTTCCATTTTTTAAGTTTAGTTTATTTTTCGACATTTATTTCAGATGGCTCGAGATAAAAGGAATGTTGTTATTTAAAGTGACAATGAGACTAAGCATTCTCCAAGGCAAAAACATGTTCGACCTCTTGTCCAAAGTTAAAGTGGTGTAATGATTAGTGAGCCTACTGATTACTACTCAAAAAGTGCTATTTCATAGCTTGTAATTAACTCTTTTAAACACTTTTGAGTAGTAGTTATTGCCTTTTAACCCAATTGACATGTTAAGGACCCTTGCAATCGTTTCTAATCAAATTGTGTTAAGTTTTGGTGTTTTGATAGCTTTTTGATCACCAAAGCAATCTGAGATTGAGGAGAGTTATTTGGAATCCATGGCAAAGCAATGGAAAGCTCAGAAACATGAAGAACCAAAGCTTTGAAGTCCTTTGCCATAAGCAAATCCGGAATGCAAGGAGGGGAAGCAAAGAGAAATCTGCATGAAGCATTCTTGATGACAGTCATGTCAGCCACTTTTGGAGCACTTCCCGAAGCCCATTTTCTCCATGCTATATTTCGTTTCGGAAGCTCAAGAAGTGAACGATCCAATTCTTTAAACGGTGCGCAATTTGGAGTTGAACTGAAGGAGTTACAGCCATTGCAAGCCGATCACTCCAAGCTGAAGGAAGAATTTTGCACAGCGCTGCGAAATCACCCTTTTGTTGCGAGATGATTTCGCAGCCTTTTTGTATAGTGCTGTAGATTCCCCCCTGAAGTTTCCTGTCACGTTGGAAGCCAAACACCGCAAGCTGAAAGCCAACTTCGCAACACTGCAAAATCAGCCTTTTGCTGCGAAGTGATTTCGCAACCCTTTTTGTGCATCTGCGAAATCTCGCAGACCTCGTTTTCACCTGCGAAATGGTCCTTAGTGCTTCCCGATATTTGTGACCGACACTTTTGGATATTTTGCTTCAGATTGTTGATGTCTAAATCCTCATTTTCTCCTTGTAAGCCACCAATTATAGGATTCCTTAGTTATTAAGTTTGGAAAAGGGGTGAATAACCTCAGATATTTTGTTTTGTAATTTTCTTTATATATAGCTCTCGAGAGCTTGTTCTCATAGAATCATGTAATATATAGATATATCATATATAGAATCAACAAACAGAGCACTTGCTCTGTTTTTCATATATATTCTTGTTTTCTCGTTAGTTTTCTTTCTAGCCAATCATTCTATGAGGATTTTTCCTCAGAGGATGAGAGGCTAGGCTTTTCGTCTCTTGGAGCTAAGGTAACAGGGTAAGTTTCCACATGCATAATTTGGAAGTTTTGTTGTTTTAGTTTTTAATGAAGAGAAAGTGTGACCCGTTAATGGTTTTTATCTTTTTAGTTAACTTAAAACGCCTTCAATTCACCTGAGCCAACACTTGGTAAGGCAAGTGATCTCCGTCCATGGAGATTCACTAGTTTATCTCTTGCGAGCTTTTGGGAGGTGGTTTGAAGGTAGGATTTTCTAGAATAGCCAACACTTGGTAAGCTTTTGGACTCCAAGGAGACATCCATTAGTTATCTCTTGCGAGCTTTTGACGGGTAATCCAAGGTTAAAGATCATCTTGAATGGCAAGTGCTAGGTGAGAGGCATGAGCCATTGCAAAGTGCATCAGTGAGAGGGATTTAGTGTTTGAACCCATTAATGGGAAGCATCTGTATAACACCGGTTGGAGAAAGAACTATATGTTAATTCTCTAATGCGAGGAAAAGAAACAAGTGACCAGAACTCCCTTTTTGTATGAGGAATCTGAGCCTAGTGATCTGAAACTCCAAGAAACACTTTTCTTTGTAAGTAGAATCAGTTACTATTTTTGGTTAGTTTAAAACCGAACCTTTTTCATTCAAACATCTTTATGTTTTCTTTTAAAGCTAACCTTGAAATGAAAAGGCACCAATTCATCTTTGAATTAATATCATTTGCAAAGTGAAAACCCATCCCAGTGAACGATCCTAGAGCCACTATGCTATAGTAGCTTTGTCTTTGCTACCCTAGTATATGGTGTAATACGTTATAAATTTTGTTGATTACTCCCTCAATCAAGGAGCACCAACTAGACACGAATCAGTTGAGACACCAATTGGGCACGAATCAAATGGCGCCGTTGCCGGGGATGGTGCCACTTTATAGTGATATCACCCTTTCTAGAGTACTTGTGATCTTCATCACAAGTTTGGTGACTTTTCTTTTCTTTTTACTAACTCTTTTTATTTGTTTATTTTTCTTTGTTCATATTTTAGTATACCTGTTATTTAGTTTTTAGTTTACCTTAATTTTTTTCTTTGAATTGTTTTTCTTTTGTTTTCTTTTGTTTTCTCTGTTTTTAATTCACAAATTGCTAGTTGTGCATGCCATACTGAATATGAGATAGCAGAGGAAGCCATGAACTTTGATCTGCCCACATGCAAGCTAGAGCATAAGGTAGAGAGTGAAACAGAGAAAGAAAATAGGGAGGAAATCAAAGGAAAGACAAAAAGGGAAAAGCATAGAGAAAGATGGCTATGATGTTAATGTACAAAGAGAACCACAGAGGATAGTCATCAAGGAAGAATTGATGAAGAAACACATGCCTCCACCTTTTCTCCAAGCTTTGTATGGGAAAATCATACAAACCAAGTCTCAAGTGAGGGATGCAAGCTTCATATGTGATCCGGGCAAGCTAAATCAGGATCAAATTTTTTGATGGACTTAGTCTTTTTAAAGACTAGCTAGTCCATATCTTTTTGTTTTGTTTTTTTTTTTTACTTGTTTTAATTTTGATTTCAATGTTTTAAATTTTGATTTAAATGCTTTAATTTTGATTTCAATGCTTTAATTCTAATTTGTTTTGATGTAATATAGGTTTTTGGATGATCAAAATAAGGAGGAATTGCAAAAGAATCGAAAGGAAGTCTTTCGGAGCAAAAACGGGTAAAAAACAGAGCAAAAACAGGGCAAAAACAGGGGTCTGCGAGATTTCGCAGCCTCTGCGAAATCGGCACTTTGCTGCGAAACCAGTTCGCAACCTCAGGCCCCTCTCTGCGAAAATTTTCGCAGCTGCGAAACCACTTTTGGCACACGAGTGCCACTTCGCAGCACAGGAGCCCCCATTTCGCAGCTGCGAAACGACTGCGAACCACCAAAGCATGAAATATCCCATTTTTGCAGGGAAAGCTCCATTTTGCAAAGGATTTCACAGCTGCAAAGCCACTTTTTAGCACACGAGTGCCATTTCGCAGCACAGTGACCCTCATTTCACAACTGCGAAATGGCTGCGAAATCACAAAGCGTAAAAACTCCCAATTTCGCATCCAAAGCTCCATTTCGCAGGGTATTTTGCGGCTGCGAAACCACTTTTTGGCACACGAGTGCCATTTGGAAGCCCCGTACACTCATTCCGCAGCTGCGAAATGGCTGCGAAACCTCTACACCTTAAAATCCTTCAGCACGCACGCCTTGAACAGACATGTCACAGCCGCACCCCCATTTCTGCAATTGTTGGACACATATCGATCACTTCACGAAGTTCAAATTATGCATGCAATATCTCATTTCAAAGCTTGGGAATTCAGGAGTCCATAGCTTCAAACGATGCTCGATTTGGATTTGAAACGGAAAAGTTATGGCCATTTGAAGATGATTGTGCAAACCATGAATGGAAATGTCGCACCCCCATTTCACTACTATTGGACACATTTTTGAAGCACTTCCTAGAGCTCAAATTATGTATACCATATCTCGTTTCAAATCTTGGGAAGTCAGGAGTCCAGCGCTTCAAATGGTACACGATTTGGAGGTGAAATGAAGAAGTTATGGCCGTTTAAAGACGAGCGTGCAAAGCTGAGCGAGAATTTCGCAGCCGAGACGCCATTTGGAAGGGTGTTTCGCAGCTGCGAAACTACTTTTTGGCACACGAGTGCCATTTGCAGCACAGTTCCCCTCATTTCGAAGCTGCGATACAGCTGCAAAATCACCTTTGAGCTGCGAAACCACTTTTTGGCACATGAGAGCCATTTCGAAGCCCCGTACACTCATTTTGCAGTTGCGAAATGAGCTGCGAAATCAATTTTGGGCTGCAAAATCACTTTTGAGCTGCGAAATGGCTATGAAATGATCTCCAAGCTTCGAAAGGGCTGCGAAATCACCTCCAAGCATCGAAATGCCCTTCAAATTGTGAAATTGACTTGCGAAATGGAGGAAGGTTTGCAAAAACACATTGCAAAGCTAAGGGAAGTTGCTAAAATGCCATCAGAGCCCCGCAACTATGCATCTGAAGAGGATAGCCCCGCGCACCCTGGGATCACACACACAAAGTCTCTCACTCCATTACTGACCTCCTTAAACCATCAAATCCCATTTCCAGCTGAGGAGACTATGCCACCTAAGGAGACTACCAAAACAAATGTCAAAGTCCTGATCCAGCCCACTCAAGAGGCCACCACAGATGCATCAGCTCCACAGGACCTTACCATTACTTGATCATCTTTTTATTTTTTGTCTTTACATATTATATTAGTATAGATAATTCCATATTTTGATGTCTTATATTCTGAGATTGGATGTATTACTGATGATGCATCATATATAGACATCATTTTTGTTTAAACTTGGCATTTTTCTATTACCACTACTCACTAACTCTTTTGTTTTCTTTGAAACATGTGGTTTCTCCTATATGACTCAGACTCTATGTCACTCAGGAGGTACCACTTCCTCCCTATTTTTTAATCGCTTTTGTCACATTGAGGACAATGTTTAGCTTGGTTGGGGGGAGAGTTGAGGAAGTAAGTATTGTTAATAATGCTAAGTTATTTTGGTAATTTAGTTGTTTTTTGCTTAATTTTTAAAATTTTTGAAAGCTTTTATTCTACTCTCCATGGTTATTAAGGAAAAATTTTCAAAATGAAAAGGGAGAAATTGAATTTTTGTTTTTTTACTTGACTTAGATTTTGTATTATGCTTATTAAAGTTGATGAATTGTTGAAAGTTCTTTTGAATTCAACCTTAGTTCTTCCACTTTAAGCTATTCACACACTGTGCACAATAGGTTCCGATTATAAGATGAAAAAACTATTTCGCTCTTGACTTAGGAAAATATTAGACTTGGTACCTTTGACCTCATTTAATAGTGTTGGGACACCTTATAAAAGGCCAATGAGTCTTTGGAAAAAAAAAAAAAAAAATGTTTGCTTGCCTTGAAACTCGAGCAAGGTCTGAGGGGTATATGGTGAAAATCTTTAAAACCTGGTGCCCTAAGCCTTAATTGGTTGGGAGTCATCGACCTCAATGCTCGTTACAAGGGTGAATAGGTGGAGTTTAACATACTGTAGGTGCTTGGGTATTAAAATTCATTCTCAAAAGTCCGGGGTAAAATCCGAGGAGTTAGTGGTTGAAAGATCCTTAAAGCTTGATGCCTTAAACCTTAATTGGTTGGGAGTCATCGATGGACCCCCATTACATGGACAATTTAGAAAATAATACCTTTAAGCCTTGTACTCCTACAATGAAAAAAAAATTGTGAGAAAAGAGGTGCGTTCTTAACCTATTGGAGGTTGATTAGTCTGCTAAGCTTTAAAAAAAAAAAACTAGGTTGGGGGGAGAGATTAGTTCAACATACTATATTCGGAAACTAATAATTAACACTTAGTTTTTTGTGGAAGAGTAAGGTTTGACCCTTTGGGAGTGGAAACTCTTTTAAAGCTTAAATTTGCATAATGCCTTCTCTTTAAGAATTGTGATTAGACAAATTATTTGATAACTCTTGTTCAAGTTTGAGATTTATTTCTTTAATGTTCCATGTGAGAGTTAGATCATCATGCCACTTGAGAATTGTTTTTTGATCAGCATGATGTTGTAAATTATAGTAATGTTTATTTTTATTTTTCTCTCCTTCATTGCTAAGGGACTAGCAATATGTCGGTTGGGGGGAGAACCTACCAAGAGGCATGTCACTCATCAAGCCAAGTATGTAGAAGCCAAGATGAAGGCTCGTTTTGATCACCCAACCACTAAAAGGACTGAAGCCATGCATGTAGAGGCTAGGATGAAGGCTCGTTTTGACCGCCCAACCACTAAGAGGACTGAAGCCATGCATGTAGAGGCTAGAACGAAGGCCCATTTTGATTGCTCAACCACTCTTAAGACCACCAGGCCTACTACCACTCCTCCACATCCACGGACAGCTCCCCCTACTCTGAGCCTAACACATTCTCCATCTCTAAGAGTTTGTGATGATGCCCCTAGGGTGGACCTATCTTGACGGGAGTTTGGTTAAAAGTTCTCTTATGACATAAAGGCATTTAGTACTTATGAGCCCACAACATAGTCCATGCGTCTCATTGACTGATATTATTTTCTCGTATTGATGGATCATCCCCCATATTTTTATGCCGCTAGTGTATGAGAGTTCTTTTCTGCTCTCGAGGATTGGAGAAGGGGGTACCGAGAGCTCCATTTTTCTATCAGAGGATGAGCTGATATTATTTCCACTGAGACCATTGTTGTAGCCTTTTTACCATCATCCGCTCCTCCTGAAGCCCAATTTGCACCTCAGTCATGACTAGCTTTTTCGAGGATTGCACGTATACTAGCACCTCGGGGTACTTGTTGTCGTTTAGCCATCACTCACCTTGAGATGCCATAGATCTTATGGTTTGTGGATCAGGTCATTAAGACCAACATTTTCCATTTGGACACTCTACAAAGCACTCTGGTTTAGTCTTATAGGGTTATATCACATGTACACAGGCAAGTGGTGGAGTCCACCTCAACTCATCATGGATACCATCATTTAATTTTTTTCTGAAGGTCAAGGAGAAACAGTTAGCTTTAGCTCAAAGCTATCTCACTCCTTTGCCTCAGTTGCTCTCATACTACTTGCTCCACCATGGACACCAGTTACCTAAGTCTGATCGTCACATGACTTGTCACACTTATGTTATCGATCAGTGGGCTCAAATGATTCATTCAGGGTCACAGTTGACTACCCATGGCACTAGGCGAAAGACAGACTTTGCATGTTGTTCCATTTCCATCTACTACAGAGCCCACTTCCACCTACTCCCACTTTTGACACGAGCTTACCAGTGCTTCCTATTCCTCTTCCACCACCTCTTTCATGTGTCCTAGAGCCTGTTATTCCTATTTCTACACCAGTAGTAGCAATCTCCGATCTTCCTAACCTTCACAACCTCAAGTTGTTGATGCTACCCCGAGTACCTTATCAATCATGGCTAGTCTAGACACACTTCAGGAGTTATTTGTGTCCATGGACTCCCGCATTGATGCTCGTCTAAGTAAGATGGAGACTCAAATGGATGACCTCACTTTTTATGTACAACAACTCCCTTCTTGGTTATTCCATCTAGACAGAGGGGAGATTTTGTTACACCAATTGATACCAACTTAGAGGTTAATGGCAGCACAGAGGTGATTGGTTCTGGCTCTGACACTAGAGCACCGATAGTAGCCCATGAGACCATGCCTATTTTGCAAACATCAGGTGATGCCGCAACTAAGATTTTTACCTCGACTATTGATATTCCAGATTCTACAGGACAGGTCGATGGTGAGATCTTCATTCATGCTACTGACACTAGTGTGGACATCATTATTAGGGATGACCCCTTTATGGTACAGGTTGTTGGCAAGGCCGTTACACCTATCATAGAGATCACTAATCAGGCTACTACACCTATATTGGAGGATATTGACTAGGTAGCCACCCCTATGTCAGAGGAGATAGATGGAATTGTTGATCCTATCATTGGTGCTTGATGTTCATTTCTATATATACCTTATTCAATATAGTTGTATACACTATGGTATTTTTAGAGCATATTGATACTCTTATACTCTTTTTTAGATTCTCACCATTTATATTTTTCTCTATGCATACTTTTGCCACTAATCTTGTTTCTTTTGTGCAAGACTAGTTTATATGAAGTTCTCATAACAAACTTCTCACTCGATGATCTTGAGTAACATCTCAATTTTTCCTTTCTTTTAACCCAATATCCTACACATTGGGAACAATGTGTTATTTAGGTTGAGGGGGGGAGGTCTATTAGCCCTAATTTTTTTCAAAAGTTTGCATGTTATCTTTGATTAGTTAATGAGATTCTTGATTTGCCTTGGTAACTCATGGTTTATTTTGCATGAGAATGCTTTAAGTAGTATTATTTCTTTAGAATTTGAGAAAAAATACAGTTAGAGCAAGAGTATTAGTTCACTTACCTTATCTTTATATACCTTTAAGTGCAAAAATAGTTAGGCTGAATCCTTGGAATACCTTCAATTTTATTTTTTTTTATGGTTATTTTCTATTCAAGACTCAAAGCACACACAAAGCACATATAGCCTTATGGTATCTTGATTACGATAATTTCTTTAACTTAAAAGGAGTTGTTCTTAAGTAATAAAAGGAGGAAATGAAAAAAAAAACAAATTGATGAAAAAAAAATTGAAAATGACTGATTTAAGCTTGAGCAATTATCTAAGGGGGTAATGGCCTTGTGCCTTCAAGCCCTAGTGCCCGAAATCGACTGGTTAGGAGTCATCGGTATCTTGCTCGTAACATAAGCTAAACTCAGTTTTGGAAAAAAAAATTAAAATAAATAAATAAATGTTTGGGAAATTCGACTTTGTTCTACCTTAAGCTAAGGTGATACCTGAGGGGTAAGTGGCCTATAAAGGTTCTCAATACGTGGTACCATGGGTGAAAACTCGAGAGTTGCCAGTGGATCCCTATTAAGCCATATAGAAGGAGATTTCCTAAACTAAGAAACAAAAATCAAAATAAATTTTCCCCCTCTCTTTAACTTAAAGAATGATGAAGTTTGAGTTTAAGAAAAGTCTTAAGAAAAATACTATGAGGGGACACCAAAATTAAGCACATGAGGTTTAGGTGGAAAAACAATCAAGGGAAAATCAAGAGACACTAAGGGGAATGCTAAACATGGATGCACATTTATGTTTATGAAGATAAGGTGAGAAAATAAAGAAATTGTGTATCTTGTTTCATTTTGCTCAATTCTAGGAAATTTGACTACTTGGGTATCTTGTATGTGAAACATGTTATGTTGAGTCAATATGGTTTCATGAATCTCATTACATAGTTTTCATTTTTTTCTTTACTCTTTTCATTTGCTAAGGACTAGCCAAGTTTAGTTGAGGGGGATGATTGAAGCCAAAATATGTGCTCTAATGGCACATATTTGATATGATTTGTGCACCAAAGGACATTCAAATCACCCAACTTAACCTAAATCGATGCTAAGACCCTAACCATGAGTTTAATTTGTACTTTGGAGGCTTATCCCAGGTTCAAGGGAATAAAAGGGTACAAGTTGAATCACTTTAGATTTTGAAAGATCAAGAAATGGTTAAATGAGGAAATAAATGAGTCAGGACTCATGGACCATGAGGAAAGGCAAGATGAGGATATCATGAGTTTGGAAGATGAGAAATGGCCATAATGGAGTAAGAAAGAAGGCAAGAAAATATAGGAAATGAGGCATGAAGCAAGATTCAACTACATGGAAATTTAAAACTCAAAAATCTGATGGTAATATATACTCTTGACTTTGAGGAAAAATTTGGAGCATTTCCTGGAGTTAATTTTATACATACGGTATATCCTTTCGAAGCTTGGGAGGTCATGAGTCCAACATTTTAAACAGTGTGCAAATCGAAGTTGAAATGAAGAAGTTATGGTCATTTGAAGACAACAGCACAAAGCTAAAGGGTCATTTTGAAATGATTTCGAAATTCAACTTATGAATTCAAAATCCACATCGAAATGACACCAATTTCAAATTCACCCACTGCTACTTTCATGTTTTGCCTTCTCTACCTTGGGAATTGCATCTAAGGCACTCCATCAACCCTAAATGGACCCTACACGACTAGAAATCTCCATTTTATTATTTCTAATCATTTTTAGGTAATTATTTTTGTAATAAGTGGCCAATAAGAGTATGTCACAGGTTAGGTAATTGATGATATTATCTAAGCTCTCTTAGTTTTAGGTTTTAGGGATCTTGGATTTTTTTTTTCCAGAGAGTTTGACAATGAAAGTGGAAGAAGATGAGAACTTTCGTTTGTTTTCTTTTTTTTTTCTTTATTAAATATATATTTTTAGGTTCTTTTGATTCAAATTATGGATTTTTACCCTAGTATGGATTGTGAATGTGACATCACCCCCATGAGAGGTTAAGAGCCAACTTGGGGCTTAAAACATGAAAACCTAAGGGTTAGCAAACCTATAGGGACAATGGGTAAATTATTATAACAATGAGATTAATTATTGGTTGGGTGACAATTTATCACTTTTTTTATCCTATCCTTGTGAGTTAGTTTAGGGAATGATATGGTAGGTTATTACCCGATACTAGTGATTTTTGGTAATTCTTGATCATTAGTTATCCTCATCCTCTCTATCGTTATTTGCCCCAAAACAAAACTATAAAGAGTAGAAAGGGTTAAAAAGCCAAATCTTAAACTAGTAATCAATCTCATTCATTTGATGGTTTTAGGAATATGTTTTAAAAAGGAACAATTAGGTTTCAGATGCAATTTTGTGTTATAGAACTCAACTTGATCATGAGCGGCCAAGGATCCCAAAACCCTAAGATCACATTATTTCAAAGACCCTTGTTTTCTCTAATTTTCCATATCCTAGGTTGGATTGTGGAAAGCCTCAAACTTGAATCAATCGAATTTAAAATCAATATCCATTTTGTTATTAATTTATTTATTTTTACTTACTTTCACATTATTCTCATAGTGTTTTTCACTTTAGGATTTAAACGAAAGCAATTCATTTATTCTAGTATTGACAATTTCCATAAGCTAGTCCTTGAGAACGATACCCCGAGTACTATAAAAGTCGTAGTGTGGACCTGCATTTTTCACATGTGCTCCCACTCAATCGACGAGACTCACTTTTATTGGTGAAAAAAATTAATTTTGGAAAAGTCAGAGTCGTCACTTATTTTACTTTATTTTAAAAGGGAAAATAAAGCAAGAAAGAAAACCCTAAAGAAGTGACTCCATAGTTTTTGGAAAAATGTGACTTTGAAAAACCCGAGTCTAGGTTCGGGGATCAGGTTACCTATTGGGAAAGTATCTCTAAGAGGTAGCACCTCTCTAAGCCCTAAAGAGGTCTTACTAGCTAAATTGAGAGAATTAGGACAATTAATTGGTTGATTGAGGGTACCTAGGTAAACTAAGGTGATTTCAAAAAATAGCATACTAAACAAAAGAACCAATCACAAATCATAAAGAAGATTTAGGGTGCATACTTGGACTGCTTCTTAAGTGCTATCACAAGACATCAAAGTTAGTTCAAATATCATATCATCCAACATGCACTTTATCATAAATAATTGAACAATGAAATAATATATCAAGACACCCATGCACTATCAAACATAGGCGCGGTTCACAATGACAAGCATATTAACAAAATTTAGAAGGTAGGTAATGGGGGCGTACCTGAATAGCATAGATAACTTGTAACATGCTTCCGCAAGATAGGGAGGGTTAGATAATAAATAATAAAATAAAGATGTTTGGGAAATACTACCCAAGGCTATCAATTCAAAATTGGTTTTACCTAAATTCAAACCAATGTTCAAACAAGAATGCAAAAAAAAAAAAAAAAAAAAAAAAAAAAAAAAAATCATTTTTATAATTTATAAAGGGTTTGCAAATGATATTAAAGTGTTGCTTTCTAATAAGTTTGAATGGGTAAAATGATGGATTTCAAATATAAGAGACCAAAATGTAAAACAAGCAAAAGGTTGAAGGTATGTATCAAGTATATTTTACCTACTATTTTTTTAAAAGGTGGTTACCCTTTTCTTACGAGGTATATCAATTTATAGGATATAAAAGAGCATTTCTGGGTTACTACCTTTATATAAGGATCATTAAATGAAATTTGTTAACACAAATGTCAAATTTTTTATGAAGGTTATATGATAAGGAATAAGGCAAATAATGATATAGATTGGATGATAAATTAGAAAATAGTCCCACATTGCATAGGATATTATGGACCTAGAGGGTTAAAGGCATACCATTCCTATGAATTCTTGCACACCAGCGCCTCATCGTAATGAAAGTTTATATGTCATAGATTATGATGAAGCATTGAGCAGTGTCTATGCTCACTTAAGGTAATGAGCTCTGAAGAGGTAGTTAGAATCTTTGTATTCTAACATAGTTTGGGTTACTGTAGGAGCACCTAAAGGGATAAAACTCATAGGTGTAAGTTGGTCTATAAGAGGAAACAGGAGTAGATGGAAAGCTTGAGTTTTATATGGCTAAGACTATAGTTAAAGGTTATAGTTTGAAACTTTGTTTCAACCATGGAAAACCTTTTCAATAGTGATCATACTCAAATCTATTAGATTACTCTTATCTATTGCAGTGTGTCTCATTTATGAGATATAGCAACCAAACATTTTCATAGCAATAGACCTTGTGTGTACATGAAAGCACAGGGAAGTGTAGTAGTGCTCTAAGATGTTGTAGGTGGATGATAATCTACTCATATGATGTAAGGATATTGTCATCTATCAAGATCTAGTTGTTTACTCAGTTCTAGATAAAAATTTAGAGGACTACGCAATATATTCTTAAGGTTAAGGTCCTTTAGTATTACAGGAATAGGAAAAATTATGCCATTTCATCTAAATTGATGAGCATTTGGTCAAGTGTATGATGTAAAACTCCAAGAAGGGTTTGTTACTCTTTGGATTTAGAGTTATCTTTCTTAGGATCAATGTCCTTGGATATTTGTGGAGAGAGATCACATTAAGGCGGTATCCAATGCCTCTACAATGGATAGCCCTAAGCATACAATGCTATGTGCTAGACCAGATATTTGCTTTGTTGTACGAATAATGAGTGAATATTAGTTTATTTCTTGATTAGAGCTTTGAGCGAATGTCAAACATATACTCTAGTATCCTTAAAGAACGAAGGATTATATGTTTGTGAGTCATTGTATCGAGAAATTGGACTTTCAGTCTGTGAAAGACTCCCGCAAGTCTACCTCAGGGAATGTGTACACTCTAAGTGGTTTTTGTTACTTCTGTAGCAACAAAGGAAGCCTTTTAGCTTATGGGTATTTCCATTGGCTATATTGTCTAAGATATTGTTATATGGGATAGTGGCATAGTCCAAATAACTAAAGTACCACTATAAGAGAGAACATATAGAAAACAAGTGATGCCTTGTTGTGAGATAGTATAGAGAGGTGACGTGACTATAGAGTAGATTTTTTCTATAGTACCCAGTCTACTTTTGGGGCTAGTGGGAGTTTGTTAGGATTAAGCCCCTAAAAGCAACATATGATGTAATAAAGTTAGACTTAACTAAGCAAGTCATAATGTAATAAAGTTAGACTTAACTAAGCAAGACATGATGTAACAAAGTTAGACTTAACTATCTCCTTGTTATCCCTCTAGTGTATTGACATTGATTTTAGTATTCAACCCATGTTTCTTACATTGTAGATGATTCAAGTGCATTAGGAGTTGCACAAGAGTACAAGTCATGGATTCCTTGTAAGTAGATAAGTTGTCCACAGTTGGTTCATGGATTTAGGCAATCCATTAGAGACTATAGTGCACCACCTCCTAATTAGAGAGATGATTGGTCTTGGGCATTGGGATGAGTTTCCTATGAAGAGTACTAGTGTATGTGATGCACACTAGATAGAACATGCAGTGAATCATGACACAAGGCTATCAATTGTCATGATTCATCGAACTACTATACTGTATAGACTCTCAACCTTAGAGGATATTTAGTCTATCCCAAAATTAATAGAAGGCTTTAACCTATGAGTGAAATCCTAAAGTGGTCATATATCCTTATGAATTGGGTCACTATTGATGGAGCCTGATGATAATAAGTATTCTCAATAGAGGCACCATGATATCTCATGGGATTGAGACAATATGTCCCCTTCAGTGATCCAAAGGACATGTGATCATGAAATCGGTGGCCATGGTAATTCCTTTAGTGGAATTTGACGTATGTCATTTGATCATGTAATAAGTGTGATTTGTAACTAAAGGATTTGAGGGGTAATCTTGATAGGTGAAAACATTACCTTATTAGATTACGAACACCGGTTCATGGGGAGTTTGCATGCAATAGATAGTAGATCATAAACCCAAGTACTTGGTGTGTTGTTGTAATATACATAGGGTACTAAAGTGCAGTTGACTCTCTATAGTGGGATGTTGAATCAATTTCAAAATTTGATTCTAAGGGAGCCAATACTCCTATGGATCCCAATGGTCCTTGCTTTGAGCTCATATTCCTTAATGACATGATTTATAAGGGTAGATGAGTTAAAATTAAAATATTAAAATATTAAAAAATTGGTGAAAATACAAAGAATGTGAGGAGAGTACAAGAAATGTGAAGGGTACGAGAATTTTTTTTTTCATTTCTTGTACCCTTATATTTCTCATACCCTTTTCACATTTCTCACACCCTCCTCACATTTGTTGTACTCTCTAAATTGTTTTATTTATTTTTAATTGACTTGACCAAAATATATTGTAAAAAGACTAATTACACTTGAAATTGAAGCAAATAATGTTAAAAAAATTTAAAAGATTAAAATATTAAAAAATTTGTAGGGGTACGAAGAAAGTGAGGAGGGTATAAGAATTTATTTTTTTTTTTTCATTTCCTGTACCCTCACATTTCTCATACCCTTTTTACATTCCTCACACCCTCCTCTCTCACATTTTTTGTACCCTTTAAAATTTTAAAATTTTAAGTTTTTCTTCACATCACTTGATGATAATATTAGATAAAAATCTTAATTACACTTGAAATTGAAGCAAATAATGTTTGAAAAAATTAAAAGATTAAAAATTTAAAAATTACAATAGGTATGAAGAATGTGAGGAGGGTACGAGAAATGTGAGGCTTTTCACATTCTTTGTACCCTCTAAATTTTTTGAAAATTTTAATTTTGAATTTATTTTTTACTTCATTTGACGATAATATTGTGTAAAAACACTAATTACACTTGCAATTGAAGTAAATAATGTTTGGAAAAATTAAAAGATTAAAATGTTCAAATGGGTTAGGGCATGAAGAATATGAGGAGGGTACGAAAAATATGACAATCCTCACATTCTTCGTATCCTTGTATTCTTTGTTATCTCTAATTATTTTGAAATTTTTATTTTTACATTATTTCCCACTTTAAATAACAATAATATTGTGTAAAGATTATCATTGTTTTTGGAATGTGGAATTTATGGAAATAATCTCCAAAAAGATTCAAAGATTGAAATACTAAAAGGTTATTATACAATTATGAATTAATAGCCTTGTATCCTTTTCTATATTTTACAAAACAATTATCATTTTCTTGCCATGTTTTTTTTTATTGGCCTGGAGAATTGTTTTTTTTTTTTAAATTTCCTTGCCATGTTTATTGGCCTAAAAGGTGGGTATGATACCTTAGAGTAATTTTCGGTAACCAATGGCTCGATAATATTATGCCCAAGAGTGCGGATTTATATTTCAAGAAGGACACGTACAGATTGATAGATCAATCACCCTTCTCGCATTCAAGTTAATGATACCTTCTATTTTGCTGCACTTCATTCACTTCAGAAAGGATTGCCAACCTACATCATCCTCTCCACTTTATTTTCATTTATTGTCATAATTTAATAAGTATATAAATGTATTATATCAAATACTAAAAAATAATAACTTTTTTACATCACATATAAATTTAAAAATATAATTTATTTTTTATATATGAAAAATAAAAAATACATCCAAAGTAGAAATAATACATCACATCGTATATATTATACATATTATTGAAGAAAAAAAATGTTAATTGCATCACTTGTGAGAAATTTTTTATATTCGATACATGTTTATTATTGTTTATCATATTTGAATATTTAATTTTGTCATCGTCTATCATATAAACAAGTGATAAAAATAGTAAGGTCTAATAGAAATAAAGGTACATAAAACATCGTTTTTCCGCAATAGAAATTATCAAAACTTTTCAACGTTATCTACTCCTTACCCAATACTCAACTAAATAAAGTTGACTTGGAAGACTCTATCATAGAACGTTATCTACTCCCATTTGAAAGATTAAAAAAATTTAAAAATTACTATAGGTACGAAGAATGTGAGGAGGGTACGAGAAATGTGAGGCACTTCACATTCTTCGTACCCTCTTCACATTTTTGTACCCTCTAAATTTTTTGAAAATTTTAATTTTGATTTTTTTTGTTTACTTCATTTGACAATAATATTGTGTAAAAACACTAATTACACTTGCAATTGAAGTAAATAATGTTTGGAAAAAATTAAAAAATTAAAAAATTCAAATGGGTTGGGGCATGAAGAATGTGAGGAGGGTACGAAAAATATGACAATCCTCACATTCTTCGTATCCTTATATTCTTTGTAATCTCTAAATTTTTTGAAATTTTTATTTTTTATGACAATAATATTATGTAAAGATTATCATTGTTTTGGGAATGTGGAATTTATGGAAATAATCTCCAAAAAAAATTCAAAGATTGAAATACTAAAAGGTGGGTATGATACCTTAAGAGTAAATTTAAGCATGGCTCGATAATATCATGCCCAAGAGTGCCGATTTACATTCTAAGTGAAATTCAAGTCTGTGTTCAACATGCCCGCAGACCATAATTCATATACCATACTTACTACTTCTGGACATCGTCTTAAAATAAAACATGAAAAATTAAAAAGAAAAGACCTAGTAATGCCCAGCAACACAGTCAGAAGAAATCATGCGAAAACAAACAGCTCAAAATTACCCCCTAATTTTCTTTGTTTAATTTATATATGAATAAATCATGTATGCCTATTATTTTGAATGACTCTCATCCACCAGTCATAACGTTTCAACGCTATCTACTCCTTCAGTCAACTAAATAAAGTTGACTTGGAAGACTATATCATTGCACCTCTTATGCTTCAATGGTTCCTGTATCTTTTGAAGACAGTGGGAAAAAGGGCTGCTGTTGTCTCTCTTTGGATATAGTTAAATATAATCTTCTATCACAGATAACAAATCCATCTGCGAGGTGAGTTAATCTTGACCTTTGTCAACTGCAGATTTTGTTTAGGTTTTCTGTTGCACATTAGAATAACTTCGCTAAACATGGCAATGACTATCAGCACGATAAGGAATTTGTTGTAATGGCTTCTTCTTCTTCACTACGTCCTAGAAATGACAACAGTAACATCGACATTGCTGAGCATGTAATGGCTTCCTCTTCATCTTTGCAAAGGACTAGCAGCTCCGGTAAGATGCTGAAAACCATGTTCATGTCCTTATGCAACTTTTGGGCATAATTAGTACACAAGTAGAAGTTTTTTACAACTTGCTGTTAAAAAAACAAATAAAACTAAATTAAATTTTAATTCGTGTAGTTTATTGGAGGTTCAAACTATTATTGAAAGATATAAAGATGTTGATTAGAGGTAAACAAAGAAGTCCAAGAAAATAATTACCAAAGAAAAGATATCAAGGAAAATGATTTTCCCCGTATTTGGTTATATCGAAAAAAATATTTAAGAAGATAAAATATAATTAAAATTAGTTATAAATTTATAAAATTTTAAATTATTTAATTTTTATATTGATTAGTTAAAATAAGTGAAATGAGTAGCATATAAAAATAATTCATTTATTAATTTTAGATGTATTTTATTTCACTTTTTCTTACCTTTTATTTTTTCTATTTAGAACCAAACATAACTTAAATGATTTATTTTTTTAAAAATAATTTTAAATTAGGATGTTGTGAACGTTGAAGAAATATACATATCAGGGAAATCTAGGCTGACCTATACATCTTTTGGTTTTGTGACTGCAGAATTCTATGAAGCAGGTTTAATCTATTACTTGGAACTGTACAAAGCTGTGCTCAATGGTGACTGGAAAAGTGCTTCAAAATTATTGGAGGATGATCCACAATCATTGTCCGCCCCGATCGGAACAGATGATTCCTCAGTGCTTCACATAGCAGTTGAGTTAGGAGAGGCCAGCATGGGTTTCGTGGAGAAGTTGGTTGAGTTTATGCCAAGTGATAAACTGGCTCTGCTGGATTCTGATGGCGCCACTGCCCTTTTCAACGCTGTAAGGGCTGGCAATATAAAAGCAGCCAAGTTGTTAGTGAAGAAAAACCCAAGCTTGCCCAATATCTGCAACCACGGCAAGTTAGTGCCTCTTCACAGCGCTCTTAGGTATTGTCATAAAGAGCTGACTTTATATTTATTAAGCGTCACCAGAGATGATGTAGATCCATATCCTTTCTCAAATTCGCCTGGAATCGAACTTCTGCGCAGAGCACTAATGGTGGGGTTTCATGGTGAGCTATATTTACCATCCCCTATCTATTTTCTTGATATGAATTACTGTCGGGTTCCCATGTACAATTTTATAATATGCAGATGTAGCACTGTATCTGGTTGAACGTTATCCTGACCTTGCCACATGCCATTTCGATTCCGCCCGCCACGATGCTAATGATTCTGATAAGGATTTTGCCCCCTTTGACAGTATTGGCTAAAAGGCCTTGGGCTTTCCCATGTGGAAGTCGCTTCAACTTGCTATATCACTGTTAGTTTCTTTACTCGCTTGCCCCTTTTAAATTGCTGTGTATGCCATTGCGTCTCCCTTGCTTTTGTTTATAACTCAAGTTATTTTCTTTTATGTTAATCCTGTTTAGCTCTGTCCTATAAATAAAAAAGAAAAAAAACTTGAAAGGAATAATTAATTTTCTGTCTTTGGAATATAAAAATGTAAGAAAAATATTACAGAAAAATATATGAGGAATTTTATAAAAAAAATATTCTCCATTTTCCCCAGAAAAGTTGGAAACAATTTAGAATTCTGAACTGAGGGTGAGATTGACCAATAAAGTTCAATATCACCCATTGTTAACTTCAAATGCTCTTTATATGGTGATATCGTCCCAAAGATAAAGTAATAATAAAGAATAAGTAGTCATCCCATGAGAAATGATTGCGCACTTAAGATGTGCAATTTAAGCTGGGCAATATAAATGGTTGCTTAAAGGTGTACAATTTTTAGTTGCGCTCCTTTGGATGCACCTAAATTAATCTCTTAGGGTGTGGAATTTCAGTCATGCTTTCAAAGTGTACAATTTGAGTTATGCTCTGCAGATACGCAATTTAAGTCATCATACAAGTTGGGTTAGCAAACTTAAAAAGCGTGCAATTCCTATATGTACTACACTTTCCTGGTGCTAACAATTTACACCTACTCTGAAGCATGATAAAACCAATAGAGTGTAGAGAAATTTATACTTGAGTTCTTATGAGATGATAAAGGTTTCCCAAATGCATTGAGTGGACTGAGAACATAATACTATAGGCTTCACAATAAAGTTTTTGGCTAGCTTCTAGCTAGCCAATGGCTCTTCGGATTGTAAAGAGAAGGGAATTGAGAGACAAATAAAGTTGGTGTGATCATGCAATACATTGCTCCATTCCTCCTCTGTTTCTTGTTCTTTACGGGTTTCTTTTTCTATCTTTGTTTTGTTTTGGTTTTTTTTTTTTTTTGGAAAAGAAGAAAAAATGCAGCTTATAACCATATTTGCAACCTGTTGGAAGTTCTCTTCTTCAACTGATTCTTTTTCAACAAATTCTTTTCAACTGCTATGTACACGGTTTCCTTTTCCTTAACTTTAGTGGCTTCGTCCTCTTACAGCATCCAAAAATCATCTTCGTCAAAACTCTTGTTCTAAGGGGAAATGATAAATTGAGAGATGAGATGAGAGATTATATGTTGTTGGGGTTGGCTTTCACGTTCTAGAAGATGCACTTGAGGACTAAGGGGTCCCAAACCCTTGATTTTTCAGCAAGCAATTTTAAATGCTTAAGTGCTTCTTTTGGTTTCTCCTGTATAAAGCACCCACCAGTCATGTTTTCAACAAATTATTTCATTTAGGGGGATGGTCCCCTTTAAAAAGAAGAAGCAATCCTTGAGTTTTCAAAACTATGGTAAGGAAGTTAAACAACAAAGCTTGAAATTTATCATAACAATGATGAAAAGTCTCATTCTCTATAAAACAAAAATTTTTAATTTGTCTTTCAAAGGAAACAATTTTATATACCAAAATAAATTTGTGAAAAAAATATTTTATAAAGTATCCTAAGAACTTATCCTATAGAGTTTCATGCTATACCACCAATGCCTATCCTCTTTCTTTAATGAAAACAGAAAACCTTGAGTTTCGAATGATCCAGATTTCACATAGGTTCTGCCAAAATAGACCATACCTCTTCAAATTCTTTTAAATAAGAAAAAGGATTTTCGTCCTCCCTTCCATAAAATAGAGATAGCAATTGGATCATTTCAAGCACAATGTTTATTTGAAAAGCGTAAAAAAGAAATATCAAGCAAGAAGGAGCATTGACCCGACTAGGCTGTAGGTAATCCCTCATGGTCTTAGGTGGGTAGTTATTGGGGTTAAAACCCCCATTCATCACACTTCTATTAGTACCACCAATAGTTGAATTTGGAAAATAGATACGAGACAGTGATGGTCTGGTGTGTTGAGGAAAAGGATAACTAGGGGTTATCCTTTGTAGAATTTTTATCACTCAAGTGTTAGAAATGCTTTGTAGAATCACTCCCAAATGCACTCTTAGTTCCCTTCCTTTAAAATCATTTCCCTAATACATCATATCACTTTAAAGAAAATGCTTGAAATGTTGGATTTAACAACTGAAAATGAAAACTGAGTAGAAAAAGAAAATCCAAAGAAAACAAATTATGTAAAAAATAAAAATAAAAATCCAACTAAAAGATAGGTGGGGAATGGGTGAAATATACTTGTTAAGCGTCTAAAACAACAAGCATATACACAAAAAAACCTTTAGAGTCATCAATGTTGAAAGTTCTATAGTGACGACACTAATTTTTGGTTTGTCATTCTCTAATTCATTTCTTTTATCAAAACTAGGAGATATATTTAACAGTTAAGTTTTACAAAGAGAAGTTAAACTAGATCATTCATTGAAACTTTCAACTCCTTAACCAAAAAATAAATAAAAAATAAATAAATAGTTTTATAATTGTTAGGTTGCCTTCACAAGGAACTTTAAATTGGTAGCAACTAAGGTAATAGCTTTAGGGGTGTGAATGTCAGCTAAAAGATTAGAAAAATGATTTTATAAATAAAAAAGACATACACACACAAAGTTTAAAAGATAGAAAATTAAAGGAAAGAAAACCTCAAACCTAGAGATTCACTAGGATCACCACTTTGAGATACAACTCACCAACAAGGCTTTGAACTTATGCTTTCAGATTTAGGGTCAAAGCAAGGATTTATACCAAAAAGGTTTCTTGCTTCAAATGAACAAGAGCCACTTTAATAAGGTTCATCTCCCTCTAATTGTTTTTTTATTTTTATTTTTATTTTTTTTAATTTCCTTATAACCAAATGATTTAGAAAAATTCTTTTCATGTCAATAGGCTTATACTTAGTTGAAAGTATCATTAAAACAATGCCCAAGTATGCTTCCAAGGTTGCTTGACTTACAACGCTCACAACCAATGCAACATAGACTTTTCTCCCCATGGTTACTTCTTTTGGTCATTATAACTAGTGATAGAGATCATATTGTTTGTAACTAATGCACAGATAAACCAATAGAGAGCTAAACTAAGATATGGGAGACTTGAGCTCCTTTCACCCCTTAGAGTGTTAAAGGTTATCTAAGCATGTTAAAAATTAAGTAAAAAACTAAAAATGCAAATTTGTAAGTTAAAATTGAAAAATTGAAATTTAAGATTAATTAAAAAGACTAGAAAATTCATTAAACTAGATATTAGGGAACATTTATAATGAAAAGAAAAGATTACAGTGGAAAACTAAAAACTAAAATTACATTAAGTTACTCTTATTCCTACTTTTGTTCCTACAAGAAGAAAAAAAATTTATCTACAATTTCACTTTCTATAATTTGCTTCCACTTGTATATTCACAATCCTCTATTTATAGGCAAAAACGTCCCCCCCTCCCCGGGACTTGTCTCTTCTTATACTAAGGGTCAAGTCCTTTGTCATTGCAATCAACCCACCATCATTCTTGATGTGTTAACTTATGGTTGGTAGTTGCACCTTTTTCATATGTAATTTGGCTTAGGTACGTTTTGGTAGTACAATTGAAGACTTTGAGGTATGAACAACATACTACTTTGGTGTGTGAGCCAATCATTAGAAGAATTATTAAGTACTTAGCTATTGTAGAGGTAATAATGGTGTGTAATTTAGATGACATCAAGGGGTTGCACTACTACACATCTTGTTGACTCACGTGAGGGGGTGCACAACATCTTGGCTTAAAGCACTTAAGAGGTTTGCAAATTGGGTTGCTTGAATATGGTGTAAAATTTGGTCCAATGCATTAGAGAGATCTTGTGTGTTTGGTCTTTAAGGTATACATGGGAGGTGCATTATGTGGCTTCACACTAAGAAAGAAGTGCATGATGAAGTCTTGCACTCCTAAAAGGTGTGCAATATGTGTTTCCTCCTTACTTAGGCCTTTTTGTCTCTATGAGTTCCTAACAAGGTTCTATTGCACCAAAAATGATGGGGAAAACTCGAATCTCTTTGTGTTTCCTAAGTCTGGATCAAGTTAGGAACATGCATAACTATCTTAGGCTTTTTCTAAATCCTATGCACAATAGGAAAATAGCATTTTTATACTTTAAAAGGATTCAGAAAGTGCTAACGAAAACCATACATTAGATTTAGGTGTTCTCGAATCAAATCCACATGGTGAAGATGAAAATTGAAATCATAGAAGTCTCGTAAACCCGAAGTCTTCTGCCCGATGACTCAAACCTTGATCTTGGCACACTTCTAATAAGGAGGAAAATATGGTGGAGGCTATGGCTGTCTATCTCTCTGGATGATGGAAGACAAAAGTTATGGAAACCTTAACCCTTAGGGGTATTGATAGGGTTTCTAAGTGGGCTTAAGTGACTTGAGCCCACATGGGTTTGGGTCACTTAATCTAGCCTAAAATGGGTTCTAATTGATTATTAACCTAATAGGGCCTACTAATTAATCAATTAACCAAATCCAGAAACCTTGATCACTTACTCCTATACAACCTTGCATAATTACCAAAACACCCTTATGCACAAAAGTGAACCTAGAGTCAATCCAACCCTCATTACCCATATAACAAGGTATATAAGCTTATAACAGGGACCACTAGGACCTATAGGAATACTGGCTCTCTCATAATCCAATTTTAAAGTTGATCCAACATCCCACTTCAGAGAATCAACTAAACTCCAGTATCTTATGTAAATAACAACGGAGACACTAAGTGCTCGGGTCCATGACCTACTGTCCATTATGTTTAGTCTCCCTATGAATTGGTGTCCATAGTCTAACAAGGTGAAAGCTATCAGCCTTTCAAGACTACCTCTATCATCCTTGAGTTACAGATCTTCCTATTGTGTGTTCAATTAATATATCTTAGCTCTCAAATAGTTTATGTCAAATTCCACTTAAGGAACTACTATAGCCAAAGTTGCCATGAACACACCTCCTTAGGATCACCCAAGGGGACACACTGTCTCAATCCCAGATATATCATGATGCCTTTATTAAGAATACCTATTGCTACCGGCTTCCATCAATAGTGACCTAATCCATAGGGAATATATGATCAACTTACGACCTCACTTGTAAGTCAAAGTGATTGCGACTCATGGTAGCTTAGCTTTAAAGGCGTATCAACAAAATTTATACCTTGAATACTATTACTAAAGTAGCCAAGCTACTATAGCATAGTGGTTCTAGGATCGTTCACTGGGAAGGGTTTTCGCAAACACTAGTGATATTCAAATTAGGAAAATAGGTGATTTTTCTTATGGTCATTAGCTTTAAAAGAAGATGTAAATATTTCAGAAAGATTTAAACTAATCTAAGCTAACATTAAAGACTAAAATGAAAGGGTGTAAAAACAAGTTTCTCAAAGATAGGATAGCTATGCTCTGGCTCTTATGCAAATTGGAAATCTCAGGATAGGCTCCTCGCGTTGGGGTTGCAACTATGGTGATGCTTGCTTTCCGAACCGGTATGGATTTAGCAAAGCAAGTTTTAATCCTTTAAAATGACAAAATAGATGGTAGTGAATTTCATCAATGGTTATTCACCTTAGACTTCCTTTGAATGGCTCGTAAGAGATAACTAATGGTCTAAAGCCAAAAGCTTACCAAATATTGGCAACTCAAAGTCATTCCAAGTGATAAACTCACCTTTCAATGGCCATTTGAAATTGGTTCTAATGGATTAATACAAAACTTGGAATTGAAAACCTCACCTTCCAATAGCTCGTAGGAGATAACTAATGGATAGAAATCCAAAAGCTTATCAAGTATTGGCCGTTGGAAGTTGTCCAAAGGAAATAAAAACCAAACTTTGCATTAATGAACCTTTAATGAAAAACGACTACCTTACCTTCCGGGTGTGAGAAATTTCCATGGGATTGCATCCAAGCCATCACATAACATCCATACTTTGAGAAACTAAAAGCTTTAGCCAATCATCCTCTGAGGAAAAGCCCTTAGAGGCTGTTTGGCTACTAAGAAAATAGAATAGTAAAGAGAAAAGAGAAAACGAGAGAGTGTCAAACGTCACCTATGTTCTATATTCTATATTCTTTCTCCATATTATGTATATTCTCTATATTTCTTCAAGAGGTGATTTCCACCCCTTATATAGTCTTTTTACAATTGCAAAAGCTTATGATTGGTTAGTTACAAGGATAAGAAAGGAAATTACATCACAAAATACAAAGGAAAATATCTAAAGTGGAGTCGGCTAGAACAGAGCAAAATTCGCAACACGCATGGGTTATGCGAACGTTATGCGAACTAAATGCGAAATTCGCATAACCTCTTGTGGAATGCGAAATTTTCGCATAACCTGGAGCAGTTTGCTTCCGAAGGCCATATCTTCCTCATTTCAGCTTCAAATCGTGCACGGTTTAAAGCGTTGAATTATTGACTTCAAGAGCTTTAAAATGGTATATAGCATGTAAAAATTGGACTTCGGGAAGTGCTCCAAAAGTGCGAAATAAGACTGCAGATGCTACATTTTGATTTTTCTTCACTTTGCTTGCTTTTCCTTTTTGCTTCTCTTTGCTTGTGCTCGCTTTTCCTCTTTGCTTCTCTTTGCTTGTGCTCGTGTTTCCACTTGAAATTCAAGCTTGTAAACGTCCAAAATCCTTGCTTTAACTTGTCCAAGTAGCTCCTCCATCATTTGGCATGCTTGAATCGATTCATAAGCTGATAAAAACATGTAAACTTGCCACAAAATGGTTAAAACCAATTACTAAGGACCTTAATGAATTAATTGGGTTAAATGAATATGATTACTACTCAAAGGTGCTTAAAACCATTATAATTAGGTCTACAAAATAGCACTTTTTGGTAGTAATCACAAAGCCACTATTTACTTCAACACAAACTCAATATTTTGTCAAGGTTGAGAGATAATACAATGAAGCAGCTCAGTGGAGTCATGACTACTTGATAGGCTTAAGTCATAACTAACCATAGGTCCCGTCTAATATGCAACCATACACACTAGTGCACTCATCATGGAAAACTCATCCCAATAGCCAAGACCAACCATCCCTCCAATTAGGAGGTGGCGCATTGCAACCTCTAATGGTTTGCCTAAGCCCATGAACCAACTGTAAACAAGTAATCTATTTTCAAGAAACCAATGGCTTCACTACAAGAAAAAAAGCCTTCCTTGAAAGTTTTTCATTGTCAATGTAAGGTATATCTGTGAAGGTAGGTTATTGTTCATATATGTTATCTATGCCAATGATAAGAAAAGTTTAAAGGTAACTTGACATATACATATGTTAAGATTTTCTCTATTTTTACAAATGATGAAATCTTATTAGTATATGATATGTCAATGTTTATTTCATATATGTTAAGGTTGGATTCAACTTATATCAAGATTACTTAATCTTCTGTCAATGTTAACTCACTCTTTTGTTAAGATTAGTCCAACAAATGTCAAGGTTAGGTATCATACATGTCATGATTAACCCCACATCTATCAAGGCTTTTAGACACATATGTCAAGGTTAGATTTTATATATATCATAATTGGCTTATATATGTCAATGTAGGGAATAAGTAAAACTGTGAAGGTTTCCCTTGAAAAAATTAAAATAATTTTTATTATGAAAAATTGAACCTATTGCCATGTATAATCAATTTGATATTATTTAAGAATGATAATGACAATCAAATTATCCTAATTTTATATATAATCAAAACATATTTAATATACATTTAATTATTAGTTAAAGCACAAATAAATGAACTTGTTTAAAGTTGTCCCTAATTTCTCTATATAGAAGAAACTTATATAATATACAACGAAATTAAAAACACACAATAAGACAATATACATAAACTTAAATTAAGTTGCTCATGTATATATCTACAACCAAGTCTCTTGTCTCTTGTCTCCATCTTGAAGCATTACTTTATAGGAAAGCCTTAAATTTCCAACACCCAAACTTTGAATCTGTAGCAAAAAAATATAGAGCATATTAACAAATTAAAAAGAAAAATGTATAATGAGGAGCAATCAAATATCAAGCTTTATGAAGAATTTTAATAGAAAGCTAGCCACTACACCTTTATTATACAATAATAGATTATTCCTTAATAACATAGGTAAACAAACCAACTCTCAAATATTAAAATATTGATATGGCAAAAACATATGGAGGCTAAACCTAGGAGCAAAACCTAAGACATAAATCATTTTAACCTAATGAAGTTATTGTTTTGATCCAACCTCAACCAAGATATTTAACTATTTAGATCATTATTATGATTTTTGAACCTAACACTTTCCCTGAAATGTCCAAGGTTTCCATCAAACTATACAAGTCAAAGATAGCCTACAAATCATGCACAAATGCTTCATTTGGTTGCTTAGAAAGACGAAGAAAAAAAGGACAACACAACCAACTATAGTTTACCAAGCTCTACAAAAAGGTACATGGAAAAAATAAATATGACATCATATTGAATGAGGATAGGAAAAATAAATGAACAAATTTAGCAAGAACTAAAACAACTCCAAATTTATGTAAATGCAAACTATACCTAGTTTCATCTAAAACTGATCATTTAAGGTTTTTTTTTTTAATTATTTTTCTATACAAAAAGAATATATCCTTATAAAATCTGAGGAACCTCCAAGAACTTGTCTTTCCACATTTGGAGCTTGGAATTTGAGGACAATGAACTGTTGCTGATCACAAAAAAGCTGTTTTGAACAACCCCACCAAAGCCAAAGAATGTAGGGAGCAAAACAACTCTAAAAACTAGAGCAACACATTTGCATGTCTAGAATTCAAATGGCAGCCAAAGAATCTCAAATGCTTACAACTTGACAAGTCCATTTGAGACTCAAAACCAAAAAACCCAATAACTAAATATTTCAACCATCACATAATCCACATTTTTTCTTCAATAAATCACAAAGCAAACCAAAACGTACCTAGTAACTAAACATCTAATATGTGGAAAATTTGAGGTTTCTGATCTCAAGTTTAATGTAGGTGAAACCAAAATCAACATAATCTTGATTCAATGATGTTCTACATGACCAAAAGAGGAAAATATATTATTAGAATTTAACTAACAATAACAAATAAAAAGATGAAATATTACCATTTCGACACCTTCATTTAATCGATTGAAAGAGGCAAAGACCTATTCAAAGCCACAAAATTAAGTGCCTAGGGAAGAAGAACCCATTTGATTTGAAACCCAACAAGCATGTATTTATCGGTATTTTTACCGATTTTTCAAGAAATTTCCCAATATTTCCTACCAGTCCAGCCCGCGCATAGGATACAAAATCAGTCCAATTTTTTTCTTTTTATAAAAAAAACATAAGATGCTATTTGGTAATTTGATCATGATTTGTAGGCAAAGGTTGTGTTTTTCAACCTGGCTCAAATATCATGGATTTAAGGTTCGTGAAATTTAAATCCAATGGCATAAAAGCAAAGAGACCCTTAGAACAGATCTAGAAAACACAGGGAGCAAACAAAAAAAAAAAAAACAATTTTTTTTGTTTTCCTTGGGGGTTTTGCATGGATTTTCTTGGAAATCAAATGAGGATGAATTTTTCCAGAAATCGAATGGGGGATGGATTTTCTTGGGAATCAAACGAGGGTTTTGCAAAGAGAAAACACAGGAAGTAAAAAAAAAAAAAAGCAATTTTTTTGGTTTTCCTTAGGGGTTTTACATGGATTTTCTCGGAAATCAAACGAGGATGAATTTTACCGGAAATCAAATGGGGGAAGGATTTTGTTGGGAATCAAACGGGTGTTTTGCAAAGAGAAAACACAGGGAACAAAAAAAAAAAGCAATTTTTTTGGTTTTCCTTGGGGGTTTTGCATGGATTTTCTCGGAAATCAAACAAGGATGAATTTTCCCAGAAATCGAATGGGGGATGGATTTTTCTTTAGGAATCGAATGAGGGTTTTGCAAAGAGAAAACACAAGGAGCAAAGAAAAAAAAAAAACATTTTCTTTGGTTTTCCTTAGGGGTTTTGCATGGATTTTCTCGGAAATCAAACGAGGATGAATTTTCCCAGAAATCAAATGGGGGATGGATTTTCTTGGGAATCAAACGGGGGTTGCAAAAAAAAAAAAAAAACAACAATAACATGATTAGATTAGTACCTGCGAGGATTGATAGTCGCAGAGAAGGGCGGATTCTCTCGTTTGGAGAGCAACTTTAGAAAAGGGCTTCTTGATGCCCGAGGCCCCAAGTGAGAGAAGCGGTGGCCCTTTTGATTTTTATAGTTAGTAGTAGAGATAAAAATAATAAAACATAATAAAAAATGAAACAAATCATGAGAACAATTTTCCTCTCTATATAAATAATTATTAATTACCCATCTTTATTTTGATTAAATCACATTGAAATTTCCATTTTTATGGACGATATTTTATGAATTAAAATTAATTTGATAAAATAAATTATTAATAGAAAAAGTTGTTACCACATATTTTTAATAAAATTTTAGAAATTAAATCTCAAATAAAATATTTTATATAAATTAATTTAATTTTTCATTTAAAATGTAATAAAACATGTTTTAATAAAAATATTTAAATTTTTTTAAATAAATATTGTCTTTAACAAGATGGGCTCCGTTCATCTAACAATTTGGTGGAACCACATCAATCTTCATTTTGATACTAAGACTATTGCAATGTCATATGTATTATATTTATGTATAAATTATTTTTATTCAATAAAATCAAATATTTCTTAACTCAATTCTAACTTTATACACTTCCAAAATTCATATTTTATTATTCTTCAAATTCAAATATCGAATTTATTGATATATCTCTGTCTACCGCTATTTTTGTTTTTTATCATATTTATATCAATTACATTTACAAAATAACTTTAAAATATGAATTCTTACTTATTTGATCATTTTTTGGAGTTTTTCCAAGCATTGCTATAAATTTTAAATAATTTTTGCTCCATCGATATTTGTGAAAAAATATCCACCGATATTTTTATGATATTTATGATATATCCGTAAAATTGAAGTATTGATATATTCGTAATTACCAATATTTTCATCCTTGGTTTAGAGCAAAAGGTTTCAAACCCTAAGCTCTCAAAATGAATATCAGGTTTTGAGAAAATGAGTGTTCTTTGTAAATACCACAGGGAACCTTGATAGGTAATTATAACATGATATCTTGACTTATAATCCATAGGTCATTTAAGATCATTTTACTAGAATTAAAATGGCATATATGTTTAAAGTCATACCTTGACTTTTGATTTTATGTCAAGCTAGCCACATTATATAAGTACCTTCACATATGAACATACTAACAATCCATTGCCTTATAAATTATCTATCAAGATTCTATTATATAAGTCATGAAAGAATTCAACAAAATTTTATATATGTCATTATTGGTTTAAACAAGTTGTATATGTCATAGTTGTTCATTTAAATAGGCAATATTGACACATATCACCTTAAGTCAAGATAATATATGTCAACAATGACCTTTTTTCTTGTAGTGCTTAGATCTTCTATGCAACTCCTAATGCACCTAAGTCACATACAATGCAAAAGATGCAGACAAGAATGCTCATAAAGTACAATACATGGAATAAGGATAGATAAAAGTGAAACTAGAACATCATTAAATAAATAATGAATTCCATATTTATTACATCATATCATACTTTTAAGGACTCTATCCTAACAAAAAAAAAACACCTTAAAGCATGTAGAATGGTCATATAATGCATCAAACATAAATTTCTAAGGTGTTATAAAAAAAATAAAACCTTGGGTTAATTTTTAGTACCTCAAACACACTAAAGTGGGCTCTTTAAATCCATTAAAGTATTAAGTTTGAGTTCTCTTCACTTTGTCCTTACCTTAATAACATGCACTTGGAAGTAACATTGAAGCTTCAATGTGGTGATCTAAATGGCAAGCACCAGTTTTTCAATATTTATATATATCTCAGGTTTCCACATCTAAGAGGGCCTTTTAGACATAGTACATTGGTTGCTCCTCTTTTCCTTTTTTTTTTTTTTTTTGAGATAACACCCCACTTACTACTGCTAATGAGACTTTGTAAGACCTCCTTATCCTAAGGTTTATCTAGAATGAGGGTTAGCATCATGTAATGCTTTAGTGATTCATAGGCTTAGTTGCATTTTTTGGTTCCTTTAGTCCATTTTCCCTTCTTGCTAATGTTGAAGAAAGGATGACATATATTTTTTGTCCAATATATAAATCTATTTCAAGAACCAATCTTGTTAGTGAGCTTTTGGACTTCTCCAGCCCTTTTGGTCATTGGTATCTCCAAAGTTGATTTTATTTGGTCTGGGTTAGCTTCTATTCCTTTGTATGTAACCAAGTACCTAAGGAACTTTCCATACCCTACATTAAAGGTGCACTTCATTGATTTAGCTTCATTTAGCACTTTCTAAGAGTTTGAAATGTTCTTAGGAGGTCGATCAAGTACTCATTCCTCTTCTTACTTGTTACTAACATATTATCAATGTAAACTAGCATACTGACTTCTATTTGTTGTTAAAAGACCTAGATGACCAAATCTAGCATCTAAGAGCCTAGATACCTTTTCTTTCACAATCTAATGTTTTTAAGGAGCTAACCACTAGGGTTTATGTTGAGTCAATGACATGTAACTTGGGGATCGATGCCCACAATGTCCTGTAGTTTCCTAGCAAAGATGTGTTTTTTTCTAGTAGCCATCTCAAACCATTTTTTAATTTTTTTTGCATAGGCTAGAAGGAACTTCCTAGGTTTAGGGTCTCTAGAATAATGAATCCCTAGGTTCTCTAATTGCTTTCTTTGGTCACCTGCTAATTTGTATTTGATTTTTGATTTATGAACTTCCTAAAGATCCCGATTGATGCACTTGTTGACTGCTTTAAGGGGTATGGTGTAACATACTCATGCTGCTACCTAGTCCTGATATATTTCCCATATTCCTTGTAGTTTTAGGAATTTAATTGTGTGATGGTATGTGAATAGTGTGCCTCTTAGGTTGTATATCCATGGTCATCCCAAAATGGCATTTTCGAGAAAATGATATCCATAACAAAGAATTGTGTCATTATATGGCAACAAGCAATTGGAACCATTAGAGTGGCTTCCATGGTTGAGCCACATAAGACTTTGTCTAGTCCCACCAATGACCCAAGACTTGACACTAGTTTTCCTTCGTCCATATTCATTTGTTCATATATGGGCTAATATATTCAGCAAGTTAACTAAACTTGTTAGGTCAACTAAGGATAGGTGCATGTTGTATTCAATAATTCTTAAAGTAATAACCAATAGATCTTGAGCAGGGTTTGGACTCCTCTTAATTCATTATTAGAGAAGCATATGACATATGGGCAAGTGGTAGTTGCTTCATGCAAGGATGTGAGGACTTTTGCTTCAATCACCATATGCTTCTATAACATCTTGATACCTTGTCTAGTTGCTCAAATATAGTAGATGATCCACCATGGATGGTAGCTATAACTACCTTGGGTTATTTGAGGCTTTTCTTTTTTCTTGTTAAGTGCATGTACTAGGAGGCAGACATCACCCTTAGGGTCTCAATATTAAGAAGAAACTCTAAGGTAAGTTGATAAAAACAATACAAAGTCCTTGGAGGATGAAGGAGAAGATTTTGCATAAAAGTCGATTGCTTCCATTCTCTAAGATCATCATATGCATAGAAATGCATGAGTTGTCTAGAGTGTCTTTATTTTCATTGAAAGAAATTAAACTTAGGGAGGGAAAACCCTCATGTGGCCTCCTCTTCCTCCTAAAGGGACTTAGGCTCAATCGCCTTATTCACCAAGATTATGAATTTTGTGGTAGCTCTAGTAGTAAGAAGCCCTTAGAACATTAGGGCCTCTGTCAAGGTGGTCTATTTGGTTAGTTTAATTAAGGTTTCCCTCACCATTCTCTCCTAATTTAATCTATATGTTGGTCTAATTGCTTCGATAACTATTATTCATTAACTTGCATCTTATTGGTGCTTGCCAATAAGAGTTGCTGGTCAAAATCACATTGGCATTTGTTTACCCTTACCCTGAAGGCAACATTTTCTTGAATGAGTCAATTGCTTCTTTTAGTGAGCTCCTCCATTTATTGAAGGGTTTGCTTTCACTCATTGCTCCACTTCATTTCTACCATGATTACCTTTTCCTACCAAGACTCTATTGCATAGTCTTCTATTGCCTCACCGTTGCTATAGATCTAAACAATGTCTTCAAGGCTTTTAATGCATTCTCATATGAAGAGGCTAAAACTCTTCATATATAATTGAAATTTTTTATTTCACCAATTTTTGGATACAAAGGAAGGTTTCTTGATACAAAAAAATAGGTTTCTGCATTCAAAGAAAGCTTTTGCAAAGGAGGGAAGGACTTCTTTTTCTTTGTTGTTTATGATTTCCATTTATAGGTCTTCTTCCTTTTTAGGTTCAGGTTATTCTTATAAAGATGCAAGCTTTCTGTAGGTTTTTATGTAGGCTTTTCAACCTTATCATGCATGGAACTAAGTTTAGTTGACTTCATTTCTTCAACGTCAGGTCTTCAATTTGGGTAGACCTCAAGGAGTACTCAAATCAAGGTCTTTGCCTGGGGGTGGGGTGTTTTTTAGTAGCATTGCTATGATTTTTTGGTGAGCTGAATTTTTGTATCTTCACCATAGATGACACCATTTTTCCAAGTATTAGTTCACTTTCTTACTTCAATGGATGGTTAGGACCTTACAATAATAAGGAACCTAAAGTGAGCACTCTACGCTCCTTACGATCGTAGAGCCTTCAAAGGTCAAGTTAGTAAGAAGAATGAGGAAACTACCAAACAAATAAGCATCAACTCAAAGGTTAAATTTCTTAGTTTTTGGAATACTAACCTGGCATAGAGGATGTGACCACTTTTAAACTTCGCCTTTAAGGTAGCAATTAGGGTTTCCCCACATGGAGGCATGGGCCTTAGTATGGGTGCATGAGTATGGTTTAATTCAACATTTAGTTCTCATTAATGTGCTTAGGCAAGAAATTGATCATTTAACACTTGTGTAAGCTTTCAAGTTACTTATTCTTTAGCTAACATGTGGTCTTCTCCTATAACCACACACTCACTTTTTTATTCTATCAAATAAACATAGTTAGAGGATTTTATTTCTTATGATCTACTATATATACCTCAAACAAACATGTACTAAAGCAATAGTTTTAAGTCACCTATTTCGCTTTCAACTAATTACTTGATTATTTTATTTACTCTTTTTATTTGACAATGGCTTTAGCATTCATAGGAAAAAGAATGATATAAAACACTAATTTATAGATTTCGAATTTCTCTTAATTTCCATTATATATGTTTTTTAAAATTACAACTTTAGTAATACTAAACTAAAGAAATTCCTACAATGAAGGAACTATATAGAGAAAAACTCTTATATAATAATACTCTTGGGACTAAGAAATATTGTGATCTTAGCGAGGTTATTGATTTATAGATAAATGAATATTTATTAATTGATGAAGAGTATTATGTTGTTACTGTACATTATTAGTACATGTATGACTTATAAATTTAAAAATAATACACATGGTAAAAAGTTAATACATAGAAACCTAAGAGACTGAAAAAAAAAATAGTTATTGATTGTAAAAGATAAAAAGACTCCTAAAAAAATATGTGGCATCAAAACTTAATGTTGTAAAAGATAAAGATATTTCAAATATGTGATAATTCTAAAAGAAGTGAATTTAGAAAAATAAAAGTTATAAAAAATTACTTAATACTATATTATGAAGTTCTATTTGCTATACTATGAATTTTTGTTTATACTTCATCAATTATTAGTTTATATTTCTTGAGCTCTTAAATATTTTTTAATATATTTTTATCTTATGTATGTAACGAGATTGCTAATTTAGTACATTGGTCTGAGTTAAGACTAGAAGATTTTGTTTTATAAGTAAGATTATTAATTTATCAAATATTCATTTATTGAGCTTTTACTATATGGACCATTATTTTGTATTAGTAGAGCTTACAAAGTTTCATTGAAAGGGGTTTTATGAGTATTGGGAAGAACATGGCAAATTTTCTTTTTATTATATTCATTATAATAACTATTATATTATTACGTTTTTTCCTTTAAGTCTTGGAATCAAATTAGACGAAGCATAATTTTCCTTCTCTTTTCTTGACATTTTTATTCTTAAGGTGTTCCTGTGGAGGAGAACCAATTTGGTAGTTATGAACTATCCACACAAATGTGCTATTGTACTCAATTGTTCAAAGGTAAGCATTTTTAGTTTGTCAAATTCTACTAAATATAACAATACAACTCATAATTAGTCAAAAACTTGAGTATATAGGTACATAAAATTAATTAATTATATATATATATATATATATATATATATATTTAGAAAAAAACTAATTAAATTGCAAAGAGTGGAAACAACCAACGCTGAAAACGAGAGATTTAGTATGTAAACTTATTAGGTTCAAATGAAAGATTTAGCTTGCAAACTTATTCAAAAATTAATTTTATTAAATACTTTTCCTAACTTTGAAAACCCTGATCCCTATTTTGGTAAAAATATTTGAACTCCACAAGCAAATTGGAAGATTATTAACCAAGGAGAATACAATAGGAATTAAGATATCTAATAAGCATGTAGTAAATCTAAACCTAAATAGTAAGCTTCAAAAAATTATAATTGCTAAAAATTAAAGTAGAAGTATTTAACAATTGCCACAAACTAAATTGAAAACATGCAAAAGGACTAGAGTTGGAATCGCAAAAGACAAACAACTCTTATAGATTTTCACCAAATCTAAATGTGAACCTCCTCCCACAAGAGGAATCTTAACTAAACATTCCTCCCATGAGGAATCTTAATTGATAAGTATGCAATTTACTCTCAAGCTCTTAGTTGATGAAGTCCTACTAAGAGTATCTCATGAAAGAGAAACTCCATTGTCTCCCACTCATGCATAGTAGGCAAAATAACGTCATGCATTTCTCTCAACTATAACATTATCATCCATGTTCATATTGACTAATGGATTGTACAATTGTCAAACACATTGATAAGAAAGGTGTAAGAGTATTAAACTAAATTTCATCTTAACGAGTGTAATTCATCCCTAAAAGGTGTCTCGTTATATCTTAAACACTTTTATTCGCATTGAGTTAAACATGGTGAATCCCCCTAGAAAAATATTTCAAACTACACCATACTTGTAACTTATGACTGAAAATCACAAGGGCATAAATGTTATACTATATAATGACCTATAAGATTAATGCACATGATGAGGAAGTAGCTAGGAATATATTCATTCATTCTTGTTTGATTTCCAAGAAGATATAGTATGAAAATACATGCTAACATGGAGATCTTCATTATGACTTTACCTTAGATCTTCTATATCGTACAGATCTTAGTTTAATTGCATCGAGCAAAGAACTCAAGTTTTGCACCTGCTTACTAAATCAAGCACTACATTAACAAGATTTGGCAATTGACTCCATTACAAATGTGGAATATAGGACTATCTATACTTGGTCGCTACTAACATGCAAGTTTTATTGGATACAAAAAGGAGTCCTATAAATATCAATGACCTAACACACTATCTAAGTGGTTTGGACTCATTATGTTTCAGTTGTGCAAAGTAATGAAAGTGCATGTCAATAAAAGTAAAACAAATAATTAAATGTCAGCATCAAACAATATTGGACAATGAATAAATCATAAGTATAATGGTTAATTGAAATATACAATATGTAATCATAATCTACATGATCCAATGCTCTCAACTTAACTCCCATGTAATCATGATCTACATAATCCAATGCTCTCAACTTGACCCTAATAAACATCTTTACGTATGAGCTTAGTCAACAAGGGGGGTGAGGGTGGGATTTTTAACCATGCATCAAGTAGAAATATGTTCCCATGCAACCATGTCTCATATAAACTAATATTTAAGATTGATGTGTTTGGTTCAACTGTGATACTTGGGGGGGTCTTTGACATAGGCTAAAGTTTCCATGCTATCACAATAAATAGTAGTATGCTCAAAAGAACAAGAAATATTGTGAAAAATATGTATGAACATCATAAACTAGTCACTTTCCTAAACGACAAGTAATGTACTCCTAACTCCATGCATGGTAGACAATGTTATACATGATTGTTTTCTATTTCACCAATATATGCTAACATCATAGAGCATATATAAAATTATAACCATATGTGGATTTGGGTTCATTTAGAATGCTACCCCAATTATCATTGTTATAGCTAATCAAGTCCAAATTCAATCCTCAATAGAAAATTATATAGCCTATAGTGACTTTGAGGTACAAAAGCATCCAGTCCATTGTTTTTTTGTAAGCAAGGTTTAGATCTAATTAGAAGCTACTAACCTAATTATATAACAAATATTAGTTCATGTACACATCATTGGATACTTTAAGCTACTAACAATGCTAGCATATAGGAACCTTGAGTGATATTTTCCTATTCATCTAAAGTATTACGACACATGTTAAAGCTTAAGGTCTTATCTTTCTGTATATGTATGCTAATAGATTTTCAATTTTACATCTAGATTTTTTTCAAGAATATTCATTGTGTATGATTTGTAAAACAAACCAAAAAGTCTCCTTGATTGATTGATTAGGATCATAACTTTGAACACATAGTTTGCTTTAAGCATGTTGTTCATTTTAAAAGTTGACGACCACCACACTTTAGAGGCAACCATCTCATTATCATCTTTAATTAACATTTCATTTGTCTACAAAAAAAAAGAAGAATAAAGAATCTACCCTTACACCATTTAACAAACATGTAATAGTGTTCTTAGACCATCATAAACCCATTAGTGTAATATACCATTGTTTAGATGATTATTGTAGGCTATAAATGGACCTTTGTAGTTGTTAACTTTGACTTTCAATTTAGTTGCCATAAAACAAGTCAGTTGATCTATATAGATATTCTTATTTAGTTCTCCATTGAGAAAAATGATTTGAATGATTATTTGATATAATCTCAAATCCAAAGATGTGATAATGGTTTGAATAAGAAGAGTTGAGGCAAACCTCACTTCTCATGAGAAGTTCTTTTTTTATTTTTATTTTTATACTCTACACTCTCATTTTGGTTGTATCCTTTCTTCATGAGTTAAGTTTAATAGCTTGCATCATTTGCCTAAAGTTTGACCTTAAAAACCTACTTATTCCTTAAGGTCTTATGTCTTAACAATAGTTCAATTAATTCTCAAATAGAGTTCTTGCTAATAAATTTCATCTGCTATTTCACTATAGCTTTCCATATTTCACAAGTATGGATAAGAGAGCATTATTAAAAATTTTATACTTCTCATGTTTCGGAACATCTAGATTACTTAACTTCAAGCCCTAGATCATTAGGTGCATGACACAATCTTCGTAGAAATGCTAGAACTATGTAATGGGAGAATTCAGAATAATGAATATTAGATTTAAGTGCTCAAGGAATTAAATTTAATTGGTGAAGAGGTTAATTTAGATCTCAAATACCTCATGATCTTTTGCCTGATAACTCTCTTTCTTGTATCCTAACACACAAGGGTGTTAGAATCCTCTCTGTGGGGATAGATATTAAGGTAGAAGATTGAATGGCTAAAAAGTACTAAGCCTTAAACCCTTTAAGGGGTTTATATAGGCTTACCTCTTCGCTCGAGTGACTTGAGCTCATGTTACGTTTGGGTTACTTAATCTAACTCATTGGGTCCTAATTAACTAATTTGCTCTATTGAGCCTCAATTAATTAATTATCTGAATTTAAAAAGACAATTTATATGTACTTCTGCAACCTTCCGTATTTACCAAAATGCTCTATACACACATATAAATAAAGAATCCAACTACTCCTTAAATATTTTTTGACCAAGGAATATGAGTTTGAGTGGAAACCACTAGGATCCATAAGGAAGTATTGGCTCCCATAAAATCCAATTTTAAAGTTGACTCAAAATCTAACTATAGAGAGTCAACTACACTTTAGTATCTTTATGATATTAGATCGAGATAGAAAACTTCAGTCTGTGACCTACTAACAATTGCATGCAAGTTTCCCATGAATTGGTATCCATAATTTAACAAGATGAATGTTATCAACCTCTCAAGACTACTTCTACAATCCTTGAGTCTTAAATCATTCTATTATGTGATAAATTGACATACTATATCTCTCCAAGAGCATATGTCAAATTCCACTTAAGGAATTATTATGGCCATAATTTTCATGATCACATGTCCTTAGGAACACCTAAGGGGACATAATGTCTCAAACCCTTAAGATATCATGGTGCTTATCTTGAGAATACCCATTATCACATGCCTCAATCATAGTGACCCAATCTATAGAGAATATATGACCACTTTAGGGTCTCAGTCATGGGTTAAAGCCATTGAAGACCTTAGCACTAGATCAATATTCTCTCAAGGTTGAGAGCTTATGCAACATAGTAGCTTGGTGAAGTCAAGACTACCTAATAACCAATGTTTGACTCACCGTAAATCCTATCTAATGTGTAACCTATTAGGATTGAGCCCTAAAAAGCATGACATAATGTAACAGATAGAAATTTATTTATTTATATTTTTTTTTCTCTTTATTATCTCATTGACATGAATTGGTTAATTAGATGATTCTGTATGGTTAATTAATCAATTAAGACCCATTTTATATAAGATTAAGTGACCCAAGCCTTAGTGGGCTCAAGTCATTTAAGACTAGTACGGAAATGCTATAAATACCTTTTAAAGGTTAGGGTTCCAATCACTTTTTGAGACACAATCGTCTTCTATGTCTAAAGAGAGAGAGAGCCTAGGATTCCTCTCTTCCAAAGCCCACATTTTAGAGTGCCAAGATCATGGATCAAGTCATCAAGCAAAAGATTTTTAGTGTGTGAGACCTTTGGACTCTTTAGGCTTCACCTTCATTGAGAAAAATTGATTTAAGAACCATTTAAATCAAATGTAAAGTTTGTTAGTCCAAGGGTTTTCCTAATCACGTTTTGATGATAACAAACCATGGTTAAGTTGTTAATTGGTTTGAATTATAAAGAATTTCAGGTATTAGTTTGGAAACTCATCAAATGACCCAATGGATGCAAGATCAAGACAATTGGAAGACCCTTTAATAATAAGAAACATATGTAAGATGAATGCATGGTGCACTTAGGATTTTCATATCTTTTCATGCACTTTAAAAACTCAGTTTAGGCATTAAAGTTACATTTTCGTCAAAACCCGAGTTTTATCAAATGAGCCTTAGGCAAATTGTTTCAAAATTGGCATATTAATTTACCTAAATACCTTGCCTAAGTGTTAGAAGAGAAAAGAACCAAAAAAAAAAAAGGTTTTTTAGGAAAAAAATGGTGAATTGGTCAAGGCACTAGCCAACTGGCTCAACCGGCTAGGGCACTGGTCGACCGGTTACACCTTCTTAATCGAGGTCCAATCGAGAAATGCAAAAAATCTTCTCTCTCTTCTTATAGCTTTGCATTCCCAATCAAGGGATATGCCTTCTCGGTCAAGATCCAATCGAGGAGTAACGATCACCTGCCATGCATTTATTGTCTAATGGCTAGTAACCCCAACTCGACTGATCAAGGCCGCTTTTTAGCATTTTTGACTCCTGAGGCTAGAAACCTATAAATTGAGAACTCCACTTCATTTATGAGGTAGAGAACACTTGCATTTATTTGTCTGCCTACTTGTTCTTGCCTCAAAAGCTCTCATTCTTTCCTTAGTGCATTAAATCTCCATTTGTATATTCCTTAGTGCACCTTTGTGATTCTTCCTAACATTTAAGTTGTATTTGAGCCCCTGTTGAGCTAGGTTGAGAGATTCAAACTTGTTATTTGAATGCTTAAAGCTTCAAGTGAGTTAAGACTTAAAGGGATTATGTAATAGCCCATTGGAGCCGGAATCCAAGTGTAAAGGTGATTAAAAGCTTGGTTGAAGCTTCAAGTATAATGGAACCTTCACTCGGTTAAGAGGTTGAGGAGAGTGGACGTAGGCAAGAAAGTGTTGAACCACTATAAAATCTAAGTTTGCTCTTTCTAACCTTATCTCTTTATATTTGTGTTTCATTTTCTTGAATTTGTGGTGTTTGAAAAAGATTTTTAAAAACCCAATTCACCCCCTCTCCCCCCCCAACCCCCCTCACCACCCTCCCCCTCCCTCCTCTTTTGGGTGTTTTCTCTATTAAGATTAGCCTTTAATTTTCTCAAAGTTTTTAGTGACTTTTCTCTAGATTATAGAATGTTAAAATTTTGATTTTTGCTTCTGTTGCATAGGATTTAGAGGCCTAGGGTATTTTGCATGCACCTATACAATCTAGGGTTATGGGAATGGAGAGATCTAGGTTTCCCAACATAACTAAACACACTAGTGCACTCACCATGGGAAACCCATCCTAATGACTAGGGCAAGTCATCCCTCCAATTATGAGGTAGTGCTCTATAGCCTCAAATGGTTTATTGAAGTCCATGAACCAGTTGTGAATGAGTCATTAACTTGCAAGGAATCTATGACTTAGATTTTTCATGTAATTCCTAATTCACTCAAGTCATGTACATGCAAGTGATGTAGGTTTAGGTTTGAATGCTTAACATACATAATTCATAAATAGGATAGTGAATAGAAATTCGAAGTCATAATATAAGTATTAATGAACTCCATTTATGGTTACATCATATCATGCTTTTAAAGAATCTATCCTAACATCATAATCTTATGATGCAAATATGAAAGCTTCACCTTAATGCCCATAATTACAACGATGAGATAAAATCCCATACCATGGCTGAGGGTACACTTTGATACCATTTGTAATGACTCATTCCCAACCATGTAAATATATACTATCCACTTTAGGCTCAAAGAGCCCTCACAACATTAAAATGTGTCTAAATAATTAATAGAAGCTCATATACATATATATATATATATAATGTCAAGAACTTTTTCTCCTATTCGATATGAGATATCATAGTATTTTCCTTTGGTTTAATTGCCTCAAATAAATTGAGACTCCTGTTCAATGCTCGTCTACTCAAAATATCATCCTATAAGAAATTGACTTCATGACTTTATTTCAATTATACTCCCATTAAGTTGTTCACTAAGCATTGCACAACCTTTGATTTATTAGAATATCTAATGAAAGTGCACTTGTTTCCTTTATAGCACAATATCTATGAGAATTTACATGAACTAAACTTGCTAACCCTTAGGATCACAAGTGAGTTAGGTTTGACTTCTTAACTATATGGATTTGAAGTAATTGATTTTGAGGGCACTCCATTCAAGATTTAAGATGCAATCAAAATAGTAACCCTCCTTTCCCACCCCGAAAGATGTTAGATAGTTGGCTTGTGCCTTTTTGAGTGAACCATATCCAAAAGTTTATGGTTACTTTTTTCAGTTCAACCATTTTACTGTGGAGTCCTTGAAGCTTTGATTGTTCTTTGGATTTCCTTTTCATCATAGATATTTTTAAAACTCTTCAATGGATACTCATGTCCATGATTTATCCTTAATGCTGTAATAGTTTTTTCTTTTCATTTTTTTACAATATTCATATAACATCTAAATCAAAGCAATTATTTGGACTTGTAGATATAACCATCCGTAAATGTGATGAAGTAGTAGGCACCATGCTTGGTTCTCATGTTCATTAGGCCCTGTACTTTGGAATGCATAGGCTACAAAGGACCAGATACCTTTCTGGCTTGCTTAAGAGGCTCCCTAATTAATTTTCCTCCCTAATTAATTTTCCTTCCAAATAGTGTTCACAAGGGGGTAGGCAAAATTTTGAGAGTTAGCTTAATATATTTTGATGGTTTTTCCATTGAACTTATTTTAGAAAAAAATTTGATATTATTATATAGTAATACATTCTATAAATATTATAAAATATTAATGGAGTTTAATTCAGCTTAGATTATTGAAACATTGGTCTGAACTCAGCCCAAAATTGAGCTCAACCCAAATTAACATTTGGTTGAGAAACTCGACCAAATCCTAACTTGAGTATTAAAAAGGTTTCTTAACTTCACTGAGATTCAAGTTAGGTCAAACCAATTTGCCAAATTGCACCCGGTAGAGAAATGCTAATTTGTTGAATTCGAGATCCTCACAATTTAAATTTGTCCTCACAAAAATGTCTTCATCGTTTTTCCTTTTAAGTTCAAGTAATGTATTTGAAATCAGCTCTACAATCAAATTCCAATGGATAATACTCTACTACTCAAAGAATTATGTAGGATACACAATTTTCATTGCTTTGATAGATTTTGTGAATATCTTGTCACCTGATGCTCCTGGTTAATTAATAAGAAGTCCAGTAATTGAGCTTGTACCAAGTTTCATTAGGCTTCTTGATTCTAGCCTTTAAATTCAAGTGCGACGGTTTAAGGGAAGTATATGAAACCTATTGAATCCCAAAAAAGCTTTACACCAGCCAATATGAGTTGGCAACTTCTCACTATCACTTTAATTTAGATTAGTGTTTAATTGGTACTTGATTCAGGGTTGCTTTTTTGTTTTTTCTTCTGTTAGTCCTGCTTTTGCATCTGAACTGCTTCAATTTTACGTTGCACACAGCTTGCCGAAAGGTGAATGCAATATTCTGGGAACTGGTTGGATGGTTAGGTAAGGGACACAACAAAACTACCACTAAAGCATGCAAAAGTTTTGAATGCAATGTTATGTTGTCCTTGATATAATTTTAATTGCAGTACCACCCATCAAGCACATCCAAGAAACAAAAACAATACATTCTCGGACTCTTCAATTGCTTAGCCACCTATGTACTGAAGTTTTGAAAGTATCAAGAGCACAGGAAATATTTAAACAATCCTTCATTACTGGGGCAAAATATGGGATTCCCGAGATTCTGCAAGAGATTATAAAGTCATATCCTTTTGTCCTCGAGTATCTGGATGAGGATGTATTCAAATTGGCAGTATTAAATCGTTATGAAAAGATTTTCAACCTCATCTGTGGAACCGATATGCATAGAGAACTTATAATACGAACCAGAGATGATTCAAATAACGATAATATCTTGCATTTGGCTGGAAAATTGGCCCCTCCGCACCGGCTCAGTCTTGTTTCTGGTGCAGCTCTACAAATGCAACGCGAGTTACATTGGTATAAGGTAATAATTTTTTTTTTTGAAGAGGAATTAATTTTCCATTATCTTAGAAACATTTTGATTTTTACACAGGAAATTGAAAAATATGCCCCGAGAGCCTTCAGTGAATCTGAGAACGAAAAGAAAGAGAAACCGAAAATGGTATTTATAAAGGAACATGAAAAGTTGATAAAAGAAGGGGAGAAATGGATGAAAGGCACAGCAAAATGTTACACATTAGCAGCAGCGCTTATTGCTACTGTAGTGTTGCAGCAGCAATTACCATCCCGGGTGGCAACCATGATGATACTGGCATACCAAATTTCTCCAAAGAAAAGGCCTTCAAAGTTTTTGCAGCTTCGGATGCTCTTTCCCTCTTCCTATCCATTGCTTCGGTGCTGATATGCCTATCCATTCTCACGGCACGATATGCAGAAGATGATTTTCTTTTTGCCCTTCCCAGGAGGTTGATATTTGGCCTTGTTACTCTATTCCTCTCCGTAACATTCATGATGATAGCCTACAGTAGCGCAATCTATCTTCTCTTTGGTGAAAAGAAGGCATGGATTCTTATTACCTTGGCTGCATTAGCCTGTTTGCCAGTGACCTTGCACGGAATTTTGCAGTTTCCCCTCCTTGTGGAATTGATTTATTCCACATACGGCCCAGGCATTTTTGGCAAACATAGTAATCGTCTGATCCGATAGATCGACAATCATGGTGAGAGTATTGGACACAATTACATGCTTTGGGATTTGCATCAAATTCATGACTGAATGTATTGCCTTCACTATCTCTCTCTGCTCCTGCGGACATTTTCTCCTAGATATTTCATTGTAATTCTAACTTCTGTCAACCATGATGAACAGGCTTAAAGCAAACTTCTTAAACTTGGAAAAATTGACTTTTTGGTGCATGGCTAGATTGGTCAAGATGATAGTGATTCCTAGAAGGAAAAGAAAGGTACTAATTGCAAAATCTAAATCTAGTCTACCGCTAAGGTGACTTATCAGGAAGGCCACCGGTCAAGAACACCCCTCTTGGTCGGACTTTTACTTGCTTTTTATTAGTGGGTTTGGGGAAATTCGGTTTTCAAATAATCAAACATTTCATCAAAATTGTAAACATTACAAATAAGCCAACAAAATACATGGTGGAATGAATAAATATAGGCAAATATGAACATCTAAATTGATAATCAGGCAAGAAGTTATAGACAATGAATGAATAGATGATTAGGCAATCTAGGCCGATATATATAAAGAGAGATTTTTATAGATGGATTTTAAAATGAAAGTCAAAATGTGGATTGATGAACAAAAATAATGTATTATCCCTTTTTTTAAAAATAATTTTGCATATAAAATTGAGAAAATGAATTATTTCATCTATTTAAGGAGTTATTTTGTTTGTCATTACCATCAAAATGATTCTAATAAATTAAATATCTAATTTGTATAAAAAAAATACAAAATTGTTATTATTCTTAATAAATAAAATTTTCATGGGCTTTATTTTCGAAATTTTAAAAAAAATGGTCACCTAGCTCGAAGTGATGATAAGCTCTCCCTTAAGGGTCACCAAGTCTCAAAGTCTTGTCAAATTCACAAGTTATAGTTTGATAATTTGGTCATTCCATAATTCCAATTACATCATTTTGTCTTTTCCCCCTACTCCCATATAACTTTACTTTTCTACCTTTTGTGCTTTATTTACTATATGTTAAGACTAACTATACTATTTATTAAAAAAAATTATGATTATATATTTATTATTATCATCATTATTAACATATTATTAATATTATTATTTATGATATTAGTTTTATATTATTAATATTTCATATGTATCATTATTCATATTTTTATTATTATAATGTCATTGATTATAAACCAATCTTAGAATATGATCTTTCTTTTATCTAATTCTTAAAACTTATAGGCTTTATTATAAAAATCATGCATAATAATGATTCATTAAATGTATAATGCTAGTATACCGATATTATGTATTAATATAAAAGCCAACGTATACGTACCACAAAAATATAATGATCTTACAACATGAATACTTTAAATGTCTTATACATTACTGCATAACCTAACTTTATTTTAAAATTTTCCATTTAAACAAGCATTGATGAATGGTTGTCATATATTTTATATATTTTTTTAACATTTCATCTACTATAAATTGACCTTATAAGACATTTTTTTTATAAGGTGTATGAGTTTCATTATAAGAATTATTGCTAATAAGAATGCATCTAATATATGATGCTAATTCATTGGGATGCCTTAATAATATAGAAATCAATATAGTAGGATAAGACAATGCTTCTAACACTATTAAGTTTGTTCCAAAATGTATGTGTCATAGTTATGCATTGAAATTACAATATAAGTACACTAAAAGTATGATAACACATGATTTAATTTTGTTTTTTCATAATTATCAATACTAATTTTTTATTGTAATATTTTCTTAATAATCATATTGTAAAAAACAATTGAAAATTTATGAAAGTTTATATAAGAAAACTTTGTCTTCAATACATGAATGAAACAATATTTGTAAAATTATTTTATTATTATTCTTATTGTATAAGTTATATATAATATTTTTAAAAAAATTGGAATAATAATTATAATAATAATAACAATAATAATAACTAATGAAACAATAATTTGTAAATTAATTATTATATTATTTATATATGTGTTATTATTATTATTTTTTGATAGGTTATATTATGTTTATAAAATAACAGTAATAATAATAATTAGAATTATAATAACTAGAAAAGAAAAAAAAAGTGTTGTAAAACGAGGATAAATGTAACGTAAATAAAAGTAGAGAACAAATATATATTATTTTAATAATAATATATAATGGGAATGAAAGAATCAGAAAAGAGAATTAATCGAGTTGAAAGAATGAAAGACAAAGAATAAGAGCGAGAGAATTTCTTTCTTTCCTTAGGATGCATCTTATAGGGGATGGGAAGCCGTTTTATAGGCTTTCCAAATGGCTTCCATTAATGAATATTAATGGAAGTCATAAATAATATTAATGAATATTTAATATAATAAATGTGGTGGTATTCATTACTTTATTTATAACACTTTTCCTTGGATGTCAACCACATTAGAAGAATATGTCTCATTAAAACCTTGCTAGTAAAAAACCCTATAAGAAAACCTAGCGAAGGAAAAAGAATACAATATTATGATAATTCTTTAAGTTGCTCTTGATATGTTAGAACTGTCTCCTTAAAAATCTTGCTAGTAAAACCCAACGAGACAAAATCTGGACAAAGGGAAAAAAAGGACAGTACAATAACACCCTTTTACAAGCAAACTCTCCCTCATGTTGATATCCTTGAGTTGATGCATTCCAATCTTGTGTATTAACTTCTTTAATGTTGAGGTTAGCAATGACTTTTTGAATAAATCTGCTAGATTATCACATGAGTGTATTTGTTGCACACCAATTTCAACACTTTTCTGGTGTTCATGTGTATAAAATTTTTTTGATGAAATGTGTTTAGTTCTATCTCTTTTAATATGACCCCTTGTTATTTGTGCAATGCATGCAACATTATCTTCAAATAATATTGTCGGGTCACTTTTGATAGAGGAGAGTCCATATGGTTCCCGAATATGTTGGATCATAGATCTTAGTCATATACATTCACGACTTGCTTCATGAATTGCAAGTATTTTTGAATGATTTGATAATGTGACATCATTGTTTGTTTGATAGATCTCCATGAAAGAGCAGTACCATTGCAATTAAACATATACCCTGTTTATGACCTACCTTTATGTGGATCTGAAAGGTATCCTGCATTTACATATCCAAGTAATTGTTGATTGATTCCCTTAAGTAAAATAGACTCACATGAGTAGTTTCGCAAAGATAGTGCAATATATGTTTGATACCATTTCAATGTCTTTGAGTTGGAGTGGAACTTTATCTTGCTGATAAATTGATAGAAAAAACAATGTTTAGACATGTACAATTGGCAAGATATGTAAGTGCACCAAGCACTAATATATGGTACTTTAGGACCAAGTAATTCTTCACATTTTTTGCAAGGCCGAAATGAGTTCTTTTTCACATCAAGTGATCGGACAACTATTGGAAAGGTTAAAAGATGCACTTTATCCATATAAAAATGCTTTAAAATTTTCTTAATGTATGTTGATTAATGTACTAAAACTCCATTTGGAAAATGGTCGATTTTCAGACCAATAGAAAATTTTATTTTTCCAAGATCCTTCATCTCAAATCCCTTTTTTAAGTAATTATTTGTTCTTATGAGCTCTTCAGGAGTTCCAACAAGATTTAAGTCATCAACATACATTGCAATAATTGCAAATCCGGTTTCTGATTTCTTAATGAAGATGCATGGACATATAGGGTTATTCACATACCCTTCTTTTAGTAAGTATTTGCTAAGGTGATTATACCACATGCTTCCTGCTTACTTTAATCCATACAAGGATCGTTGTAACTTGATTGAGTAAATGTTACAAGTCTTTGTATTATTTGTTTGAGGCAGTTTAAATCCTTCAAGGATTTTCATATATATATATATATCATTTTCTATGGATCTATATAAATATGTTGTAATAGCATCCATGAGGATCATATCCAATCCTTATGAGACTACCAAACTAATTAAGAAATGAAATGTGATTATGTCCATGTCAGGAGAGTATGTTTCCTCGTAGTCAATACCTGGTCTCTAAAAGAAACCTTGTGCTACTAATCACGCTTTATATCTTATGATTTCATTATTATCATTTCACTTTCGTACAAATACCTATTTTTACCCAACAAACTTTGCATCTTCAAGTGTTTGGAGTACAGGTCCAAAAACTTCTTGTTTTGTTAATAAGTTTAACTTTGCTTGCATAGCTTCTTTCCATTTTGCCCAATCATTTCTATGTCGGCATTCTTCCACATTTCTTGGTTTAGGAACTTCATAATTTCTTATGATATCATGGGCCACTTGAAAAGCAAAAATATTGTTAATAGCACATTATTTGGATCCCATTTTTTCCCCATGTGTACATAACTTACTAAGATTTCACAATTTTCAAGTACATGTGCCTTTTCAAGAGGCATCTTGTTCAATATGTGCCTCTTCATGGGCTTTCTGCATTATCTGTGCCTCTTTTGGTGCTATAGATTTATCAATTTTAGACTGATCAGTCATTTTAATGACCTCTTCTAAAGTGCCAAGTTTTTTTTGTGTTATCCTCTTCCAGGGAGTTACATCATTTGAGCCGACAAGTCTACCATGCTTCAGGCATATCTTAGGTTCATTTGTTAACTGTCCTACAGGAACATCAATCTGTGCTAGAGTATTTGTAGCCGAGATATGTGACTTTGTCACTTTCTTTGTATCAATGAATGCATCTAGTAATTGGTTTGCAAGATTTTGCTAATTAATGATCCTTTGAACTTCTAGTTCATATTCATTTGTATAAGGATCAAGATGGGATCCTTATATGCATCTTTCTTTATATTGTTTTATTTCATATTTGCATATAATTGTCTCTTGTATTCATATAATTTAAATTTTCAAAATAAAATAAAATACCATCACTCTATTCATCCCTTCCTCCTTCTTCTAAGGTGATTACCTTAGGTTGGATTAACCTAATTTTTCTAACAATATCTTATGATAAATGGAGAATTAAAACCTAAATAAATCCCAAGTCTTCATTGGGGACCCATTTTAGTGCATTGTGTAGGTGCAATTGGTACATATACTGCACAACCAAAGATTCATAAGTGAGATATTTGGTTTTTTTCCAAGTATGAGTTGTGGAGGGAAGTATTCATGGTAAGTTGTAGGTCGAATACGATCTAAAGTTGCAACATGCATAATAACATGACCCCAAGTAGAAGTAGATAATTTGGTTTTCATTAGTAATGGTCGAGCTATTAATTAGAGACGTTTGATGAAGGATTCTGCTAAACCATTTTGGGTATGAGTATGAGCAATAGGATGCTCAATATTTATCCCTACCAATAGACAGTAGTCAATGAATGTTTGAGAAGTAAATTTGTTAACATTATCAAGATGTATTATCTTAATTGGATAACCTTGGAATTATGCTCATAATTCGATCATTTATGAAAGGAGTTAGCAAAGACAACATTACGTGTAAAGAGGAGACAAACATTTGACCACCTAGTCGAAGCATCTATTAAGATCATAAAATAACGAATTGGTCCACATGGTGGATGGATAGGCCCACATATGTTCCCATGTATTCTTTTCAAAAAGACTAGTGACTTAGATATGACTTTAGTAAAAAATGGTTTGACTATCAATTTACCTTGTGAGAAAGTAGCACATAAGTATTCATTAGGCAAAAGACTTTTCTGGTTCTTTAGTGGATGCCCATGTGAGTGTTTGATTATTTGACGCATCATTGAAAACCCTGGGTGACCTAGTCTCACATGCCAAAGGACAAAAACTTTTTGGGTCGTTGAACTTCTGGTTCCTGAAAAAATATGATTCAATAGGCTTTATAGTTGTATGATACAACTTAGAGGAGAAAGCGGAGAGTTTTTCTATTATAAGCTTCTGGCCAGATATAATGGAAGTAAGGTAAAGATAATTACATTATCTTCATTCATAGTTTCAATATGATATACATTTTTGTGGATATCTTTAAAACTGAGCAAATTTATTTTGGATTTGCTAGAATATAAAGCATCATTTATATGAAATATATTTCCATTTGGTAGCATTATGTTTCCTCTTCTAGAGCCTTCAACTAAGCTTGTAGTACCAAATATGGAACTTACATTAGCTTTTATCAATGCCAATTCAATGAAATATCTTTTATCTCGAAGAATTGTGTGTGTGGTTTCACAACTTGTGAAACATGCATCATCCTCATTCATCTTGAAACCAAATAACACGTGGATTTTAGATACAACTAATATTAAAAAAAAACAAGGCATAATATAAATAACAATATAAAAGAAAATGTAATAATCAGATATAAATATAAGACATAATAATATATCATTTGATATATAAAGTAACACCAATCAATGTTAGCATTCTTATCATTTATTAAATTGTCTATTTTTACACTAGGACCTCCAAAGAAATCAATGTCATAGTAGGTTAGGTTCAATCCATCACCATTGGTAAAGTTCATCTCTATCTCTTTTCCTTTTGCTTTTATTGATGCTTGGTAAAGGTTGACCAAATATTTGAGTGCATGATTACTACCAAAAAATGCTATTTTGTAGACCTAATTATAATGGTTTTAAGCACCTTTGTGTAGTAATCATATTCATTTAACCCAATTAATTCATTAAGGTCCTTAGTAATTGGTTTTAACCATTTTGTGGCAAGTTTACATGTTTATATCAGCTTATGAATCAATTCAAGCATGCCAAATGATGGAGGAGCTTCTTGGACAAGTTAAAGCAAGCTTTTAGCTACACCAAAGCAAGCCAACAAAAGGAGAGAAGCAAAGAGAAGCAAAGGAAAGCAAAGAGGAAAACAGAGGACAACAGCTGCAGTCTTCTTTCGCACTTTTGGAGAACTTCCCGAAGCCCATTTTCTACATTCTATATACCATTTCAAAGCTCAGGAAGTCAAGAATCCAACGCTTCAAACCGTGTATGATTTGGAGCTGAAATGAGGAAGATATGGCCTTCGGAAGACAACTGCTCCAGGGGTGTGCGAAATGTTCGCACAACACCTTCAAAATTTGCACAGCACATGCATGGTGCGAATTTTCCTCTGTTTTTGCCGACTCCACGCGAGATATTTTCTTTTAGATATTTTTGTATAAATTTCCATTCTTCTCCTTGTAATCCACGAATCATAAGATTTCTTAGCTAGGAAGGTTGGAAAAACTTCTCTATATGTATTCCCGTGCATCCATTGTAAAATATAGGCGGAGATATTGATATAGATATAGAAATATATAAAGCTCTATTTTTCTCCTGTTCTTCCCCATTTCTATTTTCTTAGTAGCCAAACAGCCTCTGAGGGCTTTTCCTCAGAGGATGATTGGCTAAAAATTTTAGTTTCTCAAAGTATGGATGTTGTGTAATGACTTGGATGCAATCCCATGGAAATTTCTCGCACCTGGAAGGTAAGGTAGTCGTTTTTCATTAATGGTTCATTAATGCAAAGTTTGGTTTTTATTTCCTTTGGACAACTTCCAACGGCCAATACTTGATAATCTTTTTGATTTCTATCCATTAGTTATCTCCTACGAGCTATTGGAAGGTGAAGTTTTCAATTCCAAGTTTTGCATTAATCCGATTAGAACCAATTTCAATGGCCATTGAAAGGTGAGTTTATCACCTGGAATGACTTTGAGTTGCCAATATTTGGTAAGCTTTTGGCTTTAGACCATTAGTTATCTCTTACGATCCATTCAAAGGAAGTCTAAGGTGAATAACCATTGATGAAATTCACTACCATATGTTTTGCCATTTTAAAGGATTAAAACTTGATTTGCTAAATCCATACCGGTTCGGGAAGCAAGCATCACCATAGTTGCAACCCCAACGCGAGGAGCCTATCCTGAGATTTCCAATTTGCATAAGAGCCAGAGCATAGCTATCCTAGCTTTGAGAAACTTGTTTTTATACCCTTTCATTTTAATCTTTAATGTTAGCTTAGATTAGTTTAAATCTTTCTAAAACATTTACATCTTTATGTTTTCTTTTAAAGCTAACCTTGAAATGAAAAAGCATCAATTCATCTTTGAATTAATATCATTTGTGAAGTGAAAACCCATCCCAGTGAACGATCCTAGAACCACTATGCTATAGTAGCTTGGCTACTTTAGTTATAGTATTTAAGGTATAAATTTTGTTGATACGCCTTTAAAGCTAAGCTACCATGAGTCGAATCAAATGGCGCCGCTGCCGGGGATGGTGCCACTTTGCAGTGATATGATCTTTTGAGAACACTTGTGATCTTCATCACAAGTTTGGTGATTTTTCTTTTCTTTTACTAACTCTTTTTAATTGTTCTTTTTCTTAATGTTTTTAGAATTGTTTTTCTTTTGTTTTCTTTGTTTTTAAGTCACAAATTGCTAGTTGTGCATGCCATATTGAATACGAGATAGCAGAGGAAGCCATGAACTTCATGAGTTATGAGCACTTGGTGGAAGAGTGTCCTACCATTCCAGCCGTGAGGGAAATGTTTGGTGATTGCAACACCTACAATTCCAATTGGAGGGACCATCCAAATTTCTCATGGAAACCACAGCCACCTCAGTACAAGCAACATGTTCAAGCAACTCAGCAAGCCTCGAACCTTGAACAAGCTATGGTGAATCTTAGCAAGGTCATGGGAGACTTTGTTGGAGCTCAGAAATCCATCAATGCCCATCTCAGTCAAAGAGTTGACAGTGTAGAGAGTTCATTGAACAAAAGGATGGATGAAGTGCAAAATGATCTATCTCAGAAGATAGATAATCTCCAAGATTCAATCTCAAGGTTTGCCAACCTCAACACAATGCAAGAAAAAGGAAACTTTCCTTCTCAACCTTATCAAAATTCCAAGGGCATCCATGAAGTGGAGGCTAAAAAGGGAGAATCTTCAATGGTGAAGGAAGTTAAAACGGTTATCACTTTGAGTAGTAAAGAGGTTGATTTGGCCACATCCAAACAAGAGCATGAAACAGAGAATGAAACAGAGAAAAAGAAGAGGGAGGAAATTAAAGGAAAGAGAAAGGGAATTGTCTCCATTGCCATCATACAATGCAAATCTCTAATGAAGGATGCTAACTTCATATGGGATCCGGGCAAGCTGAAACAGGACAATATTTTTTTGATGGACTTAGTCTTTCTAAAGACTAGCTAGTCCATATCTTTTTGCTTTATTACTTGTTTTAATTTTGATTTCAATGCTTTAATTTTAATTAGTTTTGATTTAACATAAGTTTTTGGATGATCATTGCAGGAGGGATTGCAAAAATGATGAAAGAAAAGGAAGAGAAGAGAGAATTCTGGCCATTGGTTCTGTTTCCACTTCGGGGCATATTTGGAGCACTTCCTCTAGTCCATTTTATACATACTATATACCGTTTCGAAGCTCGGGAAGTCAGGAGTCCAACGCTTCAAACGGTGCCCAAATTGGAGTTGAAACGAAAAAGTTATGGTCATTGTAAGAAAACTGCACCGAGCTGAGCGGGAATTTCGCACACCTCAACCCAAGGTGAGAAAATTTTCGCACCGTGCGAATCACCTCCTGGCACACGAGTGCCATTTCGCACACCCCAAGCCAATTTTCGCACCGTGCGAATCAAGGTGCGAAAATTTCGCACACCACTATTCAAGGTGCGAAATTCATTCCAAGGTGCGAAAATCTCAGTCCAAAGGTCATCAGTTTCGCACACCTCAATCCAAGGTGCGAAAATTTTCGCACCGTGCGAAACCACCACTGGCACAAGAGTGCCATTTCCCACACCTCAAGCCACTTTTCGTACCATGCGAAACAAGGTGCGAAAATTTCGCACAGTGCGAAATTGAGTGCGAAACTCGATTCAAGGTGCAAAATTCTCATTTTAAGGTGCGAAAATTTTTCTACTGTTGGACACGATTTTGGAGCACTTCCTGGAGCTCAAATTATGCATATCATATCTCGTTTCAAATCTTGGGAAGTCAAGAATCCATTCCTTCAAACGGTGAGTGATTTGGATTTGAAACGAAGAAGTTATGGCCGTTTGAAGACGACTGTGCAAAGCTGAACGGAAATGTTACAGCCGCACCCCATTTCGCTACTGTTGAACACGTTTTTGGAGCACTTCCTGGAGCTCAAATTATGCATACCATATATCATTTTGAAGCTTGGGAAGTCAGGAATCCAGTGCTTCAAACGGTGCATGATTTGGATTTGAAACGAAGAAGTTATTGCCATTTGAAGACAGACTACACAAAGCTGAGGGACAATTTCGCACCTTGAAATCCAAAGTGCGAAAAATCCTTTCCAAGGTGTGAAAATTTCGCACCTTGAAATTCAAAGTGCGAAAATTTTTTTTTTAGTGTGAAAAATGATCCAAGCTTCAAGAATGGGCTGCGAAATTCCCATTTTGTTGCCAAATGATTTTCCAAACTTCAAAATGGCTACAAAATCATTTCCAAGCTTCAAAATGGGCTGCTAAAATGTTTCTATTTTTCCATGGCCTGCAAAAATGTTTTTCTTTTCCCTTTGGCTGCAAGACATGGCCTCCAAGCTATGAAATGGCCTCCAAGCTACAAAATGATATGCAAAAACACTTTGCAAAGCCAAGGGAAATTGCAAAAATGCCAACAGAGTCTCACAACCATGCATCTAAAGAAGAGAGCCCTCTCACTGAGATCACACATGAAGTCTCTCATTCCATTTCTTACCTTCCAAAACCATCAAAGCTCATACCTCCAACTGAGAGCTCCAGCAGAGAAGACTATGCCATCCAAGGAGAATACCATAATAGAGGCCAAAGTCCTGATCCAACCCACTCAGAAGGCCACCACAAATGCATCAGCTCCACAGGACCCTTCTATTACTTGATCATCTCTTTATTTTTTGTATTTACTTATTATATTAGTATAGATAATTCCATGTTTTGATGTTTTATATTCTGAGATTGGATGTATTGCATGATCATATATTATATTCTATTTTCTCAGATTAATATATAAACATCATTTTTGTTTAAACTTGGCATTTTTCTATTTCCTCTACTCATTGAATCTTTTGTTTTTTTGAAACATGTGGTTTCTCCTATACGACTCAGACTCCATGCCACTCAGGAGGTACCACTTCCTCCCTTTATTTTTTAATCGCTCTTCAAACATTGAGGACAATGTTCAGCTTGGTTGGGGGGAGAGTTGATGAAGGAAGTATTGTTATTAATGCTAAGTTATTTTGGTAATTTAGTTGCTTTTTGCTTAATTTTAAAATTTTTTAAGTTTTTATTCTACTTTCCATGGTTATTAAGGAAAAATTCTCAAAAGTAAATGGGAAAAATTAAATTCTTATCTTATTGCCATAGTCTTAGAGTTTGTATTATGCTTACTAAAGTTGATGAATTGTTGAAACTTCTATTGAATTCAAGCTTAGTTCTTCCACTTTAAGCTATCCACACACTAAACACAATAGGTTCCGATTATAAGATGAAGAACTATTTCCCTCTTGACTTAGGAAAATTTTAGACTTGGTACCTTTGACCTCATTTTAATAGTGTTGAGACACCTTGTAAAAGGCCAATGAGTCTTTGAAGAAAATAAAGAAAGAAAGAAAAATGTTTGCTTGCCTTGAAACCCGAGCAAGGTCCGAGGGGTATATGGTGAAAATCTTTAAAACCTGATGCCCTAAGCCTTCAATGGTTGGGAGTCACAGACCTCAATGCTCGTTACATGGGTGAATAGGTGGAGTTTAGCATACTGTAGGTGCTTGGGTATTTAAAAATTCATTCTCAAAAGTCCGGGGTAAAATCCGAGGAGTTAGTGGTTGAAAAATCCTTAAAGCTTGATGCCCTAAACCTTGATTGGTTGGGAGTCATCGATGGACCCCCGTTACATGGACAATTTAGAAAAGAATGCCTTTAAGCTTTGCACTCCTACAAGAAAAAAATTGTGAAAGAAAAGAGGTGCGTTCTTAGCCTATTGGAGGTTGATTAGTTTGCTAAGCTTTGAAAAGAACTAGGTTGAGGGGAGAGATTAGTTTGACATACTATATCCGGAAACTAATAAATAACACATAGATTTTTGTGGAAGATTAAGTGTTGGTCCTTTGGGAGTGGAAATTATTTTGATACTCAAATTTGCATAATGCCCGCTCTTTGCATGTTGTGATAGGTAAGTTATTTGATGACTCTTATTGATGATTGAGTTTTATATCCTTGACTTGCCATGTGAGAGTTTGATCCAATCATGCCACTCATATCATTTTTTGGAGTGATTTGCATGATCCCTTTTATGTATATTATTATAGTTTACTTAGTTTTTATCTCCTCCATTGCTAAGGGACTAGCAATGAGTCGGTTGGGGGGTGTGATTACTACCAAAAAGTGCTATTTTGTAGACCTAATTATAATGGTTTTAAGCACCTTTGTGTAGTAATCATATTCATTTAACCCAATTAATTCATTAAGGTCCTTAGTAATTGGTTTTAACCATTTTGTGGCAAGTTTACATGTTTATATCAGCTTATGAATCAATTCAAGCATGCCAAATGATGGAGGAGCTTCTTGGACAAGTTAAAGCAAGCTTTTAGCTACACCAAAGCAAGCCAACAAAAGGAGAGAAGCAAAGAGAAGCAAAGGGAAGCAAAGAGGAAAACAGAGGACAACAGCTGCAGTCTTCTTTCGGGAGCACTTCCCAAAGCCCATTTTCTACATTCTATATGCCATTTCAAAGCTCAGGAAGTCAAGAATCCAACGCTTCAAACCGTGTATGATTTGGAGCTGAAATGAGGAAGATATGGCCTTCGGAAGACAATCTGCTCTCCGGGTGTGCGAAATGTTCGCACAACACCTTCAAAATTTGCACAGCACATGCATGGTGCGAATTTTCCTCTGTTTTTGCCGACTCCACGCGAGATATTTTCTTTTAGATGTTTTTGTATAAATTTCCATTCTTCTCCTTGTAATCCACGAATCATAAGATTTCTTAGCTAGGAAGGTTGGAAAAACTTCTCTATATGTATTCCCGTGCATCCATTGTAAAATATAGGCGGAGATATTGATATAGATATAGAAATATATAAAGCTCTGTTTTTCTCCTGTTCTTCCCCATTTCTATTTTCTTAGTAGCCAAACAGCCTCTGAGGCCCTCAGAGGATGATTGGCTAAAACTTTTAGTTTCTCAAAGTATGGATGTTGTGTAATGACTTGGATGCAATCCCATGGAAATTTCTCGCACCTGGAAGGTAAGGTAGTCGTTTTTCATTAATGGTTCATTAATGCAAAGTTTGGTTTTTATTTCCTTTGGACAACTTCCAACGGCCAATACTTGATAATCTTTTGGATTTCTATCCATTAGTTATCTCCTACGAGCTATTGGAAGGTGAAGTTTTCAATTCCAAGTTTTGCATTAATCCGATTAGAACCAATTTCAATGGCCATTGAAAGGTGAGTTTATCACCTGGAATGACTTTGAGTTGCCAATATTTGGTAAGCTTTTGGCTTTAGACCATTAGTTATCTCTTACGAGCCATTCAAAGGAAGTCTAAGGTGAATAACCATTGATGAAATTCACTACCATCTGTTTTGCCATTTTAAAGGATTAAAACTTGATTTGCTAAATCCATACCGGTTCGGGAAGCAAGCATCACCATAGTTGCAACCCCAACGCGAGGAGCCTATCCTGAGATTTCCAATTTGCATAAGAGCCAGAGCATAGCTATCCTATCTTTGAGAAACTTGTTTTTACACCCTTTCATTTTAATCTTTAATGTTAGCTTAGATTAGTTTAAATCTTTCTAAAACATTTACATCTTTATGTTTTCTTTTAAAGCTAACCTTGAAATGAAAAAGCATCAATTCATCTTTGAATTAATATCATTTGTGGAGTGAAAACCCATCCCAGTGAACGATCCTAGAACCACTATGCTATAGTAGCTTGGCTACTTTAGTTATAGTATTTAAGGTATAAATTTTGTTGATACGCCTTTAAAGCTAAGCTACCATGAGTCGAATCAGTGCACGACAAGTACACTACCAATGACCCTTCATACCACATTTATAACAATTATTCTCAAGGTTCTTTGGAGGTTTATCTTGTAAACACTTCCCATTTTCTTGTTTTGCCTCAGTATTATTCCACTTCTGATGGTGCAATGAAGCTTTCATTTTATGAGAATTTGAGGAATTATTACCATAATAACCATTATATCAAGGATTCCTTCCATGACCACAACCATTTCCTTGTCCTCGCCCATGTCCACGAGTTTGGGACGATATTGCATTCACTTCAAGGAATGGTTCAAATCCAATTGGATGAGACTAGTGATTTCTCATCAAAAACTCATTATGTTGTTCAGCAACAAGAAGACATGATATTAATTCAGAGTATTTTGTAAATCTATGCTCTTGGTATTACTATTGTAAGAGCACATTCGAGGCATGAAATGTAGTAAAGTTTTTTCTAACATGTCTTCTTCTGTGATTTTTTTTTCTCTACATAGCTTTAATTGAGAGTTGATTTTGAAAAGTGCAAAGTTATATTCACTAATAGTTTTAAAATCCTACAACCTTAAGTGCATCCAATCATATCAAGCTTTTAGGATAATCACAATGTTATGGTGGTCATATCTTTCCTTCAAATTACTCCATATAGTAAAAGCATCCTTTACTATAAGATACTAATTTTTAAAACCTTTATAGAGATGATAGCGAAGGAAAATCAACGATTTTGCATGATCCTACAAGGATGCTTGATTTCCTTCTTTAATTGTAGCTCCAAGATTCATTGCATCAAGATGTATTTCAACATTAAGGATCCAAGATATATAGTTCTTTCCCGAAATGTTAAGTGCCACAAATTCGAGTTTTGTGAGATTTGACATTGTTAAATAACTTCAGATATATGACAAAACAATATTACTAGAATTAGTTATAAATTAATAGCATTGGTCTAACTTTTAATTATAATCAAAATCAAATAATTTGCTTATAGCTTTTAATAATATATAACACAAATTTAATGAATTTAACAATAGCAATATAAATATGTAAAATTTTATTCTATATAAATAACTTCAAGTTTAAGATATGAGAATTACCTTTAGAGCAATTCATGCTTATAACGTGTTGTAAAAGGAGGATAAATGCAACACAAGTAAAAGTAGAGAATAACTATATATTATTTTGATAATAATATATAATGGAGAGGAAGGAATCATAAAAGATAATTAAGAGAGTTGAAAGAATGAAAGATATGGAGAAAAAAAAAAAGAGAATAAGAGAGAAAGAGAGAAAGAAAATTTATTTCTTTGCTTGGGATGCATTTTACAGGGGATAGGAAACATTTTTATAGGCTTTTAATGGACATTTAATATAATAAATGTGGTGGCATTCATTACTTCATTTATAACAATAAAAATATATTTAACTTAAAAGTGAAAAAAAAAAAAAAATGACATACGTAGACATTTTATACTCTTTAACTTTTAATATTTATCCAAAGGATGAACCTTAAAGTGGCTTATCACCCATGGTTCACCCTTCTTGATCATTTTTCCCCTCATTTTGAATCCTTATTTATAGTTATATATACATCTTACATGCATTCTCCTTTGTTTTAATTCTTTCACCATTATTTAGACTTGCATACTGCATTCATACCTCACTTGGTTTAAGAGGGTTTAGTGTTAGTGTTAGAACTACTAATCAAGATAAAATAAATAAATAAAAATAGAACACAAACGTGGAGAGCCAAAGAAAGGGAATATACTTGTTGGAAGACACGTGGCTGCCGTGGGAACTGATGGCTAGCTGCATAAGTGTGCATGGAGAGATTCCATGATGCTGTTAATTAAAATAGGTTTTTTTTTATTTATAATTTTAATTTTATTATATGAATGGACATGACAAAAATTCTGATTTAGAAAAGAAAGATAAATTTTATAATGAATAAAATTATTTCATAATAATTTTTTTATCTTTAAATATGAAATAAAAAATTATAAAAATTCTAAAAAAATTAGTTAAAAGAATCTCATAGATGAATTAAAATACATTTTTTTTTAATAATAAATGGTTTTAATTTAAAAGAAGTTACGTTTTATTATAAAAAATTTATCAATAGAAATCTTCATTTTATTTAAAAAAAATGATAGTAATGATTATAAATCATTGTGTTTGATCTTAGTGATTAATTAAGTTTTTTTCATGTTTTTCTCCATTACACTTTCCTTATTTTATATAGGAAACTAAAAAGAAATAGAAACTTAAGATTGAGGGATCTTAGGGATACTTTATTCCCCAATTAAATAGAAACTAAATAGAAATAGAAACTAAGCAGAAATAGAAACTAAAGATTGAGGGATCCTAGGGATCCTTTATTTGGGGTTGTAACGTTCCCTCCACCATCAAAAGAAGCCTTGTCCTCAAGGTTGAAACTATGGAAACTTTTGTTGAATCTTGTAATCATCTTTCCATGTTACATCTTTTGGAAATGAGTTGGACAGTTACCATGCTGTTCCTTTTCAACTTTATTTTCCTCATTCCCTTGTATAGTGAAAATTTGAATTGTAGATGCTTGAGACATATGCCTTAAATCTTTTTGAATTTGATTTGTTGAAACTAACTTCTTGGAACCTATAGTTGTACCTCTCAACACGAATTTCCTTACATCAACAATAAATTCCATTTTTAAATTCTTGAAATCTCACAATATGAGTCCCAATTCAGTTAGCCATTGAATTTCCAATACCATATCGCACCCACTCAAAGGTATGAGCCTCAAATCTGTCTAAAATTTCATCCCTTGCATGTTCCATGTCAATTGACTAAGGGGAAAAAACTTAAATCTCTTCATTTCCTAAGCTCGGATTAGGTTAGAAACATGCATAACTATCCTAGGCTTTTTCTAAATCCTATGCACAACAGAAAAATAGCATTTTTAAACTTTAAAGGGATTCAAAAAGTGCTGAAAAAAGCCATACCTTAGATTCGGATATTCCTGAATCAAATCCAAGTGGTGAAAATGAAGAACAAAATCATAGAAGCCTCGTAAACCCAAAGTCTTCCGTCCAATGACTCAAAACTTGATCTTGACACACTTCCAATGGGAATAAAAGGAAGAGTAGAGACTATGAATCTCTCTCTCTCTCTCTCTGGATATGGAAGATGGATCTCTAGAAAAAACAATGGGAACCCTGATTACTACCAAAAAGTGCTATTTTGTAGACCTAATTATAATGGTTTTAAGCACCTTTGAGTAGTAATCATATTCATTTAACCCAATTAATTCATTAAGGTCCTTAGTAATTGGTTTTAACCATTTTGTGGCAAGTTTACATGTTTATATCAGCTTATGAATCAATTCAAGCATGCCAAATGATGGAGGAGCTACTTGGACAAGTTAAAGCAAGGATTTTGGAAGTTTAAAGGCTTGAATTTCAAGTGGAAACACGAGCACAAGCCATGGGAACACCATTTTGCAAGGAAAGAACAATGGAGAAGAGGAAAACAGAGTGAAGGAAACAGCTACAGTCTTCTTTCGCACTTTTGAAGCACTTCCCGAAGTCCAATTTTTGCATGCTATATACCATTTGAAAGCTTAGGAAGTCAAGAATCCAACGCTTCAAACCGTGTATGATTTGGAGCTGAAACGAGGAAGATATGGCCTTCGGAAGACAACTGCTCCAGGTGTGCGAAAATTTCGCACACCCCCTTTTAGTCAGTGCGAATGGTGTGCGAAATTCGCACACCTCCCTCAGTGTGTGAAAAAATTTCGCACACCCCATGCGTGGTGTGCGAGTTTTCCCCTGTTTCTGCCGACTCCACATGAGATCTTTTCTTTTGGATATTTTTGTATAAATTTCCATTCTTCTCCTTGTAATCCACCAATCATAACATTTATTAGCTAGGAAGGTTGGAAAAACTTCTCTATTTATATCCCCTTGCATCCGTTGTAAAATTAATAATTGATAGATAGATATAGAAAGAGCCTTGCTCTGTTTTTCTCTCTTCTCCTGTTCTTCCCCGTTTCTATTTTCTTAGTAGCCAAACAGCCTCTAAGGGCTTTTCCTCAGAGGATGATTGGCTAAAACTTTTAGTTTCTCAAAGTATGGATGTTATGTGATGGCTTGGATGCAATCCCATGGAAATTTCTCGCACCCGGAAGGTAAGGTAGTCGTTTTTCATTAAAGGTTCATTAATGCAAAGTTTGGTTTTTATTTCCTTTGGACAACTTCCAACGGCCAATACTTGATAAGCTTTTGGATTTCTATCCATTAGTTATCTCCTACGAGCTATTGGAAGGTGAGGTTTTCAATTCCAAGTTTTGTATTAATCCATTAGAACCAATTTCAATGGCCATTGAAAGGTGAGTTTATCACCTAGAATGACTTTGAGTTGCCAATATTTGGTAAGCTTTTGGCTTTAGACCACTAGTTATCTCTTACGAGCCATTCAAAGGAAGTCTAAGGTGAATAACCATTGATGAAATTCACTACCATCTGTTTTGTCATTTTAAAGGATTAAAACTTGATTTGCTAAATCCATACCGGTTCGGGAAGCAAGCATCACCATAGTTGCAACCCTAACGCGAGGAGCCTATCCCGAGATTTCCAATTTGCATAAGAGCCAGAGCATAGCTATCCTATCTTTGAGAAACTTGTTTTTACACCCTTTCATTTCATAGTCTTTAATGTTAGCTTAGATTAGTTTAAATCTTTCTGAAATATTTACATCTTCTTTTAAAGCTAACATCCATAAGAAAATCACCTATTTTCCTAATTTGAATATCACTAGTGTTTGCGAAAAACCCTTCCCAAAGGAAAACGATCCTAGAACCACTATGCTATAGTAGCTTGGCTACTTTAGTAATAGTATTTAAGGTATAAATTTTGTTGATACACCTTTAAAGCTAAGCTACCATGAGTCGGAATCAAATGGCGCCGTTGCCGGGGAAGGTGCCACAAGCACGGTGAAGCAACCATTAAGGGTAACTTGTGATCTTCATCACAAGTTTGGTGAGTTTTCTTATAATTTTTTTTAGTTTAGTTTTTATTTAGTTAAATTTTTTATTCTATTTTCTTTTATTTTTGTTTTAATTTCAATTTGTGCATTCCTTGTTGGATTCGAGACCAAGAGGGAACCCTGGTACAAATTGAAGAACAGAGTCTTAATTGAATATCATTTTTTTATTAGAAATGGAAATTCCACATGAAGATCAAAGCTCTCATTATGATCATGAGAAGGAAAAATTTGCATACCTATCCATGAGGGATCGGATTGAGTTAGGGAAAAGGCAAATTCAACAAAGCCAATGGGGTAGTAAGTATGTTTTGAATGAAGACATGAGCATGAAGGCAAAGCTAGCATCTATGGCTAGAAGGATAGAAGAGTTTGAATTGAGGAATGTGCATACTGAAGCACAACCACAAGCCATGCCAACTTCATTTGAGTATATAAACCATCCCAACCTTACAACCCAACCTCAACCTCAACCATCAATGAGTACATCTTCATTGGAGCAAGCCATTTTGAAGATAAGCAAAGTCATGGAGGACTTTGTAGGTGAGCAACAAAAGATCAACTCTCATCTTAATGAAAAGATTGATAATTTGGAGAGTTCAATGAATGTAAGAATGGAGAGGGTTTATAATGATCTATCACTAAGGATAGAAAAAGTTCAAGACTCCATTGAGAAGCTCACCAATCTCGACATAGCAAGGGGGAAAAGGAAGCTTCCTCCTCAACCCCACCATAACCTTCAAGGAACCAATGCAAAAAGATCAAGGAAAGTGTTGATGATCGACACTTTGGTGGGGGATTGCTATGACAACTTTATGGACCAACCTTCCATTGAAAATCATAAGGTTCAAGATGATAAAGGGTTACCTGAATCCTTTAAAGCATCCACTTCTCTAAGGAAGAGAAGAGAAACGAATTCCCTTGGACCAAATGGGAAGGATGCCAATTTTGTTTGGGATCCAGGGGGAATTCAGCATGAAGTGGGTGTGTGAGTGAGGATGAGCTAAATAGTTCATCTTCTTTTTGGGGTACATGCTATCAGCTTCATTTAAATTCTATGCTTTCTTTAAATTTATGCATGTTTTAGTTTGAATTCTTAGCTTTAATTTAGTTTTAATATGTTTTTAAGATGAGTTTTGAAGTGTTCATGCAGGTATGATGCTTGCAAAAATCAAAGTTATGGTGAAAAAAAAAGGGAAAATAGGGGAGAAAAGTCAAAACAGAGCAATTCGCACCACCCCATTTCAGCAACTGTTGGGCATATTTCGAGCACTTCCCGAAGTTCATTTCATGCATACTATATCTCGTTACAAAGCTTGGGAAGTCAGGAGTCCATAGCTTCAAACGGTGCACGATTTGGAGTTGAAACGAAGAAGTTATGGCCGTTTGAAGACGACTATGCAAAGCTAAACACAGCTGCAACCATTTTGCTACTGTTGGACACGTTTTTGGAGCCCTTTCTGGAGCTCAAATTATGCATACCATATCTCTTTTTGAAGCTTAGGAAGTCAGGAGTCCATAGCTTCAAACGGTGCTCAATTTGGATTTGAAACGAAGAAGTTATGGCCATTTGAAAGAATCCAATTTCGCATTTGCACGGGTGAATAGTGCCTGTGCGAAAATTTCCCGCACACCCTTACCCCATGTGCGAATTTAATTTTGCGCCAATTTCCAAAACCATGCTCTCTGTCTTGAGAGCCACAGGTATGCTGAAAATTTCGCACACCCCCTTGAGGTGTGCGAAAAATTTCGCACACCCCTCCCTTGTGCGAAATTTTCGCACCACCCTTCCCTTGTGCCAATTTTTAAGCTTCTTCATCCCTACCCTTCCCAATCCCAAGCCTTTGAGCCTTGTCCTCAGCTGCTCAAAGTGGGGCCCACTCATCATTTTTGTAAATATTTAGTATAAATTCCTCTCTCATTCAATTTTTGAATTTTGAAATAGGTGGTTCAACCTTCTCAACTCCAAGTCCACATCACATGAGGTACCACTTTCTTCCTCCTTATTTTCGATTCAAACATTGAGGACAATGTTCATCTCGGTTGGGGGGAGAGATGAGGAAGTAAGTATTAGTTTAAATTTTTATCATACTTAGTTAAATTAGCTACTTTTTGTTTAAATTTTAAAATTTTTGCTTTAAACTCCATGGATATTAAGGATTAACTCTCAAAATTAAATGAGAGAAGTCGAGTTTCAACTTGATTACATGAGTCTTAGAGTTTGTATTATGCTCTTCTAAAAGTTGATGAATTGTTAAAACTCCCATTGCATGCAAACTTATCTCTTCCACCTTAAGCTATTCGCACACACTAAATACAATAGGTTCCGATTATAAGATGAAAAACTATTTCCCTCTTGACTTAGGAAAATTTTAGACTTGGTACCTTTGACCTCATTTAATAGTGTTGGGACACCTTGTAAAAGGCCAATGAGTCTTTGAAGAAAATAAAGAAAAAAAAAAAAATGTTTTACTTGCCTTGAAATCCGAGCAAGGTCTGAGAGGTATATGGTGAAAATCTTTAAAACCTGGTGCCCTAAACCTTCATTGGTTGGGAGTCACCGACCTCAATGCTCGTTACATGGGTGAATAGGTGGAGTTTAGCATACTGTAGGTGCTTGGGTATTTGAAAATTCATTCTCAAAAGTCCGGGGTGAAATCCGAGGAGTTAGTGGTTGAAAGATCCTTAAAGCTTGATGCCCTAAACCTTAATTGGTTGGGAGTCATCGATGGACCCCCATTACATGGACAATTTAGAAAAGAATGCCTTTAAGCTTTGCACTCCTACAAGAAAAAATTGTGAAAGAAAAGAGGTGCGTTCTTAGCCTATTGAAGGTTGATTAGTTTGCTAAGCTTTGAAAAGAACTAGGTTGAGGGGAGAGATTAGTTTGACATACTATATCCGGAAACTAATAAATAACACTTAGCTTTTAGTGGAAGAATTCGATTTGGATCTTTTGAGAGTGGAAATTATTTTGATACTCAAACTTGCATAATATCCATTCTTTGTACTCTATGATCAAGTGAATGCTTTGACAACTCTTATTATAGGTTGAGTTTCACATCTTTATTGATCCATGGATGTCCATCATGCCACTCATATAATTTTTTGGAGTGATTTGCATGATCCCTTTTATGTATATTATTATAGTTTACTTAGTTTTTATCTCCTCCATTGCTAAGGGACTAGCAATGAGTCGGTTGGGGGGTGTGATTACTACCAAAAAGTGCTATTTTGTAGACCTAATTATAATGGTTTTAAGCACCTTTGAGTAGTAATCATATTCATTTAACCCAATTAATTCATTAAGGTCCTTAGTAATTGGTTTTAACCATTTTGTGGCAAGTTTACATGTTTATATCAGCTTATGAATCAATTCAAGCATGCCAAATGATGGAGGAGCTACTTGGACAAGTTAAAGCAAGGATTTTGGAAGTTTAAAGGCTTGAATTTCAAGTGGAAACACGAGCACAAGCCATGGGAACACCATTTTGCAAGGAAAGAACAATGGAGAAGAGGAAAACAGAGTGAAGGAAACAGCTACAGTCTTCTTTCGCACTTTTGAAGCACTTCCCGAAGTCCAATTTTTGCATGCTATATACCATTTGAAAGCTTAGGAAGTCAAGAATCCAACGCTTCAAACCGTGTATGATTTGGAGCTGAAACGAGGAAGATATGGCCTTCGGAAGACAACTGCTCCAGGTGTGCGAAAATTTCGCACACCCCCTTTTAGCTGTGCGAATGGTGTGCGAAATTCGCACACCTCCCTCAGGTGTGCGAAAATTTCGCACACCCCATGCGTGGTGTGCGAGTTTTCCCCTGTTTCTGCCGACTCCACATGAGATCTTTTCTTTTGGATATTTTTGTATAAATTTCCATTCTTCTCCTTGTAATCCACCAATCATAACATTTATTAGCTAGGAAGGTTGGAAAAACTTCTCTATTTATATCCCCTTGCATCCGTTGTAAAATTAATAATTGATAGATAGATATAGAAAGAGCCTTGCTCTGTTTTTCTCTCTTCTCCTGTTCTTCCCCGTTTCTATTTTTCTTAGTAGCCAAACAGCCTCTAAGGGCTTTTCCTCGAGAGGATGATTGGCTAAAACTTTTAGTTTCTCAAAGTATGGATGTTATGTGATGGCTTGGATGCAATCCCATGGAAATTTCTCGCACCCGGAAGGTAAGGTAGTCGTTTTCATTAAAGGTTCATTAATGCAAAGTTTGGTTTTTATTTCCTTTGGACAACTTCCAACGGCCAATACTTGATAAGCTTTTGGATTTCTATCCATTAGTTATCTCCTACGAGCTATTGGAAGGTGAGGTTTTCAATTCCAAGTTTTGTATTAATCCATTAGAACCAATTTCAATGGCCATTGAAAGGTGAGTTTATCACCTAGAATGACTTTGAGTTGCCAATATTTGGTAAGCTTTTGGCTTTAGACCACTAGTTATCTCTTACGAGCCATTCAAAGGAAGTCTAAGGTGAATAACCATTGATGAAATTCACTACCATCTGTTTTGTCATTTTAAAGGATTAAAACTTGATTTGCTAAATCCATACCGGTTCGGGAAGCAAGCATCACCATAGTTGCAACCCTAACGCGAGGAGCCTATCCTGAGATTTCCAATTTGCATAAGAGCCAGAGCATAGCTATCCTATCTTTGAGAAACTTGTTTTTACACCCTTTCATTTCATAGTCTTTAATGTTAGCTTAGATTAGTTTAAATCTTTCTGAAATATTTACATCTTCTTTTAAAGCTAACATCCATAAGAAAATCACCTATTTTCCTAATTTGAATATCACTAGTGTTTGCGAAAACCCTTCCCAGTGAACGATCCTAGAACCACTATGCTATAGTAGCTTGGCTACTTTAGTAATAGTATTTAAGGTATAAATTTTGTTGATACGCCTTTAAAGCTAAGCTACCATGAGTCGGAATCAAACCCTAACCCCTAAAAGGGTATTTATAGGGTTTCCTACTAAGCTTAAGTGACTTGAGTCCACTAAGGGCTTGGGTCACTTAATCTAGTCCAAAATGGGTCCTAATTGATTTAGTTAACTCAATAGGGCATACTAATTAATCAATTAGCCCAATCCAAAGACCTTGTTCACTTACCTTTGTGCAACCTTGCGTAATTACTAAAAAGTCCTTATGTACAAAAGTGAACCTAAAGCCAATTCGACCCTCATAATCCGTGCTAACAAGGTATATGAGCCCAAAGCGGGGACTATTAGGATCCATAAGAATATTGGTTCCCTTATAATCCAATTCAAAAGTTGATTCAACATCCTATTATAGAGAATCAACTAAACTCCAATATCTTATGTAAATAACAATGACACAACAAGTGCTCGGGTCCATGATATGCTATCCATTGTGTTCAGTCTTCCCATGAATTGGTGTTTATAGTCTAACAAGAGGAAAGCTATCACTCTTTTAAGACTACCTCTACCATTCTTGAGTTACAAATCCTCATATTGTGTGTTAAATTGACACATATTAGCTCTCAAAGAACTTATGCCAAGTTCCACCTAAGAAACTACTATGGCCATAGTTTCTATGAACACACCTTCTTAGGATCACCCAATGGGACACACTGTCTTAATCCCAAGAGATATCATGGTGCCTCTATTGAGAATACTTATTGCTACTTGCATTCATCAATAGTGACCCAATCCATAAGGAATATATGATCATCTTACTATCTAACTCGTAAGTCGAAGCCACTGCTAACTTCAACATAAGCTTAATATTCTCTCAAGGTTGAGAAACAACATAATGAAGCAACTTGGTGAAGTCATGACTACTTGATAGCCTTAAGTCATAACTCACCATAGGTCTTGTCCAATGTGCATTCATACATACTAGTACACTCACTACTACAAAACTTAAAATCATGACGTTTTATTCCATGTCACTTTTATAAAGCGTCATTACTTAGCCTACAATGGTGTATACCATGGCGTTTATTAGAAATGTCATTGTTTAGTATAATTTTTTTAATTCTATGGCGCGTATTAGTAATACTAGTAGACAATGGTGCTTATTGAGAGCGTCCTAATTTTATTTTTCAATTTTGGCGCTTTATTGGAGTGTCATTGATTTATGGGTATATATATATCCTCTTAAAAAATATTTGCCCCTCCCACGATGCCCATATAACATTCTCTCCACCGTTTGTTGAGAACCCGAGAAACCCTAACAAGTGTGGAGCATCTGAAACCTTAAGCCTCAAATCCCTCTTTGTTGAAAATTCTAACCTTTACTCTGTTTTGAAAACCCTAAGCCTTTACTTTTCGTCAAGAACCTTAAGCCTTCACTCTCCATGAAAAACCCTTGGAAGATTACCATATACCCACCTTGACCCACAATTTTTCTTCACTTGCTGGCAATAGAATCTCATAGATCTGAACAGTAACAAAATCAGTAGTATAGTGAGAGGCAGTTGCAGAGGGATACATCGCATCATAAAAAAATGAGGTGTGCTTTGTCAGAAAGCAAAGCAATTTAGCCTTATCGTCTGTGAAGCAACCAAGAGTGGAATGAGGTATGGAGGGTTTTATTTTACGATCAAAGTTAGATTTTTTTATATGCTATCAAGATATTCAATGTGGTGTTTTTGGTTTGGAGGTTCATATAGTCGGGATTAGAGGATTGGATATTCAGTGTTTGTTTCATGGGAAAGAAAAATCTGTTTGTTTCTTGGGAATAAAAGTATTTTCCTCAATGGGTGAAGCTTTGCGGCCCATGTCAATGTTATGATTGAGAAATTCACTGAAATCTGAGTTTTGGGTAGTTGTTAACCACAATTCCGTGTACATCACCATCAATGAATCCTAAACAAGCAAAAAAACCTTAAGTATTCATACGGAAGACCCAGTCACGAGTAAAAGTGGATATCCTTTTCAACTCATATTTATAATTTGCAAAGTGGGGAAGGTTTTGAATATTGACCCCCCAGATATTGAACTCGGATTTGGTCCATACCATTTTCTTAGTAAAAAAAATATATATAATTTTCATTATGAATAAAGTAATAAGAAGAAGACTGGATATTTCCAAGAGCATAACTATGCCATTTTATTTCTTGTCAATCTTTCAACTCCAAATATCTTCAATTTCGGTAATTTATAGGACATATTTGATAACAGTTAGGAGGATTCTGGAGTTCTACTTTTCTAGTTTAGCATAATATTTACTTCAAATTTTGAGCAGTATTGTAAATTTCAAAGATTTTGAATATTGACCCCGCAGATATTGAACTCGGATTTGATCCATACCATTTTCTTAGTAAAAAAAAAAATATAATTTTCATCATGAATAAAGTAATAAGAAGAAGACTGGATATTTCCAAGAGCATAACTATGCCATTTTATTTCTTGTCAATCTTTCAACTCCAAATATCTCCAGTTTCGGTAATTTATGGGACATATTTGATAACAGTTAGGAGGATTTTGGAGTTCTACTTTTCTAGTTTAGCATAGTATTTACTTTAAATTTTGAGCAGTACTGTAAATTTCAAAGAGTTCATACCTCAATACTGTCAATTTATTCTTTAAAGTCATGTAATTCATATTACAATTCTTTAGAGAGAAGAGTCCATTAGTTGGAACATCACACTTATTTAATGAAGAAGAAAAGAAGATATTTTTGTTTCCTAACAGAGGGAAAAAAGGGCAAGATTTTGGTGCAAAATTTTATGTACTTACCAAGTAGTTTATCATCATGATAATATGTAAATTTTGAAATATATGATTTTGGAATTGCAAAATGCTCATGGATTTGATTTAAAATCAGAATCTGACAGTTTAACTTTGTAAGCTACATATATTTCATACATTCATGTGTGATTCTGTATGTAGTAAGAGGATTGAGTTGTTTTTATATTGTCCTTATCATTATTACTCTTACATGTTGTTGTTTACGCATGTGTTTGGCATGTGCCAGACAACATGAATTTTATATATATGTAATTATACTGAAACAATTAATCACATTCCCTAACACCTAGTATGTGGATTAAGAGTGTGTATCTTGTAATTCTTGTTCCTTAAGTTTAGTATAAGAAGATATACTGTAATTTCTAACCTTCACGTCTATATAACTTTGCATTCAGATTGCCATGTGTATGCATGTTTTACTATCATGGAGGTTTATTATTAAATGATACTCATGGTTTGATCCTTTTCTTCCTAGGTTTCTTATCCATGATCCAGATCTACAGTATTAAAGCACTGGATAGCCAGAGGTTTGTAGTATTAAACCTCATGGATCGTCAGAGGTTTTCAGCATTAAAGCACTAGATAGCCAATGTTAAGGTATTATAGATTGGTTTTTCTAACTGTATTGGTCATTCTTATAGGTGAAAACACATCCTTTTTTCAAGGGAGTTAACTGGGACACCCTTGCATTACAAAAGGTAGGAACATGCTCTTCTTGATCTTTATGAAGAACACAATTCTTATGCTTGCAATTATGGTGTACACGAATCACATGCCCTGTCTTCATGCCACTTGTTCGTTGTTTCATTCATTGTTGCACCATGAGATTTTATTTCATAGATAAATAGCACTTGGAAGAGTAATCGTGAGATTTTATTTCATAGATGAATAACACTTGGAAGAAGCAATTTTGTGATTTGCATTCTTTATTTATTATTCAGAATGGGGCTTATGCTTTGAGGTTGGGACAAAAATCTTATGACTGTAAAGTATTATTTCTTTTAGTAAAACTTATGCTGACATGATTCATAAACAACTGATACCATTAACAAGAGCAACTTATGTAATGGATTTCTTTTTAATGGTGAAAAAGGAGTAGTGAGGCAAGAAATAGAAGCTATTTGGAACCTGGGGTTGGGGGTGATGGGATTTGCATGAGATTCAGAAGAATCATATTGAAAAAAGGGAGTGAGGTGGCGTTGGGAAAGTGACTGAGAAAGAAGTTAAACAGGAATGCCAAACAGGGAAAAAACATTGACTACTAAGGAGCTAAGGTCTAAAACACTATTTCAGGAGAGGCTCACATGGAGAAGGAGCTCTTGCTTCAAAACAACACTACAGTAACAGTACAGTCACTTAGTCCAATTCTCACACAAACAAGACAAAATAGTATTTCATCAAAAGAATAGTGTGAAGGCCTTGGGAGGTGAAAAGAAAAAGCACTCATCATTACTCCTCACTCTCTCAGTATAAAATTATACAAACCTCTCAACCATCATTGTTTATTTTGAGTTCTTTTGGGGAAGCGAAGCTCCTTCCTTTGGTTTTTTATTCTCTCCCTTCTACCTCTCTCTTTATTTTAGCCCCTCTTAGAATACGGCTTCCATGGCATTATCACTCCAATTTTCTCTCTTTTTTCTTTATCTCACATGTTCCGGCAACCAAAATAGCCTTAAGAAGCAAATCTAACACATTAATTAATAATAATTATAGTTAATATTTATAACAATACTACTTATTATATTTACAATTATGTCATTTGATTATAATATTTTTTTAACACTAAATATTAACAAAAAGACCCATTCAATAAATCTAAAAAATTCTCCCTATATTTTCAAATATTTACTAGTTTTTTTACCCTTTGAGATGGTCAAATTTTAAATTTTGACTTTTTTTTTTCTTTTTTTTAAGTTAAAAAACATTTAGTTATATTTTTAATTTTTGTTATTTGAAATTCAAAATTCATTTTTAATATATTGGTAATGTCAATATATTAAATTTTATAATTGTTAAATAATACCTTTCATATTAAACCAAGTAATAAATTAAATTTTTGATTATTTATTCTATTATTATTAAATTATGTTTAATCAATTTCATAAAAACACTATATTCTAATTTTTATAATTAATGCTATGAAAACATTTTTTTGTATAAAATAAGATAAATATATTTTTGTATAAAATTAAGTGGCAAGGGTTTGGGGTGGAGATACGGGAGATGCTAGATTCAAGTTGTAGCATGCACAAAACACAATCAGAAAAAATAATAAGAATTAGCACAAATCAGTTTTGGGAAGTCTTCCACTCTAAGAAAATTATTAAATCATATAAAACACAAGTAAAGTTTGCATAGCTGCCACTTAAATTAAAAATTACTAGATAACAGCAAAGTGGAATAAATTCTGTCTCTTTGCCATCATATGACACCAACTGATGATTTTATGAAGAAGCTAATTTCTATATCTTAGAATGGACAACCTAATCATCATCCACTTGGGATTTCAAATTACCTGAAAATATTTACAGCAGTGTAAAGTACCAGACCTGAATGGATCATTATAAAACTAGATTTAGTTGTTTTTCCTAAGTGTAGGTTCTCTTAGACTTGCAAAAGAACCTTATTGTTATTTTTTTTTCCTTTTCCTATTATTATCATACTTATAAAACTTTAGTTACCATAAAATGATTATGTAATACAAATTACTTTTGAAGAGTAGTTTTCCCTTTGAAACTTTCTTTGCTTGTGATGTCAAATTGCTAATTTTTAAACACTTACAGGTTTGGCTGGTTTGTCTACTGCAAGATATTTGGCAAATGCAGGTCAGAAGGCTATATTGTAGGAAGCAAGAGATGTCTTAGGTGGAAAGGTTTACTAGATGCTCTATTTTTGCCATTCTTTTTAATTCGTAGTCATTAAATTTCTCTTGCTTATTATGTCATAAAAATTCAAACTTTCTTCCTTTATTGGTTGTTATAAGACATAAGAACAGTGTTCATCTGGAAGGAGAAGTAATAGTTACATTTTGGCTTTTTTTTTTTATAAATAAATTATTCTTACTTTAATTTTATTTTATTTTTAAATTATTTAAGGGGAAACAAACAATTTATTTAATTGAGATATGACTGAAATAGTACAAGAAGATAATGTATCCTACAAATGAAATAACATAGACCCAAATCAAAAAGAGTATAGAAGGGTACAAAAGAGTACACATGAAGGTGGTGAAAAATCCCTCACAAGACAATAAGTTAGTCTCTTTCGTTAAATAGAATAAGTTTTTAGTTTTCCTTAATATTAAGGTTTATACACCAAATATTATTTTATTTATTCTTAATTTTGCCTAAAAAGGAAAAAGATGGGGCAAAATTCAAGACTTAGAATCATCTATATTATTTTTTACTAAGTTGAATATGAAGGTTAGGAAGAAAGATCTAAGTGAACTCATAATTAGGAAAGGAAAAATAGGGACTTTGAATCATCTTAAATTCATTCAAGGTGAGTATGAGCGACTCTTATTGAAGGAATAATAAATGAGTGACAAGTGAAAAAGAGGAAACATAGGGCCTTTACAGGTGTGTTGAATTCATGGAGGACATGCACAATGATTAGTTTGAAATGGACTACCAAACTCAAACCATTTTGCTCTCCTTCTATTGTTAATGCCTTTTTCATTATTATCCTTCTTATGGAGTGATATTATGCATTTCCTAGTAGTTTGTGGGGTTAGGGATATATCATGTCTTTTTCTTAAATTTTCGGGCCTCCAAACTTCTACATTTTTGGGATGGGCATATAGGTTAGATAAATATTGTACATTTCCAAGTTCCAATAGTACAAAGGCTATTTCTTTGAGTCCTATGAAAGGTTATAATTTGAGAAGTTTAGTGCTTTTGTAATCCTAGTCTATACTTGATAATGATTTGATCTCTCCATCATCCATAAATGTAGAATCACTAGCATATCACATCAAATTAGTTTTTTTTTTTTTTTTTTTGGCAATTGCTTTTATTTAATTTCCTATTTTCTTATATTTGTGCTTAACTGACTTGGCCTTACAGTACAACTAAGGTCAAGATTGTTCAATTATAGTGAAGATGACTGGTACCAAGTTTGAGTTGGAGAATTGGAAAGCCTAACTTTTGATATGGCAAGGGGCAGGATAAATCTCTTGGTAAAGTTGGTGTTGCACAAGGCTTCATTTAGGCAAACAAACAACTTTAAACAATAATGGAGGAGGCCTATCTTAATAATGGATATGAAATCCCTTTCCGTGGAAGGCTCATTACAATCGGGCCATTAACCATGTTTGGAACTAGTTTAGGCTTCTGATTACTACCAAAAAGTGCTATTTTGTAGACCTAATTATAATGGTTTTAAGCACCTTTGAGTAGTAATCATATTCATTTAACCCAATTAATTCATTAAGGTCCTTAGTAATTGGTTTTAACCAATTTTGTGGCAAGTTTACATGTTTTGATCAGCTTATGAACCAATTCAAGCATGCCAATTGATGGAGGAGCTATTTGGGCAAGTTAAGCAAGGATTTTTGGATGATTACATGCTTGAATTTCAAGTGGAATCACGAGCACAAGCAATGGAGAAGAGGAAAAGAGAGTGAAGAAAACAGAGTGAAGAAAACAGCTGCAGTCTTCTTTCGCACTTTTGAGGCACTTCCCGAAGTCCAATTTTTGCATACTATATACCATTTGAAAGCTTAGGAAGTCAAGAATCCAACGCTTCAAACCGTGTATGATTTGGAGCTGAAATGAGGAAGATATGGCCTTCGGAAGACAACTGCATCATGTCAAATGGCCAATTTCGCAATGTGAATTTCACATTGCGAAAATTTCGCAAGGAGATTTTCTACATGATGCGAAATTTTCCATTTCGCACCATGAAGAAACACATTGCGAAAATTTCGCAAGGTGGATTAGGCACATTGCGAAATTCCTTTGCATCCCCTGTTTTGAGACGTTTTTGATGTTATTCCACCACCGGTTCTCCAAGATGTTTTGCTTGATTTTTAGCTTTGTAAATACCTATTTTACCCTTGTAATCAACCAATGAAAAGGTTGCTTTTGTAATAGGTCTTGTAATTTAGCTCGTTATGGTCTTTAAATAGAGGTGAAGAGCCTCAGACAGAAGGATCCATCATCTAACCTTGTAACCTGTAACTTTATAAGTTATAAGAACTTTTCTTTTCTCTTTTCTTTCTCATTTTCTTAGTAGCCAAACATCCTTGGGGGATGAAATCCCCAAGGATGAGAGGCTAAAACCTTTTAGTTTCTTGAAGTAATGGATGCCATGTGAAACTCCCGTGTTAGGATGGAGATTTCCAAGCCATGAATGTAAGTAGTTGAGCATCATAAATGTTTTCATTCAAAGTAAAGCTTTTAATCCCTCTGACTTGCTTTGAATGGCCAATACTTGATAAGCTTTTGGTCTCAGTGGATTCTTATTGTTAGATCCACTGACGTTCGTTAGTTATCTCCTACGAGCCATTGTATTGCAAGTCGAGGAGATGACCTATATCGTTAAAAGAGCATTTATGAGGTTCAACTACCCTTTTTGTAAGTTTTCAAGGACTAAAACTCAGTTGTTAAACTCATACCGGTTCGGGAAGTAAGCATCACCTTAGTTGCTTCCCCAACTCGAGGTGAAAAGTTCCAAAATCTCCATTTTTACACAGTGAGTTAAGCATGGCTATCCAAAGCTTTGAGAAACTTCTTTTTCCATCTTTTAACGTATTTTCATGTTAGTTTAGTTTACAACACCTTCATCTTCATATTTTTTATGTTTTCATCTTAACCTAACTTTTATTAAGAAAAGTTCACTCCATCCTCCGAACTTCACCAGTTAAAGTAAAAACCCTTCCCAGTGTTCGATCCTAGAGCCACTATGCTATAGTAGCTTTGCTACTTTAGTGTAAGGACCTTAGGTATAAATTTTGTTGATACCCTTACATGCCAAGCTACCAAGAGTCGGGTTATCAGCTTCCTTTCTATGTTTTATTTTTACAATTTATTGATTTTAAAGTTAGAAAATAACAAAACCTTTTATGAAATATTGATATAGACATAGGCATATTGAAACGTTGTTAGATAGTTGAAACCCTTGACAATTATGCTTAATGTGAAGGCTAAAGATTCTAATAATTAAATTATATTTTTAATCTTGGATATTTCTCAACCCTGTTTTTTTCTCTTATAGTAGTAGTTAATAGAGGGTAAAACCATGACTTTTTTTTGCTTAAAATACTCTTAAAAGTGTATTTATTTATTCAAATGGTAAAAATTGAGAGCAACATTCTTTCTTGGATTTATTTGTCTTGTGTTTGTTATGCTAAATTTATTTGGCTGGAGACTTTTTTCTTTAATATACATTCTAAATTTAGATGAGAGGTTATTTCATAGCTTCATTGAAAAACATATTTTCCTACCTCATTTTGTTTTGCAAATAACAACTTTCTTTAGTAATCTAATTCATATTTGTTTCTAAAATTTCAGATGTACCCTTGTTTATCATCTTTTTTCTGTAAAGTTCTTTGACTCTATAAGGACATATCCTTTTTGCCTTCAAGCATAGTTTTAGGTATGCTTGCAATAGGAATGGCTTAATTTTCTGTATTTCAGTTTGTACATAATACATGGGGTGGTTCATTTGCATTGATGAACTTTATTAGAAAATTGTATAAGTGGATTAGAAGGTGAATGCATCAAGACTATCAAGATTGTTATTTCTAAAATCCAAGCTGACTGAAAAAAAATAAAAATGCATGACCTTCAAATTTCTTAACTTCAATTCTGCCTTTTTTTTTAGGGTTTTTTTTTTCTGTTTAAGATTTATACTATGGAAAATAATTTTGTGCTAAAAAATATTAGTTTTTTAGGTGTTTATATTTTGTATGAATTTTTGAGCATGATAGAATGCTACCTTGTAATAGAAATGTTATTAATCCATCAACTTAAAGATGTTAAATCTTTTTCTCCAAACAATTCAACCTTTATGATGAAATCGGGGAAAGATAAACATATATAGCCCTCTAGATTTATCTTGTTATTCAGAAATATGCCATAAAAAATATAAGAGAAACTTAGGTTCTGTTAGCATTAGCAGATTTCAATGGACATTCTACATTACAATAAGCTACATCATCCAAATAGGGGAAACAAGCCTGTCGATATAGCATTAGACACTGATATAAAAATCAAGTCACTACATCTAGATGACAAGCTTCAACAGTAACCACACTATTTCCTCTAATAACCAGCTGTAGGTACAATTATGACATCAATTGCAAACGATTGAGCTAATTATAGTACCATACCATCAATTTTAATCCAAGGTCTCTATGTTACACTATAATTATTTTAATCATATATAAATGGGATATTCACATCAAGGAAAAAAAGGTTATCCCATAGGAGCCCTTAGGGCATGGGAAACCGAAAGTTGAGCAGTTAAATCCCCTATAGTCAATCAACAAGAAATCTAAAATGCACCTAGAACTCCCAATATAGTATATTCAAAAGTCCTTAAATGAATGTAGCGTATGGAGCATGTCAAACAAACCCTAGGAAACTAAATTAAGTATTCTAGAATTTAAAGTTTTAAAAATTTCAATGATATGGCAAGCCAAATGATTCCAAGCCAAGTCAGTCATCAATCATGACTACTCCTTGGCATGCTTTCCCACCTCCTGAGCCTCATATTCTATTATAAGTAGTGATATTTATATTACTTGTTTTGTAGATGGAAAACATTTGCATGATAATGTCATTCTATCATTTTTTTTTTTTGTCATATTATTTATTTTGTAAGAGAATTACTTGTTGTGCATTTAAAATTGTTAATTCAAATTAATTTGATTATATTTAGTATGAACCTTTTTTGAAAAAAATGTTGGTTTAAGTTGTGAAAAGGTTCTTATGGCTCCATCTTTAATGTAATATATTTGGGATAAACATGATAGAATGAGAGTTATGTTGCCAAGTTATAATGATTCTATAAATAATTGTGTTTTAATTTTAATAAAATATGCATTCATGAAACCTTAGAGTTCCCATTCAAGTATCATTGCAAGACAAAAGTTTCTCTTATTACATATTGAAGACATTTAAGTTGTCAAATGTGAAAATGGTTTTATCTAAGCCAATTTCAAGTTGACAACTTTTAAATTTGTCTACCATGTGATAAATATCTTTTCTCTACAAATGATGCTTGAATTGTCCAATTGGACAATATAGGAAACCATAATATTGATGAAGTTAATTACTTGTCCTTAATTCATTTTTTAGAAATTTTGGTAGTTTCTCCTATTGTTCTTTGGGTGCATATTTGGACAAGGTCATATATTGTGCCTTGTCCATTTTGTGTACTTGGAGAACTGTAGGGAAATGCTGCCAAAATTTCTTTAAAATGAAATTAAGTACATTGGCAATTAACACATAGGGATTATGTATTCCTATATGGGATAGGAACCACTAGCTAATTAAGGATGTTGGAGATGTTAGAATGCATAAATCATGCATAAATCATTGGCTTCTATTGATTGACATCTTAGCTGCATTAGTTAACTATTTGAAATTTGAAATTGGTCGAGTATATATTTTGAGGCTATTAATAGGATAGCTATTAATAACTCTAATTATTGTGGTATATAGGAGCTTTGTTTCTTTGTTGGACATAAAATGGATCGTTCTTGGATGTCAAAGGATAGGAAATCAAAAGATTATACGGATGGGGTAGAAAGCTTTATCGTATTTGCATTACAACATTCCTCATCAAAAAACTCCATTAAATGTCCATGTCTTCAGTGTGGTAATATGGTATTCCATACTTCTCAAAAAATTAGAGAGCATTTATTTTTCTATGGAATTGATCAAAGTTACCACCATACATGGTATTGGCATGGAGAAGGTGCTCCTAGTGGTCCACCAACTAGTAGGGCAAAACGTCATGATAAGGTTCAATTTAATGATGTGAATAGTACAATAGAAATGGTCCAAGCTGCACATGTTGATTGTAAGAACAACCCATAATTGTTTCAAACATTACTTGAAGATGCTCAAAAACCTTTATATCCTGGTTGTAGAAACTTTACAAAGTTGTCTGCATTAGTCACATTATACAACCTAAAAGTACGATATGGATGGTCTAATAAAAGCTTTTCAAAGCTTTTAAGAATTCTTGGAGATATGTTTCCTCTAAACAATGAGTTACCTTTGTCTATGTATGAAGCTAGAAAAACATTGAATACATTGGGAATGGAATCTGAGAAAATGCATGCTTATCCTAATGATTACATACTATATATGAATGAGTTGAAGGATGCATCTTCATATCCTACTTATGGAACTTCAAGGTGGAAGTTAGATATAATAGGAACTAAAAAAAAGAAGGGAGTCCTTGCAAAAGTGATGTGGTATTTTCCACCTATTCCTAGATTTAAAAGATTGTTTTAGTCCCTAAAAATTGCAGAAGACCTCATATGGCATGCCCAAGAAAGAGAATTCAGTGGCAAAATGCGTCATCCATCCGACTCCCCATCATGGAAGTTAGTTGATCACAGATGGCCTGATTTTGCTTCAGAATCTAGAAACCTTAGACTTGCCATTTCAGCTGATGGTATAAATCCTCATAGTTCAATGAGCAGCAGACACAATTGTTAGCCTATTATAATGGTCATTTATAACCTTCCTCCTTGGTTGTGCATGAAAAGGAAGTTTATGATGCTATCTTTGTTAATATCAGGTTCTCGACAACCTAGAAATGACTTTGATGTATATTTAGCACCATTATTGGATGACCTAAAAATGTTGTGGGAGGAAGGGGTTGAATCTTATGATATGCATCAGCAAGAGCTCTTTACACTAAGAGCTATTCTACTATGGACAATCAATGATTTCCTTGCATATGGAAACTTATCTAGTTGCGTAGTTAAAGGATATTTTGCGTGTTCTATATGTGGGGAAGATACATACTCTCATAGATTAAAGCATGGGAAAAAGAACTCATATACAGGTCACAGACGTTTTCTTTCTTGCAATCATTCTTTTAGGAAACAAAAAAAGGCATTTAATGGTGAGCAAGAGTTTGGGTCAACTTCGCAACCATTGAGTGGAGAGGAAATTCTAAGGAAAATTGATGTCATTTGTAATTCGTGGGGAAAAAATAAGATCACTCGAGGTAAGTTGAATGTAAAGACTACAAATTGTTGGAAGAACAAGTCCATATTCTTTGATCTTGAGTATTGGAAATACCTATATGTTCGCCATAACTTGGATGTCATGCACAAAGAGAAAAATGTTTGTGAAAGCATCATCGGTACCTTACTCAACATTCCAGGTAAGAAAAAGGATGGACTTAATTCTTGTTTAGACCTTATGGAGATGGGCTTAAGGTGTGAATTAGGGCCAAGGTTTGAAGCAAATCAAACTTATCTCCCGCCTACATGTTATACACTATCTAAAGTGGAGAAAAAGGTTTTTTGTCAAACTTTATCCCAATTGAAGGTTCCTGAAGGTTATTGCTCTAACATGAGAAACCTTGTGTCAATGGAAGACTTGAAGCTTTATGGTCTTAAATCTCATGACTATCATCCATTAATGCAACAATTATTACCAATGTCATTACAATCAGTTTTGCCGAAACACGTAAGGCATGCGATTTGTAGACTGAGTTTTTTCTTCAATGCCCTTTGTAGCAAAGTGGTTGATGTGCCTGCATTGGATAAGTTACAAAATGATGTAGTAGTGACATTATGCTTTCTTGAGAAGTACTTCCTACCATCGTTCTTTGATATCATGCGTCATCTTACTGTGCATCTTGTAAGAGAGGTAAGACTTCGTGGACCTATTGACTTAAGATGGATGTACCCATTTGAAATATTTATGAAAGTTTTGAAAGGTTATGTGCAAAATTGTAATTGCCCCGAAGGTTGCATCGCCAAATGCTATATTGCAGAGGAAGCTATTGAATTTTGTACAGAGTAATTATCAAATATAGATTCAATCACAATTCCTATTAGTGCAAACATTGACCAAAAAGTTGGGCCACCCATACCTGGAGGCCAAGTTGTGGCAGTTGATTCCAATTTGTGGTTGCATGCACATCATTATGTTTTAGAGAATACAACTATCGTCCAACCTTATATTAAGTAAGAACTAATACCACTTAATCTTTACCTGTTATACTTAAAATAACTTTTTGACATTAACTATGAATTTCTTCTAAATAATTACATAGAGAGCACATGGAATGGTTGAAATTGAAAAATCCTCGTCAATCTAAAAGACAAAAATGGCTTCAGGATGAACACCTTCAAACTTTTACTTATTGCTTGCGGAAAAAGGTATTAGAGTTTTCTTAAAATATGAGCTATTTTTTTTATTAATGTTGAACACACATACTAACAATTATTTATAATTACATATTGAAGATGCAATTGGCAACAATGAACCCATATCCGAAACCCTTAAGTGGATAGCTCATGGTCCTAGCCATTATGTCTCCAAATATCATGGATATGTCATTAATGGGTGTCGATACCATACTAAGGAGCGTGATGACTTACGAGCTACCCAAAATAGTGAAGTTAGTATTATAGCTTCAACATTGCAAATTGCAAGTGCTAAGGATCAAAATCCAGTATTTGGTGAGCTTTGTTTTTATGGGATTATTACCAAGATCTGGGACCTTGATTATACCAAGTTTAGGATACCAGTTTTCAAGTGTGATTGGGTTGACAATAGGAATGGCATAAAATTTGATGACCTTGGGTTTACATTAGTTGACTTTAATAAAACTGCTCATAAATCAGATCCTTTCATTTTGGCATCCCAAGCTAAGCAAGTATTTTATGTGCAAGACCAACATGATCCAAGATGGTCAGTTGTTTTGTCAACTCCTCAAAAAGATTTCTTGGATCGGGAGAGAGGTGATGACCTTGTGGACAATTTTATTGAACACCATCCCTTTATAGGGGCATTGCCACAAGTTGAAGCGTTTGATGCAATGGATGACTTAGATGCAATATCCATGCGAGGTGGCTGTGAGGGGATTTGGATTGAAAACAAATCCTCTATGTAGTTGAATTGTAAACTTTTGATAAAGATGTATGAATAAAGTATGTGGAATGGGTTGCAGATCCCACAAAATATGTAACTTTTATTCTTTATGTTCTTTTTTTTTTTTTTATAGAACATTGAGTTGATTTATTTTTGAAACAAAATTATCATGAAGAAATTTTTAAACATATTCATAGTGAAGTTTTGGATATTTTAAACTATCAAATGGTGTTGCTAAAGTCTCTCTTTAGGCCCACTACAATTCTTGCAGTTTATCACCATGGATATTAAATTTATAATAAACTTTGGTTATGAATATTAATTTGATTTAGAGAAATGTAGGAATTAGCAATCTTTGTATTGTTGTTTTGATGACTTACAATTCATTTTTACTCTTACTAGAGGTATAACATTAGTAAAAGTAAGGCATGTAGGTGATGACTACTAATTTATACTTTGTAGGGTATGTGTGGTGAATACAAAAAATAAAGGGTATATAGTCTTTTGCAAAATGTAAAAACTACAATTTATATTTTTTTAATTTTTTTTATTTTTATAATGAGTATGCATGTTGTGTTGTCCAAACTTAATCCACAAATCAATAGTCCAAAAACCTTTAACAATTCATGTGGACCAAATGAACCTATACAAACCACGTGCTCCTTTCATGTTGATTGTTATAGGAAATTCCCATGGTAGAATTAACCCTCTTATATATAGGCCCTTGGAGTTGTCTAAGTTCATGCTATTTGGATGTTATTTTTTATTAGTGGCTTTATACATTGGTAGTATTTCCTTGTGCAATGACTAGGGATTGCTTTGTCTAAAATTTTCTTTTTACAACTCTTCTATGAGAAGGTTATATCTAATATTATTTGAACTAATCTTGATCAATTTTGTTTTTGCTAACTTTTTTTTTTTTACAAGAATGGATATAGAGGAAGGAGAAAACCCCAAAAAAGGAAGCACAGAGGAATGACACGGAAGTCAATGCCTATAAAAAATAGAACCAAAGGGATCAAGTTGTCAATTAAGTACAATCTTAATGGCATTTTTATAGGAGAATTAGTTGTTCATCTAACAAGCTACTTAGGCATATTAGCACGCACTATGGTGCCAATAACATATAAAACTTGGCACGTTGTACCTAAATAATTGAAAGATAAGTTATGGGACTGCATTGAGGTAACCTTTTCTTAACTACATCAGCTTTATGCAAAACATCTATCATTCCTAACCATATGAAGTTGCTAATAAGTATGATATTAATGTGTAGGCTTCTTTTTCATTAAATAAAAAAAGCAGGAGGAATTGTATGCTAACAATTGGAAAGTGTTTTCGGTCATTTAAGAGCATGCTAACTGTGAAGTATATTCTTCCTTTCAAAGACCAACCAAAGCTCCTCAAAAGACCACCAATTAAATATACTTTTATTCGGGATGAAGAATGGACAATGTTTGTCAAAGATAGATTGTCTGAGAACTTTAAGGTAAAATTAGAACTCTTTGCATACCTCTTGTTTATATTCATTAATTCTACATTTTTAAATTTATAGGACTATCGAGAAGTTCAAAAAGAAAGAAGAAAGAAACACATTTATAATCACCATCTAAGTAAGAAAGGATATGCTGGTCATGAGGAAGAGATGGTATGCTTATATTAATTTATAGTTTCAGATTTTTATTTTTTTTATACATAATACACACTAGGGTTATATGCTCATTACATTATACATTGTCCCCTTTTAAAAGATGGTTGCAAGTGGGTCAACTAAAACTATTGATTGAAGCATATTGTGGAAGAAAGCAAGGGAAAAAAAAGGATGACACCTTTGATGAAATGACCATACCAGTGATTGAGAAAATTGTAAGTAGACATTTTCAAACCGTAATTTCATTTATTTATAATAGCTTATTTATGATAACAAATTTGTAATTGAACTTCATAATAAACATTTTTTTTTCAGGACAAGCTATTGAAAGACTTTGAAGAGAATGGTAGAAGTATCAATGGGGAGTAATGATATACTTGTAGATGCATTGGGTGCTCCTGAGTATAGTGGTCGAGTTAGGGTTAAAGGAAGCATCACACACCTCGTCAACATTTAATAATGCTACAGATCATGTTGTTAGGGATTTTATAGCAGCATCTCAAGAAGAACTGAGAATATTTTAGGCAGAAGTGCTAGCAAAACTCTCTCAAGTAGGAGTTGTCACTCCCCATTCAGATGTTAGTAGTTTGAACATGAAACAAAAGCAGCTTTTCCTACCAGAAGTAGTAGAGAAGCCAATCCGTAGAGTTGAAGATGCAACCCCACCAATGCCAATAGAACCCCAAAGTAAGGTATTTATGTAATTAAAGTTAATTTGGTGATAAAGTTTGGTCCAATAGGAGACATAATTTATGTAAATTTTGTTGTTTGAATTGAATTCACTTTTTGGTGGTAGCATATATGGTCTTTTTTTATGTGTTGCAATATAAGAAAATCAAGCAGTCCTCAAAAAATTATTTTACCATTTTGTGCTTTCATAAAAAAGATAATATAATTATGTTGGCTACATAATTGGATCCTATGGATTTTTATTTCATATATTATGCATTACTAGCATATTTTATTTTAAGAATAACTATTCTTTATATAAGCATATAATAATTGGCATGTCTCATTTCAATTTTTTCAATGTTATTTAACTTACTTCATATTTCAAATTTTTGCATCTACTTTGTAGATGGTTTTTAATCTTCACTAGTGTTAATTTGAAGATGTAGAGTTGAAGGTATGGAATAGGGAAATAATGGCTCATATCTAATAACATAGCTTGATTTTATAGGTTAGAAAATGTGAGCTGGCCATGGGGACAAAGGAAAATAAAGTGGGTGGCGGAACAATTATACTTGAATGTGGTCCCAACTATCTAGTAGTTGTTGATGTTCCTTATGATGCAAGTGCACCACTATCCATTCTTATTCCTGGACAAACTACTACTGTTGGGGCTGCAATTGGTTACCAAGTTTTGTGGCCAGCTCATTTGGTCACCATCCATACTCCCGTCTTGGTAAGTAAATTTAATTACAAAGCTTTATTATAATCCCATATATATATATATATTCAATTAACTACTTAATTTGATTTGTACCATGTTTCTTAATTATATAGGCATCTAAGAAAGGAAATAAATAAACAGTAAATGAAGTTGAAGTGAAATCCAAAACTGAAAAACCACAAGATATCAAGAATTTTGAGGCGTTGGTTGGCCCCTGATGCGACTCATGGTAGCTTAGCTTTAAAGGCGTATCAACAAAATTTATACCTTGAATACTATTACTAAAGTAGCCAAGCTACTATAGCATAGTGGTTATAGGATCGTTCACTGGGAAGGGTTTTCGCAAACACTAGTGATATTCAAATTAGGAAAATAGGTGATTTTCTTATGGATGTTAGCTTTCAAAGAAGATGTAAATATTTCAGAAAGATTTAAACTAATCTAAGCTAACATTAAAGACAAATGAAAGGGTGTAAAAACAAATTTCTCAAAGATAGGATAGCTATGCTCTGACTCTTATGCAAATTGGAAATCTCAGGATAGGCTCCTCGCGTTGGGGTTGCAACTATGGTGATGCTTGCTTCCCGAACCGGTATGGATTTAGCAAATCAAGTTTTAATCCTTTAAAATGACAAAACAGATGGTAGTGAATTTCATCAATGGTTATTCACCTTAGACTTCCTTTGAATGGCTCGTAAGAGATAACTAATGGTCTAAAGCCAAAAGCTTACCAAATATTGGCAACTCAAAGTCATTCCAAGTGATAAACTCACCTTTCAATGGCCATTTGAAATTGGTTCTAATGGATTAATACAAAACTTGGAATTGAAAACTTCACCTTCCAATAGCTTGTAGGAGATAACTAATGGATAGAAATCCAAAAGCTTATCAAGTATTGGCCATTGGAAGTTGTCCAAAGGAAATAAAAACCGAACTTTGCATTAATGAACCATTAATTGAAAAACGTCTACCTTACCTTCCGGGTGTGAGAAATTTCCATGGGATTGCATCCAAGCCATCACATAACATCCATACTTTGAGAAACTAAAAGCTTTAGCCAATCATCATCTGAGGAAAAGCCCTTAGAGGCTGTTTGGATACTAAGAAAATAGAATAGTAAAGAGAAAAGAGAAAACGAGAGAGTGTAATACGTAACCTATATTCTATATCATATATTCTCTATATTTTTCCAAGAGGTGATTTCCACCCCTTATATAGTCTTTACAATTGCAAAAGCTTATGATTGGTTAGTTACAAGGATAAGAAAGGAAATTACATCACAAAATACAAAGGAAAATATCTAAAGTGGAGTCGGCAGAACAGAGCAAAATTCGCAACACGCATGGGTTATGCGAACTGAATGCGAAATTCGCATTACACCATGTGGAATGCGAAATTTTCGCATAACCTGGAGCAGTTGGCTTCCGAAGGCCATATCTTCCTCATTTCAGCTCCAAATCGTGCACGGTTTGAAGCGTTGGATTCTTGACTTCAAGAGCTTTAAAATGGTATATAGCATGTAAAAATTGGACTTCGTGAAGTGCTCCAAAAGTGCCAAAGAAGACTGCAGCTGCTGTCCTCATTGCTTCTTTTCACTTTGCTTGCTTTTCCTCTTTGCTTCTCTTTGCTTGTGCTCGTGTTTCCACTTGAAATTCAAGCTTGTAAACATCCAAAATCCTTGCTTTCACTTGTCCAAGTAACTCCTCCATCATTTGGCATGCTTGAATCGATTCATAAGCTGATAAAAACATGTAAACTTGCCACAAAAATGGTTAAAACCAATTACTAAGGACCTTAATGAATTAATTGGGTTAAATGAATATGATTACTACTCAAAGGTGCTTAAACCCATTATAATTAGGTCTACAAAATAGCACTTTTTGGTAGTAATCATCCCTATGCTTGCAACCTCAAGAGCACAACCTATAGGCTTCCCAAATGATGTTTTTGGTGAGAGTTTCAAGACCTTCCTATTGAAAGAAGATATGGACATGATTATATCATCAAAAGAAGTATCATCCAATTATATCTTATACTACATCTGGTGAGGGATTTTATAATTGTTGAATGACTCTTCACACTCTTTTGAGGTAAAAAATTATTTACTAATGACCTATATTGATTGTTGATAACTTGTTATGTGAGGTTTAACTAGGCACTTGCATAGAAAGTTGATTGATGCAAAGCAAGTTGAATGATATGTGTTTGTTAATCCATTATTGGTTTCGATAGCTAGAATGGGAGAAGGAAGCAAGGAAAACAGGTCAAGAGTTATTGCAGATCGACTAAGGAATACAAAGCATGCTGAATATATGTTTATTCCATACAATCCAGAGTAAACTTTTATCCCAAATGTCAATATGGTGTATGTAAGTTAGTTTGTGACGTATTAATTTATGGATAATATGTTAACACATCTGTATTTTTTTTCCTTTTTATTTAGTTTCCACTGGGTCTTAGTGGCACTAGAGATGAAGAGAATGATCGCATATTACCTTGATCCAATGGCTTGTCAACCATGTGATGATCTTAAGGAGATAGTTAACATGAAAGTGTGTATCTTCTCATATTTTAATATAAGGATTGAAGAACATTAATTTTTTTTATAGGGCAATTAGAATCAATCCACCAGAAAAATAGAAAACATCAAAGAGGGAGCCAACTTTGGTCAAAGTGGTTGTAAGTACTTATTTATTTAGATTAAAATATATTGTTTGACCACTTACTTTATTACACAAAATTAGGAAATGGATGGTTATTAATATGATCATTGGCTAGATATTAAAGAAGTAAGAATATCATTCTATTGTTTGATGTAATTGTTGATACTTTTATCATAGTACCCAAGACAACCGGGTAGTGTGGAATATGGGTATTACGTGATGAGATACATGAAGGAAATCATTGCTAGTCCAACCCAACTAACAACAAAGGTTTGTACTCTATTCAATTCATTTGGTTGGTCATTTTACTATGGCATTTGAGTGGTCAATTAAACTTAGTAAATGGTTTATGTTACTCCAATTTAGTTTGATGGAAGAAAATCATTCAGTGAAATGGAGATTAATGAAGTTCGCTCAAATTGGATTATGTTAATGACTCAATTAATCATTACTCATGCTTGAAGGTACCCCTTGTGACCTATAGTCTAATATAACTTCCTATTAATTTAAAGATCTATTGAATATTTTGTGAATGTTATTTCTATAATGGATTTATTCTTAGTCATAATTTTTTAAATATCTTGGTACTTCTAGTTGGCAGTGTTTTCAATGTAGATCATCGAATGGTTGCTCTATTTCGATTGATGTGTAATTGGAAAATTGAGGAATGAAGCTTAGTAGACATGGTGGGTGTCACAACCTTTCATCCTTTCCTCTACACATTCTTGTTAGTTGGATTTATTGAAATCTCATTATTGCATTGGTGCAAAAATTCTTGCATTTTGAAGCTCATTTTTGTGAAGTCTTTAGCCTTATTACAAGTGTGTGTATGTATTAGGAATATGTCTATCCTCTACAAAAGCTTTTTAGGTATTTGAGATCACTTGCTTCATAAATTTCTTCAATCTAAACTTGTAAAGGCCTCCTACTAAACTAATGGGCTTAAAGTCTATAATATCATATACTTCTATTTTCTTTTACATAAAAATAAATAAATAAATAGGAAGTTAGATTAAGACTTCTTACAAATTAGCCTATGGGAAAAATAACACTTTTTTCTCCCTAAATGGGGCCTCTAGAGCTTCCTTGTTTGAGTAGGATATCAACTTGAATACTAGCCCCTTAACTTGAATACAATTGTAGGAAAGGAACTAGTCATTTTGACATAATAATGTAACCAAGGTCATCTTACTTTTAACCTATTAATGACTTTTATAAAAAGAACCACTTTGTCCATATGATCTTTTTTTGTTGTCTTTGGTGTTATTTTATTCTTTTAATCAATTAAGTGTTGGCCATGTATAATTCTTCATTGATTCATTACATGTCAAATTGAAAAATTAATTTAATAATAATGTTATAGCTGAAGTTAATTTCTCTTCAGTAGCATTCCTACTTTATTTATCTCAATTATTGTATTGCCCTTGGCTACTAATCTTCTCTGAAATTAATAAGTAGTCTGAATATAATATGTTAAACAAACTTTTAAGAATCTAATTTGTTGCTAAATTGTTTATTATATATTCTTTAGGTTGTACAAAAAGGCATAGGTCATTCTTTTCAGTACATCACTACTGCTCTTGCTTATTCAAACTTGAAAATGATTAGTGACATGAAGGACACCTTGAAGCAGTTCAAAATTTTGCCCAAAGAGTTTTGAGGTAACATGTTTGGGTTATTATTAGTTTTACAACATGAATTATAACATGAGCTATACAAAATTAATTATTGCATTCAGCCCAAGTTTGATATACTAACAACATATTTGATAACCGTGGTTGCAAGGCATCATTCACTCTTGGTTAGAACATGAATTATAACAAGAGTCAAACAAAATTAATTATTGCATTTAGCCCAAGTTAAATAAAATTAAATATTGCATTTGGGAAAGCACCGGTAATAGTTTATTGTTGGTTTTCTTAAAATCAGAATAAGAGTTTCAAAAGTATTTCAAAATTTGGCATAACAATATTATTGGCGTTTGTTAACTTCTTCCCATATTTTGAAATGTATTGCAATGAAAGAAATATATATTGGAAATTTAAAAAATTGACATAGACACATTTCATTTACAAAGTTGTTTTTTATTAACTATTTGACAATACTAATATGTAACCATTTCAATTATTTTTTCAGATTTAGCATCTAGAAAGTGAGTTGCAACCATCTTTATGCACCTTGAAGAAAAATGATGTAGAACTAGATGCAACAAAGGACCATGAACAACTCAATGTTGAAGAAGTTGTAAAATTTCTAGTTTATTAGACAACTTTAACTGAATTTAAAGCTAAACAAATTCATTATTACTTATGTATGATGTTAATAGGTAAATTTTACTAGTGAAACGAAACACCAGAATATTTCTACTTTTTGTCTATGCAGTTTCTTAAATTAATTTTTTATTATTGAATTAATTGTTTGTGGAAACTTATAAAATAGGGCATAATTAGGACATTTCAATTTCAGGCATATTACAATTTCAAATGAGAGAATATAATGCTTTTTAAAAGCATCATGGTAATTAGATAAAGACACAAGATGACCTTTTTCATAAGTGTTAAGTTTAAGGATATCAATAAAATGATGCTTTTCATAAGCATCAATGTTGAGGATCCAAGAAAATGACCTTTTTTTAGCGTCAACGTTGAACATGCCATATAATGACACTTATTACGAGTGTCAACGTTGTTCCTACCTGTACAATGACACTTATTATGAGTGTCAATATTGTTTCTACCTGTACAATGACACTTATTATGAGTGTCAATATTATTTCTACCTATACAATGACACTTTATCGAGTGTCAATATTGACATGAATGAAATTATAAACATATAATGACACTAAAAAAGCACCAAGGTTTAAAATTACGACACTCACTATGAGCGTCATTGTTGAGCTAAAAATAATATGGCGCTTCTAAAAAGCGTCAATAAATGGCAATTTATAAGATGACAATCTAAAATATGATGCTTTTGAAAAGCATCATCTTATATCTATCTTAACGTTTAAAAAACGTCATCTTTTGACATTTTCCTTATAGTGACTCATCATAGAAAACTCATCTCAATAGCCAAGACCAACCATCCCTCCAATTAGGAAGTGGTGCACTACAACCTCTAATGGGTTGACTAGACCCATGAATTGATTGTGAATAAGTCATCTATTTGCAAGGAACTCATGACTTAGATCTTTTGTACAACTTCTAATGCACCTAAGTCACGTACAATGCAAAAGATGTAGACAAAAATGCTTATAAAGTATAATACATGGAATAAGAATAGATAAAAGTGAAACTAGAACATTATTAAATAAATAATGAATTCCAAATTTATTACATTATGTCATGCTTTTAAGGGTACTATCCTAACATTGCCTACAAATAGCATCACTAGTTATTCTAGTTCCATCTGTTACTACCACCTTCATGGGGTTGGTAGTTTATATTAAGCATCTTGTTCTTATGGCCATTACAAGATCAAGGAAGTTATGGGTGCTTCCTAAATCAATTAGTATGGTGACGACCTTCTTTTTTATGTTGCCATGAATTCTCATGGTTTGATGAGATGTTGAACCAAATATTGCATTGATTAAAACCACAAGATCATCCTCTAGATATCATTTTTAGCTTCACATGCTGCTTTCCCTTCACTTTGATGACCATTTAATAGAAAATTTTGTCTCATTTTATATTTATAGCCAGACTCATACTTCTCATCACAATAATAACAAAACTTTTTTTTTTCATCCTTCTTGCACTTCTACGGCTAAAATCTTCTTAAGGGGTGGTAATTTGTTATTATGATTCATTATAATTCTTGTAATGTTCACTGTACTCACCCACTTTCGTTAGAGTCCTTGAATTCCTTGAGAATTACCTCCATTATTCATTTCTGTAACAAGACTAACTCAATGGTTTGGGCTAGTGTGATTGGTTGAAACATGGTGACTTGAATTTTAATTGCCTCTTTCAAGCTACTAATGAAACACTAGACAAAAATTTTCTTTGATAACCCACTAGTTTTGGTCATCAATACTTGTAGAAACTAAAGATTGAGGGATCCTAACGACCCTTTATTCGGGTTGTAACATAAAATTGATCTACAATTTCATTGAGAGGAAAAGAAATCATTATCAAAAACCATCTAAAATCATATTATCATAGTTTGAGAAGGAGAATTGATTCAAATTTTAGTTAATTATATAGTAGAAACAGATCATATTGGTAGATTTTGCAAGGAATGTCCATATCTTCATCTTCATGATTACTACCCAAAAAGTGCCATTTTGCGCCTTTAATTCATTATGTTTTAAGCACTTTTGTGTAGTAGTTCTCCATCTTTATCCCAATTGGCATGTTAAGGACCTAGCAATGACTTCTAATCATATTTGTGGCTAGTTTTAGTGTTTTGACAGCTTTTTGGATCATTAAGACAAGCCAAGTAAAGGAGAGAAGCAAAGAAGAAAAACTGAGGAAAACTGAGTGAAGAAAACAGAGGACAGCAGCTGCAGTCTTCCTTCGCACTTTTGGAGAACTTTCCGAAGTCTATTTTCTACATGCTATATACCATTTCAAAGCTCATGAAGTCAAGCATCCAACGCTTCAAACCGTGTATGATTTGGAGCTGAAATGAGGAAGATATGGCCTTCGGAAGACAACTGCACCAAGCATGTGCGAATTTCGCACAGCAGCCCAAGCTTGTGCGAAATTCGCACAACACCTTCCCCTTGTGCGAAATTCGCACCAGCCCATGCGTCTTTGGTGCGAAATCTCCTCTGTTCTGCCGACTCCACATGAGATCTTTTCTTCAGATATTTTTGTATAAATTTCCATTCTTCTCCTTGTAATCCACCAACCATAAGATTTCTTAGCTAGGAAGGTTGGAAAAACTTCTCTATATATATTCCCTTGCATCCATTGTAATAGATATATAAGTATGTAGAATCAATCAATATATAGAATATAAAGAGCCTTGCTCTGTTTTTCCTTCTCTACTATTTTCTTTTTCTTAGAAGCCAAACAACCTCTGAGGATGTTTTCCCAGAGGATGAGAGGCTAAACCTTTGGTTTCTTGGAGTGAAGGAAGCTAGGTGAAAAGTCCAGATGCAAAAGTGGAAAACTCTCGTGCATTAAATGCAGGTAGTTGGAGTTCATAAATGGCTTTTAAATCCAAAGTTTTGCTTTAAATCCATTAGAATCGCTTTGAATAGCCAATACATGGTAAGCTTCAGGTCTCTGTGGATACTTATTGCTAGATCCATATCAGACCATTAGTTATCATGTACGAGCTATTGGAAAGTGGCTCAAGGAGAAGACCCATAGTGTATAAAGCCATTAATGGAACCTGACTACCATTTCTATTGACATTTTATGGATTAAATCTTCATTGTTAAACCTATACCGGTTCGGGAAACAACCATCCTTTATGTTGTTGTCCCCAATACGAGAAGAAGAATCCGGAATTTCCACTTTGCATTCTGAATTTGATCCTAGCAACCCTTAGCTCCGGGAGACTTTCTTTCTTCCATTTTTACCTAGCTTTATGTTAGTTTAGTTTCAAACACCACTTTTAAAACAAATTTTAGTTTCTTTTAAACTTTAAGTTTTTGACAAAGGAAATCATCAGATTCAATTTCTAATCTTGAGTCTATCACTGGTAGAGTGAAAACCCATCCCAGAGTTTGACCCTAGAGCTGCTATACTATAGTAGTTTTGCTACGCTAGTATGAGGTCATAGGATTTATAAATGTTTTTTATTAAAAGACCCGACTGGGCACGAATCACTTCATCACCATCCATTGATGAAACCCTAGCCCTAACCTTAACCTTAAATCTAACCTCAATTCACAACTTCTCCAACTCTTCCCTTAAGACCCACCATTGCCAATCCATCATCTTTGGCTCTAAAACCCTAACATGATCCTGCTTCTATCACTCCCATCAATCTCCATGTACAACATCATCTATGCCATTACCTTTCTATACAGTATTCCCAAAAAAATTAGTTTTCCTTTTTGTAGAAAAGAGAGTTGGACTTTGGGTGAAATCATAGTAATTCCATTCTTAATGGGTTAATCAATGAACGATAATAAAATGACATTTTAGTAGATATTTAAAGAAAATAAGGTTGAAAAATAGTTAGAATAAAATTGTATCCCTGCTTTTATTATATAGTATAGACATATCATTGGTTAAAGACTAAGAAACATGTGATAATAAATAAAATCCTATTAAGAACTTTTTTAATAGTATTTTTAAGAAGAGCGTCTAGCATTTTTAATACTTCAAAGAAGTCTTTGGGTGAAAAATAGATGTTTGACAAGATTTTCAAAAACACTTTTTAAAAACCTTTAAAAGAAAAACATCACTTGCTTGAGAGGTGATTATTTAAAAAATACTTTTAAAATTTTCAAACATACCTAAAATAACCCTAAGTGTTACCCAATAACCCACTCTTTCCCTTTCAACAAGCATTCTCTTTCTCCTTCACTCTCCATAGTCCAAGCAGTTTTCGTCTACCCTTTTCATGATTCCAATTCTCACCCCTTTCTCATTAACAATGACTTCTTACATCCATAGTTGGAGGTACTTTCCTTTCTACATTTCTATTTAGTTACCTAGAAAATGGAAGTAAAAAATTATGAGTCTTTTGATTACCTTGTTTTCCTTTTATTATATTTTCTTAGGAAGTTCTTCTCAATTTTTATTTTACTATTATAATGTTTTACCATGAATAAAATTATATTTTGTGAATTATTGAAATCCAATTTTTGTGCACTGAGATTTGTGATTCTCCTATCTAGACTCAGTTTTTATTTTTATTTTTTATGGGTTGTGTCAGAAAAGAGATGTGGAAATGGGAGGGCAATTAATGAAGGAATTTACAGCTACTAAGGGTGATATATCGGTTTGGTTTGTAATTAGCTAAAATCCATGTTGTTTGTGTTAATAGTTGAGAGTGATTTATGCCCATGTGGATCAAGAAAATGAGAGCAAGGCTTTTGATGAAATGCTAAATAGAGATGTTATTAGTTGGAATATAATATTTGGTGGGTATGTTGCAGTAGGAGAGATAAATACAACATTTGAGTTGTTTGAGAAGATGACAAACAAGAATGTTGTGTCTTGGTCCTTGATGGTCTTGGGTTATAGCAAGGCTAGAGATATGACTATGGAAAGAATGTTGTTTGAGAAATTATATATGTTCCGTAACCCTACTAAAATGAAGGTTTGAGAGGCCTAGAAATGATGGAATGTCATTAAAATTCATAGCTTACCAAACAAACAAGATTTTAATCATAAGGTCATTAGTAAAGGATTTGATAATTTGGAGATGAAAATGATGAGTTTTATTGTTTCTTTTAGAAAATTTATACAAGAATGCATTGTTAATTATACAAAGAAAGAAATAAGAAGTATCCTAAAATTAAGGAAAATAAATATTATTTCCTAAATTAAGATAATAAAATATTATTAATATTTGATTGTTCTTTATTTATTTAAAATAAATATTATATCCTAAATTAGGAGAATCAAATATTTTAATATTTGCTTACTCTTGATTTATGGAAATATTAATTGAAGCGGATTTTTATCATCCTAGGTGTTGCTATCCTATGTTATTTTTGTCTTATTTTATTCTTTCCCTTAATATGCCTGCTCAAGTTGGAGTGGGAATGAATATGCACACCCGACTTATCTCAAAACATGGTGAAGACATCCTTTGTCAAGGACTTGATAAAATCATAAAAGTTTTTTTTTTATTAAAAAAAAAATTGTAACACTAGGAAGTGTAAAGCTTCTTTCCCTCAAATTAAAATTTCTGCCTTTTAAAACATTATGACCGTAACTATGTAGTCTAAATAAAAACTTGTGCATACCCTAGGAAAATTTTCTTTCCATTATCCTAAATTACAAGTGAATCAGCTAACTTTGTCTTGGTCTGAAATTAGCTTTTGATTGCTACGAGATTATCATATATATATTTTTGAAGTCTCTTAAATATTCTTGAAGGGATCATTTTTTTTTTAACTATAACATGAAGCAATTACTCCTTAAGAGAAGTTTATACCTTATATATCTTGCTTGCCCCAAGGACCATAATGAAAATGTATTTTGTCATGCTTCTTATAACTCATGAAGTGACAAATATGTTATTATTGATTGATCACTAGTATTGTAGGATAAAACTTTTGTTTTCCTCATCATCTTTAATTCTTTAGCATGTCTTTCTCTACCTAAGAGATGTCGGAGAACACACGATGAACTAAGAGGATGATTTGATTTTGCCATAATAGAAAATTTGTGGTGTTTAACTTAATTGAAATCAAACTAGAAATAACACCAATGAAAGGGCAAAACATTGATGAAAGGTTCAAACACCGAAGCCACAAACTAAGAGGATGATTTGATTTCTCCGTAGTAGAAAATTTGTTGTGTTTAGCTTGATTGAAATCAAATTAGAAAGAATATTCATGGAAAGGTAGAACACTAAGGATTTTTTATTTTTTATTTTTGAATGACAAAAAAGACATGATTTGTGTGGATAGGTCAAGTCTTTTAGGGTATTCAACCATCTTTGGAGAAAACCCAAGTTTAAGCCTCATCCTCTAACTCTAATACCAAGAAGAATTTGATAATTTGACAATAGAAGTGATGAATTTTATTATTTCTTTTCATAAATTTATACAAGAATGCATTATGAATTATAGAAGAAATAAATAATAAATATCCTAAAATTAAGGAAAATAAATGTTATTTCTTAAATTAAGAGAATCAAATATTATTAATATTTGATTGCTCTTGATTTATTTAGAATAAATATTATATCCTAAATTAGGAGAATAAAATATTTTAATATTTGATTACTCTTTATTTATGAAAATATTAATTGAATTGGATTCTTATCATCCTATGTCCTACCATTCTACGTCTTGTCATTTTGTGCCTTGTCCTATCTTTGTGCTCTTTTATTTTTTCCCCTTAATAAGTAGGTGTGGATTAGTCTTAATAATGTAGCAATCTCAAGTATATATATATTCTCCTTAAAAATAGGGTCTTGGAGTTGTTTGCACCTAGGAATGGCAAAGTTTGATACGATTCCTAGCATGACACAAACCTAACATGCTTTTCATGGGTTTGGGTCAAGTATAAATGAGTTTAGGTAAAATTTGTGTCGACCTACATAGCTTGTTTAATAAATAAGTAATTTTTTGGTCAACCTGCATAACTTGAATTTAACCCGAATTAACCTATTTAATAATCCTGCTATTAACTTAATTATATTTTTAAAACATTTGACCCATATTTGACTCATTTTAATTTTTTTTTAAATAGATAGGTCAATTGAGTCAAAAACATCTTTTCTTGAGACATTAATCATATAGACATATAGAAGACCTAACTTAACCTGATTATTAAATAAAAGGACTTGAATATTAAATGGATTAAATAGGTTGTACAATGTGTTACTTGTTTAATAATTAGATAGTATTTAGGTTTATATTTTTGACATGATTATTAGTAGTGTCGGGGTTGGGTTGAGCTATGTGGTAGAATACCTAGACTTTGACACAACACAAACACGATCCACCAACATGAATTGCCACCCCCATTTGCACCTCAAATCATGGATATGCCCATCTTAGGCTTCTAATGCCTTTTAATAGATTTTTCTTCTTTTGGTTTTTTCTTTCTTTTACTTTTCCTTTTTTCTTCCTTACACCTTTGTTTTCCCACTTTAAAAGTTTAGGAATTAAACCTTGAGTCCCGATAAATTGTAATTGTAAAAAACGTTAATATTTTCTCTTTGATTTAATATGTGAAGAAATATGTAAGCTTTAGGAAATTCAAAGTACACTCATATTAGATTTGAAGTTAAACTATACCCATCTATTCAATTAAAGTACAAAATAAGAAGTGGGTTTTGCAAATTTTAACTATGTTGGATGAGTAAAATGCTATCTGCAATTGTTACTTGGTCCTCATTTCAAGTGTCCACCAACACCCTAATTTTGTCAATCCAACACTTAATACTATTAAGAAATCCAACTCATTTCCTCCCTCTGCTTTAATTCATGGAGTTGGAAAATGTAGTGAAATATTAACCATTATCTTAAATTAAATGATTGACAATTTTAACCATTCATGTTATCTCATACTCTAATTACTTATTTTCCTCCTAAATTCTCTTCCATTTAGTTTAAAAAATTATACTAATTAGGCATAATTTAATATTGAGATATCTCATTTGCCTCTCTGTTACTAACAATATTAAAGTTCATATAAAGCCTCTTATCCTTAAATCTTTCCACTTTTCTACCATAGTTTCTTACATAATTTAAAACATGTTTCATTTCTTTCTATATTGACAACATTAAAGTTATAAAAAAAAACCATAAAAGAATTCATTAGATGATATTTAAGTTCATCGAGTTAATTCAGTACTTCATAATGAGGCCATGAGTGGATTCTTTCATGAGGAAATTATTTAATCCATTTCATGAGGAATTCTTTTTCAACTTTTAGCAACCTAATGAAAAGAAATTAATAAAATTGCGATATAGTATATTAATTTATTCCATGAATGTGAGTCTTTCCAATAACTATTCCGAGATTCACTTTCCTCTAGTTGACCCATTTCTTTAAGGTTCACTTTTTTATGGGTCTCATTAGATGTCTAAACTATAAAATATAAAAGTACATTAAGAACATTTGCTTTTAATACTTCTTTGTTCTTTACTTCGTTATTAGATGTCTAGTAGTATTGTTCAACCACTACAACAAACAAGTTGCAAAGAAAATAATAAATAAAGAAAAGTATATTGAATGATATTGTTGTTCATGCATCAGTTTGTGTTGCTAAGATTTTGGCTAAAAATAGACCAAATGGTTACTTTAGTAAATTGGATGGAAAAATATGATAAAGGTATTCAACAATCTAACTAGAAGAACCTACGTATATAAGCAACCTAAGAATATATTAAGTTTTCTTAAAAAAAAAGATTGACAACTTTGGAATTCCTTGATTCAGAAAGAGATTGGCCTTAGGTGGAACCTATGAGGCAAACCACTAATGCTAAAAATGAATGGTGGGATAATAAATTGAACATACTTTTTTATTTATTTACTAAGTTTATTTGGTTAATTTATATTGTGGTTGTGAAATATAATAAATTGAATTCTTTTGTAGGAGAACCCTAAGGCAATAAATTTCATGACAAGATAAGAGAAGAAGAAAGAAGGTAAGAGATGGAACCAAATCTTGTGTTTTTACTATGCAGTTAGAGCCCATTTTTAAAGTTACATCTAGAGTAGATAAGTTTGGTTATAGCATTGTTAAAGTAATAAAAGTTATATGTGGCATGATTGAAGTGAAGAATGACCTTAAGTTGTATTCATAGTTATTCAAGTTGTCAAGGAAAATAATGAGATGTTTCTTGCATTAGAAAACTCAATTGATCAAATTGCATGACATAAGCATAAACATGTTTGACTATTTGAGTTATTTCTTATTCTAATGTTGAAACATATTTTGATACCTAATATTGTTTTAAATTAGATTTCTATGTTGGTATTGAGTGAACTTTTTGAGTGAGGAAGACATATATGCCTATCACATGGTATATTTAATTGTTTCTTTCTCTAAAAGTTGTAACCATTAGCTGAGCTTTATAATGTATTTGATTTCGCAACACAACACTTTTGAATTTAAAATTTTGTTTAGTCAAACCATTAAGAATAGAAATGGATTGAAAATAGGGGTGTTATGGGAGGAGTCCTATCCTACAGTGACCCACATGAGCTAGATTATTATTATTATTGGAAAAATAGATTATTATTATTATTATTATTATTATTGGAAAAATAGAATTATATTATTACATGTATTTATCCTCTTATTATTTTTCAGTGCTATTATTTTGCATACTACTACTACTCTTGAATTGGCATGTTCAATAAAATTTTTAAATAAAAAAATCCTTTTATTTTAGTAAATATGCATAAGTTTATGCTATATTAACATAAAATATACATTATTGATTTTTTTAATGTAGTTCTTATTTTTATTTTTTGTATATATGTTTTCTAATTATAATAATAGTTGCAATCATAATATTAAAGATGAAAGCAATGGTGAAATGATTTTTATTAATTGGTGTTGGTTGGATGTGTTGTACCTGTAACACTTACTAACTACAAAAAAAATAAAAATAAAAAAATAGAAAAATAAAAACCTTGTAGAACTTTTTCAAAATCAGAGTTTTGAGCAATTTAGGATGGAAAAACATGTATGCATTAATTATTAGAAACACTTATTAAAAGGCATGGTCTAAGAGAAGGTTTAAATATGCCCTTAATAGAGGCTTTAGCAATGTTTCTCACTATAATAGGTCATAGACTTGGCAACATGAAGACCTAAGAAAGATTTTAGCACTCCAATGAATTTATTTCTAGATGGTTTGAGATTATATTAGATGTTGTTTATCTTATAGCTATGGAGATTATAAAAACCAAGTGATTCATAGTTTAGGGAGATCCTTGATAAAATAAGAAATGTTGGCCGTTATTGACCATATTTTAAGAACTGTATAGGGATAATTGATGGAACTCATATGCCCATCATGGTTTTTAGAGATAGGAAAATATCATATATTGGTACAAAAAACATAACTACCTAAAATATTATGGTCATATATTATTTCAATATGTATTTCACATTTGCATTGGCTAGATGGGGAGGTATTGCTTATGATGCATGTGTCTTTTTAGAGGCATTAAAAAAATTCTAGAATTGGGTTTTCCTCATCCATCTAGAGATTTGTGACTAAAAATATGAAAGTTATTTTTGTGATTAAATTTTCATAATCTCATATAATTTTTTGTTTTGTTTTGTAAGTAAATATTATTTACTCAATGTTGGTTATCCTTAAATGAGTGGATATATAATTAGGCCCTTAGAGGGCGAGTGTTACCATCTTCTAGATTTCAATGGAGTAGTTTACCAAGAGGTAAGAGCAAAATATTTAACCATGGACATATTTGATGAGAACAATTGAACATTTGCCTTTTTGAAGAATAGATGTGGAACAACATAAGAAATGCATAGTTTTTCCTCTTAAAAAATAAGTCAACATTGATATTACTTTGATGGTTTTTAAAACATAATAATGATTAATATTAGAATATATATGAAATTTAAACCTTATGATGATGATCAAGGGTTACATCTGCTTAATAAAAAAGAGAGTAGAGTGGATTCACAAGTTGAAAAAGACAGTTCTATTATGCAAGGGAGATGTAAGAAGAACATGATCGAATTGCTAGTCTTCTTATATCTTGTTGATGTTTTATTATAACACTAATATATATATATAATTTTCTCCTTTTTTTATTTTTCAAAATATTGTTGTAGTAATAAAAAATTATTATTTTTAAGTGAATAAATAATCAAATAATTTATTTTATTTTGAAAATTATTATATTATGATTGATGTTTGTTTATTAATCCAAATCATGTTGTAAATATTTTCTAAAATTTTCTTGTAATCACAAGAACTATTATTTTATGATAGCATATAATTTTGTTAAGTTGCGCCAAAACCATTAATTAAGGCAACCCATAGGCTATATTACAAATCTAGGTGTCCTCCTACGAATACTCTACTAAAACACCACTCCAAACAAAAAGTCAGTTCAAGTGAATATGGCTTAAATAGCAAAACAATAGAATACGAACAAATAAATGTCATTTATTCAGAAACTATTATAATATGATTCTTATTTTATTTTATTTTTCAAAAAAGGTGTAATGCAATTAAGTTGCTTAACTCAATAAAGACTGTTTTAACAATTTTGACTATTTGAATTTCAAGACAAGGGTTTTATTTAGTTGTAAGATATATAAGAGATTGTAGAGAAAAACTACAAGGAGCTACAGGATAAAACCAATCTATCCCAAAATTAAATAAACTTTTTGAAGATATAAGAACGAAAGACAAGAAAGCTTTTAACCTCATTTATTAAGAAATAGATGTAGACACCTTTGAAATGATTTTAAGTGCAACCAGTTCAAAGGAAACATGAAAAATATTACAAATAAATATAAAAGTTTGATAATTTTTTTAAAAAAGTTCAATTTAATACTTTTAAAAGTGAATTTTAAAGTTTAAATATAAGAGAATCTTTAATTATTTTTGAAAAATATTGACATATGTAAATTAAGTAAAAATAAATGGTGAAAGTTTAGTGATATTTGTATAACCAAAAAAAAAAAAAAAAACATCTTTTATTTTTTTGTTATTGAAAAGCCTAAATATTTGGATTCTATAGTCACTAACCAATTTAGGGGATCATTAAAAGCCTAGGAAGACATATTAAAAACAAAACTGAAGTAAAAATTAGAACAATTCTTCAAACAAAGATTATATTAAAATAAAGGAGAGAGCTTTTATCTTGAGACACAAAACTATATAGAGAGAAAGGGATGAATCGGTTGTCTAAGTGAAATATCCTCAAAAATTAAGAGTCCATTTAGTAGTACTTTTAGAAAATGATTGTAGTATTTAAAAAAAAAAAAACACTTTTAGAGAAAAACTATATGATTGGAAAAAATTAGAAAAAATTCTTTAAAAAATTAAAAATCATTTGTAACACTTTTTGGAGAAGTGCTCGAGAGGTAATTCTTTAATATATAAAATGCTTCTAAAAAAAACCAATTCAATTAAAAGCACTTTAAATCGAAACATTCCTAAACACCTACCTATATCAATTATAATTAAGTTTTCATCAATTCCTTGAATAAGAATAATCAATCAAACATATGACACAAAATGTAACATGAAAAAACCGCTTAAAACCTTTTGGGTGTAAAAATCGATGAATAGTCTATCAACCACAAACAATCTCCTAAATCTAAAAACAAGATACACGTAACTTACATTCTTCTTCCACGCCCCCATGCAACACTCCTTGTGCTCCTTTTAACTCAAAGACTTTATTGAGGCTTTAGTTATTCAAATCCTTAACCTTGACAAAATAAATAAACACTCTAAAATTTCACCTAGCATGCATGTGGCAGCCATTCCTTGTGCCTTTTGCACATATACCTTGTAATATAGTTAACTCAAAAGCAACTTGAAGTTGAATGACATCAGTATGACCCTTGGAAGTATGATGTATCGGACTCAATATATAAATAAAAGAAAATTGTCAACGTAGTTTAATATATCAACAAGAGGGAAAAAACACATTTGGCATGAAGGAAGCCAAAATAATCATGGTCATGGTCATCATGGTTGTGGCTAAGGAAATAGTTCATCAAACAATGAAGGAACATCCAAAATTCAAGAAAAAAAAAATGAAAAGTGTTGGTATATTAACAATGTAGAATGGGAAACTATGTTAAAAAATAAATCAAGAAAAAACCCACTTTATTATTTGCATAAAAAGAAAAATTTTAGGAAAAAAGTATTTGGTATCTTGACACAAAAACAAACAACTATATGTATTGATAAAAAAATATCTTCTTAAAACTTTATAACTAGAAAGTGGTGATGTTACTTTTAGTGATGCATTCAAAATTTTAGTAGAAAACATAAAATCTTAACTTGCTTGCAAAATAGAAGACATTAATTCATTTGAAATTTCTAATTTAGTTACTAAGTTCATGTTCAATAGTCAATCAATTTGCATGTATTTAGTGTTTTTGAAAATACTAAACACAATCCAAATAAAAAATAATGTGTTTGGTATGGTCAAGCATGTTTCAAAAAAAAAATTTATCAATTGTATTTAGTGTTTTCAACAACACTTTTCTAAGAGTTGACCAAATTGATAAGAGCCTCTTAATAATTTATCAATATGCTAATTTAATTACTAAGGTCATGTTTAGTAGTCAATCCAAAATGCATTCAATGTTTTCAAGAACATCAAGTACAATCCACATAACAAAAAATGTGTTTCGCATGGTCATGTAAAATCATGTTCTGAAAGTGATTTTTGGATTATATTTATTTTTTATTTACAAATTCTAAAAATGTCAAAATCCTATCTTTGCTATTTTCTACCTTAACTCTCTACTCTACCAACCCTCAATCATGCCTTCTTCACTTTGTGATCATCCGAGTGATGACATCTTCAATGGCCATTACCACGACAATGAGAGATTTAGAGACAAAATTGCTAGCTATTTTGTAGATCTAGTTGTCCACTCTTTTCTACCTATATCTTGGAACTCCACATTATTTCTCCATTTACTTTGATTTTGGAGCTCATTCGCAAGCAGACAAGTAAGTTGAGAGGACAAGTAGCAAAGCAACAAAAGTTACACTAAATTTTTTATTGTTGTTGTCTGGATGATAAGAAAAATGGAAAGAGAAGGAAAAAGAAATGCTTATTTAACCTTTGAAAGTGATAATTCTACTTAATAACCAACTGCTTAGTAGAGTTATGGCAAATATGGTGTGGGTTCTATATTAGGTATTGGCTTTAAGCTCAATTAAGAGTTTAACATATTTTAAGGATCCTTGTCCTATAAGGATTATGACTTCATAATTTGTTATATGTTGGGAGTCCTTGTCCCACAGGAATTATGAATTAGTTTTGTTAAGGCTTAGGGGCTTATTCAAGTTCTATAAATGAGTCTAAGTCCTTTCATCATAGTAGTGTGAGAATGACTTTAGGAAAGTTGTTAGAGTAGCTTCAATCAATCTTTAAGGTTTTAGTCAATCTTTGTAATTGCAGCCACTTTGTGAGACAAGCTTTCCCAACTTGATTTTGTAATTTTGATTTGAGGATTAGTGGATTGATCATCATTATCTGATGATATAGGTAAGATATCCTTACTAAACCTCATAAATATTATGTACCCTCTTTTATTTTTATTTTTCTTGCTATTTCTCTTTATATTATGGACTAGTTTAGTTTTTATTTTATTTGGTACTTTTGGAAGTCTTGTGGGATTAGGTTAAAGCACAACAAAATGGTATAAGAGCATTAGTTCTATCCAAGGTTGGTTTCAAGGTTAGTTCAAGGTTATTTGTTATTGCACTAGTTAAAAGAAAAGGCAAAAACTTCGTTAGTTAAAACTATGGTTACTAATGCAAAATTTGTAATAGAGAAATTTGATAGAACTAGTACTTTTGGAATGTGGCAGTAAGAGGCATTGGTTAGATATGTCAATAGAATTTGGATATTGTTTTGGAAGAAAAACCTGAAAACATGAATGATAAAGAATGGGTAAGGGATCAATTGTCAATTTTATAATTCCATCCACTGATATCTTGTTAAAGCTTAAAATTATTCCATTATGAAAGAGATATCTAACAAAACATTTATGGAAGACATTGGAGGACAAGTACATGAAAAAAAGGTCTAGAAAATCAACTATATTTGAATAACAAACTTTTTTGCCTCTACTATAAACCAATATGTCTATGAATGATCATATGCATGCATCTAATAGAATCAGAGCAAATTTGTTGAATTTAGATGAGATCATTGAAGATGAGAATAAGGCCTTATTGGAATTTGCTTCTTGATGTATATGAAAATCTTACCATCACCTTACTTTATGGTAAGGATAAGATTACTTTTGATGTTGTGCGTTCCACTTCGCTAAGCTCTAAATAAAGGAAGAAGGACCAAAGTGATCATAGGGATATATCATTGGAACCTTCAACAATTAATGACTAATCTCAAAGTTGAAAACCTAGAAAAGGAGACAATTCTTAATTTAAATGTATACTTGCAAAAGATGAATGTGTCCTTTTCATGACAAGGGTCATCGCACTACAAGAAATTTGACTTTTCTTGACTAATATACATGGTCGAAATAAACATTTACCAATCGATAATCCCGTCACATGGTAATCGAGGAATGGTGTGTTGACAAAAGTCTATCGATGGGAATTTTCCATTGCCAATAAAAAATATTTAGCGACAAACTATCCAATGGATTTGGACCGTCACTATTACCAATAGATTAAATTGGTTGAGAAATGTAAATAATAAAATATTTTAGGTTGTCATGAAGTTTTGATTTCATTACATTCACATGGACACTTCTCTCCTTGCTAGTTTTGGATATTAGCTTGGATGTTGTTTCTCGGGATTGAAACCCTTGACTTCAAGTTTGAAAGGAAGTAATTGTGCTACCAAGTCAACTTTGTTATGTCCAATATAAAGAATGTATATAAGATTCATAAATGTAAATATCCTATACTTATGCATTTATATTATAAATATTATCTATATATAAAGACATATTATATATAAATTATACATGCATGAATTAATATATATATATATATATTGCATAAATTATAAATTAATTAAAATAAAATTATTATAAATTAATTAATTTTAATTCTTGTGTATTTTGTATAATAATTAAATATAAAATAAATATAAATTTATAAATGAAATTATCAACATTTTAAAATAAAAATATTTATGCATGTACTATCATTTTTTTATGTTATTGAATACATTCAAATTAGATAAATCTCTATAAAATGTATTTTTAAATTTTAAATATTAGTATTCGATATCATAAATTATATCATACATATATATCTATATCTATATATATATATATATATATATATATATATCAATAATTTTTAATTTCTTTCTTTCTAAAATGGACTATAAAAAGTAGTTAACAAATATTAAAACTGTTATGATTAAAAAAAATGTAAATATTGTATGAACCTAAAAAATAATCATAAAATTGTTTTGTCACTAGCTAGATCGTATTTATCGTACAACTATGGTGAATAGATTTTATATTCATAAGAGAACAATTATTTTTGGAATAAATTATCTGTGGTATTATTATCCACCATAATAAAAACGTTTTATTGAGTAGTAATTTTCATAGAAAAATTATTTATGAAAGTTCATTTTTTTTCCAGGTAAATTGCTTTTGTGACAAAGTATATTAGTTGAACATTTGCAATGGTTTAAATCCATTGCAATAATATTTTTGCCAACGAGTATTTGTTGTTACAATTATCGTTGGTAAATTAGTTACATATAAGGAATAGACAATTCAATTTGCAACAGAATAGGTGTGTTAGAAATTTGCATCAACTTAAATCTGTCACAAAAGTTAATATAAATGGGTCAGCCATACTTAATTTTTGGTAATGTCAAAACAATGTTTGTCCTAAGCTACAGAAGAATAATTAAGAAGAGATAGTATTAGATGTTTGTGTGGCTAAGTTTAAAGACGATGGGTCAAACTTTGCTTTGGTTTGTTTATCCTTGTTTATAACTTAGATGAATGGATTTTGGATATTGGGTCCACCTTCACATGCATTCCTACAAGGAGTGGTTTTCTTGCTTTGAAAAACTACAAGATGGAGTTGTTTACATGGGGAATGATAATGCTTGTGAGATAACAATAATAGATACCATCTAGTTGAAGACTCATGATGAATCAACTAAAATTTTAAGTGATGTTTGGTATGTTCCTAGTATGAATAAGTGTCTCATCTCAATAAGAGTATTATAACCCATAGGGTTCAATATTGTTATTATAAAAGATGGGATTTTGAAAGTTATGCCAAGTAAACTTGTGGTAACGCAAGGAATAAGGAAGAATAATTTGTACCACTTTCAAAGGAGTACAATTATTGGATTAGCAACTACAACCACTATAGATGACGAAGAGATGCTTCAAATTAAGTACTTCCTTAATACTTGCTCGACCGTGATTAGAACACCAATAAGACAGATTTGCATGCATGCTTGATTTTTTTAGGGGATGGCATATGTACTTTCACTAGTAGAAGATAATGTATCTTCCTTCTTTCTAATTGTAAAGTATGATATACCTTCTTCTAAATATCTGAACTCGGTCAATATCTTACGAATTTGAACACCTTTCGGTATATGACATCTAAAGATGCATTTTGAAAAGATGATGGTTAATCCCTTGTTAATGAATATTTTGAATTTTGGAAGCATTTAGAGGATATGATGATCACACTAGGGCTTTCCATGGATCCTTTTGAATTTTGGATCATTGGCCGAAATGTGAATGAATACTACTAAAAAAGTGCTCTTTTATAGCTTGAAATTAACTGTTTTAAACACTTTTGAGTAGTAGTTAATACCTTTTAACTCAATTGGCCCATTAAGGACCCTTGCAAGTGTTACTAATAAGCTTTTGGCAAGTTTTGGTGTTTTTCATAGCTTTTTTATCATTAAAACAAGCCAAAAATGAGGGAGAACTTTGTGTAGTCCATGGCAAAGCAAGTTGAAGCTCAATTACATGAAGAATCTAAGCTTTGGAGTTTCATAGCCCTTTCCCAAGCCAATCAAGTATGCAAGGAAGAGCATCAGAGAAGAAATCTAGCAACCAACAATTTTGCATGGCTATGCGAAATTTTCGCATAGCATGCCAAATCAAAAGGAGCTTCAACAACTGCAGGATAGAGTGCAGGAATGAGTGAAAGAAATTTTGCACCATGTGCGAAATTTTGCACACTATGTGAAACCAAGATGCAACCATGAAGGAATTTCAAACACCATGCCAAATTTCGCATGGTATGCGAAATCTTCCTGTGCACCGACTCCGTTAGATTTTTATCTTTAGATATTTTGTGTAATTTCCTAGTTTCTCCTTGTAACCAACCTAGATATTTTCTTTTATATCTTTTTATATGTCTTTTAGGTAGCAGATATATAAGGAGAGATATGTGTGATATTATCATGGATGTTTTATTAAACACTTGTAAAATTCTCGTGGGAAAAAATATACAGAGCTTTTGCTCTGCCTTTCCTTCTCATTTTGTTTTCACTTTTCTATCTAGCCAAACAACCTCTGAGGATGATTTCTCAAGGGATGAGTTGCTAGGTTTTACGTTTCTTGGAGTGATGGAAGCTAGGTGAAGGACCTAAGTGCAAAGGTGGGAGTTGTCATTGCTTTAAATGACAGTAGTTGTTAACCATCAATGGTTTTTATTTCACGGTTTTGCTTTAAATCCTTGAGAATCACCTTGAATGGCCAATACTTGGTAAGCTTTTCCGGATTCCATGGATGCTTATTGCTAGATCCATGGATGTCTATTAGTTATCATTTACGAGCCATTGGAAGGTGGTTCAAGGTGAAAGTCTTTAGTGTTTGAAGCCATTAATGGGAAGCAATCACCAATTCTCAAGAAACCTTTGGATCACATCTTAATTGCTAAATATAAAACCGGTTCGGGGAGATGACCATCCTTTATGTTATTATCCCCAACGCGAGGAGAAGATCCGGAATCTCCCCCTTTGCCTAAGGAACCTAAACCTAGTGACCTAAAACTCCAAGAAACCCTTTTCTTTGTAATTAATTTCAGTTACTATTTTTGGTTAACTTAAAATCAACCTTTTCTACCCACAATTACATTTTCTTTTAAAGCTAACTTTCAAAAGGAAAAGCACCATTTTAGTACCATAACTAATATCAATTGTACCATGAAAAGCCATCCCTATGGACAATCCTAGAGCCACTATACTATGCTAGCTATGCTACCCTAGTGTATGGTAAAATAGGTTTATAAATTTTGTTGATGACACCCGTCTTGGCCAGAATCAAATGGCACAAAAGCACTTTGGGACGAATAAAATGGCGTCATTGATTACTACTCAAAAAGTGCTATTTTATAGCTTGTAATTAACTCTTTTAAACACTTTTGAGTAGTAGTTATTACCTTTTAACCAAATTAACATATTAAGGACCTTTGCAATAATTTCTAATCAAAGTCTATAAGTTTTGGTGTTTTTGTTAGTAATTTGATCACCAAAGCAATCCCAGATTGAGGAGAGTTCTTTGGAATTCATGGCAAAGCAATGGAAAGCTCAAAAACATGAAGAACCAAAGTATTGAAGCTTTAAAGTCCTTTGCCATAAGAGAAATCTATATTAAGCATTCTTGATGACAATCATGTCAGCCACTTTTGGAGCACTTGCTGGAGTTCAATTTATGGATACTATATTTTGTTTCCGAAGCTCAAGAAGTCAACAATCCAATACTTCAAACGGTGCACGATTCGGAGTTGAAATGAAGGAGTTACCGCCATTGGAAGCCGATCACTCCAAGCTGAAGGAAAAATTCGCACGGCTGCGAAAATGTTGTCCTTTTGCTGCGAAATTTTGCAGCCATTTTGCACAGTTGCAACGGAATTTCTCCTGAAGCTTCCCAATATTTGCGACCGACATTTTGAGATTTTTTGCTTTAGATATTTGATGTCTAAATCCCCAAACTCTCCTTGTAACCCACCTATCACAGGATTCCTTAGTCTTTAAGTAAGAACAAAGGGGTGAATAACCTCTTATATATAGTTTTGTAATTTTCTTTACAGAATCATCACATACCAATATGTAATCGGTGGAAGGAAGAAATATATTTCATAGAGCACTTGCTCTGTTTTTCATATATATTTTTGTTTTCTCGTTATTTTTCTTTCTAGCTAATCAAACTCTAAGGATTTTTCCTCAGAGGATGAGAGGCTAGGCTCTTCGTCTCTTAGAGTGAAGAAATCCGGGTAAGTTTCCACATGCATAAATTGGAAGTTTTGTTGTTTTAGTTTTTAATGAAGAGAAAGTGTGACCCATTAATGGTTTTTATCTTTTTAGTTAACTTAAAATGCCTTCAATTCACCTGGGCCAACACTTGATAAGGCAAGTGGTCTCCGTCCATTGAGATACACTAGTTTATCTCTTGCGAGCCTTTGGGAGGTGGTTTGACGGTAGGATTTTCTAGAATAGCCAACACTTGGTAAGCTTTTGGACTCTAAGGAGACATCCATTAGTTATCTCTTACGAGCTTTTGACGGGTAATCCAAGGTTAAGGATCACCTTGAATGGCAAATGCTAGGTGAGAGACATGAGCCATTGCAAGATGCATCAGTGAGAGGGATTTAGTGTTTGAACCCATTAAGGGGAAGCATTTGTACCACACCAGTTAGAGAATTAACTATATGTTAATTCTCTAATACGAGGAAAAGAAACAAGTGACCAGAACTCTCCTTTTTGTATGAGGAACCTGAGCCTAGTGATCTAAACTCCAAGAAACACTTTTCTTTGTAAGTAAAATCAGTTACTATTTTTGGTTAGTTTAAAACTAAACCTTTTTCACTCAAACATCTTTATGTTTTCTTTTAAAGCTAACCTTGAAATGAAAAGGCACCAATTTAGCTTTGGATTAATATCAATTGCGAAGTGAAAACCCATCCTAGTGAACGACCCTAGAGCCACTATGCTATGCTGGCTAAGGCTATCCTAGTACATGGTGTAATAGGTTATAAATTTTGTTGATTACTCCCTTCTGAGGACCACAATCAAGGGACACCAGCTGGACACAAATCAAATGGTACCACTGTCAGGGACCATTGAGAGGACATGAATCAACTGAGACACCAATTAGGAACGAATCAGTCGTTGCCGATGATGGTGCCAAAGTACATTGACATGACCTTTGGAGAACACTTGTGATCATTTTCATCACAAGTTTGGTGATTTTTCTATCTTTATTTTAGCTTATCTTTTATTTAGTTTTTAGCTAACCTTAACTTTTTCCTAGAATTGTATTTCTTTTGTTTTCTTTGTTTTTTTTCAATGATCTCTAGTTGTGCATGCCCTATTGGATAAGAGATATTGAGGGAAGACTTGTGAAGATTGAAACTCCTCGAGAAACTGAGTTGGAAGTGTGCTTGAACATCATGGATGTTTGTGGACCCTCACCCGATCCACCAGACCGGCGCGACTCGCTATTAAAAGAAAAGAAAGAATGAAAAACTTGGGTTTTCCAGTTTTGAAAAACCCGCCCCCGGTGAGGAACGGTGTTATATGGAGTCGCCACTTACTTTTTATTTTTATTTTTAAAATAGGGAACATTAAGTAAGAAAAAAAACCCCTAATGACCCTAATATGGAAAAAACGGTCTACGAAAACTAGATTATGGGTCCGGGGATCAGGTTACCCATTGGGAAGGTACCTCATGCGAGGTAGCACCCCTCTAGGCCCGGAACTCGGTCTCTACTAATGAATTGGGTATGTGGGAGCATATGGGTCAAAAATGAAACCCTAGCCTAAATAGATGTCATGAATCACACAATCCTAATTGGTATTTGATTCGTGCCCACTTGGTGTATCAGCTGATTCATGTCCAGCTGGTGCTCCTTGATTGAGTTAGTGGCTCTAGGATCGTTCACTAGGATGGGTTTTCACTTCACAAAAGATATTAATTCAAAGTTGAATTGGTGCCTTTTCATTTCAAGGTTAGCTTTAAAAGAAAACATAAAGATGTTTGAATGAAAAAAAGTTTGGTTTTAAACTAACCAAAAATAGTAACTGATTTTACTTACAAAGAAAGATGTTTCTTGGAGTTTCAGATCACTAGGCTCAGATTCCTCATACAAAAAGGAGAGTTCCGGTCACTTGTTTCTTTTCCTCGCATTAGAGAATTAACATATAATTCCTTCTCCAACCGGTGTTGTACAGATACTTCCCATTAATGGGTTCAAACACTAAATCCCTTTCACTGATGCATCTTGCAATGGTTCGAGCCTCTCACTAAGCCTTAACCATTCAAGGTGATCTTTAACCTTGGATTACTCGTCAAAAGCTCGCAAGAGATAACTAATGGATGTCTCCTTGAAGTCCAAAAGCTTACCAAGTGTTGGCTATTCTAGAAAATCCTACCTTCAAACCACCTCCCAAAAGCTCACAAGAGATAAACTAGTGCATCTCCATGGACGGAGATCACTTGCCTTACCAAGTGTTGGCTCAGGTGAATTGAAGGCGTTTTAAGTTAACTAAAAAGATAAAAACCATTAATGGGTCACACTTTCTCTTCATTAAAAACTAAAACAACAAAACTTCCAATCTTGCATTTGGAAACTTACCCGACTTTCTTCACTCCAAGAAACGAAGAGCCTAGCCTCTCATCCTCTGAGGAAAAATCCTCAGAGTTTGGTTGGCTAGAAAGAAAAAGAACGAGAAAACAAAAATATATTTCTATAGATATATTTCTTCCTTTCAAAACTGTACAAAGGAAAAACAAAGTGTTGGCTAGGAAGAACAGAGCAAGTGCTCTGTAGATATATTTCTTCCTTTCAAAACTGTACAAAGGATGCGTCTTCCTCCTCTCTCTTTTAAAGAAAATTGCAAACTATATATAAGAGGTTATTCACCCTATGTTCTTGCTTAAAGACTAAGAAATCCTATAATTGGTGGGTTACAAGGAGAAAATGGGGATTTAGACATCAAAAAATCTGAAGAAAAATATCTCAAAGTGTCGGTCGCAAATATCAAGAAGCACTAAGGACCATTTCGCAAGTGAAAACGAGGTCTGCGAGATTTCGCAGACGCACAAAAAGGGCTACGAAATCACTTCGCAACAAAAGGCTGATTTCGCAGCGCTGCGAAGTTGGCTTTCAGCTTGCAGTGTTCGACTTCCAATGTGTCGCAAATGTCGGGAAACTTTAGGAGGAATTCCACAGCACTGTGCAAAATGGCTGCGAAATCATTTCGCAACAAAAGAGTGATTTCGCAGCCGTGCAAAAATCTTCCTTCAGCTTGGAGTGATCTGCTTGCAATGGCTGTAACTCCTTCATTTCAACTCCGAATCGTGTACTGTTTGAAGAATTGGATTGTTGACTTCCTGAGATTCGAAACGACATATAGCATGCATAAATTGGACTTCAGGAAGTGCTCCAAAAGTGGCTGAAATGACTATCATCAAGAATGCTTCATGGCAGATTTCTCTTTGTTTCCCCTCCTTGCATTCCGGATTTGCTTATGGCAAAGGACTTCAAAGCTTCAGTTCTTCATGTTTCTGAGCTTTCCATTGCTTTTCCATGGATTCCAAATAACTCTCCTCAGTCTCGGATTGCTTTGGTGATCAAAAAGCTATCAAAACACCAAAACTTAACACAATTTGATTAGAATTGATTGCAAGGGTCCTTAACATGTTAATTGGGTTAGAAGGTAATAACTACTACTCAAAAGTGTTTAAAAGAGTTAATTACAAGCTATCAAATAAAACTTTTTGAGTAGTAATCACTCCCCCCAACCGACATATTGCTAGTCCCTTAGCAATGAATGAGAGAAAAATAAAAATAAAAAGTACTATAATTTACAACATCATGCTGATCAAAAAACAATTTTCAAGTGGCATGATGATCTAACTCTCACATGGAAAATTAAAGAAATAAAACTCAAACTTCAATAAGAGTTATCAAATAGCTTGTCTAATCACAATTCTTAAAGAGAAGGCATTATGCAAATTTAAGCTTTAAAATCATTTCCACTTCCAAAGGACCAAACCTTACTCTTCCACAAAAATCTAAGTGTTATTTATTAGTTTCCGAATATAGTATGTTGAACAAATCTCTCCCCCCAACCTAGTTTTTTTTCAAAGCTTAACAAACTGATCAACCTCCAATAGGCTAAGAACGCACCTCTTTTTTCACAATTTTTTTTCATTGTAGGAGTACAAGGCTTACAAGTATTCTTTTCTAAATTGTCCATGTAACGGGGGTCCATCGATGACTCCCAACCAATCAAGGTGTAGGGCATCAAGCTTTAAGGATCTTTCAACCACTAACTCCTCGGATTTTATCCCGGACTTTTGAGAATGAATTTTAATACCCAAGCACCTACAGTATGTTAAACTCCACCTATTCACCCTTGTAACGAGCATTGAGGTCGGTGACTCCCAACCAATTAAGGCTTAGGGCACCAGGTTTTAAAGATTTTCACCATATACCCCTCAGACCTTGCTCGGGTTTCAAGGCAAGCAAACATTTTTCTTTCTTTCTTTCCTTTTTTCAAAGGATCATTAGCCTTTTATAAGGTGTCCCAACACTATTAAATGAGGTCAAAGGTGCCAAGTCTAAAATTTTCGTAAGTCAAGAGGGAAATAGTTTTTCATCTTATAATCGGAACCTATTGTGCACAGTGTGTGAATAGCTTAAAGTGGAAGAACTAAGGTTGACTTCAATAGAAGTTTCAACAATTCATCAACTTTAATAAGCATAATACAAAATCTAAGTCAAGTAAAAAGACAAAAATTCAATTTCTCCTATTTTAGTTTGAAAATTTTTCCTTAATAACCATGGAGAGTAGAATAAAAACTAAAAAAAATTTAAATTAAGCAAAAAGCAACTAAATTGTCAAAATAACTTAACATTATTAACAATACTTACTTCCTCAACTCTCCTCCCAACCAAGCTGAACATTGTCCTCAATGTGACAAAAGTGATTAAAAAATAGGGAGGAAGTGGTACCTCCTGAGTGACATGGAGTCTGAGTCATATAGGAGAAACCACATGTTTCAAAAAAACAACAGAGTTAGTGAATAGAAAAATGCTAAGTTTAAACAAAAATTGATGTCTATATATGATGTATCATTAGTAATACATCCAATCCTAGAATATAAAACATCAAAACATGGAATTATGTACACTAATATAATATGTAAAGACAAAAAATAAAAAGATGATCAAGTAATGGTAAGGTTCTGTGGAGCTGATGCATCTATGGTGGCCTCTTGAGTGGGTTGGATCAGGACTTTGACCTCTGTTCTGGTAGTCTCCTTAGGTGGCATAGTCTCCTCAACTGGAGCTCTCAGCTGGTAGCTATGGGATTTGATGGTTTTAGGAGGTCAGAAATGGAGTGAGAGACTTGGTGTGTGTGATCCTAGGGTGCGCGGGGCTCTCCTCTTCAGATGCATAGTCGTGGGGCTCTGTTGAAATTTTAGCAACTTCTCTTGGCTTTGCAAGGTGTTTTTGCAAACCTGGTTCCATCTCGCAAGTCAATTTCGCAATTTGAAGGCCATTTTGACGCTTGGAGGTGATTTCGCAGCCATTTCGAAGCTTGGAGATCATTTCGCAGTAAAGTGACATTTTCGCTCATGGTTTGCACAGTCATCTTCAAATGGCCATAACTTTTCCGTTTCATATCCAAATCGAGCACCGTTTGAAGCTATGGACTCCTGACTTCCCAATCTTTGAAACGAGATATGGTATGCATAATTTGAGCTCCAAGAAGTGATCAAATTGTGTCCAACAGTTTCCAAAATGGGGGTGCGGCTGTGACATGTCTGTTCATGGTGTGCGCGCTGAAGGATTTTAAGGTGTGGAGGTTTCGCAGCCATTTTGTAGTTGTGAAATGAATGTACGGGGCTTCCAAATGGCACTCGTGTGCCAAAAAGTGGTTTCGTAACCGCGAAATACCCTGCGAAATGGAGCTTTGGCTGCGAAATTGGGAGTTTTTATGCTTCGCAGCCATTTCATAGCTGCAAAACACCCTGCGAAATGGGGTTTTGGTTGCGAAATTGGGAGTTTTTATGCTTCGCAGCCGTTTCGCATCTGCGAAATGAGGGTCACTATGCTGCGAAATGGCACTCGTGTGGCAAAAAGTGGCTTCGTAGCTGCGAAATCCTCTACGAAATGGAGTTTTCCCTGCGAAAATGGGATCTTTCATGCTTTGGTGGTTCGCAGCCGTTTCGCAGCTGCGAAATGGCAGGTCACTGTGCTGCGAAATGGCACTCGTGTGCCAAAAGTGGTTTCGTAGCTGCGAAAATTTTTGCAGAGAGGGGCCTGAGGCTGCGAACTGGTTTTGCAGCAAAGTGTTGATTTCGCAGAGGCAGCGAAATCTCGCAGACCCCTATTTTTGCCCTGTTTTTGCTCTGTTTTTGCTCCGTTTGACTTCGAAAGACTTCCTTTCAGTTTCTTTGCATTTCCTCTTGATTTTGATCATCCAAAAACCTATATTACGTCAAAACAAACTAGAATTAAAGCATTGAAATCAAAATTAAAGCATTGAAATCAAAATTAAAACATTGAAATCAAAATTAAAACAAGTAATAAGTAAAATAAAAAGATATGGACTAGCTAGTCTTTAGAAAGACTAAGTCCATCAAAAAATTTGATCCTGATTTAGCTTGCCCGGATCCCATATGAAGTTTGCATCTCTCACTTGAGACTTGCTTTGTATGATTTTCCCATACAAAGCTTGGAGAAAAGGTGGAGGCATGTGTTTCTTCATCAATTCTTTCTTGATGACTATCCTCTGTGGTTCTCTTTGTTCATTAACATCATAGCCATCTTTCTCTACGCTTTTCCCTTTTTTCTTTCCTTTGATTTCCTCCCTATTTTCTTTCTCTGTTTCACTCTCTACCTTATGCTCTAGCTTGCATGTGGGCAGATCAAAGTTCATAGCTTCCTCTGCTATCTCATATTCAACATGGCATGCACAACTAGCAATTTGTGAATTAAAAACAGAGAACACAAAAGAAAATAAAAGAAAAACAATTCAAAGAAAAAAAATTAAGGTAAACTAAAAACTAAAGAAAAGGTATACTAAAATATGAACAATAAAGAAATAAAAAGAGTTAGTAAAAGGAAAAGAAAAGTCACCAAACTTGTGATGAAGATCACAAGTACTCTAGAAAGGTGATATCATTGTAAAGTGGCACCATCCCCGGCAACGGCGCCATTTGATTCGTGTCCACTTGGTGTATCAGCCGATTCATGTCCAGTTGGTGCTCCTTGATTGAGTTAGTAATCGACAAAATTTATAACCTATTACACCATGAACTAGGGTAGCAAAGACAAAGCTACAATAGCATAGTGGCTCTAGGATCGTTCACTAGGATGAGTTTTCACTTGACAAATGATATTAATTCAAAGTTGAATTGGTGCCTTTTCATTTCAAGGTTAGCTTTAAAAGAAAACATAAAGATGTTTGAATAAAAAAAAGTTTGGTTTTTGATTCGACTCATGGTAGCTTAGCTTTAAAGGCGTATCAACAAAATTTATACCTTGAATACTATTACTAAAGTAGCCAAGCTACTATAGCATAGTGGTTCTAGGATCGTTCACTGGGAAGGGTTTTCGCAAACACAAGTGATATTCAAATTAGGAAAATAGGTGATTTTCTTATGGATGTTAGCTTTAAAAGAAGATGAAAATGTTTTAGAAAGATTTAAACTAATCTAAGCTAACATTAAAGACTAAAATGAAAGGGTGTAAAAACAACTTTCTCAAAGATAGGATAGCTATGCTCTGGCTCTTATGCAAATTGGAAATCTCAGGATAGGCTCCTCGCGTTGGGGTTGCAACTATGGTGATGCTTGCTTTCCGAACCGGTGTGGATTTAGCAAATCAAGTTTTAATCCTTTAAAATGACAAAACAGATGGTAGTGAATTTCATCAATGGTTATTCACCTTAGACTTCCTTTGAATGGCTCGTAAGAGATAACTAATGGTCTAAAGCCAAAAGCTTACCAAATATTGGCAACTCAAAGTCATTCCAGGTGATAAACTCACCTTTCAATGGCCATTTGAAATTGGTTCTAACAGATTAATACAAAACTTGGAATTGAAAACCTCACCTTCCAATAGCTCGTAGGAGATAACTAATGGATAAAAATCCAAAAGCTTATCAAGTATTGGCCGTTGGAAGTTGTCCAAAGGAAATAAAAACCAAACTTTGCATTAATGAACCATTAATGAAAAACGTCTACCTTACCTTCCGGGTGCGAGAAATTTCCATGGGATTGCATCCAAGCCATCACATAACATCCATACTTTGAGAAACTAAAAGTTTTAGCCAATCATCCTCTGAGGAAAAGCCCTCAAAGGCTGTTTGGCTACTAAGAAAATAGAAATAGTGAAGAGAAAAGAGAAAACGAGAGAGTGTAAAACGTAATATGTATTATATATATCTTTCCAAAAGGTGATTTCCACCCCTTATATAGTCTTTACAAAAGCAAAAGCTTGTGATTGGCTTGTTACAAGGAGAAGAAAGGAAATTACATCAAAAAATACAAAAGAAAATATCTAAAGTGGAGTCGGCAAAAACAGAGGAAAATTCGCACCACGCATGGGGTGTGCGAAATTTTCGCACACCTGAAGGAGGTGTGCGAGTTTCGCACACCTGAAGGAGGTGTGCGAGTTTCGCACACCTGAAGGAGGTGTGCGAGTTTCGCACACCATTCGCACAGCTAAAGGGGGTGTGCGAAATTTTCGCACACCTGGAGCAGTTGTCTTCCGAAGGCCATATCTTCCTCATTTCAGCTCCAAATCGTACACGGTTTGAAGCGTTAGATTCTTGACTTCCTGATCTTTGAAATGGTATATAGCATGTAGAAAATGGACTTCGGGAAGTGCTCCAAAAGTGCCAAAGAAGACTGCAGCTGCTGTCCTCTGTTTTCCTCTTTGCTTCTTTTTGCTTCTCTTTGCTTCTCTTTGCTTTTCTCCTTTTGTTGGCTTGCTTTGGTGTAGAAAAAAGCTTGCTTTAACTTGTCCAAGTAGCTCCTCCATCATTTGGCATGCTTGAATTGATTCATAAGCTGATATAAACATGTAAACTTGCCACAAAATGGTTAAAAGCAATTACTAAGGACCTTAATGAATTAATTGGGTTAAATGAATATGATTACTACACAAAGGTGCTTAAAACCATTATAATTAGGTCTACAAAATAGCACTTTTTGGTAGTAATCAGTTTTAAACTAACCAAAAATAGTAACTGATTTTACTTACAAAGAAAGATGTTTCTTGGAGTTTCAGATCACTAGGCTCAGATTCCTCATACAAAAAGGAGAGTTCCGGTCACTTGTTTCTTTTCCTCGCATTAGAGAATTAACATATAGTTCCTTCTCCAACCGGTGTTGTACAGATACTTCCCATTAATGGGTTCAAACACTAAATCCCTTTCACTGATGCATCTTGCAATGGTTCGAGCCTCTCACTAAGCCTTAACCATTCAAGGTGATCTTTAACCTTGGATTACTCGTCAAAAGCTCGCAAGAGATAACTAATGGATGTCTCATTGGAGTCCAAAAGCTTACCAAGTGTTGGCTATTCTAGAAAATCCTACCTTCAAACCACCTCCCAAAAGCTCGCAAGAGATAAACTAGTGCATCTCCATGGACGGAGATCACTTGCCTTACCAAGTGTTGGCTCAGGTGAATTGAAGGCGTTTTAAGTTAACTAAAAAGATAAAAACCATTAATGGGTCACACTTTCTCTTCATTAAAAACTAAAACAACAAAACTTCCAATCTTGCATTTGGAAACTTACCCGGCTTTCTTCACTCCAAGAAACGAAGAGCCTAGCCTCTCATCCTCTGAGGAAAAATCCTCAGAGTTTGATTGGCTAGAAAGAAAAAGAACGAGAAAACAAAAATATATAGGAAAAACAGAGCAAGCGCTCTGTAGATATATTTCTTCCTTTCAAAACTGTACAAAGGATACGTCTTCCTCCTCTCTCTTTTAAAGAAAATTACAAACTATATATAAGAGGTTATTCACCCTATGTTATTGCTTAAAGACTAAGGAATCCTATAATTGGTGGGTTACAAGGAGAAAATGGGGATTTAGACATCAAAAAATCTGAAGAAAAATATCTCAAAGTGTCGGTCGCAAATATCGGGAAGCACTAAGGACCATTTCGCAGGTGAAAACGAGGTCTACGAGATTTCGCAGACGCACAAAAAAGGCTACAAAATCACTTCGCAGCAAAAGGCTGATTTCGCAATGCTGCGAAGTTGCCTTTCAGCTTGCAGTGTTCGGCTTCCAACGTGTTGCAAATATCGAGAAACTTTAGGAGGAATTCCACAGCACTGTGCAAAATGGCTGCGAAATCATTTCGCAACAAAAGGGTGATTTCGCAGCCGTGCAAAAATCTTCCTTCAGCTTGGAGTGATCTGCTTGCAATGGCTGTAACTCCTTCATTTCAACTCCGAATCGTGCACCGTTTGAAGAATTCGATTTTTGACTTCCTAAGATTCGAAACGACATATAGCATACATAAATTGGACTTCAGGAAGTGCTCCAAAAGTGGCTGAAATGAATGTCATCAAGAATGCTTCATGGCAGATTTCTCTTTGCTTCCCCTCCTTGCATTCCAGATTTGCTTATGGCAAAGGACTTCAAAGCTTCGATTCTTCATGTTTCTAAGATTTCTATTGCTTTGCCATGGATTCCAAATAACTCTCCTGAATCTCGGATTTCTTTGGTGATCAAAAAGCTATCAAAACACCAAAACTTAACACAATTTGATTAGAATTGATTTCAAGGGTCCTTAACATGTTAATTGGGTTAAAAGGTAATAACTACTACTCAAAAGTGTTTAAAAGAGTTAATTACAAGCTATCAAATAGCACTTTTTGAGTAGTAATTAGTATTTGGCATGCATATGAATTCAACCAACCAAAACAATGAGTGCGTACCTATGGTCCCCAGCCATGCGCTGCATAAAAGGTCAGCCAAACATAGATAAACACATAACAAACATTCAGGATTAAGCACCATGCATGCATATGATTCAACAATCAAAACCAACGATTCATACCTATGGTCCCTAGCCATGTGCTACAGCAAAGGGTGAGTCAGCCACGCAACATGTATTCAAAATCAAGCATCAAAGCTTGTGCCAAAAAGGAAGATAGCTGGTTGAAATGAGGTAAGGGACTCCCCAAATGTCATACAAATCGAACTAGACTCATCTAGACCACACCACCCATAACTTCAAAATTGCCCATACTAACTGAAATAAAACACTGACTTAAACCTTCAAGATGGCTCACAAGTTCCCTATAGCAAATGGGTTTGAGCCCCAATGGATAAGGGCTCGAAAAATGCCAAAATCGAGGGCTACCTAAAGTCCTCCAGTAGAACAGGTTGAACTAGTTCTCAACTGGTACAACCTATTGAGAAGAATTCCAAAATTTTCTAGAAAACTCGTAAATGAGTAAAGATTCAATCAAAAGAAACGGTTCTCAATTCCGAGCCCGGATGAGTGAGAACCAGACAAAGAAAGGTCAGGGGTTCTTCATGGCTGACAGAGGCAGCCAACTATGGTGCTGAACTGGTTGAATGGGTTCCCAACTAGTTCAGACGGTTGATAAAAAATCCCAAATTTTGGTCAGGAAGTTTCTAACTGAATAAGGAAGCAAACAAAAGAAACGGTTCTCAATTCCAAACCCGGATGAGTGAGAACCAGACAAAGAAAGGTCAGGGGTTCCTCATGGCTGACAGAGGCAGCCAGCTATGGTGCTGAACCGGTTGAACCGGTTCAGACGGTTAATAAAAAATCCCAAATTTGGCTAAGAAGTTTCTAACTGAATAAGGAAGCAAACACAAGAAACGGTTTTCAATTCCGAACCTGGGTGAGTGAGAACCAGACAAAGAAAGGTCAAGGGTTCCTCATGGATGACAGAGGCAGCCAGCTATGGTGCTGAACCGGTTGAATGGGTTCCCAACTGGTTCATAAGGTTGATAAAAAATCCCAAATTTGGCCAGGAAGTTTCTAACTGAATAAGGAAGTAAAAAAAATAAACGGTTTTCAATTCTGAACCCGGATGAGTGAGAACCAGACAAAGAAAGGTCAGGGGTTCCTCATGGTCGATGAGGCAGGCAGCCGGCTATGGTCTTGAACCGGTTGAACCGGTTCCCAACCGGTTCGAGACGGTTGATAAAAAATCCCAAATTTGGCCAGGAAGTTTCTAACTGAATAGGGAAATAAAAAAAAAGAAACGGTTCTCAATTCCGAGCCTGGAAGAGTGAGAACCGAACAAAGAAAGGTTAGGGGTTCCTCATGGCTGACAGAGGCAGCCAGCTATGGCACCGAACCGGTTGAACCGGTTCCCAACCGGTTCAGACGGTTGATAAAAAATCCCAAATTTGGCCAGGAAGTTTCTAACTGAATAAGGAAATAAAAAAAAGAAACGGTTCTCAATTCCGAGCCTGGAAGAGTGAGAACCGAACAAATAAAGGTTAGGGGTTCCTCATGGCTGATAGAGGCAGCCAGCTATGGCGTTGAACCGGTTCAGACGGTTGATAAAAAAAATCCCAAATTTGGCCAGGAAGTTTCTAACTAAATAAGGAAACAAACAAAAGAAACGGTTCTCAATTCCGAACCCGGGTGAGTGAGAACCAGACAAAGAAAGGTCAGGGGTTCCTCATGGCTGATAGAGGCAGCCAGCTATGGTGCTGAACCGGTTGAACCGGTTCCCAACTGGTTCAAACGGTTGATAAAAAATCCCAAATTTGGCCAGGAAGTTTCTAACTGAATAAGGAAGCAAACACAAGAAACGGTTTTCAATTCCGAACCTGGGTGAGTGAGAACCAGACAAAGAAAGGTCAGGGGTTCCTCATGGCTGACAGAGGCAACCAGCTATGGTGCTGAACCGGTTGAACGGGTTCCCAACTGGTTCATAAGGTTGATAAAAAATCGCAAATTTGGCCAGGAAGTTTCTAACTGAATAAGGAAGCAAAAAAAAGAAACGGTTCTCAATTCCAAACCCGGATGAGTGAGAACCAGACAAAGAAAGGTCAGGGGTTCCTCATGGCTGACAGAGGCAGCCAGCTATGGCGCTGAACCGGTTGAACCGATTCCCAACCGGTTCAAACGGTTGATAAAAAATCCAAAATTTGTCCAGGAAATTTATAACTGAATAAGGAAACAAAAAAAATAAACGGTTCTCAATTCCAAGCCCGGAAGAGTGAGAACCGAACAAAGAAAAGGTCAGGGATTCCTCATGGCTGACAGAGGCAGCCAGCTATGGCGCTGAACCGGTTGAACCGGTTCCCAACCGGTTCAGACGGTTGATAAAAAAATCCCAAATTTGGCCAGGAAGTTTCTAACTAAATAAGGAAACAAAAAAAAAGAAATGGTTCTCAATTCTGAACCCGGGTGAGTGAGAACCAGACAAAGAAAGGTCAAGGGTTCCTCATGGCTGACAGAGGCAGCCAGCTATGGTGTTAAACCGGTTGTACCGGTTCCCAACTGGTTCAGACGGTTGATAAAAAATCCCAAATTTGGCCAGAAAGTTTCTAACTAAATGAGGAAGCAAACACAAGAAACGATTCTCAATTCCGAACCTGGGTGAGTGAGAACGAGGCAAAGAAAGATCAGAGGTTCCTCATGGCTGACAGAGACAGCCAGCTATGGTGCTGAACCGGTTGAACGGGTTCGCAACTGGTTCATAAGGTTGATAAAAAATCCCAAATTTGTCCAGGAAATTTCTAACTAAATAGAGAAGCAAAAAAAAGAAACGGTTCTCAATTCTGAACCCGGATGAGTGAGAACCAGACAAAGAAAGGTCAGGGGTTCCTCATGGCTGACAGAGGCAGCCAGCTATGGCACTGAACCGGTTGAACCGGTTGCCAACCGGTTCAGACGGTTGATAAAAAAAATCCCAAATTTGGCCAGGAAGTTTTTAACTGAATAAGGAAACAAAAAAAGAAGCGGTTCTTGATTCCGAGCCCGGATGAGTGAGAACCGGACAAAGAAAGGTCAAGGGTTCCTCATGGCTGACAGAGGCAGCCAACTATGGCGCTGAACCGGTTGATGAAAAATCATAAATTTGGTCAAAAAGTTCCTAAACCATTCATAACCAATCAACAACAATCATGTGTGGCCTTTATTACCCACACCCAAGCAACACAATCTTCACATCCAAGGAAATAAAAGATGATGCGGAAGGAGAAAACACATATGAAGAAAATGAAGATAAACTACAGGTAAAAAAAAAATCGGCCTACTTACCTCAGAATCTCCACCAGATATGATCCGTGTATGCCGATGATGACCTCCAAAAAATGAGATGTTGTAGCTCTCCTCTTCAAAATAACCACAGTGCTGAAGCTTTCCCCCACGCTCTTAACTCAGAAGGTGCCCTGACCTTCTGTTTTTCTCACTAGCAAAATATCCCCTCTCCCCTCCTCTCCTCCTTCTTTTTCTTTTTTCTTTTATGCTCATACCCCTCTCAGCATTTGAGCCTCCTGGGTTCCTTCCCCTTCAGCACCGAATTCCCCTCCATCAGCATGGAAAACACACCCCCCATTATTTCTCTTGCACGTACGAGGCCAGCTCACTTCCTTCAGTTTTCAGCTTGCTTCACCACCAAGAATCCATATGGATTCGTGGTGGGCTGCAAGGAACCCAAACCAAGGCCCAAAATGGGCCCATAACATTGCCCAACACCGATCTGGAGCTTATGGGCCTGAGCCATGTAGGATTTGGGTCCCAAAATTACCAAAATCAGTGTTTTACACCGGTTGACTCGATGAACCGGATGCCAACCGGTAGAACCAGTTGCAAAAAATTTTGAAAATTTGACAGAATGTTCTTGGAAGAGTGAGGAATCCATGAAAAAAATGGTGCGCAATTCCGAGTTCAGAAAAGGGAGATATGATCAAAACAAACCCGAGTGCTCCGAACCTCAACATGCCCCTATAAACTCCAACTAAGCTAAAACATCGGGATGACCCCACTTCCTTCCTATAGGGTGATGTGAACGACTAGGAAAATGGCCACTACCCTCCAAAATGAACCACATATGCACCACAATGGACCATGGACAAGCCCACATGAGGCTCGGACACCGACTAAGCCCAAAAGGGGCCCTAGTGGTGCCATATGAGAACGATGGGTGCAGGTGACACCCAAAGGATAAATGTCAGTGTCGAGGGAAAAAATTGAGGGTCGACAAATATTCCCCTCTTCAGTAGAGTGAATGAACGAGTGAATTGTGAGTGCGATGTGCAAGCAATGCAAGAGTGAAATGAACTCTAGTGAAGAACCCAAATGACCAACAATTTTGTCCCCACCCAATAATAAAGGAGGCTAAGGGAAATAAGTCATGCTGACCGAATGGACTATGGGATACAGGCACGATGCCGGAGAAAGATACAAGGAGACCCGATCACAATGTTGAGAAAGATTAGGGATCCGATTCGGGCAAGTACCGGAGAATGGTGGAATTCGGGCGAGTACCGGAGAAGGGTTCGGGCAAGTACCAAAAAAGCTCCGGGTGAGTACCGGAGAAGGGTCCGGGCGAGTCCCGGAGAAGGTTTCGGGCAAGTACCGGAGAAGAGTTCGGGCAAGTACCGAAAAATGGTGGAATTCGGGCAAGTACCGAAGAAGGGTCCGGGCGAGTACCGGAAAATGGTAGAATTCGGGCGAGTACTAGAGAAGGTTCCGGGCAAGTACCGGAGAAGGGTTCGGGCAAGTACCGAAAAAGCTCCAGGCGAGTACCGGAGAAGGGTCCGAGCAAGTACCGAAAAATGGTGGAATTCGGGCAAGTACCGAAGAAGGGTCCGAGCGAGTACCGGAAAATGGTAGAATTCAGGTGAGTACCGGAGAAGGGTTCAGGCAAGTACCGAAAAAGCTCCGGGCGAGTACCAGAGAAGGGTCCGGGCGAGTAACGGAGAAGGTTCCGGGCAAGTATTGAAAAATGGTGGAATTCGGGCAAGTACCGAAGAAGGGTCCAGGCGAGTACCAGAGAAGGGTTCGGGCAAGTACCGAAGAAGCTCCGGGCTAGTACCGAAAAAGCTCCGGGCAAGTACCGGAGTAGGATCCGGGCGAGTACTGAAGAAGGTTCCAGGCAAGTACCGGAGAAGGGTTCGGGCGAGTACCGAAAAATGGCGGAATTCGGGCGAGTACCGAAGAATGGTCCGGGCGAGTACTGGAAAATGGTAGAATCTGAGCGAGTACCGGAGAAGGGTTCGGGCAAGTATCGAAGAAGCTCCAGGTGAGTACCGAAGAAGCTCCGGGCAAGTACTGAAAAAGCTCCGGGCGAGTATCGGAGAAGGGTACGGGCGAGTACCGAAGAAGAGTCTGGGTGAGTACCGGAGAAGGGTCCAGGCAAGTACCGAAAAAGCTCTGGGCGAGTACCGGAGAAGGGTCCGGGTGAGTACCGGAGAAGGGTCCGGGCGAGTACCGGAGAAGGGTCCGGGTGAGTACCGGAGAAGGGTCCGGGCGAGTACCGGAGAAGGGTCCGGGCGAGTACCGGAGAAGGGTCCGGGCGAGTACCGGAGAAGGGTTCGGGAGAGTACCGGAGAAGGGTTCGGGCAAGTACTGAAAAATGGTAGAATCCGGGCGAGTACCGGAGAAATGAATCAAACTCGGGTGTGATGCCGAGGAACCACCGAACTAAAAGGAGTAGGGATGCAAAGACTAAGGCTCTAGACGCCTAAAGAGATAGGAGATGCCTTAAAACAAAACTCAGAGCATAATGGGGAGACTCAAGATGTAGCCGCCGATGTACTAACCTTGATGACAAAGGGGTATGCCCCAATATGACTCTCGGGATTGCCAACAAATGACTCGAAGAGGCCAGAAATCAAACACCTCCATCATGACAAAAGAAAGGGGTATGCCCCAGTGTAACCCCAGAAAATGACGACAAATGACAAGAGAAAAAACAATCACCATTAAGAGATGGAAAACAAGGGGTATGCCCCTGCAGGACAACTCACAAATGTGACCAAGGGTGACAAGAAGGAGTTATGCCCCAGTCTAAGGTATCAATATCATGTCAGAATCTCATAACCACACATATGGTTAAAGTCAGAGAGCTGAAAATATCACAAACATCCATCCTTGAAGAAAAAACCCTCAACTCGAACCCATAACATTCAATATCCACAAAAACTGATAGGGGGTATGCCCCAGTGTGTACATCTAAAACTTAAATACCTCAATGAAAACTCTGAAACACATCACTGAAGACCCACTCGTTTGAACTTAACGAACAAGACAATGAATGGGGTATGCACCCTTACTGGGTCGATGAATACTGTGAATTTGATCTCGAGTCAGATCCTAGAAGCACTCTATTGTATGAAGAAACTGAGCTGAATGCGGGCCTTACTCAAACTTTGATGCCCATAACATCGCTAGGTGAAACGGAATGCCTGCGTACATGTACAAAAACCACAGCCAGCATGCAAGGATGGGGGGCATGCCCCAGTATGAACATGTCAAAACATCGAGTAAAGGTGCCCTCAATGGTCCCAACTGTCTGTATCATCTGTCTCTGATCACGGGCCTGAGGCAAGTAAACTGAATGGAAAGACAATATGTGACCCTCGATATCCCCCGAAGTAATGGAGACCTGTCAACATCCCATATTCAATTAGTAGACGAAGCCTGTCCGAATGAACCGCATCGAAGCAAACATGAGACCTCATGGCCTTAGGGTGGTCTTACGACTTGGACCGTAATGTAGGCCAGGGGTAAAATGTGAATGAAACGATGGGAAACAAAGACCCAAATCTCCAAATAGATAGTGCCAAACCCCTGTGTGCATAATGTAAAATATCACAGAACCATGTGAGTGAGGTGACTCAACCATGTATCTAAATAAATAAATAAATCAAACAATAGGTGACATGCACCAAAGAACTCATCGTTCATGAAGCGAAACGATGATCGGCGAGGGTAGCTGAAGATGAAGAGGGATGAGACAAACAATGAATGGAGGCATAGGAAATGGATAAACAAGCTGGGAAACAAGTGTAGCAATGTGTGACAATGATGAACAACTCATCTTAAGAGCGGCAAATCAAAGCAAGTCACTATATGATAGGAATGGTGATGTAGATAATGATCCAGGAAACCTAGTGCAAAGGAAACCCAAACCTCACTCCCAATGTGTCACCCAGATCCATGGTGAGAATGATCGTTCAATGCTCTCACCCGACTCTTAAAGGAAAAAAAAATTCCCTCAAACCCAAAACCACCTCTGATGATCCCAAGTATATCAACGAATACCAAACAAGCACAATTTTTTATTTTTTCATTTTTTTATTTTATTTTTTCCTTTTTCAATTTTTTCTTTCTTTTTTTTTCATTCATTTTTTTTTTTCAAAGTAGGCCGAATACCCCACTAGCATAGTCCAACCAAAAGAACCTCAAATCTCAAACCCAAATGGTCTCCTCAAACTAAAACTCCTAGATCAAAACCTAAGGGTGGAACGAAAGATGTGACAAGCCTGACTTGTAGCCTTGAGACGAGAGCGCGTCACCATCACACAAGGGAAAACAGAAGCGAAATGAATACGGTGTGAAAATGCAAAACGGAGAAGAAAAGAAACAAGCAATGATGCAAAAAAGAACAAATGAAGAATAACACAATGCTCCCAATGCTCACAGATCTAATCAATAAATACAAAGCGCACAGGGGCAGGCCCCCAACCTAGGTCAAAAAAGGTATGCAAGGTTGAATGAAAGAAAGGGCCATAATAAACCGCGTGAGGCTCAAAGGGCTAGCAATAGGGTATATCGATGTATGGGTGTGCAATAGGGAATATGGCTACTCGAAGTGACGGCCACCCATCCTCTGACCATGATCTCACACATAAAACTTCTTCAGGTGATCCACATTGACTGGCTCTGTGAACTGATTTCCGTCTAGGTCTATTAACCAGGCAGCTCCCTCTCGAGTCAGATCTCGGATGACATAAGGCCCGCTCCAACTCCGTCTAAACTTGCCTCTAGGGTCGCTGATCAATCCCCTAAGGACTTTCAAGACTAGGTCACCTCTTTGGAATTTCCTAGGCCTAACCCTCTTTCTGAATGCACGGGTCATCTTTCTCTGATAGGCCTGAGCATGATCTGCTGCCCTCAATCTCTTCTCATCCAATAGGCTAAGCTGATCGTAATGAGACTGGACCCACTCGGCCTCGGATACATGTTACTCTAGTGCTACTCTTAAAGATCTCATCTCAATCTCAATAGGTAACACTGCCTCCATACCATACACCAAAGAATATGGGGTAGCTCCAGTAAGGTACGAAAAGATGTATGATGAGCCCATAATGCAAAAGGGAGCTTTTCTAACCAATCCCGAGAAGTCTCGACCATTTTTCTCAAAATCCTCTTGATATTCTTATTTGCGGCCTCAACTGCCCCGTTAGTTTACGGCCTGTATGCAGACGATATGTGATGTTGAATGTCATACTCTTGAATCAACGTGTCCACCTCGCCCCTGAAATGCACCCCTCTATCAGAAATCGGCTCCTGAAGGACCCCGTATTGGCAGATAATGTGCGATCTGATGAATTTGGCCACCCTGGCCGCTGTCAATCTAGCATAGGAAGCGGCTTCCACCCACTTGGTGAAATAGTCAATGGCTACTAAGATGTACTCATGACCACTGGAGGACTTGGGCGAGATCTTCCCAATAATATCAACACCCCATACTGAAAAATGGCTAAGGGGATGTGAGTGCATGCAACTCAGAAGGTGGCACGTGTATCAAGTCTCCATGCATCTGACACTCCTGACATCTCTGTACAAACTGGCAACAATCTGTCTCCATGGTCAACCGAAAGTAGCCAGCCCTCATGATCTTACGCGCTAGCATATGACCTCCCATGTGTGGGCCACAGACCCCTGCATGAACCTCTCTCATCACTCGATCTGCAGATGTACGGTCTAGACATAATAATAACAGGCCATCAGGTGATCTCTTATACAGTGCATCCCCGCAAATAACAAATCTGGTGGCCAACTGTCTCAATGCTCTCCTATCCTTTGCCGAGGTTGACTCTGGGTAAATGCCGCATGACAGAAACTGATAAATGTCGTGATACCATGGCAACTCAATCTGATCCTCTATCTCTCCAATCAGACAATAGTAAGCTGGTGCTAACCTAGTTTCAATCAGCAATGGCCTAACAGTCACCCCCGCGGGAATCACAATCATAGAAGCCAAGGTGGCTAATGCATCGGCAAACTGATTCTCCGCCCTGGGCAGATGTATATACCTTAACACATCAAATCCATCAATCAACAGGTCCAAGTAAGCATGGTAGGGTTTTAGCTTCTCATCTCGAGTCCTCCAGATACCCTGAGTTTGCTGTATAACCAAATTGGAATCCCCGTGGATCTCCAACTATCTAATGCCAAGATCAAGTGTAGTCTCCAAACCTGTAATGCAAGCCTCATACTCCACAATATTATTCGCCAACCGGTGATGATCGGAAAATGCTAACCGGACTGATATGGGGATATGATCACCCTGTGGTGATATTAACAAGATACCAATGCCAAACCCCAACTGATTGGCGGCACCATCAAAGTACAACCGCCATCCCGTAATACTAGTCATTGAAACGATCTGCTCATCAGGGAAATCATCATCAACCGATCTGTCATCGGATATCGGCAAAGAAGCTAGATGATCTGCAACAATGCTTCCTTTTACTAACTTTTGTGTGACATAATGAATATCAAACTCTGTCCACAATACCAGCCATCTCATGAGCCTACCGGTCAGAACAGGCCTGTCAAATAGATACCTCAATGGGTCCAATCGTGAGACCAAGAGCACGGAATACTCTATCATGTAATGTCTAAGTCTCCTAGTGGCCTAAACCAATGCCAAGCAAAGGCGCTCAATCATAATGTACTTGCACTCATACTCAAGCATCCTCTTACTCAAATAATAGATGGCACGCTCTTTCCCCAAATCATCAAGCTGAGCTAACATGCATCCTAAGGCCATGTCTGAAACTGATAAGTACAGAAGCAAAGGACACCCTGGTGTGGGAGGCACTAAAACCGGAAGAGAAAGGAGACACTCCTTAATCCTCTCAAAACCGCGCTGACAATCATCACTCCAAACTGTAGGCTGATTCTTTCTCAGAAGGCGGAAAATAGGCTCACAAATGTCTGTCAGTCTAGTAATGAAACGACTGATGTAACTGTAATCTGCCTAGGAATCCCCTGATCTCTTTCTCAGTCCTCGGGGTAGGCATGTCAAGTATGGCTTTGATTTTCTCTGGATCAATCTCTATACCTCGCTCACTAACAATGTGTCCCAGCAATTTTCCAGAAGCCACCCCAAAGGTACACTTCTTGGGATTCAATCTCAGCCTGAACTGTCTGATCCTCTCAAAGAACCTTTGTAAGGCTGCTAAGTGATCTGTCCTGTCTCGGGACTTCACTATCATGTCATCCACATATACCTCGACATCTGTGTGCATCATATCATGGAACAGAGTAGTAGCAGCTCTCTGATAAGTGGCTCCTACATTCTTCAACCCAAATGGCATAACCCGGTAGCAGTAAGTACCCCACTCAGTAATGAAAGAAGTCTTTTCCATATCCTCTAGAGCCATCAGAATCTGATTATACCTAGAAAAGCCATCCATGAAGGATAACATCGGAGGCCCTGCAGTGCTATCAACCAGCATATCAATGTGTGGGAAAGGAAAATCATCCTTAGGGCTGGCCTTATTCAGATCTCGAAAGTCAACACAAACCCTAACCTTGTCGTCCTTTTTGAGAACAGGGACGACATTAGCCAGCCACTCAGGATACTCAACCACTGACAAGAAGCCAACACTGAGTTGCTTCCGAATTTCTTCCTTAACCTGCAAACTCCATCGAGGGTGTAGTCTCCTCAATTTCTGCTTAACGGGCCTAGCATGTTGTCAAATGGGCAGGTGATGCTACACTATGGAGGGGTCAAGGCCCGGTATGTCCTCATATGACCATCCAAATACATCCAAGTATGACCTGAGCAGGTCAATCAACCTACTCCTCTCATCAGGAGATAGAGAAGAGCCAATCCTAATCTCCCTGGGCTGATCTGGTGCCCCAAAATCTATCAACTCTGTGCTACCAGAAATGGGTGTGAACTTCTCATCCTCTGTGTCAGAATCACACTCTGAATAACCACCCAGTGGGTCATCCGTATCTCCCACATCATCAACATCATATATATGTGTCGTGGGTGCTAGTGGTGCAATCAAAGGAAAATGTTGTGACACAGTCAAGTACTTGAAAATACTCATATCATTATTATCATCAGAAATATCATCAAAGCGGGTGACAAACCCGAACATAGTGTCAGAAGAAAGAGGCGGGTCCACAGAGTCGGACGCTCCCTCGACAGAAGTAAAATCAAAAGTAACGACATCAAGGACTGACTCATCATCAAGTACGAAAACTCCAAATATGTCAAAAGTAGAATGGAGCCCGCGTGGGGCTACATCAAGGATACAACCAATGCCTATAAAATCCATATCATCAGTGTAGGCATCAGGAATAGAGTCATCCTAATCAGTCTCGAGTACAGAAACTCCGAACATATCGAAAGCAGTATAGGGCCCGCGTGGGACTGCATCGAAGATACGGCCTATGCCGATCATGTCCATCTTGTGAGTGCCATCTCCCAAATCCATAGGTAGGTCATAGTCAAGAACCTCCTTGATGAAACACGTAGAGAACACACTAGCTCGGTCTGGTGATGGGGGCGTAACTATCATGGCACCAGGCGTCTCAGTAGTCCCGATGTCCAAATGCATCTGACCTAGGGCTTGCTGGATGTCCTGAATCTCAACTGTCTCTGGAATGCGAACAGTCCCCTTTGTGCAGGGTGTATGCTCCGAACCCTTGATGAAGTATTTAGCCAACTAGAAGGTGTATGGGCGGAAGGGATAATCAAATGGAATGCTAGTCATGCGAGCCCTCACTTTATCCCTGCGCAGCCGTGCCATATAACGTGCATCAGCCTCTGTGGGGATGTAGCCCAATCCATAGGGTGTGTCGTGATCAACTGCGAAAGTAAACTCGTGGGGCCCCTACTGGCGGCGACCCAATCCCATGCCAGGCAAATAAGACATGCCTCTCATCATGCTAAGTACCAAAGTGCTGCTGTGCTGGTCGAATGACATAGGTACCATATCTCTGCCGTCATCCTCTAAGCTGACAACCTGAACCTCATCGAACGTAAACCCAGTCAAATGTAAGTCATTCTCACTGTGATTGATATGTAACACTGGCTCAGACGAAGTGATAATATCTCTATCAGACTGTATCGTGATGATGCGCCCCTCATGTATGAACTTCACCTTCTGATGAAGGGAATATGGTATAGCACCAGCCTCATGAATCCATGGGCGACCAAGAAGCAGGTTAAAGGATGATCGAATCCTTAAAACCTGAAATACTATGGAGTAACTAACTGGCCCAATCATGACATGTGTACTGAGTGTACCCATAACTGTCCTCTGAGTCCCATCATAAGCTCTAACAGTCTGTGTAGAAGCCCTAAAATCAGCTGGCGAAAACCCAAGTACAGTAGCAGTAACCAATGGACAGATGTTCAGGGCAGAACCATTGTCCAGCAGAACAAACGGCACCCAACGGCCTGAACAAACAACATCAATGAATAAGGGTCGAACATGATTTGATTCCTCTTGTGGCAAGTCATCATCAGAAAACACTATACATGTAGCTCTATCAGCAGTCAACATGTGAATAAGTCCCTCTGGGGTAGTAGTAGTGTCAACCCTAATCTGGCCAAGGGCTCTGACCAATGCATCTCTGTGTGTACTAGATGAGGCCAAAAGGCTCCAAATAGATATGCGAGCTTGAGTAGTGCGCAGCTGGCGTAATATCTCATCATCTTCCCTCTGAACCTCCTCTCTGGCAGCTATACCAGCAAATGGCCTGTCAACGGGTGGAGGTTGTGCTACCCTTCCACTCCGTGTAACTATTTGAACATCTCTGTGAGGGGGCCTATATTCCTCTGGGAACAGAATGAAGGGTGTCATAGGTGGCACATGCTGTAAGTATACTGGTGATACTGGAGGCGGCCCATAAATCTTGTCCGAGGTCAAACCCGAATGGCACTGGGATCTCATCTCTAGGTATATATCCAACAAAATCTGACTCCTTATATAGATTGATTGGCTGAGGAGCCTCTCCATCCCAACCCATCATAAATATCTCATCCCCTGCAAACTCAATCAAATGTACCCCTTCCAGAGGTGGAGGTACTGCTCTAGTGTCATGAGTAGGTAGCGGGTCTGTGGCTACACCCGGGCACCCCAAATCAACCAAGCCTTGATCAGTCAAATCCTGAATGGCATGTCTCAGTGCTGAACAGTTGTCTGTATCATGGCCTGCTCTCTAATGGTATGCACAGTGAAGATCTGTCCTGAATCTTGGGGGGGGTAGACTGTAATGGTGGTCTAGGCGGTAGTGGGGCAATTAGTCCTCCCTCAATCAATCTCTGAAAAGCTTGGCTCAGTGGCATCCCAAGCTGTGTGAACTGTCTAACCGACCTCGGTGGAGGTAATGCTCTATACTGATGATGGAACTGCATAGGCGGCCTCTGGGGTGCCTCTGGGGTGCCGATGATGACCTCCAAAAAATGAGATGTTGTAGCTCTCCTCTTCAAAATAACCACAGTGCTGAAGCTTTCCCCCACGCTCTTAACTCAGAAGGTGCCCTGACCTTCTGTTTTTCTCACCAGCAAAATATCCCCTCTCCCCTCCTCTCCTCATTCTTTTTCTTTTTTCTTTTATGCTCATACCCCTCTCAGCATTTGAGCCTCCTGGGTTGCTTCCCCTTCAGCACCAAAATCCCCTCCATCAGCATGGAAAACACACCCCCCATTATTTTTCTTGCACTTACGAGGCCAGCTCACTCCCTTCAGTTTTCAGCTTGCTTCACCACCAAGAATCCATATGGATTCGTGATGGGCTGCAAGGAACCCAAACCAAGGCCCAAAATGGGCCCAAAACATTTCCCAAAACCGATCTGGAGCTTATGGGCCTGAGCCATGTAGGATTTGGGTCCCAAAATTACCAAAATCAGTGTTTTACACCGGCTGACTCGATGAACTGGCTGAACCGGATGCCAACTGGTTGAACCGGTTGCAAAATTTTTTTAAAATTTGACAGAATGTTCCTGGAAGAGTGAGGAATCCATGAAAAAAAATGGTGCACAATTCCAAGTTCGAAAAAGGGAGATATGATCAAAACAAGCCCGAGTGCTCCGAACCTCAACATGCCCCTATAAACTCCAACTAAGCTAAAACATCGGGATGACCCCACTTCCTTCCTATAGGGTGATGTGAACGACTAGGAAAATGGCCACGATGACCCTCCAAAATGAACCACATATGCACCACAATGGACCATAGACAAGCCCACATGAGGCTCGGACATCGACTAAGCCCAAAAGGGGCCCTAGTGGTGCCATATGAGAATGATGGGTGCAGGTGACACCCAAAGGATAAATGTCAGTGTCGAGGGACAAAATTGAGGGTCTACAATGTTCCACCTGAAGATCAGAATAGCCAACAAGGTCAATAGGATAATTTCAATGCATACTGATCCATGAGGGACCGCATGCATCCACCTCGTATGAGTGCACCATCATGTATAGTGCCTCCCACTTAGCAGCTAGTAATCCGACCTCACATTGTGCCACTCCTACCTACTTTCCATGGGATGGAAAGTGAAAATCCTTACTCTCATATTAAGGAATTCGAGGAGGTTTGTAATACATTTCAAGAAAGAGGAGCTTCAATTGACTTGATGAGGCTCAAGCTATTTTCTTTCACTTTGAAGGATAAGGCCAAGATTTGGCTCAATTCTCTAAGGCCAAGGAGTATCCGAACTTGGACTGATTTGTAAGCCGAGTTTCTTAAGAAGTTCTTCCCTACTCATAGGACCAATTGTTTGAAAAGGTAAATTTTGAATTTCTCGGCTAAAGAGAATGAGAAATTCTATGAGTGTTGGGAGAGGTACATGGAAGCTATCAATGCTTGTCCTCACCATGGCTTTGATACATGGCTTTTGGTGAGCTATTTTTACGACGGAATGTCTTCCTCAATGAAGCAACTCCTATAAACTATGTGTGGAGAAGACTTCATGAGTAAGAATCCGAAGGAAGCCATGGACTTTTTGAATTATGTGGCTAAAGTTTCAAGAGGATGGGATGAACCAAATGTTAGAGAGGTGGGAAGAATAAAGTCTCAACCTAATGCTAAGAGTGGGATGTATGTTTTGAATGAAGACATGGACATGAAGGCAAAGGTTGTAGCTACGGCAAGGAGATTGGAAGAGCTAGAAATGAAGAAGGTACAAGAAGTGCAAGCCATTTCTAAGACACCAGTGCAGGCTATGCCTTGTTCCATTTGTCAATCTTGTGAGCACTTGGTGGATGAGTGCCCTACAATTCCAACAGTAAGAGAGATGTTTGGTGATCAAGCAAATGTTATTGGTGAATTCAAGCCCAATAATAATGCTTCATATGGCAAAACCTACAATTCAAATTGGAGGAATCATCCAAATTTCTCTTGGAAATCAAAGCCACCTCAGTACACACAACCGGCCACGCACCTCCGCAAGCCTTGAATCTTGAACAAGCTATTATGAACCTTAGCAAGGTTGTGGGAGACTTTGTGGGAGATCAAAAATCCATCAATGCCCAAATGAATCAGAGAATTGATAGTGTGGAGAGCACATTGAACAAAATGATGGATGGGAAGCAAAATGATCTATCTCAGAAGATAGACAATGTCCAATACACAATCTCAAGGCTTACCAACCTCAACACAGTGCAAAAGAAAGGAAAGTTTCCTTCTTAACCTCATCAAAATCCCAAGGGTATCCATGAAGTGGAGGCTCAAGAGAGAGAATCTTTAAAGGTGAAGGAAGTCAAAGCAATTATCAACTTGAGGAGTGGTAAAGAGGTTGATCAACCCACATCTAAGCCAAAGCATGATGAAGAGAGTGTAGCAGAAAAAGAAATGAGAGGAAATGAAGCAAAAGAGAAAAGAGACGAGTACAAAGAAAGATGACCATGATTCTGGAGTGGATGAAGAACTCGAGAGGATAGTCATCAAGGAAGGTATGATGAAGAAACACATGCCTCCACCTTTCCCCCAAGCGTTGCAAGGAAAAAGGGGAACTAATAATTCTTGAAGTGTTGAGGCAAGTGAAAGTCAATATCCCTTTGCTAGATATGATCAAACAAGTGCCGACATATGCAAAATTTTTGAAGGACCAGTGCACTGTAAAGAGGGGGTTGAATGTGAACAAGAAAGCCTTCTTGATTGAGCAAGTGCCATCATACAGTGCATGTCTCCAGTGAAGTACAAAAGTCCAGGTTGCCCTACCATCTTAGTGAATATTAGAAGGACTTGTGTTGAGAAAGCTTTGTTGGACTTGGGAGCAAGTGTGAATTTTCTACCCTACTCTGTCTACAAGCAATTGGGATTTGGAGAGTTGAAGCCAACATCCATCACTCTATCTCTGGCAGATAGATCAGTGAAGATTCCAAGAGGGATGATCGAAGATGTCTTGGTTCAAGTTGACAAATTCTACCATCCAGTGGATTTTGTTGTTCTTGATACGGATCCGGTTGTCAAATGAACTAATTATGTTCCTATCATACTTGGAAGACCATTCCTAGCTACATCAAATGCAATCATCAATTGTAGGAATGGAGTCATGCAACTCACGTTTAGCAACATGACATTAGAGCTCAACATCTTCCATTTGTACAAGAAACATATCCATCCGGAGGAAAAAGAAGGCTTAGAGGAAGTGTACATCATTGACACTTTAGTGGAGGAGCATTGTGATCAGAGAATGCAGGAGGACTTGATTGAGAGTTTTGGGAATCTTGATGAAGGGTTACCTGAACCCTTAGATTTGCTTGCTACCTTGTCCCCTTGGAGGAGGAAAAAATAAATTCTACCCTTATTCAATGAGGAGGAGACACAAAGACTTGTTAAAGAGAACCCCCCAAAGCTTATTCTTAAGCCACTACCCACAGAGTTGAAGTATGCATACTTGGAAGAAGACAAGCAGTGCCCTGTTGTTATATCTTCAGCGCTTACCATTCATCAGGAGGATTGTCTATTTGAAGTCCTTAGAAGATGTAAGAAGGCAATAGGGTGGCAAATTTATGATTTGAAAGGGATCAACCCTTTAGTCAACACCCATCATATTTACATGGAAGATGAAGCTAAGCTAGTTCGCCAACCTCAGAGAAGGTTGAATCCTCACACGCAAGAGGTGGTGCAAGCTGAAGTTCTTAAGCTACTTTAGCCGACATTATCTACCCTATATCAGATAGCCCATGGGTGAGTCCTACTCAAGTTGTGCCAAAGAAGTCTGGGATCATGGTGGTGCAAAATGATAAGGGAGTAAAAGGCTCTACACGCCTCACTACAAGTTGGAGGGTGTGTATCGATTATAGAAGGTTGAATGCAGTGACAAGGAAGGACCATTTCCCGTTGCCTTTTATTGATCAGGTTCTTGAGAGGTCTCTGGGCATCCTTTCTATTGTTTCTTGGATGGCTACTCTAGGTACTTTCAAATAGAAATTGATGTTGAAGACCAGGAGAAGACTACTTTCACGTGCCCATTTGGAACCTATGCATACAGGAGAATGCCTTTCAACTTATTCAATGCACCCGCAACTTTCCAAATATGCATGTTAAGCATTTTCAGTGATATGGTGGAGCGTATTATGGAAGTCTTCATGGATGATATCACCATATATGGAAGTACTTTTGATGAATGCTTGGTTAACTTAGAAATTGTTCTGAACCGATGCATTGAGAAAGACTTAGTGCTTAACTGGGAGAAGTGCCACTTCAGGTACACCCAAGGGATTGTCCTTGGGTACATCATCTCCAAGGAAGGCATTGAATTTGACAAAGCATAGGTTGAACTCATTGTTAAGTTGCCATCCTCAACAAATGTCAAAGGAGTAAGGCAATTCCTTAGCCATGTTGGGTTCTATAGGAGGTTTATCAAGGATTTCTCTAAGCTTGCAAGACCTCTTTGTGAACTATTGGTGAAGGATGCTAAATTCATATGGGATGATAGATGCCAAAAAAGTTTTGAAGAATTGAACCTATTTCTGACAATCGCACCAACAGTGAGGGCTCCCAATTGGAAACTACCCTTTGAGGTAATGTGTGATGCCAGTGACTTTGCTATATGAGTTGTTCTTGGGCAAAGAGAAGATGGAAAGCCCTATGTGATCTACTATGCGAGCAAGACATTGAATGAGGCACAAAGAAACTACACAACCATCGAGAAAGAATTATTAGCTGTAGTTTTTGCCTTGAATAAGTTTTGTGCTTACTTGGTGGGGTCTTTCATTGTGGTTTTCACTTATCACTCTGCTTTGAAGTATCTGCCGACTAAACAAGATGCTAAAGCAAGGTTGATTAGATGGATTCTCTTGCTTCAAAAGTTCAATCTCCATATCAAAGATAAGAAAGGAGTGGAGAATGTGGTAGCAGATTGCCTTTCAAGGCTAGCTATCGCACATAATTCATATGGTTTGCCCATTAATGATGATTTTCAAAAGGAGTCTCTCATGATGGTGGAAGTTGCTCCTTGGTATGCTCACATTGCAAACTACCTAGTCACAGGAGAAGTTCCAAGAGAGTGGAAAGCACAAAATAAGAAGCACTTCTTTGCAAAAATTCATGCCTACTATTAGGAAGAGCCATTTTTATTTAAGTATTGTGCAGATCATATAATAAAGAAGTGTGTTCCTGAAGAAGAGCAAAAGGGGATCCTCATTCATTGCCATGAAAATGCATGTGGAGGCCACTTTGCTTCTCAGAAGACAACCATGAGGGTGTTGCAATCGGGTTTTTGTTGGCCATCACTTTTCAAAGATGCCCACACCATATGCAAGAGTTATGATAGATGCCATAGGCTTGGGAAGTTGACACGCATGAACATAATGCCTTTGAACCCCATATTGATAGTTGATCTTTTTTATGTTTGGGTCATTGACTTCATGGACCATTCCCTATGTCTTTTGGCTACTCGTACATCTTAGTGGGAGTAGATTATGTTTCTAAGTGGGTTGAGGCAATCCCATGCAAGCACAATGACCACAAAGTGGTTCTCAAGTTTCTCAAGGAGAACATCTTCTTAAGATTTGAGGTACTCGAAGCCATAATTAGTGATGGAGGTACTCATTTTTGCAACAAGCCTTTTGAAACTCTCATAGCCAAGTATGGGGTGAAGCATAAGGTAGCTACACCTTAACATCCTCAAACTAGTGGGCAAGTTGAGTTAGCAAACAGGGAGATTAAAAACATATTGATGAAGGTGGCAAACACAAACCGAAAAGATTGGTCAGTCAAGCTTCTTAATTCACTATGAGCATATAGAACAACTTACAAGACCATTCTCGAGATGTCTCCTTATCGCCTAGTCTATGGCAAAGCATGTCATCTCCCTGTGGAATTGCAATACAAAGCTTGGTGGGCAATCAAAAAGCTCAACATGGATATGATCAAAGCTGGGTTAAAGAGGTTCCTAGACCTCAATGAGATGGAGGAATTGAGAAACAATGCCTACATCAATTCAAAAATTGCAAAGGAGAAATTGAAGAGGTGGCATGATTAAGTGATTTCCCATAAGGAATAAGAGTCTTGCTCTATGACTCTAAGCTCCACATTTTTTCTGGCAAGCTGAAATCAAGGTGGACAGGTTCTTTTACTATTCACCAAGTGCATTCAAATGGAGTAGTGGAACTACTCAACTCCAACAGCACCGGGAGCTTCAAAGTGAATGGCCACCGGCTCAAGCCCTTTGTGGAGCCTTTTTCTCGCGACAAAGAGGAATTCATCCTCCTTGATCCACATCAAGCTTGACAAGACTAGCTTTTTGATGGGCTTAGTCTTTCTAAAGGCTAATTGAGTCCATATCTTTTTATTTTATTTCTGATTTAAGAGTTTTCCTATATTATTACTTGTTTTGTTTTTTATTTTTGGTTTTAAATTTTTTTGGTTTTATCTAACTTAGGTTTATGGTGATCGGTTGCAGAGGCATTTCAAACAGAGGAAAACAAGACAATTCGCACACCCTGCGAATTTTTCCCAAGGCATGTGAAATTCATCAATCATTTTGCATGGTGTGCGAATATTCGCACACCTTGCGAACCAAATTCGATCACCCAGCAAAATTTTCACAAACCTTATGAAACCATTTCAATCACCCAACGAAATTTTTACAGACCTTGCGAAATCATTTTGATCACTATGCAAAATTTTCACAGACCTTGCAAAATCAATTTGCACACCCTGCGAAATTTTAGCAGACCATGCGAAAAAATTCGCACGCCCAAAGCCATTTCGCACACTATGCGAAAACCAAGAGATGTGTGCAAAACCCAAGTGTCGCCTGCCATTTCTTTTTAAACCCCCCAACCCCTAGCTTCTTCATTTCTTCATTTTGCACACATCAAACACTCTACGAATCCTTTATTCTTCTCTGCCACCTTGCAACATTACCCTTCTCCATTAGATTTTGAGCCCCACGCGCATCTCCTTTCGAAGAGATGCACTCCGTGCGTCTTCAAAGCACAGACCCGAGGCTCGTCTTCCATTTCCATCATGGCGCGAACCTGAGGAGCCCTTCCCACTCCTTCAACGAGACGTACCACGAGGTAGAGAGCCTCCTCAACTCAGGTACCTATCGATTCCCCATCTCAAGCCGTGGAGGCCCTACGAATTTCACATTTCGAAGGTGGAGAGGCCACTGAACCTTCCTCACCTACTCCTTAGCGCAGGTACGAGACGAAGAGACCACCTACTACTCCAGGGGCGACTACTTCGTTCCCCGAGAGCTCAGTACGGCGCCCTCCGGCCAAGAGGGCCAGGACTTCAGGCCCGGGTGAGTCGTCTAGAGCTTTTGAGCATCCGACAAACTCTGAGTTACCTATTGATCTGTCATCAGAGTCGATTATCAAACGTTCGATGGTCACGGCACCGCCCATTGAAGGTAACTCAGATTGTAGAGCCAAACTCTTCCACTCGGAGCTATATTTCAATCAAGAGGTCATGCGACAACAGCCTGAGCTCTGAGATGCTTACGGCCTACTCCAGAGGTACCTCCTTGAGAGCCTCATGACTCCTCGAGATCTTCTATCCTAGAGTAGCATTGGAATTTTACCAATCTATGACTACTCGTGGCGTTCCAAGTCTTACCGCGATTCACTTCAGCATTGATGGACGTCCTGGTGTCCTCAAGGCTAAACAGATTGCAAAGGCTCTACGTATTCCGTTCGAGCCAGAGGATCCTTTTGTTTTCCGCTAGTGGTCCCTCGTATCTCAAATGGACATGGTTCACATATTATCCGGGAGGACCTCTACTGATTTGGTCCTTATACGGAAGGAGTTTTCGCCTGGGATGCTCCTCGTAGACGTGGTGTTGTACTTTAACCTCTTTCCACTGCAACATTCAGTACAGAGGAGATGAGCTATTTTGGATGCGTTGTTCCGTATATCCGAGGGCTTCTACTTTGGCCCGCACCACCTGGTCATGGCCTCCCTCATCCACTTTGAGGAGAAGGTCCGTAAGAAGAAGCTCCAGAGGGTCGACACCATTCCATTACTATTTTCGAGGCTGCTGTGCCAGATCTTGGAGCATTTGAGTTTTCCTAATGAGCCTCGGCTCGAGTGCCGCCACCTTTGTCGAGAGCAAATCACTCTCGACAAATGGAATCAATTGGTGGGTTACTCTGCACTGCTAGAAGTCCCTCCTATAGTAGCACCTCCAATGCCTCCACAGCCAGAGCAAGGTGAGCTCCCGGCAGAGACAACACCACCTCAAGCTACTTCTGCTGCTCCGCCTACGCCCCCTACTATTCCACCAGTCGCACCTACTACATCCGAGCCATCCATCACCATATTGACTATAGAGTTTCATACCCTAGTGCATACCTTTCAGACACTAACCACCACCCATTCTACTCTCTTCCAGCAGATGGCTGAGATGCGTGCCCATCAAGACCAGTAGATTGCTATTCTCCACTAGCTTCAACAACACCTAGGACTCCTGCCTCAGCCTCTGCCTGACCTTCCCGCATCCACAACGCTTATAACTCCAACTAAGGGCACTACACCAGCAGATGCGCGGATTCCACCACCTTAAGATGAGCCTCCCACAGTCACAACTGCGCTTGAGGATGCATCATCTCCAACTGAGGCTCCCACTACTTGATCATAGGACATCTCTTTATCCTATTGTATTTACATATTATATTAGTAGAGATTGTTCCTTGTTTTGATGCTTTATATTCTGGGATTGGATGTATTACCTAATCATATTTCATATTGTACTTTCTCATATTAATATAGATTAATATATAAACAACATTTTTGTTTATACTTGGCATTTTTGTATTTCCTCTACTCATTACTCTTTTGTTTTTTTGAATCATGTGGTTTCTCCTATATGTCTTAGACTCCATTTCACTCAGGAGGTACCACTTCCTCCCTTTATTTGCAATCGTTCTTGCCACATTGAGGGCAATGTTGATCTTGGTTGGAGGGAGAGTTGAGGAAGGAAGTTTTGTTAATAATGCTAGGTTATTTTGTTAATTTAGTACTTTTTGCTTAATTTTAATATTTTTGCTTAATTTTAAAAGTTTTTACTCTACTCTCCATGATTATTAAGGAAAAATTCTCAAAATAAAATGGGAGAAATTGAGTTCTTGCCTTTTTACTTGAATCTTAGAGTTTGTATTATGCTTATTGAAGTTGATGAAGTATTGAAACTCATACTAAATTCAACCTTATTTTTTCCACTTTAATCTTACCACACACTGTTCACATTAGGTTCTGATTATAAGATGAAAAACTATCTCACCCCCTGAACTTAGGAAAATTTCGCCTTGGTACCTTTGACCTTGTTTTGATAGTGTTGGGACACCTTATAAAAGGCCAATGAGCCTTTGAGAAAAAAGAAGAAAGAACAAAGTGTTTCGCTTGCCTTGAAACCGAGCAAGGTCCAAGAGGTATACGATGAAAGTCTTTAAAACCCAGTGCCCTAAACCTTTATTGGTTGGGAGTCACCGACCTCAATGCTTGTTACAAAGGTGAATAGGTGGAGTTCAACATATTGTAGGTGCTTGGGTATTGAATTTCAATCTCAAAAGTCCGGGGTGAAATCTGAGGAGTTACTGGTCAAAAGATCCTTAAAGCTTGATGCCCTAAACCTTGATTGGTTGGGAGTCATCGATGGATCCCCGTTACATGGACACTTTAGAAAACAATACCTTTAGCATTGCACTCCTACAATGAAAAAAAAAATTGTGAAATAAAAGAGGTGCGTTTTTAGCCTATTGGAGGTTGGTCAGTTTGCATAGGTTTGAGAAAGAACTAGGTTAGGGGGAGAGAATAGTTCGACATACTATAATTGGAAACTAATAGGCTTAACACTTAGATTTTTGTGGAAAAATAAGGATTGAACCTTTAGGAGTGGAAATTCTTTTGATGCTTAAATTTGCATAATGCCTACTCTTTATAAATTGTGATTAAGCAAGTTATTTGATGACTCTTGTTGAAGGTTGGGTTTTGCCGCTTTGATACTCCATGAGAGAGTATAATTGGTATCATGCCACTTGAGAATTTTTTGGAGTGATTAACATGATTTTGTAAATTATTTTACTGTCTATTTTTCTTTATCTCTCCTTCATTGCTAAGGGACTAGCAATATGTCAGTTAGAGGGAGTGATTGCTACTCAAAAAGTGCTCTCTTATAGCTTGAAATTAACTGTTTTAAACACTTTTGAGTAGTAGTTAATACCTTTTAACTCAATTGGCACATTAAGGACCCTTGCAAGTGTTACTAATCAGTTTTTGGCAAGTTTTGGTGTTTTTGGTAGCTTTTTTATCATTAAAACAAGCCAAGAATGAGGGAAAACTTTGTGTAGTCCATGGCAAAGAAAGTTGAAGCTCAATAACATGAAGAATCAAAGATTTGGAGCTTCATAGCCCTTTGCTAAGCCAATCAAGTATGTAAGGAAGAGAATCAGAGAAGAAATCTAACAACCAGCAATTTCGCATAGCATGCGAAATCAAGAGGAGCTTCAATAGCTATAGGACATAGTGCAGGAATGAGTGAAAGAAATTTCGCACCCTGTGTGAAATTTTTCACACCATGCAAAACCAAGATGCAGCCATGAAGGAATTTCGAACACCATGCCAAATTTTGCATGGTATGCGAAATCTTCATGTGCACCGACTCTGTTAGATTTTTATCTTAAGATATTTTGTGTAATTTCCTAGTTTCTCCTTATAACCAACCTAGATATTTTCTTTCATATCTTTTTATGTATCTTTTAGGTAGCAGATATATAAGGAGAGATATGTGTGATATTATCATGGATCTTTTTATCAAACACTTGTAAAATTCCCGTAGGAAAAAATATACAGAGCTTTTGCTCTGCCTTTCCTTCTCATTTTGTTTTCACTTTTCTATCTAGCCAAACAACCTCTGAGGATGATTTCAGAGGGGATGAGTTGTTAGGTTTTACGTTTCTTGGAGTGATGGAAGCTAGGTGAAGGACCTGAGTGCAAAGATGGGAGTTGTCCTTGCTTTAAATGACAGTAGTTGTTAACCATCAATGGTTTTATTTCAGGGTTTAGCTTTAAATCCATGAGAATCACCTTAAATGGCCAATACTTGGTAAGCTTTTCGTATTCCATGGATGCTTATTGTTAGATCCATGGATGTCTATTAGTTATCATTTACGAGCCATTGGAAGGTGGTTCAAGGTGAAAGTCTTTAGTGTTTGAAGCCATTAATGGGAAGCAATCACCAATTCTCAAGAAACCTTTGGATCACATCTTAATTTCTAAATATAAAACCGGTTCGGGAGATAACCATCCTTTATGTTATTATCCCCAATGCGAGGAGAAGATCTGGAATCTCCTCCTTTGCCTAAGGAACCTAAACCTAGTGACCTAAAACTCTAAGAAACCCTTTTCTTTGTAATTAATTTCAGTTACTAATTTTTGTTAACTTAAAATCAACCTTTTCCACCCACAATTACATTTTCTTTTAAAGCTAACTTTCAAAAGGAAAAGCACCATTTCAGTGCCTTAACTAATATCAATTGTACCATGAAAACCCATCCATATAGATGATCCTAGAGCCACTATACTATGCTAGCTATGCTACCCTAGTGTTTGGTGAAATAGGTTTATAAATTTTGTTGATGACACCCGTCTGGGTCAGAATCAAATGGCACAAAAGCACTTTGGGACGAATCAGTGAATCAAATGTCATAGAAGCACTAAGAATACTACTTTAAACCGCATCTAGTTTATTATTTAAACCCCACTAGGAATGCAGAGACTTGATCTTTCTCAATCATCTTTTAGAACATTTCACTATCTTGTGTAGAATGTTATTCATAATCATAGAACAAATTAAGTTCTTACCAAAGAGTTGTGAGTGTATTATAGTATTGAATTACATTCATATTACCTTCCTTGGTATTTTTTATTTGTATGGCTATCTTGTGGACCTGAGCAAGTTACCAAGTCATAATAGGTTTCCTTGGTAGCCTCCTAAATCTCTCTATTTATGGGCATGAACATGTTTGTCTTCACAATCTTGAGTTCCATTGAGTTGATCAGCCATGACATAATCATGGCATTCTCTACTTCCTATTTCTCAATGGGAATTGTTCCTTATGGTATTGATGTTGCTCTAATAAAATATTCAATTTGTCCATGCCCACGAATGGAAGGTTTGACAAATTGAAACCATTAAAGATAAATTTCTCCATTAAGTTAATTTGTGAGAGGTAATTAGCTAAGTAGAGTGACAATGACCATTTGTCACAAAATTGTAATGAGGGATAGGTTTTCTTCTTGCCTCCTTCAAGTTGTTATCGTAATTGGAAGCACCTATCATTGCTATTTTAACCATTATTCCTAGTAATCAGAAGTTGGCTTCACTACAAGAAAAATGAGAAATAATGACGCTTTTTACGCGTCAAGAAAGGCAAAAGATGGCGCTTCTCTAAAGTGTCTTCTTCGGCTCTGTCATTATATGTGTTAGCCAACAATGACGCTTCTAGAAAGCGCCATCTCTGATAAATGCTTTTAATGACGCTTAAACAAGCATCATTTTTTAATAATGTTAATAACGACACTCGTAAAAAGTGTCATCTTTAAACATATTCTAGTGAAATAATTTTTACAAAATTAGTAATCTTGATACTTATTGGAGTGTCATCTTTAATAAAATTGATCAATGACACGTTCAAAAGTGGCATCTTTGATTTATGTTAATAATGACACTTATAGAAGCATCATCTTTGATCATTTCATATTAAAAATGATATTTATATTCTATTGTAAAAATAATGATTTCATATATAATTAAATAAAAAGAAAGAAAAAAACTCAAAATCAAATTGAATATTACTAATAAAGATATCTTCAAATATTGATATATAATAACCTAGTTCAAACCATTAATGTAACTACTTATATATAATAATTGCATACAAGTTTGTAAATTCCATCAAAATATTCCGTACAACAATTTCTAATTCTTTCAACAAGAGTACAAATATTACTGCAACAACTTTTAAGATTTATATTCTACAAAAAAATATTGTTCGACCTTCAAATGACTAATGATGCAATCTTCATGGTGGTTTTTGATCGACATCACCTCCTTTAACAAATTGGGTTCTTTTCTTTTGGCAAACGAGTTTCCTTTGCATCCTATAAAAAAATACAGGAAGAATTAAAAACTCATAAATTATACATGCAACAACCAATAAATACAATTGAAACAATAACTTTCATAAAAATTTGAAAGGAAAAAAAAAACTAGAACTATTATAAAATGAAATGAGAAAATTTTTAGAAAAATAAATGAGTTAGAAAAAAATAGTTAGACCCTATCACTTGAGGATAAAATGTTGTTCACTAATTAAGTAGAAAAACTTTATAATAAAATAGTGATTCCTCAATAAATAAAATAAAGTAAAATCTTCAAGAGTAACATAGTTCCAAATATGATATAACATCAAAAAGTTAAAAATAACGAATCATGGTACACCAAAATAACAAAAGGATAAATGAAACATAATATAAATAACTAACCAAAATAAATGTTCTACAAGCAAAGTTGTGAACATAAAAAATTCAAACATACAAAGGAAATAGCAAAGAAATAAACACACATAAAATACCAAAGGAATACAAGACTAGATGGGTGGCTTCTCTAGAGATTCACAAACTATAAATAAGGAGGGGGGAAGATGTAAAAAGAAATTTTCCTTATCATTAATTTTCATGTTATATTTTCTTAAAAAATTTCAAATCCTGAAATCACGATAGGTTAGACTCTAGACATGACATTTTTTTCATTAACTTTTTTTATAGGCTGCTTTCTAATAGAAGTAAATTAATTTTTTCATTCAATCATCACTCATCCTTTTTTATTGGTCAAATGGAAAAAAGAAAAACAGATATACATATATTTAAAAGCAAACTATTGATTTTGAAAAATGTTTCAAGGCATTTTCAAGTTTGATAAAAGGATAACAATTGAACAAAAATTTCATTCATTCACCACAAAAAAGAAAATGTTGCTCAACTCCTTCCATCTATAAAGCGAACTAGTTAGTACAAAATAGCAAATCAATTTTATTAAAAAGAAAAGGTAAAGTTCAATTTTCATTCATGTCATCACAAAAAATAGAATATTGCTCAACTCCTCCCATCTAAACTAACTAGTTAGTACAAAATAGCAAATCAATATTATTAAAAAGAAAGGTAAATAATAAAGAAAAACTTTTATTCAAAAATACAAAAGATTCACACAAATTATACCTTTTTCTCATTTCGCCTCATGAAATGGATTTAAGCAAGAGAAAACAAGAAAGTGCCCACATTAAGATATTGCATGTATTATGGTAAAAAGTTAACAAGAGAAACTTGAAAGTATAAACTAGAAGACTAAAACAAATTTAAAAAAAAAAAAAAGAAAAGAAAATGATTAATACAAAGATTGGACTTTTTTTTTATAATATAAAAACCTAAAAAATTATAAAAGCAACAAAAGTAAAGAATAAAAATGAATGAGATAGTAATGAATAATGTATTGTCTCTTTTGAATGAATAACATTGATAATAAACTGAAATGTTAATGAGATAGCAACCTTACTTTACATGCCTGGAAGAACATTATTTCTATGGATCAAGTAGGTTACTTAATTTACAATATCCTTCATCTGAGCTAGAATTCATCAATGGAAATATTAAGTATTGACGATATTATATCTTAGAAATCAAATTGTGATACTTCTAAGATAAATTTTCCCCTTAATTTAACAACATAATCATCGCATATTCCATCTTTAGTAACTTCAAGTACATATCCAATGCAACAAGAAGGAGAACAACCCAATAAAAGAAAAAAGAAAATTGGGAGAAAAGGGAAAAAAATTAAATCTTGAATCCTCTGTTATTACGTGTTTTAAGCTTCCCAAAGTGAAAATCTTACCTTTGTAAGCCTGACAGTTTCATGTTACCTCCTGTTAAGTAGATTTTGGTTTTTCTGTCCAAAATCATAAAAGAATTCAAGGTTCAAAACTTTGATTTCTTTTCCTTTCTAACCCATTTCTCAATAACCAAATAGATCATAATTTCAAAAATCCGTAACAAAAATATTAATAAAGGATATGAGAATGAAAGACATCATAGTTGAACAATCTAAGTAAAGATGAAAATTGTCCATGGTTTTTTATGAAGAGCTACCATAGATCTAACATACTAAGGCACCATAAAACGTCCCCAAAACACTAACTCTCCTTTCAATTGCTAAGAAAATGTACGAAAATTAACAAACACAAAAGACATTGCATTTTAGAGTTCAAGAACATCATTATTAAGGTTTAATAACGTTTTTCACATTTTACAAACAAGAACAAAACAAAAATTGATAGTTCTGAAACAATCAAATGTTTAGCAAAACAATATTTACTAAGCAATTTTAAATATAGCGGGAAGTATTAAACTAAATATGAATAAAAGATTATGCATTACAACACTATTATGTTGACCGAATTCCCAAGCTCCTTGAGATCATTTCTCTGTAAAAAAATTTGCAGTCATGTTCAACAAAAATTACATAAAAAAGGGAAATTAAAATTATACTTTATCTACTTGAATGAGAAAAAAAAAATACTTTATCAACTTGAAATATATATATATAAAAAAAAAAAAAAAAAACTACTTTGGATTGGGAAGAATAAATATTTAAGATAGCCAGAGCACCCACTACATTACAAGCTGAAAGTGTGAGTATATTTACTGAATGAATAACCACCAATGCATTCATATATGTAGAGAAGCAAAAGCATCTTTCTCTATTATTTAATAAAACTAAAATCCCACTCTTAATTTTCTCTTAAGTTTTCTTAGAAGCCTAACAAGGTTTCAGTGTTTGATCGGTTATTGAGAAAAGGTTGGGAAAGAAAAGAAATTAAGTTCTAGGTTTTATATTTTCCACTCCAATTTGTCTAATGGAACTATGTGGCTAAAGCATAGAATTTGAAAACTTCTTTTCATTTTCATTTTCATTTTTCTTCATTTTCTTAGAAAATAGATTGTAGGGTATGTTTGATTGTTCAAAAAAAGTGTGAAAATAAAAAATAAATATTAATTTTGAGTGCTAGAGGACAAAAAATACCACTTAATGCAAGTACCAGACACACTAGAAACTGAATAGATTATTGGGTGCATTTCATTGTTGGGAAAAAGTGTGAAAAGAAAAAACAAATTTTAATTTTGAGTGTTAGAGGAGAAAACCCTAATTTAAAGCAAGGATCAGACACGAATGATAATTTTAAACTTCATATTCTTTTATCTTTACTTGGTATTTTTGGAACCAAGGAATGATTAGGGTTTTTATTGGTGGTTTTGTGTATAGGCAATATTGGTGGGGTATATGTAAAATTGGCACCATTGCAGAAGAAGCTGAGGAGTGGACAAATGGTGACAGGTGGGATTTGGAACAATAAGAGGCCATTGGATAATGAAGATCCAAAGGAGTATGCTAATCCAAGTGTTGTTCAATGGCATAAGGTCACAGTGTACGCTGAGAATTTGAAGAATATTGTGATGAAGCATGTCTTACACGAGTAAAGTTTGATGCTACGCAACAAAATGTATACACATATATACCTTACCTCTGAGGGTAGTATCAATCACTTTAATAGCTACTGCCATTTGTGACTAGTAATCCAAGCAAACATCAACACCCGAGCAGCAGAAGGGCAAGGAACAACTCTAAAGACAGCTGAAATAAGGGAGTAGCCAACACAAATTCCATTAGCATGCACAAGATACTTGCATGACACCAACCATCATCATCTTGAGAAAAGCAAAAGAGAAGGAAAAAGGAAAAATCTCCATAAGTTGATTTGTGCACACCCCTAGCTAATACTAGAGCTTTCAAGTGAACTAATTGCAGTAGTTGGATTTTGATTAAGAATGGGGCTCCAATAATTATGGGATGGTTCTACTTAAATATAAATGGATATGAGGTGGTTACTTATGTTAGGTGCCCCTGACTAAGATCCTTTAAGCCACCCTTCTATTTATACTTAAGAAATAAATTGAATACTTTAATTCACTCTTGAACAAAAAAATGCAAACTCATAAACATAAACCCTTATGAAACCTCAAAAGAAGTGATCTAAATGAAATGAATAAAAGTAGATCAAAGTAAATCCTTTTAGGACTAGTCATGTAAGTATCCAGAAAAATCTCCACACTAAGTAATTAAACAAATAGAATGAGTAATAGGAATCAAAGTGCATGATTTTCTGTACAAGAAACCTTAAGATGAGACCCCTTCATAACTTTTCAGGTCATGAAAATTAATGAAAAATCAAACAACAAAAGAAAACTAAATGTTATTTCTTGTAAATGAATGAAGTCCAAAGTGGTTAATTATTATGTTTCTACAGTCTGAAGTAATCTTTAAAACCCATTCATGATGAATAACACTACACACAACAAGGAAATGATATGGGAATGGAATAATAGTACCTGAAGGCTCCAAGGTTAGAGTAGGAGAGGTTGTCAAAGTCACTGGTCTGAGAGTTTCTGAGCAAATAGCCACAGTTGAAAAAAAAAATTGTTAATTAAATACTCAATATATCATGTGTTGAATTTATTTTTAGTTTGATTTTTTTTTAAATTGAAATTTCTTTTATTACTTTAAAAGTGATAAAATATATAAGAAACATAGCAATAGCTAGATTTAAATTGTTTAGATATGATTTTATAGGTTAAAGAACTATAATAATCCATTGAAAAAAATAGTTAAGAGATAATTAATGTAATTTTTAACAAAAAATTATAGGGGCTTGTACTATATTTTGTCACTTCATAATAAAGTCTCCATGAGCAAAGATTATGTACATTTTAATCATTGGAACTCTCCATCGATTATTTTTATTTTTTTTTTTATTTTTTTTTTGGGTTACAAAATGGAGAAAAGACATGTGAATTTCATTTTGCTTTTGGGCACCCAGTGGCTGAAGGTTCCAGGCGCTTGTCATCTTTGTACCATAATTCTAGTAAATACTGAAATAGAAATCTTTGGTTTATGCATAGACTCAATAATTAAAAAATAAGATAAAAATAAATTCAACAGAAATCAACCTTATAATGACCAGAAGGATAAAAACTCTCCACTTCTCCACATCAACCAATGTCTTTGCCACAAGCAAGGCTCATGGTGATGGACCAACAAAAATAAGCTTGAAACAGAATGATACTCTTACCCATGGGGACAATGTCCATGCTAATAAACTCATTTTTTTTAAAGATTGCACTAGGGAAATCCACGTCATGAAGAACAAAATCTCAAACTTGCCATTGGAAAATCTCCAAACACATGTTCAAATTGTTGCGTCAATCTCGCTGACTTGAATTCAAACCCTAGAAGTATTGTTCAAAACCTAGAAGTATTGTTCAAAACCACACAACGCATTATAAAATCAATCCTAAAAGATCAATGAGAAAACTAGATTTTAAAATCCCAGACACATGAATCTAAAATAACAAAACCCAAACATAAAATCAAAACTGAAATCAACCTCAATAAATTTCAGAAACAACAAATTAAAAGAGTAAAGCACAAAAGGGGGAAAACACATATGAAACAATCTTTATACAAGCCCTAACCATAGATAAACACAAAAAAAAAAAAAAAATCAAAGCAGAGAGTTACCATTGAGCATCTTTGTTTCAAGCTTAGAAAAGGTTTAATGCCATTGATAGTTAGTTGGCTAATGGTGGACTTCAAGCTTCTATATTTCGACGTTAGTAGCTCTCAACGGCTATGGTGAGAATAAAGAAATGAGAGGCCTAGGGTTTGGGATGTAAGGTTATGCGCTCTTGGGGGGTTAAGGAAATTGAAGATGGTTGAGGGTAAAGGCTAGGGTTTTTGAGATAGTTAATAGCTTTTTAGGGTGTGAGTGTCCATAGATAAAAGATAAATGAAAGTATGAGAATTCATAGATCTTTAGGTGATATGGCGGGTGTGAGAATGAAATTTTAGAGGGAATTGTGTGTTTGGCAAAAATTTCACATATGTATATATAATGTTTTAGAACATGGTGCTTTAAAAATGCGACAAGGAAGAAATTATTTAGTGACGCTTAAATAAAGCGCCAAGGTCTCCAACAATTCTGCAATCAATGGCGTTTTTAAAATGTGCCATTGAACAGGAGTGCCATTGCTTCTCCATAAAGCATCATTGTTAATCAAGCCTTTATAAAACACCAAGATATGTTGCCACTTAGGTTAAATATTGACGCTTTTAAAAAACGTCAAGGAAAAAAACGTCATTATTCATATTTTTGTAGTAGTGCTTTGATACCATTAAGAAACCTATAGCTTAATTTTACCTAGTCATATATTCATTCATAGAGAAAAGAAGAGAAAAATGTCCTTTATATATATAACTGTAGGAAACCATCAAAAGTAAGGAAAATATGTAGAAAGAAATAGGAAACCACCTAACAAATCCTATCCAAATAATTAATTGTCATTTTAATTACCAAAATAAATTCCTAACTAAATCCTAAAAATTTTGATATCATCTCCATTAAAGATTCTAATTCTTCCACATTCTTTTTTTTTTCTTTTTTTCTCCCCATACATACATATATGTGTGTGTGTGTGTGTGTGTGTGTGTGTGTGTGCACGCTAGATAATCCTCTATTTATAAATGGGTTTCCCTTTAGGTAATCCATTCTTATTGCTCAAACTATTCTCCTAGAACTACCTCTTGCCCATGTTGGGGATCAAATCATGGTCATATTGTACTTGACTTGTCAACTTGAAGTTGGTGGTTGCACTTAGCTTTCAATGCAATCGGTATGAGAGAATTGATAGATGATGATTTAAGGCTTAGATGCTTGCATTACTTTGGTGAGTGTACAAATCATTGGAAGGAGTTTTCTTTGGTATGCAACCTTGGCAAGAGTGGTAACAATGTGCATGGTGGGTGACCTTAGGGATATGCTACTGTAGAGGTAGGGAAAAGTGCAATTAAGATGTTACGGACATGCACAACTTGAGTGCTCTTGTTGGGTTCAATTGTTGAGGGGGCATGCAACCTTTGAATCAGGGGGAAGGTGCTCAATTTAAATTGCTAGAGGGAGTGTGCAATCTAGTTTGGTGGCATACTCGAGGGATGCACAATAGGCTCCTGTGTACGTAAAAGGTACACAATTTGTTCTTGTTCTATGCTTAGGCATTTTATTCTTTGAGAATCATCCACAAAGTCTACTTCATTTTTAAAATGCCTTAAAGTTTAAAAAATACTCACAAAAATTATCAAAAGCAAATGGCTAAGGCATTAATATAAAAAAAACCAAGCATTAGGTCATTTTTAAATACCTCAAATGCACTAAAATAGACTCTTTAGAGCCACTAAAGTGCTGAGTTTGAGTTCTTATAGTTGATACTTGATGCTATGAAGACTTAAGATTTAGAATCTAACTTCCATGTGATTTATGTTATTCTAATAGAAATAAAAGCATGGAATTTTTATGAGTTTGAAATTTAGAAAAACACATTGTACATAGAAATTAATCAATTAGTGATATTGAAGCTATCCAAAAACAGGTTACTCCTAAGTTCAAGTCTCAAGAAGGGAAGGATAAGATCTAATATGCTCCTATGATGGTCACACTTTTTCACATTCACTTCCCAACCTATGAAGAAGCACTCATTGAATCTAATATGAATTGGATATATCTAACCTTGGTAGAGTTATTTTGCCTTTCAAAATTTATGGGAAAGAGGGATTTTATACTTGGATAACTTTTCTTAATGCCTTAGATGCACTCTACTGAGATTTTTCCTTAAGAGATCCACCTTATCTGGAAAAATGAGGCATTTAGCCATTCATTGTCATTCCAAAAAAATGCATTGAATTAAATAAATTAATAGAGATAGTATTAAAATTATGAAATTAAATATACATGTTTTTCATTCACCCTCCTCATAAAAATCTAAGGAATGTATTTATACTTGTAACCTAACCTTAAAACATCAAGAAAATCCCTAAAATGTCATAAAAGTAAACAAGAGAGGTAATTGGAAAAAGTTTTGGCAAACGATAACAAAATTTGCAACTAGTATCAAAACTTTTGATACAAGATCAAAATGTCATAAAAATTTCGACAAAGACTTCTTCTCTAGGTCATTATCAAAATCTATAGAGCAATTGTTGAAATTGGTATTGAAATGTTTTTTTTTACAAAAAAAAAAATTACATGTTAAAAAATAGCATTCCTCTTAGCCTTCTCTTGTTGCATCATCTTTAAACACACTTAAATAAATTGAAATTGCTCCCCAAAAACACCATTTTCATGGATTAGTGCTCAAAATGTGAAATTGCAAGATTTTGTTTGAAATATAGGTTGGCTGTTAATTTAGTATCAATTGATTTTGATTCTAGGATTTGCGTTTGAGGAGCTCTCCATCATATATAATGGGGTATGTACTCAATTTTACTTGATGAAAGCTACTACTAAGACTTACTACCCAACACCTACACTTTGTTTTATGTCTACAATGCAACATCTCATGTGCTCCTAGAGTATCTTACTTCAGCACTTGAGCAACATCTCATGTGCTCCTAGAGGATCTCACTTTAGCGCTTGAGGGGGATACAAATCTCTTTCTCAACTAGGTAGAAGCAAATATGAAAGTTTCTTCTAGAATTTTGGGAACAAGAAGACAAACTAGGTTTTTCAACTCAAAAGAATCAAACCAAAAACCTTTTTATGCAACGTATATATAAGCCTAGGAACCTAGTGGACTAATCCTAAAAAGTTCCTCAAAATAAATCCTTTAAAAATAGAAAGACAGATCTCCAAAATTCTAGAGAATTCTGTTGCTAGGGCTCAAATGCTCTTAGAGTGCTTGAGCACTTTAGGCTTTTTTTAAAATGGTTAGAAAATCATTTTGCTCAATTTTAGACCACTCAATTCATGCCATGTCATACCAAACACTAACTTGCCTTTCCCAAATATTTTTACACTTACGTATGTCATCCTGGTTGATCAATTAATAACCTTGAGTCTTCAATGGGGAGTGAGACACAATTTAGAAAGATCCTAAACCAAAATGAATAGAACAAAATCGACAATTTTAAACTACATTGCCTAATGTATGAACAATCTCTCCCTTTGGCAATTTTGTCATAAAATACAAATTGCATAAACCCCTTAATACTCTCAAATGGAGTTTACAAATCTCTCAATACCTCTTGTCTAAACCAATTCATCATCTAACGTGCAAAGGACTAGAAGCCACATCCAAAAAATGAGCAATACCCTAGTATCTAGAACTTGCACACACTAAACAACATGCCCAAGTAAAGTAGTGTGTGGGAAGAAAGATATATCAAATCAGGTAAACGAGTAAGGGGATGCAAGTCATGAACAGATATCAAAAAAATATGAATATCAAAACTTGGACATATATGCAAGTCATGAACGCTCAATCAAATCAACAATCCATCTCCCCCTTTTTGTTGCAAAAAATGAAAAAGAGCATGATGAAGCAGTAAGCATGCGAAAAGCAAACACATGGACATATATGGTAAAAAAGGTTCTGGATGCAAGAGATAAGAAAATAAAAGTACATCTAGACAAACAAAATATATGAAAAACTGAGACAAGATGGGTTAGGTGTATAAAATCAACTTATCCACAAACAAAAAACAAAAAAAACAAAAAAAAAGGGAAAAAACGAAAAAAAAAAAAAAAACATAAAGTATGAAAAAATCCAGATCAGATGGAGTTGTAGAGCTGGAAGCACCCTGCGACATCTGCCAAGATGTTAGGGATGCGAGCTGGCCCTTGAGGCTCTGAAAGTGAGCATCCACATGCTCCATCGACTCACAAGTGAAAGCTGGTCCATCAAATAGAATTCTATATTCCGTATGCTCAAATTTTGCCTTCTACATTCATAGCATATATAGCTTTTAATAAGCAGTGATGATTGCACAAAATTTGAAGTGTATCAAATAGAATAAATTAATAATTCATTGAGAAGTACTTTAAAAGCCCTATTGATGGAGACAATTAAAATATATAATTTATAGATTTTAAAATTCTAGACGTTCTTCTCCCCATTAGGCATTGATGAAATCTTCTATGTTTGCCGGCACGAGGGAATAGAATAGGGGCCAATTTATACACATCGGCAGCATAAAGTCATTTTCTCACTCTGAAGTGATTTAACATACCTCTCCTGATAGGAGTCCCTCAAACTGGAAATGAAGCATAGCTCAGTTGCAATTTCTTTTGGGTTCCTTACTGTGCTCATAAGCTGTTTATGGAGGCTACTGAATTGGGTGTGGCTGAGGCCAAAGAGGTTAGAAAGATGCCTTAGAGAGCAAGGCCTGGCTGGGAATTCTTATAGGCTATTACATGGGGACTTCAAAGAGATGTCCATGATGTTAAAAGAAGAATATTCAAGACCAATCAGCCTCTCCGATGTATTGCTCCACGTGTCCTGCCCTTCCATTGTCATTTCATTAAGAAATATGGTAGCGATATGAGTTATTGTTTTTCATCATAGTATTAAAGTTTGCTGATCTCTTCAAATTATGGCCAACTTTTTTATACTGCCCTAAAGCAGTTGTTAGTTTTCTGCTCTTTTCTTCCTAACTATTTTTCTTTTCCCTTCTGTTTTTTTATTTTTTTATTTTTTTATCCTCTTTTTTAAATTATACCAAAGGTTTAGATTTCAGTGGAAGTTCTTAATCTTTGCTAACTGTATTGCAATTTATTTTATCAAGAAATTAATATACTTCCACTTTGAAAAGTACTGTTTTTACTTTTCAATTGTTTAATTTCTGGGAGCTGTGAATAACTTTTAATTTATGCCAAATTTTCACCTTTTTTTTTTTCAAGTGTTAATTTATAACGTTTCAAGTTAAGGAACTTTTGGATGAATTTTTATGTCAGTTATTTGTGCTCAATTTAGCCAAAAATTTTAAATATTCAATAATAAGTCATCAAAAACTAAAAAAACAAACAACCTAAATTCTAAAAACAAATTGCTTTTAGCAAAAAGTCGAAAAAAAAAAAAAACAAACGTCACCTTAGTTTGCTCAAATTTTGGTCTCAAATCAGTCTTACATTTCCCTAGAGTTTAGATGCCTAATAAGTCACTTTGTCCTTGCACACCATATTCCATTTTAGGAAATTTTGCTTTCCTGAAATGTTGACACATGGAATGAAAGAAAAATGTGGGCTTAGGGAAAGAGGCTATTATCTACATGCCTAACAGAATTTGACAGGTTGAACAACTGATATGAATTTTCATAGACCAACCAGATTCACCTATGTTGCAGCAATGTGGTTGAAAAAACACAAGCAATTACATATATAAATAATTGAGATGATTAAGAAAAAAATTATTGTCTATCCACCTGTACACTTGATCAACTATTACATAACATCTTATTTATAGATACTAACACCTAAAAAAAATAGATACTCGCAATAGTAAAATATAAAATCTTGTAGTAACAAAATATACAAACTTTTAACTTTTAAAAGAATTCTGTATAAAATATTTAAATTAACTTTTAAAACCTAACTCAGAATCTAATTTTTAGAAACTTTCTAAACCTAGTTTAACTAACATCCTCCCATCAACTTGATTTGAAAAAATAGCATCCTTAGCTTTCTAAAATCTTTATACTTAAGAGACTTGGTTAATGTTTTCACAATTTGATCATGAGATTTTGTAAATTTTAATTGCATTTCATATTTCATAATGTACTCTCTAATAAATGATATTTTGTATCAATATACCGGCTTCCATCATGGAGAACTAGATTTTTTCATAAGATAATTGTTGATTTTATATCCATATAGATCTTTATTTGTTTCTTGTGTGGTAAATTAAGTTTATTGAACAAATTTCAGAGCCAAATTTCATGACCTACACATGATGCCAACACAAATTTCAGTTAAAATGGTGAAAGTTTCACAATGCTCAAGTGTGTGTTTGGTTAACAAGGTTGAAGGGAATTTATGTTAAAAATGGATTACTTTTCACGGTCAAGCATAAGAGATATTAGATTTACAAATCTGAGATCATTTCATCCCCTTTTAGTCAATTAGTTCTTTTGTATAACACCTAGAAAGTAGCCAATTACTTTGTTTTTTTCCCCATAATTGGAGTAAAATTGAAAACACATTTCTCTCAAGTTTTTATATCTTGTACTAAACATTTGCTTTCACTTAGTAGCTCAGGAATGGGTTCTCATGCCATGATTTCAAATTTCTCTGATAGATCATGATGATTTTTTATGAGGTTCTTAAGTTATTACATCCATGGGATATGCAATGTCCTTTGTATACTTGATATTTTGTCATTATTTGATTTAGAACATTTTCTCTTATGCATCACTATTTTAAGAAATTGCTTTATTCTTCAGTGTCCTGCATAATTTTAGAATGTATTTTAGTAAGAATTCTCATGCTACAACTTCTAAAGTTTCTCTACCACAGGTTACCGTTATTTTTTCATGAGGTTCTTAGGTTATACCCACTAGTAGCAATGCTTAATAGAGCTGTTTATAAGGACACTCAAGTGGGAGACATGTATTTTCCAGCTGGAGTGCAGGTTGCATTGCCCACCATCCTAGTTCACCATGATCATGAAATTTGGGGGGATGATGCAAAGGAGTTTAATCCAGAGAGGTTTGCAGAAGGAGTTTCGAAGGCAACAAAAAACCAAGTTTCATTTTTCCCATTTGGTTGGGATCCTCGGGCATGCATTGGACAAAATTTTGCAATGATGGAGGCAAAAATAGCTTTGGCAATGATCTTACAACACTTCTCATTTGAACTTTTGCCATCCTATGCTCATGCTCCTTTCAATAGCCTAACTATGCAACCCCAATATGGTGCACACCTGATTCTACGTGGACTTCAGTGTTGAGATTCTTGTTATCAATTGCTATTAGCATGGCCTATATAGCATGTATGTCGAATATAAACCAAGAACTCTCTTTTACTCGTAGACACACATATTGAAGGAAATTGATTCAACTAATGAATTATAAAAGATATCATTGTGTGGGGGTGATTATCGATATCTTCTTTGATGACATATTTGGTTGTAAGCTACATTGTGTAGTCATCAACAAGGATTGTTGATGCTCCATCCCTAAAAATTTGAGTATCAATAGAAATAAAAGAGAATAAATATAACTATTGGTCACCACCATTTCTTTTTTCTGCATATTTGGATTCATTCCAATTTCTATGTTAAAACATCCATATAATCTACTAACAAAAAGCAATTTAACTCTTGAGAAGAGTATAACCTAATAGTATATATGCTAGACTATGTTGATAATTTTACTTCAAAAATCTAAAACTTAGTACATCATATCCAGTGGGACTTATGATCTTTTAAGTTGAGGACATGGAAAGAAGGCATGGTAAATGTATTTTTGGGTTAGACCCAAAAGAATGGCGGAATAAGATCAAGTATTCAATTAATTTAAAGCACAAAAGAGGTGTCTACCACTTACACTTGCATGCTGGAGAGAGAGCAGATGTTGGCACAAAAAGAGAAAAACCAATTAACTAAAAGATCTGGATACTGAACATCCAACTAAGATTGCTTAAGTACCTTAAGATGCTTAAATTCCTTGCATGTTTTCCAAGAACAATAATTGTTTAGAAAACTAAATTTTGTGTTTTGATTGAGATTATTACTTTACTGTTGTAACATAACTTGAAAAACTAGGGTATCCTTGACTAAAGGCAGGTGAATGGTTATCCTCCATGAAATCACCACCATTTTTTTTTTGTCATTTTGTGAGATGTAGTTGAGTATCCAATGCTAGGTTTCATTAAAATTGCAAATCACATATCAGGATGAATAGCGATATGAACATCATGCTCAAAAGACGATCAAGATAATATGCAAGTTAGAGAAAACAACACAGCAAGTCAAACGATGTACAATAGTGATTCTAGGCATGTGAAGTGAGCAGAATAATTAGGAAGAAACAGAATCGCTATACCAAGCAAAACAAGGTGAGCAACCTATGATAATCGGCATGTCAATGTACCAAACTAATATAGCAATGAAGTACAGAAAAAGTGACATCCGAAGCCCCAAATCAAGATGATCAATCATATTAATGTCACAACGCAATATCCAAGCATGCAAAAAAAAAAAAAAGGAAAAAGAAATAAAAACATGTGTGCATTGTTATCTATCACTGAGTATGTATTGATATTCGAGGGTCACTTGATTGATCGTGTTTGTTGGCGGAAGTTCGTATGTGAGCTTCCCGGGATCCCTCAGGCTTTGTATTCATTTTGTCGTATATCTTGTGAGCGAGATGAGTGACTTTCTCTTAGGAGCTACTGGGTCATCGTCCATTCCATCATTGCATTCGTTATTGACATGACTTCCCGCATATTTGATTTGAGCAGATTATCACTCATTCTCACGTTCAGTGCTTCATCATCATCATCCTTGTTTTCACTTCTGATTCCTCATCTTCATTCCACATTTTAGCTTTTTCTTACAGTGACCCATTTTCGGGTTTGATAGTCTCTTCACATCGCCATTATACATCTCATTATCAGTTTGATCTATTTCATTTGTCTCCTCATCGACACTATGTTCACATTAGGCACCATTAGGTCCATGGCTCACGGGATTTACTATACTTGTTGCATTTCATACATGAGGGCATGGGTTTTGATCATCGGGTATTTGAGCTTAGTTTCCCTTCGTTTCTATCACCCTATCACCCTAGCCTACGTTACGTCCCGTGTCTTAAGACCACCCTGAGGCCATGGGATCGGATATCGTCTTCTACAGCTTCTATGTGGACAGGTGTTTGAGATTCGGTTAACATTTAGATATTTGTCGTGCATCTTCTTCTGGGAGACACTTCTATGATGTTATGATTCATTTCAGCCATGTTTGGATTACCAGGATCACATGTTTGATGAGGGATGATTTGATGTAACCTATATTTCCTGATTTGTCGCACGTCAGATGCCATACTGAGGCATATTCCGTTTCGGAGGATCTTTATGGATCTTCGCAGAGGTCACGTGTTCGAGGATAGATGATTCCATGCTATCTGATCTCCGACCTATCATACATTTCGATGCCATACAGGGGCATATTTCCATTCGGATGAGATTTACAGATCATGAGGGAGTTGCGTGCTTATCCTTATTTGCGAGATGTATGCAGTGATGATGATATATTCGCTATCCTCGCGATGATTCCTTAGTGGACCCTATCGAGAGCCATCTAGCCAGGCCCGCGCTCTTAGATGCTTAGATGTCGTCACGCTTCCTTCCGAGGGACGCTTCTTTGACATGTGGGTTCGCTTCAGTTGCAGGCATAGACGATTTGAGCTCATATGATTTTTTGACATGTTACATTTTCGATGCCACACTGGGGCATATTCCCCATCTTGATCGAGATTTATAGATCCCCACTGGTTTACATGATCATCCATGGTTATGAGATACGCGCCAGGTTGATGATTGATTTCATTTTGTCCTGATATTCCGAGGAGCCTCTCTTGACTCGTTCAGCCAGATTCATACTCTTTGATATAGTCGTGATTCCTGGATGGGGTTATCTTAGGTGCATGGATTCACCACGTCATCATTTCAGTGCGGTACACATCAGGTCTTTTACCCATCCCCATGGTGTTATTCTCGGCTCATCAGGGCAGATCGGGTATATCTGATGCCATACTGGGGCGTATTTCCCTCATTTAGCCATGGAGGCGATCGTTCTCTCACATGTCCGTCACAGTTTTCCATCACTCGGCCGAGATATATTGTATTCGCCTCACTGACCATTGTTCCTGAGCTCTTCGTTGACATGAGCTCTCAGTGGTGCGTCGTTCGAGACTCGCAGAGTCCCTTTTAGCCATTTCTAGCAGTTTGAGATTTGTAGCGGCATGCCACACTAGGGCATATTTCCCCCACATGGTTTCCTTGCAGTCTGGCATTCAGAGCTGCCGTTCATTCACGGTTTACGACATTCAGAGTCATCATGTCACATTTTTCAGTTCGGCGTTCAGAGCCACTTCTCCATTTGTCGGCGTTCAGAGCCATCACCGTGTTTTCAGTTCGACGTTCAAAGCCATCATCGGTTTTCAGATCGACATTCAGAGTCACATCCTCGGTTTTGACGTTCAAAGTTGTTATCACTTCTCAGTTTGACGTTCAGAGTCATCATTAACACTTCTCAGTTTCGGCGTTCAGAGCTATCATCGGTTTTCAGATCGACGTTCAGAGTCACATCCTCGGTTTCGGCGTTCAGAGTCGTTATCACTTCTCAGTTTGACATTCAGAGTCATCATCATCACCTCTCAGTTTCGGCGTTTATTACCATCATCGGTTTTTAGATCGACGTTCAGAGTCGCGTTCTCGATTTCGGCGTTCAGAGTCGTTATCACTTTTCAGTTTCGGCATTAAGAGCCATCATTGTCGCTTTTTAGTTTCGGCGTTCATTACCATAATCGGTTTTCAGATCGACATTCAAAGTCATCATCATCACTTCTCAGTTTCGGCCTTCAGAGTCATCATCGATTTTCAGATCGACATTCAGAGTCGCATCCTCGGTTTCAGCGTTCAGAGTCGTTATCACTTCTCAGTTCGACGTTCAGAGTCATCATCATCATTTTTTTAGTTTTGACGTCCAGAGCCATTACCGTCATCTTGTTTAGGCTTTCAGAGCCGTTACTATCATCTTGTTTAAGCTTCCAGAGTCATTACCGTCATCTTGTTTAGGTTTCCAGAGCCATTACCGTCATCTTGTTTAGGCTTCCTGAGCCGTTACTATTGTCTTGTTTAGGCTTCCTGAGCCATTACCGTCATCTTGTTTAAGCTTCCAGAGCCATTACCGTCATCTTGTTTAGGCTTTCAGAGTCGTTACTATCATCTTGTTTAGGCTTCCAGAGCTGTTACCGTCATCTTGTTTAGGCTTCCGGAGCCGTTACCGTCATTTTGTTTAGGCTTCCAGAGCCGTTACTATCGTCTTGTTTAGGCTTCCAGGGTTGTTACCTTCTAGTTTAGTGGTTAGAGTTAGCTTTTTGGTTTGACTTCCAGAGCTATTATTTCTAGTTTAGTATTTAGAGTTAGTTTTTTTTTTTTTTTTTTTTGGTTGGCTTCTAGAGCTGTTACTTTATAGTTTAGCTTTTAGAGTTAGTTTTTTGGTTTGGCTTCCAGAGCTATTATTTTCTAGTTCAGCTTTTAGAGTTAGTTTTTGGTTGGCTTCTAGAGCTGTTATTTTCTAGTTCAGATTTTAGAGTCAGTTTTTGGTTGGCTTCCAGAGCTGTTATTTTCTAGTTTAGCTCTTAGAGTTAGTTTTTGGTTGGCTTCCAGAGCTGTTATTTTCTAGTTTAGTTTTTTAGAGTTAGTTTTTTTTGTTGGCTTCCAGAGCTGTTATTTTCTAGTTTAGCTCTTAGAGTTAGTTTTCGGTTTGGCTTCCAGAGCTGTTATTTTCTAGTTCAACTTTTAGAGTTAGTTTTTGGTTGGCTTCCAGAGCTGTTATTTTCTAGTTCAGATTTTAGAGTCAGTTTTTGGTTGGCTTCCAGAGCTGTTATTTCCTAGTTTAGCTTTTAGAGTTAGTTTTTTGTTGGCTTCCATAGCTGTTATTTTCTAGTTTAGTTTTTTTAGAGTTAGTTTTTTTTTGGTTGGCTTCCAGAACTGTTTCTTTTCTAGTTTAGTTTTTAAAGTTAGTTTTTTTTTGTTGGCTTCCAGAGTTGTTACTTCCTAGTTTAGCTGTTAGAGTTAGCTTTTTGGTTTGGCTTTCAGAACTGTTGCTTTCTAGTTTAGCTTTTAGAGTTAGTTTTTGATTTGGCTTCCAGAGCTATTATTTTCTAGTTTAGCTTTTAGAGTTAGCTTTTTGGTTTGGCTTCCAGAGCTGTTATTTTCTAGTTTAGTTTTTAGAGTTAGTTTTTTTTGTTGGCTTCCAGAGCTGTTATTTTCTAGTTTAGCTCTTAGAGTTAGTTTTCGGTTTGGCTTCCAGAGCTGTTATTTTCTAGTTCAACTTCTAGAGTTAGTTTTTGGTTGGCTTCCAGAGCTGTTATTTTCTAGTTCAGATTTTAGAGTCAGTTTTTGGTTGGCTTCCAGAGCTGTTATTTCCTAGTTTAGCTTTTAGAGTTAGTTTTTTGTTGGCTTCCATAGCTGTTATTTTCTAGTTTAGTTTTTTTAGAGTTAGTTTTTTTTTGGTTGGCTTCCAGAGCTGTTTCTTTTCTAGTTTAGTTTTTAGAGTTAGTTTTTTTTTTGTTGGCTTCCAGAGTTGTTACTTCCTAGTTTAGCTGTTAGAGTTAGCTTTTTGGTTTGGCTTTCAGAACTGTTGCTTTCTAGTTTAGCTTTTAGAGTTAGTTTTTGATTTGGCTTCCAGAGCTATTATTTTCTAGTTTAGCTTTTAGAGTTAGCTTTTTGGTTTGGCTTCCAGAGCTGTTATTTTCTAGTTTAGTTTTTAGAGTTAGTTTTTGGTTGGCTTCCAGAGCTGTTATTTTCTAGTTTAGCTTTTAGAGTTAGTTTTTGGTTAGCTTCCAGAGTTGTTTGTTACCTCATAGTTTAGCTTTTAGAGTTAGTTTTTGGTTTGGCTTCCAGAACTGTTGTTTTCTAGTTTAGCTTTTAGAGTTAGTTTTCGGTTTGGCTTCCAGACCTGTTATTTTCTAGTTTAGCGTTTAGAGTTAGTTTTTGGTTGGCTTCCAGAGCTGTTTGTTTTCTAGTTTGGCTTTTTAGAGTTAGTTTTTGGTTGGCTTCCAGAGCTGTTATTTCCTAGTTTAGTTTTTAGAGTTAGTTTTTGGTTGGCTTTCATAGCTGTTGTTTTCTAGTTTAGCTTTTAGAGTTAGTTTTCGGTTTGGCTTCCAGTTTGTTATTTTCTAGTTTAGCGTTTAGAGTTAGTTTTTGGTTGGCTTCCAGAGCTGTTTGTTTTCTAGTTTGGCTTTTTAGAGTTAGTTTTTGGTTGGCTTCTAGAGCTGTTATTTTTTAGTTTAGTTTTTAGAGTTAGTTTTTGGTTGGCTTCCAGAGCTGTTATTTTCTAGTTTAGTTTTTAGAGTTAGTTTTTTTGGTTGGCTTCCAGAGCTGTTATTTTCTAGTTTAGCTTTTAGAGTTAGTTTTTGGTTAGCTTCCAGAGTTGTTTGTTACCTCATAGTTTAGCTTTTAGAGTTAGTTTTTGGTTTGGCTTCCAGAACTGTTGTTTTCTAGTTTAGCTTTTAGAGTTAGTTTTCGGTTTGGCTTCCAGACCTGTTATTTTCTAGTTTAGCGTTTAGAGTTAGTTTTTGGTTGGCTTCCAGAGCTGTTTGTTTTCTAGTTTGGCTTTTTAGAGTTAGTTTTTGGTTGGCTTCCAGAACTGTTATTTCCTAGTTTAGTTTTTAGAGTTAGTTTTTGGTTGGCTTTCATAGCTGTTGTTTTCTAGTTTAGCTTTTAGAGTTAGTTTTCGGTTTGGCTTCCAGAGCTGTTATTTTCTAGTTTAGCGTTTAGAGTTAGTTTTTGGTTGGCTTCCAGAGCTGTTTGTTTTCTAGTTTGGCTTTTTAGAGTTAGTTTTTGGTTGGCTTCTAGAGCTGTTATTTTTTAGTTTAGTTTTTAGAGTTAGTTTTTGGTTGGCTTCCAGAGCTGTTATTTTCTAGTTTAGTTTTTAGAGTTAGTTTTTTTGGTCGGCTTCCAGAGCTGTTTGTTACCTTATAGTTTAGCTTTCAGAGTTAGTTGTTGGTTTGGTTTCCAGAGCTGTTATTTTCTCAGTTTAGTTTTTAGAGTTAGTTTTTTGGTTGGCTTCCAGAGCTGTTTGTTTTCTAGTTTAGCTTTTAGACTTAGTTTTTGGTTGGCTTCCAGAGCTGTTATTTTCTAGTTTAGTTTATAGAGTTAGTTTTTTTGGTTGGCTTCCAGAGCCATCGTTTTTCTCAGTTTAGCGTTTAGGGTTAGTCCCGTCATTCAGAGTCACAGCTCCTAGCGTTCATATTCACTGGCATTGCGCATCTTACCTTCATGGATTTGCACTTATTCTCACTCTCCTCACCTCGTTGCCCTGTGCTTATCACCTATTCATCTCGTAGTCCACATAGGGCAGTCTCCTTTAGACGCATTCTTGTTCGTACTCTAGGGTGGTTCGACCGTTACTCACCTTTGACATCGATCTTCGAGTCACTTTTGGAGACGTCTTAGAGGGAGCTTGGATCCTTAGTATGGCTTCAGAGGCATTTTGAGACATCTTTTTTCCTTTTAGGATTAGAGCCTCATTGTTCATCTGCTAGCCTGGGTGACTTTGTGTTTCACCAGTGTCCCTATGGGGGTCTCTTTGATTCTTCGGTAGAGTTCACTTCATTCCGCTCACTATTCACACTTACTTTTCACTCCAGTGTTCATGTTCCTTACACTCGTAAGCTCTACCAAAGAGGGGCATATTTGTAGACCCCCATTTTGGGAACCTCACTTTTATGCATATTTTTCAGCTCTTTTTGCCAGGTGTCGCAGCTGTGAGCAGCCACGTGTCGATTCCCGTCTGGTTTCTATGGCATCAGATGGTGGAATCAAGGAGCAAACAAGGGGTTGACACGTGTAAAGGAGATTCTGCAGGCGGTTAGGAGGAGATATTTTCTGAGAGGGAAGATATTTTTCTGGTGGATTTCCATTGCTGGGAGAGAAGAGATATTTTGGAGAGGTTTTTGGGGATCGTTGGAAGCTGAACGGGACATCGGCGCTCTCAGGTATGAAGGCAGCAGGTTTATTGTTAGTTTTGGATTCTTATTGCTTCTCCATGGTTGCTGTTGATATTTTGAATGTTGTTTGGTTTGTTTGGGGTGGATATTGAAGGCCACTGGTTGTTTGTTGAGATGAATCCTTGCTTTCACGTTTGCCATTGCTGATTTTAATATGCTATGCTTCTATTATGAAAATGTCTCTATGTTGTATTTTAAAATGGATTTTCTCACCTAATCAGGAGGTTCATGGATGACTCATGAAATGAAACCTCTGAAAATCATGTCTTACTCATTTCTTTTTGTGTCCTATTTTCAAATCATTCTTCTCTGTTGTGGCCAATATGTTCGTTTCTGGGCCTCATCTATTGCAATGGTTATGAGAAGATACATCCAGGTTTGGGATGTGTGCTCCTTCAGAGATCTAGCATGGTAAAAAGGGACTATGACTGGGTGGAGAAGTTCTTTTGTGAGGCTCAAAAGAGGCTCAGTGGGCTCAATGACTCTATTTTGGGTTTGTCAGTATCATATTTGTGTACAAAAGAGGTGTTCATCATGTTATTTTGATAAATGACCTCACTACTGAGCACTTGGTCAGCCGGCAGATTGAATGATGGCCTCCAGTTTCCAGCTACACTTCTCGCATCCTTGGTTCTCTTGGCTGCCCCTGTTATGTAAGCTGGCCATCATTTTCTTCAAGAGTCCAGACCAGCGACGATGCCTTTGGGTACCTTTAACTTAGATGAAGACACCTTGTTAAATACATGGTGCCTTTGAAATTTGTAGCTGTGATTCGCATATAGAAGTCCTAGAAAGTTTTGATAGAGATAAAATGCTTGGCTGGCCTGCATTTCACCAATCAACTGCCCATCCCAGTCCTCTTTTCTATGAATATCGACAAGGATGAAGTAAGAGACACAACTTTGGCTACCCACAATGGTGAAGTGTTTTTCTTCGGGGCCTCAGGTTATATGATGACTAATAAACAAGAGGTGCCTCGAAGAAGAGTTTGGAAAGATGAGTACGCAGATTTAAACCCAGATCCAGTGGATCATTCTCAATCCAAAGATAATAGTAGTGAGGATGCTCAAGCTGTGAATGTGCAAGATGGTGAAGCCTTGGAAGCGAAAACTAGTTCATCTTCTGAGCTATTCTGCATGGTTGATGGGCTGGATGATGGGTATATTTATGATCATGATGATTATGTTGGTGAATCCATGTGAGAAGACGAGTGGCGGACTAAAGGGTAACATGGGCAAATGGTGGATTATGCGCGCATCTGGCTCACATATCTTACATATTTTCAGTCATGGCAGACATTGATGATGATTGGGTTGTTTATCCATGTGACAAGCATGCTCTCTTTAGCTTTCCACCACAAGTCCTCATCTCATAAATCTTCACTATCCTTCATACCCATGTCCCATACTAACCACATGCCTGCTTTCCATTCATCCTATATACCATTTCCTTCATCACCTGCTTGCTTCCTATTTTGCCATGCATGTGGAGCTCCGTGCTTGCATGGATATCCATCGCACCCTCCGTGTTATCATACCCATCCCGTGATCACATCACCCATCTCATACCCATTCCTCCTTCTAAAGCCATACACTCATCCCACCACCTTTTCTCTCTCTATACCACCCTACACCCACGACTGTAGCTCACCCCATATCTCCCGTCCCATGCATGCACCCATGGCCAATCTGTGCTACATGAATTCACGGCCATCAAACCCATTGCTCTCATACCTATATTACCCACGTTTCTTACCTTCTCTCTCTACCCGGGGCCGCACTTCATCCATGACATCCCGTGCCCTTCATGTTCATATCCACCCCTCATTCTCTGTATTACCCACTTGTTGCCCATTCTCTCACATGCATGAAGCCCCTACCATCCTACCAAATAGCAGAGGAAGCCACAAACACTGTGAAATCAACAGCCAAGAGCGCGCCTTCAAGGGCGATACGTGGTGGCAGCTTGATAACGAAGTAACTGACCTAGAAGACTTAGAAGGTCTCGGTTTCATGCTGTTTTTGCGAGACATACAGCCATGGTAATGGGAAGCGGAGCAGGCCAAGAAGAGGAGAAAATTGAAGAAGGGTTTTAGGCATGAATCCTGAACTAGGAGCCACAAGGAATATGTCAATATCTGGGAGGAAATAGAAGAATCATGTTCTGTTACCTCATGATAAGGGCCACTACTTAGATTGAAAGCAAAGTTGAAGATCTCTGAACTTGGCAATGTGGAGAATGATGAGATTAGTGAACATGCTCTTCAAAAGGAACTGTCGCGGTGTGCTGATGACGAAGCAGTTGGGCTTTCACATGAGATCTTAGCGAGCATTGGGATATTGGTTGATGGACTTACCTTGAGGTTACCAGAAAATAGGAGATGTCGAGGAGTCACTTCTCACCTGTGGGGATAGGCAAAGATGCCGCCTATGCCAGCAGCAGCTCACTTAGTTCCTGTGGCTCTAGTTCTAGCAGTGATGACTCCTCATCCGAGTGATTCTGTCAGTATGGCTTATGACGTGTATCCAATCTCAACAGTGAATCCCTCTGAAGTGTCTTCCAATGGATCAAACGCTCCATCTGTGGTCATGGTCCTTTCATATGAACATGACACCAATCACGGTTCGCAAGCTGAACAACCTGAGTTCGGGTCCATCGGAACTGCAGGTTTCTCAGGTATGAACAAACAAGCTCTGCTGAATGAGGGAGCAGATGCGCATGAGGGTTTCCCTCTACTTTCTCCATGCATTCAGCCATGAACCAGAAGTTTAAATTGAAGGATTTCCTAGTCGCCTCAAGCTATCGAAGTGGTCAACATGATTGACGCATTTAGGCTCCAGAATAAATCGTTATTTGACAAAAAGCAGTGCGTCACTTACATGAAGACATGCCTCAAGTTGCTGACATCTGAGTTCACTGGGGAGAGTACCCGAGTTTCTGGGACTTACCTAGCTGAGTATTGATGCCGAAACGGAGATATGGTTTAGTAAAAGCTGCCTGTTCAGTTTTTGCTACTCTCGAAGAGGAGGTTGCAGAAGAGTTGACATCACATGTAGCAATCATTCTACAACACCTTGTATGTGCTTTTGGGAGATATCAGAAAAGGAATCTTCGAATCTTATATGATGCTATGGGCACTAATTGCTGGTGGTAGTGGTGCCAAGGAAGTGGTAACTTTAGCTCCACCATATTTTCAAGTTACTGAGTACCCCAGAAAAAGAATTGATGCCTAGTTCACAAGGTTCCTCATTCGCTTGGTCGCCTTTGGGTACTTCTGATCAGTTCTCACCCATCTCCAGTTTCAATACACTCATTACCTTGCGGTATTTTCCAGCTCCTTTGGAGTTTCAGAAGAGGCATGCATCTGGCAACCGAGGTGTCCCCAAGTTCAGAATTCTACTATTGCATGAGTTGCATGGTCACTTTTGACGTGCAATTGTGGTGACCGCGTACCCTTTATTTTCATTCCATCATCCTTATTTTAAAATAAACCGTCAAATTCAAATTTTCAAATGGTTTCTTAATTTCTAAATTCTTCAAATAATTTTGACTTTTTTTAGTTCTCATCCTTAGTTTATTTTTAGGACCTAAAAATCCTATTTTCAATAAAATTTGGCCGTCATTTTCTTTTTGGCGAGCCACTTTCGAATTTTTCATAATTTTTAAAATGTTTTAAAATAAACATGAATTCAATTTTGTAATTCCAATTAATGGAACTTATGAAATCAATTCATGCAAAAATAGAAAAGGGCTTTGGTGGGGGCCCAACATCAAATAAATTTTCATCAAAATAAAATTGAGTGAAATGACACATGTGCTATTGATGATTTTGTATTCAGTTTAGTGACATGTATGCTATATCTTGTGATCATTGTTTTGTACTAATCTCATTTTCTTGATAGCGCATAGTGGCTCGCCGCTCAGGTACACACTCATTTCCACTCTAGTTAGTCTATATGCATTTTCTGACTCTCATATGTGCATGATTGATTCGAGTATTCTTTGATTTTCTCATTGATTGTCATGTCAGCTTCATTCTATTAGTAGAGACCCGACTTTAGGGACTTAGAGGGGTGCTACGGTCCATACCGTACCTTCCCAATAAGTAACCTGACCCCTGAACCCGATCCGGTTTTTCACAGACCGCCTTTTCCAAAATAAGGAATCACACTTAGGGTTTTTCTTTCTTATTTTGTTTACCCTATTAAAAATAAAACAAAAATAAGTGGCGACTCCAAGTCATTTTCTTAATCAATAAAAATCATTTTTCAAAATATAAATCGAGCTCGCCATCGAGTGGGAAACGCATTGAGCCGAAAATGCGGGGTCCACAGCGGGCTTAGGGAAAGATGCTATGATCTAAATACCGTTACACAAGCCTAACAAAATTTAATAACTTATATGAATTTTCATAGACCAACCAACAAATTCACATATGTTGCAGTAATATGGTTGAAAAAACATACAAGTAATTTGTCACACCCCAAAACCCACTCGAAGGGCATGACGGTCATTTCACACCTCAAGCCCAAAGGCTCAAAGTGGAAACAACACAAACATTCATATTGTAACTAGAAATTTACAAATTACCAAATTCCTATTCAGAGTAGTATGACAAAATTCTAAAATCTCCAAGTATCAACTTTAAAAAAAAAAACTAATACATCAACCAAAGTGTTATTGTCCAAATAACTCCAAACTTAAAATAATTCAAATAAGAATTAAGTTTTAACATCTAAACAATGTCCAAAATAAAGAGAGTTTAAACAAATGTCCTAATAAAGGCAAATTTCCCTCCTAACGGTCACTCCTCGCTCGAACTGAGGTTAGCTGAAAAGATTATCAACAAAAGTGGATGAGCTCAAAGCCCAATAGGGAACATTAATACAGTTTCATGGATCAAACATTTTCAATCATGCTTGCAAATAAAAGATATAACATATACTTATTTTTATAAAAACTTTTGATTTCAAAATACTAATACATTCAAACTTTCTCATATCCATTTCAAAACAATTTCTCATCAAAACCAAATCGAATACATTCAAAATATCTTTACTCTGGTTATTATATGACAAATGGTGCCTAATTAGGCGGGACTTCACAATTGAGTAACTAGTTTCAAATTTGTTCCATTTAAGGTGAACAACACCAAATGTCAACTATTATAACCTGTTGACTAGAGCCATATAATATCAACTATTATAACTTGTTGATTAGGACCAGATATATCAACAATTATAACCCGTTGACTAAGGTCATATAATATCAACTATTATAACTCGTTGATTAGGGCCGAATATGTCAACAATTATAACCCATTGACTAGGACTATAAGAACCAAAGTCAAACACTTTATTTCATTAATTCAAACTTACAAAACAAAATATCATATCTCCTCAATTTTTCCTTTTTCATAAACAAAGAAAATTCTCAAATATATTTTCCAGACAAAACACATATTTGATCCATGCGTAAAGATAAAAATAATATTTTTACACATTTCAAAATACAATATAAAAATAAAATTATTTTGTTTTATAAAAATTTGCATTAATTTCCCTTACCTTGAAGAAGCACTAAAAAACTTGAAGTATTTAGCTTGATGAATTTACTCCTCACCTAACATAATATCATACACAATATTGATTATTGATTATTTATCTAAATATATAAATTTGACAATCTTAAAAATATTTTATTTAGTATTAGGGATCCTAATTAATTTCTCATATTAATGTTATTACCATCCAATATTATTTTCAACTTCCTAAACAATAATTTATTTCTCTTTTCTAACTTATCTAAATTAAATCTTTTACAAATATTTATTTGTATTAAACTATTATTACTATTATTTAAATTAAATCTAGATCTATTCATTTGAGTAATCAAAACTTATCGATCTCCATTAATAAATCAAACTATGTTTATAAATTTTTAATCTTTTTGACCTAGAAATTAATTAAACCAACTCTAATCAAAATTGTGATATTCCAAAGAATATCTAAAGTATTCAAAACTAATTAGCAAATATAAAATATTAATTTAAGGATTAAAAATCTTACCTGAAAAATTGATCTTCAAACCCTAAACCTCTAAATCTTCAGCCCTATGCTCTCTGATATTTCTGATCTCTGTGCAAAAGGGTTTTCTAAATAGAGAAGATATGAAAAATCTAATTTATATCTAGGGTTTTAAATATGAAAAGGCCTTTTTACCCTTATTAAATTACTTTAATTAATTAATAATTTATAAATTACGATTTTACCCTTAAATTGGGTTTAGGGCATTACATAATTACATATGTAAAGGGAGATATTTAAATAATTGAGATGACTAAGAAAAAAATTATTGTCTTCCACCACTCTTGTTTAACTATTACATAACATCTTATTTTTAGATATTAACACCTAAAAAAAATAAATACTCATAATGGTAAAATCTTAAATCTTGTAATAACAAAATATACAAACTAAATCAAGCATTTTAGAATCTAACTCAAATTCTAATTTTTAGAAACTTCCTAAATCTAGTTTTACTAACATCCTCCATTCAACTGTAAAAATAGCATCCTTAGTTTTCTAAAATTTTTAAACTCGAGAAACTTTGTCAACATTTTCACTCATGCCTTCAACTTGATTTGTCAAAGTAGCATCCTTAGCTTTCTAAAATTGCTAAACATAAAAGAGACTTTGTAAACATTTTAACAATTTGATCACGAGATTTTGTAAATTTTAATTGCACTCCGTATTTCATATACTCTCTAAAAAATTATATTTTGTATCAATGTACTTGTTTTCATCATGGAGAACTAGATTTTTTCATAAGGTAATTGTTGATTTTATATCCATATGGATCTTTATTGGTTTCTTGAGTGGTAAACTAAATTCCTTCAACAAATTTCTAAGCCAAATTCCATGACCTATGTACACATGATGCCAATACAAATTCCACTTTATACATTAAAAGTTTCACAATAGGTTGCTTATTTGAAGTCTAAGTGAACATGGTATCTCCCATGAGGAACATAAAGCTACTGGTTCTCTTTGTATCATCCTAAGTCTCCACCTTAATCACTATCATTATATCTAACAAGTCTAAAATTGTTAAAGGTGAATAATATAAGTCATAATCGAATGTGTCGTTGATGTAGCGAAAAATTCATGAGGTCTTAGTGTAAATAATCATTAGTGCTTCCATATAATGATGGACCAATCCAACTGCAAAGAGAATGTTTGAAATTGTATGAGTCAAATAGTGTATGCTTCCAACTAAGATTTTATATTATGATGAATCCACTTTTTCTCCTTCTACATGTCTTTGATAATCTAGCTTTGCATTATATTTTAGTTTTTACCATATTACACATATTCAAGTTAAACTTTTTGAAAATTTTATTTTGCATGCTCTTCTTGAGAAATAAAAAGTACTCTTTTCAATTTCTTCAAGTCTATGCCAAGAGAGTGTGATATGAGACTAATCCAGTCATCTCAAACTTGTATTCTATTACTTCTTTGAACTCATTAAACATGATTGGATTAGTTCTAATAAAGATCAAGCAATTCACATCCAAACAAACAAGTAATATATTACTTTTTTTCATTCACTTTTATGCAGAGAGCATGTTCATAAAGGTATCAAACAAAATTATTATCGTGAAAATATTGGTCAATTCTATTATTTCATGCTCTTAGTGTTGTTTTATTCCATATAAGGATATTTTCAATTTTGGAACTTTATTCCCATGCCCATATATATATAAATATATATACCAACTATGGTTTGTTCTACATACACTTCTTCTTCAAGATGTCAATTCAAAAAATTGGATTTCACATCCATTTGAAAATTTTCAACTATTTTGAGCTACCAAAGAGATTATTAATTTATAGTTACTAAAAGAACAATGAGAGTAAATACCCTCATCTTGTTGGTGCATTATTCTTGCTTCTAATCCTTTACACCAATGTTACTTTGTATTTTTCTACTCCTTTTGTGTTTTCCTTCTCTTGTATACCTATCTTACTCCAATTAACTTTTTTTCTTTTTGAAAGAAATTTTAGTTCCTATAAATCATTCTTACTTATTGGGTTATATTTTCTAGGAAACCTTGGATCGCTATATTCCTAGGCCTTGGATCACTAGGGTGCATGTAATCCTATTTTGTGCTTTCTAGATCTAAGCATAGTTGAAAACTTTGGTATTTAAAAAACAAAACATATCATGGATCTAGAGAAAAAGTGTTATATGTATTATTCGGATGTTCCCAAATCAATTCTTGTTAGTGTAGAAAGCTCCAAATCTAAGAAAGATCCTGTAAACCCATAATCATCCACTTGATGCCTCTTTCTTGAGTCTAGGCACTAAGATGGTGGAAATCTCAAGGTTGAAGACTAGGGTTCTCTCTCTAGACTGTATGGAGAGAATGACAAGATTGAATTAGAAACCCAAACCCTTGAGAGGGGTATTTATAGGTTTCCTACTATGCTTAAGTGACTTGAACCCACTATGGGCATGGGTCACTTAATTTAGCCCAAAAAGGTTGCTAATTGATTAATTAATATGATAAGGCTCTAATTAATCAATTAGTCATGTTAAGAGACCGCACAGTTACCCCTATGTAACCTTGTGTAATTACCAAAATGCATTTATGCACACAAGTGAACTAAAAACTCATCCAACTCTCATAAACCATGTTATCAAGGAAAATGAACTTTAGTAGTGACCAATGGAATCCATAGGACAGTACTAGATGCCTTAGAATCCAATTATAAATTTGACTCAATATCCCATTATAGAGAGTTAACTGTACTCTGGTAGCCTATGTATATTACAATGAGACACCAAGTGCTCAAGTTCGTGACTTGCTATCTATTGTATACAATCTTCCTAAGTTTGATATCTTGTTTCCACTTCTCTATTTTGCAATAGAGACCTTGATGAACATAACTAGAAAATAATCCTATGCTCCAACAAAAAAAATCAAACTTACTAGACATATCAGCTTGATATAATTGAAATGCCTTAGTATGTATACCTAATAGGTTATTCGATCCCACCTTAAATTCAATGAATGTATCCAAGGCATCAGATTTCCTATGTACATATCCAAACCTAGAGTAATCATTACTAAAAGTGATGAAATACCCATACCCTCCCCATGCATAGACACTAAAATTTCCATACATGTTAGTATGCACTAACTCCAAATATTCCTTAACTCTAGTCTTCTTGATCATTTTACCATCTATATAAGATTCATAGATTGGAAGATCTTTTAGAATCAAAGAGTCTTGACTTTACCAATTTTTGCATCCTATTCAGATTAATATGACCTAGGTCTAAATACCAAATGTTTAATTAGTGCAAGATTCGATCCTGAGATCTTACTATTCTAATCACTTGGGAACCTTAGATTAATACTCCATTCCAATACCTTGGATCTCATAGGGTGCATGCATCTATCTCTAGGAATTTGAAAATCTATCACAGTGAAATAAAATGGCAATGAAAACCATTAATAACTATAGATCTTGATATTTGAAACTCATACTTGTGATTTAGATGTTCTCAAATCAAAATCCATCCGATGAAGAACATACTTGGAAAAACTAGAGAGTCTTTCTCCTCATGCTACTACCCATAAGCACGTCTCATGCAATTCCCATGCATGTGGCCTATGCGCATCTCATGCACACAGTTTGCACATGTCTAAGTGTTGTAGTCTTTCATCTAAGGAGGTCTTGTACACCCAAGATCCTCTGCCCAATGACTCGAACCACAATCTTGCCACTCTAAAGTGTGGGCAACGAAATGAAGGAGGCTATGACTCTCTCTCTCTCTCTCTCTGGAGATGAAAAACAACTCTCACTAAAATTCATTAGGAAACGCTAACCCATAAAGAGGTATTTATAGGGTTGCCGATTGCACTTAAGTGACTTAAGCCCATGAAGGCTTAGGTCACTTAATCTAGTCCAAAATGGCTCCGAATTGATTAATTAACTACATAAGGTCATCTAATTTATGAATTAGCCCAAACCAAATACCTTGTTCATTATCTCCTATGCAACCTTGCGTAGTTACCAAAATGCTCTTATGCACAAGAATCAACCTAGAATCAATCCAACCCTCATAAAATGTGTCATCATGGTTTATAAGCTCAAAGTGAGGACCACTAAGACCCATAGGAGTACTGGCTCCCTCAAAATCCAATTTTGATGTTGATTCAACATTCCACTAAAGATAATCAACTACACTCCAATACCATGTATAGATAATAACGAGACAAAGCTCAGGTCTATGACGTCTTACTATCCATTACATGTAAACTCCCTATGAATTAGTGTCCATAATCTAACAAGGTAGTGTTATCATCAATCAAGATTACCGCTCCAATCCTTGAGTTATAGATCCCACTTATTATATGATTAACTGACATACTCTATCTCCAACTCCAAGGAACATAAGTCAAAGTCCACTAAAGGAATTACTTTGGCCACAAATTTCATGATCACATGTCCTTTGGATCACTCAAGGGAACACACCATCTCAATCCCATGAGATATCATGGTGCCTCTATTGAGAATACCTGTTGTCACTAGTCTTCATTAACAGTGGCCTAATCCATAAGGATATATGATCACTTTAGGGTCTCTTCCATAGGTCAAAGTCTTCTATTAATTTCATCACAAGCTCAATATCCTCTCAAGGTTGAGAGTCCATGCAGCATAATAGAAAGGCTTAGATTTTAAAGGTTAAACTAAATCAACCTTTTAATATAAAACATTTTAATTAATATTTAGAAAGACTCAAATTCTAATTTTTAGAAACTTTCTAAATATAGTTAAACTAACATGCCCCTTTTAACTTGATTTGTAAAAGTAGAATCCATAGCTATATAAAATCTTTAAACTTGAGAGGCTCTATAAGCATTTTCGAAATTTGATTATGAGATTTTGCAAATTTTATTTGTACTTCATGTTTCATAATATACTTTCCAATAAATGAAATTTTGTATTACTATACTTGCTTCAATCATAGAAAACTAGATATCTTTTATGAGGCAGTCACCAATTTTATATCCATATAGATGTTTATCGGTTTATCTTGTGGTATATTAAGTTTCTTCAACAAATTTTTGAGCTAAAGATACAACCAAGTTTTTTTTTTTTTACTAGAATCACCCATAAAAATTAAAATTGGATTATCCACATGAATGAGCACTGAAAGCTTCTTCTCTTATTGTTTCTTCCTATGGAAAACTTTTTTAGACATATTTTCTAACATCTTTCACATAATTGACACAAATTGTTAAAGAACAGTTATTTCATTGTTTTTCATGCTTAACAATTTCAATCCTCTAAAATTAGGATGTTCAAATCATATGTATCAAATTCAAGAGGAATTATTGACATGAGATTTTAGGCATTTTACAATATTATTTTCAATGTTATTCAAAAACATTATATCATGGGCACATTACCAATTATATTGGCATGTTAGTATCTTATTAAGACACTTTGATTTTTGAGATAAATATCATAGCCCTTTCTAAAAGTTGACCTAAACTTAATATATTGTTTTTCATGTTACACCATAGTAGACATTTGAAATATGCCTTCCATTTTCATAGGAATCGAGATTTTACCTCTTCTTTTTACTGGAATTTTACATGTATCCCCAAAGGCAATATTGCCACTTTCAAATTCATTAAGCTCTACAAACACATTTTTGAATCCACACATGATTTTACTTAGAGGTTAAGATACCATGTAATATTCTCCTAGCTTTCTCCTTTATATGCCAATAATAAGGTTGGTTCTTCTTGATCTTTATTTTTAGTACCTTTGATGTGTCTTTTCATATTGTTTGTAGCATTTCTATATTCATAAGCATCATGACCATATTTTTTATAATTATAACATTCAATTTCAAATTTATCATATCCTCTTCTTTTATTGTGCCTTAAGTTGTGTCATATTTCATGTGCTCTTGAGGAATGTGAATTTTGACTTGTTATTTCATTGTTTGATAAATTAAACCTATCTCTTCCTCTATTGTCTTAGCCATGGCTATGACCATGTCTTTGACATATTCATGATTGTTTTGACTTCTTTCACTAATGTTTTCATCATTCTCCTTCAGTATAAGTTTAATTTGTTTAAAAAAGCTGTAATTTTTCTTAGTTATTTCTTTTTAATCTCTTTTTATGAGCTTGTAGTGATCTCATGAGTTGATCAATGGTCATAGAATCTAAATGTTTAGATTCTTCAATGACAACAACAATATAGTTAAACTTATTTGGAATCTAAAGATTGAACATATTTTTTTACCACATGGCTATCATTCAAATTTTTGACGTATTTTTATTGTAAACTCACAACAGCTAATACTCTAGAAAAATAATTAGAGATTTATTTCGATTTATTTTTTCACACTCAAACTTTCAAATTCTCTTATAAGAGTTTGAAGATTAACCTTTTTGTATATTGTTAAATTTGTTGTGTACTTAAAATGTAATATCTCTCATACTTGGTTATGGTTGCACTGAAACTCTTCTCAAAAGTACCTTCATCCATTGCTTAATTGATGAAGGTAAGAGCTTTCTTATCTTTCTTACTTATATTTTTCAAAAAAAAATTTCCTTTTGATTAATTTTAGGATAGAGTAGTTTCATACCCCTTTATTGTAATTACATTTATTGAGTTTGTGGACTTGAAATAGATACATCCCAATTTCCATTTTTTTGAATGACATTGATAGCCATTTGTTGGAGTAATAGGGTTGAAAGAACTTATGACAAATAATAACATAAAGGGAGATAAGCAACTGAGATGAATTAAGAAAAAATTTATTGTCTTTCACCACTCTTATTCAACTATTAAATAACATCTTATTTATAGATACTAACACCTAATAAAATAGAAACTTCTAATAATAAAATATAAAATTTCATAAAAACAATATAGAAAATAATAAATTGCCAAAAATAAATTATTCTAGTTAGCTTAAACTAAGTGAAATTCTAATTTTTAGAAACTTTCTAAATCAAGTTCAACTTTTTAATAACTCGTAATACCTCAATTCATTGCATTTGTTCAACAATTCAGTTGAAAAATTAACGCATGTATAGGCACCAAATTATCTTTTGGTGTAGTTGTCATTCCACATTAAAGAGGTAAATAGATGAATGGTGAAAGTATATTAGTATTGGTGTACACTACAATCTTATACACATGACTTTCCAAAAGATACAACAGCTATACAAGGTATACTATCACTCCTAAACTTAAGAATTCACCATTGAGTGCTCTTAATTTGTGGGTGAGATTGGTTCTCTCCCAATATGCCCTTGCAAGATGGTGCTTCCATAAAAAATGCCAATCTTGGACTAAAAGAATGTAAAGCGGGACTTTGGCAATATTGGTTTGTTGAGTATATCCACAAGTGGATTGTGGGTTGATACATGAGAAACTTGAAGGGAGCCTGTAACTACTTTTTCCTACACAAAATGATACCGTTTTAAGGAAATAAAATGATTAGTTAATAACACAAGTTCACCACTTTAAGGATAAGAAATTCATCACCTTAAAGATAAGAACTCAGAATTAAGCTCACCACTCAAAGGAATCCACCTTAGAGATAAGAATTTTGATAGAAAAATCAAACTCAAGTTTTTTTCTTAGCAATATGAAGAAGTCCTTTCAATTCTGAAACTGAGCATATTTAATCTTGGAACAACCCTCCAAGAATAGGAAAAGACTATATTAAGATTAGCATGGGAAAAAAGTTTATTTAATCTTGGAACAACCCTCCAAGTATAGGAAGTGTGAAAACTATTAATGACCAGATTCATTGGTTGGCAGAGAGACAAGTTGTTAAGATAAGATGTAACATGATGTGAGGCACTGATATCTACGAGCCAATTGGTTAAGAAGTTCTTTGTGGGGATAATTGGACTAGTAGTAGGTGTGGATGAAAGGAACAATTTCTTAGCAGTGTAACACTAGCAAGCAGTATGACCTTTCTTCTCACGGAATTGGCAAATCATAGTGGCGTTCTTGCTGGGGTGTTGATTCCCAAAATGAGGAGGACGTTGGCCTTGGTATCCTTTCCTACTAGGGAAATATTTTTGGCTAACGTTTTTGTCATTATGGGAAGATGAAAATTGTGTATTGTTGACTTTAATGGTTCCAAGAGTGCTAGTGGAACGAAGCTCTTCCTACATGAGGAAGGCTTCATATTCCATTAATTTTTCACGCAGATCATCAAATGTGATCATAGTATCTCGTGCGCATATAACAACAGCAATTCATTGAATTCGGGGGTGAGACGTTTGCATGCGTAAGTGATGAGTTATTGGTTTGGAATGGCTTCTCTAAGAAGTTTCAATTCATCAATAATATCATGGATTGTTGCAAGGTAATTAACCATTGGTTAAGAGCCATGGTTGTGAAGAATGAGTTGCTCTACCAATCCCATGGTTCTGGAGAATGAGGGATTGACATAGAGCTTTGAAAAATGATGCCAAGCTTTAGTGGATGTTTTGCATGAATGAACCACAGGTACGACTTTATGGCTGAGAGAGTCGATGATTCCTAGAAGAAGAAGTTTGTCCTACTTTTCCAAAAAGTATAGTTAGGATTGAGATTTGGTTGTCCTGGTTTTGTTCCGTCAATGTAGCCAAGTAGGTCATATCCAAAGAGCAGTGCACCAAACTATGTTTTCCATGAGTAATAGTTAGTGAGGGTGAGCTTGAGTGGAAGTTGGCTAGCTAATTGTGTTAATGGCAATGAGATTGTTAAGGTTCATGGTGGTATTGGTAGGTAAGGGAAGGTGGGATAGCATGGTTGAGCTTGCATCAGCCGTGGTGAAACGTATGATGAAGGAGAAAAAAAGAACTCATGGGAGCTAGAATTGCTCTGATACCAGAAAGAGGTACATAGATGAATGGTGCAAGTATGTGATTATTGGTGTACACGATAATCTTTTAAATATACACATGACTTTCCAAGAGATACATAAACTATATAAGTATACATATATTAGTCATAAACTGAAGAATTGACAATAGAGTGCTCTTGATTTGTGGGTGAGATTGGTTCTCTCATAATACACATGATATAACTAAATATTTATATATATTGGTAAGCTAAGAAAGGAATCTACTATTAAATATTTAGAATAAAAAGGTTCTCTTCATTAGAACCTAGTGCACCATATTCCTTGAAACCAATAAAATTTTAGATGCCTACTTTAATCTTTAAAATGACCGAACTGTGCCAGTGCATGAGAGCTGGAAGCTTGAAAAATGAGTGGGTGGTTGATTTATGTGGTTGTGATTTGCGTAGTCTGCAATAGATTTCTTCTTCATTGCATGTCTTCATTTACCTGGACAATTTTATGTTTTCATGCCTTTGTACTTCATTTACCTGGACAATTTTATGTTTTCATGCCTTTATACTTCATTTACTAGGACTGTTCTTTCTATGTAGCACTTAGAAAGTAGTCTGTTTCATAAATTGAGGTCTAGTATCCCCATGCCTTGTGTTGGCAGGATATTGTGTCAAGATGATAAGATGCCACCGCAATACATGTGTAGATGAAACTATTAGTTATTGTCTGATAGTTTCTGCCTTTGAAGTGTTATACAAGCTTCAAAAAATTAATGAAGAAGAAGGCATGGATGAAAATTAGATTTAATGTTGGTGTGCTTCATGTGATCTTTTATTTACTAGAATTACTAAGATGCAGGTTTTTGCCCACAAAGACGAACAAAAGGATGAAGCAAATAAGCAAAGAAGTACATGCATTGTTGAGGGGCATCATCAACAAAAGGGAGAAGGCAATGGAGGCCGGCGAAATTGCTAATAGTGACTTATTAGGTATATTAATGGAATCCAATTTTAGAGAAATTCAAGAACATCAAAATAACACGAAGATTGGAATGAGTGCCAAAGATGTCATTGATGAATGTAAGCTATTCTATCTTGCTGGCCAAGACACAACCTCAGTTTTGCTTTTATGGACAATGGTCCTGCTAAGCCAACATCCAGACTGGCAAGCTCGTGCAAGAGAAGAGGTTTTACAGGTTTTTGGGAATAACAAACCAGAAAATGATGGCTTAAACCACCTAAAAATTGTGAGTACTCAGTCCACTCTTCAGTTTAGTAATCCTCACAGAAATCATATAGTACTCTATTCTCCCCAACACCCCCACCCTCACCCTCACAAAAAGGAAAAAAAAAAAAGGAAAGAAAAGAAAAGAAAAAGGAATGGATTCTCATTCCATGACCTGAAATTTCTCTAGATTATGATGATTTTTCACGAGGTTCTAAATTTATTATATCCTTTGTATACTTGACATTATGTCATGCATGATTTAGACCAATATCTCTTCTGTATTACTATTTTCAACAATTCCTTTATCCGTCTGTGTCCTTCATAAGGATTTAAGATGTATTTCAGTAACAATTCTCATGCTACAACTTCTAAAGTTTCTCTACCACAGGTTACGATAATTTTTCATGAGGTTCTTAGGTTAAAATTTTAGTTCCCTATGGAGACTAGTTTAAATTTTGTTGTTTTATTCTTAAATCAACGATACTACCAACACTGAACCATTACACACTGACTTCTCCCCTTTACAAAGAAGAGAAGACAAATTTATTGATGAAGCAATTTTTATAGAAAATAGCATGGAAATACATTTATAATCTTTCAATATTTATATATACTAAAATATTATATACATGTACAAAAATAGATATGGATGGTTGGTAGATGAACTCTCATATTGGCAAATCCTAATAGTTGGAGCCGGTCCCCGGCCATTGCATTTAATTTTTTTATTGCAATTCGGTCAAAACTCTCACTTCATTTATGAAGGCGATAAATCTTCCAGAAGTCATACTTTACTTAATTTTCGTCATTTTTTTCCTTGTATTGGCTGCTCTTTGACTGAAGAAAACAAGTTCATGAATGCCTACCATGCACAGATAGACCTCAGTGTTGAGATTTAATACAGAAATTAACACACAATAATCCAGATCATTGAATTCAAACTCATCTCTGATAATAAAATAATAAAAACATTAATTAAAAATAGATTACATACCGTTTGAAGAACACGCAGCCATGAGAGATTTCCCTTCAGTTTATAGATCTTAAATCCTTGATCTCTTCTTCTCCATATCAAACCTTAATACACAGAATTGTTTTCTGTAATTGATGGAAGAGAGCACTCACCGCACATGAAGGGGTTTCTGTATATATATCTTATTGATAGGAGAAGAAGGCCAAGAATACACGTTCAAAAACCGTTCTGAACGTGTTATTCGAATAACTGTTTTTATTCCAAATAATAATATTATAATTATTATAATTTACCTACTCCATCAAGGGTAAATATCTTTATAACAGTTTAAAGATATTGGGTATTCTTTTAATTGGCTAAATACGAGGTTAGTGGCCCACTAAACCGATTATGAAAACTATAATATATTTAGTTTATATATAAAATATATATTGGAAAAAAAAAATTGACACGTGATCACGATTTCAATAAACTTAGCCAATACGTCCAAAATCATATACCATAACACTAAATCAGTTTAGATCATAAATGCGAGTCATGGAGGTCACATGACCATAATGTCATGTTTCCTTCCATGCACCACACATCAATAACCCTTACTAACCCAGTCCTTAATGCAAAATAGCCCCTGTAATTTGTCTTGTCAGGACAATTCTTGTTTATCAAACAATAAAACGTGCACACATAATTGAAAACAAGAATAAATAGAAACAATTTTAATGCGCAAATTGTCAATTACATAACCACCATTCATTATCATACATATTATGGATTACTCAAAAGGCCCATCCTCATAACATGTTCCAAATATGCCTTTGGAGGTAATCCTTTAGTTAATGGATCAACAACCATAAGTGTGGTCCTAATATTTTCAATTGACACTTGTTGTTTCTGGACTCTTTCTTTAACAACTAAATACTTTAAATCCATGCGTTTTGATCCACTAGAAAATTTGCCATTCTTAGAGAAGAAAACAGTTGTGGTGTTATCACAATATATTCTCAAAGGTTTAGCAATAGAGTCGACAACACCAAACCCTGAGATAAAATTCCGCAACCATAAAGCATGACTTGAAGCTTCAAAACAAGCAACAAACTCGGCCTCCATCGTGGATGAAGCAGTAATTGATTGTTTTTCACTCTTCCACGAGATTGCCCCATTTGCTAGCATAAAGACAAATCCTGAAGTTGACTTTAAGCTATCGAGACAACCACCATAATCAGAATCCGAGTAACCGACAACCTCTAATTGTTCTGATCTTTTATATGTGAGCATATAATCCTTTGTCCCTTATAAGTACCTCATCACCTTCTTTGCAGCTTTCCAGTGTTCGAATCCTGGATCACTTTGGTATCTTCCTAACATGCCTACAACAAAGCTAATATCCAGTCTTGTACATGTTTGAGCGTACATCAAACTCGCCACAGCTGATGCATAAGGAATTTTCTTCATTTGCTCCCTTTCCATGTTATTCCTTGGGCACTGCATTTTACTTAATTTGTCACCTTTCAATATAGGTGCAATACCCGATGAACATGACTGCATATTAAATCTCTCTAAAACCCGATCAATATATCCTTTCTGAGATAAACCTAGCACTCCTCGAGATCGATCCCTAAAGATCTCGATGCCAATAACATAGTTTGCCTCACCCATATCAACCATATGAAAGTTTTTAGAGATATATTCCTTGGTTTCACGTAATAAACCAAGATCACTGCTAGCAAGCAAAATATCATCCACATACAGTATTAGAAATATAAACTTGCTCCCACTAACTTTTAGTTATATACACTGATCAACAATGTTCTCTTTAAATCTGAAAGATGTAATGGTATTATTGAACTTAATATACCATTGTCTGGAAGCTTGTTTAAGACTGTAAATGGATTTCTTTAATTTGCAAACTAGGTATTCATTTCCTTTCTTTGCGAACCCTTCAGGTTGTTCCATGTAGATATCTTCATCCAAATTCCAATTTAAGAATGCAATTTTCACATCCATTTGATGTAACTCTAAATCAAAATGAGCTACAAGTGCCATGATGATTCTAAGCGAATCTTTCTTGGAAATTGGAGAGAAGGTATCTTTGTAATCGATACCTTCCTTTTGAGTGAAACCTTTGGCCACAAGTCTGGCCTTAAATCATTCGATATTGCCTTAGGCGTCGCGCTTTGTCTTAAAGACCCATTTACAGCCGATGGGTTTACAACTATTAAGCAATTCGATGAGATCCCAGACACCGTTATAGGCCATAGATTTCAACTCTTCATTCATAGCTTCCATCCATTTACTAGAATCATCACTTTCCATGGATTGTGAAAACGAAACCGGATCCTTCCTTATCCCAATGTCAAAATCAGATTCCTGTAGATACACCACATAATCATCTGTAATGGTAGGTCTCCTTTCTCTTTGAGATCTCCTCAAAGGTGCCAGTTGTGGTGGCTCTACAGCATTTTCAATGGCAATATTTTCTGGTGGTAATGAACCATCTCTATTATGTTGCTCATTTTCCTCAACTTGTTGAATAGGTTGAGGGACAATAATTTCTTGAGGTAAAAAATGTGGTGGGATATCCACTCTTATCTCCTCAATATCTACCTTTCTTGGTTCATTACTCCCACTGATTTCGCCATTCTCTAAGAATCTGATATTACCAGTTTCAACTATTCTCACACTGTGGTTAGGACAATAAAATCTGTACCCTTTTGATTTATTCGGATAGCCAATGAAATATCCAGATATCGTTCTTGAATCAAGCTTTTTCTCATGTGGGTTATAGATTCTTACCTCCGCTGGACAACCCCATATATGTATATGTCTCAAGCTAGGTTTCCTACCAGTCCATAACTCGAAAGGAGTTTTTGGAACTGCCTACTAGGAACTCTGTTCAATATATACATTGCGGTTTTTAAGGCTTCACCCCACAATGAAATAGGTACAGAAGAGTAACTCATCATACTCCTAACCATTTCCATTAATGTGCGATTACGCCTTTTAGCAACACCATTCTATTGTGGCGTACCAGGCATTGTGTACTGAGCACGAATGCCACGCTTTTCAAGGAATTTGGCAAAAGGACCAGGATTTTGTCCTGATTCATCATATCTGCCATAATATTCACCGCCTCGATCTGATCTCACAATTTTAATCTTTTTATCTAATTGTCTCTCAACCTCTGTTATGAACATCTCGAAGATGTCAATGGCCTGAGACTTTTCATGCATTAGATAAACATAACCATAACGAGATAGATCATCTATAAAGGTGATAAAATATTTCTCTCCTGTAAAACATGGAACAGAGAGTGGTCCACAAATATATGTATGAATTATCTCAAGAAGCTCATTAGTTCTTGTGGCACCTTTCTTTGTATGTTTAGTTTGCTTTCCCTTTATGCAATCCACGCATACATGAAAATCAGTGAAGTCAAGATTTTGCAAAACTCCTTCCTTCACTAATCTCTTAATTCTTTCCCTAGAGATGTGCCCTAGTCTTCTGTGCCACAAGATTGAAGAATTTTCATTCATTAAGCCACGTTTTGAACCAACATTTGAATGCAGGGTTATCAAAGCTTGTGCAAATTCATGATTCAAGGAAATTTTGTATAAACCATCACATAAAATACCAAAACCAACTATAACAGAATTTAACATCAAACTTAATTGTCCAGAACTGAATAAAACAGAATATCCAGTAGCATCTAATTTGGACAAGGAAACTAAATTCCTAGAGATAGAAGGTACATAAAAAGTGTTTAAAAGATCCATCCGATGACCCGTCTCTAATAGTAAGCGATAGGTACCAACAACTACCACTTCAACCTTGAGACGGTTTCCCATATAGAGGAACTTTTCACTTTCCTTTGGTTTCTTGGTTGTAAGGAATCCCTGCATTAAATTAGTCACATGAGTTGTGGCTCTAGAATCAATCCACCAAGTATTTGAAGGAACTTCAGCAAGATTGGATTCATAACATACAAAAGAAAGATTTATACCTCTCTTTTCGAACCAAGCCTTGCGCTTGTTACAATCCTTCTTCACATGCCCTTTCTTGCCACAAAAGTAGCAACTTACCGTGAATTTTCCATCATGACTCTGGCTACCTTCCCAAGGTCAGCTTTTCTTAGGTGGAAAGTTCTTTCCTTTTCTGAACTTTCCTTTCTTCTTTGTGACTCCATGAGTTACAGCAAGAGCAAGATTATGTCCTTCTTGTCTTAATCTCACTTCCTCTTGTATACATTTACTGGTGAGCTCATTAAAGTTCCACTGATCACTGTTAGTATTATAGTGGATTTTGAATGGAGCAAACTGTGATGGAAGTGAGTTAAGGACAAACTGTACCAAGAAGGACTCATCCATACCCATGCCTAGTGCCTTAAGCTTTGCAGCCTTTTCAGTCATGTTTAAAATATGTTGCTGAATACCTTTCTGACCATCTTATTTCATGGTGGTCAATTCAGCCATCAATGTGCCTGCAAGGGACTTATCAGCGCGTTTGAAGCGCTCCTCAACAGATTTCAGAAATTCCGAGGCAAACTCGGTTTGAGGGAGAGAGGTCTTGATATTATTGGCAATAGTCATTCTCATAAACATCAGACTGAGTTTGTTGGATCTTGCCTAGGCTTTTGATTGTTCCACTTGCTCCGGAGTACTGTCATCCGTAGCTTCCGGAGGTTTATCTGTTATTAAAGCCAGGTCAAGATCCAATACGCCCAGTGAGAATTGAACCCTTTCATACCATTCAGAAAAGTTCGACCCATCAAAAATAATCATTCCAGATGCAAGAGAGTGTAATGAAGTGGGAACTGTACAAAATAGAACAATGCTCACAATAAGGCCTCAAGTATAAAATAAATAGCAATGAACTATTGATATCATTAAAATTCTCCTTTGGGTAAATTTTAACATATCCAAAGTGTTCACTTGGAGGGAGCTTAAAACACTTTACTATTTTGTGTCATTTATATGTTACCTTTGGGTATCCATTTTACCTTTCTAAGCAACACAAAATAAAAACATTAATTAATAATTAGCGAAATTGACTCTCCTTTGGGTTAGTCTCATTCTCCTAATTATAAAGAGAATTATTAAGAATTTTACAAGTCTCCCTTTATTCTTTTATGCAATTCAATAAATACAAGGCTCACTAATTTAGGTTACTTTGGCAACTATCTAAATTAGTTAACCTTACATTTATAAATTGTCATTTGAATAAAATTTCACAAGATGAAATTAATTCTTTTATTTGAGTTAAAAAATCAAGGAAATAGTATCTTTAATAATCATCTGATTCAATAATCAATCATAATAAAATCAAAGAAATCGGCATTCATCAGATATAATAATAATAATAATAATTTCACAAAGGTTCAAATCAAATAATAAATAAATCAAGGAAATAGTATCTTTAATAATCATCTGATTCACTAATCAATTTACATTGTATATCAAACTAAAGTCTTATGCACCTTTTATTTTATTATTATTATTATTATTATTATTATTATTATTATTATCATGAAATTGTTGTTCAACTAGCACAGGATACATGGACATCTTAAAAGAGAATTTCGGTTTCATATTCAAATAAGTGATAATGACAATCGGCTAACCAGTGTTGTGATTCAGTATTTCTCCTTTATTGAAGCTTCTAATCTGGTGTCTGAAGCACACCTGAAACGGTGCTGCAAACGGCGAGGAAACGGCTCCTGCAACCAGAAGATAGCGCTTGAAAACGGCGCCTTCAATGGCGCCGGCAATGGTGCCTGCAACCAGCGCGCAAACGGCGAGATGGCGCCTGCAACCAGCGTGCAAATGGCGAGATGGCGCTCGGGAAATGGCGCCTGAAAACGGCCAGCAATGGCGCCTAAAACGACCACCGGACTGACGCCAAACTAGTCCGCCAAACCAGCGCCCCTCACCGGCATTGATCCAGTCAGCGTTGCAAGGAAAAATAAAAATCTTCCTTCTACTCGTTGAGGCTGGTCTTTATTTTGTTTAATTAAATTTTTTTATTCATTTTAGTGAGACGAATTAATCGAAGATAAATCTCAAAATTTAATTTTTATAAAACAATGATTCTTAATATTTACATTCAACCTAATCGTTATAAAACAATGATTCTGAATATTTAAATTTAACCTTGCTCTGATACCAATTGTTGAGATTTAATACGGAAATTAACACACAATAATTCAGATCATTGAATTCAAACTCATCTCTGATAATAAAATAATAAAAACATTAATTAAAAATAGATTACATACCGTTTGAAGAACACGCAGCCATGAGAGATTTCCCTTCAGTTTATAGATCTTAAATCCTTGATCTCTTCTTCTCCTTATCAAACCTTAATACACAGAATTGTTTTCTATAATTGATGGAAGAGAGCACTCACCGCACATGAAGGGGTTTCTATATATATATCTTATTGATAGGAGAAGAGGGCCAAGAATACACGTTCAAAAACCATTCTAAACGTGTTATTCGAGTAATTGTTTTTATTCCAAATAATAATATTATAATTATTATAATTTACCCACTCCATCAAGGGTAAATATCTTTATAACAGTTTAAAGATATTGGGTATTCTTTTTAATTGGCTAAATGCTAGGTTAGTGGGCCACCCACTTAATTTTAATGTGGAAATAACACTCAGTGTATCCATTTGAAGTCACCCGCCCTGTTATTCTGTGTCAATAATTTCATTAATAATGTAGGTGACCAGACTGACTGTAATATGCCCTTTGAATCAGTCAATTCATCTATATATTTTCTTTTCCTTATTCAAATGTTGAAAGTTGCTCTAAACTGCACTTTGAAATAAACACTTGTCTTCCATTACCTGGTCGTTGGTCCCTTGTCTGCAACCATCAGTCAATTCATCTATATATTTTCTTTTCCTTATTTAAACTATTATTTCTAAGAAAATATTCCCTTGTAGGTTTCTTGCAGATCCAGATGAATTTTAAATATTTGGACAACAGTAACAATTCCTTTATCCCTAAAAAATTTAGTATCAATATAAATAAAAGAGAATAAATATATCCATCGACAGTCATTTCTTCTTTCTGCAGATTTTGCTTCATTCCAATTTCTTGGAGTGTTAAAACAGCCATATAATCTATCAACAAAAACAATTTAAACTGTTGAAAAGAGTATGACCTATTAGTATAGCTAGACTATGTTTGATAATTTTAGTTCAAAAATCCGTAACTGCTTACTTCCATTGGGACTTGTCAGCCTTTAAGTCGAAGACATGAAAAGAAGTTAGAGTAAATATACTTTTTAGGTTTGAGCCAAAACAATGGCAGAATAAGATCAAGTATTCAATTCATTTAAAGCACAAAAGAGCTGCCTGGGACGCACACTTGCATGGTGGAGAGAGGGCAGATGTTAGCACAAAAAGAAGAAAGCACAATTAAAGAAAAGAGCTGGATACTCGAACATCCATCTAGGATTGCTTTAACTTATGGTGCTTAAAGCAAGAAGAGTGATTTTTCAGAAAACAAAGTTATGTGTTTTGATTGGTTATTACTTCCCCGTTGTAACCCTAGGATATCTTGGTATATTTTTCTAGAACGCATATTCATTGAAATATACTACCATTATTCTAGACTAAACTCAAAGCTCTCAAAACATTTCTTGGAAGGCATTTCAATAGAAAGGTAAGATCATGAATTCATTAATTTGTTTGCCTCTTATTTTACCCTTACAACAAGAAGACAACAGCATTGAAAGTGATTGTTCGTCTGTAACTCTTATTAAACTCCTCTCTCTCTTTCTCTGCCACCTTCTGTAAAGTAACTGAGGCACCCCAGAAAATTTAAAAACGAAAAAGAAGGTGGGGTTCCATCTATTTCATAGCTTTTACTACTGATTCATTTGAATGAATTTAAACCCATAAATGAGTGTTACAGGCTCGTATGCACGTGGTATTGTTGTCCACAGGGTTCAGATTCATCATAAAGTTGTGGGGTCGAAGTGGGTGTCCCACGCGCTCTTCTTGTTGCGTAAGGGGGTAAGTGGGATATGATCTTGTAGGAGATTGACAAAAATAAATTAATAAATAAATACAGGCCAAAAAAAAAAAAAAAAATTACATCTGAATTATACAATCATTCAATAAAAATAACACATTCAACATGGGAATTTAACCTAACAATCATTCAATAAAATTTTAAAATCTACTAACATTAAAATTATACAAACCAATCATCCAATAAAATTTACAAAAATTATACTCAAAATAATCATCCAATGAATTTTTAAATTAATACCAACATGTGAATTATAACCAAACTAATCATCCCATAAAAATAACATGTGAATTATACAAATTAATCATTTAATGGATTTTTAAAATAAAACTAACATGCAAATTATATGAATTAAACATCCACTGAATTTTTAAAATAAAATTAACATGTAAATTATACAAATTAATCATCCAATTAATTTCTAAAAAAAATTAACAAAAATTATACCCAAATTAATCATCCAATTGATTTTTAAAATAAAACTAAGAAAAGTTATACAAATTAATCATACAAAGAATTTTTAAAATAAAATTAACAAAAATTACACTTGAACTAACCATCTAATTAATTTTTAAACTAAAACTAACATGCGAATTATACAAATTAATCATGTAATGAATTTTTAAAATTAAACTAACAAAAATTATACAAATTAATCATACAAAGAATCTTTAAAATAAAATTAACAAGAATTAAACCAAAACTAATCATCCAATTAATTTTTAAAATAAAACAAACATGTGAATTATACAAATTAATCATACAAAGAATCTTTAAAATAAAATTAACAAGAATTATACCAAAACTAATCATCCAATTAATTTTTAAAATAAAACAAACATGTGAATTATACAAATTAATCATACAAAGAATCTTTAAAATAAAATTAATAAGAATTATACCAAAACTAATCAGCCAATTAATTTTTAAAATAAAACAAACATGTGAATTATACAAATTAATCATCCAATAAAATTTTGAAATAAAATTAACAAGCTAATTATACCCGAACTAATCATCCAATGAATTTTTAAAAATAAAATTAATATAAAAATTATTCAAATTAATCATCCAATGAATTTTTAAAATAAAACTAACAAAAATTGTACTTCAACTAATCATCAAATTAATTTTTTAAATAAAACAAACAAAAATTATACTTGAACTAATCATCCAATTAATTTTTAAAATAAAACTTATATGTGAATTACACAAATTAATCATCCAATGAATTTTTAAAATAAAACTAACATGTAAATTATACGCAAACTAATCATCCAGTAAATTTTTAAAACAAAATTAACAAAAAAATATTCAAATGAACATTCCAAGAATTTAGATTTTTTTTATAAAAAAAAACAACTAACTATTAATTTAATCAAAATTACATTCCAAGATTTTTTTTTTTATTTTTTTTGGAAATAACTAGCAATCAATTTCATGAAAACTAAACTTTTGGGTTTTTTTTTTTTTTTTAATAGAGCCAACATGCAAACACATCCAAGACTTTATTTATCAAAACTAAAATGTCAAAATTTATCTAAATCAAAACATCTGAGCAAACATCAATATTTTCAAAACTAAAACATCAATATCTATCTAAACTAAAACATCCATATTCATGAAACTAATATCAATATTTTCGAAACTAATAAAATCAATATCATCATCAATATTTACCTTCAATTCCCTTTTAAGATGCAACTAATTGTCTCCTAAAAAAATTTGTGCCCTCTTCTATACGTGCTCTTTCAAGAGATCTTATTGTACATGCACATTGAACCTCCCAAAAATTTGCCAAAGTGTTCTCTCTACCAAAAAAGAAAAAAAAATTGCAATTGTTTTTCTTCCCCCCTACCAATCCCCACATTCTTCCTTAATATGCTAAACATTCCTTCCTACCACATTGAATATCCTTTTTTCTTAAAATTCCACCTTGACCAAATCCTTCCTCTCCTTACTCCAAAACCTTCTCCATGTGTTGAATTTCTCGATTACCAAAACATGTTCTCCATATTTTCATAATGCAACCCTCAACCCCTTCTTCTCTTGGTAAGTTTTACTATCTCTCGCTTTGTCTTCCTTTTTCATTTTGGTAATTCTTGCTTTACACCTCCATTGACTCTCTCTTTGATAAACTTCCCAAACTGTGTTCTCCATACTTTTATAATGCAACTCACAATCCCCTCTCCTTTTGGTAAGTATTACTCTCTTTCGCCTTTATCTTCCTTTTTCATTTTGGTGATTCTTACTTTCCATCTCCGTTGGCTCTCTCTTTGGTAAATTTCCTTACAAAAACACAAAAATAAAATTAGATTGAACAAATGAATAGTAATTAAAAATAATTTAGAAAACGATGAAATAATAATAGATAAATAAGTAAATAACAAATAAATAAATAGCAAGAAAATAAATAAAAATAAAGAAGTAATTAATAATAACAAAAAAAAATTACAAAGTGTCATGCAAGGAAGTTCAACAATGCAATCACGCAAACCTTGCAATAAGAAGTGAAACAACGGGAGACCTAAATGGGCTTAGGGTGTGCCTAGATGGGCTTAAGTGACCCTAAATGGGCCCAATGTGCCATGGTGATCATAAATGGGCCAAATGTGCTACAATAGGCCAAGACGATCCTAAATGGGCCGAATGTGTCTAAATGGGTTAGGGTGATCTTAAATGGGTTGGATGTGCCTAAATGGGCCTAGATGATCCTAAATGGGCCCAAAGTGTCTAAATGGACCAAATGTGCCTAAATTGACCTAAGTCACCTCAATGGGCTTGGGTGTGTCTAAATGGGCTGGGGGTGATCCTAAATGGGTCAAATGGGCCTAAGTGACCTAAACGGGTTAATGTGTTCTTAAATGGGCCTAAATGACCTAAATGGGCTAGGGTGTGTTTAAATGGGCCACGATGATCCTAAATGGGCCAAATATGCCTAAATGGGTCAGGGTGATCCAAAATGGGTCGAATGCGCCTAAATGGGCCTAAGTGACCTAAATAGGCCAAGGTGTGCCTAAATGGGCCTAAGTGACTGATTCGTGCCCACTTGGTGTCTCATCTGATTAGTATCCAGCTGGTGCTCCTTGGATGAGGGATTGATCAACAAAATTTATACCTTTAACACCATACACTAGGGTAGCAAATAAAAAGCTACTATAGTATAGTGGCCTTAGGATCGTTCACTGGGAATGATTCACAAGCAATCAATGATACCAATTCCAAGTGAATTGGTATTGTTTCATTTCAAGGTTAGTAAAAGAAGTAAAACACAAATTTTGGTTGGTGATGGTTTAGACTTAAACTAATTGACTTAATAGAAGTTTGGAATAACTTAGGAAGAAAAACATTCCTTGAAGATTTAGGTTCACTGGGGTGGTTCCTCATGCAAAGGACAAAGCTCCGGTCAGATGGTTCCTTTCCTCAAGTTAGAGATTCAACGTATAGTTAATTCTCTAGCTGGTGCAGTACAGATTCATCCTTCAATTGGATTTCACTTTAATTCTCTCACTGATGCAACTTGCAATGGTTTAAGCCTCTCACTAAGCCTCAACCATTCAAGGTGATCCTTAACTTTGGATTACCCGTCAAAAGCTCGCAAGAGATAACTAATGGATGTCTCCTAGGAGTCCAAAAGCTTATCAAGTGTTGGCTATTCTAGAAAATCCTACCACAGAAGTCACCTACCGAGAGGCTCGCACAGGGTAAACTAGTGCATTTCCATGGTGGGAAATCACTTGCCTTACCAAGTGTTGGCCCAGGTGACTCCCGGGTGTTTTAAGTTAACTAAAAACATTGAAATCACCAAAGGATTTCACTTCCTCTTCATTACTAACTAAAACCACAAAGATTTGCATTCTTGCACTTGGAACCTCTCCCGGCTACCTTAGCTCCAAGGAATTATAGGTTTAGTTACTCATTCTCTGGGGAAAACTCCTCAGAGAATTCATAACTTAGTAATAAAAATAAGAAAAACGAAGTGAGAAGGTAAGGTAGTAGAAAGAAAAGATCCTTTACTTGCTTACCAAACTCTTACAAAAGGAACTCTTCTGCCACGCCTCTCCTCGGAACAAGCTCCCCAGAGGTATATATAAAAACATAATATAAAACTAATTGTTACAAAGATATTTGGTCTTTTTACTAACTTAAAAACTAAGGAATCATGTAATTGGAGGTTTACAAGGAGTATTTTGGGATTTAGACAACAAAAATCTAATGGAAAATATCTCCCAATGTCGGTAGCAGCTGTCGGAAGTCTTCAGGAGGCATTTCGCGGGGAGGAAAATGGTTGTTGCGAAATTTCATGAGACACCTAAGAGGGCTGCGAAATATTTTCGCAACAACAATTCATCACTGAAGGCTTGCGAAGTTGGCTTCCATCTTGATGTTCCAAGCTTCCCTCTCGTGGTATGAATTGGGCATCGTCAGAAGGAGAAGCATTCTACTGTACAAAAGTGTTGCGAAATCACTTCGCAACAAAAGGCTGATTTCGCAGCACTTTTGGTTGATCTGCTTGTAACAGCTGCAACTTCCTCATTTCAACTCCAAATCGCACACCGTTTGAAGCATTGGATTGTTGACTTCCAGAGCTTTGAAATGGTATATAGCATGCATCATTTGGACTTCAGGAAGTGCCCCAAAAGTGGCTGCTACGACTGTCATCAAGAACATGCTCCATAGCTGATCCTCATTGCTTTTTCTCCTAGCAATCCGGATTCACCTTGGCAAATGAATTCTAAGCTTTGCCCACGATTCCTCATAGCTCTCCTCAAACTTGACTTGCTTTGGTGATCAAAATACTAACAAAAACACCAAAACTTGCACAAAATGAGTAAAATTGCTTTGAAGGACCCTTAACATGCCAATTGAGTTAAAAGGCCTAAACTACTACTCAAAAGTGGTAAAAAGGATTGATTATAGGCTAATCAAATTGCACTTTTTGAGTAGTAATCACTCCCCCCAACCGACATATTGCTAGTCCCTTAGCAATATAGGAGAGAAAAATGCAAATAAAAAGCAAACTAATCTAAAATTTACAACATCATGCTAAACAAAATCAATTCTCAAGTGGCATGATGATCTATTTCTCACATGAATCATTAAAGAAATACAAACCCAAATCTCAACAAGAGTCATAACAACTATGCTAAGCACTTTGTCAATCTAGGGGAGTGCATTATGCAAACCGAAGTTTTAAAATCACTTCCACTTTCTAAGAATCAAACTTTAGTCTTCCACATTAATCTATGTGTATTGGTTCCTTAGCTTCCGAGAATAATATGCTACTAATCTCACCCCCCAACCTATCTCTTTTCAACACTTTAGCAATCTGACCAAAATCCATAAGAAAAGAACACACCTTTCTCTTTTTTTTTTTTTTTTTTTTTTTTTTTTTTTTAGAAGGCAGTAGCTTAATGGGGTACTCTTTCTGAATTGTCCATGTAATGGGGATCCATCGATGACTCCCAACCACTTAAGGTTTAGGGCACCAAGCTTTAAGGATCTTTCAACCACTAACTCCTCGGATTTTCCCGGACTTTTAAGAATGAATTTCTAATACCCAAGCATCTACCATATGCTAACTCTACCTATTCACCCTTATAACGAGCATTGAGGTCGGTGACTCCCAACCAATTAAGGTTTAGGGCACCAGGCTTTAAAGATTTTCACCATATACCCCTCAGACCTTGCTCGGGTTTCAAGGCAAGCAAACAACTTTCTTTATTTTCAACGGCTCATTGGCCTTTTGCAGGGTGTTTCAATTTTATCAAATGAGGTCAAATATGCTAAGTCTCAAACTATCCTAAGTCAAGAGGGAAATAGCTTTTCATCTTACACTCGGATTCTAATGTGCACAGTGTGTGAATAGCTTAAAGTAGAAGAACTCAATTCAATTTCAGTAGAAATTTCCACAATTGAACTACTTTAGTAAGCATAATCCATACTCTATGTCAAGTGAAAAACAACAGTTCAATTTCTCTTGGTTTAATTTGAAAATTTTTCCTCAAAATTCATGGAGAATAGAATAACATAAGCAAATAATAAAATCTACAACTAATTAACCAATATAATTAAAATATCAAAAAGATTCAGCAAACTTCCTTCCTCATACCCCCCAACCGAACTGAGCATTGTCCTCAATGTGATTTGAGTGACTGTAATTAAAGGGAGGAAGTGGTACCTCTAGTTGATATCAAATTCGAATATTGATTGGGGAAAACCACATGTTTCAAAAAAATAGAATATGTGAGAAAAGGAAATAAGGAAAATATAATGCTAACTTTTAAACAAGAAATATTCACTTTGTATTACTTTTTGTGTAATCAAGTACAATGCAAAAAGAAGTAATACAAGGAATCCTAAGCATATTACCAAAACACTGGGATTTCATTTTAACTAAAAAAAAACAAACAAGCATAAAAAACAAAGATAGAAAATATATATAATGTCTGATGAGTGGGGTGATGGTGCTAGACAGAAGGATCTGCTGCCTCTTCTGGTGGTGCATCAGCTGGGGCTTCTTGAGGATGGGGGTGCAGGTGAGATTGCGGCTCTGGTGGAACAGAGGTGGATGGCTCTTCAGCTTGTGGCAGATCGAAGTGGATTTGGAGCTGCCTTAGGATGGCAGCTTGTTGAGCCTGAGAGGCTAACATCTGCTCCTGGCATGCTTTGATGGCTGCCAACTCCTGAGCAAGATTGCTCGTGAAGTCAGTAAGAGTCTCCAAAGGCCCGGCACAATTCTCTATATTCTGATAAAGGAATGGCCATCCTAGGCTCTGCTGATGTAGAAGGCTGAGATGCAGCTGGGGATGGTGGTGGATCCCTTGGGACGGCAGGAATGGCAAGTGTTATATTCTCTGGCCTATGTCTTCGGGAGGCTCTCCTTGCAGCTGGCTGAGGCTGATCAGGCTGCTCAATTTTGTAGGCCGTCATATTATTCCATTTATCCAGGGTGAAAGGCTCACGGCACATTCTCTTCTTCTCCAGCTGAGGCTCAGCAGGGTATCCCATATGCTCTAAAATCTGGCATAGCAGCCTTGGGAATAGGAGTGGAATGCAATCAGCCCTTTGCATCTTTTTTCTATGAACCTTCTCCTCGAAGTAAAGAAGGGCTGCCAAGATCAAATGGTGAGGCCCAAAGAAGAATCCTTCAGACATCTTGTAGAGAGCCTCCAGGAGGACTCCCCTTCTCTGGGTCCAATGCTGCAGGGGATATAAATTATGCCTCAAAAAGGCATCAATCAAGAACATAACTGGAGGCAGCTCCCCCCTCAGCAGGTGTGATCGATTTACAGCTCCTCTGGAGAGGGCACTCACCATCTCTAGCTCAGAAGGATTTGCCCACACTCTATAATTATCGAATTGAGTTGGCTCAAAAGGGATTTGCAGGGCTTCAGCAATCTGACGTGCCCCCAAGATACCATGCTTTCCATCAATTGTAAAGTGAATCAAAGTTGGATTCCTTACCTCTTTAGATGTCATCGATTGGTAGAAATCAGTAACTATCCGTGGATAGAAAAATTCTCTTGGAGCTAGCGGATGCTCCATATGATACTTCCTCAAAGAATCGGAAGGATTGGGCTAGCTCTGGCCTCACCCTAAATGCTGCTAAATCGAAGCTCAATTCAGAATGGAATGCTCGTGTTCGACAATCCAAATTACCTTCGATTGGAGGCTGGGCCAACATTGGCCTTCTAATCACTTCCTCTGGAGCTAATTCAGCTTGCATTTGAGGCTCTGGAAGTGGTGCCTTTCCCTTCTTCGATTTTTCTTTTGGTGCCGGAGATGGTACCGGCGATGGAGTTGGTGAGGGGACTGGGGATGCAACGGGAGAAGAATTTGGTGAAGACACCGGAGTTTGAATCAGCGATTGCTCTGGTGTTTGCACAGGGGATTGCTCAGGAGATTGCTCAGTTAAATCAATTGGCTCTGAGCTCTCAACCCTCGGCTTTTTCTGTAATGGCCGCCCTCCCGACCTGGTCAAATACCGTCTTGCCGGCGGCTTCGATGGCGCGGACGGTACCGGAGGTGGATTCGGCCTTGTCTGCGAAGGCCCTGGAGCAGAACTTGGAAGTGGCTCCTTTCGCAGCCCCTTTTTGCGGTTCGAAGGAGACGACGTCTTAGCTCCTCGTGTACGTGCCATCTCGAACCACCAAACTTCGGCCGGCGTTGCTAATCTGAGAGGATGATCGGAGGATGAACGACGAAGCTCAGTGAAGAAGATGAAGAGGTTGCGAAAATGGCGCTCTGATTTTTGAAACCCTTTTCGCAGTGGAAATGACCGGTATAAATAGGGAAAACGGAAGCCCAGAGGTCAGTTTTTATTTTCGCAACAAATCGCCAATTTCGCAGCAACTTGGCATTTTCGCAACAACTTCGCAGTGCGTTTCGCAGCTGCGAAATCGATGTCACTGTGATGCGGAGTGGCACTCGTGTGCCAAACCCCCATTTCGCAATTGCGAAAATCCCTTCGCAATAGGAATTTTGGTGCGAAATCATGCTTTTCCATTTCGCAATGCATTTCGCAGCTGCGAAATTGGTGCTACTGTTACTGCGGAGTGGCACTCGTGTGCCAAACCCCCTTTCGCAATTGCGAAATACCTTGAGAGGCTCCTACAGGTCTTTGCGGAGTGGATTGGCAACAAAATGCCAATTTCAGAGAGGTTTCCTTCAGTGCGAAATTTCGCAGCTCTGTTTTTCCCTGTTTTGCTCTGTTTCGGCTCCAATTTCGACCCGATTTTTTTCTTTTCAATCCCCTTGAAATTTCTTCCACCTGGGATCATTCAAAACAATTAAAACACACCTAGAAATATGATTTAAGATCAAAACTAAGATCAAATATACGAATCAACTTGAAAATTTACAAAATTTACAAACTGAACTGTGGTAAAAACCACGTTCAGCAAACCCTTTTTCACTTAGACTTTTTGAGGTTCAAGGAGGTTGATTGCCTCCTTTTCTGATTTGAATGGCTCCATGAATGGCTTGAGACGATATCCATTGACTCGAAAGCTATCCTTGCCATCAGAATTCAATAAGTCCACCACTCCATTCGAATATACTCGATGAATAACAAATGGACCAATCCATCTGGACTTGAGCTTCCCAGGGAAAATATGGAGTCTTGAGTCATACATCAGAACTTTTTGCCCTTCCTGGAATTCCTTGTTGGTGATGAGTTGGTCATGCTATTTCTTCATCCTCTGCTTTGCAACTTTGGAATTGATATAAGCATTATTTCTCAATTCCTCCATCTCATTAAGGTCTAGAACTCTCTTTTCCCCTGCCTTGATCAAATCCATGTTCAGCTTCTTTATTGCCCACCAAGCTTTGTATTCAACTTCCACAGGGAGATGGCATGCTTTACCATAGACAAGACGATAGGGAGACATCCCAAGAATAGTCTTATAAGCTGTTCTATATGCCCACAATGAATCATGCAGCCTAATAGACCAATCTTTTCTATTGGAATTCACCACTTTCATCAAGATGTTCTTTATTTCTCTGTTAGCTAGCTCAACTTGCCCAGAAGTTTGAGGATGATAAGGTGTTGCCACCTTATGCTTTACTCCGTACTTGGATAACAGAGCTTCAAAAGGTTTGTTGCAAAAATGAGCACCTCCATCACTGATTATGGCTTTGGGTACCCCAAATCTTGAGAAAATGTTCTCTTTAAGAAACTTGAGAACCACCCTGTGATCATTTTGTTTACAGGGAATTGCCTCAACCCATTTAGACACATAATCTACCCCCACCAAGATGTAAGAATTACCAAAAGACATTGGGAAGGGTCCCATGAAGTCAATACCCCATACATCAAATAACTCAACTATCAGAATGGGGTTCATAGGCATTTGATTTCTTTTTGTTAGCTTTCCAAGCCTTTGGCATCTATCACAATTCCTACACATGATATGGGCATCCTTAAAAAGAGATGGCCAAGTAAAACCTGATTGCAATACCTTCATAGCTGTTTTCTGAGAGGCAAAGTGGCCTCCACATGCATTCTCATGATAATGAGATAAAATCCCTTGCTGCTCATCTTCAGGAACACATTTCCTAATGATCTGATCTGCACAATACTTGAAGAGAAAGGGCTCTTCCCAATAATAAGCATGAATTTTGGCAAAGAAGTACTTTCTGTCCTGTGCATTCCATTCACTTGGAATTTCACCAGTTACTAAATAATTAGCAATATGAGCATACCAAGGAGTTTTCACTAGGAACATGAGTGATTCCTCAGGAAAATCATCATTAATAGGCAAGGGGTGAGAATTATGTGCTATAACTAACCTTGACAAGTGGTCAGCTACCACATTCTCCACTCCTTTCTTATCTTTGATTTGAAGATCGAATTCTTGTAACAAAAGAATCCATCTTATCAACCTTGCTTTAGCATCTTGCTTTGTCAATAAATACTTCAAGGCTGAATGGTCAGTAAACACAATGATGAAAGACCCCACCAAATAAGCTCTAAATTTGTCCAAAGCAAATACCACAGCTAACAGTTCTTTCTCTGTAGTTGTGTAATTCCTTTGAGTTTCATTTAGTGTTTTACTTGCATAGTAAATCACATAGGGCTTCCCATCTTCTCTTTGGCCAAGCACAGCTCCTATAGCAAAATCACTGGCATCACACATCAGTTCAAAAGGTAATTGCCAGTTAGGTGCTCTTACTATTGGAGTTGATGTTAAGAACTTCTTCAGTTGATCAAAGCTATGCTGACACCTTTCATTCCATATAAACTTAGCATCCTTAGCTAGCAGCTCACAAAGAGGTTTTGAAAGACTTGAAAAACCTTTTATAAACCTTCTATAAAAACCTGCATGGCCAAGGAACTGCCTTACTCCTTTTACAGTTGTTGGAGATGGTAATTTGACAATGAGCTCCACTTTTGCTTTATCAACCTCAATGCCTTTTTCAGAGATGATATGACCAAGGACAATACCTTGACGTACCATAAAATGGCATTTCTCCCAGTTGAGCACCAGGTCCTTTTCAATGCATCTATGAAGAACTGATTCCAGATTAACCAAGCATTCCTCAAATGTACCTCCATATACAGTAATATCATCCATGAAAACCTCCATAATTCTTTCCACCATATCACTGAATATACTCAACATACATCTTTGGAATGTAGCAGGTGCATTGCATAGACCAAAAGGCATTCTCCTGTAAGCAAATGTTCCAAATGGACATGTAAAAGTGGTTTTCTCCTGATCTGCCAAATCAATTTCAATCTAAAAATACCCTGAATATCCATCCAAAAAACAATAGAATGGATGTCCAGAGACTCTTTCCAGCACTTGATCAATAAATGGCAATGGAAAGTGATCTTTCCTGGTAACAGCATTCAGCTTTCTATAATCAATACACACCCTCCAACCTGAAGTGAGGCGTGTAGTAATTTCTTCCCCTCTTTCATTCTTGACCACTGTGATCCCTGACTTCTTTGGTACCACTTGAGTAGGACTCACCCAAGGGCTATCAGATATAGGGTAAATGATTCCTGCTTGAAGTAGTTTCAGCACCTCAGCTCGCACCACCTCTTGAAGATGAGGATTCAACCTTCTTTGAAATTGACGAATTGGCTTTGCTTCCTCCTCCATATATATGTGATGAGTACAAACTAAAGGACTAATGCCTTTCAAGTCAGATATTTGCCATCCTATTGCCTTCTTACACCTCTTGAGAACTTCCATTAAACAATTCTCCTGATGAGTAGTCAGAGATGAAGATATCACAACAGGACATTGATTATTCTCCTCCAGATAGGTATATTTCAGCTCCACAGGTAGAGGCTTCAGATTGAGTTTTGGAATTTCTTTTTTACATCTGCTGCCTCCTCTTCCTTATTGAACAAAGGTAGAATCTCTTCTATCTTCCTCCAACTTTGTAGAGTAGCAAGCCTCTTAGGAGATTCAGAAAAATCCTCCTCAAAATCCACAAGACTTTCATTCAACTTGTCTTGCATAGTTTGATTACAATGCTCCTCCACCAAAGTATCAATAATACATACCTCCTCTGGACCTTCTTCTTCTTCCGAGTGATTTGCTTTTTAGACATATAGAAAATATTGAGATCCAGGTGTCATGTTACCAAAAGTAAGTTGCATAAGCCCATTCTCTGCAGTTGATGATTGCATTTGAAGTTGCAAGAAATGGCCTTCCAAGGATGATAGGAACTAAATTAGCTTCCTTTACAGTAGGATCTGTATCAAGAACAACAAAATCTACTGGATAGTAGAAATTATCCACTTGAACCAATACATCCTCAATTACCCCTCTTGGAATTTTCACTGATCTATCTGCCAAAGACAAAGTGATTGCTGTTGGCTTCAACTCTCCAAGGCCCAATTGCTTGTAGACAGTATATGGAAGTAAATTCACACTTGCTCCCAAATCTAACAAGGCTTTCTCCACTACCTTTCCTCCAATCATGACTGAAATGGTAGGGCTTCCAGGGTCTTTATACTTCAAAGGAGACTTACACTGTAAGATTGCACTTACTTGCTCAGTCAAGAAGGCTTTCTTGTTTACAGTTAACCCTCTTTTGATAGTACATAAGTCCTTTAGGAATTTTGCATACGTTGGGACTTGTTTGATCATATCCAACAGTGGAATATTAACTTTCACTTGCCTCAAGACTTCAAGGATCTCAGCTGCATTTCTAATCCCTTTTTTAGCATGTAATGCTTGAGGAAAAGGTGGAATGGTTGATTTTTTCAACGCATCCCTTCCTTCAGAAGCTCCTTCTCTGGCATTGCTTTCATTGTTGAATCAGAGTCCTTCTTCTCTTCAGTGATTCCACTCTCTTTATCTTCCATTTCCTTCCCCTTGTTCACCTCTTCTTCTTTCTCAACATGTAACTTAGGCACTTGGCTTCTCAATTTGCTTACCACTCCTCGCAGTGATCAAGGCTTTGACTTCTTTCACCTGTGATGATTCTCCCTCTTGGTTTTCCACTTCATGGACACCTTTGGGATTTTGGTGAGGTTGAGAAGGAAATCTTCCCTTTTCTTGCAGGGTATTCAAATTTGTAAGCCTGGAGATTGAATCTTTGGATATTATCAAATTTTTGATTCATGTCATTCTGCAGCCCATCTATCCTTTTATTCAACCCATTCTCCATTCTATCCATTCTTTGATCAACTCTAGCATTAATGGATTCTTGCTTTTCAACAAAATCTCCCACTACCTTGCTGAGATTGGTTATTGCTTGTTCAATACTTGAAGATTGCTGAGATGGTGGATCCGGCTGTTGGTATTGAGTTGTTCTGGCCTTCCATGAGAAATTTGGATGATTTCTCCAACTAGAATTGTAAGTATTTCCATAAGGCACATTGTTATTGGGCCTGAACTGTCCAATAGCATTTGCTTGATCTCTATACATTTCCCTTTCAGTTGAAGTTGCAGGGCATTCCTCCACCAAATGTTCATATGACTGACAATTGGGACACAGCTTCACTTGCACTGGTGCTTCAGCAACAGCTTGCACTTCATGAATTCTTTTCAGCTCCAGCTCCTCCAATCTTCTTGTCATGGCTGCCATCTTTGCTTTCATGTCATCATCTTCTTTCAAGGCATACATCCCAGCCTTAGCATTGTAAGTATTCAACTGAGACTTCATCTTTCCCACTTCTCCTTTAGTCGGTTCATCCCATCCCCTTGAAACATCAGCTACATAGCTCAAGAAATCCATAGCTTCCTCTGGATTTTTACTCATGAAATCTCCTCCACACATTGTCTCGAGGAGTTGCTTCATTGAGGAGGACATACCATCATAAAAGTAACTCACCAATAGCCATGTATCAAAGCCATGGTGAGGACAAGCATTTATAGCTTCCATGTATCTTTCCCAACACTCATAGAATTTCTCATTCTCTTTAGCTAAGAAGTTTGAAATTTGCCTTTTCAAGCCATTTGTTCTATGAGTAGGAAAAAAATTTCTTAAGGAATTCAGCTTGTAAATCAGTCCAAGAGCGGATACTCCTTGGCCTTAAAGAATTAAGCCAAATTTTGGCCTTATCCTTTAAAGTAAAAGGAAATAACTTAAGCCTCATCAAATCAATTGAAGCTCCTCCCTCTTGGAATGTATTACAAACATCCTCAAATTCCTTGATGTGTGCATACGGATTCTCACTCTCCATCCCATGGAAAGTTGGCAGAAGAGGAACAAGATATGGTCTGATTACTAGCTGCTCTGTAGGGGGCACTATACATGATGGTGCACTCATACGAGGTGGATGCATACGATCCCTCATTGATCTGAATTCATTGGGATTATCTTGACGACCTTGGTGACTATGCTTGATCTTCAGTGTAGGTTCCATGATATTCAAGATTACTTCCAATTCTTTTCCTTGAGGTGTATCACACTTAACAAGTCTTCCTCCACTGTCTCGTATCCACTTTGGCATACACAACTAGTATTCAGCTGCAACTAAAAATGAAAACAGAGGACAACAAGAAAAACAGGGCTACAATAACAAAATTAAACTAAACTTAATTTAAAAAGATAACTTGAATTATAAAGAAAGAATGAAAATCAGTAAAATGAAAGAAACTTTACCAACTTGTGATGAAAATCACAAGTGCTCAAAAATGGTATCACTACAAACTTGACACTCATTCCCCAGCAACGGCGCCATTTGATTCGTGCCCATTTGGTGTCTCAGCTGATTAGTATCCAGCTGGTGCTCCTTGGATGAGGGATTGATCAACAAAATTTATACCTTTAACACCATACACTAGGGTAGCAAATAAAAAGCTACTATAGTATAGTGGCCTTAGGATCGTTCACTGGGAATGATTCACAAGCAATCAATGATACCAATTCCAAGTGAATTGGTATTGTTTCATTTCAAGGTTAGTAAAAGAAGTAAAACACAAATTTTGGTTGGTGATGGTTTAGACTTAAACTAATTGACTTAATAGAAGTTTGGAATAACTTAGGAAGAAAAACATTCCTTGAAGATTTAGGTTCACCGGGTGGTTCCTCATGCAAAGGACAAAGCTCCGGTCAGATGGTTCCTTTCCTCAAGTTAGAGATTCAACGTATAGTTAATTCTCTAGCTGGTGCAATGATGATTCATCCTTCAATTGGATTTCACTTTAATTCTCTCATCGATGCAACTTGCAATGGTTTAAGCCTCTCACTAAGCCTCAACCATTCAAGGTGATCCTTAACTTTGGATTACCCGTCAAAAGCTCGCAAGAGATAACTAATGGATGTCTCCTAGGAGTCCAAAAGCTTATCAAGTGTTGGCTATTCTAGAAAATCCTACCACTGAAGTCACCTACCGGAGGCTCGCACAGGGGTAAACTAGTGCATTTCCATGGTGGGAAATCACTTGCCTTACCAAGTGTTGGCCCAGTGACTCCCGGGTGTTTTAAGTTAACTAAAAACATTGAAATCACCAAAGGATTTCACTTCCTCTTCATTACTAACTAAAACCACAAAGATTTGCATTCTTGCACTTGGAACCTCCCCCCCGGCTACCTTAGCTCCAAGGAATTATAGGTTTAGTTACTCATTCTCTGGGGAAAACTCCTCAGAGAATTCATAACTTAGTAATAAAAATAAGAAAAACGAAGTGAGAAGGTAAGGTAGTAGAAAGAAAAGATCCTTTACTTGCTTACCAAACTCTTACAAAAGGAACTCTTCTGCCACGCCTCTCCTCGGAACAAGCTCCCCAGAGGTATATATAAAAACATAATATAAAACTAATTGTTACAAAGATATTTGGTCTTTTTACTAACTTAAAAACTAAGGAATCATGTAATTGGAGGTTTACAAGGAGTATTTTGGGATTTAGACAACAAAAATCTAATGGAAAATATCTCCCAATGTCGGTAGCAGCTGTCGGAAGTCTTCAGGAGGCATTTCGCAGAGGAAAATGGTTGTTGCGAAATTTTGCAGACACCTAAGAGGGCTGCGAAATATTTTCGCAACAACAATTCATCACTGAAGGCTTGCGAAGTTGGCTTCCATCTTGATGTTCCAAGCTTCCCTCTCGTGGTATGAATTGGGCATCGTCAGAAGGAGAAGCATTCTACTGTACAAAAGTGTTGCGAAATCACTTCGCAACAAAAGGCTGATTTCGCAGCACTTTTGGTTGATCTGCTTGTAACAGCTGCAACTTGCTCATTTCAACTCCAAATCTCACACCGTTTGAAGCATTGGATTGTTGACTTCCAGAGCTTTGAAATGGTATATAGCATGCATCATTTGGACTTCAGGAAGTGCCCCAAAAGTGGCTGCTACGACTGTCATCAAGAACATGCTCCATAGCTGATCCTCATTGCTTTTTCTCCTAGCAATCCGGATTCACCTTGGCAAATGAATTCTAAGCTTTGCCCACGATTCCTCATAGCTCTCCTCAAACTTGACTTGCTTTGGTGATCAAAATACTAACAAAAACACCAAAACTTGCACAAAATGAGTAAAATTGCTTTGAAGGACCCTTAACATGCCAATTGAGTTAAAAGGCCTAAACTACTACTCAAAAGTGGTAAAAAGGATTGATTATAGGCTAATCAAATTGCACTTTTTGAGTAGTAATCAGTGACCTAAATAGGCTTGGGTGTTTCTAAATGGGCCAAGGCAACCTAAATGGGTTGAATGTGCCTAAATTGGCCTAGGTGATCCTAAATGGGCCAAATGTACCTAGATGGGCCAAATGTGCCTAGATGGGTCAAGTGATCTAGATGGGTCAAGGCGTGCCTAAGTAGGCCAAGGTGATCCTAAATAGGTCCAATGTGCCTAATGGGCCTAAATGGGCCTGAGTGGTCTAAATGGGATAGGATGACCAAAATGGGTTGAATGTGCCTAAATGGGTATAGGTAATCCTAAATAGGACAAATGTGTCTAAATGGGACAAGGTCATCCTAAATAGGTTGGATGTGCCTAAATGGGCCTATGTGTGTCTAAATGGGCCAGGGTGACCTAAAGGAGTTGGATGTACCTAAGTGTCTAAATCGGTCAAGGTGATCTCAATAGGCCAGATGTATCTAAATGGGTTAGGGTGATCCTAAATGGGTCGGATGAGCCTAAATTGGCCAAAAGTGTCTAAATGGGCCAAGGTGATTGAAAAATGATGCCTAAGTATTCTATCATAGAGATGTACTTAAAGGAACTATCCTAAAAAGAAAAAAGAAACACCTAAATCTAAGTCGATTATGCCAAGGGTCAAAATAAGGGGTCAAATAAATTCCTCAACCAAAGCCTCCAAGGTGGCTAAAATAGGTAGGCTATATGGGCAGCAAAGAGCCACTAGGAAACCATTGTGGAGTATTGAAAGAACACTTAATAGGGCATCTATTAAGGAGATAGAATGGAGAGTCTACAAATATGCCCCTCTTCGATAAAGATCACGTGTAAAAAATATGAGTGGGAACATGAGTAATGATTGAGAACCAATGGCACTAGGATATGGAAGTCGTGGTTGCATACTGGTCTGAGCAATGAAAGATTGTTGAATATAGGTGGACTAATATTGGCACAAATGATGAGGAAAGTGGGCTCTGATTGTAGGAGACCTTTGGTATGACTGATAAACTGACCTTGATGATAATAACTAATAGTGCTAACCTCTACAGGCTTCTTTCCTTTATTATCCAGGGAAGGAATAGTGTTTTTCTATAACCCTCTAGCAATACCCTCCTCAACACTAAAAGCGACTTGAACTAAACTTCATAAGTCTTGAAATGGAATACCTATAAGACGTTTGGCAAACCTCGGCTGAAGGTTCCAAAGAAACATGTTAATCCTATCTTACTCCTTTAGTCAATCTATCATACCAACCACCTTAGCCCTCCAATGACTAATAAATGAAGAAACAAACTCATTTGGCCTCTACTTTGTAGCCTTTAACTCTTGCCTAGAAACATCATTATCAGCACTAAAGGCAACAACTTTTGCTTTTGCCATAGGAATGGTTAAATAACATTCTCGACATTTTGTTTGGTAAAAAAAAAAAAAAAAAATCAATATCAGAACTAAAGGCAAAGAGTGTCAGAAACTCATAGGCCACATCCTTCTAAGTGCAGAGTCTCGAAGGCTTAATTGAGGCCAGCCACCTCTATGCTGCTCAACTAAGTGACATAGGGAAGAGAGCAACCAACTACATATCATCTAATCTGTGTGCTCTCATGAATATACGTAGAGCCTCAAATGAATCTTCGGACAACCCGCTCCATTCTATCACTCAATGTTTGGCATGCGGAATTTGGCAGGTAAGCTTGATTGGAGCCAAAATATGTGCTATAATGGCACATATTCAATATGATTTATGCACCAAAGGACATTCAAATCACCCAACTTGACCTAAATTGATGCTAAGGCCCTAGTCATGAGTTTAATTTGTACTTTGGAGACTTATCTCAAATTCAAAGGAAAAAAAGGGTGCAAGTTGAATCACTTTAGATTTTGAAAGATTAATAAAGGATTAAATGAGGAAATAAGCGAGTCAGGACTCATGGACCATGAGGAAAGGCAAGACAAGGATATCATGTAGTTTGGAGAAATGACCATTATAGAGTAAGAAAGAAGGAAAGAAAACATAGGAAATGAGGCATGAAGCAAGATTCAGCTACATGGAAATTTAAAACTCAAAAATCTGATGGTAATATATACTCCAACTTTGAGGAAAAATTTGGAGCATTTATCAGAGTTTATTTTATATATACGATATATTATTTCAAAGCTTGGGAGGTTATGATTCCAACGCTTCAAACAGTGTGCAAATTGGAGCTGAAATGAAGAAGTTATGGCCATTTGAAAACAACTACACAAAGCTTAAGGGTCATTTCGAAATAATTTCAAAATTCAACTTATGAATTCGAAATTCACATCAAAATGACACCAATTTTGAATTCACCCATTGCCACTTTGATGTTTTGCCTTCTCTACCTCGGGAATTGTATCTAGGGCACTCCATCCTCCCTAAGTGGACCCCACATGACTAGAAATCCTCATTTTATTTTTTTAATCATTTTTAGGTAATTATTTTTGTAATAAGTGGCCAATGAGAGTGTGCCACATGTTAGGTAATTGATGATATTATATAAAATCTCTTAGTTCTAGGTTTTAGGATCTTGGATTTTTTTTCTGGGGAGTTTGACATTGAAGGTGGAAGAAGATAAGAACTTTCGTTTGTTTTCTTTCTCTTCTTTATTAAATATGTTGTTTTAGGGTCTTTTGATTCAAATTATGGATTTTTACCATATTATGGATTGTGAATGTGACATCACCCCCATGAGAGGTTAAGAGCCAACTTGGGGCTTAAAGCATGAAAACCTAAGGGTTAGGAAACCTATAGAGACAGTGGGTAAATTATTATAACAATGAGATTAATTATTGATTGGGTGACAATTTATCATTTTTTTTATCCTATCCTTGTGAGTTAGTTTAGGGAATGATACGGTAGGTTATTACCCAATACTAGTGATTCTTGGTAATTTCTTATCATTAGTTATCCTCGTCTTCCTTATCGTTATTTGCCCCAAAACAAAGCTATAAGGAGTAGGAAGGGTTAAAAAGCCAAATTTTAAACTGGTAATCAATCTCATTAAAATAAAACTAAGAAAAATTATACAAATTAATCATACAAAGAATTTTTAAAATAAAATTAACAAAAATTATACTTGAACTAATCATTTAATTAATTTTTAAAATAAAACTAACATGTGAATTATACAAATTAACCATCTAATGAATTTTTAAAATTAAACTAACAAAAATTATACAAATTAATCATACAAAGAATCTTTAAAATAAAATTAACAAAAATTATACCAAAACTAATTATCCAATTAATTTTTAAAATAAAATAAACATGTGAATTATACAATTTTTGGGGCATGCATATTTTTATACAAGGTTCATACAGGACTTCTAAAAAATCTCTCAACCTCTTTATGCTTTGTTACTTAAGGATGCAGAATTCATATGGACTAAAGCATGTCAAGAAACTTTTGAGAGGCTAAAGTCACTTCTCACTACTACACCAATTGTGAGACCTCCCAATTGGTCTCTTCCATTTGAGTTGATGTGTGATGCCAACCACTATGCAGTGAGAGTCGTACCAGGTCAAGGAGAGGATGGAAAACCATATGTGGTGTACTATGCTAGTAAGACCCTCAATGATGCTCAGAGGAACTACACAACTACTAAAAATGAGTTCCTTGCAGTGGTGTTCGCACTTGATAAATTCAAGAACTACCTTTTGGGAACTTCAATAGTAACTTTTGCCGATTATTCAGCCTTGAAATATGTACTCAATAAAAAGGATGTCAAAATAAGACTTATCATATGGATCATTCTTCTTCAAGAATTTAACATGAAAATCAAGGATAAGCAAGGGGTAGAGAATTTGGTTGTTGATCATCTCTACCAAGTTAAAGTAAAGTCACATTTTGAGGAAGCATAGATTAATGATAAGTTTCTTGATGATGCACTTTGTGCAATGGAGAAGTTGCCTTGGTTTGAAAATATAGTCAACTACTTGGCAACTAAAGAGCTTCCCTCAGAATGGAACATGGAGATGAAAAAGTATTTTCTTTCATGAGCAAAACACTATGCTTGGGATGATCCATATTTGTATAAGTTTTGTCCAAATCAAATTATTCGGAGATGTGTTCCAGAGGATGGACAACAAAACATGTTGCGAATGTGCCATGAGAGAGCTTGTGAAGGTCATTTTGCTCTACGGAAGACTTAGGAAAAAATTATATAGAGTGGACTCTATAGGCCAACTATGGTCAAGGATTGTAACACTCACTGCAAAAGTTGTCCACAATGTCAACAACTGGAGAAAATCAACACAAAGTATCAAATGCCAAAAAATTATATTTGTGTTGTTGAGGTCTTTGATTGTTGGGGCCTTGAATTTATGGGACCATTCCCTCATTCTTTTGGTAATATCTATATTTTGGTGGGAGTGGCTTATGTTTCTAAATGGGTAGAAGGAGTGGCATGCAAGAGCAATGATCACAAAGTGGTGCTCAAATTTTTAAAGGAGAATATTTTCTCTAGGTTTGACATTCTGAGAGCAATCATTAGTGATGGAGGTTCACACTTTTGTAACAAGCCCTTTTCCCACTCTTTTTAAAAAATATGGAGTGAGGCATAAAGTGTCTACCCCATATCACCCTCAAACAAATGGGCAAGCTGAGCTAGCAAATCGAAAGATTAAGAGAATTCTCACCAAAATAGTCAATACTACAAGAAAAGATTGGTCTACCAAGTTGAGTGATGCACTTCAAGCATATAGGACAACCTATAAGACTGTCTTTGGTATGTCACCGTATCGGGCTGTTTATGGTAAATCATATCATTTGCCTATAGACCTCAAACTTTGTGCATATTGGACTATAAAAAAGATGAACTTTGATTTGGATCAAACTAGAGCTAAAAGGAAATATGATCTGAATGAACTTGAGGCATATCAAAACTAGAGTTATGAATGCTTATGTAATGCAAGGGAAAAACACAAATTCTACCATGACAAATTTATTTTATGAAGGAAGTTAAAGCAAGATGAAAATAAGTTGTTCTACGACTCCAAGCTTCACATTTTTCCAAGAAAGCTTAGGTCAAGGTGGAATGGCCCTTATGTGGTAAAGGAAGTCTTCCCTTATGGCATCGTGACCATTTGAAATCCGAGGAATAGTAATGAATTCAAAGTTAATGGTCGGTGCTTAAAGCATTTCATTGAAAGATTTGAGACATTAGAGGAGAATCTCTATTTTCTTTATGGGAATGTTCAAAAGGGTTGAAGTATTTTCTGAAAATCTAGTAGGTAAAAATTAAATTTAGGTAAAACTTTTATTTATTTAATTTCTCTTTTATTTAATTTATTTTCCTTTGTTTAGTTTTGCATTTTCAATTAGTCATTAGCAATATGGTTCGTATTTTTTTTAGTTGTCTTTAACTTACTAATGAGTTTATGAGTTGTAGCAACTTAGCTTGCAAACATCCAAGTGATATAGGTAAATGCGAACTTCAATGTAGTGAAAAGGTAAGCCTCATAAGTGTTCAAGGTGGCAAAGCTCCTATAGGTACGTTGATCTATATTTAAGACCATAGGCCTCCCAAAAATTTACTTGTGAGGATCATTGGTGAACTTTGAAAACAAAGGATGAAATACAAAACTGAGTAGCCCTTGGGAAAGAAATCCTAAATTTTTATGATAAAGGGCTAAAGGTATAGTGGATGAATTCAAAATTCCTTTGTTTTTGAATTTGAAATCTCAAATGGAGATGACACTTTTGAAGACTAGTAATGGGTGATTTCAATATTATGATCCTTTCGAATTCAAGATTTTTGTCTTGGAATTGCAATTTTAAATATATAGAAAGTGAATTCGAATTGAGATTGATTTTGAAATCACTAGTAAATGTTGAAATAGATGTTTTGAACTCACAAAAAACAAGTTTGAAATGCAATGAATTTGAATTTCGAAATGAGTAATTTTGATGCTTTAAGATGGACTTCAACACCCATAGTGGGTTATTTCGAAATGAAGGCAAATTTGAAATAAAAAAGATTGCTATTTCGAAATAGAAGTTGGAATCAACAGTGAGCCATTTTGAAATGAAGCTATTTTTTAAATCATTAGTGGAATCTTGAAACAGGTTTTTTACACTGTATTAAGGCTACATTTAGCAAATTTGAAATGGTGGGCTTTTCAAAATTGAAACTTTTGCTTTAGAATTGAGATTTTTTAACTTTAGAAGGTGAATTCGAAATTTGCCCAATTTAGAAATGATTTTTTTTTTTTTCATTTTGAAATGAGGTGTTTGAAATGTTTTTGTATATAGTGAGCCATTTCAAAATAAGATAGTTTTCGAATCCAATGGTTACATTTTAAAATGGGAATTTTTTTACCATTAATTAACAAATTCAAAATAAGGTTATTTTTTAATTTAATAGTTAAATTTCGAAATAACTTTTCTTAACCAAAAATCCAATTCAAAATACTTAATTTTTATTTCGAGTTCACTCCGAAATCAACCAAACTCCTTTACAAATGGCCATTTCCACTTCTAGACCACTTTATCTCCTCTTCCCCTTGTTTCTTCTTCCCTTGTTCATTGTCCTAGCTTCCATTGAAGGCGATTTAAGGGTTCATTATGGGTTTGTCGCATTCCAAGTACGCATTACACTCATACTCATTTCTTGTTTATTTTTCATGGATTTTCCTTGATCTTTATGGTTTCATTGTACGGTGTTGCTCCATATAAAATGAAGTGTTACCAAACTCTCATTAACATTGTTTAGGGTTTCTATTGTTTCGGTTGGATAGATAAATAAAACATAATAAATATAATGAAAAAAAAATTCTAGAGGGCGTTGCCCCTCGACCCCCACGAGCTCAACGGGGAGCTCGACCCCCAAAAATCTGAGCGTAGCTCAACAAGATTGATTTTGATTACACAACGTTCGTTTGTTTTGCTTGGAAATTTAAGGTGTTAGAATTTTTGGTTTATACTTGGAGAAAATTTTTGAAATTTTTTCTACATGATTCTTAGGGCTTGTTGAACATCTTAGAATACTTTGAGAGCAAAGTTCTTATTTTTCCATGAGTTTTGCATAATTGTTGCCTAATTTATGTTTTATATGCTCTAGAACATTTTAAACTCTCTAGTAGATTTTTCTATTTGTTCTACACATTCTCCTAAGCTAACCAATTGCTTTGATTTCCTTGTCACATGATATTTGAACTTATGTATTGTTTGGATTATATCTAAGGCTTCAAAGACTCATGTTTTCATCATTGTTGGACACCTTGAATGTTCTCCCGCATTTTAGGAATGGTCTACCACCGTTTCATATGAATCCATAAATTTCATGAGCATCCAATTTTTTTTTTGGATTGTTTTCTTAACCCTTATGAGTTTTTGTATTTATTTTTATTTATTTATTTCCCTTTTTTATGTTTAGTTTATTTTTTGACATTTATTTCAGATGGCTCAAGATAAAAGGAAAGTTCTTATTCAAAGTGACAATAAGACTAAGCATTCCCCAAGGCAAAAACATGCCCGACCTCTTATCCAAAGTCGAAGTGGTGTAATGATTAGTGAGCCTACCAAGAGGCATGTCACTCGTCAAGCCAAGCATGTCGAAGCCAAGACGAAGGCCCGTTTTGATCACTCAACTACTCCTAAGACCACCAAGCTTACTACCACTCCTCCACATCCACGGGCACCTCTTCCTACTTTCAGCCCAACACGTCCTCCATCTCTAATAGTTTGTGATGATTCCCCTAGGGTGGACCTATCTTGACTAAAGTTTGGTCAAGAGTTCTCTTATGACATAAAGGCATTTAGTACTTACGAGCCCACTACATAGTCCATGCATCTCCTCGACCAATATTATTTTCTCGTATTGATGGATCCTCCACCATATTGTTATGTCGCTAATGTACGAGAGTTCTTCTCTACTCTCGAGGATTGGAGAGGAAGGTATTGAGAGCTCCATATTTCTATCAAAGGATGAGCTGATATTATTTCCACCGAGACCATTGTTGCAGCCTTTGGTTTACCATCATTTGCTCCTCTTGAAGCCCAATTTGCACCTCAATCACGACCAGTTTTTTCGAGGATTGCACGAATACTAACAGCTCAGGATACTTGTTGTCGTTCAACCATCACTCACCTTGAGATGCCATAGATCTTATGGTTTGTGGATCAGGTCATTAAGACCAACATTTTCCATTTGGACACTCTATAAAGCACTCTAGTTTAGTCTTATAGGGGCTATATCACATGTACACAGGCAAGTGGTGGAGTCTACCTCAACTCATCATGGATACTATCTTTTATTTTTTTTTTAGAAGGTCAAGGAGAAACAATTAACTTTAACTCAAAGCTGTCTCATTCCTTTGCCTCAGTTGCTCTCATACTACTTGCTCCGTTATAGACACTAGTTACCTAAGTTTGATCGTCGCATGATTTCTCACACTTATGTTATCGATCAGTGGGCTCAAACAATTCATTCAGGGTCATAGTTGACTACCTATGGCACTAGGAGAAAGAGAGCTTTGCATGTTATTCCACTTCCATCTACTACAGAGAGCCCGCTTCCACCTACTCCTACTTTTGACATGAGCTTACAAGTGCTTCCTATTCCTCTTCCACCACCTCTTTCATGTGTCCTAGAGCCTGCTATTCCTATTTCTACACTAGCAGTACCAACCTCCGATCTTCTTAAACTTTCACAGCCTCAGGTTGCTGATGCTACCCTGAGTGCCTTATCAATCATGGCTCATCTAGACACACTTCAAAAGTTATTTGTGTCCATAGACTCTCGCATTGATGCTCGCTTAAGTAAGATGGAGACTTAGATGGATGACCTCACTTTTTCTGTACAACAACTCACTTCTTTGATTATTCCATATAGACAAAGGGGAGACTTTGTTACACCAATTGATACCAACTTAGAGGTTGATGGCAACACAAAGGTGATTGGGTTGGCTCTAACACTAGAGTACTGACAGTAGCCCATGAGGCCATGCCTATTTTACAAACATCAAGTGATGCTGCAACTAAGATTTTTACCTCGACTATTGATATTCCAGATTCTACAGGACAGGTCGATGGTGAGATCTTCATTCATACTACTGACACCAGTGTGGACATCATTATTAAGGATGACCCCCCTATGGTACAGGTTGGTGGCGAGGCCGTTACACCTATCGTGGAGATCACTAATCAAGCTACTACACCTATATTAGAGGATATTGACCAGGTAGCCACCTCTGTGTTGGAGGAGATAGATGGAGTTGTCGATCCTATCATTGGTGCTTGATGTTCATTTCTATATATACCTTATTCGATATAGTTGTATACACTAAGGTATTTTTGGAGCATACTGATACTCTTATACTCTCTTTTAGATTCTCACCATTTATATTTTTCTCTATGCATACTTTTGCCACTAATCTTGTTGCTTTTGTGCAAGACTAGTTTATATGAAGTCCTCATAACAAACTTCTCACTTGATGATCTTGAGATAACATCTCCATTTTTCCTTTCTTTTGACCCAATATCCTACACATTGGGGACAATGCGTAATTTAGGTTGAGAGGGGAAGGTCTATTAGCCCTAATTTTTTTTCAAAAGTTTGCATGTTATCTTTGGTTAGTTAATGAGATTCTTGATTGCCTTGGTAACTCATGGTTTATTTTGCATGAGAATGCTTTAAGTAGTATTATTTCTTTAGAATTTGAGAAAAAATATAGTTAGAGCAAGAGTATTAGTTCACTTACCTTATCTTTATATACCTTTAAGTGCAAAAATAGTTAGGTTGAATCCTTGGAATACCTTCAAAAATTTTCTTTTTTTTATGGTCATTTTCTATTTAAGACTCAAAGCACATATTCCTTTATGGTATCTTGATTAAGATAATTTCTTTAGATTAAAAGGAGTTGTTCTTAAGTAATAAAAGGAGGAAATGAAAAAAAAACAAATTGATGAAAAAAAAATTGAAAATGATTGATTTAAGCTTGAGCAATTATCTGAGGGGGTAATGGCCTTGTGTCTTCATGCCTTGGTGCTCAAAACTGACTGGTTAGGACTCATCAGTATCTTGCTTGTAACATAAGCTAAACTCTGTTTTTGAAAATAAATAAATAAATAGATGTTTAGGAAATTCGACCTTGTTCTATCTTGAGCTAGGGTAATACCTGAGGGGTAAGTAGCCTATAAAGGTTCCCAATACCTGGTACCATGGGTCAAAACTCGGGAGTTGCCGGTGGATCCCTATTAAGCCATATAGAAGGAGATTTCCTAAACTAAGAAGTAAAAATCAAAATAAATTCCCCCTCCCCCCCTCTTTAACTTAAAGAATGATGAAGTTTGAGTTTAAGAAAAGTCTTAAGAAAAATACTATGAGGGGACACCAAAATTAAGCACATGAGGTTTAGGTGGAAAAAACTAATCATGGGAAAATCAAGAGACACTAAGGGGAATGCTAAACATGGATGCACATTTATGTATACGAACATAAGGTGAGAAAACTAAGAAATTGCATATCTTGTTTCATTTTGCTCAATTCTAGGAAATTTGACTACTTGAGTATCTTGTGTGTGAAATATGTTATGTTGAGCCAATATGGTTTCATGAATCTCATTTCATATTTTTCATTTTTTTCTTTACTCTTTTCATTTGTTAGGGCCTAGCAAAGTTTAGTTGAGGGGGATGATTGGAGCCAAAATATGTGCTCTAATGGCACATATTCGATATGATTTGTGCACCAAAGAACATTCAAATCACCCAACTTGACCTAAATTGAAGCTAAGGACCTAGCCAGAAGTTTAATTTGTACTTTGGAGACTTATCTCAGGTTCAAGGGAAGAAAATGGTGCAAGTTGAATCACTTTAGATTTTGAAAGATCAATAAAGGGTTAAATGAGGAAATAAGTGAGTCAGGACTCATGGACCATGAGGAAAGGCAAGATGAGGATATCATGAGTTTGGGATATGAGAAATGATCATAATGGAGTGAGAAAGAAGGCATGAAAACATAGGAAATGAGGCATGAAGCAAGATTCAGCTACATGGAAATCTAGAACTCAAAAATCTGATGGTAATATATACTCTAACTTTGAGGATAAATTTGGAGCATTTTCTAGAGCCCATTTTATACATACGGTATATTGTTTTGAAGCTTGGGAGGTCAGAAGTCCAACACTTCAAATAGTGTGCAAATTGAAGCTGAAATGAAGAAGTTATGGCTATTTAAAAACAACTACACAAAGCTAAAGGGTCATTTCGAAATGATTTCGAAATTCAACTTATGAATTCAAAATCCACATCAAAATGACACCAATTTCAAATTCACCCACTACCACTTTGATGTTTCGCTTCCTCTACCTTGGGAATTGCATCTAAGACACTCCATTACCCCTAAATGGACCCCACACAACTAGAAATCACCATTTTATTATTTTTTTAATCATTTTTAGGTAATTATTTTTGTAATAAGTGGCTAATGAGAGTGTGCCACAGGTTAGGTAATTGATGATATTATCTAAACTCTCTTAGTTCTAGGTTTTAGGGACCTTGGATTTTTTTTTTTTCCAAAGAGTTTGACATTGAAGGTGGAAGAAGATGTGAACTTTGGTTTGTTTTCTTTTTCTTCTTTATTAAATATATTATTTTAGGTTCTTTTGATTCAAATTATGGATTTTTACCCTATTATGGATTGTGAATGTGACATCACCCCCATGAGAGGTTAAGAGCCAACTTGGGGCTTAAAGCATGAAAACCTAAGGGTTAGGAAACCTATAGGGACAATGGGTAAATTATTATATCAATGAGATTAATTATTGGTTGGGTGACAATTTATCATTATTTTATCTTATCCTTGTGAGTTAGTTTAGGGAATGATATGGTAGGTTATTACCCAATACTAGTGATTTTTGGTAATTCTTGATCATTAGTTATCCTCGTTTTCTCTATTGTTATTTGCCCCAAAACAAAACTATAAGGAGTAGGAAGGGTTAAAAGGCCAAATCTTAAACTAGTAATCAATCTCATTCATTTGATGGTTCTAGGAATTTGTTTTAAAAAGGAAAAATTAGGTTTCGGATGCATTTTTGTGTTATAGAACTCAACTTGATCACAAGGGGTCAAGGATCCTAAAACCCTAAGATCATATTACTTAAAAGACCCTTGTTTTCTCTAATTTCTATACCTTAGGTTGGATTGTGGAAAGCCCCAAACTTGAATCAATCAACTTTAAAATCAATATCCATTTTGTTATTAATTTATTTTCTTTTACTTAGTTTCACATTATTCTCATAGTGTTTTTCACTTTAGGGTTTAAATGAAAGCAATTCATTTATTCTAGTATTGACTATTTCCATAAGCTAGTCCTTGAGAACGATACCCGGAGTACTACAAAAGTCATAGTGTGGTCTCGCATTTTTCACATGCACTCCCACTCAATCGATGATATTCGCTTTTATTGGTAAAAAAAAAAAAATTAATTTTGGAAAAGTCGGAGTCGCCACTTATTTTATTTCATTTTAAAAGGGAAATAAAATAAGAAAGAAAACCCTAAAGAAGTGACTCTATAGTTTTTGGAAAAGCGTGTCTTTGAAAAACCCAAGTCTAGGTTCGAGGATCAGGTTACCTATTGGGAAGTTACCTCTAAGAGGTAGCACCCCTCGAAGCCCTAAAGAGGTCTTTACTAGCTAAGTTGAGAGAATTGGGACAATTAATTGGTTGATTGAGGGTGCCTAGGTAGACTAAGGTGATTTAAAAAAAATAGCATGCTAAACAAAAGAACCAATCACAAATCATAAAGAAGATTTAGGGTGCGTACCTAGACTGCTTCTTAAGCGCTATCACAAGACATTAAAGTTAGTTCAAATAGAATATTACCCAGCATGCGCTTTATCATAAATAATCGAACAATGAAACAATATATCAAGACACCCATGCACTACCAAACATAGGCACGGTTCACAGTGACAAGCATATTCACAGAATTTAGAAGGTAGGTGATAGGGGGCGTACCTAGATAGCATAGATAACTTGTAACGTGCTTCCGCAAGACATGAAGGGTTAGATAATAAATAATAAAATAAAGATGTTTGGGAAATACTACCCAAGGCTATGAATTCAAAATTGGTTTTACCTAAATTTAAACCAATGTTCAAACAAGAATACAGAAAAAAAAAAAAAAATCCTTTTTATAATTTATAAAGGGTTTGCAAAAGATATTGAAGTGTTGATTTCTAATAAGTTTGAATAGGTAAAATGATGTATTTCAAATATAAGAGACCAAAATGTAAAACAAGCAAAAGGTTGAAGGTATGTATTAAGTATATTTTACCTACTATTTTTTTAAAAGGTGGTTAGATAATAAATAATAAAATAAAGATGTTTGGGAAATACTACCAAGGCTATGAATTCAAAATTGGTTTTACCTAAATTTAAACCAATGTTCAAACAAGAATACAGAAAAAAAAAAAAAAATCCTTTTTATAATTTATAAAGGGTTTGCAAAAGATATTGAAGTGTTGATTTCTAATAAGTTTGAATAGGTAAAATGATGTATTTCAAATATAAGAGACCAAAATGTAAAACAAGCAAAAGGTTGAAGGTATGTATTAAGTATATTTTACCTACTATTTTTTAAAAAGGTGGTTACCCTTTTTCTTAAGAGGTATGTCAATTTATAGGATATATAAGAGCATTTTTGGGTTACTACCTTTATAGTTAGGATCATTAAAAGATATTTGTTAGCACAAATGTCAAAAAAAATAATTTAAGACTATATGATAAGGAATAAGGCAAAGAATGATATAGATTGGAGGAGAAATTAGAAAATAGTCCCACATTGTATAGGATGTAGTGGATCTAGAGGGTTAAAGGCATACCGTTCCTATGATTTCTAGTACACCAATGCCTCATCGTAATGGAAGTTTATATGTCATAGATTATGATGAAGCATTGAGCAATGTTTATACTCACTTAAGGTAATGAGCTATGAAGAGGTAGTTAGAATCTTTGTATTCTAACATAGTTTGGGTTCTTGTAGGAGCACCTAAAGAGATAAAACTCGTAGGTGTAAGTTGGTCTATAAGAGGAACACAAGAGTAGATGGAAAGCTTGAGTTTTATATGGCTAAGACTATAGTTAAAGGTTATAGTTTGAAACTTTGTTTCAACTATGGAAAACCTTTTCAATAGTGATCATACTCAAATCTAGTAGATTGCTCTTATCTATTACAATGTGTTTGATTTATGAGATATAGCAACCAAACATTTTCATAGCAATGGGCCTTGTGTGTACATGAAAGCACAGGGGAGTGTAGTAATGCTCTAAGATCTTGTAGGTGGATGATAATCTACTCATTGGATATGATGTAAGGATATTGTTATCTGTTAAGATCTAGTTGTTTAGTCAATTCTAGATAAAAATTTGGAGGAATGCGCAATATATTCTTAAGGTTAAGGTTCTTTAGCATTGTAGGAATATGAAAAATTATGCCATGTCATCTACATTAATGAGCATTTGGTCAAGTATATGATGTAAAACTCCAAGAAGGGTTTGTTACTCTTTGGATTTGGAGTTATCTTTCTTAGGATCAATATCCTTGGACATTTGTGGAGAGAGATCACATTAAGGTGGTATCCAATGCCTCTACAATGGATAGCCTTAAGCATACAATGCTATGTGCTAGACCAGATATTTGCTTTGTTGTAGGAATAATGAGTGAATATTAGTTCATTTCTTGATTAGAGCTTTGAATGAATTTCAAACATATACTCTAGTATCCTTGGAGAACGAAGGATGATATGTTTGTGAGTCCTTGTATCGAGAAATTGAACTTTCAGTCTGATGAGGACTCTCGCAAGTCTACCTCAAGGAATGTGTACACTCTAAGTGGTTTTTGTTACTTCTGTAGCAACAAAGGAAGCCTTTTAGCTTATGGGTATTTCCATTGGCTATATCATCTAAGATATTGTTATATTTATCAATTAAAATTTTAGCTAAAAATAAAGTTTTAATTATTGATTGAAGCTTTATTTTTTAATTGAAATATTAATTAGTAATTATAATTTTATTTTTGATTTAAAATTTTAATTATTAATTAAAATTTTATTTTTATGGGAGGACGATAGGACACTCACGTGACATGGGAAAGAGGATACTAAGTATAGGTTTTAAAAGGAGCGAAAAGATATATTTTAATGGGAGGCGCCTTGGTGATTAAATGTGAAAGATGTTATAACATGAAAGATATTAATCCTTAACCTACATCGTCCGCTCCACTTTATTTTCATTTATTGTCATAATTTAGTAAATATATAAATGTATTATATCAAATACTAAAAAATAATAACTTTTTTATATCACATATAAATTTTAAAATATAATTCATTTTTTATATATAAAAAATAAAAAATACATCCAAACAAAACTTAAAATAGAAATAATACATCACATGGTATATATTATACACATTATTGAAGAAAAAAAATATTAATTGCATCTCTTGTGAGAAATTTTTTATATTCGATATATGTTTACTATTGTTTATCATATTTGAATATTTCGTTATCTTATAAACAATAATAATAATGTATATAAAACATCGTTTTTTCGCAACAAAAATTATCAAAACTTTTCAATGCTATCTACTCCTTGCCCAATACTCAACAGAATAAAGTTGACTATAAGAACGATAAGGAATTTGTTGTAAAGGCTTCTTCTTCTTCACTACGTCTTAGAAATGACAACAGCGCAAACAGTCCTAAAAACAGTGACATCGACATTGCTGAGCATGGTGAGGAGTTTACTGCAATGACTTCCTCTTCATTTCCATCTCGGTAATCGATGACAGCCCAAACAATGGCAATCGACATTGCTGATGAATATGCTCTAGTCTCTTCCCCTTCGTCTTTGCAAAGGATTAGCAGCTCCGGTAAGATGCTAAAAACCATGTTCATGTCCATTTCCGCTTGAGGTCCTTCTGCAACTTTTGGGCATCATTAGTATACAAGTAGAAGTGTTTTACAACCTGCTGTTAAAAAAAAATGAAACTAAATTAAATTTTAATTCATGTAGTTTATTGGAGGTTCAAACTATTATTGAAAGATATAAAGATGTTGATTAGAAGTAAACAAAGAAGTCCAAGAAAATAATTAGCAAAGAAAAGATATCAAGGAAAATGATTTTCCCGTATTTGGTTATATCGAAAAAAATATTTAAGAAAATCAAATATAATTAAAATTAGTTATAAATTTATGAAATTTTAAATTATTTAATTTTTATGTTGAATAATTAAAATAAGTGAAATGAATAGCATATAAAAATAATTAATTTATTGATTTTATTTCTCTTTTTCTTACCTTTTATTTTTTCAATTTACTTTCTTTCCTTATGATTTATTTTTAAAAAAATAATTTTAGTATTAGGATGTTGTGAACGTTGAAGAAATATACATATCAGGGAAATCTAGGCTGACCTATACATCTTTTGGTTTTGTGACTGCAGAATTCTATTACTTGGAACTGTACAAAGCTGTGCTCAATGGTGACTGGGAAAGTGCTTCAAAATTATTGAAGGATGATCCACGATCATTCTCCGCCCCGATCGGAACAGATGATTCCCGAATGCTTCACATAGCAGTTGAGTTAGGAGAGGCCAGAATGGGTTTCGTGGAGAAGTTGGTTGAGTTTATACCAAGTGAGGCACTGGCTCTGCCGGATTCTGATGGCGCCACTGCCCTTTTCAACGCTGTAAGGGCTGGCAATATATAAGCCAGACTTGCCCAATATCTGCAACGACGGCAATTTAGTGCCTCTTCACAGCGCTCTTAGGTATGGTCATAAAGAGCTGACTTTATATTTATTAAGCGTCACCAGAGATGATGAACATCCATATCCTTTCTCAAATTCGCCTGGAATCGAACTTCTGCGCAGAGCACTAATGGTGGGGTTTCATGGTGAGCTATATTTACCATCCCCTATCTATTTTCTTGATATGAATTACTGTCGGGTTCCCATGTACAATTTTATAATATGCAGATGTAGCACTGTATCTGGTTGAACGTTATCCTGACCTTGCCACATGCCATTTCGATTCCGCCCGCCACGATGCTAATGATTCTGATAAGGATTTTGCCCCTTTGACAGTATTGGCTAAAAGGCCTTGGGCTTTCCCATGTGGAAGTCGCTTCAACTTGCTATATCACTGTTAGTTTCTTTACTCGCTTGCCCCTTTTAAATTGCTGTGTATGCCATTGCGTCTCCCTTGCTTTTGTTTATAACTCAAGTTATTTTCTTTTATGTTAATCCTGTTTAGCTCTGTCCTATAAATAAAAAAGAAAAAAAACTTGAAAGGAATAATTAATTTTCTGTCTTTGGAATATAAAAATGTAAGAAAAATATTACAGAAAAATATATGAGGAATTTTATAAAAAAAAATATTCTCCATTTTCCCCAGAAAAGTTGGAAACAATTTAGAATTCTGAACTGAGGGTGAGATTGACCAATAAAGTTCAATATCACCCATTGTTAACTTCAAATGCTCTTTATATGGTGATATCGTCCCAAAGATAAAGTAATAATAATTGAAAATGTGGTCAATGCTTTTAAATTGAATGTTGATATATTAAGAATGTTTAGATATTAGGATATTAGTTGTTATTTCCTTATATCATTCCTTCCTTGTATCATTCTTTTCCATTCTTAGAATGGTGATTACCCTCTATATATACTCTGTACATGAACGAATGAAATAATAAATGAAAAACTACCATTCATCGATTTGAAGATGGTATCAAGAGCCATGGAACTAAAATCCTGGATATTTTGTCGGTAAGGCCAGCCATCGCCCCTCCTTCGTGATAAAAAAAAAAAGTGAAAAAAATACTATTGTTTTTCAATCTGAAGGTACTTTTAATCCAGGAATTATTTTGACTGAATCAAACTATGACGTTTGGTCACAACTCGTGGAGATGCATATTGCCGAACGGGAAAAACTTTCCTACATTCGAGGTAAGACAAATCCACCAAAAGAGTCGAAGATGGATATGAAAAATAGTATGTTGAGAATCAAAAGGTGAAGAGATGGTTGTTAATGTCCTTGAGTCCAGAAATTATGAAGCGTTACTTACGCTTACCCACCGCTTAAGAAATTTGGAGTGCATTATCAAAGGCCTTCTATGATGGAAGTGATGAATTACAAGTTTTCACTTTGAATCAAAAAGCCCTCACTGCCAAACAAAGTGGTAGGTCTCTTTCTGGATATTATGGAGAGTTAACTGAAATTTTTTGCAAATTAGATCATTAGGATAAGGTAGTCATGAAAGACCCTCAAGACATTGCAGCATACCGGAAATCCATTGAATGACAACGGGTGCACATCTTTCTTGCTGGATTGGATGGTGACTTTGAGCAAGTTCGAGGAGAGATTCTATGCAAAGATCCTCTTCCTGATTTGGAAGAATGTTATGCACTAATTTCGACGAGAGGCATTGCATCATGCTAGTATGAAAGTAGAATCTTGACAACCCTGACACGTCAGCTATGGTAGTCCGACATCGATCAACCCAGAATTGGCAAGACCAATCCAAGACCAACCATCCTAAGACAGACCTTAATATTGATAAGTCAACCTTCAAATGCATTGACCGCAATAAGACTGGTCATACCAAGAGTCGTTGCTTTGAAATTGTGGGATATCCAGACTGGTGGGATCATAATCGTGATCAATGGAAGAAGGATTCCAAGAAAACCTCGACTGCAGTTGTTACCGAAATAAAAACAGAGGCTAATGTTGCTGAGAAAGCCTCTACATTGGTAGCCGCTACAGATTATGGTGGTAAGTTTCTAAATACTTCTACACCTATTATTAATAGTGCATGGATAATTGATTTTGATGCTACAAATCATATGACTTTTGATTCTAGACAAGTTTTACCCCTTAGACCTTCCTCACAAAAAATTGTTTCCATAGCCGTATCTTGTATTGTCATTTTTTGGCCTGAATTTTGTGTTTTTAAGGACATCCAAACAAGACAGAAGATTGGTTGTGGTACTAAGCGGGGAAAACTCTATTACTTGGACTTGCAGTCAAATAATTCAAATAAGTTGCGACAAGCCTTAATGGCAGATGGATCTAAAGGGGAGAAGAAAAAGTCTGAAATTTGGTTGTGGCATCGACGTCTGGGACATGCTTCCTTTGGTTTTTTTAAAAAAATTGTTTCCTAGTTTGTTTGCAAAGAGTGATATTTCTGGTTTCTGTTGTGATATTTGTGAATTGGCTAAAAGCCATTGTGCTTCGTTTTCGTTAATTTTGAATAAAAGTCCGTTTGCTTTTATGGTTATACATTCTGATGTTTGGGGCCCATCCAAAGTCCCAACTTTGAGTGGTTCGCGTTGGTTTGTTACTTTTATTGATGATTGTACCAAAATGACATGGTTATGCTTGATGAAGACCAAATATGAAGTGAACTTGTTGTTTCAAAATTTTCATAAAATGATTGAAACTCAGTACAATGCAAAGGTTTAGGTTCTGCGTAGCGATAATGGTGGAGAATATCAGAGTTTTGATCTTCAAAAGTATTTGAAAGGACATGACATCATTCATCAGACTACTTGTTCCAATACACCCCAGCAAAATGGAGTCGCCGAATAGAAAAATCGGCACTTGTTAGAGGTTGTTCGTGCTTTCTTGATAGCAGCAAAATTACCGATATCTTACTGGGGAGAAACAATCACATCTATTGCATACTTGATCAATCGAGTACCTTCCAACTCAATTAAATCCCAAACACCTCTCCAAGATCTTACTAATGCCGTAGTGACCCCAACCGTCCCAAATCTACTTTCTCGTGTTTTTGGTTGCGTGGCATTTGTGCATCTACACAAATACCAACGCACCAAGTTAACTTCCCATGCATTACAATGTGTGTTTTTACATCCACAATGCAACATCTCATGTGCTCCTAGAGGATCTCACGTCAACACTTGAGGGGGATACAAATCTCCTTCTTAACTAGGCAGGAGCAAATATGAATGTTTCTTTTAGAATTTTAGGAACAAGAAGACAAACTAGGTTTTTCAACTCAAAAGCATCAAACCAAAAACCTTTTTAGGTAACGTTTATATAAGTCTAGGGACCTAGTGGACTGATTCTAAAATGTTCCTCAAAATAAATCCTTTAAAAATAGAAAGGTAGATCTCCAAAATTCTAGAGAATTATGTTGCTAGGGCTCAAATGCTCTTAGAGTGCTTGAGCGCTTTAGGCATTTTTTTAAACCTGGTTAGAAAATCATTTTGCTCAATTTTAAACCACTCGATCCATGCCATGTCATACCAAACACTAACTTGCCTTTCCCAAATCTTTTTACACTTACCTATGTCATCTTGGTTGATCAATTAATAACCTTGAGTCTTCAATGGGGAGTGAGACACAATCTAGAAAGATCCTAAACTAAAATGAATAGAACAAAATTGACAATTTGAAACTACATCGCCTAATGTACGAACAATCTCTCCCTTTGGCAATTTTGTGATAAAATACAAATTGCATAAACCCCTCAATACTCTCAAATGGAGTTTACAAATCTCTCAATACCTCTTGTCTAAACCAATTCATCATCTAACATGCAAAGGACTAGAAGCCACATCCAAAAAATGAGCAATACGCTAGTACCTAGAACTTGCACACACTAACCAACATACATACCCAGATAAAGTAGTGTGTGGGAAGAAAGATAACTGATCAAACTTATCAAATTAGGTAAACGAGTAAGGGGATGCAAGTCATGAAACAGATGTCAAAACAATATGAATATCAAAACACTCAATCAAATCAACAATCCATCTCCCCTTTTTTTTGCAAAAAATGACAAAGAGCATGATGAAGCAGTAAGCATACGAAAAGGAGAAATGAAAAGCAAACACATGGACATATATAGTAAAAAAGGTTCTGGATACAAGAGATACGAAAATAAAAGTACATCTAGACAAACAAAATATATGATAAACTGAGCCAAGATGGGTTAGGTGTAAAAAATAAACTTATCCACAAAAAAAAAAAAAAAAAAACCAAAAAAAAAAGAGAGTATAAAGTATCAAAAAGTCCAGATCAGATGGAGTTGTAGAGCTGAAAGCACCCTGCGACATCTGCCAAGATGTGAGGGATGCGAGCTGCCCCTTGAGGCTCTGAAAGTGAGCATCCACATGCTCCATCGACTCACAAGTGAAAGCTGGTCCGTCAAATAGAATTCCATATTCCGTATGCTCAAATTTTGCCTTCTACATTCATGGCATATATAGTTTTTAATAAGCAGTGATGATTGCACAAACTTTGAAATGTATCAAATAGAATAAATTAATAATTCATTGGGAAGTTTAAAAGCCATATTGATGGAGACAATTAAAATAGATAGTTTATATATTTTAAAATACTAGACCTTCTTCTGCCCATTAGGCATTGACAAAATCTTCTATGTTTGACGGCACGAGGGAATAGAATAGGGGCCAATTTATACACATCGGCAGCATAAAGTCATTCTCTCACTCTGAAGTGATTTAACACACCTCTCCTGATAGAAGTCCCTCAAACTGGAAATGAAGCATAGCTCAGTTGCAATTTCTTTTGGGTTCCTTACTGTGCTCATAAGCTGTTTATGGAGGCTACTGAATTGAGTGTGGTTGAGACCAAAGAGGTTAGAAAGATGCCTTAGAGAGCAAGGCCTGGCTGGGAATTCTTATAGGCTATTACATGGGGACTTCAAAGAGATGTCCATGATGTTAAAAGTAGCATATTCAAGACCAATCAGCCTCTCCGAATATATTGCTCCGCGTGTCCTGCCCTTCCATTGTCATTTCATTAAGAAATACGGTACCGATATGAGTTATTACTTTTTATCATTGTATTAAAGTTTGCTGATTTCTTCAAATTATGGCCAACTTTTTTATACTGCCCTAAAGCAGTTGTTTGTTTTCTGCTCTTTTTTAAATTACACCAAAGCTTTAGATTTCAGTGGTAGTTCTATTGCAATTTCTTTGCTAACTGTATTGCAATTTCTTTTATCAAGAAATTAATTGAAAAGTACTGTTTTTACCTTAATTTCCATGGTTTCTGGTCTGGTGACCTTGGAAGGCGAACAATGGGCTAAACGTAGAAAAATCATCAACCCAGCTTTCCATCTAGAAAAGTTGAATGTAATTTTCAATGCCCGGTTTCCAAACCAGAATATTTTACCTCAATTTCCATGTATTTTTTTTTTAATCTTTTCACAAACTGTGAAAGTGAACAAACAGTTCCATAATTGAAACAGTTCCACAAGGCTCTCCCATTGTTTCACATGGTACAGACTTTATTGGAGTTGTGCAGCCTGACTTGGATTTTTTCCCTAGTTTAATTTCTCAACTAGGGAAAAAGTGAAAAACTGCCCATTCAAGCTTTATGGTAAAGGCTGACAAGATACTAATAAAAGTGAAACAGAAGCAGCCGACTCTCAACTGTAATTGATTAAATTTCTTGCTTTACCTCCAAGAACTGAGTCTCAATGGGCAGTTTGCATCTAAGCTTGTGATGCCCTATACACGTCAAAGATAATTTATGCTGTGAATTAGAGCAGATTTGCGGTGGAAATCAGAGCTTGGAGCTCAGGTTTGTAGACATGGAAGATCATGTGTTTTAAATTACTTTAAACCATATGCCCGAATATTATTGATATTTTTTTTTTCATTTTTATTCCCATTTTCACTTAATGCTTAAATGAAAACAAATTATCATTCCAACCTTATATTCTTATACAGATCCAAACACAAGAATTGAAATTACTAAAATTATTTCTATTTGACAAGAAATAAGAGTGGAAACAAAAGATTCATTCCCAATTCTAATTCTCATGTGCCAAACATGTCCTTACAATAGCAGCTAATAAACTATTGCAACTATGTGTTTTCCTAGAAATTTTTCCACATGTACCAACACCTGTAGACGCCAGTGGAGCAAGTGGGTAGCTATATATTTTTTTGACTAAAACTACATGATGATATCTCTCTGCATAGCCCTCTCACTGTTGGAAAAGAGATTGAACATGTGAATGCAGTGGAACAAAAAATTTAAGTGATAATATATGTAAGATTTGGAGGTTATGAATACCCATTTCTCATCTCATGTATCTTAGGTTGATATATATATAATCTCCTAAAATATGGTAGTTGAAAAATTATTTTCAATTCTACATCAGTTTGCTAGATACTAATTAGTATTTGAAAAATTATCACATATTTGAAAATACCTTTTTCAGCTACCAGAAAGTTCAAATTATTTTAATAACTACCATTTTTTATAAAAGTTTTACGAAAAACCTGTATAAATATCAAAATTCCCAAATACTTCAATCAGTTTAATGAAGTATTTTCACATATCCAATGTGTCCTACCTTGTCCTTGTTTCCTTTTTTCTTACTCATACAAAGTCTTTTTCCCATCTCCAATAGAAATTTTCAGAAGTTTTATTTGCCAATGTAAACCATAGGTAATTTGAACCATAAGGATCAAAATATGCTTGATTGTCTGTTCCTAGTTTAAAATATGACAGTAAGATCTTAACAACTTTCTTATCTTGCTTGCTTATTACCCATACATCTAACTTTTCATTAATATTACCAGTACATCTAACTTTTCATGAATATGCACATTTTTTTTCTATGATTTCTTTAGTCAGTGCCTCCATGGTAAAACTGAATATTCCTCATCCTCCTCCAATATGACTCGACTTTAAGCAGTACATGCTTTATAAACTAGTTAAATTGTTATTTCACATGTCAGTGATAAATGGTTGTATATTGAATTTGAAACTGGATACTGGACTGTTTTAGTCTTTATTAATTTATTTTGTGGTTGAATTTGTTATAGAATATGTTACCGGCATTTCAATTGAGTTGTAGCGACATGGTGACCAAATGGAAAAAGCTTTCAGTGGGGGGATCATGTGAGTTGGATGTTTGGCCGTATCTTGAAAATTTGACAGGGGATGTGATTTCTCGGACAGCATTTGGTAGTAGCTATGAAGAAGGAAGAAGGATATTCCAGCTCCAGAAAGAACGAACACATCTTGCAAGCCAGGTTACAATGTCAGTTTATATCCCGGGATGGAGGTATGCATAAAAATATTTCAAGAAATATGCAGCTTATTTTTCTGAACTATTCATACACGAGTCTGCTTGGTACAAAAGATCAAGGAGTTATTGGGGCTTTGTTTTCTTTTTGCAGCAGTGATTCGGCAGATTTAGTTTGCTATGGTTTCAAATCAGTCTTACATTTCCCAAGAGTTTAGATGCCTAATAAGTCTCTTTGTCCTTGCACACCATATTCCATTTTGAGGAAATTTTGCTTTCCTGAAATGTTGACGCCATGAAATGAAAGAAAAATGCGGGCTTAGGGAAAGAGGCTATAATCTACATACCGTTACATAAGCCTAACAGAATTTAACAGGTTGGACAACTTATATGAATTTTCATAAACCAACCAGAAAAATGTTGCAGCAATGTGGTTGAAAAAACACAAGCAATTACATATATAAATAATTGAGATGATTAAGAAAAAATTTATTGTCGTCCACCATACTTGATCAACTATTACATAACAACTTATTTATAGATATTGACACCTAAAAAAAGTAAATACTCGCAATAGTAAAATATAAAATCTTGCAGTAACAAAGTATACAAACTAAATCAAGAATTCTGTATAAACTTTTTTAATTAACTTTTAGAACCTAACTCAAAATCTAATTTTTAGAAACTTTCTAAATCCAGTTTAGCTAACATCCTCCCATCAACTTGATTTGTAAAAATAGCATCCTTAACTTTCTAAAATCTTTAAACTTGAGAAAATTTGTAAACATTTTTGTTCATGTCTTCGACTTGATTGGTAAAATTATCCTCCTTAACTTTCTAAAATCATTTAACTTGAGAGACTTGGTTAATGTTTTCACAATTTGCTTATGAGATTTTTTAAATTTTAATTGCACTTCATATTTCATAATATACTCTCTAATAAATGATATTTTGTATCGATATACCTGCTTCCAACATGGAGAACTAGATTTTTTCATAAGTTAATTGTTGATTTTATATCCATATAGATCTTTATTAATTGGTTTCTTGTGTAGTAAATCAAGTTTCTTAAACAAATTTCTGAGCCAAATTTTATGACCTACACATGATGCTAACACAAATTTCGCTTCATAGGTTCAATGTTTCACAATGCTCAAGTGTGTTTGGTTAACACGGTTGAAGGGAATTCATGTTAAAAATTGATTACTTTTCAAGGTCAAACATAAGAGATGTTAGATTTACACATCTAAGATCATTTTATCCCCTTTTAGTCAATTACTTCTTCTGTATAACACTTAGAAGTAGTATGTTTCATAAATTGATGTTTAGTATCCTCGATCTTATGTTGGCAGAATATTGTGTCAAGATGATCAGATACCACTGCAACACATGTGTAGATGAAACCATTGGTTATTGTCTTGATGGTTTCTACCTTTGAAGCCTTATACAAGCTTCAAAAAATTAATGGAGAAGTAGAAGGCAAGGATGAAAATAAGAATTAATGCCTGTGTGTTTCATGTGATGTTTTATTTACTTAAATTTCTTACATGCAGGTTTTCCACAAAGACGAACAGGAGGATGAAGCAAATAAGCAAAGAAGTATATGCATTGTTGAGGGGTATCATCAACAAGAGGGAGAAGGCAATGAAGGCTGGCAAAACCGCTAATAGTGAGGACTTATTAGGAATACTAATGGAATCCAATTTTAGAGAAATTCAAGAACATCAAAATAACAAGAAGAATGGAATGAGTGCTAAAGATGTTATTGAAGAGTGTAAGCTATTCTATCTTGCTGGCCAAGAGACAACCTCAGTTTTGCTTTTATGGACAATGTTCCTGCTAAGCGAGCATCCAAATTGGCAAGCTTGTGCAAGAGAAGAGGTTTTACAGGTTTTTGGGGATAAAAAACCAGAAGCTGATGGATTAAATCACCTAAAAATTGTGAGTACTCAGTCCAATCTTCAGTTTAGTCATTCTCACTGAAATCATATAATACTCTATGTTTTTTTTCTTCCCAAAATTGGAGTAAAATTGAAAACACATTTCTCTTAATTAGTTTTTGTATCTTGTACTAAACATTTGCTTTCACTTAGTAGCTCAGGAACGGGTTCTCATGCCATGACTTCAAATTTCTCTAGATTATGATGATTTTTCATGAGGTTCTTAAGTTATTATATCCGTGGGATATGGAATGTCCTTCATGATGATTTGGAATGTATTTTAGTAATAATTCTTATGCTACAACTTCTAAAGTTTCTCTACCACAGGTTACCATGATTTTTCATGAGGTTCTCAGGTTATACCCACCAGTAGCAATGCTTAATAGAGCTGTTTATAAGGACACTCAAGTGGGAGACATGTATTTTCCAGCTAGAGTGCAGGTCGCGTTGCCCACCATCCTAGTTCACCATGATCATGAAATTTGGGGGGATAATGCAAAGGGGTTTGATCCAGAGAGGTTTGCAGAAGGAATTTTGAAGGCAACAAAAACGTCCTCGGCATGCATTGGACAAAATTTTGCAATGATGGAGGCAAAAATAGCTTTGGCAATGATCTTACAACACTTCTCATTTGAACTTTCGCCATCCTATGCTCATGCTCCTTTCAATATCCTAACTATATATGCAACCCCAATATGGTGTACACCTGATTCTACGTGGACTTCAGTGTTGAGATTCTTGTTATCAATTGTTCTTAGCATGGCCTATACAGCGTGTATGTCGAAGATAAACCAAGAACTCTCTTTTACTCGTAGACACACACATTGAAGGAAATTTGTGTTTGATTCAACTAATGAATTATACAAGATATCATTGTGTGGGGGTGATTATTGATATCTTCTTTGATGACATATTTGGTTTTAAGCTACATTGTGTCGTCATTGACTTTTCTCAACATTATTATTAATTCATCACAAGGATTGTTGATGCTCTATCCCTAAAAATTTAAGTATCAATAGAAATAAAAGAGAATAAATATAACTATTGGTCACAACCATTTCTTTTCTCTGCATATTTGGCTTCATTCCAATTTCTCTGTGTTAAAACATCCATATAATCTATTAACAAAAACAATTTAAACTGTTGAAAAGAGTATATATAACCTATTAGTATATATGCTAGACTATGTTGATAATTTTACTTCAAAAATCTAAAACTCAATACATCCAATGGGACTTAGGAGCTTTTGAGTAAGTTGAAGACATGAAAAGAATGGCAGAATAAGATCAAATATTCAATTAATTTAAAGCACAAAAGAGGTGCCTACCACTTACGCTTGCATGTTGGGGAGAGAAAGCAGATGTTGGCACAAAAAGAGAAAAACAAAATTAATGAAAAGATCTGGATACTCAAATGTCCAACTAGGATTGCTTAAGGGCCTAAGTTCTTTGCATGTTTTCCAAGAAAATTAATTGTTTAGAAAACTAAATTTTGTGTTTTGATTGAGAATATTACTTTACTATTGTAACACAACTTGAAAACGCCACCATTTTTTTTGTCGTATTGTGGGATGTAGTTATGCATCCAATGCTAGATTTCATTAAAATTGCAAACACAACAATTTGAATTATATATTTAGAAAAATGCGGGCTTAGGGAAAGATGCTATAATCTAACAGAATTTAACAGGTTGAAAACTGATATGAATTTTCATAGACCAACCAGCAGATTCACCTATGTTGCAGTAATATGGTTGAAAAAACACGAACAATTACATATGTAAATATAAATAATTAAGATGACCAAGAAAAAATTTATTGTCTTCTATCACTATTGTTCAACTATTATATAACATCTTATTTATAGATATTAACACTTAAAAATAATAATACTTGTAATAGTAAAATATGAAATCTTCTAATAACAAAATATACAACTAAATAAAGCATTCTGCATAAAATATTTTAATTAACTTTTAGAACCTAACCCAAATTCTAATTTTTAGAAACTTCCTAGATCTAGCTTAACTAACATCCTCCCTTCAACTTGATTTGTAAAAATAACATCCTTAGTTTTCTAAAATTTTTAAACTTGATAAACTTTGTAAACACTTTCACTCATGACTTCAACTTGATTTGTAAAAATAGCATCCTTAGTTTTCTAAAATTTTTAAACTTGAGAAAATTTGTTAACATTTTTACTTATGCCTTCAACTCGATTTGTAAAAGTAGCATCCTTAGGTTTCTAAAATCATTAAACTTGAGAGACTTTGTAAACATTTTCACAATTTGATTATGAGATTTTGTAAATTTTAGTTGCATTTCATACTTCATGTACTCTTTAATAAATGATATTTTGTATCAATGTACTTGCTTTCATCATGGAGAACTAGATTTTTTTCGTAAGGTAATTGTTGATTTTATATCCATATGGATCTTTATTGGTATCTTGTGCAGTAAATTAAATTCCTTCAACAATTTTTTTTGAGCCAAATTTCGTGACCTACGTACACATGATGCCAACACAAATTCCACGTCATAGGTTGAAAGTTTCACATAGGTGGCTTCTTTGAAGTTCAGGTGAATATGGTATTTCCCATGAGGATCATAAAGCTATTGGTTCTCTTTGTATCATATATCCGAGTCTCCACCTTAATCACTATCATTATATCCAACAATTCAAAAATTGTTAAAGGTGAATAATATAAGTCATAATCAAATGTACCATAGATGTAGAGAAAAATTCACATGGAGGTCTTAGTGTGAATAATCATTAGTGCTTCCATATAATGACTGACAAATCCAACTCCAAAGAGAATGTTTGACCTTGTATGAGCCAAATAGTGTAGGCTTCCAACTAGGATTTTATGTTATGTTCAATCCACTTTTTATCCTTCTACATGTCTTTGACAATTTAGCTTTGCATTATATTATTACGTTTACCATATTACACATATTCATGTTAAACTTTTTGAAAATTTCTTTTGCATGGCCTTCTTGAGAAATAAAAAGTACTCTTTTAAATTTGCTTCAAATCTATGCCAAGAGAGTATGATATGAGACTAATCCAATCACCTCAAACTTTTAACTTATTACTTCTTTGAACTCATTAAACATGGTTGGATTAGTTCCAATAAAGATCAAACAATTCACATCCAAACAAACAAGTAATATATCACTTTTTTCATTCACTTTTATGCTAAGAGCATGTTCATAAAGGTATCAAACAAAATTGTTATCATGAAAATATTGGTCAATTATATTATTCCATGCTCTTAGTGTTTCTTTTATTCCATACAAACCTATTTTCAATTTTTGAACTTTATTCTCATGCCCTTCTATATATATATATATATATATATATATATATATACACTTCTTCAAGATGTCAATTCAAAAAATTGGATTTCACATCCATTTGAAAATTTTCAATCATTTTGAGCTACCAAAGAGATTATTCATTTGAAAATCTTAGGAAAAAAAAGGTAGTACACTCCATAAGACATCCCCAAAAGAATCAAGGAAAAGATAAGAAACGCCTATCCAAGTTTGATATCTTCTTTCCACTTCTCCATTTTGTAATAAAGACCTTGGTGCACATAACTAGAAAATAATCTTATGCTCCAACAAAAAAAATCAAACTTACTAGACATATCAGCTTGATTTAATCGAAGTGACTTGGTATGTATACCCAATAGGTTATCCGATCTTGCCTTAAATTCAATGAATGTATCGAAGACATCGAATTTCCTATGTACATATCCAAACCTAAAGCAATCATCACTAAAAGTGATGTAATACCCATACCCTTCCCATGCATGGACATTAAAAGTTCTATACATGTCAGTATGCACTAACTTTAAACATTCCTTGGCTTAAGTCCTCTTGGTCATTTTATTATCTATATAGGATTCGTAGACTAGAAAATCTTTTTGAATCTAAGAGTCTAAACTTTACTAATCTTTAGATCCTATTTATATTAATATGACCTAGCTTTAGATACCAAATGTTTAATTAGTGCTAGGTTCAATCCTTATATCTTACTATTCTCATCATTTTAGAACCCTAGATTAATGCTACATTCCCATACCTTGGATCTTGTAGGGTCCATGATTCTATCCCTAGTGTCATGGACTTAGTCTTTTCTTAAGCTCGTGAGGCATTTAGACAAGTCAAGACACTTGATCTAGCTAAGTCAGCCTTACTCCCAATGCTTATCTTGTTAGGCTAAGATGCTCATGATTCGTGCCCAATTGATGTCTCAGCTGATTCGTGTCCAGCTAGTGCTCCTTGATTGAGGGAGTAATCAACAAAATTTATAACCTATAACACCATATACTAGGGTAGCAAAGAAAAAGCTACTATAGTATAGCGGCTCTAGGATCGTTCACTGGGAATGATTAACAAGCTATCAATGATACCAATTCCAAGTGAATTGGTCTTGTTTCATTTCAAGGTTAGCTTAAGAAATAAAACACAAACTTTGATTGGTAAAGATTTAGACTTAAACTAACTAACAAAATAAGTAATAGGAATAACTTAGGAAGAAAAACATTCCTTGGAGAGTTAGGTTCACTGGGGTGGTTCCTCATGCAAAAGACATAGCTCCGGTCAGATGGTTCATTTCCTCGCGTTAGAGATTCAACATATAGTCAATTCTCTAACCGGTGTTGTACAGATACATCCTTCAATTAGATTTCACTTTAATTCTCTCACTGATGCAACTTGCAATGGTTTAAGCCTCTCACTAAGCCTTAACCATTCAAGGTGATCTTTAACCTTGGATTACCCGTCAAAATCTCGTAAGAGATAACTAATGGATGTCTCCTTGGAGTCCAAAAGCTTACCAAGTGTTGGCTATTCTAGAAAATCCTACCCTAAAGTCACCTCCCAGAGGCTCGCAAGGGGTAAACTAGTGCATTTCCATGGTTGGAAATCACTTGCCTTACCAAGTGTTGGCCCAGGTGACTCGAAGGTGTTTTAAGTTAACTAAAAACATAGGAATCACTAAAGGATTTCACTTCCTCTTCATTACTGGCTAAAACCACAAAGCTTTGCATTCTTGCACTTGGAACCTTCCCCGGCAACCTTAGCTCCAAGGAATTAGAGGTTTAGTTACTCATTCTCTGGGGAAAACTCCTCAGAGTGTTCATAACTTAGTAATAAATAAAAATTACAAAGTGAGAAGGTAAGGCAATACAAAGAACTGAACTTTACTTGCTTACCCAAAACTTTACAAAAGGATCTCCCCCTCGAGAACAGGCTCCCGAGAGGTATATATATGAACATAATATAAAACTAATTATTACATAGATATTTTCTCTTTTTTACTAACTTAAAAGCTAAGGAATCTTGTAATTGGTGGCTTACAAGGAGTATTTTGGGATTTAGACAACAAAAATCTAATGGAAAATATCTCCAAATGTCGGTAGCAAATATCGGGATGCTCCAGGAACCATTTCGCAAGAGAAAATGGTGTCTGCGAGATTTCGCAGACACTCAAGAAGGGCTGCGAAATCACTTCGCAACAAAAGGCTATATCCGCAGGGCTGCGAAGTTGGCTTCCATCTTGAGGTTTCCAGCTTCCCTCTCGTCGCATATGTCGGGTAACTTCAGGAGGAAATACACCATACTGTTCAAAAAGGCTGCGGAATCACTTCGCAACAAAAGGGTGATTTCGCAACACTTTGGAAAATGCTTCCTTTAGCTGGGAGTGATTGGCTTGTAATGGCTGCAACTTCTTCGTTTCAAGTCTGAATTGTTCACTGTTTAAAGCATTGGATTGTTGACTTCCTGAGCTTTGAAATGGTATATAGCATGCATCAATTGGACTTCAGAAAGTGCTCCAAAAGTGGCTGATACGACTGTCATCAAGAATATGCTTCATGGCAGATTCTATTTACTTTTTCTCCTTGCATTCCGGAATTACTCTTGGCAAATGACTTCCAAGCTTTGCCCAAGATTCCTCATAACTCTCCTCAATCTTGAATTTCTTTGGTGATCAAATTACTAACAAAAACACCAAAACTTACACAAAGTGATTAAAATTGCTTTCAAGGGTCCTTAACATGCCAATTGAGTTAAAAGGCCAAAACTACTACTCAAAAGTGTTTAAAAGGATTAATTACAAGCTATCAAATAGCACTTTTTGAGTAGTAATCAGCTCACGACTGGGAAGCTTTAGAAGGTGTAGTAGACAATTCTTAAAGAATGGAAGCTTTTACTGCTCAAAGGAAGCTTTACAAGTGCTTTAGGAACTCACTTGCTTGGTTATGAAGTGGTTTGGGTGGTGTCTAGGCCAAATGAGGCCTTCACCTATTTATAGGCACCAATGGAACTCTCTAGAACCTTGGAGGATTCCTTACAACTCAAGAATAATCTAGAACATCCTACACAATTCTATGCACAAGCCTAGGTACAAGAATATACAAGAGATCCCTAGAATTATCTAGAAAGCCTTGGACTCCTCTCATGCCTTCCACCATAGTGTAAAGATGTGTGGACATCTCTAGGTATTTCTAGAACTTTCCACACTCTTCCCATTAATGACTAAGTGTAGATGGCTCCAGGAGTCTACAGAAGCTTCATGCCCCCTATATAACCCCTATGGGGAGGGTCATTTGAAGCATCTTGTGACACTCTCCCCCACCTATGCTGTTGACGTCCCCGTGGTTGCCTCTTCTTGAAACCTTTTGATGTGTTTCCAGAACATTCTCAAGGAATCTACATGTTCCCAACTTACCTGCCTTTTAGGTAGTCCTTTCCATCGGACTAGATACTCTATCACAGGAGGGATCCCTTGTCTCTTAGTGACCCGTTTAGCAAGGATATTCTTCACCTCCTTCTCCCATGAGGCCTCAGATTGATGCAGACCCCTGCACTTTTGATGCTTGGAGTGTTGCTTCTTCTTGCCATCAAGTTCACCTTTCCCTTGGTGACCTTGTCCATGTGTGTGTGGGCTACCTCAGCTCACTCCCTTTTGCCTCATTTACTTGTACTATTGATAGTAAGGGGTCTTAGGTGTACTAGGCTTTGGGTTGAATTAGAGGGCACCTAGTAGCTACATTGAGCCCATATATGCTTCGACTTCCTGTTCTCTCTCCTCGATCATGGCATTGAGCGCCTTCCTCTAAGGACAATCTCATGCCAAATGTTGACCATCACATACAAAGCATTTGATTTTAGGCATAAACTCATTCCTTTTTTCCTTACCTCTTCCTTCTCGGACGTTAGACGTCTTGCCTGATCCCATTCTAGGAGTGTTATGGTCCCTTGAAACCTCATCTCCCTTACCCGTGGCATGGCTATCCTCTAAAGACTCAACCTTGGAGGAGTCTCCCCTCTTGTAATCCGTTAAAGACTGTTATTGCCATATCAGTGGCTAAGTCTTGAATGCCTCGACGCCTTAATTCCTGCTCGACCCACCCTTGTAGATTATCCATGAAGTTGAATAGAAACTCCTTCTCAGTCATGTTCGGAATCTCAAGCATGAGTGAAGAGAATTCCTTGACATAGTCACGTATCGAGAATGTGTGCTTGCGACACCTCATGTTTTTCCTAGCTAGGTAAGACACGTCCTCAGTGTAGAACTGCCTTTTGATCTCCCTCTTAAAGTCCTCCCACGTCTCTATGGTGCAAATGTTCTTCTCCATACCGGCGAAACCTCCGATGCCACCATAAAGTAGTTGTGTCAGTAAGGTAGAGGGTTGTAGTTCTTACCTTAGCCACCTCATCATTCAATGTGATAACCTTGAAGTATCACTCCATATGCCATAAGAAGTTGTCCAACTCCTTGGCATCCCGCTTGCTACTAAACCCTTATTGCTCTGGCACCTCCACCCTAGATGCCTCCTGTGTGGCCATGACCCATGCCGACACGGCAACCTTGTAGATGGCCAACTCCTTCCTAACCTCTTAGTCTTGGGACTCTACTCGAGTGGCCAAGGCCTTTATCCTTGACTCTATGCAAGCAAGCATGCTCAAAACCTTTTCTTGGAAGGACACAACCTCCTCGTGTGACATTGGTTGAACCTGTGAGACTAGCATCCCCTCACGAAGGTCTTGGATATATTCCCTAAGATTCTTCATACCTTTCTCCATGCCTTACTCAATCAAGCCCAACCCCTCCCGAGTTCTTCACCTTAGCTAACCTTGCCTCCATGTTGGCAATGGCATCATGAGATTTATCTTCCTGCCCCTGGCCCGTGTAACAGGCTCGGTTTCCCTCCCACGAGTTTGCTTACTAGTCTCATCCATGTTGGAGCCCAACATGCTTCCTTTACTATGTCCGCTTCACAACCATGCTCTGATACCAACTGTCACATACTTAGTCTTTTCCTAAGCTTGTGTCGCACTTAGACAAGTCAAGACACTTGATCTTGCTAAGTCAGCCTTACTCCCAATGCTTAGCTTGTTAGGCTAGGATGCTCACGACTAGGAAGCTTTAGAAAGCGTAGTAGGCAACACTTAAAGAATGGAAGCTTTTATTGCTCAAAGGAAGCTTTACAAGTGGTTTGGGTGGTGCCTTGGCCAAATGAGGCCCTCACCTATTTATAGGCACCAATGGAACTCTCTGGAACCTTGGAGGGTTCCTTACAACTCAAGAATAATCTAGAACATCCTACACAATTCTATGTACAAGCCTAGGTACAAGAATATACAAGAGATCCCTAGAATTCTCTAGAAATCCTTGGACTCCTCTAATACCTTCCACCATAGTGTAGAGATGTGTGGATATCTTTAGGTATTTCTAAAACTTTCCATACTCTTCCCATCAATGGCTAAGTGTAGATGGCTCCAGGAGTCTCCAGAAGCTTCCTGCCCTCTATATAACCCTTACGGGGAGGACCATTTGAAGCATTTTGTGACACTAGACATCTGTAAATCTATCGCAGTGGAATAAAATGGCAATGAAAACCATTAATAACTATAGATCTAAAGATTTGAAACTCATACTTGATCTAGATGTTCCCATATCAAAATCTATCTAATAAAGAACATACTTGGAAAAATTGGAGAGTCTCTCTCCTTATGCTATTGCCTACATGCGTTTCCCGTTCAATTCCCATGCACATGGCCTATGCACATATCGTGCACGCGGCTTGTGCATGTCCAAGTGTTGTAGTCTTTCATATAAGAAGGCCTCATACACCCTAGATCTTCTATCCGATGACTCGAACTACAATATTACCACTCCAAAGTGTGAGCAATGGAAAAGAGGAAGCTATGACTCTCTCTCTCTCTCTCTAGAGGAGGAAGATAACTCTCACCAAAAGTCATTAGGAAATGTTAACCCATAGAGGGGTATTTGTAGGGTTGCCCATTGCACTTAAGTGACTTAAGCCACCAAGGCTCGGGTCATTTAATCTAGCCCAAAATGGGTCTTAATTGATTAATTAAAAAATAGGGTCATCTAATTAATCAATTAACCCAAATCAAAGACCTTGTTCACCATCCCCTATGCAACCTTATGTAATTACCAAAACACTCTTATGCACAAGAATCAACCTAGAGTCAATCCAACCCTCATAAAACATGTCATTCGGGTATTGAGCTTAGAGCAGGACCACTAAGACCCATAGGAGTGTTGGCTCCCTCAAACTCTAATTTTGAAGATCATTCCACATTCCACTAAAGAGAATCAACTGCACTCTAATACCATATGTACATAACAACGAGACAAAGCTCAGGTCCATGGTGTCCTACTATCCATTGCATGAAAACTCCCCATAAACTAGTGTCCGTGATCTAATAAGGTAGTGTTATCATCGATCAAGATTAGCTCTCCAATTCTTGAGTTATAGATCCCACTTTTTATGTGATCAATTGACATACTTTAGCTCCAAGGAGCATAAATGAAATTCCACTAAAGGAATTATTATGGTCATAGATTTCATGAGTATATGTTCTTTAGATCACTAAAGGGGAGACATCATTTAAATCCCATGAGATATCATGATACCTCTATTGAGAATACTTGTTGCCACTAGCCTTTATTAATAGTGATCTAATCCATAAGGATATATGACCACTTTAGGGTTTCACCCATAGGTCAAAGCCTCTTGTTGATTTCAACACAATCTTAATATCCTCTCAAGGTAAAGAGTTCACGCAGTATAATAGCTTGGTGAATCATGACATTTGATAGCCTTCCATCATGATTCACTATAGATCTGGTCCAATGTGCATCACATACACTAGTGCAATCATCATGGGAAACCCATCCCGACAACCAAGTTAAGTCATCTTTCTAATTATAAGGTGGTGTACTACAGTCATTATTAGACTACCCAAATTCATAAACTAATTATGGACAACTTATGTCATTATAAGGAACCCATGAATTATATCTTGTGTGAAACTCCTAATGCACCCAAGTCATGTATAATTTTAGTAACAAAATCAAAGTCAATACACCAAAGGGATAGCAAAAGGATAGTTAAGTCGAACTTCGTTACATCATGTCTTTCCTTTAGGAGCTCAATCCCAACAAGAATAGTAAAGAGTACATATCAATAAAATGGCTTAGCTAAGAGGATGAATCATAATATTCTTGAAAAAGTAAGATGCATGTTGATAAATATCAAATTACCTACAAAGTTATAGGTATAAGCTATCCATACAACATGTCACTTGATTAACAAATACCCTTCAAGTTCCATGAAGTTCAAAGCACCTCAAGAAGTATGGACAGGTAAACTAGGGAGTTACCAACACATTAGAGTGTTTGGGTTAATAGCATATGCACATGTAAATGATAAAAAGTTGCAACCAAGAGCAAAGAAATGTTTATTTCTTGGATATCCTACTGAAGTGAAGGGGTATAAGTTGTAGTGTCCGAATTTGAAGAAAGCAATAATCAATAGAGATGTTACTTTTAAAGAAGATGAATTGTTGGTATTGGAATACAAATATATAAGTGGTGAAACTCTAGATTATGATGTAAAATAATTAGTGGGTTTCAAGTGGAAAAATCACAAGAAACAAAAGTTGGATCTAAGAAAACAAGTGCAATCTAGCAAGATGAATCGACTAACAATGGTCAACAACATAAATCAACAACTCAAGGTGAACTAACTTATGGTTTGAAAAAGCCCCCAAGTCCAGTGGGGTAACACCTAGGGGAGGTGGGTTAAATTGATGAATTAAAAAATTTAAACAAATATTTATATATTATACCCAATTTTTATCCTACGAGATATCAGGGTATATCAAGCATTTCTATTAAAGGCAATTCAAACAAGATATCATGTAAAAGTAATAAGGTATAAGAGACTTTTTACATGGAAAACCCCCACACTAACTGTGGAAATAAAAAACCATGAAGTCTAAGACCGTTAATCTAAATTCACTATATGAGATCAATTTACACAAATTTACCTAGCCACTTTGTCGTAAAGACTTACTCTTTAGTACTTACAACTTGATCCACATCTGCAACGTAACAACTTCTCATTACTCCAATGAATACACTTCAACCTCACTAAAGGGAAGTAGGTGTTCAAACCAAGATTCAAAGATTGAATCCTTGAATGAGAGATTAGGAATGGTGTGGCTCGTTAGGCTTTTTCTCTAAGAGACTCTCTCTAAAGAATGTAAGATCTCTTACCGACCTCTAAAACAATCTCTAACCCTTAAGGGTTATAAAGTGGTATTTGTAGGAATAAATTTTCAAAAGGTTTGGTGTTAGAAGGCTTCTAAATCAAATTTGCGTGAAAAAATCTCAACTATAAATTCATGATTGCTCAAGCTTACGAAGATGACTTGAGCACTTTGGATGCTCGAGTACTGTGAGGCACTTAAGCAGTCAACACTTGAGCATTGCTTCCCACTTAAGCATCCTCTGTTTTTCAAAAACTTTATAAAAAATAATTTTAAGTTCAAAACAATTACTAATCCTCTTTATACCTCAAAGGAACTTAACTTGCCACAAGCCAAACTTTTTTATACGTACTTATGAATTCTTAGTTGGACGAACAACAACTCTTGACCTTCAATGCAGAGCAAGTCAATATCTAAAAAGATTTTTATGGCTAAACATTTAAAGGAACAAAAGTGCTGACATACAATCAAGAATCAATGTCCTAACAATCTCCCTCTTTGGCAATCTTGTAACAAAACATTGTTACATAAACCCACCCAAACTCTTATAATAAAGTTTACATAACACACATTAATGCTTGATGAAAAATAAACTAAGGGAATGTTTTGCATCATCTTGTAGTACTTATCTTCCAACCCTATAACCTACACACATAAAAAAAAACTATAACAAAGGTAAAACATTGTGTGAGATAAGATATGATCAAAGCAGTAGAACATGATAGTTGGAGATTTTGTTTGATACATTGTGAAAGCATGTAAGAGGAACATATCCCTATAGCGATACTAAGGTATAAATTAAAGCTCGAGAGGAATCTAAAAGTATGCAAATCAATCGAACATAATAAAAGCTTGATAAGACACAATAGATCAACTATGATGCCTAGAGGTCTTTCTCCAACCAGAAAATAGACAATGAAAACCATTAGAAGGAACTTCTATGACTCATAATAGTTCTAAAGAGAAAGATAATTCAAACAAAAATATCTTGTAGGTAACTCTCTTAAACTTCTAAGTTATGCTTTCAATAGTTGATTTAATTTCCTCCAATGTCTTAGGTTTAATTTTCTCCAATATTTCAATTAATTTCCTTTAAGAATTAAATGAGTAAAGGAATGAATTAAATAAATAATTTAAAAATTATTAACTCTCCATATTTGTCAAGGAGTTTCTTTATATTTTTTCTATTATCTTGATGTTTGTGCTCCCCCTATTTAAGTGAGTTATGTATGGTCAATGATCTTCATTTTTTTGTCACAAAAATGGAAAATCATATGAATTATAAACACTAGAAAGCAACAAGACTTAAAGAGAAAGAAAAATACATCATATATATATATATATATATATATATATATAGAGAGAGAGAGAGAGAGAGAGAGAGAGAGAGAGAGCAAAAAAAAAATATTCTAGATACATAAGATATGTAGAAAAAGAACAAATCCAAATCAACAATACAAAGAGAAAACACACACACACACACACACACACACACACACACATTTGAAGGAGGACGATGGGTAGAGCTCAAGGCGCCTTTAGAGTGGATCTGAGAAATGAAATAGTGGAGCTGTCCCGGATCTCACGAAGATGAAGATCCTATGCGTCCATCCATTTATGGAGATAAGCCAAGGAATCCAATGTCTCTCGGGCATTCAGATCGATAGAAAAAGATGTCTCATGAGCAAGGATGAAAATATTGGTAATCATGGATAAAGTGATCATTGGATTTTATGGATATATCATATATTAGGATATATCGGGAAATAATGGTAGATATTTTGACAAAAAAATTGATGAAATGGAAATTAATCAAAATTCATGAAAATACTTGGAAAAACTTAAAAAAAAATGATAAAACCAATAAGAATACACTTATTGAATATGCATATATATAATAAATTTGCAATAGTAACCATTACTATACTAATTTAAAAGCACATTAATATTAGAATGATAATATGTTTAATTTGAATATATTGAGAGATAACAAAAAAAAAAAAAAAAACAATGATATTTATATAAGTATTTTATATTAAAAATATTAATATTTTATTTATAAATTTATACTTGTCTTGTATTTAATTGGTATACAAAATATATCATAAGATAATTAAAATTAACTTATTTACAATAGTTTAATTTATTAAATAATATTATAATATATATTAAAAATATTATAATGTATAAAATATATGTACATTATATATGTATAATTCTATATACAATTAAAACCATAAATTCACATATGGTTCATTGGCAGTGTCCTTCCACGACAAACTTTTGTACTCCGGTTCGAGTCTCAGTAGTATTAGTTTTGTTTACCTATTTGATTAGATTTTTAAACTTGTCAATAAAAGTTGTCCCACATCGACAACTAGAGAGAACAAAATTGCCTATTTAATAAATGGTTTCTTTCTCCTCTAGAACAACTATTGCCTAGTTATGCACGTGAGAATGTGGGGTAAAATAAAATAGGGAAGCCTTTTGGCCTAAAAGCAAGCAAGGCTTTGAAAAATTGCCAATATAACTAATATATCGGTATTATATTGGCGATATGTAGATATACCAATGAAAAATAAGTGAAATACTCAAAATTTTGCATAATCAAAATTTCCATCCTATTTATCTATCATGCCCCATTGATATCCCCTATATTTCGTGACATTTCAAACACTACTTATGAGTATCTTGTGAAGAACTTGCATGAAAGGACTAAAGTGAGTCCTCAATGTAGGCTCGAGATAATCTACCTTAGGAAATACACCTTTCTTCATAGTATGGAGCTCATCCTTCTCTATTGCTACCTCCTAAGCCGCTTATTGAGCCGTATCCTGAGGACCATGGTGGGTTGGAGGTGCCATCGGTCCATAAACATGGCTATAATGCTTAACCTAAGAGCTCCTATCCAAGAGGGCATTGATAACTTGGACCCCTAATGTAGGGTCTATCTCAAAACCTACATCTTCCAAAATCTACGAGATAAGGAGGGTGAAGGGAAGGGTGCCTCCTTGAAAAGATGGATCATAAAGATGAGTAATGTTGTCCAAAATCACTTAGTCGATATCGAACTACTAGTTAGAGAGTATGACATGAATGAATTGGGTAGACGATTGACAGATCTGGGTACGATAAGTAGAATGGCAACAAAAGTAGGTGAAAAAGGTAGCTAGAAACCATGCTGGCTTAGAGAATAGCTTTTGCCCAAAGCAAGACTCAAGTCACAGCATTCTAAGGACATGTTGGATGGAACAAGAAAAGATAAGAAATGACTGACTATACAAAATCACATGGTAGGTAACTCGAATCACAATAGAATGCATGTTCACATAGAACATGCGACCAAAATGGGGGTAGAAAGTCCCCTAAAGAGAGAACAATGTCTCTTATCCTCACTCTGTAAAGATAGTAGGGAGAGGAGTGTCTTAAAAGACTTTGAGATCGACTCGATGCTCAATCTCAACTCGTCAATAATGGAAAGAGGTGTAGTATGGATCTCATGCCTCCTAACAATGGAAACATTTAATAGGAAGAGCTCTTAGGTCAAAATGACCCTAGAGCGCCATGTCCTAAACAGGCTCAGGTGACCTGGTCACCTTCTGCTGATGATGATGACTTGCCATAACAATGTGATGGAAAATAAAAGGACACAAAGTAAGAAAAAATGATAAAAATCGAAAAAAAAAAAACTAAACCTCTAAGAATACTAAAAATGAGGTGTAAAACAATACTATATGAACAAAAATGCAAAAAAACAAAAATAATTGACCTCAAATGACAAAGAAGTAGAAACCAAGAGTGCTTGAAACAACTCAAAAAGGTGAAAAATAGGAAATGGTGCACTGGATGTCTTTAAACAGCCTGTAGGAGCGCTCGAGCATCAGGAATGCTAGAAGCGGCACTGGATATGACTTAAAGCACTTTAGTGATCTAACTGCTCAAAGTGGCACTTGAAATAACTTACGGTGCCTGAGTGCAAGTAGCACTGGATGGAGCATTTAAGCATTGGTAACAATGCTCGAGCATTTAAAACCTCAAAATAGTTCAAAACAAGCCAAGAGAACTAGGAAATTGAATAAGATTAACTAAAAACTAAATAATAATGAAGATAAGACATAAAAATAAAAAATAAATAGACACGAAAGCAAGAAACTTAGGCAGATCATCATGTTTAAGAACTCTCAAGATTAATTTTACCAATTATAAAGCAAATGAGTTACTTTAGATATTATACATCAATCCATCAAGAATGAGGTTTCAAGTCCAAAGGTCAAGGTTAATCATGATTTCAATTTCGAAACCCAATGCATAACCATTAGTGGATAAAAGGGACAACATAGAAACATAAGTATTGATGTTCAAGGGAATACAACTTATTACTTAGTTCTACATTTCAAAATTGATCACTTAGAAGAGATCCAATCATGTCTTTGGTCTAATTAAAGTACACATCCAATTAATTTGATCTAAGATCATTGGATTTTTGTTTAACACAACCTTGTTGATCTACATACAACACAATTAACTTCCCCTTAATTTTATTTATTTATTTTTATTTTGAAAGTGATAGCATTGTACACTATAATCAATATTGATATTATTTTTTTTCATTCATGGTTCCCTTTGTATCCACTTTGGGGGTATTTCCAAATGTTTCAAGTGAGTCACATACATTTAAAAGCATGAATCTTGGAATGTGTATGAGTTATGCCTAAACAAGTATTTAATATCTGGAATTGACTCATTTAGAAACAATTATAATGATCTTAGTCGAACAAAACATGTGGATAATAAGATTTGAGCATGACAAAGGATCCTTCCAAAGTGAACAAAGTCTACTCTATGAGCTATCAGACTTGATCTGTTGAGAGAGAACTAGAAAGTGGAGAAAGTGCCATAGTAGTCATAGTTGAAGGAGAGAAGTGGGTGCCCTTTGATGGCTTAAAGAAAGATATGGGATTGTTGGTGGATTGAAGAGGGCTCAATTGGGCCTTGGGTTTGGGTTTGTACCTAGGTGGGCACCCATGTAACTTTTAGCAAAGGTCCACAATATGCCCTATAAGCCTACAATGAGAACAAATCAAGTGATCATGATTGAGCTTGCCCTGAGAAAAAAAAAAGTTGCGACATAAGGAGATGACGAGAAGACACTAAATGTTAGGGATTCAAATAGAGTAGGGGAACCAGATTTGATGGTGCATTGTTGTTCTTCTTAAACAACAAGATTGAAAACCTTCACAACAGGGGGCAATAGGTCAAGCATCAAAATTTACCCACTCATCCTGACATAGGATTCGTTCAAGCCTATAAAAAATTGCATCACATACTCTTACTATTGATAATCGATCCATGCTTTCATGTCACCACATTAACAAATGAGAAATGGGTTGAAACTTCTTGAGTACGTCTGAAGAATTTTTAAATAGGTATAATAAGTATTGATATTAAGGTAAAGGAAACTATCAACAATCTCTTTGGAAACGACATTGAGAAGTCTAGAAGTGACCATACTATTACATCTTGACCAAACCTAAGCAACAAGATTCTCTTAAGGTGGTTGCGATATTGATCCATCAACAAAATCGAGTTTATGACCATGGCTTCACTCTAAGAGTTTTAGTTAGGACTAGTAAGGATATGAGAAACAAGAACCAATTCGAGATGGTCCCTACTGTGCAAGAAAAAAATATTGCTAATTTTATTCATGGAAGAAGAAGAATCATGTTAAGCCATGGTACTAGTGGAAGAAAGAGGTATGAGTGGCTAGAATCGATTGGTGTTGTTATTTTGACCATAATGGGCCATTCTAGCAAGTAGATGGAAGAACAACAAAAGGAAAATGCTTTGGTACCATATTACAAGGAGAGAATGGAAAAAAGAAAACGCATTCTCATTTCATTATATTGAATTGATAGTTTAAAAATACAAAAATATATAGCAAAGTGCTCTGTCTTACATTACCAAATGAGGTTGTACAACTCGACACTTATTCTAACAAACTATATCTAGAATATTCCATACTAATGTAGTTGTTATAACAGAAAAAATAAATGCTAGTATGCTAAAAACTTTGGTATTGAGATTCTTATTATCACTTGCTACTAGCAATACCTTAATGACATGTATGTTGAATATAAACCAAGAACTTTCTCTTTTACTCACCAACACACATATTGAAGGAAGTTTGTATTGTAATAGATATCATTATGTGGGGCTGATTATTGATAACTTCTTTGATGACATATTTCGTTTTAAGCTACACTATAAGAAATCATGTAAATCTTAATGATAATATAAAAAAAATGAAAAAATAATAATTTAAATTGCTAAAAAGTGATGGGTACTAAATATAATCAAAAGCATGTGCTACAAAGACAAAAAGGAAGTTCTACATAATGCTTTTATGAGGTTTACCTATTGATGGAAACTAATGTATTCTCACTAATAATGAAATGGTAGACAAAAGAATGATCTTAAGACCCTAGTGAGAAGTCACTTATCTCTCACACCCATAATACATATCAACAATGATCCGAGAAGTGAAAGATCTCATGACAATCCCACATGAATGCTTAACTCTCTATGTATAACAAGAGTGGCTAAAAAAGTAACAACTGTCATAAAAATCTCACAAGAACCCACAATGAAAAATATACCCAATAAATAAACCTCAAAAGATGATGTAAGTGCCCAAAGGAGTAGGATATTGTACAAAAACAAATCAGTACGTTTTTTGTCCTTTTTTTTTTGTTTTTTTATTTTTATGAATTTGCATGCTCTGATCATCAATAAATCAAACTCAAATGGGAAAGATACAAGGGATGGGCAAACTCTGCCTAATTACTATTGAACACATCTCCCTCACCCATGAGACGACCCCTTAAGCTAAGATCTTCGAATCAATGTCAAATGATGGAGTGAAGGGGGTGATATGATTGTCTTCTATGCACCAAGATGTGAAAAATCGTGAATCCAAATAAGAGAAAAGATAAAATGAAGCAAAAGATGACAAAAGTTAAGAGAAGTATGAAAAAGTAAAAATAATGAACTGTAGCATAACAGGGTGATGGCGTGATAATATTAAGAATGAGGAAAATAGGCCTATAAGTCCAAAGCTCATAAGACTTTCCTAGCAAAGAATACATATACATCAAAGAGCCTCAAACCCGAATGTAGAAAGAGTAAGCAAGGCTATAAGAAAGAAAATGCTAAAATGTACTGATTACTACTCAAAAAGTGCTATTTTATAGCTTGTAATAAACACTTTTAAACACTTTTGAGTAGTAGTTATTGCCTTTTAACTCAATTGGCATGTTAAGGACCCTTGCAATCAAATCTAATCACTTTGTGTAAGTTTTGGTGTTTTTGTTAGTAATTTGATCACCAAAGCAATCCAAGATTGAGGAGAGTTCTTTGGAATCCATGGCAAAGCAATAGAAATCTCAGAGACATGAAGAACCAAAGCTTTGAAGACCTTTGCCATAAGCAAATCCGGAATGCAAGGAGAGGAAGCAAAGAGAAATCTGCCATGAAGCATTCTTGATGATAGTCTTGTCAGCCACTTTTGAAGCACTTTCTAAAGGCCAATTGATGCATGCTATATACCATTTCAAATATCAGGAAGTCAACAATCCAATGCTTCAAACGGTGCACAATTCGGAGTTAAAACGAAGAAGTTACAGCCATTGCAAGAAGATCACTCCAAGCTGAAGGAAGATTTTTGCAAGGCTGCGAAATCAGCCTTTTGTTGCGAGAATTTCGCAGCCATTTTGTACAGTGCACGGGTGTTCTCCTGAAGCTTCCCGATAGTTGTGACCGACACTTTTGGATATTTTTCTTCAGATATTTTTGTATAAATTTCCATTCTTCTCCTTGTAAACCACCGACCATAAGATTTCTTAGCTAGGAAGGTTGGAAAAACTTCTCTATATATATTCCCTTGCATCCATAGTAAAAAATATCGATCAATATATAGAATATATAGAGCCTTGCTCTGTTTTTCCTTCTCTTTCATTTTTCATTTCTTTTTACTTCTAGCCAACCAAACTTTGAGGATTTTTCCTCAGAGGATGAGAGGCTAAGCTTTTTGTCTCTTGGAGTGAAGAAAGCCGGGTAAGTTTCCAAATGCATAAATTGGAAGTTTTGTTGTTTTAGTTTTTAATGAAGAGAAAGTGTGACCCGTTAATGGTTTTTATCTTTTTAGTTAACTTAAAACGCCTTTAAATCACCTGGGCCAACACTTGGTAAGGCAAGTGATCTCCGTCTATGGAGATTCACTAGTTTACCCCTTACGAGCCTTTGGGAGGTGGTTTGAAGGTAGGATTTTCTAGAATAGCCAACACTTGGTAAGCTATTGGACTCCAAGGACACATCCATTAGTTATCTCTTGCGAGCTTTTGACGGGTAATCCAAGGTTAAAGATCACCTTGAATGGTAAGTGCTAGGTGAGAGGTATGAGCCATTGCAAGGTGCATCAGTGAGAGGGATTTAATGTTTGAACCCATTAATGGGAAGCATATGTACAACACCGGTTGGAGAAGGAACTATATGTTAATTCTCTAATGCGAGGAAAAGAAACAAGTGACCGGAACTCTCCTTTTTTGTATGAGGAATCTGAGCCTAGTGATTTGAAACTCTAAGAAACATCTTTTCTTTATAAGTAAAATCAGTTACTATTTTTGGTTAGTTTAAATCTAAACTTTTTTCATTCAAACATCTTTATGTTTTCTTTTAAAGCTAACCTTGAAATGAAAAGGCACCAATTCATATTTGAATTAATATCATTTGTGAAGTGAAAACCCATCCCAGTGAACGATCCTAGAGCCACTATGCTATAGTAGCTTTGTCTTTGCTACCCTAGTACATGGTGTAATAGGTTATAAATTTTGTTGATTACTCCCTCAATCAAGGAGCACCAGCTAGACATGAATCAGCTGAGACACCAATTGGGCATGAATCATGTACCATGTGAGCCTCAATGGGTTAGCAATGGTCTATATATCAACAAAGATGATAAGTATGAGGCAAACCGACATGATGGCCACCCATCCTACGACCACCAGCTGATCCACATTGGTAGGTTTTGAAAAATGGTTTCCATCTAGATTTGTCAACCATCCAACCCCCTCTAGGGTCAACTCTTTAATAACATGTTGTGTATTCCAAGTAAGTCCCTAGGGTCTCCTGGAATAAATGAATCTCCATGACCATAATTAGGTCAACAATGCCCTCAAACACATTGTCAACATAGAAAGATGCCTTGATAACTCTGAAGCATAAATGAGTTGAATCTCCTCTAAGCTTTCAATGATGAACATCTCAAACATATCAAGAAGTGATCTATCTTTGGCTAATCCATATTGATCATCTAATCGACATCCAATGTATCCATCTTGGGCTCATCCTGAAGAAAATATTGTCTATCAAATCCGCTACCTCAAAGAGAGTACTAATAACCTCTATAAGATCTTTCATCCAATATAACAAGTTGTGGCTCAATATCCACTAATCTCATCACATGTACGTTGTCACCCTCAACAATATCACTACTAGCTGGGTGGTGATGGTGGGTAGTAATGAATCATACAACATCTCATCCTAAACTAAAGGTTATCTATCTTGCTATCCATCAATCCTCTAGCGTAAATATGCTAATGCCTCCCGAGTAGAAGCCATGATGAATGTAAACTAATCAACTATATCATACCAAGGATTCATATCTAACTACTCTTTAACTTTAGTCAATTTACTCATAAATCTAGTCTAAAAAGGTGAATCAAACTCAAAATGAATAAGATATAGGGAGATGGGATAAGATACGACATGAAAGAGTTCTAAAAAAATGGAAACACACTAATCATAAAGCAGATAGGTGACCCAAACAACACTCAAATGTGTATCAATCTTTGAGTACACGAAAAGGAGACCATGAAGAGGGTAACTGAACCCAATTGTGACCAAGACAGCTCTGAAGGTCCACAGATGCATCCACGTGTAGGGATGAAATCCTAATTACGCCTAGGCTAACCTACAAGGTTAAAATGGCTTTATAAGGCAGAATAGGTGGGTTAAAGGATCCCTAGTAGAAGCGATTGTACCCTCCAATGGTACGCAACCCTCTGCATGCCTCCGAAGAAATGGGGTGCTTCCATGCAAGGTGGTCATCATCTCCACACATGCACTTTCTCACTTTATCAGGGGGTTTCCTATTGGTAAAGGCTCTCGCATCTCTCAACACTTAAGGATAATCTAAAGTGCATATTGAAGGGTGTGGGTCCATCCAAAAAACCTAATATCTATAGCAAGATATTAAATAGAGACAAACAATTATATAATCATGCAGGAGGAAGGGTTCTCATGTAACAAGGTACCTCAAAGAGGTAGCATCCTTCTAAGCCCTAAAGAGGTCCTACTGGCCAAGTCGAGGGAAATGTGGCAATTAATCAATTGATTAAAGGTACCTAGGTAGACTAAGGTTATTTCAAGATTCTATTAATACTAGCATGCCAAATAAGAAATCAAATCACAATCATAAAAGAGAGTTAGGGTAAGTACTTAGGCTACATCTTAAGTGCTATCACAAGACATCAAAGTTAGTTCATAAATTTAGCACACAATATGCATTTATATAAAAGATAATAAAAAAATCAAATGTATATATCAAGACAATCAAGCATGACATCAAATAAGGACATAATAAGAAAAGACACAAACATTCATGGAATTTTGAAAACGGGGTGATGGAGAGTGTACCTACATAGCGAGCTGAGCACTAAAATGGGAAACAAGGTTAGCTCAATAACAGAGGAATCACAATCAATCAAATATCAAACAAATACCTCATTTGAATCAATATCAAAGAAGGTGTCACGGATGTTGGGCCCCCACCAAGACCCAAATTAATTTTGCATGAGTTGGTTCAATGAATTCCATTATTTGGAACAATGAAATTAATTCATGCTTTTAAAGAAAAATGAGAAAAACTAGAAAATTAGCTAAAAACATTGAAGATGCGCACCAGAAAAAAAATTAGCAATAAAAAGTTTATTAAAATCTGGATTTTATGCCTAGAAAAAGTCTACAAAGGATTTGTTTAGAAATGGAATCATTCAATTAAAAATGGATTTGAAAATTTTATTCAAAATTGTAAAATCCAAATCAAAGAAGCAAATAAAGGAAGAAGTATGTACCAAGATGACCACGATAGAGTGAGGTCCGGTGTAGGTCGACATGTACATTTCTGAATCAAGTTCCTTATGCTACTGCTCATTCTCTAAGAGCTTACAAGTCACTTTACATGTATCTCCATATAGCAAATGAGTGTTTCGATTTTCTAGTTTTCCAACTCTTAACCCTATATGCACTCCAACTTAAGATTTTTTTCCTTGCACCTAAATCTCTATCTCTGTTGAATCCTAATAACAGAAACATTCTTCACAAAAATGAACATGACTGTCTCTTCTTCCAAGAACTCAAGTTTTTTATTGTGTTTAATAATCTTCCTAAGCAAATCCTCATAGCTAGCATTAGTTCCCATCTTTGGGATGCAATTTGTGTCCTTATCCTTAGTTTAAGAAGTTTCTCCTTTATTTTCATAATGACCAATCTTTGATCAAAGCTATGTGCACGAAACCAACACGCTATCTCCAGCAAAAGGTGCCACTGTGTTGTCTCTCCAATTTATTTTTTTTATATTTTTTATTTAAGGGACCTTGGACCCAAAGAGTGAGAACCTATCAGATTCTAAAATAACAACTCACAGACCCTCAAGCTAAGAGTTTGAGTATTCATTCTGAAGACTGAGTCTCGTAACCATCTGTATGAGCTGCTCATGAGTAGTATCAACATGTGACTTGGCTTCAAACAACTCATTCTCTTTGATATGATTGTCATATTCCGAGACCATGATTTCACTCGAGCACCTTAAAATTGCTAACATCATTGACGTTGCCTCTCATTTTCAACTTTTATAAAGTTCTAGTGTGCCTTTGAGTAGGAATCAATAGCCTCGTACAAGCCATCATAAATCGATCTTATTGACTTGGGAGTTGATTGTACACTATTGTCGAAACTAGAAAGGCTATCTAAAATATTCTGCATGAGGAAGGCTTCATCCACTTAGTCCACGACTGACCCCTTTTCATTTGGAAAAGTCAATGATTGTATCGACTGAAGGCATGTGTTCCCATATTGGTTTCGAAGAATCTGATATAGTCATAACAATGTCTTTGAAAATTTCCAGGTCAGAAGGTCATATCTAAGGTAGTTCCCCATCCTTACCAAAACCTATTGCGAAGGTGAACAATCTTATAGCACGAGGGAAAATGCAAGTTCATTATCCTTTATTCACCTTGAGGGTCAAGTATAATAGAGTCATCACCTAAGACTCCACACGGCAATGGAATTGACAAAAAGTTGTTGTCATAGGATTGCCTATCCTCTAATGAAGCATCTCAAGCATCATACCCATGAATCTAAGGAGATGAAGAATCCCAGAAACCATCTAGTAACACATACAATCCCTAAAAAAGGGTATCTTGAGATTTAAGAACTTTATCTGCTAGTAGAACACATCAATCAAAAAGTTTAGAATAGAAACATGTGCTAGGAAATGCCACTCCATTGGTCTCAAAATGATAGGTTGCCTGATAGCAGAGCATAAACTATGAGTGGCCACTTTCAGAGTGTAAGATCATTATATCCCTAATTGAAACTGTTCATAGTTTTGCCCCAACTTGATTGAGATGTTCCTGTTAGCCCAAGGGTTCTCCTAATCATTTTTTTATGATAACAAACCATGGTTTAGTTACTAATTGGTTTAAATTATAAATAATTTCAGGTATTAATTTAGAATTTCATCAAAGGTCCTAATGGATGCAAGATCAAGACTTTTGGAAGACCTTTAATCATAGGAAACATATGTAAGATGAATGCATGGGTGCACTTAGGATTTACATATCATTTCATGCATCTTTGAAAAACTCGGTTTATGCTTTAAAGATACATTTCCATCAAAATACGAGATTTATCATTGAACCTTATGTAATACATTTCAAAATTGGCATATAATTTTACTTAAAGACCTTGCCTAAGTGTTAGAAGCAAAAATACTAGAAAAATATAGGTTTTTAGGCCAAAAATGGTGAACCACTCAAGGCACTATTCAAACCAGCTCAACCGACCAGGGTACCGGTCGACCGATTCCCTCTTCCCAATCAAGGTCTGATCAAGAGGTGCAAAAAATACTCTCTCTTTTCCTGTAGCTTTTCTTTCCTAATCGAGGTATTTGCCTTCCCAATTGAGGTCCGGTCAAGGGTAACGGTCACCTGCCAAGCATTAAATACTCCAACGACTAGTGAACCGGTCAACCCCAAGCTCAACTGGTTAAGGTTGTTTTTTAGTTTTTTCGCTCCCGAGGTTAGAAACCTATAAATAGAGAGCTCCAATTCATTCATGAAGAAGAGAACACCTGTATTTATTTGTTTACCTACTTGATCTTGCCTTAAAAGCTCTCATTATTTTCTTGATGCATTAAATCTCCATTTGCATACTCTTTAGTGCACCTTTGTGATTCATCCTAGCCTTGAGTTGTATTTGAGCCATTATTGAGCTAGGTTGAGAGATTTATACTTCTTAATTGAGTGTTAAAGGCTTCAAGTGAGTTGAAACTTAAAGAGATTGTGTAAGAGCCCATTGGAGCTAGAATCCAAGTGTAAAGGTGATTAGAAGCTTGGTTGAAGCTTCAAGTTAGTGAAATCCTCACTCAATTAGGAGCTTGAGGAGAGTGGACATAGGCAAGGAAGTGTCGAACCACTATAAAATCTGAATTTGATTTTTCTAACTTTATCTCTTTATATTTGCTTCTCTTGTGTTTAAATTTGTTGTGTTTAAAAATAATTTTTGAAAAACCCAATTCCCCCCTCTTGGGTCTTTTTCTCCTTTAAGATTAGCCTTTATTTTCTCAATTGGTATCAAAGCTAGGCCTCTTGTTTAAGACTTAATCGTTTAAGAGGAAATGGCTAATCCATCAAGCTCATCTCACATTGAAAGTTTTGTAACCAATAGACCTTGATTTTTTACATGAACCGATTATCCCTATTGGAAAACTAAAATGACTTGATTTTTACAATCAACCAATTTAGACGTATGGGACGTCATTAAAGATGGCCCAACTTTTCCTTCAAAACTAGTTGATGGAGTCATGGTTCCTAAACCCAAGCAAGAATGGGATGAGCGTGATAGAAGAAATTTTCAATTAAATGGTAAGGTCATTTATACTTTGCAATGTTCTATGGATAGAAATGAATATAATAGAATATGGCAATGCAAATAAGCTAAAGAAATTTGGAGATTACTTGAAATAACTTATGAAGGAACAAATCAAGTTAAAAAGTCAAAAATCAATTTACTTGTTCATAGCTATGAATTGTTTTTTATGAAAGATAATGAAACTATTGTTGAGATGATCACTAGGTTTACCAACATTGTCAATGGTCTTGAAGCCTTGGGAAACAAGGAATTCGAAAAGGTGATGGAAATCTTGAGGTCACTTCCATCAAAGTAGCATACAAAGGTCACCACAATTCAAGAAGTCAAAGACTTGACCGAGCTAATTTTGGAGGAGCTCATAGGGTCATTGATGACATATGAGATCAATTTGGCAAAGAAGCAACAAGAATGTGAAGACAAAAAGAAGAAGAGCATAGCTCTTAAAACTGCAACTAAGGAAGAAGAAAAAGTTGAAGAAGAAAAAAAGTTGAAGAAGATGAATATTTAGACCTCATCACAAGAAAGTTCAACAAATCCATTAGGGGTGAAAGGTTTAGAGGAAGAAGGTTCACTTCTAGAAGAGACTTTTCTAAAAGGAATCTTCATCTCATGGTGACAAGGAGAGATAGAAAGAGAAAAGAGACTTGGAGTGTTTCAAGTGCAAGAAGTCGGGACACATTAAATATGATTGTCCTCTCTACAAAAGTGAAGCCAAGAGGAGAAAGAAGAAGGCAATGATGGCCACTTGGAGTGAAAGTGAAGATGAATCCTCTGAAGAAGAAAAGAAGAAATAAATGGCAAACATGTGCTTCATGGCAATAAATGAACTTAATGAGGTAAACTCTAACCTTAGTGATGAAGATATACATGATGTATTTGAATAATTGTATGAGGGTTTTGAAAAAATTAGTTTGAAAAATATTTCTCTTAAAAAGAAAGTTCAACAACTTGAAAAAGAACTTGGAGAAGTAAAAGAAAAATTCTCAAATGTTGAAGTTTCTAAAACTCATCTTGAAAAAGAAAATGAGATTCTAAGAAAGAAAAATGAATGGTTGACCTCCTCTCTTTCAATCTTTTCTTGTGGACAAAAATCTTTTGAAATGATGCTAGCTAACCAAAAATGTGTTTTTGACAAACAAAGGCTAGGATTCAAATCTTCAAAAAATCAAAAGTATTTTAAAAACTATTGTGTAAAGGAATCCACAAGTGCAAGTCCTTCAAATACTTTCAACTTTTGTGGAAGATGATGCCACATTAGTAGTACATGCCCTTTAAGAAATGGTTCTCAAAAGAATTCAATGCAAAAGCTAAAAATATTTGGATTGAAAAATCCAAGATCACTAACCCTCAAGGACCCAAAAAGATATGGGTACCTAAATCAACTTGAGTTTTATGTTGTAGGTGTGGACCCGCATTTTTCACGTGCACCCCCACTCAATCGGCGAGACTCGTTTTTTTTTATTTATTTGTGAAAAATTAATTTTTGGAAAAAAAAGTTTGAGTCACCACTTATTTTATTTTTATTTTAAAGGGAAAATAAAACAAGAAAGAAAAACCCTAAAAAATGACTCCATAATTTTTGGAAAAAAGGCATGTCTTTGAAAAACCCGAGTCTAGATCCGGGGATCAGGTTACCTATTGGGAAGGTACCTTTAAAAGGTAGCACCCCTCTAAGCCCTATAAAGGTCTCTACTAACTAAGTTAAGGGGAATGTGGCAATTAATCGACTAATTATGGATACCTAAGTAAGCTAGGTGGTTCGAAAAAAATAGCATGCCAAACAAGATCAAATTACAATAAAGGAAGGTTAGGATACGTACTCGGACCGCTTCTCAAGCACTATCATAAAACATCAGAGTTAGTATAGAAGTATAACACACAACCTGTATTTAATCATAGCGAATCTAGCATACATCTAAGCACCTAAGGATTATCAAACATATGCATATTTCACAGTGACATGATTGTTTACAAAATTTAGAAAGTAGGTGATAGGGGACGTACCCTGGATAACATAGATAACTTACAATGCACTTCCATAAGACATGAGGGGTTAGAATATAAATAATAAAATATATAAATCCTAGCATGCTCGTTATCTAATTAGCATAGCAGAAATTATCAAAGTATATGAAAACACTAATTATCACACTCATCTTGTATACAATTCCTAAAAAAAAGATAGACATAATTTCAACAAGTGACAAAAGTGGCAACAAAAATAATTTTTGAAAATATTTTCTTATGTAAGGGTTTCACCAATTCCCCAATTGATATACACGAATTTAGCCTATAATTATCCCATTTATTTGGGACCACAAGCTTTGATTCGTGTTTTATTCAAAACTGCAATTTTTTTTTGAAATTCGAGGAAGATGTGAACCGATCAGAACATGGTTACACATTATTTAAGAAAATGAGATTTTGATTTTAAGAATCCTAAAGGAATTTTTTAAATGAATTTTTAAAGGGAATGAGATTTTGATTCTGAAAACTCTAAATGAATTTTTGAAATGGTTTTTTTTTTAAGGAAATGAGATTTTGAGAATATTGTTATGTTTTAAAGATAAAAGAAGTTAATTTGAAAACAATAAAATGTATGAATCAAAATACCAAGCAAAAGAAAAAAGAACAAAATCACAAAGTAGAATTTTTGACAACCGATAAAATTGAAGTGGTGGGAATGGAGGCCAATCTTCACTATTTTCTGATGGCCTCCAAAAATTGAATTTGACAAAGGATGACCAAAGTGATAAACCAAAACCATAGATCTTACAAGCACTGAGACTTTAACAACATTTAATCTTAAGATAAACTTAATCAAGCACTAAATATTATGTGATCTTTAAAATAGTACAAACGATACGTATCAACTAATATTGACGATTTGGAGTCATAAATTTAATTGACTAACTAAACAATTGAATAAAAGAAAACAAACACATAGAATAAATAAAATTAGTCAAAAACTAAAATGAACTATTTTTAAACACAAAATGACAACATGGGAATAGATTAAACTAATACCCTACAATTCGAAAGCATAGAATTAATGGAAAAATGGAATAAAAAAAATCTTAACATAAACTAAACAATATGAAACCAACCAAATTATTTAAAACTCTAAAAAAATATCAACTAAAACAGGATCAATCAAAACTAAAATAATTATTTATTTTATTTATTTATTTTATATTTATTTTTTATATTTTTTTATTTTAAAACATGAATATATCAACGCGGAGTGAAATAAATTAACCAACTTAAATTCTAAAACTAATAAACTAAAAGGATGAATCATGAATTAAATTTAACAACCTTTAGATATGAAAAAAGTGACATGGAAGCAATTGAACTAATAAACTGAATTTTAATAACATTCAAACTAAAAGATAAATTAAAACTAAACTAAAAGAAATTATGAATTTCCTAATTGAGAACAAAAATAATGCCAATCAAAATTCTAAATTTTTAACCATTATCACAAATTATCCAAACTCTAAAAAATCCTAACTTTTCCATTATCAACAAAATTGCCCAAACCAATACTTAAAAATAATAATAATAATAATAATAATAATAATAATAATAAGTAAATAAATAAAAAAAATCTAATTTGTCGAACTAAGAAAATAAATTGTAACTACATTAAACATAAATCATAATTTTCAAGCAAGAATGATAAATCAGTAATAGTTAATTTAGTTAGTTAAGAAAAATTAAAAATTAACATCTAAGCTAAATATGAATTTACAATAAAATAAAATTTTAAAATGCATAGGCCGAATGGGAATAATACAAAACTAACTTTAACAAATTAAAAACATGAATACATTAACATTGGGAATGAGTACCTAAATATATAAAATTCTGAAATAATTATGAATGGCATTGAATAGTCATGAATCAAAATTCAAACAGGAAGAATTAATTTACCTTTCTCAAAGACGCGTGGGCTACTCTCCAACAAAAGTGACAGTACGATTTTTTTTTTTTTTTTAAAGTCAATTCTATGATGCATGTTGCGATAGTTATGGATCAATCAAGACTAAAAAAAACTAATAATTTAAGGAACAAAATAAATTAATATGGATATTCAAAGTTAATAACAAATAATTTTATGAAGTGCACACACCGGGTAATCTAAATTAATAATAATAATAATAATAAAATAAGATTAAAAAAAACCTCAAAAATCTTAAATTAAACAAAAATTAATAGAAACAAATTTAATGGCTTGCAAACATACATATATATATTCACATAAGATTAATTAAACTAGAAAATAAAAAAAATAAAAAGAACTTAAAATACATAACGGGAATAATACAAAACCAAATTTAACAAATTAAAAATATGAATATATTGGTATTGGAAATAAATAACTAAATAAATAAAATTCTGAAATAAATTGAGTTGAATAGTCATGAATCCAAATGAAAATAGAAAAAATCAATTTACCTTGGTCAAAGACGCGTGGGCTACTTTCGTTAGTGACAGTATGATTTTTAAAATCAATTCCACTTGGTGTGGTGGATACCATGCACTGCAAAATTTGCACAGTCACCAAAACAGTGTGTATTAGTGGAGAGAAATCTTCCTTGACAGTGTGTTGCCCTTGAGAGAATCTGGTGGTCTCCTTTATGTCCTCCAAGTAGCAACCCCTTAAATTGAATGACATTTTCTATGGCCGCGTGATCCCCTTTGGTGCAGCCGCACATGGAGTCCTTCTTGGTGGCTGGTTTCTGGGCAAAATCTGGTGAGCTCCTTTCAAAGTTCAGAACGTGTGGATGATCTCGATGAGAAACCCATGTCTGGCGAAGACGAAAGTATTCAGCGTCTTAACCGGAGCGAGGATTTCTTGGACAACAATTTTTTTTTAGAAACGATCACTCCGTGAATTACAGTTCATGAAAACACAATCTGATTTGGTTGTTGCTGTGCCCTTCAAGGTGCAGTCGTGCTTCCCGAAACTTTTCCGGTGTGGCTGCCTCCTTTTCCCTCCTTCTCAATGGTGCTCTTCCTGTCTTTGAATCCTCTACCCTATTCTCCTCTCAAAACCAGCCCACTTCATCACCGAATCTGCTCTCCCTTCTTGTCCCCAATCACCTTCCCCCTCTTTCCTTTTGATTTTTAAAAATATAAATCTCCTTTTCCCCCTCCTCCATTCAGCCGTGATCTCCTCTTTCTATATGCAGCCCGGATTCCTATTTGAAGCCATGAACTCACTTCCCTTAATGAGGACTCTTCCCAAAATGTTCACGCCTACCTTTCAATGTATCCATCCCACCATGCATCCAAGGAAATCCTCCAATTATTCAATCCCAATGTGATTGTGCACACCTTCCATACTTTTCCTACAAAATTTCAAAGTTAATAGATTAAATAAAAAAAAATCATAATAATAATGATAAAAACGAGTAAAAGTAATAATAATAATAGTAGTTATAAAATAAAAATAAAACATATAAATAAATTTTTTAAATTAAAATAGATAATAAGGGCAATTATTACGGAAAAAGTGACAAAATAATAAGGAAATAAAATAGATGAAGAAATAGACAAGATAATGAATATAATAAATAAAAATAAAATAATAAAAATTCAAGTCATGCCACGTTAAAATAAACGAGCCATGCAAGTCATGCAAGCCATACAAAAAAAATGCAATCATGCAAACATGCAAAACAATACTTAAAAGGTGACCTAAGTGGGCCTAAGTGAGCCTAAGTGGGCCTAGGGTGCCTAAGTGGGCCTAAGTAGGCTACCCTAAAAGCTATCCTAAAAAAAGAAAGAAAACCCTAAGTCTAAATCAGGCCTGCTAAGGGTCACAATAAGGGATCAAGTAATTCCTCAATCAAAGTCTCCAAAGTGACAGAAAAGGTAAGTAGTATGAGTAGCAATGGGCCACCAAGGAACTATTGTGGAGCATTGAAAACGAATTTAAAGACATGTGCTAAAGGGACAAAATTGAGGGTCTACAGTAGGGCTCAAAGAAAGATAAGTAGTTCTTGGATAGTGGATGCTCAAGACACATGACCGGAGGTGAATCCAAGTTTGCTTTTCTTACAAAGAAAAATGGAGGATATGTTACCTTTGGAGACAATACAAAATGAAGGATCATTGGTCAAGACAACATTGGTAATGGCACATCCTCTCTTATTGAAAGTGTTTTATTAGTAAATGATTTAAAACATAACCTTTTAAGCATTACTTAACTTTGTGACAAAGGTTTTAAAGTGATTTTTGAAGCATCTCATTGCATCATCAAGGATATTCAAAATGATAAAACCATCTTCTTGGTCCATAGATGTGATAATGTTTATGCTATAAATATTTCAAAATATGATGGCCATTATAGATGTTTTTCAAGCATGCATGATCAAAGTTAGTTGTAGCATAGGAGGTTGGGACATGCTAACATGGACCTCATTTCCCAACTCAACAAATATGAACTTGTTCGAGGCCTTCCCAAAATAAATTTTTGAAAAGATAAAGTTTGTGAATCTTGTCAAGTGGGAAAGCAAATCAAAAACTCTTTAAAAAAAAAAAAAACTTCATTTCCACATCTAGGCCACTTGAGTTGTTGCATATGGATTTATTTGGTCCCTCTAGGACACGAAGTCTTCGAATAAAATCTTATGCATATGTTATTGTGAATGACTTCTCTAGATACACATGGGTCTTATTTTTAAGTCAAAAGAATGAAGCCTTTTATGAGTTTTCAAGGTTTTTCAATAAGGTTTAAAATGAAAAAGGTTTTGCAATTACTTGTATAAGAAGTGATCATGGGAGAGAATTCGAAAATATCGATTTTGAAGAGTATTGAAATGAGCATGGAATTTACTATAATTTTTTGGCTCCTAGAACTCCTTAGCAAAATGGGATAATTGAAAAGAAAAATAGAACTCTTCAAGATATGGCAAGAACCATGCTAAATGAAAACAACTTACCAAAATATTTTTGAGCTGAAGTGGTTAACACTTCTTGTTATGTTTTAAATAGAGTATTATCAAGGCCCATACTTAAGAAAACTCCCTAAGAGCTTTGGAAAAACAAGAAACCCAACATTAGTTATTTGAAACTCTTTGGATGCAAATCTTTTCTATTAAACACCAAAGACAATGTTGGAAAATTTGATGCAAAATCGGATGTTAGAATTTTCCTTGGTTACTCAACTTCAAGTAAAGTTTTTAGAGTTTTTAACAAAAGAACCATGGTTGTAGAGGAGTCCATCCATGTTATTTTTTATGAATCTAACAATTCTCTCCAAGAAAGAGAGAGTGTTGATGATGATTTAGGTTTGGAAACCTCCATGGGAAGATTGCAAATTGAAGATAGAAGACAACAAGAAGAAAATAGAGAGGATCTGAAGAAAGAAGGATCACCATTGGAATTACCCCCTCCTCAACAAGTGCAAAGTGAATCAAGCCAAGACCTTCCTAAATAATGGAATTTTGTCATCAATCACCCACAAGATCAAATTATAGGTAATCCATCTAGTGGGGATAAGAACTAGATCCTCTCTTAAAAACATTTGCAATAATCTTTCTTTTATCTCTCAAATTGAGCCTAAAAATATAAATGATGCTTTAGATGATGAAAATTGGATGATTGCTATGCAAAAAGAGTTGAATCAATTTGAAAGAAGTGAAAAGTATGGGAATTAGTACCAAGACCTTCAAATCAAAGTGTTATTGGAACTAGATGGGTCTTTAGAAATAAAATGGATGAAAATGGCATAATTGTTAGAATCAAAGCAAGGTTGGTAGCCCAAGGTTTTAATCAAGAAGAAGGGATAGGTTATGAAGAAACCTTTGTCCCCATAGCTAGGTTGGAAGCCATTAGGATGCTACTTGCCTTTGCATGTTTTAAAGACTTTGTTTTATAAAAAAATGGATGTGAAAAGTGCTTTTTTAACTAGTTTTATAAATGAAGAAGTATGTGTTGAACAACCACCCGACTTTCAAAGTTTCAACTTTCCTAACCATGTTTTTAAACTTAAAAAGGCACTTGATGGTTTGAAACAAGCACCTAGAGCATGGTATGAAATATTGAGTAAATTTTTTTTGGAAAAAGGTTTTAAAATGGGAAAAATTGACACAACTCTTTTCATAAAAACCAAAGAAAAGCATATGCTCTTAGTTAAAATATATGTTGATGATATCATTTTTGGTGCCACTAATCTCTCTCTTTGTGAAGAATTTTCTAAGTGCATGCATTGTGAGTTTGAAATTAGCATGATGGGAGAACTCAACTTCTTCCTTGGACTTCAAATCAAGCAACTAAAGAAAAGAACCTTCATCAATCAAGAAAAGTATATGAGAGATCTACTCAAAAGGTTCAACATGGAGGAAACAAAAACAATGAAGACTCCAATGAGCTCATCCATCAAGCTTGATAAGGATGAGAAAGGTAAATGCATTGACTCTACTATGTATAGAGGCATGATAGGTTCTTTGCTATATTTGACCGCTAGTAGACCCGACATTATGTATGGGGTATGTTTATGTGCTAGATTTCAATCTTGTACTTAAGAATCTCACTTAAGTGCCACAAAAGAATCCTAAAATATTTAAAAGGGACAATGGAAATAGGCTTATGGTATCCTAAGAGTCATAACTTTGAATTAATTGGTTTTTTCGGATGTCAACTTTGCCGGTTATAGGGTTGAAAGAAAAATCACTAGTGGCACTTGTCATTTCTTAGGACACTCACTTGTCTCATGGCATAGTAAGAAGCAAAATTCTGTAGCTTTGTTAACGGCGGAAGCTGAATACCTAGCAACCGGTTTATGTTGTGCACAAATCCTTTAGATAAAACAAACACTTAGTGATTTTGATTTATTTTTTGAGCATGTGCCTATTAAATGCAATAATACTAGTGCCATAAGTATATAAAAAAAATCTTGTGAACCACTCTGGGACTAAGCATATAAAGATTAAACATCATTTTCTTAGAGATCATGCACAAAAGGGTGACATAACACTTGAATTTGTAAGCACAAAAGATCAACTTGCCGATATCTTTACAGAACCTCTAAGTGAAGAACAATTTGTTTATATTAGAAGACAGCTAAGGGTGTTTTCTTGATGATCTAATGTTTGCTTAATGAATTCTTGATGAATATACCTTGTGATTGCATGAATTGCATGCCATATGCATCATATAGACATATACTTAGATAATGGTCAAATTTCAACAAAAAATCAAAATTCCCTTAGCATTGGGCATAAAAAAATTTGGGATTTCAATTGAAAAGGGCAGGGGGGGATCCAAAATGAGAAAGTGAGCAAAAATTGAAGAGTCAAAATGTTGACCACGTTGACCAAGCGGTCAACTGAACTAGGACCGGTCGTTCGGTTCGTTGGGATTTGGGGATATTAAGAGACTCCCGCACTTCATTTTCTACACCGTTCTCCTCCGTTTCTTCAAAGTTTCTCTGATTTTAGATTATAGAGACTAATTTTAGTGCGTTTTGGACTGATTGAAGCCTTTTGGATTGGAATTTAGGAAGATTGCAGGCTAGGGTTTCAGATTTGGGTCGCTTTCTCTTCTTCCCACACGTCACAGTTAGCTTTAGCTTTGATTTCTCTCCATTTTTGGCACACCCAAGGTTTCAGTTGTGATCCCCTCTTTCTCTACCAACCACTATTCCCTTCCTTGCTCGAGTTTTTTCCTCCACATGGCTTCTAGATGAGAGTTCGTTGTCTCTAAGGCATAAGGCAAGCGCCCAGCTGAGCTGTCTCAACCGAAGGCACGCCAAAAGGTGAGGTTTGACACCACCTTGTTTAGTTTTGTGGAGGACTACCAGCGATACAAATAGCATTTTGCTCAAACACAAGTAGTTCTCGAGAGAAATATTCATTTTCCCCAACTTTAGCACTTCGGGTTCGAGGGTTTATTCACTAGGATGGGCTAGTTGCCTATGGTCACTGTTTTGGAGCCGGTTTTCCCGAATTTGGTGTGAGCTTTTTACTCGAGGGCGACTTATGGCATGGGTGGCCCGAACATTTCTACTGTTAAGGGAGTTGAGATTCGTCTGGACCCGAAGAGCGATTGGACTTAGAGTATACGAGTCCAAGATATGGCCCACTATGCCGAGATTTAAGCTTAGAGAGGTCATTAAGAGGATTTGTGGACTTCCAAATGCCTAGGGGATGGGCAAACCCTCAGCACATAGTTTGACGGTCATTAGCAGAGTACTACACCATATTTTGTGCCCTATCTTTTTACCACAGGGGTGGACTCCACAATGAGGTCTCTTATTATGAGGCATTCCTTATTGACTCCATTATGATTGGAAGACAGATTCATTTGGCTTACTTGATGATGATGCACTTGATCTTATGTTGCGAGAGCACGAATCGTGTACTCCCCTATGGTTGCTTCCTTACCAGAGTATTCAAGGATGTCGGCGGCAACTTGAGCAGAGAGACAGACTTTGAGGTCCCCAACACTTATGATACGTATGATGATTAGTCCATGGGGAAAATGAAATTTGAAAAGGCCTGGGATGGTTCTTGGGTAAAGAGAGCAGAGAGAGCACTAGCACAAGCCTAAGGACAAGGACAGAGACAGGCACATCCCGGAGTTGAGGATGAGGTAGAGATTAGAGAGATGGAGGGTGGAGTAGACCCTCAAAGTGGCTATCAGTAGAGAGAGCCTGAGCTTGACATTTCTCTACTTTAGTTAGAAGGTATTCAGTTTGAGGCTACCTTCTCTAAGCTGATGTTGTTTGAGACAACTTATACAAGGACCATCTACTCAGTCGTCATTCACTGAGCCTTCCTCTAGACCTGCATTCATTAAGCCTCCTCACACTAAGATACCACATCCTCAGGCACCTCTTGCTTCTAACCATGCTCCATGGATGGATTTATCTACTCAAATCAGCTCTCTTGGCACTTGCATAGAGGAGCTTACTGTGGTTAATGATACACGATTCTACTCCATGGAGGATCGTATGGATCAATATCAAATTGGCTTCACTTCATAGCTTGAATATTTCTAGTAGAGGATTGAGCATATTGAGGATCGCCTGGAGCATCAGCATGAGGAGATGATGGCTCATCTGCTCTTTGTGTTTCCACCTCCGCCTCCTCAACCTTGATTCTTTAGAGACCCCCTTTGTTCCTTTTTTATGTTACCAAAAGGGGAAGATATTTTAGGATCTAGGAGACTATAAGAGACTTACATGCATATCATTATCATATCATCACTTGGATCGTACATATTGGATAATGATACATTTGACTTATATATGATATGTTTATATGTTTGATGACTTAAATTGTTTCTTACTGCAAATTCTCTCTAACATGTCTTGATTATTTTGGTTTTAACTTCGTAAATTTTGATTGATGACCAATGATTGGTTTGAGAGGGAAATTTTTCTGCTCCTAAATAACCAAGGTTTGTCATCATAAAAAGGGGGAGATTTTTAGCCCAAGGGTTCTCCTAATCATGTTTTAATGATGACAAACCATGGTTTAGTTACTAATTGGTTTGAATTATAAAGAGTTTCAGGTATTAATTTGGAATTTCATCAAATGACCTAATGTATGCAAGATCAAGACTTTTGGAAGACCTTTAATCATAGGAAACATATGTAAGATGAATGCATGGGTGCACTTAGGATTTACATATCATTTCATGCATCTTTGAAAAACTCGGTTTATGCTTTAAAGATACATTTCCATCAAAATCCGAGATCTATCAAATGAACCTCAGGCAAAACATTTCAAAATTGGCATATAATATTATCTAAAGACCTTGTCTAAGTGTTAGAAGCAAAAAGACCAGAAAAATATAGGTTTTTGGGCAAAAAATGGTGAACTGGTCAAGGCACTGTCCAAACCAGCTCAACCGGTTGAGGTTTGGTCGAGAGGTGCAAAAAACACTCTCTCTCTTCCAATAGATTTTCTTTCCCGGTCGAGGGTAAAGGTCACCTGCCAAGCATTAAATGCTCCAACATCTAGTGAACCGATCAGCCCTTAGCTCGACCGGTTGATGTTGTTTTTTGGTTTTTTTGGATCCCAAGGTTAGAAACCTATAAATAGAGAGCTCCACTTTATTTATGAAGAAGAGAACACCTGCATTTATTTGTTTACCTACTTGTTCTTGCCTTAAAAACTCTCATTCTTTTCTTGGTGCATTAAATCTCTATTTGCATACTCTTTAGTGCACATCTATGATTCCTCCTAGCCTTGAGTTGTATTTGAGCCATTGTTGAGCTAGGTTGAGGTTCATACTTGTTAATTGAGTGTTATAGCCTTCAAGTGAGTTGAAACTTGAAGAGATTGTGTAAGAACCCATTGGAGCCAGAATCCAAGTGTAAAAGTGATTAGAAGCTTGGTTGAAGCTTCAAGTTAGTGGAACTCTCACTCGGTTAGGAGCTTGAGGAGAGTGGATGTAGGTAATGAAGTGTCGAACCACTATAAAATCTAAGTTTAATTTCTCTAACCTTATCTCTTTATATTTGTTGTTTTTGTGTTTAAAAAGAATTTTTGAAAACCCAATTCACCCCCCTCTTGGGTGTTTTTATTTTTTAAGATTAGTCTTTATTTTCTCAATTCCAAATAAAGATTTGAAAAATGTCCAGTAGCTTCTTTAACCTAAAAAATCCTATTAATGAATTCAACCTCACATTTATTCCCAAGAACACTATAGTTTGAGTATACCAACTTCATTTGAAAGTCCCCAACATACAACCTTCCACAACAATTTTTCGACATCGTGTAAGATTTCTCTTGAAAATTCACCTGGGGTTTCTTAAGAATTTTTTTTATTCTTCACATCAATCAAATATTCAATGAGTTTGCTTCTGTATTCCCCTCTGATGAATCTTGTGGCCTCGATTTTGGGCTCTTTGGAATCAACCAGAACCTCCTTTGCAACCCCATTTAGTGGCCTTTGTAGCTTGTTGCCTCTAATTACATTAGCTTTAGTTTCAATACAGTAGAAAGAGGTTCAAAATGAATCTGCGTATGCACCCCTGAGTGATTCAAAGATGACCCCATCTGCCACTTGAAGCCTGTAAAATTCTTGTACAGTATCTTTAGCCACTTGACTGCAATGAGAGGAGATATTATCCCAAGTAGGCACTTTTAGCTTCAAAACTGTAATTTTCTTGATCAGATTCTCAATAGGCTTGGGCACTAAGCTTGCATTTTTGGTATCACCTTCATAGGTTCTCCCTGCTTTTTACTGTCATATAACGATCCTATACTTGGCTTGCTCTATATGGTCCCTCCTATTTATGTTATGGGAATTTTTTATGTGAGTGAAACTTTGTTCAATTTTGCCAGAAATTTGAATCCAATTACACCAATGAGATTCCATACTTTCGTAAAAAAAATATGTCACTCAACTCTAAATCACCACAGGGTATTGGCGAGATTCGGAGAATAGAGGAAATCAAGCCATCATCCTCAAAGTGGAAGATGGTTTCCCGCATAAGGAGATGAGGTAGCAATCCTATGTCCAGCTACTGGATTGTCAATCGCAGGAGCTAAATTAACATGCTCATATGCCATATCAACACTAGTCCGACATTATTGATATTCAATAGTTTCTGATTCTAGAAAGAAGCAACGTCGCTGTAAATGGTACTAAATCATCTTTAGTGCTCCAATTAGCATCAACCTTGATTGAAACCATGTGATCCACTTGTGTGCTAATGTCTTCAAATTCATTATTGTCTCTCTTCTACAAGCTATTGCTTGTGTCCTAAAATCATTTTACATGGGTAAAATTAAAACCTAGTGTAGTTCTCTAATCTATTGATGGCCAGTTTATCTCCAACTTTTTGTTTGCCTATGCAATCTTTCTGAATTTTCTCTTGTACTCATTATGCTGGTTGATGTCATAACCAGATTTTGAGGTAATGTGAGCACTGAAGGCTAACCAAAGCATATCTGGGCATGAGCTGAGTTGATGTTGATACTGACTAGGGGGTACTGGAACCAATGGAGCAACTGCATTTCTTATTCTGTGCATGCTTGTCTCAAAGACTTGAATGGTGAAAAAGCTCCTATTTATAGTCATCCCACATCTTTGAGGAATAACTTATAGTTTTTTTTTTTCCAGAATTACTATTAAATGTCATTGCTTGGCATTCTAAATCTTTTACTTTTTAGTCTAACAATGGAGAAGACACCATTGAGATTGTTATAAAAATGCCAGTTTAGTTTCTTAGCATATTCTAAAGCCTTCAGTTATAATCTTCGAGTCTTTGGTGGGATTAGGGGAATGAAAAATATCATGGTGGTAAGTTTCTTTGTGGAATCACTCTGAATATGGGAGTTTGAAACTTCATGTTTTAGTAGCCCACTCATGTTCCTCCCAAATATGATAATAGTAGCAATGTCGTGGCTCCAACCATTTCAAGTTCTAGCAAATACCCTATTTCAATACCTCCACTCTAAAATTTTGAAGTGTTCATGCTTTTCTTGATATTCAAATTGCTTGGGTTTATCCTCGGCTTCCATCAAAAGTTGATATCTGAGGTGTAAATCTTCTCTAATCATGAAGGTGAAGGGAGTCTTAATGAAAAGGGTCTTGACATGCTCTATAGATAGGAATCGTGAGCTAGGAAGAAAGTCCATCTACATAGTTTTATTGATGTGATATCATAACAAGGTCATTTGAAACCCTTTCTAGTACTTAAAAATCATATCTTGAACTGATGAAGCTGATTCTTGAACTATTGTAACTATCTACAATTCTCTTCAATGAGAGCTCATTTGGCATGTGTATCAATTATTGAGATGTATATGAGCTTCCCAATTATAAGAGAGTCTTCGACTACAGAAAAAGACTTTTATGGCCTTTTTTATCTTCTTCTTTATCTTCCACCCCTGCCCAATTTTTCTTCTTCTTTGACCTAGTGGGCCACTCTTTGATGAGTAAACAATGGCCTTATTTCCCTCTCTGAACTCCAAATCACAAGCATTCACCTATATGTCACCACTGTACTATGAGAAATATGGATTCTAGGATCTTGCAACTTAGCCCTTTTACAGCAATTCTGAGAGGATGAACTATAATTGGCCTAATTGGATTCTAATCCATGAAGCTCTTTGTAATAAAGAGCAGGTTGACTTACCAAAGCAGCAGTTGAGATCAACTCACCACTGACAAGGTCTTCACCATCCTGACTGTTCTTAGGATATCACAATCACAAAGTTTTGCTTTCCCTTGTCCTGAATGTGTTTTCTCTGAGAATAGACCAAACTTGGAATCTACTACAAAATCCATTAAAATATCCATTGTCTGGCAATCTATATTAAATCGGTGCCAAATTACTTTTCCCATGAGACAACAATCACATCAGAGTCATCGAGCCTACTCGTTTCTTCCAAATTCAAGTTCTAAGTTTCAACAACATCCAGAAGCCCCTCTTTGACAGTCAACCAGTGATGCACATACCAATATGCACCCAAAAATACACACAAGAACAAAGAAAGGCAACCAAGAAAATAGAGTACAAATGAAGAAAATAAAATGAACTAGTGAAGGCTACATTTCATGTTTCGATCAACGGGCCTAGATTGGTGGTAGGAGTAAAAGAGAAACAGGATAACCAATATCTTCAGATAATATACAATGAAACAGAGTCTCACTGAGTTCAAATGATGCCAAAAAAAAAAAATACAGGGGAATGAAACAATATTCATATGCATATACAAAAACTAGAAATCAACAAAGTTCACATGGAGTTCTTGCCATCCTCAACCCAACAAGCAAGCAGAGTTCCAGGCAATAAAAGAAGATAATGAATAACCTAGATTAGGAAGACGAGCGAAAAAAATAAATAGAAAGCTTACCTTAGAACTCCTCTCAAGAAGCAAAGGTTGCTTCTCTTTTCCAATGCTCCTCACCCGGGTAGATTCGTCTTTCCTTCGTTTCTCTTTCTTTTTCTTCATCATGATAGCCTCCTTCATTTAGCTTTAAACCATGCACTAATTCCTTCTCCGTAAATATGATCATCTCACTCTCAATTGTGCACTAGTTCCTCTCTTTAAAAGTCTCATGCTCTCACTCTTATCATCCCACTCCTCTGCCTCTTCTCCAAGTAATGGTGTCTCCCTCTTGATCCTCTCTTGCATTCGTCTCTCTATGGTGTGTGGCCTTCCCAATTTTTTTTTTTTTTTTTTTTTATGTCCTCTTTTCCTCCATCTCCCCTTTTTGCAGCGCATAGAACCTTCTTATGGGAAGCTGTGATCCTCTATGGCATTTTCTCATTCTTTGAATATTTTCCTTCTTTTTTAAATGGATTTGGATATGGGAAGTGGAGAGTTCTTTCAAGATGCAGCCTTGTCTTCCTTATATGCATGTTGGAAGTATCTTTATCAAAAAAATGCAGCTGCCACTTTCCTTTCTAAAAATTTCTAGTAATCTTATCCCCAAATAGATGGCAACCGATTTTCTCATGCAAAAAAATCAAAGAAATATGAGTAAGAAACCTTATAATAACATAACATAACATAACATAACATAACATAAAATAAAATAAAAAGTAAGTCACATAAGCCACAAGTCATGCAAGTCATGCAACAATGCAAACCATGAAAAAAAGAAGTGAATCTAAAAGTGTCTAAGTGACCTTGGGTGAAATTAGTGGTACCTAACCTAAAGTGTAACCAAGTAAAGCCTAACCTAAACTCAAAGGGCAGCTAAGCTCACAATGAGGGGCTAGATAAATACCTCAACCAAAGTTTCTAAGATGGCTTGGAAAAGATAGGTTGCATGAGTGGTAAAGGGCCACTAGGGAATTGTTGTGAAGTACCAAACGAACACCTAATAGGACATGTACTAAGAGAACAAAATTGAGGGTCTACACTTTTTTTTTTATAAATTAGCCCTATAAAAAAATGTTGAATTCTATTTGTTTTCATCTTATATGAAAAACAAAATAAAATTAATGAGCATTAGGAATCATTTTGTGTGCCAGACTCATATTTGGTGCATTTTGATCTTTAGTTTGAAATTACAATGAAACTAATGGTTTCAATGCTTGTATGAGGTTTACCTTGTGAAAATGCATTAGTTTTCATCATTTTATACTTGTAAATTCATATGAGAATGACTAAAATTGGTTGAATTAGATTTTGTACTCATTAATGACATTTTGACACCTTAGAACCTTTATTATTTATATATTGATTTATCCCAAAGAATAACATTACCATTATTAGTGTTGTATTGATTTTTTTTTTTTTGTAATTTATTGACATACATGTTGATTTCAATTTGATACCAAGTCTATGGTAAATTTTTCTTTTTCAAATTTTCATGGTGTTTAGATCTTGTTATCATATTGGGATCAACATTGGTTCTATGTTGTCGAGGAGTATCAAGTTGAGTTGGTTTATTGATTCTAGTATCAATTCCAAATCAATTCCAAAACCACCCATTTTATGCTTGTGTTTCAAATTGGTTTAAGCTCTATTTTTGTATCAATATGAAATTGATATCTAGTTTGTAGTCACAACCTATTATCAAATTCCTTTATTTGCAAATTTAGCGTCGATTTTATTTTGAAATTGAACATAGCATATTTCTTCATTATCAAAAGTTTTCTTTGATTATTGGTTTGTCATCATCTTCATTAAGATTCTCCTAATCCTGTTTTGATGATAACAAACTATGGTTAAGTTACTAATTGGTTTGAATTATAAAGAATTTCAAGTGTTAATTTGGAAATTCATCAAAGGATCCAATGGATGCAAGATCAAGACAATCGGAAAACCTTTAATCATAAGAAACATATGTAAGATGAATGCACGAGTGCTCTTAGGATTTTCATATCTTTTCATGCATCTTTAAAAACTAGGTTTATGCATTAAAGTAACTTTTTCATCTAAATATGAGTTCTATCAAATGAACCTTAGGCAAAACATTTTAAAATTGGCATATTAATTTACTTAAAGACCTTGCCTAAGTGTTAGAAGCAAAAAAACAAAAAAAAAATATAGTTTTTCGGCAAAAAATGGTGAACCGGTTGAGGCAATGGCCAACCAGCTCAATTGGGCTAGGGTAAAGGTCGATTGGTTACTCCTTCCCGGTCGAGGTCCGATTGAGAGATGCAAAAAACTTTCTCTCTTCCAGTAACCTTTCATTCTTGGTCGAGGGATATGTTTTCTCAATCGAGGGTAATAGTCACCTGCCAAGCATTAAATGCTCCAACGGCTAGTAAATTGGTTAACCTCTAGCTCAATAGATCAAGGCTGCTTTTTGGCATTGTGGCTCCCGAGGTTAGAAACCTATAAATTGAGAATTCCACTTCATTTATAAAAAAAAAAAAAAAAAAAAAAACACCTGCATTTATTTGTTTACCTATTTGTTCTTGCCTTAAAAGTTCTCATTCTTTTCTTAGTGCATTAAATCTCCATTTTCATATTCTTTAGTACACCTTTGTGATTCATCCTAGCATTGAGTTGTATTTGAGTCATTATTGAGCTAGGTTGAGAGATTCATACTTATTATTTGAATGTTAAAACCTTCAAGTGAGTAGAGACTTGAAGAGATTATGTATGAGGCCATTGGAGTCGGAATCCAAGTGTAAAAGTGATTAGAAGCTTGGTTGAAGCTTCAAGTTTAGTGGAACCCTCACTCGATTAGGAGCTTGAGGAGAGTGGATGAAGGCAACGAAGTGTCGAACCATTATAAAATCTGAGTTTGCTTTATTTAACCTTATCTCTTTATATTTTTGCTTATATAATCTTTTTTTCAAAAAAAAAATTCAAACTCTAATTCACCCCTTCCCCCTCTTAGGTTATTTTTCTATTAAGACTAGCCTTTATTTTCTCATGTACGAATAACATGGTGGATCATTTCACTAAGACATTGACAAGAATAGTCTTCGATAGTCATTGGGATAGCTTAGGTGTCAGTTATGTACATAGTATGCGTTAAAGGCACGATACTTTGAGGACTAGTGAGAGATTGTTAGGATAGAGCCCTTAAAAGCATGGCATAACGTAATAAATTTTTGGATTTTATTATTTATTAAGAAAATTCCAACTCATTTTTATCTATCCTAATTCCATGCATTATACCTTGTAAGCATTCTAACCTACATCTTTTGTATTGTATATGACTTGAGTGCATTAAGAGTTGCATGGAAAATCCAAGTCAAGGGTTCCTTGCAAATAAATGACTTGTTCACATCCGGTTCATGGGCTTAGGCAACCCATTAGAGGTTGTAGTACACTACATCCTAATTGGAGGGATGGTTGGTCTTGGTCATCGGGATAAGTTTCCCATAGTGGGTGCACTAGTGTGTATGGTTACACATTGGACAAGATCTACGGTGACTCATGACTTAAGGTTATCAAATAGTCATGACTTCACCAAGCTATTTCATTGTGTTTTCGCTCAACCTTGAGAGAATATTGAGCTTGTGCTAAAGTTAGTGTTGCTTTAACCTACAAGTGAGATTGTAAGTTAATAATATATTCCCTATGGATTGGGTATTGTTGATGGAAGTTAGTAGCAATAGGTATTCTTAATAGAGACACTATGATATCTCATGGGATTGAGATAGAGTGTCTCCTTAGGTGATCCTAGGGAGGTGTGTTCATGAAAACTATGGTTAAAGTAGCTCCGTAAGTGAAACTTGACATATGCTCTTTAAGAGTTAAGACATGTCGATTAAACACGTAATAGGAGAATATATAACTTAAGGATAGTAGAGTTAGTCTTGAAAGACTTATAGTTTTTACCTTATTAGACTATAGACACCATTTCATATGGAGACTAAATGCAATGAATAGCAAGTCACAGATCTGAGCACATATTGTCTCGTCGTTATGTACATAGGGTATTGAAGTATAGTTGATTCTCTATAAGTGAATGTTGAATCAATTTTGGAATTAGATTATGAGGGAGATAATACTCCTATGGGTCTTAATGGTCCTTGCTCTAAGCTCATATACCTTATTGGCATGGATTTAGGAGGATTAGATTAACTCTAGGTTCACTTTTGTGCATAAAGGCCTTTTAAGAATTACACACGATTACATGGGGGTTAGTGAACAAAGTCTTTGGTTGAGTTAATTGATTCATTAGTAGGTCCTATTATGTCGATTAATCAATTAGGACCCATTTTGGGTTACATTAAGTAAATCAAACCTTTAGTAGGCTCAAGTCACTTAAGCCCAGTTAACAACCCTATAAATACCCCCTTATAGGTTAGGGTCTCTAGTTTTTCCATAAAGTCATCTTCCACCTCCAAAGAAAGGGAGAGCCATAGCCTCCACCTTCTCCTTCTCCCCTCCCCCTTTCCCCCGGTGCCCTACATAGGAAGTGTACCAAGATCAAGGTTTGAGTCATCGAGCAAAAGACTTTGAATTTACGAGACTTCCTATAATAGTAATCTTTGTCTTCACCATGTGGAACATATTTAGGAACGTCCAAATATTAGGTATGGTTTTCATTAGAGCTTCTGAATCATATTAAAGTATAAAAATGCAACTTTCCAATTATGCATAGGATATAGAAATGCCTAGGATAGTTTTTCATGTTTTTAACTTGATTCGACCTTGAGAAATAAAGTGATCCAAGGTTTCCTTACGTTCCCATCATAGGGTCTCAATCCAAAAAATTTAGAAGCTTCTCTACACTCTAATATCCTATTTTATTACATCGAGATAAGAATTGATCAAATCCAATTTATTTAATTCATTCGATTCTTGACCTACTAGCCATTACATGTAGACTCCCTATGAACTTTGGTGGTGTTCATAATTTAAAGAGGTAGATGTTATCATCCTCTCAAGATTACCTCTACCATCCTTGAATCCCAAATCCCCTTATTATATTATCAACTGACATATTATAGTCCCTAAAGGACATTTGTCAAATTCCACAAAAAATCACTACGTATCATAGATTTCATGATCACAAACCCTTAGGATCACTTAAGGGGATACACTATCTCAAACCCATGAAATATCATGGTGCCTATATTTAGAATATCTATTGTCACCTATTTTAATCAAGAGTAGTCTAATCCATAGAGAATATATGTCCACCTTAGGGTCTCACATGTAGGTTAAAGCCACTAAAGACCTCAACACTAACTCAATATTCTCTCAAGGTTAAGACTCCATGCAACATAGTAGCTTTGTGATCATGATTACCCAATACCCAATGTTATGATTCACCATAGATCATGTCCAATGTATTACAATATATATTGGTGCACTTATCATGGGAAAACCATCCCAGTGGCTAAGATAAGTCAACCCTCAAATTAAGAGATAATTCACCACAACCTCAAATGGATTTCCTAAGTCCATGAGCCAGTTGTGAACAACTCATCAACTTGTAAGGAACCTCATGACTTAAATCTTCCATGCAACTCCTAATGTACTCAAACCATATACAATATAAGAGATGCAGGTTTGAATGCTTGAATAAAACCTAAATGCCATTAATGGACAAGGGAGTGGAAAGTCAAGTCTAACTTTGTTAAATTATGTCTTGCTTTTGCAGACCCTATCCTAACATTATTGAAGTTCTAAATTCTCCTCTTTAACAAACAAACAACCTATTTATGGTGAATTAGATACCAGGTGGCCTAATAGGATTATATCACATTACCTAAAACTAATAATCTAAAGTTACAAATCCTAATTCACAAACATAATAAAAGAGTAAAAATCAGGAGCACTTCAATAGCCAATATCAAAATTTTAATCAGTCTTGGAAAATATTTCATTTAGTGTTTAATATCACACTTTAAAAATATTATATAGGATATAGAGAATAAAGCATACCTTGATCTATACTCCTAACTTCTATGTAACTCAAAGTTCTTCTAGTAACCATCTTAAACTCTTTTATCCTTGATCTTCACTCTGTTAGTCTCCTTTTATGCACTCTTTAATGATAGGTGTGGAAATGCTTCCAAAAATAGTAAGAGTGGAGAGAGAGACCAAGAGCTCTTCTATTTATAGGTGTATTATTGTTCTTTCCAAAAATGTATTATTGCCTTTACAAAAATAGTTTTGACTTTTCTTTATTATTATATTATTGGAACACATACTTAAGAAATATTAAGAATTTCAAAAATGAATCTAATTTATGCAGAGAAAATGAATCAAAATTGTTAAGAAAAGAAAACTTAATAAAAATAAAAATAAATAATGAGGTTATTAAGACCACTTTTGGTTCTAACACTAAGTATTAAAAAATTCAATACACTGACACAACAACTAGATATCTCTTAAGCCACCAATATTAATCACCATATTGATAAAAATCGATAAACATTCATCATGCTAATCCCTTTAACAAACAGGTATCGAAATCTGCATATTATATTGAATTGACAAACTCCTCCAACTCAATAGCTATTAGCCTTTGTCAATTTAGCGAGTCATTGATCCTATTTAGACACAAAGCCCAAGTATCAAAATAGTTAGCATCCACTTCCTTAACTCCTTAGCATAAATTGACACAAAAAATTGCATATGAAAATAAATTCAACAAAGCCTCTTGAATGTTGAAATATATTTAGCATCATCCCAATATCAAAATCCCCTCTACATTTCGATACCTTTGAAATACTAATCCAATATTTCTTACTCTATTTCTACATAATTTCTCAACAATTATTCTAAAGAATGACATGGCTTAACTATAGGATAAAGTTGAGTAATTTGTATGTTTTTCCTCCATAACATGTTATTTTTTAAGCTTAGAAAAAACTATGGTTTGCATACGAATCGATTATAACTTGTTAAAAATGAATAGTTGGCAACACAAGTCAATATTCTCTTTAATTACCTAGAATTCAATTTAATTTATTTATACATTTATTATTTTAATTTTTTTATATAAACATATTTTTAAAGATTCCATTTTTTTTCTATTATTTATCATATGCATCATATTAACTAAAAAATTAATGATCATAATAAAGTATTTATTTGTTTATATATTGTACATACTAAATAATTTTTATAATAGTTGATCCAAACAAATATTTTTAAATTTTTTTTAAGATAATATTTTTTTCACCAATTAATTTTATCTTGTAATCCAGATTTTAAATCATTTGTATCTATCTTGATAAATTATTTTTTATAAATATATATATATATATATATATATATATATATATATATATATATATATATATATATATATATATTTTATTTCTTTTGGTGACTAGTCACATTGGAATTGGAGAGAGCTGTGCTGTAGATACCAAAAAATTGACCTTCATTACCTCAGTCAAACCTTTTTTTTTTTTCTTTCTTATTTATTTATTTCTTTTGGTATTTTTTAAAATACAAGTGCAAAATTTTCTAATATCACAACATAAAGAACACAAAATGTTGGGTTTTTCCCCTAAATATTAATGCTGCATCATGGTCATGGGCCATTCATATTCAATATTTCGGTAAGAATCACCAGTTTTCCGGTCCGGTTGGCGGAAGTGAACCGTGTGACCGGCTTATAAGTTGCTGAACTCAAGGAAATGAAATTGGGCTCCCTTCTCTTCTCGGCGCAAGCTTGCAAGCCATGATGTTATTGGGCTCCCTTCTCTTCTTGGCCCAAGATCGTTTGCTGCCCAACCTACCAGCAACCTTAGAAGCTAATGGATGTCTCAGGGTTTTTGGACAAACCTTGCATGTTGGAAAGTGAAGCCTGAGAGATCACTTTCAACACAATTGTGCCACATAGCTAGCTGATCATTGATGAATCTCATCATATAACTCATGCTACTCAAAGGAAATGGCGAAGAAAGGCATATTTATAACACGCCCAGAACAATAATTTAAAGAACTTCCAATATCAATAAACCTGATGGGCAAATAAATGACTTGGCATTAAAACAACAAAATTCCACATAAGGGTTTTTGCCCTTGCAGACAAGCTATTGATTCATACTTGCCCTGATTATCAATGCATCTGATATTCTGAGGATCATCTCCACATCTCTAGCATCCCCTAAATCTCCCTTTTGAGGGGACTTCCACAGATTTCACAGGCAAAATCAAATGTTTAGGCTCAAGCGCATACAGTACTTTAAAGTATACAATCACAGAGAACCGACGCGGCTAATCAAAATAAAACATATGTTGTTCAAAATCTAACCTCCAACTTGCTAAAAGAACTAAAACTTGCCCCTAAACATATTAAATAGCGATATTCTGTCCCCTTCGAGGTCGGGACTTATAACTAGTTAGTAGACTTGAAGGCTACAAGCCTACAAGATCATACAATGGCAAAATGACAATATCCTGTGGGAGACAGACAGTGTACTGTATTTTTATAGCCTCTTCTCCATGTACTGAAGCCTTTACCCTATATGTGCTTGGTTCTGGAGGAACAAAGTTTGAGGGAAAATAGAGAAAAAATGGACAAAAAGAAAAAAGTTATGTTTTTAGCAATTGGTCAAAAAAGCAGGCGCATGGATTTGGGCTCATAACTCGTTACATGTTCATTCGGTTGAAGCCCAAAAGTCCAGTATGATTTTAGAAAGATGACCCATTTGAAATTTATTTCTGAATCATATGTGATGTCCATTTGGGGTTTAATATCTCTGAAACAACAGAGAGTTGTTTCCATATGTTGTTCAAAATTACCATACTTCATAACCGTATAAAAAAAATTACGACAAGGATGCCAATATCTATAATAAAAAATCAAAATTGGCGATTGTCATATTTTGAAGATGTTTGGGAAATAAGTTCAAAATTGGCTTTACCTAAATTCAAAATAGTGTTTAAACTAAAAGCAATCCTGGATTAACACTATCCAATAATGGCATAAACATGCAGGTAATAATTCCTTAACATGGGTGGGTCCAAATCCAAGGGTAAACATTATGAAGCCTGAGCTAATGAGGGATGTTTTGTTGAAGTCCAATATCTTTCAAAGGGTAAAAATTCCTACCTTTTCCTTTCTTTTTCCCCCTTTCTCCAATGGGCCGTTTCCATAATTTTACCACTGAAAGAGATGTTTTTGGTCTTTATTAATTTATTTTGTGGTTGAACTTGTTATAGAATATGTTACCGACATTGCATTTGAGTTGTAGCTTTCGGTGGAGGGATCACGAGAGTTGGATGTTTGGCCGTATCTTGAAAATTTGACATGGGATGTGATTGCTCGGACAGCATTTGGCAGTAGCTACGAAGAAGGAAGAAAAATCTTCCAACTCCAGAAAGAACAGACATATCTTGCAATCAAGGTTGCAACGTCAGTCTATATCCCAGGATGGAGGTATACATAAAATCATAAAACATTTCAAGAAATTATGCTGCTCAGTTTTATGAATATACACAACTCTACTTGTTTTTCCTTTTTTGTTTTTTTTTTTGTTTTTGAATTTTTTTAGCAGTGCTTTGGCAGATTTAAGTAGATTTGCTTAAGTTTCTATTTTAAGTGCTTTTAGTGGAAGGGTTTTCTCTAAAAGTATTTTTGGGAGAATAAACTGTAAAGTGTTTCTCCAAGAAGCATTACAAATAATTTAATTTTGAACTTTCTAAAAGTATTTTCTAAATTTTGTCAAACGCTTTATTTTTCTTCAAAAATGTTTTTTTTTTCTATAGTATAAGTGTTTTCTAAAAGCATTGTCAAACGGATTCTTTATTTGCTCAAATTTAGGTTTCAAGTCACCCTTACATTTTCCTAGAGTTTAGTTGATGTTTAATAAATCTCTATGTCCTAGCACACCATATTCAATTTTAGGTAAATTTACTCTTCAATGCATCATTTACTTTCATGAAATGTTGACACCATGAAACCAAAGAAAAATTTGGGCTTTGGGGAAGAAGCTATAATTTACATACCAGTACATAAGCCTAGTAGAATTTAACAGGTTGAAAACAACTAAAATGAATTTTCTTATAAACCTTTGGGCAAATTCACTTGTGTTGCATTAATAGGGTTGAAAAAACAAGCAAATAATTAAATATATGGAGGGAGATGAAGGCTCCCCTTGAACAAACTTTTAAAGGTCTGTTACAAGCGCAAAATTCCCACATAAATTTTCATGTCTATGTGGCGTTTAGAAGCTCTCTAAGATAGTCTACACCTTCCCCTATGAGATGGCAACAACATGCAAGGCAATACATGAGGTTTATAGGGCACCAACCCCAACATGTATTTTATTAACTTACTAAATAAGGATATAAAACTTTAGCCAAACTTCCATAATAGCTTGGGTGAGTTCAAACTTCCCTCATGATCTCCCTCTCTATATTCCTCTCAAGATTTTCTCCAACCTTTCCAATTTATAAAGTGGCACCACCCACTCCTTGTTAGACTAGAAGTGCTACTAGTTCTACTAGGAATTTTCCTAGTAAGTTGTGCCAGTAACCACTCCTACTTGGACTTTAAATTCTAGTCCTACTTAGACTAAAATTATGTTAGGCATCAAGACTTCTACTCTTGCTTGATTTACAGTCCCACTTCAAGTCTAACTCCTCATGCTGCTATCACATGCATCTATATATATGGCTCATGGGTAGGATAAGCCCTCTTTTGGCATGTACATTCAGATTGCATTTTTGCTAGGGAAACATGCTCTTGCATCCACCTTGTTGCTGTTGCAACTCCATGCCTTACCCAAGCCCTCTTTTTAGTGCGACAACATGTCATGGCATTGCACCCATGAGTTCCCATGCTTAAGGCATTACATCCTTATGTATTGCATCTAAGTTGGCATCGTTGCCCCGCATTGATATGCCCATTCAAGTCTCTCTTGGTGCTATACTTACCATGGCATTGCACCCATGGCTCACCAAGTCATCTCCTTGCACAAGGCATTGCATCCTTGTACCACCTTGTTATTGTTATTGGTCACTCATGACGCCAAGGTGTCACCCCATGAGGCCTTAGGATCGCATGGTCCATGTCAAGGGGCTAACAAACCATTCCAACCTAATGTAGTTGATGCCCTCATTAACTTAGACTGTGGATAGGCTTGGACTACCTTTTCAAATTGCCATAGCATCACATTTCATTATGAACTAGCTTCTAATTCAAGACTATCCTTCTACTGAACTAGAAAATCAATTCTTCAATTTTTCTTGCTCATTCCCGTAGTTCAATGATCCAATATCTTCTCTACCTCACGATCAAATTGCTTTCTAATCACTCACCTTGCTTATATCCTTCTCGAGACTAGGTTTAAATGATAAGGCTTTAAGAAGCTCACATGGATCGTGAGGTGTACCTTTAGGTTGTTCTCTAACTTCAATTTGTAAGCTACTTCGAAAGTTTCGTCATATTTGGGTATCAACCCCCTCTACATAGTCTTGTTGCTAATTTTCTTCCATATATGAGGGGTTAATTTTAGAAATACCTTATCCCCAATCTAAAATTCTAAGGGTCTTCGACCCTTGTCTGCATACTTTGTCATTCTTCTAGATGCCTTCTCTAAGCTCTCATGAGCTTCATCGAGCATCTATTGCCAAGACCTTGCAAATCTATAAGTTGAAGGAAAATTACCACCAAATTTTTGCTTAGACACCTCCAATGGTATATCTTTGACAACATTTCCTAGATAAAATATTTATTAATTGGAATTGTGTGAAGAAAGAGAATTTTTATGAAAGTAGTTTTTTTTTTTTTTTTTTAATTTGAGAATGGACATTTTATCAAAATTCAGTTTTTAATAAAATACTCTCATAGGAATTTTGAATTTTGCATATATACATTATCCTGTAACATTGGATTTCCAATTAGGAAATAAATATTTTTGAAAATTCTATAACAAGATAATTTATTCATCAAGATAAGCATTAAGTTGTTACCAAAAAGATATTTAGTGATTTGATGGAAATAAATTTCTTTCACGACATTTCCTAGAAAAAATATTTATTAATTGGAATTGTGTGAATGAGGAGAATTTTTATGAAAATAGTTTTTATTTTTATTTTTTAATTAATTAATTAATTAATTAATTAATTTTTACATTTGAGAATGAACATTTTATCAAAATTCATCTTTTTAATAAAATACTCTCATAGGAATTTTGAATTTTGCATATAGACATTATCTTGTAACTTTGGATTTCCAATTAGGAAATAAATATTTTTGAAAATTCTCAAAGAAGATAATTTATTCATCAAGATAATTATTAATGCTTTAAAAGCTATTTTTCAAAAGGCTAAGTGGGAGAGGGTCATAATCAAGCCCATAGCCTCTAAGATTGAGCCCATCTTGATTTTGGGTGCATCATCATTCTAAAGATGGGGCGGCCCAAGGAATCAAGATATATGAACTATCCTTTATGGACAAAACTATATATGTTTGTAATGGGAGTGGTCAATCCTAAAGATGAAACTCTTCACTTGGTAACATTGATGTAAGGATCTTGGTTACACACTTAACTTAGACATGAAGTAGTAGTATCACCTAAAGTGGTCACACTTGCAAAGGGTAAGGCCTAAACAAAAAGGGTATGTTGATCAATGCCTTAGGATAACTTTTAAAGTTTAAGGCAAGTTGATCAATTAGAGAGGGTCTCTACCCCGGTAATAAGAGTCATGACCTACCTAAAGAAGGTTTGATTCTTATAATACTAGGATACCTTGTAAAAAGACATGTAGTTTAAGAGCACTATATTTTTGCTAAATTACTTACCAACTTACATTGAATGTTTAGTTCTTTTTATTAATGCATGAAATTATTATATTTATTACAAATATCATGTCTTTAACCTATCACCTCTTATTTCATGTTTAAATTGTACTTAATTATAGATTGAAAATAATCTGGATATAGTATTAATTACATAGAAGTTGATTTAGGTAGAGTTTGTTATTTCCTTTGAAAAAACTTATCATAAAGTAAGAGACGCATATCAAAGGTGGCAAAAGATGGATGAGAAGACTAAGTCTCCCATACTTGGGTCTTTAGATAATGTGTTGCAAAAGCAACACATGTCTATTGCCATGGTCTATGATATTCCCTTTAAAGTTGCAAGGGTTATTTGGTGATAAGGATAAGTCAACTAGACAAGTTGTCCTTAAGACTATTATGAACACTAGGATTCATGTTATCTTAGAGATCTCACCAGATTCCTTTGGGATGGTTAAGTGACCAATCTTTTTTGTTGTACCAAAATACTTAAGCCTAATATGTAGTAGCTCCGACTAAAACAAATCAAAGAAAAAACCACTATGACTTTTGTAGTATTTCAAGTATCATCCTCAAGGACTGGCTTTATAGGATTTGTTAATACTAAGGTGAATGAATTGCTTTTGTTTGAATCCAAAAGTGGAAAACAATATGCAAATAAAGTCAAACTAAGTAAAAGAAATTAAATTAATAATAAAATGAATATTGATTTTACATTTGATTTATTCAAGTTTGAGGTTTTCCACAATTCAACTTAGGGTATAGAAATAGAAAAAACAAGGGTCTTTTAAGCAAAGTGATCTTAGGGTTTTAAGGTCTTTGGCCATTCACGATCAACTTGAGTTCTATAACTCAAAATTGCATCTGAAACCTAATTTTTTCTTTTTAAAACAGATTTCTAAAACCATTAAATGAATGAGATTGATTACTGGTTTAATATTTGACTTTTTAACTCTTCCTACTCCTTATAGCTTTGTTTTGGGGCAAATAACGATAGGGAAGACCGAGATAACTAATGATCAAGAGTTACCAAGAATCACTAGTATCGGGTTATAACCTATTGTATCATTCCCTAAACTAACTCACAAGGATAGGATAAAAAATTGATAAATTGTCACTCAACCCAATAATGAATCTCATTGTTATAATAATTTACCCATTGTTCCTATAAGCTTCTAGCCCTTAGATTTACATGCTTCAAGCCCCAAGTTGGATTTTTAGCCTCTCATGGGGATGATGTCACATTCACAATCCATAATAGGGTAAAAATCCATAATTTGAATCAAAAGATACTAAAAATAGTACATTTAATAAAGAAAAAAAAAAACCAAAGTTCTCATCTTCTTCCATCTCTAATGTCAAACTTTCTGGAAAAAGATCCAAGATACCTAAACCCTAGAACTAAGAGAGTTTAAATAATATCATCAATTACCTAACATGTGGCACACTCTCATTGGCCACTTATTACAAAATAATTACCTAAAAATGACTAAAAAATAATAAAATGGTGATTTCTAGTCGTGTAGGGCCCATTCAAGGTAGATGAAGTGCCTTAGAAGCATTTCTTGAGGTAGAGGATGTGAACATCAAAGTGGCAGTGGGTGAATTCAAAACTGAGGTTATTTAGAATTGGATTTTGAATTCATAAGTTGGATTTCAAAATCATTTTGAAATGACCCTTCAACTTTGTGCAGTTGTATTTAAATGGTCATAACATCTTCATTTTAGCTCTGATTTGTACACTATTTGAAGAGTTGGACTCCTGACTTCCCAAGCTTCAAAATGATATATAGTATGTACAAAATAGAATTCGAAAAATACTCCAGTTTTTCCTCAAATTCGGAGTACATGTTACCACCAGATTTTGAGTTCTAAATTTCCATACAGCTTGATGAATCTTGCTTTAAGCCTCATTTCCCATGTTTTCTTGCCTTCTTTCTTACTCCATAATGGTCATTTCTCATCTCCCAATCTTGTGATATCCTTGTCTTGCCTTTCCCCTCTCTTGATCTTTCAAAATCTAAAGTGATTCAACTTTCACTCTTTTCTTCCCTTGAACCTGAGATAAATCTCCAAAATACAAGTTAAACTCATGGCTAGGGTCTTAGCATCGATTTAGGTCAAGTTGGGTGATTTGAGTGTCCTTTGGTGCACAAATCATATTGAATATGTGCCATTAGAGCAAATATTTTGACTCCAGTAAGTAAGAATAAGAAGATTGTCAAAGAGTGGAAGAGTGTGCATATGGAAGTCAAGGTTCTTCAGGCTCTTCTACCAAGAAGAAGAATAACTACATCAAATAAGGAAAGTTCAAGAAAAGGAATGAGATAATAAACTCATGGTTAGTAATTCCTTTGTGGCCTTTTAGGACACTAAAAAGGGAATGCTTGGAGTGCCTAAGGATAGATAAGGACACATCATGTTCTCATTATTGAATACATAATGGTGGATCTCACCAATTGTGGTGGATAGATTTCGGGTCCACTATCTGTAGTTCTTTATAGAGTTTTCAACAAGTGAAAAGGTCACATGATGGGATTGTACTTACCTTAGCTTTAGTTACAAGGTTAGTTGTTCAAGTTAGCAGGAGGTATTACCTATTTTATGTGAGACTCCATTATCACTTTGCCAAGTAATGAGAATAATGAGATCTCACTAAAAAAAAAGAACCTAGCACTAGTCAAACATTTGACTTCTAATGCCTTAGTCATATTAATCTAAATAAGATCCAAAGACTAATTAAGTCTGGACCTTCTTTTTCTAGAGAATCTTTCAGTTTATGAATCTTATGTGAAATTTTTGTAGTTAGTGAATATCAATGTGTATGAATCTTTTTGTGTTTATGCATGGAAAGTATGAGTATTTGATCATTTTACTAATAAAATACTCTAGATTTGGATATGTAGATAGGAAATCTGATGCCTTGGATACAATCATTGAATTTTAGGTAGAATCAGATAACTTCTTAGGCAAACATATCAAGGCACTTTGATTAAATCAAGGTAGTGTGTCTAGTAAGTTTGATTCATTCTATAAGGAGCACATGATGATAATATCTCAGTTATGTGCACTAGGGACTCCATTAAATGGAGTAATGGAAATAAGGTATCAAACTTTGAGACATAAACTGATCGATGATTGGTTTCTCATTACTTCCTATAATCTTTAGGGATATATCTTAGAGATTATGTAATACCTCTTTTTGTAAAGAGGTGTATTAGTTTATAGCATACCCAAGAGAATTTCAGGATTATTACTTTATAATCAAGATTATTAGAAGGTGTTTGTTGCTACAAATACCAATTTTTTTATTAAGACTATATGATATATAATAAGGCAAACAATGATATAGATTGGAGAATACTAGCAGACAGTCCCACTATACATAAGATATTATGGATCCAATACCAACCATTCCTGCTTCTAGTACATTGATGCCTCGTCGTAGTGGAAGGGTTGTTATACAACCAAACCGATTCATGTATTTGGGATAGTATTTTGAGCCATTCTAGAGGAACATGAGATTGATCCCATAAATTAAAATGAAGCAATGAGCGATGTTAATGCACATTTTTAGCAAAAGGCTATGGAGGTAGAGTTAGAATTCTTATGATTCTAATGTAGTCTGGGTTCCTATAGAAGGATTTGAAGGGATAAAACCCATGGGTGTAAGTTGGTCTACAAGAGGAACAAAGGATTAGATAGAAAAGTTGAGATTTATATGGCTAGGTTATAGCTAAAGGTTGTAATTTGAAACATTATTTCAACTATAAGAAACCTTTTCACTGTAGCCATACTCAAATCCATTAAAGTACTCCTATTTGTTGCAGTGTATCTCATTTATGAGATATTACAATAGGATGTCAAGATAGTGTTTGATTACTACTCAAAAAGTGCTATTTCATAGCTTGTAATTAACTCTTTTAAACACTTTTGAGTAGTAGTTATTGCCTTTTAACCCAATTAACATGTTAAGGACCCTTGCAATCACTTCTAATCAAATTGTGTTAAGTTTTGGTGTTTTGATAGCTTTTTTATCACCAAAGCAATCCGAGATTGAGGAGAGTTATTTGGAATCCTTGGCAAAGCAATGGAAAGCTCAGAAACATGAAGAACCAAAGCTTTGAAGACCTTTGCCATAAGCAAATCCAGAATGCAAGGAGAGGAAGCAAAGATAAATCTGCCATTAAGAGTATTCTTGATGACAGTCATGTCAGCCACTTTTGGAGCACTTTCTGAAGTCCAATTGATGAATGCTATATGTCGTTTCGAAGCTCAGGAAGTCAACAATCTAATGCTTCAAATGGTGCGCAATTTGGAATTGAAATTAAGGAGTTACAGCCATTGCAAGCCGATCACTCCAAGCTGAAGGAAGAATTTTGCACAGAGTTGCGAAATCACCCTTTTGTTGCGAAATGATTTCGCAGCCTTTTTGCACAGTGCTGAGGAATTCCCCCTGAAGTTTCCTGACACGTTGGAAGCTAAACACCGCAAGCTGAAAGACCACTTCGCAGCGGTGCGAAATCAGCCGTTTACTGCGAAGTGATTTCGCAGCCCTTTTTGTGCATCTGCGAAATCTCGCAGACCTCGTTTTCACCTGCGAAATGGTCCTTAGTGCTTCCCGATATTTTCGACCGACACAATGAGATATTTTTCATCAGATTTTTGTTGTCTAAATCCCAAAATTCTCCTTGTAAGCCACCAATTATAAGATTCCTTAGCTTTTAAGTTAGGAAAAAGGAAAAATATCCATGTAATAGCTATGATGGTAGTTTTCATATAAATAGCTCTCGGGAGCCTGTTCCAAGGGGAGAAACCTTTTTGTAAAAAAGTTGGAAAGCAAGTAAAATTCAGGACCTTTGTTTTGCCTTACCTTCACACTTTGATTGTATTTTTCATTTACTAAGTTATGCACTCTCTGAGGAAGTTTCCCCAAAGAATGAGTAACTAAACCTTTAGTTCCTTGGAGCTAAGGTTGCCGGGAAAGGTTCCAATGCAAGAATGAATAGCTTTGTGGTTTCAGCCATGAATGAAGAGGAAGTGTAATCCTTTAGTGATTTCTATGTTTTTAGTTAACTTAAAACACCTTAGAGTCACCTGGGCCAACACTTGGTAAGGCAAGTGATTTCCGACCATGGAGATGCACTAGTTTACCCCTTGCAAGCCTCTGGGAGGTGACTTGAAGGTAGGATTTTCTGGAATTTCCAACACTTGGTAAGCTTTTGGACTCCAAGGAGACATCCATTAGTTATCTCTTGCGAGCTTGAGAAGGGAAGTCCAAGGTTAAAGATCACCTTGAATAGTTAAGGCTTAGTGAGAGGCTCGAACCATTGCAAGTTGCATCAGTGAGAGAGAATCAAAGCTGAAATCTAATTAAAGGATGTATCTGTACAACACCGGTTAGAGAATTGTCTATATGTTAATTCTCTAATGCGAGGAAATGAACCAACTGACCGGAGCTATGTTTTTGCATGAGGAACCTCCCCTGTGAACCTGACTCTCCAAGGAATGTTTTTCTTCCTAAGTAATTTCCATTACTTGCTTTGCAGTTAGTTTAAATCTAAATCTTTTCCAACCAAAGTTTGTGTTTTATTTCTTAAGCTAACTTTGAAATGAAACAATACCAATTCACTTTGAATTGGTATCATTGATAATTTGCCAACCCTTCCCAGTGAACGATCCTAGAGCCACTATGCTATAGTAGCTTTTTCTTTGCTACCCTAGTATATGGTGTAATAGGTTATAAATTTTGTTGATTACTCCCTCAATCAAGGAGCACCAGCTGGACACGAATCAGCGAGACACCAATTGGGCATGAATCAGTGTTCTTAAACAATTATCTTGATATTAGCATCTATATGATGTAACAAGATATTTTCATATCAAAGGGCCTTGTGTGTATAAGAAACTGCAGGGAAGCATGCTGGTGTTCTAGGACCCTATAAGTAGATGACAATCTACTCAATGAGAATGATGTGGAGATATTTTCATCAATTAAGATATGGTTGTCTACTTGGTTTTAGATGGAAATCTAAAAGGGGCATAATATATTCTTGGGTTTGAAGTCCTTAAGGATTATAAGAATAAGACAATTGTGTTATGTTAAACATATACTCAAGTATCTTTTGAAAATAAGGGATTATCTATTTGTGCTCCAAAGTGTTGCAATAGTTTAGAAGGTGATATGATGGTTGACATGATGCCTTCTATAAAGAACTTAGTGGATTCCTCCACCAAGACATTGACAGGGAGAGTCTTTGTTGCTCACAAGGATAGCATAAGTTTCATATGAGTATCTAGTATGCTTTATAGGCATGATGCTTTGAGGGCTAGTGGGAAAATGTTAGGATAGAGCCCTTAAAAGCATGACTAATGTAATAAATTTGGAATTCATTATTTATTTAATACTGTTCCAATTTCACTTTTATATATCCTTATTCCATGTATTATACTTTATTAGCATTCTTGTCTATATTTTTTGCATAACATGACTTAGGTGCATTAGAAGCTACACGAAAGATCCAAATCATGGGTTCCTTATAATTGTTGACTTGTTCACAGTCGGTTCATGGGTCTAGGCAACCCATTAAAGGTTGTAGTGCACCACCTCCTAATTGGAGGGATGGCTAGTCTTAGGTATCGGGATGGTTTCCCATGGTGAGTGAACTAGTGTGTATGATTACACATTGGACATAACATATGATGAGTCATGACTTAAGGTTATCAAGTAGCCATGACCTCACTAAGCTATTTCATTTTATTGTCTTTCCACCTTAAGAGAATATTGAGCTTGTACTAAAGTTAGTAGTGACTTTAACCTATGGGTGAAATCGTAAGTTGATCATATATTCCCTGTGGATTAGGTTACTATTGATGGAAGTTGGTAGCAATAGGTATTATCAATAGAGGCACCATGATATCTCATGGGATTGAGACAGTGTGTCCCCTTAGGTGATTTTAAGGAAGTATGTTCTTGGAAATTATGGCTATAGTAGTTCCTTAAATGGAACTTGACATAGGCTCTTTGAGAGTTAAGACATGTCAATTGAATACATAATATGAGGATCTGTAACTCAATGATAGTAGAGGTAGTCTTGAAAGGCTGATAGCTTTCACCTTGTTAGACTACAAACACCAGTTCATGGAGATTGAACACAATGGATATCAAGTCACGAACCTGAGTACATAATGCCTCATTGTTATTTACATAGGATACTAGAGTTCAGTTGATTATCTATAGTGGGATGTCAAAGCAACTTCATAATTGGATTCGAAGGGAGCTAGTACTTCTATGGGTCCCAATGGTCCACGTTTTGAGCTCATATACCTCATTGGCACGGATTATGAAGATTGGATTGGCTCTAGGTTCACTTTTGTGCATAAGTACGTTTTGGGAATTATACAAGGTTGTACACGGGTAAGTGAATGAGGTCTTTGGATTGGGCTAATTGATTAATTAGTAGGCCTTATTGGGTTAATTAATCAATTAGGACCCATTTTGGGCTAGATTAAGTGACCTAAGCCTGTGTGGGCTCAAGTCACTTAAGCCCAATTAGGAACCCTATAAATACCCTATAGGGGTTAAGGTTTCTATAACTTTTTGTCTTCCACCATTCAAAGAGAAAGAGAGTCTTAACCCTTGCCCCCTCTTTTCCTCACCACCGGAAGTGTGCCCAGAACAAGATTGAGTCATCGAGCAGAAGATTGTGGATTTACGAGACTTTCAACAAATTCAAGGTTATTTTCAACAATTGGAATTTAAGGTTTGGGAACATTCAAACCTAAAGGTTAGTAATTTAACCTTAAAAGATCAATTTTTTTAAAAAAAATTGGTATTGCTTTCAATGCTTAGATCTAAAATGCTAACAAAAATATCAACAAAAAATCGATCAAATGTTAAAAAATTGGTAAAAATTCTAATAAATTATCAATATATCGATATTTTTGCCTTATATATCGTTTTGAGGTCCACTATGTTAGGATTGAGCCCTTAAAAAAACAAGATATGATGTAACAAAGTTAGAATTAACCATCCTCTTGTTATCCTTTTGGTGTATTGACATTGATTTGAGTATTTAGTCCATGTCTCTTACATTGTATGTAACTTGAGTGCATTATGAGTTTCACAGAAGATACAACTCATGGGTTCCTTGTAAGTAGATAAGTTATTGGTTCATGGATTTGGGCAGTCTAGTAGTGACTATAGTGCACCAACTCCTAATTAGAGGGATGACTTGTCTTGGTCGTCGGGATGGGTTTCCCATGGTGAGTGCACTAGTGTGTGTGATGCACAATGGAAAGGACCTATGGTAAATTATGATGCAAGGCTATCAATTATCATGATTCACCAAGCTACTATACTGCATAGACTCTCAACCTTAAAAGGATATTGAGCCTATGCCAAAATTAATAAGAGGCTTTAACCTTTGGATGAGACCCTAAAGTGCTCATATATTCTTATGGACTAGGTCACTGTTGATGGAGGCTAGTGACAATAGGTATTCTCAACATAGGCACCATGATATCTCATGTGAAGGGAAAAACCCAAATCTCTCTGTTTCCCAAGCCTGAATCAGGTTAAGAATAGACATAACTATCCTAGGCTTTTTCTAAATCCTATGCACAATAGAAAAATAACATTTTTAAAACTTTGAAGGGATTTAGAAAGTTCTAACGAAAAGCATACCTCAGATTTAGATGTTCTTTAATCAAATCCACATGGTGAAGATGAAGAACGAAATTAAAGAAGTCTCATAAACCAAAAGTCTTCTGCCCGATGACTCCAACCTTAATCTTGACACACTTCCGATGAGGATGGAAGGAAGAGTGGAGGCTATGACTCTCTCTCTTTGTGGAGATGGAAAACAACTCTTTAGAAAAAGTTATGAGAACCCTAACCCCTAAGGGGGTATTTATAGGGTTTCCTACTAGGCTTAAGTGACTTAAGGTCATTAAGGGCTTAGGTCACTTAATCTAGCCCAAAACGGGTCCTAATTGAGTGGATATTAGTTCATTTCTTGATTAGAGCTTTGGGCGAATGTCAAACATATGGTCTAGTATCCTTAGAGAATAAAGGATTATATGTTTGTGAGTCCTTGTACCAAGAAATTGGACTTTCAGTCTGATGAGGACTCTCGCATGTCTACCTTTGGGAATGTGTACACTCTAAGTGGTTTTTGTTACTTCTATAACAACAAAGGAAGCCTTTTGGCTTATGGGTATTTCCATTGGCTATATTGTCTAAGATACTGTTATCTGGGATGGTGGCATAATACAAAGAACTAAAGTACCACTATAAGAGGGAACATATAGAAAACAAGTGATACCTTGTTGTGGGATGGTATAAAAAGGTGATGTAATTGTAAAGTAGATTTTTTTCTGCAGTACCTAGTCTACTACTTTGGGGCTAGTAGGAGTTTGTTGGAATTGAGCCCCTAAAAGTAAGACATGATGTAATAAAGTTAGACTTAACTAAGTAAGACATGGTATAACAAAGTTAGACTTAACTATCCCCTTGTTATCCCTCTAGTATATTGACATTGATTTGAGCATTCAACCCATGTTTCTTACTTTGTACATGATCTGGGTACATTAGGAGTTGCACAAAAGTATAAGTCATGGATTCCTTATAAGTAGATAAGTTGTCCACAGTTGGTTCATGAATTTGGGCAATCCAGTAGAGACTATAGTGCACTACCTCCTAATTGGAGGGATGACTAGTCTTGGCCATTGGGATGAGTTTCCTATGATGAGTGTATTAGTGTATGTGATGCACACTAGATAGAACCTACAGTGAATCATGACGCAAGACTATCAATTATCATAATTTACCAAGCTACTATACTGCATAGACTTTCAACCTTAGAGGATATTGAGTTTGTGCCAAAATTAATAGAAGACTTTAACCTATGAGTGAAACCCTAAAGTGGTCATATATTCTTATGAATTGGGTAACTATTGATGGAGGTTGATGACAATAGGTATTCTCAATAGAGACACCATGATATCTTATGGGATTGAGACAATATGTCCTCTTGGGTGATCTAGAGGATATGTGATCATGAAATCTATTATCATAGTAATTCCTTTAGTGGAATTTGACATATGCTCATTAGAGATAGAGTATGTCATTTGATCACATAATAAGTGAGATCTGTAACTAAAGGATTTCAGGGGTAATTTTAATAGGTGACAACACTACCTTATTAGATTATGGACACTGGTTTATGGAGAGTTTGCATGCAATAGATAGTAGAACACAAACCCAAGTACTTGGTGTCTTGTTGTAGTATACATAGGGTACTAAAGTGTAGTTGACTCTTTGTAGTGAGATGTTGAATCAATTTCAGAATTTGATTCTAAGAAAGTCAGTTCTCATATGGGTCCCAATGGTTCTTGCTTTGAGCTCATATTTCTTGATGACGTGGTTTATAAGGGTTAGATGAGTTAAAATTAAAAGATTAAAATATTCAAAAGTTGAAGGTACAAAGAATGTGAGGATGGTACAAGAAATGTGAAAAGGGTATGAGAATTTTGTTTTTTCATTTCCTATACCCTCACATTTCATGCACCCTCTTCACATTCGTCATACCCTTTTGACATTTTTTGTACTCTTTAAATTTTTTGAAAATTTTAATTATATGCTTTTTTTTTCACTTCACTTGACAACAATATTGTGTAAAAAGACTAAATACACTTGAAATTGAAACAAATAATTTTTTTTAAAAATAAAATATTAAAATATTACAAAATTGGTGAGGTACGAAAAATGTAAGGAGGATATGAGAATTTTGTTTAAATTGAAGCAAATAATATTCGAAAAAAAGTTTAAATATTCAAAAATTGGTGGAAATACAAAGAATGTGAGGAGAGTACAAGAAATGTGAAGAGGGTATGAGAAAATTATTTTTTATTTTGTTCATTTCTTGTACCCCCTTCACATTTCTCACACCCTCCACACATTTCCTGTACCTTCTAAATTGTTTTAAAATTTTAAAATTAAAATTTTTTTAATTAACTTGACAATAATATATTGTAAAAAGACCAATTACACTTGAAATTGAAGCAAATAATGTTCAAAAAATTTAAATGATTAAAATATCAAAAAATTTGTATGGGTACAAAGAATGTGAGGAGGGTATGAGATATATATATATATATATATATATATGTCTATGGTATCAGAGCCATCGGGAAGGGAAGTTGGGTTTGTTTTGGGTGTTTTGGCCTATCCTAGGATAGGTAGCAGTGTGCCTAGGAGCGCGAGCCCTGTCGGTTGAGCCGTTTTTAGCCGTGGATAGGCATTTGTTAGGCTGTAAGAGGGTTAGGGTGATGTCTCATAAGGTTTGTCAATCTGCTATTAGGCTCTAGATCAAAACCCTAAAATGAGTTCAATTTTCAGAACCATGTCTAGGAGATCTAGTGATTCTCAAGATGATGTTGTAAACAGTGAAGAGATCAATTATCCTAAGATCCAAAATGAATTAGATGATTGGAAGTTACCCAAGGTGTCTAATCAAGAAATTTATAAGAAAGGAACCTTTAAGTTTTTCATAGATTATACCATCAAGACCTCTGAAATGACAGTCAGCTTAGAACAAGACAACCAAGTCATAAGACTTCTAGATAACAGATCCATTGAAAAGCATAAGAGAGATGGCTATAATTTCATACACTTTGGTATGATTCAAGTAGCAGCTAAGCCTTTGACAAGATTAGGTTTAAACACCTCTATTGTCATGTGTTTAAGGGATAATAGGCATCTCGAATATCGAGATTCTATTATAGGCGCAGTCCAAGCTGGATTGAATGATGACCCAGTTTATTTCCAGTGTTATCCTAACTTCACAGTTAGAATAAGAGATGCAGACATCTTAGATTCTATTATCCTGCATATTAAGACCCATGGCTTTAAGATCAAACCAGGAAACAATCCTGTTTCAATCATAACCAGGTTTGCCTATAAGAGCATGAACACAAACGTTGGATCTGGGGCTCTTTGCACCAGTCCTAAAGGTGAGACCACTTACTTTCACTCGGATATGCTAGATAAGTCAGATTTCATCATTCCCAAGAAGATCTTGTGGAAAGATGTTGAGTTTCCTGAAAATTGGCATTTTTCTAATGTTGTTCCAGCCATTGCACAGCGATCTGAAAGGATTGAACAAATTGTTCAATATCCTGATGGAGGAGGAGAACTGGTTTTATCCAACTCTTTCAGACATTCCAGCAGTCCTAGAGTTTCAGTTTATGAACCCTCTAGAGCTTCAAGCTCTTCTATTCCAGTTAGAACCACTAGGGAAGAAGAAGGATCCAGCTTAGGAAATCCTAAGAACATTAAGCTAATAGGTGTTAGAAGTCACACAAACGTGGCTAGACCATTTTACACAGAGGAAAATGAGTCTACTCAGGAATCCCAACAAGATGAGTCCCCTGTTATGTCTCCTACATATTCCCAGATGATTAACACTATAAGCCTAAGTGATGAGGACTTTGAGATCAACAAAGATTTCTTAAGAAAGGACTTCTATTCTGAAGTCAACAAGCAAAGAAATGATTGGTTCTTTAGCACTGTCCCTAAGGTCATTAGAACCATTTACCAAGAAGAATTCTATGCCTACTTAAGACAAGAAAAGAAAAATATTAAGTTTTGGATTTGGTTTGAACTCTTCAAACAAGAGGAATATCCAGATTATCCTTGTAAGTGTATTAATAACACCTCTACAAAAGCTAAGATATGGAAAACCAGTGACAACATTGTTATAGAATCCATTCATCCTCCTGAAGCTAAGATATAAAAGAATATTAATGGAACCATAGTCACAGCTTCACCTTTTAAGACTAAGCCAGAGGATAAAGGAACTACTTGTGCAACTGATATTAGAAGGATTATGGAACAAATCAATTATACTAATATGTTTCTCATAACCCTTGGAAATCAAGTCAACAGAGTTGAGGAGATTATTGAAACTCAGGATCACCTTAAGAAGTCTTTTGTTAAGAATGACAATAAGCCTTTGTTTAAGTCTTTTGAATTATCTAGGAAATTTTAGGAAAATCCTCAAATTGATCAAGCTTTCATTGATAGAATAAGCCAAAAGGTTAAAGATAATCTTGTTATCCCTGAAACACCTCAAACTTTTGCTATCCCTAAAACACTTCTGCCTTCCCATAGGAGAATCAATTTGGTTAAAAGGAATATTAGTCTGAAAACAAAGGATAATGGACTAATTAGGTTATCCAAAACCCTTTTAAGGATCATAGTGATGAACAAGAAAAAAGGATTATCCCTAATACCCTGACTATTAAAGATCTTCAAAAAGAAATAGGGCAGTATAAGAAGGATATTAAGAGCCTAAGACAACCTACAAGCTCAGAATTCCCTATCCCTCATGATTATATCAATAGGGTAGGTTTTTACCACAGTAATCCTAGAAAGGAAGACTTTGAAGAAGTTCTTGACTTTTCACAAGACAATAGTGATAAGATAAATGCATACTTAAATACTATTAGTAAAGTTATCTTCCAAAGGTGGGAAGTCTCCCTTACTATAGTAATTAAGAATAAATTTATCCTTGATATTATTGCTTTAATTGATTCAGGTGCAGCTTTGAATTGTCTACAAGAAGGTCTTGTACCTACCCAACTTTATGAGAAAACCAGGCAAGCCCTTTTTGGTGCTAATGGTAAAAAGCTTATTATCAAGTACAAGCTATCGAATGCCTGATTCGTGCCCACTTGGTGTATCCGCTGATTCATATCCAGCTGGTGCTCCTTGATTGAGGGAGTAATCAACAAAATTTATAACCTATTACACCATGAACTAGGGTAGCAAAAACAAAGCTACTATAGCATAGTGGCTCTAGGATCGTTCACTGGGAAGGGTTTTCAATTCATAAATGATACCAATTCAAAGCTGAATTGGTGCCTTTTCATTTCAAGGTTAGCTTTAAAAGAAAACATAATTTTTGGATGAAAAAGGTTTGGTTTAAACTAACGGTAAAGAAAGTAATGGAAATTACTTATGAAGAAAAAACATTCCTTGGAGGTTTAGGTTTTCAGGGGAGGTTTCTCGTGCAAAAACAGAGCTCCGGTCATTTGGTTCATTTCCTCGCATTAGAGAATTAACATATAGTCAATTCTCTAATCGGTGCTATACAGATGCTTCCCTATAATGGGTTCAAACACTAAATCCCTCTCACTGATGCACCTTGCAATGGCTCATACCTCTCACCTAGCACTTGCCATTCAAGGTGATCTTTAACCTTGGACTTCCTGTCAAAAGCTCTCAAGAGATAACTAATGGATGTCTCCCTGGAGTCCAAAAGCTTATCAAGTGTTGGCTATTCTAGAAAATCCTACCTTCAAACCACCTCCCAAAGGCTCGCAAGAGATAAACTAGTGCATCTCAATGGATGGAGATCACTTGCCTTATCAAGTGTTGGCCCAGGTGATTTAAAGGCATTTTAAGTTAACTAAAAACATAGAAATCATTAATGGGTCACACTTTCTCTTCATTAATGGCCCAAACCACAAAGCTGCTAATTCTTGCACTTGGAACCTTTCCCGGCAACCTTAACTCCAAGGAACTAAAAGTCTAGCCACTCATTCTCTGAGGAAACATCCTCAGAGCTTGGTTGGCTAGTGAGAAAATACAATTAAGATGAGAAGGTAAAGCAGAGCAAAGCTCTGTAATTTTCTTCCTTTTAAAACTATACAAAGGATCGATCGTCGTCCCTCGGGAACGGGCTCCCGAGAGATATATATATGGAAAATTACAAAATATCTATATGAGGCTATTTACCATTTTTCTAAACTTAATAACTAAGGAATCCTATAATTGGTGGGTTACAAGGAGATTTTGGGGATTTAGACAACAAATATCTAAAGCAAAATATCTCAAAATATCCTAAAATATCGGTGGCAAAAATCAGGAAGCTTCGGGAGAACACCGCAGCATTGTGCAAAATGGCTGCTCTCCCATCCGGGTAGACGCTATCAGATGATCCGGATACGTCCGTCCGGAGAAGTTGAAACGCTCTCCTTTTCTATCCGACGTCAAGAATTCCGGACATGAACATCCGGGGGGAAGTGCGCGGCAACCGGGTGCAAATGGCGGTGCACATCTGGGTGCAAATGGTGGCAGCCGGGTACAAATGGCGGCACACATCCCGGGGTGCAAATCCTATCCGGATATGTGGTCCGGACGCCCTCCGATGGTGTATCCGGACGCCCTGTCCGGGTATACTCCTTGCATGGATTCCAAAGAACTCTCCTCAATCTCATATTGATTTGGTGATCAAAAAGCTATCAAAACACCAAAACTTAACATATTTTTTATTAGAATTGATTACAAGGGTCCTTAACATGCCAATTGAGTTAAAAGGTGATAACTACTACTCAAAAGTATTTAAAAGAGTTAATTAAAAGCTATGAAATATCACTTTGTGAGTAGTAATCACTCCCCCTAACCGACATATTGCTAGTCCCTTAGCAATGAAGGAGAGAAAAATAAAAATAAATAGTACTATAGTTTACAACATCATGCTGATCAAAAAACAATTTCCAAGCGGCATGATGATCTAACTCTCACATGGAACATTAAAGAAATAAAACTCAAACTTTAACAAGAGTTATCAAATAATTTGTCTAATCACAATTCTTAAAGAGAAGGCATTATGCAAATTTAAGCTTTAAAAGAGTTTCCACTCCCAAATGGTCAAACCTTACTCTTCCACAAAAATCTAAGTGTTACTTGATAGCTTCCGAATATAGTATGTTGAACTAATCTCTCCCCCCAATCTAGCTCTTTTCCAACACTTAGTAAACTGACCAAATTCAATAGGCTAAGAACGCACCCTTTTATTTCACAAGCTTAAAGGTATTCTTTTCTAAATTGTCCATGTAACGGGGGTCCATCGATGACTCCCAACCAATTAAGGTTTAGGGTATCAAGTTTTAAGGATTTTTCAACCACTAACTCCTCGGATTTTACCCCGGACTTTTGAGAATGAATTTTTATACCCAAACACCTACAATATGTTAAACTCCACCTATCCACCCTTGTAACGAGCATTGAGGTCAGTGACTCCCAACCAATGAAGGCTTAGGGCACCAAGTTTTAAAGATTTTCACCATATACCCCTCAGACCTTGCTCGGGTTTTAAGGTAAGCAAACATTTTTTTTTCTAAAGACTCATTGGCCTTTTATAAGGTGTCCCAAGACTATTAAATGAGGTCAAAGGTACCAAGTCTAAAATTTTCCTAAGTCAAAAGGGAAATAGTTTTTCATCTTATAATCGGAACCTATTGTGCACAGTGTGTGAATAGCTTAAAGTGGAAGACATAAGCTTGAATTCAATAGAAATTTCAATAATTCATCAACTTTAATAAGCATAATACAAACTCTAAGTTAAGTAAAAAGACAAAAATTCAATTTCTCCCATTTCATTTTGAAAATTTTTCCTTAATAACCATGGAGAGTAGAATAAAAACTTAAAAATTTTAAAATTAAGTAAAAAGCAACTAAATTACACAAATAGCTTAGCATTAATAACAAAAACTCTCTTCCTCAACTCTCCCCCCAACCAAGCTGAACATTGTCCTCAATGTGACAAAGCGATTAAAAAATAGGGAGGAAGTCGTACCTCCTAAGTGGCGTGAAGTCTGAGATGTATAGGAGAAACCACATGCTTCAAAAAACAATAAAAGATATGAGTAGAGGAACTAAAATAATATAATGATAAGTGTGGTCACATACAACCAATCCCACTATATAATACCAAAAAGATGGGATTTCATAAAGGAAATACATAAAGTAAAGTGTGTAAATGATCATAAATGGGGAGGATGATGCTGGTAAGCTGATGGAAGACCCAGATGGTGCTGAAGCTGCCTTAGGATGGCAGTGTGCTGAGTCTGGGTGGTGAAAATCTGCTCCTGCTGAGAACGAATAGCTAACATCTCCTGAGCAAGGCTGCTCTTAGTCGCGGTCAGTGTCTGCAATGTGTGGCATAGATCTCTATACTCTGAAATGGGTATGGTTATTCTAGGCTCGACTGAAATAGAAGGCTCTCATGCAGCTGGAATAACTGGAGGGGTGCTGTGGGTGGCATGAAAAACAGAGGGTATACCCTCATGTATGGGCTCTATAGATGCTCTCCTGGCAGCTGGTATCTCAGCTGGCTTTGGGTCCTCTGACCGTTGTGGCTGTGGAAGCTCTGGATGCTCTGTTATATATGTTGTCATATTGGTCCACTTGTCGAGAGTGAATACCTCTCGGCATATGCGTTTACGCTCCAGCTGAGGGTCTGGTGGATGCCCCAGATGCTCCAAAATTTGGCATAGCAATCTCGAGAAAAGAAGTGGAATAGCATCCGCTCGCAGCAGCTTCTTCCTATGCACCTTCTCTTCAAAGTAGAGAAGGGCAGCCATAATTAGATGGTGAGGGCCAAAGAAATATCCCTCTGATATCCTGAACAGGGCCTCTTGCAGAACTCCTCTACTCTGCACCCAATGCTGAAGTGGATAAATGTTGTGGCGCAGGAGTGCATCAATGAAGAACATGCTCGGAGGAAGTTCCTTCCTCAACAGATATGGATTTGTGGATGTTCCTCTGGACAAAATATGAACCATTTCAAGCTGGGGAGGATTAGTCCATACTCGGTAATCCTCTAGACCGGCTGGCTCATATGGAATATGCAGGGCCTCTGCTATGTGGCGAGCTCCTAAACTACCATGACGTCCGTCAATGGTGAAGTGAATAAGAGTAGGATCTCTGACTTGATTAGTAGTCATGGACTGATAGAAGTCTGTTGCTACTCGGGGATAGAAAAAATCCCTAGGGGTCAGCAAATGCTCCATGCAATATCTGTGCAGTAGATGGAATGAGTCTGCTAGCTCCGATTGAAGCCTGAAGGTGGCTGTGTCGAAACACAGCTCAGAGTGAAATGGTCGAGCCCGGCAATCCAAATTCCCCTCAATGGGCGGCTGAGGCTCCACTGGAGGTTCTGAAGACGGGGCTGGAGATGGCTCTGGAAAGGGCTCCGTTAAGTTGATTGGCTCTAAATCTACTACCCTGGCTTCCTTTTGCGTGGGTTCGGCCGAAGGTGGGGCAGCTACTTGTCGCGGAGGCTCTGATGTGGAGCTTTGAATAGGCGCCTTTCGAGCGACTCTCTTGCGGCCGGCCGGAAATGATGACTTCGCTCTTCTGGTTCGTGCCATGGCGGACCTGAAGAAAATGGCCAGAGGTGATGGCCGGTGGCTCGCGCGGCTTCGGGCTCAGGTGAGAGAGCGAACGAATGGTTGCTCTGGTGTTCTTCCTTTCGGAACCCTTTTGGCAACTTAAATGACCAGTTTTTATAAAAATAAAGGAATATCAAGGGTAGTTTTGATTTTCGCAGAGTAAAGGCGATTTCGCAGCAAAAGGTCGTTTTCGCAACAAAAGGCCATTTTCGCAGCCCATTTAGCAGCTGCGAAATGGGGGGAACTGTGCTGCGAAATGGCACTCGTGTGCCAAGAGGGTGCTTCGCAGCTGCGAAAATTTTCACAGAGAGGGGCCTGAGGCTGCGAAATGATTTCGCAGCAAAGTGGCGATTTCACAGAGGCTTCTTTTAGGTTGCGAAATCTCGCAGACCCCCTGTTTTTCCCCTGTTTTACACTCTTTCTTGCTCCAAACGACTTTCCTTTAATTTCTTTGCAATTCCTCCTACATGGGATCATTCAAAAAGACTAGGTTACATATAACTACACAACTTAAAACCAAAAATTAAAATCAAAAGAATTGATAAAGCTTTAAAATTAACATATTTAACAAAATTATGGACTTTGGTGAAACCAAGTCCATCTAACCCTTATTTGATTAGGCTTTTTGTGGCTCAAGGAGGTTGATGTCCTCCTTTTCTGGTTTGAATGGCTCAATGAATGGCTTGAGACGATGACCATTGACCTTGAAAATGTCAATGCTTTTGGAATTCAATAATTCCACCACTCCATTAGGATGCACTTGGTGAATAATGAAAGGGCCTATCCAGCTTGACTTGAGCTTCCCTGGAAAGACATAGAGTCTTGAATCATAAAGCAAGACTCTTTGTCCTTTATGGAATTCTTTGTTGGAGATTAATTGATCATGCCACCTCTTCATCCTCTGTTTTGCAACTTTGGAATTGATGTAAGCACCTCTTTGCCCCAGCTCTGATCAAGTCCATGTTCAACTTCTTGATTGCCCACCAAGCTTTGTATTCAACTTCCACAGGGAGATGGCATGCTTTGCCATAGACTAGGCGATAAGGAGACATACCAAGAATAGTCTTGTAAGCTGTTCTGTATGCCCATAGCGAATCATGAAGCTTAATAGACCAATCTTTTCTGCTTGTGATCACCACCTTCATCAATATATTCTTGATTTCTCTGTTTGCTAGCTCCACTTGCCCGGAAGTTTGAGGATGATAAGGTGTAGCTACCTTATGCTTCACTCCATACTTGGCTAATAAGGCTTCAAAAGGTTTGTTGCAAAAATGAGTACCTCCATCACTGATTATGGCCTTGGGCACCCCAAATCTTGAGAAGATGTTCTCCTTAAGGAATTTGAGAACCACCCTGTGATCATTCTATTTACAAGGGATTGCCTCAACCCATTTAGAAACATAGTCTACCCCCACCAAGATATAAGAGTTACCAAAAGACATTGGGAAAGGTCTCATGAAGACAATACCCCAAACATCAAATATATCAACTATTAGAATGGGGTTCATAGGCATTTGATTTCTTTTTGTAAGCTTCCCAAGCCTTTGGCATCTATCACAACTCCTACACATGATGTGGGCATCTTTGAAAAGCGATGGCCAAGTAAACCCTGATTGCAACACCTTCATGGTTGTTTTCTGAGAGGCAAAGTGGCCTCCACAGGCATTCTCATGGCAATGGCTGAGGATCCCTTGTTGCTCTTCTTCAGGGACACACTTTCTTATGATCTAATTTGCACAATACTTGAAAAGGAAAGGCTCCTCCCAATAATAAGCATGAATCTTTGCAAAGAAGTGCTTCCTGTCTTGTGTATTCCACTCACTTGGAACTTCACCAGTAACTAAATAGTTAGCAATATGAGCATACCAAGGAGCTTTCTCTAGCAACATAAGTGATTCCTCGGGAAAGTCATCATTAATTGGTAAGACATGGGAATTATGTGCTATAGCCAACCTTGACAGGTGGTCAGCTACCACATTCTCCACCCCTTTCTTGTCTTTGATCTGGAGATCGAACTCTTGTAACAAAAGAATCCATCTAATCAACCTGGCTTTTGCATCTTGCTTTGTTAATAAACACTTCAAGGCTGAATGGTCAGTGAAAACAATGATGAAAGACCCTACCAAATAAGCACGAAACTTGTCTAAGGCAAACACCACAGCTAAAAATTCTTTCTCTATAGTTATGTAGTTCCTCTGAGCCTCGTTCAATGTTTTGCTTGCATAGTAGATCACATAGGGCTTCCCATCTTCTCTTTGGCCAAGTACAGCTCCTACAACAAAGTCACTGGCATCACACATCACTTCAAAGGGTAGTTGCCAGTTAGGAGCCCTCATTATTGGAACGGTTGTTAAGAATTGCTTCATTTGATCAAAGCTATTTTGACATCTCTCATCCCAGACAAACTTAGCATCCTTAGTCAAAAGCTCACAAAGAGGTTTTGAAAGATTAGAGAAATCTTTTATAAATCTCCTATAGAACCCTGCATGACCAAGAAATTGTCTTACTCCTTTTATAGTTGTTGGGGACGACAATTTGAAAATAAGCTCCACCTTTGCTTTATCAACTTCAATGCCTTTCTCGGAGATGATATGGCCAAGGAAAATTCCTTAACGTACCATAAAATGGCATTTCTCCCAGTTGAGCACCAAGTCTTTTTCAATGCATCTATTAAGAACCGCTTCCAAATTGACTAAGCATTCCTCAAATGTACCTCCATATACGGTGATGTCATGCATGAAAACCTCCATAATTCGCTCCACCATATCACTGAAGATACTAAGCATACATCTTTGGAATGTTGCAGGTGCATTGCATAAACCAAAAGGCATTCTTCTGTAGGCGTATGTTCCAAATGGACATGTGAAAATGGTCTTCTCCTGATCTTCCACATCAATTTCAATTTGGAAATACCTTGAGTACCTATCCAAGAAACAATAAAAAGGATGGCATGAGACTCTCTCTAACACCTGATCAATAAACGGCAATGGAAAATGGACTTTCCTTGTCACAGCATTCAACTTTCGATAATCAATACACACCCTCCAACCTGAAGTGGGGCGTGTAGCAATTTCTTCTCCTTTTTCATTCTGAACCACAGTAATCCCTGACTTCTTTGGTACCACTTGAGTAGGGCTCACCCAAGGGCAGTCAGATATGGGATAAATAATACCTGCTTGAAGTAGCTTCAGCACTTCAGCTCGCACCACCTTTTGCAAATGAGGATTCAATCTTCTTTGAGGTTGACGAATTGGTTTAGCTTCTTCCTCCATGTATATATGATGTGTACAAACCAAAGGACTAATGCCTTTCAAGTCAGATATTTGCCATCCTATTGCTTTCTTGCACCTCTTGAGAACTTCAAGTAAACACTTCTCCTGATGATTAGCAAGAGATAAGGATATAACAACAGGACATTGATTATTTTCTTCAAGGTATGTATATTTCAGCTCCACAGGCAGAGGCTTCAAATTGAGCTTTGGGGTCTCTTCTTCAGCAGCTTCTCCTTCCTCTTTATTGAACAAAGGTAGAATCTCTTCTCTCCTCCTCCAACTTTGTAGAGTAGCAAGCACATCAGAGGGTTCAGACAACCCTTCTTCAAGATCCCCAAGACTTTCATTCAGCTTGTCTTACAGATTCTGATTACAGTGTTCCTCCACTAGAGTGTCGATAATACATACCTCTTCTGGACCTTCTTCTTCTTCCGGAGTGATTTGCTTTTTAGACATATGAAAAATGTTGAGTTCAAGTGTCATATTGCCAAAAGTGAGTTGCATGAGTCCATTCCTACAATTGATGATGGCATTTGAGGTAGCAAGGAATAGCCTTCCAAGGATGATAGGAACTGAATTAGCTTCCTTTATAGTAGGATCTGTATCAAGAACAACAAAATCTACCGGATAGTAGAAATTATCAACTTGAACTAAGACATCCTCAATTACCCCCCTTGGAATTTTTACTGATCTATCTGCTAGAGATAGGGTGATTGATGTTGGCTTCAACTCACCAAGTCCCAATTTCTTGTAGACAGAGTATGGTAGCAAATTCACACTTGCTCCCAAGTCTAACAAAGCTTTTTCCACTACCTTTCCTCCAATCATGACTGAAATGGTAGGACATCCCGGATCTTTGTACTTCAAAGGAGACTTGCATTGTATGATTGCACTTACTTGCTCAGTCAAGAAGGCTTTCTTGTTCACATTCAACCCTCTTTTGATAGTACACAGGTCCTTTAGGAATTTTGCATATGTTGGAACTTGCTTAATCATATCCAGCAGTGGGATATTGACCTTCACTTGCCTCAATACTTCAAGGATTTCTGATGCATTTTTTATCCCCTTTTTCCCATGCAAAGCTTGAGGAAAAGGTGGAGATGTATGTTTCTTCATCAATTCTTCCTTAATAAGCTCTTTCTCCAGATTTTCATTCACTATAGAATCATGGTCCTCCTTCGTTTCACTGACATCTTTCTTCTTTCCTTTCATTTCCTCCCCCTTTGTTTCTTCTTCTTCTTCAACATGTGGCTTGGGTGTTGGTGGCTCAACCTTTTTACCACTCCTTCGAGTGATCAAGGCTTTAACATCTTTCACCTGTGACGATTCTCCCTCATGGATTTCCACTTCATGGATACCCTTTGGGTTTTGGTGAGGTTGAGAAGGAAATCTACCCTTCTCTTGCACTGTGTTCAAGTTAGTGAGTCTTGAGATTGAGTATTGGAGATTATCTATCTTTTGAGATAGATCATTTTGCATTCCATCCATCCTTTTATTCAAAGTACTCTCCACACTGTCAATTCTTTGACTGAGTTGAGCATTGATGGCTTTTTGTTCTCCAACAAAATCTCCCACAACCTTGCTGAGATTCACTATTGCTTGTTCAAGACTTGAACATTGTTGAGATGGTTGGGATGGTTGAGCCGGCTGTTGGTACTGAGGTGCTCTTGCCTTCCATGAGAAATTTGGATGATTCCTCTAACTTGAGTTGTAAGTATTTCCATACGGTGCATTGTTATTGGGCCTGAATTGTCCAATGACATTTGCTTGATCTCCAAACATTTCCCTTACAATTGGAATTGTAGGGCACTCCTCCACCAAGTGTTCATAAGATTGACAAATAGAACAGGGCTTTACTTGCACTGGTGTTTCAGCAATAGCTTGCACTTCATGCATCTTTTGCAGTTCTAGTTCCTCCAATCTTCTTGTCATAGCCGCAAATTTTGCTTTCATATCATCATCTTCATTCAAGGTATACATCCCAACCTTAGCATTGAAAGCACCGGTTGAGACTTCATTTTTCCCACTTCTCCTTTTTGCGGTTCATCCCATCCCCTTGAAACTTCAGCCACATAACTCAAGAAATCCATAACTTCCTCAGGATTCTTACTCATGAAATCCCCTCCACACATTGTTTCGAGGAGTTGCTTCATTGAGGACAATAGCCATCCCATCATAAAAATAGCTCACCAATAGCCAAGTATCAAAACCATGGTGAGGACAAGCATTTATGGCTTCTATATATCTTTCCCAACACTCATAGAATTTCTCATTCTCTTTAGCTGAGAAGTTTGAAATTTGCCTTTTCAAGCCATTTGTTTTGTGAGTGGGAAAAAATTTCTTGAGGAATTCAGCTTGTAAATCAGTCCAAGTACGGATACTCCTTGGCCTTAAAGAATTAAGCCAAATCTTTGCCTTATCCTTTAAAGTAAAAGGAAATAGCTTAAGCCTCATCAAATCGATAGAACCTCCTCCATCTCGGAATGTATTACAAACATCTTCAAATTCCTTGATATGGGCATAGGGATTCTCACTTTCCATTCCATGGAAAGTTGGCAGAAGTGACACAATATGGGGTCTGATCACTAGCTGCTCTGTAGGGGGCACTATACATGATGGTGCACTCATACGAGGTGGATGCATACGGTCCCTCATTGATCTGAATTCATTGGGATTATCCTGATGACCATGGTGACTATGCTGATTCTCAGGTGTAGCTTCCATGATATTCAAGCTCAATTCCAAGTCCTTGTTATGAGGTGTATCAAGTTTAACAAGCCTTCCTCCACTGTCTCGTATCCAATTTGGCATACACAACTAGTATCAACTGTAACTAAAATGACAATAAAAGAAAACAAAAGAAAACAGGGCTACCAAAGAAAGAAACTAAAATGAACTAAACTGAATTTAAAAGATATATTAGATTATGAACAAGTAAAGATACAATAAAAAAAAAAAAAGAATTAGAAAAATGAAAGAAAAGTTACTAAACTTGTGATGAAAATCACAAGTACTCTGAAATAATATCGCTATGAAGTTGACACCTTCCTCGGCAACGACGCCATTTGATTCGTGCCCACTTGGTGTATCAGCTGATTCATATCCAGCTGGTGCTCCTTGATTGAGGGAGTAATCAACAAAATTTATAACCTATTACACCATGAACTAGGGTAGCAAAGACAAAGCTACTATAGCATAGTGGCTCTAGGATCGTTCACTAGGAAGGGTTTTCAATTCATAAATGATACCAATTCAAAGCTGAATTGGTGCCTTTTCATTTCAAGGTTAGCTTTAAAAGAAAACATAATTTTTGGATGAAAAAGGTTTGGTTTAAACTAACGGTAAAGAAAGTAATGGAAATTACTTATGAAGAAAAAACATTCCTTAGAGATTTAGGTTTTCAGGGGAGGTTCCTCGTGCAAAAACAAAGCTCCGGTCACTTGGTTCATTTCCTCGCATTAGAGAATTAACATATAGTCAATTCTCTAATCGGTGTTGTACAAATGCTTCCCTCTAATGGGTTCAAACACTAAATCCCTCTCACCGATGCACCTTGCAATGGCTCATACATCTCACCTAGCACTTGCCATTCAAGGTGATCTTTAACCTTGGACTTCCAGTCAAAAGCTCGTAAGAGATAACTAATGGATGTCTCCCTGGAGTCCAAAAGCTTACCAAGTGTTGGTTATTCTAGAAAATCCTACCTTCAAACCACCTCCCAAAGGCTCGCAAGAGATAAACTAGTGCATCTCAATGGATGGAGATCACTTGCCTTATCAAGTGTTGGCCCAGGTGATTTAAAGGCATTTTAAGTTAACGAAAAACATAGAAATCATTAATGGGTCACACTTTCTCTTCATTAATGGCCCAAACCACAAAGCTGTTAATTCTTGCACTTGGAACCTTTCCCGGCAACCTTAACTCCAAGGCACTAAAACTCTAGCCACTCATTCTCTGAGGAAACATCCTCAGAGCTTGGTTGGCAAGTGAGAAAATACAATTAAGATGAGAAGGTAAAGCAGAGCAAAGCTTTGTAATTTTCTTCCTTTTAAAACTGTACAAAGGATCGATCGTCATCCCTCGAGAACAGGCTCCCGAGATATATATATATATATATATGGAAAATTACAAAATATCTATATGAGGCTATTTACCCTTTTTCCAAACTTAATAACTAAGGAATCTTATAATTGGTGGGTTACAAGAAGATTTTGGGGATTTAGACAACAAATATCTAAAGTAAAATATCTCAAAATATCCCAAAATATCAGTGGCAAAAATCAGGAAGCTTCAGGAGAACACTGCAGCACTGTGCAAAATGGCTGCTCTCCCATCCAGGTAGACGCTATCAGATGATCCGGATACGTCCGTCCGGAGAAGTTGAAACGCTCTCCTTTTCTATCCGGCATCAGAATTCCGGACGTGAACATCCGGGGGGAAGTACGCGGCAATCGGGTGCAAATGGCGGCAGCCAGGTGCAAATGGCGAGGCACATCCCGGGTGCAAATCCTATCTGGATATGTGGTCCGGACGCCCTCCGATAGTGTATCCGAACGCCCTGTCCGGGGTATACTCCTCGCATGGATTCCAAAGAACTCTCCTCAATCTCATATTGCTTTGGTGATCAAAAAGCTATCAAAACACCAAAACTTAACACATTTTTTATTAGAATTGATTGCAAGGGTCCTTAACATGCCAATTGAGTTAAAAGGTGATAACTACTACTCAAAAGTGTTTAAAAGTGTTAATTAAAAGCTATGAAATATCACTTTGTGAGTAGTAATCAATGACCATATTTGTAACCAAGGCATTTGCATTAAGCAAACCTTCATTCTTGTTAAAGATCTCAAGGAGAAAGCTCTCCTTGGAGTCCCTTTCTTAAGCTCCATCTTTCCCATGTGGGTAGATGATCAAGGTATAAGAACTAAGCTTTTAGATAAGGAAATTCTGTTTGAATTTGCCAATCCACCTGGAGAAAGAAGTATAAACACCATAAAAGATCAGGTGATTAAGGCTAAGCAAAATCATATTAATCTCTTAAAGCAAGAGATTGCTCTGGTTAGAACAGAAAATCAATTAAAGGTTAAGAAAACTCAAGATACCATAGAAAATTTTAAGAATAAAATTATTAGGGAAGTGTGTTCTAACATTCCTAATGCATTTTGGCACAGGAAGCAGCATGAGGTAGAATTACCTTATGAGACTGATTTTAGTGAGAAAAATATTCCCACTAAAGCAAGACCAATCCAAATGAACAAGGATTTGTTAAGCTATTGTGAAAAAGAAATCCAGGATCTCATAGATAAGAAGTTGATAAGGAAGACTAAATCCCCTTGGAGTTGTTTAGCCTTTTATGTTCAGAAACAAGCTGAACTAGAAAGAGGAACACCTAGACTAGTCATCAACTATAAGCCCCTCAATGATGTTTTAAGATGGATCAGGTATCCTATCCCAAATAAAAAAGACCTCCTTCAAAGATTAGTGAAGTCCAAAGTTTTCTCTAAGTTTGACATGAAATCAGGATTTTGGCAAATCCAAATTGCGGAAAAAGATAGGTACAAAACAACCTTTGTGGTCCCATTTGGTCATTATGAGTGGAATGTAATGCCCTTTGGCCTTAAGAATGCACCTTCTGAGTTTCAAAACATAATGAATGAAATCTTTAACCAGTTTTCTGATTTCATTATTGTTTACATTGATGATGTTTTGATTTACTCATATTCTGTTGAACAGCATTGGAAACATCTCAATAAGTTTGTTGAGACTATTAAGAGCAATGGTTTAAGCTTGTCAGCCACTAATATTAACCTCTTTCAAACTAAGGTAAGATTCCTAGGTCATCATATTCACCAAGGAACATTCACTCCCATTCAAAGATCAATTGAGTTTGCTGATAAGTTTCCTGACGAGATTAAGGATAAGAAACAATTGCAACGTTTCTTAGGAAGCCTTAATTATGTATCAGTCTTTATTCAAGATTTAAGCCAGCTTTGTGCCCCCTTAAGATAGAGACTTAAGAAAAATCCAGTTCCTTGGAATGAGAATCATACCAAGATTGTTAAAACAGTAAAGTCTAGAGTCAAAACCTTACCATGTCTGGCCTTAGCTGATCATAAATCCTTTAAGATTGTTGAGACTGATGCTTCTGACATAGGTTTTGGTGGAATTCTTAAGCAAAGAAGTAATAATCAAGAATTGTTGGTTAGATTCACTTCTGGAACTTAGAACCATACCTAACTCAACTACAGCACCATCAAAAAGGAAATTTTAAGCATCATTTTATGCATTTCAAAATTTCAAGACGATATTTTGAATCAAGAATTTTTATTAAGAGTGGATTGTAAATCTGCAAAATCAGTTTTACAAAAGGATGTTAAAAATATAGCTTCTAAACATATTTTTGCTAGATGGCAAACTATTTTATGCAATTTTGATTTTCAAATTGAGTATATTAAAGGAGAATGTAACTCAATCCCTGATTTCCTAACCCGTGAATTTTTGCAGGATTCACAAGAACATGGCCCCCAAGAAAGACAAACAACCTCTTAGGTCTATTAAACCACCAGATTCTAAGAATTCCCATTCAGCTCTTTCTGAGAAATTCATGCCACTATATTATGAACATTTTGAAGTAGCAGGTTCTTCCAGCCACTTCAATCATCACATTCCTTCAGCATCCCCTAGTAGGGATATAGATTCAAGTTCGGAATCTCTACCTTTTGTGGAAGATTCCTTCCCCACAAATCCATCTTTTAACAATACTAACACTTTATCTGATTATATCAATTGCATTTTTGAATGGCAGGGAAGGTGTGAGACTCTTGAAAGAAAACTTGAATTAGTTGACTTTCATAAGCTCATGTTAAAAGCTCAAGCCTCATTTTCCCCACTGGAAAATGGTGAGAATAAGCATTCTACCCCACTGGTGAATGATAAATTGAGTGAGGAAGAGTTGGGTTACCGTATGCTAAGAATGTATCATCATAAGACAGAGAATCTATACTCTCTTTAGCCAGAACTACGTCTCCTAATTTTGGAAAAGGCTAAGTCCTCAGTTGAAGAAAGATAAATCTTCATCTCTTCATACCTCCAGGATCTTCATCTCTATCTTTCTACCAATATTGGTCTTAAGGTCCCAGGTTTAAGCTTGGCTACTAATAAGGAAGTTGATGATTCAAAAATTTACAGAATTATTGAAGAACCTTTCCAATACCAAAAAGGCATCAAGAAAATGATTTGCAGCTGCAACAAAAATTTCACAATCAGTCGTGTTTGCTTGGACTTGCAGTACTATTCGCCAATCAACATTATATTCAAGGGTGAAGAATTATTATTAACTCCAGAAAAGCTTCTAGACCATGGTCTGGTTCATCAAATCATCTGTTCTGATCCCAACCAAGTATCTCAGTTTGGAAGAAAAATTGCTCTTGGCCTAACTCAAGGATTTAAAATGAACAAGAAATTTGCGGACGCCATCATCATCAGCAAAGCTCCTGAATGGGTTTCTAGTGGCAAGCTTATTCCAACCCAGCACATCGTTTCTCTTCACTATCAGAATAGAAGACCTACTCAACTGTCTTACCCTCTGCTATTTTCTAATATCTGTGCTGAACCCATTACTAAGCAAATCAAACATTGGAGAGCCAGAATTATTAGCAGGGATTTTGAGGCTTTTCCAAGAAATATGGGATATCTCATTACTGTAGATTCTTGTCATCAGATTTTCTGTGGCAAGAGATTGGACCTTCTTCCAACCAAGTCTTTTACTGGAGATGTCAAGCTTCTTAAAGAGCATTGTAAGGATTACTATATACCCTAAGCATTTTTATCATGATGGCCTGCCAACAAGCAATCAGTCAGCTGTCTTCTTCGCCGAAAGCAAGATTCTCGGTGAAATTGTCAAAAGTAGCTTGTCAAGCGGGTTTTTCAGTGGAATTTGGTGGAAAAGTGATTTTTACTGTTCACTATTCACTATTCATGCACGTGATTACTATTCATGGCAGTTAGTCAAAAAGCAAACAGTGTTTTGTCCCCTCTTTTTGGCTATTTAAGGAGGCTTGATCCTCATTTGTAAGCACCTAGAATTTTACTCATAATTTTAGATCTGAAACCTCTCCCAAGCTTATGCTCTCCCTTCTCTCTTCTTTCTCTCTCATCGTGTAAGCTCTTCAAGCCCCAAGCTTTCTTCAAAGCTTTCCTCCCATTGTAAGATATTTCTCCTTATGTATTCTATGTTTTACCTCCTATGATGGATGGTCTTTAAATTATGTAAATTTTCAAGTTTATTTTAAGTTTACCTCCTATCATGGATGGTTTGTTTTATATTTCCAGTTTACCTCTTATCATGGATGGTTTTATATTTATGAACTAAACAAGCTTTTGGTTCCTTCTCTTTTTAAATTTCTTTGGTTATTTATTTTGTTTGATTTCTAACCCTCTTCTTTGTTTTGAATCATGGCATAATTCCTGTTTTCATTGCATATGACCTTGTCCTGGGTGTCTATGGTATCAAGAGCCATCGAGAAGGGAAGTTGGGTTTGTTTTGGGTCTTTTGGCCTATCCTAGGATAGGTAGCAGTGTGCCTAGGAGCGCGAGCCCTGCCGGTTGAGCCGTTGTTACCCGTGGATAGGCGTTTGTTATGTTGTAAGAGGGTTGGGGTGACGTCTCATAAGGTTTGTCAATCTGCTATTAGGCTTTAGATCAAAACCCTAAAATGAGTTCAATTTTCAGAACCATGTCTAGGAGATCCAGTGATTCTCAAGATAATGGTGTAAACGTGAAGAGATCAATTATCCTAAGATCCAAAATGATTTAGATGATTGGAAGTTACCCAAGGTGTCTAATTAAGAAATTTATAAGAAAAGAACCTTTAAGTTCTTCACGGATTATACCATCAAGACCTCTGAAATGACAGTCAGCTTAGAACAAGGCGACCAAGTCATAAGACTTCTAGATAACAGATCCATTGAAAAGCATAAGAGAGATGGCTATAATTTCATACACTTTGGTATGATTCAAGTAGTAGCTAAGCCCTTGACAAGATTAGGTGTAAACACCTCTATTGTCATGTGTTTAAGGGATAATAGGCATCTCGAATATCGAGATTCTATTATAGGCGCAGTCCCAAGCTGGACTGAATGATGGCCTAGTTTATTTCCAGTGCTATCCTAACTTCACAGTTAGAATAAGAGATGCAGACATCTTAGATTCCATTGTCCTGCATATTAAGACACATGGCTTTAAGATCAAACCAAGAAACAGTCCTGTTTCAATCATAACCAGGTTTGCCTATAAGAGCATGAACACAAGCGTTGAATCTGGGGCTCTTTGCACTAGTCCTAAAGGTGAGACCACTTACTTTCACTCAGATATGCTAGATAAGTCAGATTTCATCATCCCCAAGAAGATCTTGTGGAAAGATGTTGAGTTTCCTGAAAATTGGCATTTTGCTAATGCTATTCCAGCCATTGCACAACGATCTAAAAGTATTGAACAAATTGTTCAATATCTTGATGGAGGAGGACTAGTTTTCTCCAACTCTTTCAGACATTCTAGTAGCCCTAGAGTTTTTGTTTATGAACCCTCTAGAGCTTCAAGCTCTTCCATCCCAATTAGAACCACTAGGGAAGAAGAAGGTTCCAACTCAGGAAATCTTAAGAATATTAAGCTAATAGGTATTAGAAGTCACACTAATGTGGCTAGACCATTTTACACTGAGGAAAATGAGTTTACTCAGGAATCCCAACAGGATGAGTCCCCTGTAATGTCTCCTACCTATTCCCAGATGATTAACACAATAAGCCTAAGTGATGAGGACTTTGAGATCAACAAGGATCTCTTAAGAAAAGACTTCTATTATGATGACAATAAGCAAAGAAACGATTGGTTCTTTAGCACTATCCCTAAAGTTATTAGAGCCATTCACCAAGAAGAATTCTATGCCTACTTAGGACAGGAAAAGAAAAATATTAAGTTTTGGATTTGGTTTAAACTCTTCAAATAAGAGGATTATCCAGATTATCCTTATAAGCGTGTTAATAACACTAAGAGAACTGATAAAATTAAGTCCTTTGAATTTTCTAAGGAATTCCAGGAAAATCCCCAAATCAACCAGGCTTTTGTTGATAGGATTAATCAGAAGATTAAGGATCGATAATCTTGTTACCCCTTTGACTGTTCAGCCTCATAAGAGAATCAATATGGTTAAAGGTGATATTAGTTCAGAAGAAGAAGCTGATGAACTAATTAAAATGTTTGAGGAACCCCATAATCAAATTATTTCAAAAGATATTAACAATTCAGAAACCTTTAAGACTAGGAATTACTATCCTAGACCTACATTTCCTGACATGCAGTTTAAGGAAAGAAATCAGTATACTCAAGCCTCATACACCAGTGGTACTATCTATGAATGGAACATAGACGGTATGACCGAGTATAACATACTCACTAAGCTTCAAGAAATGACCATGGTAAGTACAACCTATAAATTAAACAATAGACTGCCAGATCATGTTGTAGCTCAGACCATTATTGCTGGGTTTACAGGTCAGCTTAAGGGTTGGTGGGATAATTATCTCACTTTTGATGATAGAAATAGTATCCTTAAAGCTTATAGGATTAATGAGAATAGTGAAGTTGTTAAGGGCGAAGATGGCCAAGATTTAGAGGATGCAGTGGCTACTCTAATCTACTCAATATCCAAGCACTTCATTGGAGATCCTGCAAAAATTAAGAATAAAACTGCAGATCTCTTGACCAACCTTAAATGTCCCAAACTTCATGATTTTAGGTGGTATAAGGAAGTCTTCCTAACCAAAGCCATGCTAAGATCAGATTGTAACCAGTCTTTTTGGAAAGAAAAATTCATCTCAGGATTACCCAAGCTTTTCTCTGAGAGAATTAGGATCAAGATAAGGGAACAGTATAATGGTCAAATCCCTTATGATAAGCTAACCTATGGTGAGATTATAAGCATTGTCATAGCTGAAGGGATTAAGTTGTGCAATGACTTCAAGCTTAAGCAACAAATGAAGAATGAACAAAAAATCTACAAGAATGAATTTGTATCATTCTGTAGCCAGTTTGGTTTTAGCCAAAAAGAAACTATGCCTCCCTCTAAGCAAAAACCAAGTAGGAAGCCTAGCAAAGATAAGTTTTACCACAGTAAGAGAGGTACCCATGACAACTATAGGATGAGTGATACTAAGCAGTCAAGACACTTCCAAAGAAGGGTCAACAAAGATACCCAGAAAAAGGTAGAAACTCCTTTAGATGTCAAGCCAATTATTTGTTTTAAATGTGGCAAAGTTGGCCATTATAAAAAAATTGTAGAGTTAAGCAAAAGATTAATAACTTAAGTGTCTTAGATGACCTAAAACATATGCTTTGTAAGGTAATGTTAAACTCCACAGAGATTCTGAATCAAGGACTGATTCAGATAATGAAGATGACATTAATCAACTAGACAGTAGTGGTGGAGTTTCTAGCCAATCTTCTAGTGACCAAGCAGAATGTATTAAAGGTAATAGTAATTGCCGTCCTAAAACTATAAATGTCATAAGCCAAGATCAGGAATTTATCCTTGATACTTTAAGAAAAGTTGAAGATGAAAAGACTAAGCAAAATCTTTATGAAGTTTTTAAGAAATCTGTTGTTAAGGTAGAAGCCAAGAAGACTGTAAATCCTTATAACCTTAATGATATCTTAAATAGGTTTGACCAACAGTCTCCCAAGGAAATTAGCATCAAGGAACTTCATGATGAAGTTAGGCAGTATAAAAATGAGATTAAGGAATTAAGACAATTCATAGGTTTAGGTCTCTCTGATCTCCAAGAACAAATCAATAGAATTGTCAACCAAGGAAACCATATGGATATTCCAGAATCTTCTCATGTTAATGATAATGAGACATATACTTTTTTTAATACTGTGAGTAGGGTTATCTTCCAGAGGTGGGAAGTCTCCCTTACTATAGTAGTCAAAGATAAATTTGTCCTTGATATTATTGCTTTGATTGATTCAGGAGCAGCTGAAAATTGCCTTCAAGAAGGTCTTGTACCTATTCCTTTATGTGAAGAGACTAGTCAGTCTCTATTTGGAGCCAATGGCAAAAGACTTGCTATTAAGTATAAATTAACAGATGTTCATATCCGTAACCATGACATCTGTATTAAGCAAACCTTTATCCTTGTTAAGGATCTTAAGGAAAAAGCCCTTCTAGGAATACCCTTCTTAAGCTCTATTTATCCCTTGTGGGTAGATAACTAAGGTATAAGAACAAAGCTTTTTTATAAGGAAATTCTTTTTGAATTTGCTAATCCTATTGAAAACATCACTCTTTGTGATCAAGAAATTAATCTTGTTAGAATAGATGATCCACCTAAGATATTAGGTACCCAATTCATTCATAATCTCATTATAAATGATATTTTAAGCATTCCTTTATGCATTTCAAATTTTCAAACTGATATTTTGAACCAAGGAATTTTAAAAGTTGTTTTCACATCTGAGAAAACAATTAAGTATATAGCTTTTAAGTATAATTTAACTGATTGGATTATTTTAAACCCTAATTTTCAAATTAAGTTTATTAAAGGAGAAAGTTCCATTCCTAATCACTCAACTCGTGGAATTTGCAGGGTTCATGAGACCATGGCCCCTAAAAAGAATACCCAAGCTCCTAACCAGAAAACCCAACCTAGTCAAGCTCCTTCTCCCCATAAAATGCTATGGAGTCAACAAGTTGAGGAAGAAGAAGCAAGGCTTCATTCTTCTAACCCTATGCCTAACAAGATGATGACCTTGTACTATGATCATTCTGATCCAGCTAATCCAGTCAAGGCCACCTAGTACCCAGCCATTTTAGGGTCCCAGACCTTCAAGCAAGTCACTAAGGCTAATCCCTCTCAAAAGGAATTAGCATCAAGCTCCTCTTTTTCAAACAAGCAAATTGTGGTGGATGCCAAACCCACACCTCTTTCAAAAAAATCAAGATATTGGCAAAATGATTTAAATCAACCTCTTTTGGTTATTGAAAGAGAATTTTTCTCTGAAAACCCCAGAGAAATTGCTGCAAAAGTTTTTCAAGAAAATTTTCATTATCCCTCTGGTGATATTTTAAAAACAAGAGAGTTTTATGAAGCAGTCCTTACAGAAACTGGTTCTGTTAAAATTAAGCATAATGCTGACAAATTCAACAATATGGGTTTGGCATTCTCCACCTGCCATATCTATAAGATTCTTACTGTCAAGCAATGGGGTGGAAATCCTAATCTTTGAAGGGAATTTTCTGAACCATCAAAGCCAAGGTTTTTTAATTATTGGGATTATCAGAGAGCATGGTTTAATGCTTTTCTGATCCAGAATAGGGACTTCCATCATTCATGGATGTTCTATGTTCTATCTAAGAATCAGCTTTCCTCTTTCCCATTTTGGTTCTACAGTTGGTGGACTTATTATGGTCCGACTATTAAGATTCTTCCTAAGCCCATCCTAGATGGCTTTGAGCTATTCAAAAGTTCTTTTGATATCCCCAGAGAACTTTCAGCTTTTCCCCCTTTACTATTCTTTTTCAGCAAATTTGACCTTGCTTGGATAGTCCAGTGGGACTATATTATCATTACAGACGAATCAACAGCCTTTCTATCTCTGGGAAGGACTTTTAAAACTAAATGGTGGGATGCCTTGAAAAATGATGCATCTATTGATGCAGTCAAGCAGTATTTCCTCAAGAACCCCACACAAGTCTCAGCCAGTGATGATATGTCTCAGTTTCTCCTCAAAAAGCAACTGTTACAAGCCATGCTCGCAGTAGCTAAGACCCCTCAAGATTTCCAGAAAATCCTTGAAGAAGGAAGCTCAAGCTTCTCCCAAGAAAATTCTTATGTAGAGTCTGATGATTCAACAAGCTACCTTCCAGACAATGGTGATGATTGTGAAGGAATCCTTCCTCCAATAAGAAGATCTAAGTAATCATCAGCCTTATGTCTTCCATCAAGAATATTTTACAAGCTTTGCAGTTTCTGCACAAAAAGTAGCAAGCATGTGACTACACAGTCTAAAGAAGCCTGTCAGAAGTCTTCTCAGCCGAAAGTAGGTTTTTCGGTGGAATTCGGTGGAAAAGAGAATTTTACTATTCACTATTCACTATTCATGCAAGAGGTTACTATTCATCTTTTTGCCTATTTAAGGAGACTTGATCTCCATTTGTAAGCACTCATAATTTTAGATCTGAAACCTCTCCCAAGCTTATGCTCTCCCTTCTCTCTTCTTTCTCTCTCATCATGTAAGCCCTTCAAGCCCCAAGCTTTCTTCAAAGCTTTCCTCCCATTGTAAGATATTTCTCCTTATGTATTCTATGTTTTACCTCCTATGATGGATGGTCTTTAAATTATGTAAATTTTCAAGTTTATTTTAAGTTTACCTCCTATCATGGATGGTTTGTTTTATATTTCCAATTTACCTCCTATCATGGATGGTTTTATATTTATAAACTAAACAAGCTTTTGGTTCCTTCTCTTTTTAAATTTCTTTGGTTATTTATTTTGTTTGATTTCTAACCCTCTTCTTTGTTTTGAATCATGACATAATTCTTGTTTTCATTGCATATGACCTTGTCCTATATATATATATATATATTTTCATTTCTTGTACCCTCACATTTCTCATACCCTTTTTACATTCCTCGCACCCTCCTCACATTCATCATACCATTCTTACATTTTTTGTACCGTCTAAAATTTTTAAATTTTTAAATTTTTAAATTTTTAAATTTTTAAATTTTTAAATTTTTAAATTTTTAAATTTTTAAATTTTTAAATTTTTAAATTTTAAGTTTTTCTTCACATCACTTGACGATAATATTGGGCAAAAATCTTAATTACACTTGAAATTGAAGTAAATAATTTTCAAAAAAAATTGAAAGATTAAAAAATTTTAAAATTACTATAGGTATGAAGAATGTGAGGAGGGTACGAGAAATGTGAGGCACTTCACATTCTTTGTACCCTCTTCACATTTTTGTACCCTCTAAATTTTTTGAAAATTTTTATTTTCATTTTTTTTTACTTCATTTGACAATAATATTGTGTAAAAACACTAATTACACTTGCAATTGAAGTAAATAATGTTTGAAAAAAATTAAAAAATTAAAATATTAAAATATTAAAATATTCAAATGGGTTGGGGCATGGAGAATGTGAGGAGGGTACGAAAAATACAACAATCCTCACATTCTTCATATCCTTATATTCTTTGTAATCTCTAAATTTTTTGAAATTTTATATTTTTTATGACAATAATATTGTGTAAAGATTATCATTGTTTTTGGAATGTGGAATTTATGGAAATAATCTCCAAAAAAATTCAAAGATTGAAATACTAAAAGGTTATCATATAATTATGATTTAATAGCCTTGTATCCTTTTCTATATTTTACAAAAACTTTATCGTTTTACAAAAATATTTTTTCCTAAATTTTCTTTATTTTACTACTTGATAAAAAAAAATTCCAAAAAGTTAATTATATAAAATATTTTAACAGATTTTATATAATTGGATATTGTAAACTGTCATAGCAATGTGTGGTGCATAGGATTAATTCCCTCGGCAACCGCCCGTGACTCTGCTTCTATGGCAGTCGAGGTCTATGCCCAGCAACAGAGTCAGAAGAAATCATGCGAAAACAATCAGCTCAAAGTTACCCCCTAATTTTCTTTATTTTTTTTGAATGACTGTCATCCACCAGTCATAACGTTTCAACGCTATCTACTCCTTACCCAATACTCAACTAAATAAAGTTGACTTGGAAGACTCTATCATTGCACCTCTTATGCTTCAATGGTTCCTGGCCGATTTCCTGTATCTTTTGAAGACTCTGGGAAAAAGGGCTGCAGTTGTTTCTCTTTGGATGAGAGTATCTTCTCTGCCTTGATATAGTTAAATATAATCTTCCATCTGCGAGGTAAGTTAATTTGAATAGGGCACTGGAGGAAGCTTGAAGGGGATGGAGTCTGAGATAATTAAAGGACAGAGAGGCCCCATCCCACTGCATATAATAATGCAGAGTTTGAACTACAAAAAGAAATGCATTCTAAAGTCAATGCGAATAATGATTTTTGGTTGTATCCTCAGTTCAAGCTTCTGCTTTTAAAAAATCATCCTTATCGTCACTTGCTCTAAATAAATAAATAAATAAAAATGGTCATTAAAACAAAGGAAATTCCTGTTCATGTAATTTGATGGTGTAGTGTATGTATGATACATTAATATGTCAAGGAATGGGACCCGGCGTGCATGTGCAATTGTTACGTACTATGCCATGCTACTGTTTCTTTATGAGCTTGCATCTGGCCCCACCAATTACTATTCGCTGATAGGTTGTGCCGCAGCCCTTCAAACCTATGACGAGCTTTTAAACCCAAAACTTCATTTTTTGAATAACTTTTAAACCCAGAAATTAATTTAAAAAGGGCTGCTGTTGTCTCTCTTTGGATGAGAGTATCTTCTCTGCCTTGATATAGTTAAATATAATCTTCTATCATATATAACAAATCCATCTGCGAGGGGAGTTAATCTTGACCTTTGTCAACTGCAGATTTTGTTTAGGTTTTCTGTTACACATGGCAATGACTATTATTTTGAATGACTGTCATCCACCAGTCATAACGTTTCAACGCTATCTACTCCTTAGTACCCAATACTCAACTAAATAAGTTGACTTGGAAGACTCTATTATTGCACCTCTTATGCTTCAATGGTTCCTGGCCGATTTCCTGTATCTTTTGAAGACAGTGGGAAAAAGGGGCTGCTGTTGTTTCTCTTTGGATGAGAGTATCTTCTCTGCCTTGATATAGTTAAATATAATCTTCCATCTGCGAGGTAAGTTAATTTTGACCTTTGTCAACTGCAGATTTTGTTTAGGTTTTCTGTTACACATTAGAATAACTTCGCTAAACATGGCAATGACTATAAGCACGATAAGGAATTTGTTGTAATGGCTTCTTCTCGTTCACTACGTCCTAGAAATGACAACAGCGCAAACAGTCCTAATCGATGAGGAGTTCACTGTAATGGCTTCCTCTTCATTACCACTCTCGGTAATCGATGACAGCCCAAACAATCCTAACTGTAGCAGCATCAATATGGCGCAGGATACTGATGAATATGCCCCAGTCTCTATCCCTTCATCTTTGCAAAGGATTAGCAGCTCCGGTAAGATGCTAAAAACCATGTTCATGTCCATTTCCGCTTGAGGTCCTTCTGCAACTTTTGGGCATAATTTGTATACAAGTAGAAGTGTTTTACAACCTACTGTTAAAAAAAAAAATGAAACTAAATTAAATTTTAATTCATGTAGTTTATTGGAGGTTCAAACTATTATTGAAAGATATAAAGATGTTGATTAGAGGTACAAAGAACTTTCTTTTCCTTGTAATTTTTGTCAAATTTTCTAAGAATCAAACATAACTTAAATGAATTATTTTTTAAAAAATAATTTTAGTATTAGGATGTTGTCAACGTTGAAGAAATATACATATCAGGGAAATTTAGGCTGACCTATACATCTTTTGGTTTTGTGACTGCAGAATTCTATTACTTGGAACTGTACAAAGCTGTGCTCAATGGTGACTGGGAAAGTGCTTCAAAATTATTGGCGGATGATCCCAAATCATTCTCCGCCCCAATCGGAACAGATGATTCCCCAATGCTTCACATAGCAGTTGAGTTAGGAGAGGCCAGAATGGGTTTCGTGGAGAAGTTGGTTGAGTTTATGCCAAGTGAGGCACTGGCTCTGCGGGATTCTGATGGCGCCACTGCCCTTTTCAACGCTGCAAGGGCTGGCAATATAAAAGCAGTCAAGTTGTTAGTGAAGAATAACCCAAGCTTGCCCAATATCTGCAACCACGGCTATTTAGTCCCTCTTCACAGCGCTCTTAGGTATGGTCATAAAGAGCTGACTTTATATTTATTAAGCGTCACCAGAGATAATGAACATCCATATCCTTTCTCAAATTCGCCTGGATCCGAACTTCTGCGCAGAGCACTAATGGTGGGGTTTCATGGTGAGCTATATTTACCATCCCCTATCTATTTTATTGATACGAATTACTGTCGGGTTCCCATGTACAATTTTATAATATGCAGATGTAGCACTGTATCTGGTTAAACGTTATCCTGACCTTGCCACATGCAATTTCGGTGATGCTGAAGATTCTGATGATGATAAAGCCCCTTTGACGGTATTGGCTAAAAGGCCTTGGGCTTTCCGAAGTGGAAGTCGCTTCAACTTATGGCAACTCCTAATATATCACTGTTAGTTTCTTTACTCGCTGGACCCTTTTAATTTTCTTTGTGTTTTTCGCTGCATCTCCCTTGCTTTTGTTTATAAGTCAAGTTATTTTCTTTTATGTTAATACTGTTTAGCTCTGTCCTATAAATAAAAAAGAAAAAAAAACTTGAAAGGAAAAATTAATTTTCTGTCTTTGGATAATACAAAAATGTAAGAAAAATATTACAGAAAAATACATGAGGAATTTAAAAAAAATTCCCCAGAAAAGTTGGAAACAATTTGGAATTCTGCACTGAGGGTGACAAATGCTCATTCCACTGAATGCTTTGTTGGATTATTTTAGTATTTATTGCAGTGACTACTTTAGTCATCTTGACTTCAACTAATTGGCTCGGTTGTTCATTTTTATCTCACTTCCTTATCTTATTTAGGCTCAGTGTTTTTGTTTTACCATTCTTTAGAGTTTTCATGTTGCGTTATTGTGTGTGTTCTTGTTTGAGTGCATGCAAAAGGTAATGAAAATTACTTCTTTTATATAAAACTTAGAAGACTTCTCGGTTACCTACCCACACCTCAATTGATATGATGGTGGGGTGGACAAAAGTCTCTTAAGCAATTATGGTTACCCAAATGCATTGAGTGGACTGAGAACATAATATTATAGGCTTCACAATGATGGTGCTCCTACACACTAAATTGAGAAGCCCTCTGATGATACCTTGAAGATCAACATTGTTGGGTTGCAAAGAGAAGGGAATTGAGAAACAAATAAAGTTGGTGTGATCATGCAATACATTGCTCCATTCCTCCTCTGTTTCTTGCACTTTACGGATTTCTTTTTCTATCTTTGGTTTTTTTTTTTTTTTTGGAAAAGAAGAAAAAATGCAGCTTATAACCTTATTTGCAACCTGTTGGAGGTTCTCTTCTTCAACTGATTCTTTTTCAACAAATTCTTTTCAACTGCTATGTACACAGTTTCCTTTTCCTTAACTTCAGTGGCTTCGTCCTCTTACAGCATCCAAAAATCATCTTCGTCAAAACTCTTGTTCTAAGGGGAAATGATAAATTGAGAGATGAAATGAGAGATTATATGTTGTTGGGGTTGGCTTTTACGTTCTAGAAGATGCACTTGAGGACTAAGGGGTCCCAAACCCTTGATTTTTCAGCAAGCAATTTTAAATGCTTAAGTGCTTCTTTTGGTTTCTCCTGTATAAAGTACCCACCAGTCATGTTTTCAACAAATTATTTCATTTAGGGGGATGGTCCCCTTTAAAAAGAAGAAGCAATCCTTGAGTTTTCAAAACTATGGTAAGGAAGTTAAACAACAAAGCTTTAAATTTATCATTACAATGATGAAAAGTCTCATTCTCTATAAAACAAAAAATTTTAATTTGTCTTTCAAAGGAAACAATTTTATATACCAAAATAAATTTCTGAAAAAAATATTTTATAAAGTAGCCTAAGAACTTATACTATAGAGGCTCATGCCATACCACCAATGGTTATCCTCTTTCTTTAATGAAAAAAGAAAACCTTGAGTTTCGAATGATCCAGATTTCATGAAGGCTCTGCTAAAATAGACCATACCTCTTCAAATTCTTTTAAATAAGAAAAAGGATTTCCATCCTCCATTCCATAAAATAGAGATAACAATTGGATCATTTCAAGCTCAATGTTTATTTGAAAAGTGTTAAAAAGAAATATCAAGCAAGAAGGAGCATTGACCCGACTAGGGTGTAGGTAATCCCTCATGGTCCTAGGTGGCTAGTTATTGGGGTTAAAACCCCCTTTCATCACACTTCTACTAGTACTACCAATAGTTGAATTTGGAAAATAGATATGAGACAATGATAGTCTGGTGTGTTGAGGAAAAGGATAACTAGGGGTTGGTTGATTGCTTAGTGTCCTTCCTCTAAAATCATTTTTTTCTGGTTGATTACTTAGTGTCCTTCCTCAAATTGTTTCTTCTAGTTGATTACTTAGAACCCGTTTGATGGTGATTCTAGGAAACACTTTTAATATTCATAATACTTGAAAATTTTTATCACTCAAGTGTTAGAAACGCTTCGTAGAATCACTCCCAAATGCACTCTTAGTATCCTTCCTTTAAAATCATTTCCCTAATACATCATATCACTTTAAAGAAAATGTTTGAAATGTTGGATTAAACAACTAAAAATGAAAACTGAGTACAAAAAGAAAATCCAAAGAAAACAAATTAAGTAAAAAAATAAAAAATAAAAATCAACTAAAAGATAGGTGGGGAATGGGTGAATATACTTGTTAAGCTTCTAAAACAACAGGCACATACACAAAATACCTTTAGAGTCATCAATGTTGAAAGTTCCCCTAGTGACGACACTAATTTTGGTTTGTCATTCTCTAATTCATTTCTTTTATCAAAACTTGAAAATATATTTAAGAGTTAAGTTTTACAAAGAGAAATTAAACTAGATCATTCATTGATACTCTCAACTCCTTAACCAACAAAAAAAAAAAAATTAATAGTTGTATAGTTGTTAGGTTGCCTCCATAAGGAACTTTAAATTGGTAGCAACTGAGGTAATAGCTTTAGGAGTGTGAATGTCAACTAAAAGATTAAAAAAATGATTTTATAAATAAAAAAGACATACACACAAAGTTTAAAAGATAGAAAATTAAAGGAAAGAAAACCTCAAACCTAGAGATTCACTAGGACCACCACTTTTAGATTCAACTCACTAACAAGGCTTTGAACTTATGCTTTCAGATTTAGAGTCAAAGCAAGGATTTATACCATAAAGGTTCCTGCTTCAAATGAACAAGAACCACCTTAATAAGGTTCATCTCCCTCTAATTGCTCTTTTTTTTATATTTTATATACATACATATATATATATATATATATATATATATATATATATATATCCTTACAACCAAATAATTTAGATAAGATTCTTTTCATGTCAATAGGCCTATATTTAGTTGAAAGTATCATTAAAACAATGCCCAAGTATGCTTCCAAGGTTGCTTGACTTACAACGCTCACAACCAATGCAACATAGACTTTTCTCCCCATTGTTACTTATTTTGGTCATTATAACTACTGATAGAGATCATATTGTTTGTAACTAATGCACAACTAAACTAAGATATGGGAGGCTTGAGCTCCTCTCACCCCTTAGAGTATTAAAGGTTATCTAAGCATGTTAAAAATTAAGTAAATAACTAAAAATGCAAATTTGTAAGTTGAAATTGAAAAATTGAAACGTAAGATTAATTAAAAAGACTAGAAAATTCATTAAACTAGAAATTAGGGAAAGTTTATAATGAAAAGAAAAGGTTACAATGTAAAACTAAAAACTAAAATTACATTAAGTTACTCTTACTCCTACTTCTATTCATACAAGAACAAAAAACTTATCTACAATTTCACTTTCTATAATTTGCTTCCACTTGTATATTCACAATCCTCCATTTATAGGCAAAAAACGTCCCCCTCCCCTCCTCGATCATTCCAACCACTCCGACACCACTCCATCTGGACTTGTCTCTTCTTATACTAAGGGCCAAGTCCTTTGTCATTGCAATCAACCCACCATCATTCTTGATGTGTTAGCTTATGGTCGGTAGTTGCACCTTCTTCTCTATGTAATTTGTTCTGGGTACATTTTAGTAGTACAATTGAAGACTTTGAGGTATGAACAACATACTACTTTGGTGGGTGAGCCAATCATTAGAAGAATTATTAAGTACTTAGCTATTGTAGAGGTAAGAATGGTTTGTAATTTAGATGACATCAAGGGGTTGCACTACTACACATCCTATTGACTCAAGTGAGGGGGTGCACAACATCTTGGCTTAGAGCACTTATGAGGTTTGCAAATTGAGTTGCTTGAATAGGGTGTAAAATTTGGTCCAAAGCATTAAAGAGGTCTTGTGTGTTTAGTCTTTAAGGTATACATGGGAGGTGCACTATGTGGCACTACACAAAGAAAGTAGTTCATGATTGAGTCTAGCACACCTTTAAGGTGTGCAATCTGTGTTTCCTCCTTACTTGGGCATTTTTTTCTCTATGAGTTCCTAACAAGGTTTTATTGCACAAAAATGATGGGAAAAACTTGAATCTCTCTCTGTTTCCCATGTCCGAATCAGGTTAGGAACATGCATAATTATCTTAGGTTTTTTTCTAAATCCTATGCACAACGAAAAAATAGCATTTTTATACTTTAAAAGGATTCAAAAAGTGTTAACAAAAACTATACATTAGATTCGGGTGTTCCCAAATCAAATCCACATGGTGAAGATGAAAATTGAAATCCCAAAAGTCTCGTAAACCCGAAGTCTTCCACCTGATGACTCAAACCTTGATCTTGGCACACTTTCGATGAGAAGGAAAAGAGGGTGGAGACTCTGTCTCTCTATCTCTCTGGATGATGGAAGACAAAAGTTATGGAAACCTTAACTCGTAGGGGGTATTTATAGGGTTTCTAAGTGGGCTTAAGTGACTTGAGCCCACATGGGCTTAAGTCACTTAATCTAGCCCAAAATGGGTTCTAATTTAATTAACACAATAGGACCTACTAATTAATCAATTAGCCTAATCCAGAGGCCTTGTTCACTTACTCCTATATAACCTTGCATAATTACCAAAATGCCCTTATGCACAAAAGTGAACCTAGAGTCAATCCAACCCTTATTACCCATGCCAACAAGGTATATAAGCTCATAGCGGGGACCACTAGGACCTATAGGAATATTGGCTCCCTCATAGTCCATTTTTAAAGTTGATTCAACATTGCACTACAAAGAATCAACTAAACTCCGGTATCCTATGTAAATATCAACAAAGACACTAAGTGCTCGAGTCCGTGACCTACTGTCCATTGTGTTTAGTCTTCCTATGAATTGGTGTCCGTAGTCTAACAAGGTGAAAGCTGCCAGCCTTTCAAGACTACTTCTACCATTCTTGAGCTACAAATCTTCCTATTGTGTGTTCAATTAACATATCTTAGATCTCGAAGAGTCCATGTCAAATTCCACTTAAGAAACTACTACAGTCATAGTTTCCATGAACACTCCTCCTTAGGATCTAAGGGGACACGTTGTCCCAATCCCAAGAGATATCATGGTGCCTTTATTAAGAATACATATTGCTACCGACTTCCATCAATATTGACCCAATCCATAGGAAATATATGATCAACTTACGACCTCACCCGTAAGTCAAAGCCACTATTAATTTCAGCACAAACTTAATATTCTCTCAAGGTTAAGAGATAATACAATGAAACAACTCGGTGGAGTCATGACTACTTGATAGGCTTAAGTCATAACTCACCATAGGTCCCATCCAATGTGCAACCATACACACTAGTGCACTTATCATGCGAAACTCATCACATAACCAAGACTAACCATCCCTCCAATTAGGAGGTGGTGCACTACAACCTCTAATGGTTTGCCTAGGCTCATGGACTGACTATGAACAAATAATCTATTTGCAAGAAAACCATGACTTAAATCTTCTGTGCAACGCCTAATGCACCTAAGTCACGTACAATGCAAAAGATGTAGGCAAGAATGTTCATAAAGTACAATACATGGAATAAGGATAGATAAAAGTGAAATTAGAACATCATTAAATAAATAATGAATTCCAAATTTATTACATCATGTCATGCTTTTAAGTATTCTATCCTAACAAAAAAAAAAAAAAAAAAAAAAAAAACACCATAAAGCATGTAGTAGGATGGTCATAGAATGCATCAAACATGATTTTCTAAGGTATTATAAAAGAAACAAAACCTTGGGTTAATTTTTTACTATCTCTAACACACTAAAGTGGGCTCTTTAAAGCCATTAAAGTATTAATTTTGAGTTCTCATCACTTAGTCCTTACCTTAATAACATGCGCTTGGAAGTAACATTCAAGCTTCAATGTGGCGTTCTAAAGGGCAAGCACCAGTTTTTCAATATTTATATATATCTCAGGTTTCCATATCTAAGAGGGCCTTTTAGACATAGTAAATTGGTTGCATCTTTTTTTTTTTTTCTTTTTTGAGATAACACTCCACTTACTACTGCTCTTAAGACCTTGTAAGATCTCCTTATCCTAGGGTTAATCCAGAATGGGGGTTAGCATCATGCAATGCTTTAGTGATTCATAAGCTTAGTTGCATTTTTTGGTTCCTTTAGTCCATTTTCCCTTCTTGCTAATGTCGAAGAAAGGATGACATATATTTGTTGTTCAATATATAAATCTATTTCAAGAACCAATCTTGTTAGTGAGGTTTCAAACTTCTCTATCCCTTTTGGTCATTAGTATCTCCAAAGTTGATTTTATTTGGTATGGGTTATCTTTTATTCCTTTGTATGTAACCAAGTACCTAAGGAAATTTCCACATCCTACATTAAAGGTGTACTTCACTGATTTAGCTTTATTTAGTACTTTCGAAGAGTTTGAAATGTTCTTAGGAGGTCAATCAAGTACTCATTCATTTTCTTACTTGTTACTAACATGTTATTAATGTAAACTAGCATACTAACTTCTATTTGTTGTTAGAAGACCTAGATGACCAAATCTAACATCTAAGAGCCTAGATACCTTTTCTTTCACAATCTAATGTCTTTGAGGAGCTAACCACTAGGGTTTATGTTGAGTAAATGACATGTAACTTAAGGATCGATGCCCACAATGTCCTGTAGTTTCCTAGCAAAGATGTGTTCTTTTCTAGTAGCCATCTTAAACCTTTTTTTTTTTTTTTCTTGAATGGGCTAGAAAGAACCTCCTAGGTTTAGGGGGTCTAGAATAATGACTCCCTAGGTTCTCTAATTGCCTTCTCGGGTCACCTACTAATTTGTATTTGATTTTTGATTTATGACCTTCCTAAGGGTCTCAGTTGATGCACTTACTAACTACTTTAAGGGCTATGGTGTAGCATACTCATGCTGCCACCCAGTCCCGATATATTTCCCATATTCCTTGTAGTATTAGGAATTTAATGGTGTGATGGTATGTGAATAATGTTCCTCTTAGGTTGTATATCCATGGTCATCCCATAATGGCATTATCGGGAAAAGGATATCCATAACAAAGAATTGTTTCATTATATGGCAACAAGCAATTGGAACCATTAGAGCGACTTCCCCAGTTGAGCCACGTAGGACTTTGTCTAGTCCCACCAATGACCCAAGACTTGACACTAGTTTTCCTTCGTCCATAATCATTTGTTCATATATGGGCTAATATATTTAGCAAGTTAACTAAACTCGTTAGGTCAACTAAGAATAGGTGCATGCTATAGTAAATAATTCTTAAAGTAATAACCAATGGATCTTGAGTAGGGTTTGGACTCCTCTTAAGTCTTTATATATTAGAGAAGCATATGACATGTGGGCAAGTGGTAGTTGCTTCATGCAAAGATGTGAGGACTTTTGCTTCAATCGCCATATGCTTTTGTAACATCTTGATAACCTGCCTAGTTGCTCAAATCTAGTAGATGATCCACCATGGATGGTAGCTATAACTACCTTGGGTTATTTGAGGCTTTTCTTTTGTCTTTTTAAGTGCATGTACTAAGAGGCAGACTTCACCCTTAGGGTCTCAATATTAGGAAAAAACTCGAAGGTAAATTGATAAAGACAAAACAAAGTTAGTCCTTGTAGGATGGAGGAGAAGATTTTGCATAAAAGTCTATCGTTTCCCTTCTCTAAGATCATCATATGCATAGAAGTGCATGAGTAGTCTAGGGTGCCTTTAGTTTCATTGAAAGAAATTAAACTTAGGGAGAGAAAAATCTCATATGGCCTCCTTCTCCTCCTAAAGGGACTTGGGCTCAATCACCTTATTTACCAAGATTCGACATTCTGTGGTAGCTCTGGTGGCAAGAAGCCCTTAAAGCATTGGGGCCTTTGGCAAGGTGGTCTATTTGGTTAGTTTAATTAAGGTTTTTCCCACCTTTCTCTCCCAAATTAATCTATATGTTGGTCTAATTGCTTTGATAACTATTATTCATTAACTTCCATCTTATTGGTGCTTACCAATGAGAGCTGTTGGTAAAAATCACATTGACATTTGTCTACCCTTACCCTAAAGGCAACATTTTCTTGAGTGAGTTAGTCACTTCTTTTAGTGAGCTCCTCCATCTATTAAATGGTTTAATCTCACTCATTGCTCCACTTCATTTCTGTCAAGATTACCTTTTCCTACCAAGACTCTATTGCATAGTCTTCTATTGCCCAATTGTCGCTATAGATCTAAACAATGTTTTCAAGGATTTTAATGCATTCCCATATGAAGAAGCTAAAACTCTTCATAGATAATTGAAAATTTTTGTTCCACCAATTTTTGGATGCAAATGAAGGTTTCTTGATAAAAGAAAATAGGTTTCTGCATTCAAAGAAAGCTTTTTCAAAGGAGGGAGGGACTTTTTTTTCTTTGTTGTTTATGATTTCCTTTTATAGGTCTTCTTCTCTTGTAGGTTCAGGTTATTCTTATAAAGGGGCAAGCTTTCTGTAGGTTTTTATGTAGGCTTTTCAACCTTATCATCCATGGAACCAAGTTTAGTTGACTTCATTTCTTTAATGTTAGGTTTTTGATTTGGGTAGACCTCAAGGAGTACTCAAATGAAGTTCTTGCTTGGGGGTGGGGTGTTTTTTAGTAGCTTTACCATGATTTTTTAGTGAGCTAAATTTTTGTATCTTCACCATAGATGACACCATTTTTCCAACTCTTAGTTCACTTTCTTACTTCAATGGATGGTTAGGACCTTACAATCATAAGGAACCTAAAATGAGCACTCTAGGCTCCTTACGATTGTAGAGCCTTCAAAGGTGAAGTTAGTAAGAAGAATGAGGAAACTACCAGACAAATAAGCATCAACTCAAAGGTTAACTTTCTAAGTTTTTGGAATACTAACATGGCATAAAGGATGTGGCCACTTTTAAACTTCCCTCTTAAGGAAGCAATTAGGGTCTCCCCACATGGAGGCATGGGCCTTAGTATGGGTGCATGAGTATGGTCTAATTCAACATTTAGTTCTCATTAATGTGCTTAGGTGAGAAATCAATTATTTAACACTTGTGTAAGCTTTCTAGTTACTTATTCTTTGGCTAACGTGTGGTCTTCTCCTATGGAGCAACCACACACTCACTTTTTTATTCTATCAAATAAGCATAGCTAGAGGATTTTATTTCTTATGATCTACTATACCTCAAACAAACATGTACTAAAGCAATAGTTTTAAGTCACCTATTTTGCTTCCAACTAATTACTTGATTAATTACTTTATTTACTCTTTTTATTTGACAATGGTTTTGGTATTCATAGGGAACAAAAATGATATAAAACACTAATTTATAACTTTTAAATTTCTCTTAATTTCCATTACATATGTTTTTTTAAATTACAACTTTAGTAATATTAACCTAAAGAAATTCCTACAATGAAGGAACTATATAGAGAAAAACTCTTATAAAATAATACTTTTGGGACCAAGAAAAATTATGATCTTAGCGAGGTTATTGATTTATAGATAAATGAATATTTATTAATTGATGAAGAGTATTATGTTGTTACTGTACATTAGTAGTACATGTATGACTTATAAATTTAAAAATAATACACGTGGTAAAAAGTTAATACATAGAAACCTTAGAGACTGAAGAAAAAAAATAGTTATTGATTGTAAAAGAAAAAAAGACTCCCCAAAAAAGATGTGGCATCAAAACTTAATGTTGTAAAAGATAAAGCTATTTCAAATATGTGATAATTCTAAAAGAAGTGAATTTAGAAAAATAAAAGTTATAAAAAATTACTTAATAGTATATTATGAAGTTCTATTTGCTATACTATGAATTTTTGTTTATACTTCATCAATTATTAGTTTATATTTCTTGAGCCCTTAAAGATTTTTGAAAATATTTTTATCTTATGTATTTAGCGAGATTACTAATTTAGTACATTGGCCTAAGTTAAGACTAGAAGATTTTGTTTTATAAGTAAGATTATTAATTTATCAAACATTCATTTATTGAGCTTTTACTATATGGACCATTATTTTGTATTAGTATAGTTATGAGTATTGGAAAGAACATGACAAATTTTCTTTTTATTATATTCATTATAATAACTATCATATTACTATGTTTTTTCCTTTAAGTCTTACAGTCAAATTAGACAAAGCATAATTTTCCTTCTCTTTTCTTGACATTTTTGTTCTTAAGGTGTTCCTGTGATTTTAAACCATTTTCTTAGTCAACCTAATAAAGGAGGCATGGAGAATCAAGTTGGTGACTATGATTCCTCACAAATGTGTTGTTGGACTCGATTGTTCAAAGGTAAGCATTTTTAGTTTGTCAAATTCTACTAAATATAACAATACAACTCATAATTACTCAAAAACTCGAGTATATAGGTACACAAAATGAATTATATATATATATATATATATATATATATATTAAAAAAATCTATTTAAATTGCAAATAGTGGAAACAACCAAGGCTGAAAATGAGAGATTTAGTATGTAAACTCATTAGGTTCAATTGAAAGATTTAGCTTGCAAACTTATTCCAAAATTAATTTTATTAAATACTTTTCGTAACTTTGAAAACCCTGATCCCTATTTTGGTAAAAATCTTTGAACTCCACAATCAAATTGGAAGATTATTAACCAAGGAGAATACAATAGGAATTAAGATATCTAATAAGCATATAGTAAATCTAAACCTAAATAGCAAGCTTTAAAAAATTATAATTGCTAAAAACTAAAGTATAAGTATTTAACAACCGCCACAAACTAAATTGAAAACATGCAAAAGGACTAGAATTGGAATTGCAAAAAGACAAACAACTCTTACAGATTCTCACTAAATCTAAATATGAACCTCCTTCTACAAGAGGAATCTTAACTAAACTTTCCTCCCATGAGGAATCTTAACTGATAAGTATGCAACTTACTCTCAAGTTCTTAGTTGATGAAGTCCTACTAAGAGTATCTCATGAAATAGAAACTCCATTGTCTCCCACTCATGCATAGTAGGCAAAATAATGTCATGCATTTCTCTCAACTATATCATTATCATCCATGATTATATTGACTAATGGATTGTACAACTTTTGAACACATTGATAAGAAAGGTGTAAGAGTATTAAACTAAATTTCATCTTAACTAGTGTAATTCCTCTCTAAAAGGTGTCTCATTATATCTTAAACACATTTATTCACATTGAGTTAAACATGGTAATCTCCCTAGAAAAATATTTCAAACTACACCATACTTGTAACTTATGACTGAAAATCACAAGGGCATAAAAGTTATACTATATAATGACCTATAAGATTAATGCATAGGATGAGGAAGTAGCTAGGAATATATTCATTCATTCTTGTTTGATTTCTAAGAAGATATAGTATGAAAATACATGCTAACATGGAGATCTTCATTATGAGTGTACCTTAGATCTTCTATATTGTACAAATCTTAGTTTAATTGCATCAAGCAAACAACTCAAGTTTTGCACATGCTTACTAAATGAAGCACTACATTAACAAGATTTGGCAATTGACTCCATTAAAAATGTGGACTATAGGACTATCTATATTTGGTCGCTACTAAAATATAAGTCATATTGGATACAAAAAGGAGTATTATAAATATTAATGACCTAACACACTATCTAAGTGGTTTGGACTCATTATGTTTCAGTTGTGCAAAGTAATGAAAGTGCATGTCGATAAAGTAAAACAAATAATTAAATGCCACCATCAAACAAGATTGGATAAAGAATAAATCATAGGTATAATGGTTAATATAAATATACAATATGTAATCATAATCTACATGATCCAATGCTCTCAACTTAACTCCTATGTAATCATGATCTACATAATCCAATGCTCTCAACTTAACCCTAATAAACATCTTTACGTATTAGCTTTGTCAACAGGGGGGGGGGTGAGGGTGGGACTTTTAACCATGCATCAAGTAGAAATATGTTCCTATGTAACCATGTCTCATATAAACTAATATTAAAGATTGATGTGTTAGGTTCAACTATGATACTAGTAGCATGCTCAAAAGAACAAGCAATATTGTGAAAAATATGTATGAACATCATAAACTAGTCACTTTCCTAAACAACAAGTAATGTACTCCCAACTCCATGCATGGTAGACAATGTTATACATGATTGTTTTCTATTTCACCAATATATGCTAATATCATAGAGCATATATAAAATTATAACCATATGTGGATTTGGGTTCATTTAGGATGCTACATCAGTTATCATTGTTATAGCTAATCAAGTCCAAATTCAATCCTCAATAGCAAATTATATAGCCTATGGTGACTTTGAGGTATGAAAGCATCCAGTTCATTACTTTTCTGTAAGCAAGGTTTAGATATAATTGGAACCTACTAACCTAATTATATAACAAATATTAGCTCATGTACACATCATTGGATACTTTAAGCTACTAAAAATTCTAGCATATAGGAACCTTGAGTGATCTTTTCCTATTCATCTAAAGTCTTATGACACATGTTAAAGCTTAAGATCTTATCTTTCTCTATATGAATGCTAGTAGATTTTCAATTTTACATTTAGATTTTTTTCAAGAATATTCATTGTGTATGATTTGTAAAACAAACCAAAAAGTCTCCTTGATTGATTGATTGATTAGGATCATAACTTTAAACACATAGTTTGCTTTAAGCATGTTGTTCATTATAAAAGTTGACGACAACCACACTTTAGAGGCAACCATCTCATTGTCATCCCTAACCAACATTTCATTTGTATACTAAAAAAAAAAAAAAAAATAGAATATAGAATCTACCCTTACACCATTTAACATGCAATAGTGTTCTTAGACCATCATAAACCCATTAGTGTAATATACCATCGTTTAAATGATTATTGTAGGTTATAAATGGACCTTTATAGTTGTTAACTTTGCCTTTCTATTTAGTTGCCATAAAACAAGTCAGTTGATTTGTATAGATCTTCTTATTTGGTTCTCCATTGAGAAAACAATTTGAATGTTTACTTGATATAATTTCAAATCCAAATATGTGATAATGGTTTGAATAAGGAGATCTGAGGCAAACCTCACTTCTCATGAGAAGTTCTTTTTTTTTTTTTTTTTTTTTTATATATATTGTACATTCTCATTTGGTTGTATCCTTTCTTCATGAGTTAAGTTTAACACCTTGCATCATTTACCTTAAGTTTGACCTTAAAAATCTACTTATTCCTCAAGGTCTTACATCTTAACAATAGTTCAATTAATTATCAAATAGAGTTCTTGATGATAAACTTCATCTGCTATTTCACTGTAGTTTTCCATATTTCGAAAGTATGGATAAGAGAGCTTTATTAAAAATTTCAGGCTTCTCATGTGTTGGAACATCTAGATTACTTAAGTTCAAGCCCTAGATCATTAGTTGCATGCTATTATCTTCGTAGAAATGTTAGAACTATGTAATGGGAGAATTGAAAACAATGAATATTAGATTTAAGTGCTCAAGGAATTAAATCTAATTGGTGAAAAGGTTAATTTAGATCTCAAATACCTCATGATCTTTTTTCCTGATAGCTCTCTTTCCTATATCCTAACACATAAGGATGTTAGAGTCCTCTCTGTGGGGATAAATATTAAGATAGAAGATGGAATGGATGAAAATTACTAAGCCTTAAACCCTTTAAGGAGTTTATATAGGCTTACCTCTTAGCTCAACTGACTTGAGCTCATCTTATGTTTGGGTTACTTAATCTAACTCATTGGGTCCTAATTAACTAATTTGCTCTATTGAGCTCCAATTAATTAATTATCCAAATCTAAAAAGACTATTTATATGTACTAGTGCAACCTTCTGTATTTACCAAAATGCTCTTATACACACATATAAATAAAAAATCCAACTATTCCTCAAATAATTTTTTACCAAAGAATATGAGTTTGAGTGGGAACCACTAGGACACGTAGGGACGTATTGGCTCCCTTAAAATCCAATTTTAAAGTTGACTCAAAATCTAACTATAAAGAGTCAACTGCACTTTAGTATCCTTCTGATATTAGATTGAGATAGAAAACTTCAGTCTGTGGCCTACTAACAATTGCATGCAAGCTCCCCATGAATTGGTATTCATAATTTAATAAGATGAATGTTATCAACCTCTCAAGACTACCTCTACAATCCTTGAGTCTTAGATCCTCCTATTATGTTATCAATTGACATACTATATCTCTTAAAGAGCATACGTCAAATTCCACTTAAGGAATTATTGTGGCCACAATTTTCATGTTCACATGTCCTTCAGATCACCTAAGGAGACATAATGTCTCAAACCCCTAAGATATCATGGTGCTTATCTTGAGAATACCTATTATCACATGCCTCAATCATAGTGACCCAATCTATAGAGAATATATGACCACTTTAGGGTCTCACTCATGGGTCAAAGCCATTGAAGACCTTAGCACTAGATCAATATTCTCTCAAGGTTGAGAGCTTATACAACATAGTAGCTTGGTGAAGTCAAGACTACCTAATGACCAATGTCTAACTCACCGTAAATCCTATCTAATGTGTAACCTATTAGAATTGAGCCCTAAAAATAATGACATGATGTAACAGATATAGATTTATTTATAAATTTATTTATTTATTTTTTTTTGCTTTTTATTATCTCATTGACATGAATTGGTTAATTAGATGACAATGTATGGTTAATTAATCAATTAGGACCCATTTTAGACAAGATTAAGTGACCCAAGCCTTAGTGGGCTCAAGTCATTTAAGCCTAGTAGAGAAACGCTATAAATACCCTTTAAGGGTTAGGATTCTAATCACTTTTTTGAGAGACAATCGTCTTTACATCTAGAGAGAGAGCATAGGATTCCTCTCTTGCAAAGCCCACATTTTGGAGTGCCAAGATCATGGATGAAGTCATCAAGCAAAAGATTTTCGGTGTATGAGACCTATGGACTCTTTAGGCATCATCTTAATTAAGCAAAATTAATTTGAGAACCATTCAAATCAAAGTTAAAGTTTGTTAGCCCAAGGGTTCTCCTAATCGCGTTTTGATGATAACAAACCATGGTTAAGTTGTTAATTGGTTTGAATTATAAAGAATTTCATGTATTAGTTTGGAAATTCATCAAAGGACCCAATGGATGCAAGATCAAGACAATTGGAAGACCCTTTAATAATAGGAAACATATGTAAGATGAATGCATGGTGCACTTAGGATTTCATATCTTTTCACGCTCTTTAAAAACTCGATTTAGGCATTAATGTTACATTTTCATCAAAACCCGAGTTTTATCAAATGAACCTTTGGAAAATTGTTAAAAAATTGGCATATTAATTTACCTGAATACCTTGCCTAAGTGTTAGAAGAGAAAAGAAAAAAAAAAAAAAGGTTTTCAAGCCAAAAATGGTGAACTGGTCAAGGCACTGGTCAACCAGCTCAACTGATTAGGGCACCGATCAACTGATTACACCTTCTTGATCAAAGTCTGGTTGAGAAATGCAAAAAATCTTCTCTCTCTTCTTGTAGCTTTGCATTCCTGGTTGAGGGAAATGCCTTCTCGGTTGAGATCCGATCGAGGTTTGGTCAAGGATCGGTCGAGGCGTAACGGTCACCTACCATGCATTTATTGTTCAATGGCTAGTAAACCGGTTGACCCTCAACTTGACTGATTAAGGCTACTTTTTGGCATTTTTGGCTCCCATGGCTAGAAACCTATAAATTGAGAACTCCACTTCATTTTTGAGGTAGAGAACACCTGCATTTATTTGTTTACCTACTTGTTCTTGCCTCAAAAGCTCTCATTCTTTCCTTAGTGCATTAAATCTCCTTTTGCATAATCCTTAGTTCACCTTTGTGATTCTTCCTAGCATTTAAGCTGTATTTGAGCCCTTGTTGAGCTAGGTTGAGAGATTCAAACTTATTATTTGAGTGTTAAAAGCTTCAAGTGAGTTAAGACTTGAAGGGATTGTGTAATAGCCCATTGGAGTTGGAATCCAAGTGTAAAGGTGATTAAAAGATTGGTTGAAGCTTCAAGTATAGTGGAACCTTCACTTAGTTAGGAGTTGAGGAGAGTGGACGTAGGCAAGGAAGTGCTAAAACACTATAAAATCTGAGTTTGCTCTTTCTAACCTTATCTCTTTATATTTATGTTACCTTTGCTTGAATTTGTTATGTTTGAAAAATATTTTTTTAAAACCTAATTCACCCCTTCCCCCCCCCCCCTCTTGGGTGTTTTCTCTATTAAGATTAGCCTTTTATTTTCTCAAAGTTTTTAATAACTTTTATCTAGATTATAGAATGTTAAAATTTTGATTTTTGCTTCTATTGCATAGGATTTAGAGCCCTAGGGTATTTGCATGCACCTACACAATCTAGGCTTATGGGAATGGAGAGATCTAGGTTTCCCAACATAACTAAACACACTAGTACACTCACCATGGGAAACCCATCCTAATGACTAGGGCAAGCCATCCCTCCAATAAGGAGGTAGTGCACTATAGCCTCAAATGGATTATTAAAGTCCATGAACCAGTTGTGAATGAGTCATTAACTTGCAAGGAATCTATGACTTAGATTTTCCATGTAACTCCTAATTCACTCAAGTCATGTACATGCAAGTGATGTAGGTTTGAATGCTTAACATACATAATTCATAAATAGGATAGTAAATAGAAAATCAAATTCATAATGTAAGTATTAATGAACTCCATTTATGATTACATCATATCATGCTTTTAAAGAATTTATCCCAACATCATGATCTTATGATGCAAACATGAAAGCTTCACCTTAATGCCCACAATTGCAATGATGAGATAGCTCCAAGTTTTTTTCCACACACATCTAAATCCAGTGAATTAATATGTAATGGTAAAATCCCACTTAGTGGCATAATCTAGTAGGTGGCAAGTCACTACTCAAAGTTACTATCTTGTCGAGTCACTGATATCCTTAGCAAGATCTTTAACATCTATAACAACTCACTCCCAATCAAGTAGATATTGTTTACTCTGAACTCAAAGGGACCTTAGAGATTTAAAACACGTTTGCATGGTTAAGAAGAGCTCTTACATATTTAATGCTAAGAACTTTTTTCCCTATTCAATGTGGGATATCACAATCACCCCCATGAAGACGTAAAGTCCTCATTGTGTCCCATAGGATTATAAGACCAAACAAACAGACTCTCATACCATGGTTGAGGATACACTTTGATACCATTTGTAACGACTCACTCCCAACCGTGTAAATATATATTATCCACTTTGGCCTTAAAGTGCCCTCATAGCATTAAAATGTGTCTAAATAATTAAGAGAAGCTCATATATATAATTTCAAGAACTTTTCCCCCTCTTTGATATGAGATATCAAAGTATTTTCCTTTGGTTTAATTGCCTCAAATAAATTGAGACTCTTGTTCAATGCTCCTCTACTCAAAATATCATCCTATAAGAAATTAATTCATATGACTTAATTTCAATTATACTCCCATTGAGTTGTTCACTAAGCGTCACACAACCTTTGATTTATTAGAATATCTAATGAAAGTGCACTTGTTTCATTTATAGCACAATATCTATGAGAATTTACATGAACTAAACCTGCGGACACTTAGGATCACAAGTGAGTTAGGTTTGGCTTCTTAACTATATGGATTTGAAGTAATTGATTTTGAGGTCACTCTATTCAAAATTTAAGTTGCAATGAAAATAGTAACCCTCCTTTCCCACCCCAAAAGATGTTAGATAGTTTGCTTGTGCCTTTTTGAGTGAACCATATCCAAAAGTTTATGGTTACTTTTTTCAGTTCAACCATTTTACTATGGAGTCCTTGAAGCTATTGATTGTTCTTTGGATCTCCTTTTCATCATAGAGATTTTTAAAACTCTTCAATGGACACTCATGTCTATGATTTATCCTTAATGCTGTAATAGTTTTTTCTTTTTAATTTTTTACAATATTCATATAACATCTAAATCAAAGCAATTCTTTGGACTTGTAGATATAACCATCTATAAATGTGATGAAGTAGTAGGCACCATGCTTGGGTCTCATGTTCATTAGGCCCTATACTTTTGAATGCATAGGCTACAAAGGACAAGATACCTTTTTGGCTTGCTTAAGAGGCTTCCTAATTAATTTTCCTTCCAAGTAGTGTTCACAAGGGGGTAGGCAAATTCATGAGAGTTAGCTTAATATATTTTGATGATTTTTCCCTTAAAATTTTTGTACAAAAAAAATTGATATTATTATATAGTAATACATTCTACAAATATTATAAAATATTTATGGAGTTTAATTCAGCTTAGATTGCTGAAGCATTGGTTTGAACTCAGCCCAAAATTGAGCTCAACGAAAATTAACTTTTGGTTGAGAAACTCAACCAAATCCTAACTTGAGTTCTAAAAATGGTTTCTCAACTTCACTGAGATTCGAGTTAGGTCAAACCAATTTGCCAAATTGCACCCGGTAGAGAAATGCTAATTTGTTGAATTCGAGGTCCACACAATTTTAATTTGTCCTCACAACTCTTCATTTTTTTTTCCTTCGAAGTTCGAGTAATGGATTTGAAATCAGCTCTACAATCAAATTACAATGGATAATACTCAGAGATTTATGCAGGATACACAATTTTCATTGCTCTGATAGATTTTGTGAATATCTTGTCACCTGATGCTAGGGAAATATATGAAACCTATTGAATCCCAAAAAAACTTTACACCAGCCAATATGAGTTGGCAACTTCTCACGATCACTTTAATTTAGATTAGTGTTTAATTGGTACTTGGTTCAGGGTTGCTTTTTGGTTTTTTCTTCTGTTAGTCCTGCTTTTGCATCTGAACTGCTTCAATTTTACGTTGCATGCAGCTTGCGGAAAGGCGAATGGAATATTCTGGGAACTGGTTGGATGGTTAGGTAAGGAACACAACAAAACTACCACTAAAGCATGCAAAAGTCATGAATGCAATGTTATGTCATCCTTAATATAATTTTAATTGCAGTACCACCCATCAAGCACATCCAAGAAACAAAAACAATGCATACTCTGACTCTTCAATTGCTTAACCACCTATGTACTGAAGTTTTGAAAGTGTCAAGAGCAAAGGAAATATTTAGACAATCATTCATTAATGGGGCAAAATATGGGATTCCCGAGATTCTGGAAGAGATTATAAAGTCATATCCTTTTGCACTCGAGTATCTGGATGAGGATGTGTTCAAATTGGCAGTATTAAATCGTTATGAAAAGATTTTCTACCTCATCTGCGAAACCGGTATGCATAGACAACTTATAATACGAACCAGAGATGATTCAAATAACGATAATATCTTGCATTTGGCTGGAAAATTGGCCCCTCCGCACCGGCTCAGTCTCGTTTCTGGTGCAGCTCTACAAATGCAACGCGAGTTACATTGGTTTAAGGTAATAATTTTTGTTTTGAAGGGGAATTAATTTTCTTATACATATCCACTCTGTTTCTGTATCTTAGAAACTTTTTGATTTTTACACAGGAAATTGAAAAATATGCCCCGAGAGCCTTCAGTGAATCTGAGAACGAAAACAAAGATAAACCGAAAATGGCATTTATAAAGGAACATGAAAAGTTGATAAAAGAAGGGGAGAAATGGATGAAAGGCACAGCAAAATTTTACACATTGGCAGCAGCGCTTATTGCTACTGTAGTGTTTGCAGCAGCAATTACCATCCCGGGTGGCAACCATGATGATACTGGCATACCGAATTTCTCCAAAGAAATTGCCTTCAAAGTTTTTGCGGTTTCGGATGCTCTTTCCCTCTTCCTATCCATTGCTTCGGCGCTGATATGCCTATCCATTCTCACGACACGATATGCAGAAGATGATTTTCTTTTTGCCCTTCCCAAGAGGTTGATATTTGGCCTTGTTACTCTATTCCTCTCCGTAACATTCATGATGATAGCCTACAGTAGCGCCATCTATCTTCACTTTGGTGAAAAGAAGGCATGGATTCTTATTACCTTGGCTGCATTAGCCTGTTTGCCAGTGACCTTGTACGGAATTTTGCAGTTTCCCCTCCTTGTGGAATTGATTTATTCCACATACGGCCCAGGCATTTTTGGCAAACATAGTAATCGTCTGATCCGATAGATCGACAATCATGGTGAGAGTATTGGACACAATTACATACTTTGGGATTTGCATCAAATTCATGACTGAATGTATTGCCTTTACTCTCTCTCTCTGCTCCTGCGGACATTTTCTCCTAGATATTTCATTGTAATTCTAACTTCTGTCAACTATGATGAACAGGCTTAAAGTAAACTTCTTAAACTTGGCAAACTTGGCAAGAAGTTCTAGACAATGAACGAATAGATGATTAGGCAATCTAGGCAGATATATATAAAGAGAGATTTTTATAGATGGATTTTAAAATGAAAGTCAAAATGTGGATTGATGAACAAAAATAATGTATTATCCCTTTTGTTTTAAAATAATTTTGCATATAAAATTGAGAAAATGAATTATTTCACCTATTTAAGGATTTATTTTGTTTGTCATTACCATCAAAATGATTCTAATAAATTAAATATCTAATTTGTATAAAAAAAATACAAATTTTTATTATTCTTAATAAATAAATTTTTCATGGGCTTTATTTTCGAAAGCTTTTTTAAAATGGTCACCTAGCTGGAAGTGATGATAAGCTCCCTTAAGGGTAACCAAGTCTCAAAGTCTTGTCAAATTCACAAGTTATAGTTTGATAATTTGATAATTCCATAATTCCAATTATATCATTTTGTCTTTTCCTCCTACTCCCATATAACTTTACTTTTCTACTTTTCTTTTCTACCTTTTGTGCTTTATTTACTATATGTTAAGACTAACTACATTATTTATTAAAAAAATTATAATTATATATTTATTATTATCATCATCATTAATATTATTATTTATGATATTAGTTTTATATTATTCATATTATTAATATTCCATATGTATCATTATTCGTATTTTTATTATTATAATCTCATTGATTATAAATCAATCTTAGAATATAATCTTTCTTTCATCTAATTCTTAAAACTTATAGGCTTTATTATAAAAATCATGCATAATAATGATTCATTAAATGTATAATGCTAGTACACCGATATTATGTATTAATATAAAAGCCAACGTGTACATACCACAAAAATATAATGATCTTACAACATGAATACTTTAAATGTCTTATACATTACTTCATAACCTAACTTTATTTTAAAATTTTCCTTTTAAACAAGCATTGATGAATGGTTGTCATATATTTTATATATTTTTTAATATTTCATCTACTATAAATTAACATTATAAGACATTTTTTTATAAGGTGTATGAGTTTCATTATAAGAATTATTCCTAATAAGAATACATCTAGTATATGATGCTAATTCATTGGGATGCCTTACTAATATACAAATCATTATAGTAGGATAAAGAGAATGCTTCTAACACTATTCAGTTTGTTCCAAAATGTATGTGTCATAGTTATGCATTGAAATTACAATATAAGTACACTAAAAGTACGATAACACGTGATTTAATTTTGTTTTTTTTCATAATTATCAATACTAATTTTTTATTGTAATATTTTCTTAATAATCATATTGTAAAAAACAATTGAAATTGACACTACAAGAAAAAATGGAAATAATGACGTTTTTTAAGCAGAAAGGTAAAAGATGACACTTCTCTAAAGTGTCATCTTCTAACCTGTCATTATATGTTTCAGTCAACAATGACGCTTTTATGAAGCGCATATTTGATTTAAGCTTTCAATGACGTTTTAAGAAACGTCATCTTTGAATAATGTTAACTATGACACTTATAAAAGTGTCATTTTCTAGCATTTTCTCTTTAAATAATTTTAATAAAATTGTCAACGTTGACACTTATAGAAGCGTCATCTTTGATTAATCTTTTCAATGACACTTTTAAAAGTGTCATCTTTAAAATTTTCTTTTTTAAAAAATGAAATTTATATTATATTACTAAAATAATGGATTTCCTATATAATTAAATAAAATTAAATTAAATTTATCAAATAAAATATCTCCAAATATTGAATAATTATTTTAACTACTTATTTACAAATTACATATAAATTCATCAATTATATCAAAAGATTTCAACAAGAATGTGTAATTCCTTCAACATTAGGCCAAACATTAATACAATGACTAATAAGAGAAACCATAATCTACAAAAATGTAGTTCAACCTTTCAACTAGTCCACTGATAGAATCTTCATGGTTTTCAATATCACCTCCTTCAACATAACAATTTCTCTATTTTTGGTAAATCGGTTTCCTTTGCAACCTATATAAAAAAATAATAATAAATAAATAAATAAAGATAGAAAGAATACAAAACCTTTAAACTACATGCAACAATCAATAAGTATAATTGAAGTTATAAATCTTCACAAAAATTAATTCAACTTTGCTCATCACCATAAACTCCCTAGTTAAAGCAAAAAATTTCTTAAGGGATTCCCTTGAGGTGGGTTCTTAGTTAGGACTAAGCAAAAACTTGGTACATTTAGCAACATGTTTCTCATTACTAATATTGATGAAAAAATATGGTTAGAGATTTTCATTGTTAGAATATATGAAATAGCGTTCGATAATGTGGAGGAAAAGAGTAACAACTAAGAAACATAATTTAAGAGGATTTAGGAATTAAAATGATGAATATTTAATATTTCTATTTATTAGTAAATTCTATATGTTATATAATTCTTAGTTTTTGGAGGATTAATTGTGTTTATCGTTTCTTGTGTATATAAGTTATCCTCTAATTGGATAGGTTAATAGAGTCACCAACAATTGAGAATAAAAGGTAAATAGGAACTAAAGAGCAGTCTTTTCATAGTTTAATGTATAGCCTGAATAAATAAATTGATTAAGAATACTAATATATCTTGTATTAATAACAAATATTATTTGCCCATTTCCTACAAATGTTATTAATAACAAATAAATTTAAGAACACTATAGAAATCTTTTGGTAAAATTAAAATTCACAAATAAAAAATTTACAAAATTAGAAAATTAAAAAAATGATAATGAAATAGCGTAAAATTATTAAGACTATAACAAATTAATAAAATATTCTAAATATATATTCAAATGCTAACTAAACTTAAGTAGGAAATGAATAGGATTGTTTACCCATGAATTCCAAACTTTTTTAAAACTAAATTTGCCCATTTTTATTTATGTTAAGTAACAGGGCATCTAACACAATCATTCCGATATACACAATAATAGACTTATTCAATTGGCAAGTAATTAGTTTAGTGAAAATGAAGCATATAGAAATAAAAAATTATAATTCCCTAATTAATTGCATTTCCTATATGCATGCTATTTTCTAAGCAATGCAATGGAGACTTTGAGATTGAGTACTATTCAAGTTTTAAGTCACATATGTAAACCCATAGGTATTGAATTGCCTTGTTAATTATAGGAAAAACACCTTGTAATTTTCTCATAATTAGAATAGCAAAACCAGTAAAAGAAAAGAAAATGGGAAAAGCCTACAAAATATTTTCCATTAAAGAATAGAAACAAAGCCCAAACAAAAATTAATGAAACAAAAGAAGTTAATAAAACTATAACACAGAATCACAAAAGAGAAAAAAAAAAATGTATATTTCAAAACTGAGAAATGGAGTACCCATTTAGCACTCAAAATAATTCTACTCAATTCAATTTTTCATCCAACAAGAAATCGAATACCCATCTAAACATTCAAAATTACTCTATATGCTTAGTGCAATACTTCATTCAAAGTGCCAAATATAAGTCTAAAGTTTAAGGAAACATTTTAGGGCTTTTTAAATAACAATTGTATTTATTTAAATAAATAAACTATAGAATATTAATTGTCTTAGAAAATAGAAACTCTGATCACAAAATCTCACATTATGTTCTAAAATGTTTCTAGTAAAATCTTCAACTTTAATAATTGCCTTCTAACCTGAAGTTGGACAATGGATAAATTCAAATAATGAATGACTCACTCAGTGATTAAAATCCCTCAATTATAAGTGCAACAATTTTGTTTGAAACTTATTATATTCTTTAGAATATGTAGCTATTTCACAATGACACATTGAAAATAATTCATTTTGTTGTGTTCAATTTATCATGAAGTAATATAAATTAAAGACTCTAGTATCCTATTTACCTAGAAAAATATGTATAACATTGAATCATAGGCATGGTCTAAAAAAAATGAATGAAAGGGTATACCTATATTAGAATAAGAATCTCTAAATCCTATAGTTGTAAGCTTTAATTTCTTTGCCTAAGATAATTTTTTTTTATCACAAACCAAATAACTTAAAATAGAAGGAATTAAATTTTTTTAGAAAAAAATTAGAAAAAATAAATAAATAAGGGAAAATGCATGCGTATAAGAAGAAATAAAGTTATAATATGAATACAAGGTATGAAGACATGGCAAGAATAAAGATAGATAGCTTGCAAGTGATTTATGTGGGGAAGGCAAAGAAATAAGTACTGGTGGTTTGATCATAGAGAGATGTTGCCAGAACATGCTACCTACCCAAGGTTACTAATCATCCTACAGAGAGAGAATCAAACATGAGAAGAAAACCTTGTAGAAGATAGATAATCTATTGTTAACAGTCTTGATTATTACCATCACCTTTAAGAAGTTCTCAAATCAAATCCTAACACCTTCCTCATCAAAGACTAACGTCATAGTTTCTACAACCTATGCTAAATTTTGAACATCCTACAATTTCAATAGCAGTATAATCCACCCCCACTCTAGCTCCCATTATGATGTTAGCACCTCAATGTTCCAGACAGTTGAAAATATCTCAATTATTTTAGTTTCAGCCCTTCCATTTATGTGGTTCCAAACACTTAGACATCATGTTGAAAATTGAAATCTCCAATTAAATATTAAAATAAAAAAAATAACGTTAATATTAAAGTAAAATGAAGAATGAATTCTAAAATCTATTCTCAATTAGTCATATTGTTTCTAATTAATTTAAAAATCACAACATGATTTCATTTCTTTAAGAAAGTATTCTAAAACAAGAAGTTGAGAAATTTAAAACACTATTTTCCTTAACCAAATAATATTTTCTCAAAATAATCAAATTTGCATTCTTAAAATCAAATGACATAAACAAATCACCCTATTCTTGAAAGTGCCATCATAATTCACATTCTACAACCCAAGTTAACAAGACCATATGATGTCATCTCAGAGGCATATGAGGTGGCCACACTTTTATCCCTAATTCATGATTTAATATAAAAGGACTAGCTCCTTATTTACTACAAATTAATAAATAAACTGATGGAGACTTGCTTTAATTTAATGTATACTCCAACCTAAAAGAAAGAGATATGCAATGTGAGAACTTCTTAAGCATAGGAAATACCCAATGCTCGGGAAGCCTTGACACCACCACAGTCTAGATTTGGCCTTAAAAAAAAAAAAATTCAAAAATGATTAATAAAAGTTCAAAATAAATTTATAAATATAATCTACATGAAAATTTTTTCTACGGTTTATTACTGGAGTTTAATTATTTTAGAACATTGAATAAATAAATAGAAATAAGATCTCAAAACATAGTGAATACCAAAAAAATAATAAAAATAATTTTCTTACTACAATTTATTTCACAATATATGATAAATTACAAATACTAAAAATAAATGTACAAATAAGAAACTTAAAATGAATAAACAAAAACTATACTTAGGTCATTACATCTCCATTTTTAATATTCCAAAAGCTTAAGAAAAAAAGAGAAATAAATGAATTTTTGTGATTACTTCAAAGATTCTAGTATCAACAAAATTAGGGGGAAAAAAATCATGTTTAACTATCATAATCTAAATATCTTCAAAGACTTCTTTAGAATCCTACCAAAACATAAAACAACAACAACAACAATAATAATAATATAATAATAATAATAACAAATCAATTGAGCACCAATTCTTTTTCCTGCCCAAAACATCCCACTTTTATGCCAAAAACAAAAAACCCACAATACTCTCCACTACCTAATAAAAAAAAAAAGGCATAAAAAAAAAAAGACCCCACTGCACCCTCACTTCTCTTTCTTTCTTTCCTTCCTTTGCAAAACACCCACAATGTCTTTTCCTATCTAAACAAACCCTTATCCACAGTCTTTTGCTCTATCGAGCTTCTTCACCTAACCTCATATTACTCTTCTCCTCAATTTTTACCTCTCGTAATCTAACCTAAAATACCCACACATAATGCCCTCGTCATGCTTTCCACAAACTCCTTCCCTCATAGCTTTCCCAACCTTAGATCTTCACAATGCCTCCGCACAGCTAATAATGGTGCATGCAGAAGCAATGCAATCTACTACTCTTCAGTCTCAACCATTCAAACAATTTTATTCCCAAAACCTTTAAATAATCTAATTCCATTGATGATGAATCTCATTTTTTTCAATCCCTAAAACCAAAACCACATAACCACTATTTTGCACATGAACATTTCCATCGATCCATACAATCCCAAAATTGAGACCACATATTAACCAATATTTCCAAATGAACACTTCCATCAATCCATACAATCCCAAAATTGAGACCGCATATTAACCAATATTTCCAAATGAACACTTCCATCGAGCCACATAATCTCAGAGAGAAGAAAAAAGTGAAACCCTAATTATATGAAAAAAAAAAATGAATTGAGAGAAAGTACATCAATAGAGAGCTCACAAAACCAAGAATCATGATTCCATAAATTTTCTTACCCATGAACTTGCCGATGGTAGCTTGCCTTAGACTTGTTGATGTGTGGAGTCCAAAATTTTGGATAGTTTGTGAGTTAATAGTTGTTTGCAAAGCTTGCAAAGGCTCATTGAATGGAGATGACGATGGTGAGGATCGATGGGAAGCTTCAATAGAACTTTCCAGTGGCAGCTCATTGGTAAATTGCAAGTTGGGGTTGCCGATGAGTGTGATGTCCATAAATGTCGAGGGTTTGAGGATAGGCTCCAAAGATGTGGTTAGGTACTTGTGTTTTAATTGGAAAAAAAATTATATAAAGTGCAAGAGAAAATAACGTTGTCAATAAACGCCAAGCTTTGAGGGTACATTAAGTGCAAGAGAAGATGACGCTTTTAACAAGCACCAAGGCTTGCAATTTACTATAATGACACCTTAGAAAGTGCCATCGTGTAAAAGCGCCATTGTCTTTACAAAAAAGCATCAAAGTTGAGCTTCATATCTTAAGCGCCGATAAATACCAATTTTTTCTTAAATAATGGCGCTTATTACAAGTGTCAACAAATGAAGCGTCATTAATTTAATTTTTTGTAGTAGTGAAAATTTATGAAAGTTTATATAAGAAAATTGTCTTCAATACATGAATAAAGCAATATTAATGTTTAGAAATGTACAATTGGCAAGATATATAAGTGCACCAATAGCACTAATATACGGTACTTCACGACCAAGTAATTCTTCACATTTTTTGCAAGGCCGAAATGGCTCATTTTTCACATCAAGTGATCATACAACTATTGGAGAAGTTAAAGGATGTGTTTTATCCATATAAAAATGCTTCAAATTTTTCTTAATGTATGTTGATCGATGTACTAAAACTCCATTTGGAAAATGCTCGATTTGCATACCAATATAAAATTTTGTTTTTCCAAGATCCTTCATCTAAAATTCCTTTTTTAAGTAGTTTTTTGTTCTTATGAGCTCTTTAGGAGTTCCAAAAAAATTTAAGTCATCAACATACACTACAATAATTGCAAATCCAATTTCTGATTTCTTAATGAAGATGCATGGACATATAGGGTTATTCACATACCCTTCTTTTAGTAAGTATTTGCTAAGGCGATTGTACCACATGCATCCGACTTACTTTAATCCATACAAGGATTGATGTAATTTGATTGAGTACATGTTACAAGTCTTTGTATTATTTGTTTTAGGCAATTTAAATCCTCTAGGAATTTTCATGTATATATCATTATCTATGGATCTATATAAATATGTTGTAATAACATCCATAAGATGCATATCCAGTCTTTATGAGACTACCAAACTAATTAAGAAATGAAATGTGATTGTGTCTATAACATGAGAGTATGTTTCCTCGTAGTCAATACTTGGTCTCTGAAAGAAACCTTGTGCTACTAATCGCACTATATATCTTATGATTTCATTATTCTCATTGCGCTTTCATACAAACACCCATTTTTACCCAACAAGATTTACATCTTCAAGTGTTTGGAGTACAAGTCCAAAAACTTCTCGTTTTGTTAATAAGTTTAACTACTTTACTTTCATAACTTCTTTCCATTTTGGCCAATCATTTCTATGTCGGCATTCTTCCACATTTCGTGGTTTGAGATCTTTATCATTTCTTATAATATCATGGGCCACTTGAAAAGTGAAAATATTGTTAATTGCAATATTATTTAGATCCTATTTTTCTCCCGTATGTGCATAAGTTACTGAGATCTCATAATTTTTCAGGTACCTATGCCTCTTCAAGCGCTTCTTGTTTAATATGTGCCTTTTCAAGGGCTTTTTGTTCAATATGTGCCTCTTCAAGGGATTTCTGCATTATTTGTGCCTCTTTTGCGGCTATAGATTTATCAATTTTAGAATGATCAGTCATTTTAACGGCCTTTTCTAAAGTACAAAGTTTTTCTTGTGTTCTCCTCTTCTAGGGAGTTACATTCTTTGAGTCGATAGGTCTATCATGTTTTAGGCGTATCTTCGATTCATTTTTTAACTATCCTATAGGGACATCAATCCATGTTGGAGTATTTGTAGCTGGGATATGTGACTTTGTCACTTTCTTTGTATCAATGAATGTATCTGGTAATTGGCTTGAAAGATTTTGCAAATAAATGATCCTTTGAACTTCTAGTTCATATTGATTTTTACGAGGATCAAAATGGGACATAGTAGATGCATTCCAAGTAATTTCTCTCCGTTCTTCAGGAATTGACTTTTCTTCCCTTAATGACGAGAAAACACTCTCATTAAAATGACAATCCACAAAGTAGGCTATAAAAATATCATTTGTCAAAGGTTCAAGATATTTGTGAAACCAAGGTTGGGTTAATCTCAATTTTGATGATAACAAAACAAGGTTTGGAACTAATGATTATATTTCAAGTGTGATTAGGCAAGAAGATTTCCAAAGTGACAATCAAAAAGACAAAATCAAGACAAAGAAAAATCAATAAGAAGAAAAAGACCTCAAAGAGAAGTGTTTTTCAAAACCTAAACTTTACAGGATATCTTTGTAAGGTTGTTGATGCACCAAGTCTTTTATGCATTACATTATTAATTTATGCACCAAAATCATCCAAAAGTAATTTTGTATTAAATCCTTTAAAATTGGATGATTTAATGTTTTCAACTTAAACCTTATGTCAAATGTTTTCCAAACTTGTTTAAAAGGTTTTAAGTTGAAATTGATGGTTGTTGAGCCAAAAACGACTCAACCTATTAAACTGGATGAGAAATTAGTCAACCTGTTTAGCTCAATTGGTCGAAGGGTGCAAAAACCTTTTCTCTCTTTTAAAACAGTTGCTCAATTGATCGAGGTCTGGTCAAGGTCCAACGGTCACCTGCCAAGCATTAAATGCTAAAGGCTAGTCAACCAGTTGACCCCTAGCTCAACCAATCAAACCCTCAATGGCTAGTTTGGTCGTTTTCCTTTATAAAAAGGTTTCAATCTTCATTGTTTTAAAAGTTTATCCTTCCAAAACCCTTCTTAAATATATTTGAGCCTTGGGATAGTGTTTTTTAGTGCACCATTGTTCTAAAACTTTCATATCATTAGTGCACCTTTCAATCCTATCTTCATTTGTAACTCTTTGAGAAGAAAAGTCTAAGTGTGTGATATCATTTAGGGATTGTCAAGTGTGGGGTATCACTTGAGGGGTTGTTCAAGAGTGGGGTATCTTTTGAGGATTGTAAAGGGTGCTTGGAGCCAAAAGTCCAAAATGATGGATTCGAACTATAATCCAATTGTATTGCTTGAAGGCTTTGTTTGGAAGACTTGAAATAGTGGAACCTCAAGCTTGGGATTGAAGCTAGAGGAGAGTGGATGTAGGTTAGGTTATGTTGAACCACTATAAAAATTCTGCATTTGCATTCTCTCTTCCCTACTCTTTTACTTTATATGCAATTGTCTTTATAGTGTTTTATTATATATTTGCATATAACTGTCTCTTATATTCATATAATTTAAATTTGAAAAAAGAGACTATCACTTCATTCACCCCCTTCCCCCCTCTAGGGTGATTACCTTAGGTTGGATTAGCCTAATTTTTCTTACAATATCTTATGATAGGTGGAGAATTAAAACCTAAATAAATCCCAAGTCTTCACTAGGGACCCATTTTAGTGCATTGTGTAGGTGCAATTGGTACATATATTGCACAACCAAAGATTCTTAAGTGAGATATTGGGTTATTTTCCAAGTACGAGTTGTGAAGGGAAGTATTCATGGTAAGTTGTAGGTTGAATACGATCTAAAGCTGCAACATTCATAATAGCATGTCCCCAGACAGAAGTAGGTAATTTGGTTTTCATTAGTAATGGTCGAGCTATTAATTAAAGATGTATTATGAAGGATTCTGCTAAACTATTTTGGGTATGAGTATGAGCAATAAGATGGTCAATATTTATCCCTACCAATAGACAGTAGTCAATGAATATTTGAGAAGTAAATTCACCAACATTATCAAGACATATTGTCTTAATAGGATAACCTTGGAATTGTGCTCATAATTTGATCAATTGTGAAAGGAGTCTAGCAAAGGCAACATTACGTGTAAAAAGGAGACAAACATGTGACCACCTAGTAGAAGCATCTATTAAGATCATAAAATAACGAATTGGTCCACATGGTGGATGGACAGACCTACATATGTTTCCATGTATTCTTTCTAAAAGACTAGTGACTCATATACGACTTTAGTAAAAGATGATCTAACTATCAATTTACCTTGTGAGTAAGCAGCACATGAGTATTCATTGGGCAAAGACTCTTCAGGTTCTTTAGTGGATGCCTATGTGAGTGTTCGATTATTTGACACATCATTGAAAACCTTAGGTGACCTAGTCTCTCATGAAAAATGACAAAAACTTTTGGGTCGTTGAACTTCTGGTTAAAAACAAATATGATTCAATAGGCTTTATAGTTGTATAATACAACCTAGAGGAGAAAGGCAAGAGTTTTTCAATTATAAGCTTCTAGCTAGATATAATGGAAGTAATGTAAAGATAATTACATTATCTTCATTCATAGTTTCAATATGATATACATTTCTGTGGATATATTTAAAACTAAACAAATTTCTTCTGGATTTTCTAGAATATAAAGCTTCATTTATATGTAATTTAGTTCCATTTGATAGCATTATGTTTCCTCTTCCAAAGCCTTCAACTTAGTTTGTAGTACCAAATATGGTACTTACATTAGCTTTTATCAATTTCAATTCAAGGAAATATCTTTTATCTTGAAGAATTATGTGTGTGGTTTCACAATTTGCGAGATATACATCATCCTCATTCATCTTGAGACCAAATAACATGTAGATTTTAGATACAACTAATATTTTAAAAAAAGGCATAATATAAATAACAGTATAAAAGAAAATGTAATAATCAGATATAAATATAAGACATAATAATATATTATTTAATATATAAAGTAACACCAATCAATGTTAGCATTCTCATCATTTATTAAATAATTTGTTTTTTCACTAAGACCTCCAAAGAAATCAATGTCATAGTAGGTTAGGTCGAATCAATCACCATTAGTAAAGTTCATCTCTATCTATTTTCTTTTTGCTTTTATTGATGCTTAGTAAAGGTCGATCAAATGTTTGAGTGTACAATAGGTACGCAACCAATGGCCCTCCATACCACATTTATAACAATTATTCTCATGATTCTTTGAAGATTTATCTGTTAAACACTTCCCATTTTCTTATTTTGACTTAGTATTATTCCACTTCTGGTGGTGCAATGAAGCTTTCCTTTTATGAGAATTTGAGGAATTATTACCATAATAACCATTATATTAGGGATTCCTTCCACGACCACGACCATTTCCTCGTTCTCATTCACATCCATGAGTTTGGGATGATATTACATTCACTTCAAGGAATGGTTCGGATCCAATTGGATGAGACTAGTGATTTCTCATCAAAAGCTCATTTATTTTGCTTAGCAACAAGAAGACATGATATTAATTTAGAGTATTTTGTAAATCTACGCTCTTGGTATTACTGCTATAAGAGCACATTCAAGGCATGAAATGTAGTAAAATTCTTTTCTTCTGTGATTTTTTTCTCTATACAACTTTAATTGATAGTTGATTTTGAAAAGTGCAGAGTTATATTCACTAATAGTTTTAAAATATTACAACCTCAAGTGCATCCAATCATATCAAGCTTTTGGAATAATCACAATTTTCTGGTGGTCATATTTTTCCTTCAAATTACTCCATAGATTAAAAGCGCCCTTTACTATAAGATACTCATTTTTAAAACCTTTATAGAGATGATGATAAAGGAAAATCAATGCTTTTGTGTGATCCTACAAGGATACTTGATTTCCTTCTTTAATCGTAGCTCCAAGCCATTATCAACCAAACAAGTAAAAGGGGTTAAACATTCATAACTAAAAGACTTGGGACTTGTGAACCATGAAGAGTCCAAGAAAGGTTGAAATGAGTAAGTCATGGGCATGAAATACTAGCAATGAATGTTATGCTCAAGTATTCCTCAAGAGATCGAGACCCCTTCCTAATGATCATTAACATATTTTTCAAATTCCTTTCATTCTCTACCAATCAAGTTTAAGACATTTTCTTTTATGGTTCCAAGAAGCAATGAAGTTAAAAGTCCGTTGTTGATCCACCTTTGATAGTTCGAGTTTGGACATTTTTCCTCCTTGTCATTCTTAACTTCTTCAGCAAATTTTTCTCTATTTGACAAATGATGTAGAACACCAAGGCTACAAACTAAGGGAGTGATTTGGTTGCATTACAATTGAAAGTTGGTGGTGTTCAGTTTAATAAAGATCAAGCTAGAACACTGGTGAAGGGATTGAATGTTTGATTGGGGTTCTATCTGTAGGGTGGAGGATGGAAGTATGTGTGAAGACATTTTTCTTGGCTGGTAGGTTTGGAGGCTCTGATACCAAGAAAAGGTTAGTATTTTCTTTAAAAAAGAAATAGTTGAGTCTGACCTTCTAGAATATATGCATGAGAAGTCCCTTTGTTACATGATATCAACATGAGTATCAAAATTTCGATACTAGGTATTACCCACTATCAGAATTTTGAGCCCTCAAGAAATGCTACCTCATGACTCCGTTTGTACTTTCTCTACTCCAGGAACTCCTTGTGCTTGGGATTCAATGCCCTAGGAGTGCGCAGAGGAGGATCCTTTGCCATCTCTGTGTGTAGAGTACCCTGTGCGTGTGTGTGTGTGTCTCTCTCTCTATATTTATATATGCTCTTTGCGCAGCTTTTGTGTAGGCCATCTATATATATATGCACGTTTTCTCTTCTCTGATTATGCACATCAATTGCGTAGGCCTCTGTGTAGGGTTCTCATTTGCCATCTCTTTGTGTAGAGTACCCTGTGTGTGTGTAGAGGTTTTGCACAGAGCACTTCCTCTATACTTAGGCATTGTTCCTTGATTGATTGCCAACTCTTTCTCTTCAGGTATTGTTAGACTGCATAGCACCTTCTTCCCTCAATCTAGGTTTTAAGCACCTCAAACACACTGAACAGGTTCTTTACACCCATTAAAGTGCTAAATTTAGTCCCTCTCGCTGTCACTTTTTAAATTGGATTTTTTTTTTTTTTAGGTCATATTAAATTGAATCACAAAATTTTTTATTTGTTGAAACTTCTTTTACACCAAGATATATATTGGAAATAAAAATGAAATAAAAGAAAAAGTGAATTTCTTTGAATGAAAATGCCATGAATTAATAATATTTCTTCAAGGTAGTTCATGAAATTTTGTATTCTAGACTTTGATTTATCTTCTAATAAGTACCATTCTTTAATTTTTCTTCTCTTTTGGTTTGCTCTTTAATTTTATTATTCTTGCTTAGCATGTAAATATTTTTGTTTTCCTATGTTACGTCTTGGAATGGTCAAAGACAATTTTGCACTCAACTGTCTACCAACAACAATAATGAAGCTATAAAGAATGCAACTATGAATGACCGTGTTATCCCGGCCGACTCACTACTATCATATCACCCGTTTGTCCTATTCTGTTCTTAAATTACGTCACTTTCTTATTCTAATCCATCCTATCAAATATCTGATGGGAGGAGCCCAATGCATTATTAACCGATAAAACGTTGAATTTGAAGCCTAGATACAGGCATCCTTATAAGAATCCAATGACATGTACTCTCCTAAAGAATTACTTTATTAAAGCTGGTCCATGCCCTACTTGCAAGACAATAGAATATTAACAAATAAATGGCACTCGTTCCAAAACTATTGCCATGGATTGTTGTTAGTCATGTCATTCTTCTTAGGAAGATGGTATTCATGTAGAGACAATGTGATGATGTATAAATAAAACAATTTATAATGCTGTGGACCCCGCATTTCGGCTTATGCGTTTCCCACTCGATGGCGAACTCGATTTTAATTTTGAAAATTTGATTTTATATTGATTAAGAAAAATGACTTGGAGTCGCCACTTATTTTTGTTTTATTTTTAAAGGGTAAACAAAATAAGAAAGAAAAACCCTAAGTGTGACTCCTTGTTTTGGAAAAGGTGGTCTGTGAAAAACCGGATCGGGTTCGGGGGTCAGGTTACTTATCGGGAAGGTACGGTAGAGACCGTAGCACCCCTCTAAGTCCCTAAAGTCAGGTCTCTACTAATAAAGTGAAACTGACGTGGCAATCGAATAAGAAAATCAATGGATACTCACATCAATCATGCATATATGAGAATCAGAATATGTGTAGTGAATGATCAGAATGAGTGAATGCGTACCTGGGTAGCAAACAGCAACGCGCTATCAAGAAACGGGATTAGTGCACAATTAATGAATACAAAATATAGCCCATGCATATCGGAGTGCAAAACGAAACTCAAGCAAAATACCTTAAGCACGATAATTGCCAGTCAAAATGGGTCAAACATAGGGTCCCCAACAAAGCCCGATTTATTGTTCATGAGCTAATCTCACAAATCCCGTGTTTTAGAATTATGAAGGAATCACTATTGCTTATGCAAAATCAAGAAGATCAGAAGATTATTTAGGAACTGAAATGTGATTAAAAACTATTCGAGCGAAAACTGGATTATTGGAGCTTATTTGAAAATTGGAGTATTTGGAATTAAATTTTGAAGATTAGAGCTCCGGTGATTAAATCGAAATTTGTTAAAGAAAATGAGAAACGGACTTTAGGAAATTGAACTGCGAGACCATAGACTTTTGAAAGTTGAATTTATAATAATGATAGTAGTAAGGTCTTGAGGGTTTGAATTAATAATAATAAGATTTCGAAAGTCTGGATTAATGATAATAATAATAATAATAATATTTTGAAAGTGTGAATTAATAATAATAATAATAATAAGATTTTGAGAATCGAATTAATAATAATAATAATAATAATAGTAATAATGATAATAAGGTTTTAAAAGTTGAATTAATGATAATAATAATAATAATATTTTGAGAGTTGGGTTAATAATAATAATAGTAGGATTTTGAAAGTTGGATCAATAATAATGATAATAAAAAGATTTTGAAAGTGTGAATTAATAATAATAATAATGAGATTTTGAGAGTTTGGATTAATGATAATAATAATAATAATAATAAATAGATGTTGAAAGTGTGAAATAATAATAATGATAATAATGAGATTTTGAAAGTTGGGTTAATAATAATAATAGTAATGAGATTTTTGAAGGTTGGGATTAATGATAATAATAATAATAATAAATAGATTTTGAAAGTTTGGATTAATGATAATAATAATAATAATAAATAGATGTTGAAAGTGTGAATTAATAATAACGATAATAATGAGATTTTGAAAGTTGGGTTAATAATAATAATAGTAATGAGATTTTTGAAAGTTTGGATTAATGATGATAATAATAATAATAATAAATAGATGTTGAAAATGTGAATTAATAATAATGATAATAATGAGGTTTTGAAAGTTGGGTTAATAATAATAATAGTAATGAGATTTTCGAAAGTTGGGTTAGTAATAATAATAATAGGATTTTGAAGGTTGGGATTAATGATAATAATAATAATAATAAATAGATTTTGAAATTTGAATTAATAATAATAATAATAACAATGATAAGATTTGAAAAATTGAACAAATAATAATAATGACAATGATAATAATAATAATAATAGTAATAATAATAATAATTAATAATCATAATAGCAATAATAATAATTAATAATGATGATATCCGTTAATAATAATAATAATAATAATAATAATATCCGCTAATAATAATAATAATAATCGTTAACAATAATAATAATAATAATAATAATAATATCACCCTAGCAATCCTATTCTAGTCCAAGTCCATCAGCAAACCTCAAGCCCAAATCCAAACCTCCAAGTCCACCAGCAAAGCCCAAGCCCAACACCATGGGCAAGCCCAAAAACCAACTTCATCTTCTTCCTCACCTCCGGAGACGGTGACAAAGGAAATGAAGGTGAGAGAGGCAACGCCGGAGGGCCTCGAAATCTGTCCAGGATGCCCGATTTCCACGCCGTCGCCTCAATTATCGCCACCCGTGCCGCATTCGCCGTCGCGTTCCAGCGTCGGCGTTCGGGAGTGGAACCTGCAGCTGCGGCCTGGTGTCTGTGTCCGAGGACGGAGCCAGCAGCTGCGGCCTTTACAGGCACGTGAGGGGAGAGTCGAACTGGTTGCAAAGGAGGAGGACAGGTCACCTTTGCATGGTTCCCATGCACGCATGCATGGAGCTTCATGTACGCGGAGAAGGAAAGAAATGATTGAATGGGTGATGCTTGGGGCAGGTGATGGAAAGTGGCGGGGAGGAATGGGTTCGGTGGGTGTGAGTGAAGGGTAGAGAGAGAAAGCATGAGGATGGGTATGCGAAATGGCGAGTGTTGAGAACAGAGGGAAACAACAAACCGAGACACAAGTGACAAGGACCAAAAGCAAATCCATACGAGTCTCATCTCATGTGTCCATTAATGAATTCATATGTAGGAGGGGGTCAAAACAATTTCCAGAATGAGTTTCAAGACAAAGATCAGAACGTAAATGCCCGGATCTCAGATGAAATCTCAAAACAGGGGATATAGAACAGGTTAGGAAAACAAACATAAGGCAAAAGCAAGCTAGCTCAATTTCCGCAAAAAACAAACAAGGATCATGCCACAAAACGCATTCACGCGCTGAAAACAAACTTCATTGATACCCAGATACCATAATAAAAAGACATAAACGTAGAAGAACCAAACGTTAGAAATGATACCTGAGACTGTTTCTTTCCAGGTCCCGTTCCTTCGCCCCCCTCCTCGGTGAGCTTCTTTTTTTCTTGTTTTCTGAAACTCTCCCCCCCAACCTCCAGAAAAAATTTCCCGCTCCCTTCTCTTCTCAAGTTTCAGACCCTGAAGAAAAGCCCCCCCTCCTTCTTTTCTTTCCTCCCCTGTTTCTATCTTCCACAGTAAGCCACTCCTACTCTCTGCCCCCTCTTATGTCCCATCTGGCCACCCCATCCCCTTAATTCCCGGGATGGTCAGAAGATTATATATAAAACAAACAAAAAAACAGCTTTCTTCTCTCTCCGGGGGGGGGGTCTACAAATATGCCCCTCTTCGGTAGAATTCACGAATGTAAGGAGATACGAACACTAGAGTGAAAAGAAAGTGTGAGTAATGAGTGAAATGAAGTGAACTCTACCGAAGAACTAAGGAGACCCCCATATGAACACTAGTGAAACACAAAGTCACTGAAGCTAGCAGATGAACTACGAGGCTCTAATCCTAAGAGGAAAGGATGTCTCAAAATGTCTCTGAAGCTACACTGAGGACCTAGCCTCCCTCTAAGACGTCTCCAAAAGCGACTCGGAAGACCATATCAAAGATGAGTAACGGTCGAACCACTCTGAAGAACAGAAAAGACTATGCCTGAAGGAGGTTACCCTATGTGAACTACATGAGAATGACAAGTGTAGGGTGCTCAATAGCATGACAGAAATGCGTATCGTGAACTCAATTGACATCGTCATGAGCACTGAGAAGGGAAAACTGGAAGAACAATGATGAATAGGCAATAAGCACAGGGTAACAAAGTGAGAAAAACGAGGATAAACGCGAACTTATAACTCATAAAGATAATACACTCAATGCTAGTGGATATGAATGCCGAGGAACTATGACCCCGAATGATACAGATAAGAAGGAATGACTCTGAACATCAAAACACGAAAAGGTGATGAGTCACGGTACCTGAAGGGATATGTACAATGGCTCTGGACGCCAAAACTGAGAATGATGGTGGCATCGAATGCCTGAATGAGTATGAAAAATGGCTCTGAACGCCAAAACTGAGAATGACGATGGATTTGACCGTCGAAACGGGAAATGGTGACGGCTCTAAACGTCGAAACGGATGAGTGATGATGGCTCCGAAAGCCAAGAGCGATGGCTCTAAACGCTGACTGAAAAGCGCTGATGGCTCGGAACGCCAAAACTGAGAAGCGATGATGGCTCTGAACGCCAAAACTGAGAAGTGAGGAAGGCATGAAGGCTCTGAACGCCAAACTGAAAATAGTGATGGCTATGAATGCCAAAACTGAGAAGCGATGATGCCTCCAAACACCAAAATTGAGAAGTGATGAAGGCTCTGAACGCCAAACTGAAAATAGTGATGGCTCTGAACGCCAAAACTGAGAAGCGATGATGGCTCCGAACGCCAAAACTGAGAAGTGATGAAGGCATGAACGCCAAACTGAAAATAGCGATGGCCCTGAACGCCAAAACTGAGAAGCGATGATAGCTCTGAACGCCAAACTGAGAACGATGATGGCTCTGAACGCCGAACTGAGAAGTGATGACGACTTTGAACGCCAAACTGAAAATAGTGATGGCTCTGAACGCCAAAACTGAAAAGCGATGATGGCTCTGAACGCCAAAACTGAAAAGCGATGAGGGCTTTGAACGCGAGACTAAAAATAGTGATGGCTATGAATGCCAAAACTAAGAGACGATGATGGCTTCGAACGCCAAAACTGAGAAGTGATGATGATGACTCTGAACGTAAAACCGAGGATGCGACTATGAATGTCGATCTAAAAACCGAAGATGGATCTGAACGCCGAACTGAAAAGCGACAATGATGGCTCTGAACGCCGAAACTGAGAAATGATGATGATGACTCTGAACGTCAAACTAAGTGATAACGACTCGGAACGCCGAAACCGAGGATGCGACTCTGAATGTCGATCTGAAAACCGATGATGGCTCTAAACGCCGAACTGAAAAGCGACAATGATGGCTCTGAACGCCGAAACTGAGAAGTGATGATGATGACTCTGAACGTTAAACGGAGAAGTGATAACGACTCTGAACGCCGAAGCCGAGGATGCGACTCTGAATGTCGATCCGAAAACCGATGATGGCTCTGAACGCCAAAACTAAAAAGTGATGATGGCTCTGAATGCCGAACTGAAAACAGTGATAACGACTCTGAACGCCGAAACTGAGGATGCGACTCAGAATGTGGATATGAAAATCGATGATGGCTCTGAATGCCGAAACTGAGAAGTGATGATGATGACTCTGAATGTCAAACCGAGGATGCGACTCTGAATGTCGATCTAAAAACCGATGATGGACGCCGAAACTAAAAAGTGATGATGGCTTTGAACGCCGAGAGCGAGAAGTGATGATGATGACTCTGAACGCCAAGACTGAGGATGCGGCTCTGAATGTTGATCTGATAAAAAGTGATGATGGCTCTGAACGCCGAAAGCGAGAAGTGATGATGATGACTTTGAACGCCAAGACTGAGGATGTGACTTTGAATGTCGATCTGATAAAAAGTGATGATGGCTCTGAATGCCGAACTGAAAACAGTGATAACGACTCTGAACGTCGAAACTGAGGATGCGACTCAGAATGTGGATATGAAAATCGATGATGACTCTGAATGCCGAAACTGAGAAGTGATGATGATGACTCTGAACGTCAAACCGAGGATGCGACTATGAATGTCGATCTAAAAACCGATGATGGCTCTGAACGCTGAAACTAAAAAGTGATGATGGCTTTGAACGCCGAACTGAAAACACGGTGATGGCTCTGAACACCGAAACTAAAAAGTGATGATGGCTCTGAACGCCGAACTGAAAACGCGGTGATGGCTCTGAACGCCGAAACTATATGGCTCTGAACGCCGAACTGAAAACACGGTGATGGCTCTGAACTCCGAAACCTAAAAGTGATGATGGCTCTGAACGCCGAAACTGAGGATGCGACTTTGAATGTCGATCTGAAAACCGATGATGGCTCTCAACGCCGAACTGAAAAGCGATAATGATGGCTCGGAACGCCGAAACTAAAAGGTGATGATGATGACTCTGAACGACAAGAACTAGAGAAGTGGCTCTGAACGCCGAACTGAAAGTGTGACATGATAACTCTGAATGTCGTAAACCGTGGATGAACGGCGGCCCTGAACGCCAGACCGCAAGGAAACAATGAGGGGGAAATATGCCCCAATGTGGCATGCCGCTGCAAATCTCAAACTGCTAGAAATGGCTAAAAGGAACTCTACGAGTCTCGAACGACGCACCACTGAGAGCTCATCTCGAAGAGCTCAGGAATAATGGTTAGTGAGGCGAATACAATATATCTCGGCCGAGTTATGGAAGCTGTGATGGACATGTGAGAGAATGATCAACTCCATGGCTAAATGAGGGAAATATGCCCCAGTATGGCATCAGATGTATCCAATCTGCCCTGATGACCCGAGAATGACACCATGGGGATGCGTAAAAGACCTGATGTGTACCGCACTGAAATGATGACGTGGGAATCTAGGCACTCGACATAACCTCGTCCCAGAACCACGACTATATCAGAGAGTGAGAATTCGGCTGAACGACTCAAGAGAAGCTCCTCGGAGTATCAGGATAAAATGGAATCGAATCATCAACCTGATGTGTATCTCATAACTGAGGGTGGTCATGCAAATCAATGGGGAATCTACAAATCTCGATCAAGATGAGGAATATGCCCCAGTGTGGCACCGAGAAAAAATCAGATGAGCTCAAGTCATCCATGCCTGGCTAAATGGCTCTCGATAGGCTCCACTAAGGAATCATCGTGAGGATAGCAAATATATCATCATCTCTGCATACATCTCGCCAAATAAGGATAAGCACGCGACTCCCTCACGATCTGTAAATCTCATCCGAACCGAAATATGCCCCCGTATGGCATTGGAATGTATGATAGGTCGGAGATCAGATAGCATGGAATCATCTATCCTCGAACATGTGACCTCTGCGAAGATCCATAAAGATCCTCCGAAACGGAATATGCCCTGGTATGGCATCAGGTGTGTGACAGGTCCGAAGAACAAATGTCATGAAATCATCCATCGTCGCACATGTGACCTCCATGAAAGTCCATAAATCTCATCCGAAACGGAAAATATCCCCCAGTATGGGCTCTGAACGTCGAAGCTAATAATAATAATAATAAATAGATTTTGAAATTTGAATTAATAATAATAATAATAACAATGATAAGATTTGAAAATTTGAACAAATAATAATAATGACAATGATAATAATAATAATAATAGTAATAATAATAATAATTAATAATAATAATACCAATAATAATAATTAATAATGATGATATCCGTTAATAATAATAATAATAATAATAATAATAATAACATCCGCTAATAATAATAATAATAATCGTTAACAATAATAATAATAATAATAATAATAATAATAATATCACCCTAGCAATCCTATTCCAGTCCAAGTCCATCAGCAAACCTCAAGCCCAAATCCAAACCTCCAAGTCCACCAGCAAAGCCAAAGCCCAACACCATGGGCAAGCCCAAAAACCAACTTCATCTTCTTCCTCACCTCCGGAGACGGCGACGGAGGAAATGAAGGTGAGAGAGGCAACGCCGGAGGGCCTCGAAATCTGTCCAGGATGCCCGATTTCCACGCCGTCGCCTCGATTATCGCCACCCGTGCCGCATTCGCCGTCGCGTTCCAGCGTCCGTGTTCGGGAGTGGAACCTGCAGCTGCGGCTTGGTGTCTGTGTCCGAGGACGGAGCCAGCAGCTGCGACCTTTACAGGCACGTGAGGGGAGAGTCGAACTGGCTGCAAAGGAGGAGGATAGGTCACCTTTGCATGGCTCCCATGCACGCATGCATGGAGCTTCATGTACGCGGAGAAGGAAAGAAATGATTGAATGGGTGATGCTTGGGGCAGGTGATGGAAAGTGGCGGGGAGGAATGGGTTCGGTGGGTGTGAGTGAAGGGTAGAGAGAGAAAGCATGAGGATGGGTATGCGAAATGGCGAGTGTTGAGAACAGAGGGAAACAACAAACCTGGACACAAGTGACAAGGACCAAAAGCAAATCCATACGAGTCTCATCTCATGTGTCCATTAATGAATTCATATGTAGGAGGGGGTCAAAACAATTTCCAGAATGAGTTTCAAGACAAAGATCAGAACGTAAATGCCCGGATCTCAGATGAAATCTCAAAACAGGGGATATAGAACAGGTTAGGAAAACAAACATAAGGCAAAAGCAAGCTAGCTCAATTTCCGCAAAAAACAAACTAGGATCATGCCACAAAACGTATTCAAACGCTGAAAACAAACTTCATTGATACCCAGATACCATAATAAAAAGACATAAACATAGAAGAACCAAACGTTAGAAATGATACCTGAGACTGTTTCTTTCCAGGTCCTGTTCCTTCGCCCCCCTCCTCGGTGAGCTTCATTCTTTTCTTGTTTTCTGAAACTCTCCCCCCCAATCTCCAGAAAAAATTTCCCGCTCCCTTCTCTTCTCAAGTTTCAGACCCTGAAGAAAAGCCCCCCCCCTCCTTCTTTTCTTTCCTCCCCTGTTTCTATCTTCCACAGCAAGCCACTCCTACTCTCTGCCCCCTCTCTCATGTCCCATCTGGCCGCCCCATCCCCTTAATTCCCGAGGTGGTCAGAAGATTATATATAAAACAAACAAAAAAACAGCTTTCTTTTCTCTCCGGGGGGTGTCTACAATTGCATATTTATTTTTCTTTTATTATCCTTATCAAATGAATCATATTGAAAGCTAAATATGATTTTTTATTGTATTATGCATATATAAATAAATAGTTGTGTAATATATGAAATAATGTTTAGAAACACACAAAATTTTTCTTAATTTTACCGCTTTTGTTATGTATGTTTAGACCTATTAATCCAACAAATTGATAAAAGAATACCCTAAGGCCATGTTTGGTATGTGGGAATGGAGAGTGCGAATGTGCATCCCTTTCTTCTTCCTATTAATTCCTATGTGTGGATAATTCAAGTGAGAATGAAAATAAAATAAAAAATGATTTCAAATGAAATGAAATTTCATTTATAAGTGGAATTTCAATTCATCCATTAGTAAACTAGGTATATGTAGTCCAAACCAATGTTTTTAGAATTAGATAGATTATTAAACCAAAAAAGTTAACAATTTACAACACTGGTTAGACAGGTTGTCAAATTGGTGATGTTATAAATATGTAATTTATATATTATTAAAATTAAAAATATTTCTAAAAAATTTTAAATATGTAAAGAAATTAAAAATTAATAATATTTATTTTTTTATTTAATATTATTAAATTATTATATAGATGTATTAATATTTTAAGATTTTACTAAATATAATATATATAATATTTAGATGTGAAGTTATTTAATTTATATATATATTAAAATTTATATACCTTATTATTTTATAGTTTTAAATTATATTATTTTACTTTAAATTGTTTGCATTTTATTATTATAAAAATTTTGGGAAGAACTTTTATTTTATTTTTAGCTAGTGTTGTGGAAATGTTTACATAAGGCATAAATAGCATAATCATGATATCCTAATTTTCCTAAGTCAGTCCCATATCTGAATGGCATGAGGAATAAAGATCTCTTTATATGGTCGGCTTGCCCAGAGTGTGGATGTCTGTTGAGTGGCCCAAGCCGTAGCCCACTCGCCCAATTTCAACCTAAAACCATGGCCCATTTTGGCCGAAAGAATTTTACTTAGAGATAGGTCCAGGCCCAAACCGGCGACCCAGTTCACGAAGTCAATGGTTCAACCGTTGGGTCGTCCGGTTCGATGACGGTTCAATAGCCCTACCGGCTCAATTGCTGACCCGGATCAAATTTGCTTTCATCGACAGTCTGACAGCTCAAACCAGTCGGTCTTTAAAACAATATAATTATCCAAACTAAAAGCAATGCAGGACTAACACTATCCAATAATGGCATAAACATGCAGGAAAAAATTTCTTTACATGGGTGGGTCCAAGTCCAAGGGTAAACATTATGGAGCCTGAGCTAATGAGGGATGTTTTGTTGAAGTCCAATATCTTTCAAAAGACACCCTCACACACGTTGGTCAAGTTGCTGGTTTCTGGTCTAGTGGCCTTGGAAGGTGAACAATGGGCCAAACGTAGAAAGATCATCAACCCAGCTTTCCATCCCCCTTTCTCCAATGGGCCGTTTCCATAATTTTACCACCGAAGAGATGTTCTTGGTCTTTATTAATTTATTTTGTGGTTGAACTTGTTATAGAATATGTTACCGGCATTTCATTTGAGTTGTAGCGACATGTTGAACAAATGGAAGAAGCTTTCGGTGGAGGGATCATGTGAGTTGGCCCTATCTTGAAAATTTGACAGGGGATGTGATTTCTCGGACAGCATTTGGCGGTAGCTACGAAGAAGGAAGAAGGGTATTCCAACTCCAGAAAAAAGACATATCTTGCAATCAAGGTTGCAATGTCAGTTTATATCCCAGGATGAAGGTATGCATAAAATCATAAAATATTTCAAGAAATTATGCCGCTCAGTTTTATGAATATACACAACTCTGCTTGTTTTTTTTTTTTTTTTTTTTTTTTCAATTTTTAGCAGTGCTTTGGCAGATTTAGAGTAGATTTGCTTGAGTTTCTATTTTAAGTGCTTTTAGTGGAAGGGTTTTCTCTAAAAGTACTTTTGGGAGAATAAACTGTAAAGTGTTTCTCCAAGAAGCATTACAAATAATTTAATTTTGAACTTTTAAAAAGTATTTTCTAAATTTTGTCAAATGCTTGCTTTTTCTTCAAAATTGTTTTTTTTTTCTATAGTATAAGTGTTTTCTAAAAGCACTATCAAACGAATTATTTTTTTACTCAAATTTAGGTTTCAAGTCACCCTTACATTTTCCTAGAGTTTAGTCGATGTTTATTAAATGCCTATGTCCTAGCACACCATATTCAATTTTAGGTAAATTTACTCTTCAATGCATCATTTACTTTCATGAAATGTTGACACCATGAAACCGAAGAAAAATTTGGGCTTTGGGGAAGAAGCTATAATTTACATATCAGTGCATAAGCCTAGTAGAATTGAACAGGTTGAACACAACTGATATGAATTTTCTAATAAACCTTTGGGCAAATTTACCAGTGTTGCATTAATAGGGTTGAAAAAACAAGCAAATAATTAAATATATGAAGGGAGATGAAGGCTCCCCTTGAACAAACTTTTAAAGGTCTGTCACAAGTGCAAAATTCCCACATAAATTTTCATGTCTATGTCACGTTTAAAAGCCCTCTAAGCCAGTCTACACCTTCCCCTATGAGATGGCAACAACATGCAAGGCAATACATGAGGTTTATAGGGCAGCAACCCCAACATGTATTTTATTAACTTACTAAATAAGAATATAAGACTTTAGCCAAACTTCCATAATAACTTTGGTGAGTTCAAACTTCCCTCATGATCTCCCTCTCTAGATCCTTCTCAAGATTTTCTCCAGTCTTTCCTATTTATAAAGTGGCACCCTCCACTCCTTGTTATACTAGGAGTGCTACTCCTAATTCTACTAGGAATTTTCTTAATAAGTTATGCCAGTAACCACTCCTACTTAGACTATAATTATGTTAGACATCAAGGCTTCTATTCATGCTTGATTTGCAATCCCACTTTAAGTCCAAATCCTCATGCTACTATTGCATGCATCTATATATATGGCTCGTGTGTAGGATAAGCCCTCTTTTGGCTTGTACATCCAGATTGTGTTTGTGTTAGGGCAACATGCTCTTGCATCCACCTTGTTTCTGTTGCAACTCCATGCCTTCCCAAGCCCTCTTTTTAGTGCGACAATATGTCATGGCATTGCACCCATGACTCCCCATGCTTAAGGCATTACACCTTTATGTATTGCATCTAAGTTGGCATCATCGCCCCACACTAATATGCCCATCAAGTCTCTCTTGGTGCTATACTTACCATGGCTTTGTGCCCATGGCTCACCAAGTTATCTCCCTGCACAAGGCATTGCGCCCTTGTTGATTCGACTCATGATAGCTTAGCTTTAAAGGCGTATCAACAAAATTTATACCTTAAATACTATTACTAAAGTAGCCAAGCTACTATAGCATAGTGGTTCTAGGATCGTTCACTGGGAAGGGTTTTCGCAAACACAAGTGATATTCAAATTAGGAAAATAGGCGATTTTCTTATGGATGTTAGCTTTAAAAGAAGATGTAAATGTTTTAGAAAGATTTAAACTAATCTAAACTAACATTAAAGACTAAAATGAAAGGGTGTAAAAACAAGTTTCTCAAAGATAGGATAGCTATGCTCTGGCTCTTATGCAAATTGGAAATCTCAGGATAGGCTCCTCGCGTTGGGGTTGCAACTATGGTGATGCTTGCTTCCCGAACCGGTATGGATTTAGCAAATCAAGTTTTAATCCTTTAAAATGGCAAAACATATGGTAGTGAATTTCATCAATGGTTATTCACCTTAGACTTCCTTTGAATGGCTCGTAAGAGATAACTAATGGTCTAAAGCCAAAAGCTTACCAAATATTGGCAACTCAAAGTCATTCCAAGTGATAAACTCACCTTTCAATGGCCATTGAAATTGGTTCTAACGGATTAATGCAAAACTTGGAATTGAAAACCTCACCTTCCAATAGCTCGTAGGAGATAACTAATGGATAGAAATCCAAAAGCTTATCAAGTATTGGCCGTTGGAAGTTGTCCAAAAGAAAATAAAAACCAAACTTTGCATTAATGAACCTTTAATGAAAAACGACTACCTTACCTTCCGGGTGCGAGAAATTTCCATGGGATTGCATCCAAGCCATCACATAACATCCATACTTTGAGAAACTAAAAGTTTTAGCCAATCATCCTCTGAGGAAAAGCCCTCAGAGGCTGTTTGGCTTCCAAGAATAAAATAGTAAAGAGAAAAGAGAAAACGAGAGAGCTCTGTATAATTGCTAAGTGTCAAACGTAATATATCATATATCTTCCAAGAGGTGATTTCCACCCCTTATATAGTCTTTACAAAAGCAAAAGCTTATGATTGGTTAGTTACAAGGATAAGAAAGGAAATTACATCAAAAAATACATAGGAAAATATCTAAAGTGGAGTCGGCAAAAATAGAGCAAAATTCGCACCACGCATGGGCTGTGCGAATTTTGAAGGTGTTGTGCGAATTTCGCACAAGCCTGGAGCAGTTGTCTTCCGAAGGACATATCTTCCTCATTTCAGCTTCAAATCGTACACGGTTTGAAGTGTTGGATTCTTGACTTCCAGAGCTTTGAAATGGTATATAGCATGTCAAAAATGGACTTCGGAAAGTGCTCCAAAAGTGCGAAAGAAGACTGCAGCTGCTGTCCTCTTTGCTTCTCTTCACTTTGCTTGCTTTTCCTCTTTTCCATTGTTCTTTCCTTGCATACTTTGAACGACTTTGGCAAAGGGCTATGGAGCTCCAAAGCTTGGTTCTTCATGAATTTGAGCTTCCAAAAGCTTTGCCATAACTTGTCCAAGTAGCTCCTCCATCATTTGGCATGCTTGAATTGATTCATAAGCTGATAAAAACATGTAAACTTGCCACAAAATGGTTAAAACCAATTACTAAGGACCTTAATGAATTAATTGGGTTAAATGAATATGATTACTACTCAAAGGTGCTTAAAACCATTATAATTAGGTCTACAAAATAACACTTTTTGGTAGTAATCACTTGTACACCTTATTGTTGTTATTGGTCACTCATGAAGCCATTGTGTTTAGCAAGGAACAATTTAATGTCGGGCTCCGCTTTCCTCTTCCTCCCCTGCTCAAATAGTTTCTCCACTTTATGAAGATTCTCCCTGTCTTCCTTCATCTGAATGTAGTTAGGATACTGATGGGGTGTAGCATGTTGAATATGCTATACCACTTGGATCTTTCCTTGCTAGAGGTCCTATTTATTCACACCATTAAGATGAGTTTGGAAAGGAGATTTTTAGTTTATCCGCTCATATTCTGTCCCTTCAGCTGGTGACCGAACTTCCAAACTCCACCAAGGGAGCAACAAAAGGATATGTTGTTGTTTCGGGTCCTTAGGCTGGCCCATACGAGCTTCCAAATCTCCCATTTGAACCTCATCGTTCGTTAGGGATTCTGGGTAGAGCAAATTATTGTTCTCTTATTCTATCATTTATAATTATAGGATTGCCACTTATGTACATTACTTGGTGTACTGTAGGAAAGATGAGGAGAGGTCGGTTGGTAGAGTGGGTGGACAAAACCTCTTTTGATCGGCTGAACAAGTTATACGTAATTTTTGCTAATGAGCGGAATCATGAGACCCTACTAACTAAACAAAATTTGTTAAAATTGGTCCAAGATTCTGAGTCGTACACTGTCCCCTCCCTTCCTCATTTTGCCGCCAAAGTGTTGGTGCCCGGTGAACATTATGTGGTGAAGGATCTCCCCTTCTACGAAGAAGCCCGGGCAGAAGACTCGAAGACAAAGGATGACCAACTTGCTCAAAGAGAGAAGAAATGCCAAGAGGGGACTCTGAGACAAGCACTTAGTAGTAGTCGTCCAGCCACCAGCTTTACTGCTCGCTCTCCTTCCAAGAAGAAGTCCATTCCCTGACCTCCCAAGAAGGTCTTGGACTTATCTTTATCTCCTTCCTCTCCTTCGTCTCTTCCTCCTTTTATGGGGAATTCATCTGGCTTGCCTTCTGTGAGGGATAGCTTGGACCAGGAGCCTGAGCCAATTGTGCTTTTCATCAACCTTGAGCCAGAAGAAGAAGAAACAGCAGAAGAGATGGCTCCTAGATTGAAGGTTGGCTTCAAGGAGAGGCATCGCAAGCATCTCAACAAAGCACTTCCCGCCGCCCCTCCGCCTACTAAGAAGAGCTGTCCGGAGGCCCCTCACGAGGAACCGGTTTAAGACAATCCGTCGGTGCATGTGTCCCCTTCAAATGTTGTTGGACCAAGATAAGAACTTGTTGTGATTACTTCTACTAAGGACATTTTTCCGACAGAAGATGAGACCCCTACAGCCACTCTGGGTGGGAATGATAAGGAGAAAGACGCTCCAGCTACTCTTTCAAGCTGGGAGGACATTGAGGCGCTACTAAAGGCATTTCCTTGCTTTACTGCGCCCCAGCCTCCAGTATCCAACGTGGAAGAATTCTTCTCATTCTCCCACCGTCACTTTGTCGACTTACACGGCGACCCTCACATGGCTGGCATGGTTCGACCCTCCCATGTCACTCCAGAGTCTACACTCTGGTGCACTCATCTTCTACTAAAGTATACTGTTGAAGAGTCAGCGGAAGTGGTAGGGTTTTCTCATTTTTTGTCAAAACTTGCTTAATCGTCCAACTCTAATACCTGTTTTAATGTTGCTTTAGGGGGTGGCTACCATTAATAGCCTCATGAGACAGTGAAGCTCACTCCTCAAAAGGGTGGAGGTCGCTGAGAGCATGCAAGTATTTCTTACCCGGTAGATAAATAACAGTGCAAAACTCCGCTTAGCTTGAGTAGGTGAAAAGCAAGTTGGACGCTGTCTGAAAAGCCACCGCATACACGAAAAAACTGTTGAGGGAGTTGGAGAAGGGGATGCAGATGGCAAAGGTTGAGGCCTATCAGATGGAAGAGGAAAAGGAGGCTGCAGAAGCTAAGTGCAAGGACGCTGAACAGGAGAAAGACCAATTGAAGAAGGCGTTGGAGGAGCTCCAGACAACATTTAAGGCTTATAAAAAGGATATGTTGTTGTTTCGAGCTAGGGGTCGACCAGTTCACTAGCCGTTAGAGCCTTTAATGCTTTAGCAGGTTACCATTGCCTCAATCGGAGGTCGACCGGGAAAGGGTGAACCTCAATTGGGAAGAGGAAGCTACTGGACGAGAGAGAGTATTTTTGGCACTCCTTGACCGGACCTTGATCGGACAAGAGCAATCGATCGACTAATTCCCTAACCGATTGAGTCGGTTGGCCACAGAGCCTCAACCGGTTCAGTCTTTTGGCCTCGAAAATCTATCTTTTTCAATTCCTTTCTTTTCTAACACTTGGGTAAGGTCTTTACATGAATTAATATGCCAATTTTAAAATGTTTTGCCTAAGGTACATTTGATAAAACCTGGGTTTTAATGAAATTGGAGTTTAAAGAATAAGTCGAGTTTTCTAAAATGCATGAAATGGTATGAAAATCCTAAGTGCACCCATGCATTCATCTTACATTCGTTTCCTATGATCAAAAGTCTTCCAAAAGTCTCGATCTTGTATCAATTTGGTCATTTGATGAATTTTCGAATTTATACTTGAGATTCTTTACCATTCAACTCAATTAGTCACTTAATCATGATTTGTTATCATCAAAACCCGATTAGGAGAATCCTTGGGCTAACAATCTCCCCTTTTTTGATGATGACAAACTTCGGTTATCTAGGAGAAAAAGAAATCTCCCCCTCAAACCAATCATGGATCAATCAATCCTAAATTTATGAATTTAAAACTGAGATAATCAAGACATGCAAATTTTCAATAGGAAACAAAAGTAAATCATGAAAATAGTATATCATATATAGTAAAGTCAAATGTACATGAAATAAAGCTAATCCAAACAGATGATATGATAATGACATGCATGTATAGGTCTCTTAGGTCCTAAATATCTCTCCCCCTTTTGGCAACATAAAAAAGAAACGAAGAAGGTCCTCGATGAAATCAAGGCTGAAGAGGTGGAAACATGGAGATGAGGTAAGCCATTATCTCCTCATGCTGACTCTCTTGGCGACTCTCAATGCACTCAATACTCTGTTGGAGATGCTCGAATGTAGTCTATTGCTAATCCATACTGTGGACCCGCATTTTTCACATGCGTCCCCACTCGATTGGCGAGACTCGCTTTTTATTTGTGAAAAATTGATTTTTGAAAAAAAGTAGGAGTCGCCACTTATTTTATTTTTTTAAAAGGGAAAATAAAACAAGAAATAAAACCCTAAAAATGACTCCATAATTTTTGGAAAAAACGTGTATTTGAAAAACCCGAGTCTAAGTCCGGAGATCAAGTTACTTATTGAGAAGGTACCTCTAGGAGGTAGCACCCCTCTAAGCCCTAAAAAGGTCTCTACTAATTAAGTTAAGAGGAATATGGCAATTAATCGGTTAATTATGGATACCTAAGTAGGCTAGGTGATTTCAAAAGATTTGCATGCTAAACAAGATCAAATTTCCATAAAAGAAAGGTTAGGATGCGTACCCGGATCGCTTCTCAAGCGCTATCATAAAACATCAGAGTTAGTATAGAAGTATAACACACAACATGTATTTAATCATAGTGAATCAAGCATACATCTAAACACCTAAGGATTATCAAACATATGCATACTTCACAGTGACATGATTGTTTACAAAATTTAGAAAGTAGGTGATAGGGGGGCGTACCTGGATAGCATAGATAACTTACAATGCGCTTCCATAAGACATGAGGGATTAGATAATAATAAAATAAAGAAACCCTAGCATGCCTGTTATCTAATTAGCATAACAAAAATTATCAAAGTATATGAAAACATTAATTATCACACACATCTTGTATACAATTCCTAAAAAAGATAGACATAATTTCAACAAGTGACAAAGGTGGCAACAAAAATAATTTTTGAAAAGATTTTCTTATGTAGGGGTTTCACCAATCCCCAAATTAATATACACAAATTTAGCCCATAATTATCCCATTATTTGGGATCACAAGCTTTGATTCGTGTTTTTGTTCAAAACCAAACTTTTTGTTGAAAAAAAAACCGAAAAGGATGCCAACCGAATAAGATATGGTTGCATATTATTTTTAAATAATAAAAGAAAGGAGATTTTGATCCTGAGGACTCTAATGAGTTTTTGAAATAGATTTTTAAGATGATTTTTTTTGAGAAAAATATTTTATTTTAAAATAAAAGGAATTAATCTAGAATTCTAAAACATAAATTGAGATAAACAATCTAGAATTAATTTAAAATCAACCAAACACCTAAACATGTAATTATAATAATGTGAATATAGTAACACAAGCACATAGAATTCTAAAACATATTAACTAATCAAAAACTAGAATCATCAATTTTAGAACGTGAGCAAAATAACATAAGATTAGTTAAACTAATTAACCTATTAGAAAAAAAAAAAAGCATGAACTAAATATTGATAAACCAAGAATGAAGATTAGTATACTCAAAACATGAATAATACGACTTAGGGTTAATTAAATTAGTTGTCTAAAACTTTGGAAAACATACAAATTAAAAGTGGATCAACCAAGAATTAACCAAATATTTCTTAAACTAATCAACTTGAATCCTAAAAAGGATGAATCAAAAAAATGATTTACAATTTTTTTTTTAAAAAAACATAAATTTAATTAGATGGGATCAAATAGACTAATGAGCTAAAATTCTAAAATACATAAACTAAATAAGATGAACCAAAACATGATCAAAATAAACTTAAAAACATAAACTTTATTGCATAGGATCAATTAGAATAACAGACTAAAAATTATAAAACACTTGAACTAAATAAAAAGATGACTCATAAAAAAAACTGACTTTTAAAATTAAATCTATTAAAACCGATCTAAGCAAAATTCTAACTTTTCGAACTAAGCAAGGAATCAAATCCAAACTACACAAAGATTCTAATTTTTCAATGTAATATAATGAATCAAAATTAAAATAAAACAAAAAATTCTCACATTTTAAACCAAAGTAATGAATCAAAACTAAGCAAACAAAAATTTACTTTTCAATCTAATATAAAAAAATCAAAACTAGATTAAACAAAATTCAAACATTTCAAAATAACGCAAGGAATAAAAAATAAATTAAATAAAATTTTAACCTTTCAATCTAGTTCAATGAATAAACAATTGAATCAAACAAAAATTCTAATTTTTCGAGACAAACATAATGAATTAAAATTAAACTAAACAAAACCTAACTTTTGAAACCAAGACAATGAATCAAAATCAAACTAACTACATTCTAACTTTTTCATCCGATTAAAAAAAAATCAAAATTAATACATAAAAACTCTAATTTTCAATCCAATAAAAAATTAAAACTAAAATCTTTAGAAATTCTAACTTACCTTTTCCAGAATTCCTCTATGGTGGTGGGGCTGCTGCTCTCTTCCTTCACAGGCCTCTCTTTCTTCCCTCAAAATAATATATCTCCGTGTCCCTCTAAAAAAAAATCCTCCGTGTGTTGATCTCTCCTCGTCCAAAAAAAAGTTCCCTGCGTGTTGTGCATGGATCTTTGTGAACATGGCAGCTGGTTTCTTCCCCTGTAGACCCGCAACATGGATCTCTCCTTGGTGGACTGACAGCGCGTGTGCTCCAAGTGTGATGGAAAGTGGCAGCCCACTTTGAAGAGAATCTGTGGCTATTCCTTAGAGAATTAATGATGCAGTCACCCTCTCTTACCCTCCATGTGCGTGCTCCTCTCAGTGGTGAATGTATGTTGTTGATTTTAAGTGGCCCATTGTCACTTTCCAATGGTGGTTCTTTTATGGAATGCGCCTTTTTCTTTAGGAATCTGGTGGTTCTCCCTTCATCCTTGATTCGAGCCTAGCCGGGTCTTTTAATCAAAAATATTTATAAATCCTATGACCTTATACTGGCGTAGCAAAGCTACTATAGTATAGCAGTTCTAGGGTCGAACTCAGGGATGGGTTTTCACTCTATCAGTGACAGACTCTAAATTAGAAATTGATTCTGATGATTTCCTTTAGCACAAACTTAAAATTTAAAAGAAAATAAAATTGTTTTGAAAGTGGTGATTGAAACTAAACTCACATAGGACTAAGTAAAAATAGAAGAAAGAAAGTCTCCCGGAGCTAGAGGTTGCTAGGTTCAAGTTTAGAATGCAAAGTGGAAAATTCCGGATTTTTCTCCTCGCATTGGGGATTTAACCTATAGTTATTTCCCGAACCGGTATAGGTTTGACAATGAAGATTTAATCCATAAAAAGTCAATAGAGATGGTAGTCAAGGTCCATTAATGGCTTAAGACACTATGGGTTATCACCTTGAATCACTTTCCAAAGGCTCGTACATGATAACTAATGGACTGATATGGATCTAGCAATAAGCATCCACAGAGACCTGAAGCTTACCATGTATTGGCCAGTCAAAGTGATTCTAAGGGATTTAAAGCAAAACTTTGGATTTAGAAGCCATTTATGGACTCCAACTACCTGAATTTAATACACGGAAACTTTCCACCTTTTAATCTGGACTTTTCACCTAGCTTCCTTCACTCCAAGAAACTATAAGTTTAGCCTCTCATCCTCTGGGAAAACATCCTCAGAGGCTGTTTGGCTTCCAAGAAAATAGAAAATAGTAGAAAGCAAAAGAGATCTCTGTATTTCACTAAGTGTAGAATTTACATCAGTTGGTCTCTTGGAGAAAGCTCCCTAAGAGTGTTTTTTCAGTGTTTACAAGAGAATTTATATAGGAAGGTAATTTTACCCTTCATTGGATACTTCTTAGCTAAGGAATTACATGAGTGGCTGAATACAAGGAGAAAATGGAAATTTAAACACAAAAATATCAGAAGAAAAAGAGTCGGCAAAAATATCCAATTTTCGCACGTTGGAGTTCCAATTTCGCACTTTGGTTTGAGGTGTGCGAAATTCCCACACTTTGGACTGAGGAATTCGCACCTTGATTTCCATCGTGCGAAATTGTCCCTCAGCTTGATGCAGTTGTCTTCCGAAGGCCATATCTTCCTCATTTCAGATCCAAATCGTACATGGTTTGAATCGTTGGATTCTTGACTTTCTGAAATTTGAAATGGTATATAGAATGTAGAAAATGGACTTCGGTAAGTGCTCCAAAAGTGCAATGAAAGACTGCAGCTGTGTCCCCTATTTTCATCACCCTGTTTTCCTCTTCTCCATTGTTCTTTCCTTGCATACTTTGAACTACTAAGGCAAAGGATTATGAGGCTCCAAAGCTTGGTTTCTTCATAAATTTAAGCTTTCCAAAAGCTTTGCCATGAACTATATATAGCTCTCCCTCATTCATAAATTGCTTTGGTGAGCATATAGCTATCAAAAAGCACCAAAACTTAACACAATTGTTAGAAACGATTGCAAGGGTCCCTAACATGTTAATTGAGTTAAAAGGTAATAATTACTACTCAAGGGTGTTTAAAAGAGCTAATTACAAGCTACAAAATAGCATGTTTTGAGTAGTAATCAATCCTCGCCTGCGCATCCCTAATCTTCCTTTTGTGCGCCTTGTTTCCTTTTCTTAAAAATATGAGAAAAAGACTCCCATTAGCAGCGTGTGATCCCCCCAGAGAATGCGTGGAGATCTATTCCTTTTTTTTGGTGTGTCCAGTCTTTGGAAAGTGGCCTCATCCTTCCATATGTGGCTGCATGATCACCTTTTCTATATTGCTTGTTGGAAAATCTCCCCAATTGTGGCTGCTGCATCCTCTAATGGACAGTTGTTCCTCTTTTAAGGCATGAATTCTATTCATTTTCACGCATGGAGAATCCTCTAAAAAATCCCATGAATATCCTCTCTTGCCTCCAAAGACCGTGAACTACTTTCTAAAAGAGAAGTTCTCATTCCAAATAGATGGCAGCCCGTTTCCTCATGCCAAAACAGAATAAAATAAGGTTAAAAAAAAATTAAAAGAAAAGTAACTCATGAAAATTACGAGATTGGTAATAAAATAAAAGATGATTAAAAAGAAAAGGAAACAAAAGAGACCGTATTATATAATTCCATAATTTAATAAGGGGTCATATGCGCATTTAAAGTCTAAACAATTTAAGCAATTTTCTATTAGATAAATAAATAAATAAATATAATAATAAAAATAATAATAAACAAATAAAAAGTAAAAATGAAAATGAATAAACAGAATAAATGTAATTATCGAATTCATGCAAAAATAATAAAAAGATCATATAAAAAGTTAAGCCTAATGGAGTGTCTAAATGGACCTATTTTGAAAAGGTGTCTAAGTGACCTAAGTGACATGTGTGTAAATGAGGAGGTGTCTCGGTGCGAGTCAAGGTGAATCTAGGTGGGTCTAGGGTGGTGTCTAATGGGCCAGGTGTATCTAAAAGTTATCCTAAAAAGAATGAAAAGCCTAAGTCCAATATAGGGCTGCCAAAGGTCACAATAAGGGGTCAGGCAATCCCTCAACCGAAGTCTCCGAGGTGACTCAGAAAAAGGTAAGTTGTACGAGTAGTAATGGGCCACCAAGGAGTTACTATGGAGCATTGAAAATGAATTTTAAAGACATGTGCTAAAGGGACAAAATTGAGGGTCTACACATACACTCCTCTATACGCTCAAATCTCTACTGGAGATGCTCAAACTGAGAAGTGAAATCAGTCTGATACTAATCTATGCAATCCTCCATAGAGTAGAATCAAGTATTATTGGCTACTGCAAGCTCCTCCATATGAGTGCCAAGTGAATTGATATGAGCAAATAAATCCATCCAAGGCGCATGATCAGGAGCATAAGGTGCTTGAGATGGTATCTTTATGTGAGGAAGCTCGGTGAATGATGGTTAAGAGGATGGTCCTGTTGTGTAAGTCGGCTCAGACATCATAGGCTTAGAGAATGTGGCCTCACATTGAATACCCTTTGATTGGGGTGAAGGAGTGATTACTACCCAAAAAGTGCTATTTTGCGCCTTTAATTCATTATGTTTTAAGCACTTTTGTGTAGTAGTTCTCCATTTTTATTCCAATTGGCATGTTAAGGACCTAGCAATGACTTCTAATCATATTTGTGGCTAGTTTTAGTGTTTTGACAGTTTTTTGGATCATTAAGACAAGCCAAGTAAAGGAGAGAAGAAAAGAGGAAAAACAGAGGAAATAAGCAGTTTTTGTAGTCGTGCACTGTCACTTTGGGAGGCTCTATTTTGTTCATCGTGCAAAATCACCTTTCAAGAATCCCATATTCGAAACCGTCTTGGAATTGCTGACAAATCAAGTACCTATAGTGGTATATTGCCATTCGTATAAGGAGCTCAAAATGGAAAATTTCGCACTTTGTACTGTTCATGCGAAAATGCCATGCAAGTGCGAATTTCGCACCAGCCCATGCAAGTGCGAATTTCACACCATGTATTGTTTATGCGACTTTGGTGCGAAATCTCCTCTGTTCTGTCGACTCCACATGAGATCTTTTCTTTTGTATTTTTTTGATGTAAATTCCATTCTTATCCTTGTAATTAGCAAATCACAGGCTTTGCTTTGTAAAGACTATAAGAGGGGTGGAAATCATCTCTCCAAAAGTGTTGTATTTTTTTTACACTTAGAAAAATTTTCCTCTCGGGGTAAAATACAGAGTTCTCTTTGCTTTCCTTTTCTCTCTTCTATTTTCTTTTTCTTGGAAGCCAAACAACCTCTGAGGATGTTTTCCCAGAGGATGAGAGGCTAAACATTTGGTTTCTTGGAGTGAAGGAAGCTAGGTGAAAAGTCCAAATGCAAAAGTGGAAAACTCTCGTGCATTAAATACAAGTAGTTGGAGTTCATAAATGGCTTTTAAATCTAAAGTTTTGCTTTAAAGCCCTTAGAATCACTTTGAATGGCCAATACATGATAAGCTTTTAGGTCTCTGTGGATACTTATTGCTAGATCCACATAAGACCATTAGTTATCATGAACGAGCCATTGGAAAGTGGCTCAAGGTGAAGACCCATAGTGTCTAAAGCCATTAATGGAACTTGAATACCATTTCTATTGACTTTTTATGGATTAAATCTTCATTGTTAAACCTATACCGGTTCAGGAAACAACCATTCGTTATGTTGTTGTCCCCAATACGAGGAGAAAAATCCGGAATTTCCCACTTTGCTTTCTGAACTTGATGCTAGCAACCTTTAGCTCTGGGAGACTTTCTGATACGACTCATGGTAGCTTAGCTTTAAAGGCGTATCAACAAAATTTATACCTTGAATACTATTACTAAATTAGCCAAGCTACTATAGCATAGTGGTTCTAGGATCGTTCACTGGGAAGGGTTTTTGCAAACACAAGTGATATTCAAATTAGGAAAATAGGTGATTTTGTTATGGATGTTAGCTTTAAAAGAAGATGTAAATGTTTTAGAAAGATTTAAACTAATCTAAGCTAACATTAAAGACTAAAAGGAAAGGGTGTAAAAACAAGTTTCTCAAAGATAGGATAGCTATGCTCTGGCTCTTATGCAAATTGGAAATCTCAGGATAGGCTCCTCGCGTTGGGGTTGCAACTATGGTGATGCTTGCTTCCCGAACCGGTATGGATTTAGCAAATCAAGTTTTAATCCTTTAAAATGACAAAATAGATGGTAGTGAATTTCATCAATGGTTATTCACCTTAGACTTCCTTTGAATGGCTCGTAAGAGATAACTAATGGTCTAAAGCCAAAAGCTTACCAAATATTGGCAACTCAAAGTCATTCCGGGTGATAAACTCACCTTTCAATGGCCATTTGAAATTGGTTCTAATGGATTAATACAAAACTTGGAATTGAAAACCTCACCTTCCAATAGCTCGTAGGAGATAACTAATGGATAGAAATCCAAAAGCTTATCAAGTATTGGCCGTTGGAAGTTGTCCAAAGGAAATCAAAACCAAACTTTGCATTAATGAACCATTAATTGAAAAACGTCTACCTTACCTTCCGGGTGTGAGAAATTTCCATGGGATTGCATCCAAGCCATCACATAACATCCATACTTTGAGAAACTAAAAGCTTTAGCCAATCATCCTCTGAGGAAAAGCCCTTAGAGGCTGTTTGGCTACTAAGAAAATAGAAAATAGCAAAGAGAAAAGAGAAAACGAGAGAGTGTAATACGTAACCTATATTCTATATCATATATTCTCTATTATTATGTATTATGTGTTCAAGAGGTGATTTCTACCCCTTATATAGTCTTTACAATTGCAAAAGCTTATGATTGGTTAGTTACAAGGATAGGAAAGGAAATTACATCACAAAATACAAAGGAAAATATCTAAAGTGGAGTCGGCAAAACAGAGCAAAATTCGCGTGGGTTATGCAAATGTAATGCGAACTAAATGCGAAATTCGCATTACACCTTGTGGAATGCGAAATTTTCGCATAACCTGGATCAGTTGGTTTCCGAAGGCCATATCTTCCTCATTTCAGCTCCAAATCGTGCACGGTTTGAAGCGTTGGATTTTTGACTTCAAGAGCTTTAAAATGGTATATAGCATGTAAAAATTGGACTTCGGGAAGTGCTCCAAAAGTGCGAAAGAAGACTGCAGCTGCTGTCCTCATTGCTTCTTTTCACTTTGCTTGCTTTTCCTCTTTGCTTCTCTTTGCTTGTGCTCGTGTTTCCACTTGAAATTCAAGCTTGTAAAGGTCCAAAATCCTTGCTTTAACTTGTCCAAGTAGCTCCTCCATCATTTGGCATGCTTGAATCGATTCATAAGCTGATAAAAACATGTAAACTTGCCACAAAATGGTTAAAACCAATTACTAAGGACCTTAATGAATTAATTGGGTTAAATGAATATGATTACTACTCAAAGGTGCTTAAAACCATTATAATTAGGTCTACAAAATAGCACTTTTTGGTAGTAATCACTTTCTTTCTTCTATTTTTACCTAGTTCTATGTTAGTTTAGTTTCAAACACCACTTTCAAAACAAATTTTATTTTCTTTTAAACTTTAAGTTTTTGACAAAGGAAATCATCATATTCAATTTCTAATCTTGAGTCTATCATTGGTAGAGTGAAAACCCATCCCAGAGTTCGACCCTAGAGCTGCTATACTATAGTAGCTTTGCTACGCTAGTATGAGGTCATACGATTTATAAATATTTTTGATTAAAATACCCAACTGGGCATGAATCAAAATGGCGCCGTTGCCGGGGATGGTGCCACGATATAGTGATACAACTTTTTAGAGGCTACTTGTGATTTCCATCACAAGTTTGGTGAATTCCTTTTTCACTAACTTCATTTCCTTTCTTTTAATGTAGAATTCCTTTTGTTAAGTTTACTTTCATTTTTTTTTTCTAACCTTAACATTCTTCTAGTTTTCTTTTGTTTTTGTTGTCTTTGTTTTGTTTTCAGGGAAGTTGTAACTTGTGCATGCCCTATTGGATTCGGGACTAAGAGGGAAGACTAGTAAGGATAGAGAATCCTCAAGACACAGAGTTGGATATCTGTGTAAACATCATGGACCCTCCACAAGAGGATCAGAATTCTCAACACGGTTAAGGGGATAATCCAAATGCATATCTATCCATGAGGGATAGAATGCACCCACCAAGGATGAGTGCACCCTCATGCATCGTACCTCCTCTTGAGAAGCTGATTATAAGGCCCCATATTGTGCCCCTCCTACCAAATTTCCATGGAATGGAGAGTGAGAACCCATATGCCCACATCAAGGAGTTTGAGGAGGTGTGCAATACTTTTAGAGAGGGAGGAGCTTCAATAAACTTGATGAGACTCAAGCTATTCCCTTTTACTTTGAAGGACAAGGCAAAAATATGGCTTAACTCTTTAAGGCCAAGGAGCATAAGGAATTGGGTTGATCTTCAAGCCAAATTTTTGAAGGAATTTTTCCTCACCCATAGGACCAATGGGTTGAAGAGACAAATCTCAAACTTTTCTGCAAAAGAAAATGAGAAGTTCTATGAATGTTGGGAAAGGTATATGGAGGCCATCAATGCTTGTTCTCATCATGGCTTTGATACATGGCTCTTGGTGAGCTATTTTTATGATGGGATGTCTTCCTCCATGAAGCAAATTCTTGAAACCATGTGTGGGGGAGATTTTATGAGTAAGAATCCGGAAGAAGCCATGGACTTTTTAAGTTATGTATCTGAGGTATCAAGAGGATGGGATGAGCCTAACTCAAGAGAAATGGGAAGGATGAAAGCTCCTGTAAATCTAAAGGGTGGAATGTACATGTTAAGTGAAGACATGGACATGAAAGCTAAGGTGGCAACAATGGCAAGGAGGTTGGAAGAACTTGAGTTGAAAAAAATGCATGAAGCCCAAGCCATTTCTGAGACACAAGCCCATGTCATGCCATGCACCATTTGCCAATCATGTGATCATGTGGTAGATGAGTGCCCAACCATCCCAGCTGTGAGGGAGATGTTAGGTGATCAAGCCAATGTTGTGGGGCAATTTAGGCCCAACAACAATGCACCTTATGGAAACACCTATAATTCAAGCTGGAGAAACCATCCAAATTTTTCTTGGAAACCAAGGCCACCACCATACCAACCACAAGCCCAAACCTAAGCACCTCAACAAACCTCTTCAGTGGAGCAAGCCATTGTGAACCTAAGTAAATTCATGGGTGACTTTGTGGGTGAACAAAAGGCAATCAACTCCAAATTGCACCAAAAGATTGAAAATGTTGAGAGTTCTCAAATTAAGAGAATGGATGGGATGCAAAATGATCTATCTCAGAAGATATATAATATTCAATACTCCATCTCTAGGCTTACCAACCTCAACACAGTGAATGAGAAAGGAAAGTTTCCCTCTCAACCAAGCCAAAATCCAAAGGGTGTTCATGAAGTTGAAACCCAAGATGGGGAGTCTTCAAAGTTGAGGGAGGTCAAAGCTGTGATCACCTTGAGGAGTGGGAAGGAGGTTGATCAACCCTTGCCTAAGGTGAAGCAAGATGAAGAACTCATGTCAAGGAGAACCTTGGTTAAAGAGAGAAATAACCAAGAAGAGAAGAGTGGGAAAAAAAATGCATCTAAATCAAGCATTGAAGAAGAGCCAAGGATAGTGATTAAAGAGGATATGAAGAAGAAACATATGCCTCCCCCTTTTCCTCAAGCTTTACATGGAAAGAAGGGAATCAAGAATTCATCAGAAATTCTGGAAGTTTTAAGACAAGTGAAGGTGAATATACCCTTACTTGATATGATCAAGCAAGTCCCCACATATGCAAAATTTTTAAAAGACTTGTGCATGGTCAAGAGAGGGTTGAATGTGACAAAGAAGGCATCCTCACTGAGCAAGTAAGTGCCATCATTCAATGTAAGTCTCCAGTTAAGTACAAAGATCCGGGATGTCCCACCATTTCAGTCAACATTGGAGGGACACATGTGGAGAAGGCTTTACTAGACTTGGGGGCAAGTGTGAATTTGCTCCCATACTCTGTGTATAAGCAACTGGGACTTGGAGAATTGAAGCCCACAGCCATCACTCTCTCCTTAGCTGATAGGTCAGTCAAAATCCCAAGAGGGGTGATAGAAGATGTTCTATTTCAAGTGGACAAATTCTACTATCCTGTGGATTTTGTGGTGCTTGATACTGATCCCACTGTTAAGGAAGCAAATTATGTGCCAATCATCCTTGGGAGACCTTTCCTAGCTACCTCCAATGCCATCATCAATTGTAGGAATGGGGTGATGTAGCTCACATTTGGAAACATGACCTTGGAACTAAACATATTCCACCTATGCAAGAGGCATCTTCACCCCGAAGAGGAGGAAGGATTGGAGGAGGTGTGCTTGATCAACACTTTGGTTGAAGAGTATTGTGACAAGAAATTAGAAGAGAAATTGAATGAAAACCTTGGAGTGCTTGAAGAAGGGTTACCTGAACCCTCTGATGTGTTAGCCATCATGTCTCCTTGGAGGAGAAGGGAAGAGATCTTACCCTTGTTCAATGAGGAGGACTCAAAAGGAGCAGCTAGGGAGGACCCTCCAAAGCTAGTTTTGAAGCCACTTCCTATTGATTTGAAGTATGCACATTTGGAGGAAGATGAGAAATGTCCAGTGGTGGTTTCTTCAACTCTCACAAGTGATCAAGAGGATAGTCTTTTGGGAGCCCTCAGAAAATGCAAATAGGCCATTGGATGGCAAATTTCTTATCTGAAAGGGATTAGCCCGTTGGTATGCACCCACCATATCTACATGGAAGAAGATGCAAACCCAGTGAGGCAGCCCCAGAGGAGGTTGAATCCTCACATGCAAGAGGTGGTAAGGGGTGAAGTTCTGAAGCTACTTCAAGTAGGGATCATATATCCCATTTCAGATAGCTTGTGGGTGAGCCCAACCCAAGTAGTCCCAAAGAAATCTGGAATTACTGTGATCCATAATGAGAAAGGGGAGGAAGTCTCTACACGTCTTACCTCAGGATGGAGGGTGTGTATAGACTACAGGAGGTTGAATTCAGTGACTAGGAAGGACCATTTCCCATTGCCTTTCATGGACCAAGTCCTTGAGAGAGTCTCAGGGCATCCTTTCTACTGTTTTTTGGATGGTTACTCGGGGTACTTCCAAATAGAGATTTATTTGGAAGATCAAGAAAAGACAACCTTCACTTGCCCCTTTGGTACTTTTGCCTATAGGAGGATGCCCTTTGGTCTATGTAATGCACCTGCAACTTTCCAAAGATGTATGCTAAGCATCTTCAGTGATATGGTGGAGCACATCATGGAAGTCTTCATGGATGACATCACTGTATATGGAGGTTCTTATAAGGAGTGTTTTTTGCATTTAGAAGTTGTTCTCCAAAGATGTATTGAGAAAGACCTAGTGCTAAATTGGGAGAAGTGCCATTTTATGGTACAACAAGGAATTGTCTTAGGACATATAATCTCCAAGAATGGCATTGAGGTAGATAAGGCAAAGGTGGAGCTAATTGTTAAGTTGCCACCTCCCATAAATGTTAAAGGAATTAGGCAATTCCTAGGACATGTCGGGTTCTATAGGAGGTTCATTAAGGATTTCTCAAAAATCTCAAAACCTCTTTGTGAACTCTTGGTAAAGGATGCCAAGTTTGTGTGGGATGAGAAATGTCAGAAGAGTTTTGAGGAACTGAAGCAATTCCTCACAACTACACTAATAGTGAGAGCCCCAAATTGGACATTACCTTTTGAGGTAATGTGTGATGCAAGTGATCTTGCTATGGGGGCTGTTTTGGGGCAAAGAGAAGATGGAAAGCCCTATGTGATTTATTATGCAAGCAAAACTTTGAATGAGGCTTAAAGGAACTACACAACTACTGAGAAGGAGTTGTTGGCAGTAGTTTTTGCCTTGGATAAGTTTCATGCCTATTTGGTAGGGTCCTTTATAGTGGTGTTCACTGACCATTCTGCTTTGAAGTACTTGCTAACCAAGCAAGATGCCAAGGCAAGATTGATAATATGGATCCTTTTGCTTCAAGAATTCAATCTCCAAATCTGGGATAAAAAGGGAGTAGAAAACGTGGTAGCTGACCACTTGTCAAGACTTGTGATAGCACATGACTCACATGGTCTACCTATTAATGATGACTTCCCTGAGGAGTCTTTCATGTCAATAGAGGTAGCTCCATGGTATTCTCACATTGCAAGTTACTTGGTTACTGGAGAAGTTCCAAGTGAGTGGAGTGCCTTAGACAAGAAGCATTTCTTTGCTAAAATCCACGCCTATTATTGGGTGGAGCCTTTTCTCTTCAAATATTGTGCGGATCAAATCATAAGGAAATGTGTTCCTGAACAAGAGCAATCAGGAATTCTATCCCATTGTCATGATAGTGCATGTGGAGGTCATTTTGCTTCCCAGAAAACAGCCATGAAAGTGGTCCAATCAGGTTTTTGGTGGCCCTCACTTTTCAAGGACGCCCACTCTATGTGCAAGGGATGTGATCGGTGTCAAAGGCTTGGGAAGCTAACACGCCAGAATATGATGCCCTTGAACCCCATCTTGATAGTGGACATCTTTGATGTTTGGGAGATAGACTTCATGGGACCATTTCCAATGTCATTTGGACACTCCTACATTTTGGTGGGAGTGGATTATGTCTCTAAGTGGGTAAAAGCAATCCCATGTAGGAGCAATGATCATAAGGTGGTTCTCAAATTTCTCAAGGAGAACATCTTTTCAAGGTTTGGAGTGCCTAAGGCCATTATCAGTGATGGAGGAACCCACTTTTGCAACAAGCCTTTTGAGACTCTTCTAGCCAAATATGGGTCAAGCACAAGGTAGCTACACCTTATCACCCTCAAACAAGTGGCCAAGTTGAGTTAGCCAACCGGGAAATCAAGAATATACTGATGAAGGTGGTGAATGTGAACAGGAAGGATTGGTCTATTAAGCTCCTGGATTCATTATGGGCTTATAGGACCGCTTATAAGACCATTCTTGGAATGTCTCCTTATCGCCTTGTTTATGGCAAAGCGTGCCATCTCCCAGTGGAGGTTGAATATAAAGCATGGTGGGCAATCAAGAAGCTCAACATGGATTTGACAAGAGCTGGGTTAAAGAGATGTTTGGATTTGAACGAATTGGAGGAAATGAGGAATGATGCTTACCTCAATTCAAAAATTGCAAAAGAGAGGTTGAAGAAATGGTATGATCAGTTGGTAAATCAAAAGAATTTTACCAAGGGACAAAGAGTCTTGCTTTATGACTCTAAACTTCATCTTTTTCCTGAAAAATTGAAATGAAGGTGGACGGGTCCTTTCATAATTCATGACGTGCAATCAAATGGAGTAGTGGAACTACTCAACTTCAAGAGCACTCGAACTTTCAAAGTGAATGGGCATCGTCTCAAGCCCTATATGGAATCATTTTCCCGAGACAAGGAGGAATTCATCCTCCTTGATCCACCTCTAACATGAAAACACTCAGTTCATGGTTGAACTTAGTCTCTTCAAAGACTAAAAAGTTCATCCTCTTTTTGTTTCCTTTTAAGTTGATTTTAGTTTAATCTAGTGTTTTTCTTGTGTTTATGCATGTTTTGATTTTTATTTTTGACCTTAATTTCATTCTAATGTGGTTTGAATTGGTTTTTGTGTTAACATGCAGGTAGGAAAGCTTGAAGAATGAAGTCAAGGGGAAAACAAGGGAAAACAGGGGAGAAAAGCCAAGACCCAGTGAAATTCGCACCATCCAATTCTCTGGTGCGAAATTCGCACCACCTTACTGTGGACCCCGCATATTTAAATGATGCGTTCCCACTCGATTGGCGAGACTCGCTTTTCGTTATTTGGGTGAAAAATAAGTTTCTTAGAAAAGACTTGGAGTCGCCACTTACTTTTATTTATTTTTAAAGGGGAAAACAAGTAAGAACAAAACCCCTAGATGGACTCCTGATTTTATTTTTGGAAAAGCTGTCTGCGAAAAAAACTGAGTCTGGGTTCGGGGATCAGGTTACTTATTGGGAAGGTACGGTAAAGACCGTAGCACCCCTCTAAGCCCCTAAAAAATGGGTCTCTACTAAATAAGGTGAACCAGACATGGCAATTAACTAGAAGATCAATGGATACCAAAACGATCATAGTTCAAAAATAATTCACGATAATGAAATAATAAACAAAGTGAGAGTGAGAGTGTACCTTAGTAGCAGGTAATAAAGCGCTATCATGAAAACAAGGTTAGTGTACAATGACAAGTGTAAAAACAATCTTATACAAAACCAAATCAAAATCAAACAAAATCGAGAGCACAACTTAAATTATTTTTCGAAAAAATGTTATGAATGTCGGGCCCCCACCAAAGCCCAATTAATTTTTGCTATGAATTAACTCTCATAAATTCCATCATTTTGGAATTATGAAAACTTATTCATAAAAAATTTGAAAAAAGGAATTTTGAAAATTAAATTTGAAATTTCGGAAGTGTGGAATTTTATTTTTAAAAAAATGAGTTTGAAAATTTTGGGAATCTCTTTGAGAATGGTATTTCAAAATAAATAAATAAAATAATTTGAAATGGAATTAAATAAAAAAAACGAATAAATAAATAAATTTTGAATTTTGGAAAATGGGAATTTTGAGAATGGAATTTTGAAAAATTAAACTAAAAAAATGAAATTTTGGAAAATTATTTCGAAAATAGAAATTTTTGGAAAATTGGAATTTTAGAAAATCGAAACGTGAAGATCGAAGTTTTGAAAATTATATTTTTGATGTATGAAAATAAAATAAAATAATAATAATAATAAATAAAAAGATGGTATGTAGTCGGTGGGAATAGGGGCCAATCTTCACTATTTTCCGATAGCCTCCGAAAAGTAAATTTTACTAGAGACTACCAAAGCAATAAACTATTCAAACCTAGATCAAATAAGCTAACCAGATACCCACCAAGAATTAATGTCAAATATTCAAGAAACACATCTATTAAGAATAACAATCAAGAATTAGCATGAAATCAATTAAACACACAAACACATCTAGATTGATTAAAATGAGTCAAATTAAATCAAAGCAAACAATAATTTTCAAACATAGAATTAACTTTATTAATGAACTAATATTATATAAAATACTTGAATCGAATAGATGAGTGAAACTAAATCAGAGTAAACTAAAGGCATGAATTTTCAAATATAGAATTGATTTTATTAATAACCTAAAATTATACAAACTCCTAAAATACTTAAAATGAATCAATTTAAACAAAAGGAAACTAAAACAAAATATGGATTCAGGGAATCTAATTTCAAAATAAACTTACGTTATTAAAATGAAATCTAGGCTTAAAATGAATTAAACACTAATTAAAGTCATCTAAACTTAAATTCTTAACATACATGATCAATTATTTTAACAAACTAAAATTTTACCTTAACCACAAATTATATTAAAAAAAACTACCTGAGACTAAATTTCTAAGCTATAAAATTAAACTCATAATCAAATGAATAAGTTGATGACACAAACAAGTAAATACGAATGAAATAAAATATGAAGGAAACGAAATATGAACTCAAGGAATTAGATAATATATATATATTTATTTTTTAAACAAAACTTATGTTAGTAAAATAACTTTGAGCCTAACAAACATTTTTATCACTAATCAAGACAAGTTTAAAATATAATACTTAACACATAAAAATCAATCATTTCAACATACTATAATTTTAACTAAACCTAAAGCCAATTCAAACCACCTTCAATAGATTTTTTTTTAATTTTTTTTTATTTTAAACTAAATTTTTATCCCATAGGTTCAATCTTATTAATAAATAAATAAATAAGTTACAAAGCATTAGATTAGTAGCAAATAAATAAATAACAACTAATAATTAAATGAATCAAAACTAAATTAAATAAAAATCAAATTATATATATATTTTTTCTTAAAGTAAAACTACATATAAAAAATATATTTTCCGAATTTAATATAATAAATCAAAAACTAACCCTAAAAACAATTCCCATGTTGCCATATTGAAATGAAACAAATATATGACGGCACTAGTAATAAAAGTAAATCCACTTACCTATTATAATAATTATTCCACTAAAGAAAAGTGTCCAAACTTGCATTGTTACATAAACCTAAATAACAATTCTAGTCTTTTTAAACTCATGCTACCATATTCAAGATCAATACATGCCAGAACTTGTAAAAGTCAATCCACTTACCATTATAATAATATTTCCACTTAAAAAAATATTCAAACTTGCACTTTACATGAAACACATGCTGCCATATATATATAAAAATGACTTACCTAGCTTACCAAAATGACAGTACGTGGAGATACAGAGAAGGTGGTGTGCAGCTGGTGCGGTGAAGGATCACCAGCTGTGATGTGGAATTGATGCTGAAAGTGCTCCCCGTGGAGGATCTGTTGGTGCGTGAACTGTCTCTTTCTCCGGTGCGGCTGCCATACTTCTTTATGATCCGAAATGAATCAAGCAATCTCACGTCTTCAAGATCACTCCCTCTCTTCCGTTCTTTTTGTTTAGATGCGGCTGATCAATCCCACCCCTTCTTGAGTACGAGGTGTTGAGATTCTTGTATAGCAGCGTGGAGATCGCTTTTGAGTTGGCATGGAGATCGTTTTTGAAGCACCCCTCTCTCTGTGCGTGCTGCCACCAAAGTGGACTATATGTTTTCTTAAAGTGGCGATATGCAGGTCTGGTATAATGAAGACATCTTTGACAATGCCATTTCAGTCATGCTCACCGTCCAGCGCTCCATACTCGCCTGCAATGGCAGCTCATCCAAGAACAACACGTGATTCTCTGATTTTCCAAGGGCGATCCGAATCTCCGGGATTGGAGACAACACCGATTGGTGATCAGGAGCAGCTCCGTGAATGATCCCTTCCCCTTAGAAAACTCACCAGCCCGCTATCTCTCCCCACTCTCAATTGTGCGGCCGAAATATTCCTCCAAACCCAGATGCGGCTGCACCTGTTCCCACTTCCAGAATCGTGCTCTCTCTCGCGCCAAGGATCATGCGGCCCTTAATCTTGCACCTATCTCCTGACAGAAAAAAAACCCCACCTTTCCTTTTCTCTCACTGTTCTTTCTTCTCCTGCTCTCCCACTCCTTCCTTCTGCTTCCTCTTTTTTTTTTTTTCTCCGGATCCTTTCTTCCTCTTCAAGACTTCCCTTCTCTGCATTTTCCCGTGCCAAACTCTTCGAAAACTCCCCCTCACCTTTTCCCAAGCTCCCCTTCATTCCATGCAGCCTGCTAACCCTTCCATCTCTCCTTTTCTTTTTTTTCTTTTTTTTTTTTCCTCCCCAGACTTCACCCTTAAGACTTCCCTACAGCTTCCCTAGCTCCAATTTCCCACAGCCTCTTCGGGAAATACCCCCCACTCTTCTTTCTCTCCAATTTCCCACAGCCTCTTCGGGAAATACCCTCCACTTTTCTTTCTCTTCAAGAAAAAAATCCCTTTTTCTACTCTTCCTCCCTTTGTTTTTAAAAAATAACAACTTTTTAAATCCCCATGATTCTTGCTGGCTTTTGACTTTTAATTTTTTTCATAAAATATCTTTTTTTTTTCTTCTTCTTCATATGTAGTCCACCGACTCCCCTTTTCTATTATTTATTTTTATATATATATATAATAAAAACAAAGTAAATAAGGCAATAAAAAAACATAATACAATAAAAAAATGAAAATTAAATGACATAGTAAAAGCATAATATAACTAAATAATAATGGTACTAAGAATAACAAAGGTGATGATAAAAAAAAAAATAATAATGATTATAATAATAATAAGGATAATAATAATAATAATAATAATATTGATAATAATAAAGACAACTTATAATAATGGTACTAATGATAATATAAGATCCCTAGTCACTTACAATTTTCTGAAAATAAATAAGTGGATCAATGAACAAATAAAGCAGGAAAAATAAATAAATAACACACGCACATAACAATAATCTAAATATTAAACTAAAACACAAAATGAAAAATAATAATAATAATAATAATAATAATAATAATAATAAAATAAAATAAAATAAATCAAAAATCAAAAATCAAAAATCTAAGTGACCTGGGTGACCTATGTGGAAAGTGCCCAGGTGAATTAGGTGGAAACTAAACCAAGGAGGTGTCCAAGTGATAAAAAAATGTGCTAAGTGACTTAAGAGTGTTCCTATCGGGCCGGGTGTATCTAAATGGGCCTAGGGCGCAAAAGTGGGGCCTAAGGTGGTGCTCAATGGGTCATCAGAGAATTATTATAAAGTATCAAACGAACACGTAATAGAACATGTGCTAGTAGGACAAAATAGAGGGTCTACACTTACCCCCTTTGTGCAAAATTGCCTTTGTGAGCATTTTCCAAAAAAGCATGCTCTCGGTCCCTACCCAAAATCTAAGTGCGAAAATGCACAGGAATGCGAACCTTGTGCGAAATTGCCTTTATGACCATTTTCCAAAAAAGCATGCTCTCGGTCTTGGAAAATCTTAGGAATGCGAAAATTTTCGCACTTCACTATTCACCTTATGCGAAATTTGCACTTGTTCTTTAAAAGCCGATTTCTCTTCTTAAAGTCTAAACTTGTTCTTCTTCAATCCTCTCATCACCTCTTTTCTGATCACTCCTTTCCATCGACAAGGTCCTCTCCTTCATCATCTCCCATCCTCAATCCCCCCATGGCCAGCCATCTCAAGAGCTTCATGCCATAGCCGCGACACCACACTATTTATAATAGTCCGTGACTTCCATTTTCAGCTCTTTCTCCTCCTTCCACCATCAAAAACCCTTCATTTCTTCACTCAACATTCCAAATCCATCCCTAAACAAAACCCAACCTTGATTTTTCAAAACCAAAACCTCAAGCTAAGGATTCAAAGCCACGGTTTCTTCAAAAGAAACCCATTTTCGCGGCTATGGGAGCTTAAAAATTCTTCATTCTCTTCTTGTAAAGGTCCCATTTCCAAGCTTTCCCACCATGAAAAACCCCTTTCCTACCTCAGCCCGCATTTCCCACCCTCAAAAGCCAAAAATTTTTGCCATTTGAAAGAACCACAAATTTCGCATCTTGCATAAGTGAATAGTGCATTGTGCGAAATTCGCACAACACTACTCCACTTGTGCTAAATTTGCACCACCCAATTCTCTGGTGTGAAATTCGCACCACCCTACCCCTTTGTGTGAATTTTTGGGATTTTCACCCCTACCCTCCCCAATCCCAAGCCTCTGAGCCTCATTTCTTTGCTCCCTTATGGCTAAGACCCGAGGAGGCTCTACCTCAGCTCCCCAAAGCAGTCATAGAGCTGCCCCTATGCGGGCCTCGCTAGATGCACCCCCACATTTGCCTGATTCTGCTCCCCAGAGCAGATACTATACGAGGAGAGCAGCTGCCACACCTGTGGCCCCTACTCAGATTCCGGCTAGGAATCCTCCTACAAAGAAGGCCAAGACTTTAGAGCCAGGAGAGTCCTCCAAAGCAGCTCGAGATTCACAGTCTTAGTCTCCTCCCACCAGACGCCCTATCCTTGCTAGCTCGCCCATTGAGGGCAACTCCGATTTCCGAGAGAGAGCATTCCATGATGAGGCATATTTTGATCACTATGTTTTGCGACAACAGCCTGAGTTGGGGGATTCATAACGCCTACTTGAGAGGTACCATCTTGTACCCTTTATGACTCCACCACAGTTCTTTTATCCTCGAGTAGCTTTAGACTTTTACCAGTCTATGACTACTCGTGGCGTCCCGACACCCGCCTCGATCTTTTTTGCCATTGATGGACGCCAGGGTATTTTGGGGGCTAGACAGATTGCTGAGGCTTTCCATATCCCTTATGCACCAGCAGATCCAACTGCATTTAGACGGTGGGCCCCACTTTCTGAGTGGGACATGGTTAGTATACTATCTCGAGGGACATCTTCAGACAGGATCATTATGAGGAAGGAGCTTCCCCGAGGGATGCTCCTAGTTGATGTGGTGATTCGCACCAATCTTTTTCCTCTTCAGCATAGAGTGCAGAGGCGCGGGGCCATTCTAGAGGCGTTATTCCGTATCTCTGAGGGCTCCTACTTTGGCCTCCATTATTTGATTATGGCTTCCCTCCTCCATTTTGAGGAGAAGGTGCATAAGAGGCATCTTACGAGGGCAGACACCATTCTTTTACTTTTCCCTCGGCTGCTATGCCATGTTCTGGCAGATATGGGTTTCCCTGTAGACCCTCATTCTGAGACCCGCCGCCATTGTCGAGAGAGCTTCTCTCTTGACCAATGGAATCAGGTGTTGCACCATTAGTATTCCCCAAAACTTCCCGAGCCAAGGGAAGTTCCTCCACAGCCCTTACCATCTATATTTGCTCCGTCCACTTTAGCTTCCTCGGAGCTCGTACCAGAGGTAGCATCATCTGATGCCCCACCTGCTGTTCCTCCTACCCCAGAGCCGCCCATTACTATCCTTGGTGCAAAGTATCGTGACTTGCTCGCTTCTTTCCAGACTTTGATCTCTACTTAGACGGCCATTATGGAGCGGATGGATCACTTCCAGCTTCGGCAGAACCAGCAGACTCTCATTCTCCGTGAGATTCAACAGCACCTCGGTCTTTTGCCACCAGCTCCCCCTGTTTCTCCGTGCCCTCAGAGCCTTTTGCTTCAGCTGATGATTTTGATCCAACTGATGATGCTACACCTGTAGCGGTACCTTCCACAGTTGCAGTTGAGGACCCCTCCTATCCACCAGAGGAGCCTACTACTTGATCATACGATCACTTCTCTCCCTTTTTTGTATCTATATTCTATATTTTTGGATGTGATATATATTTTGGACCACTTTTATACTGGGATTGGATGTATTCCATGTTTATCTTGTATATTGTACTCTCTCAGTTTATATAGACATCTTCCTTTTTGTGTATATTAGGTATTCCTTTTTATTTCCTCTACTCATCACTCTTATGATTTTTTTTTTCTTTTGCAACATGTGGTTTCTCCTGTCCATTTAGAGTCCCTTTCTATCAAGAGGTATCACTTCCTCCCTTTTATTATCACTTGCTTTTGGAACATTGGGGACAATGCTCATCCTAGTTGGGGGGAGAGTTGAGGAAGTAATTTGTTGGATTTTTGGTTAGGTTATTTTGCTAACAAATTTTTGCAAACTCTCTTTGTTTCTCAAAGATAAATTCTCAAAAGTAAATGGGAGAAATTAAATTCTTATCTTATTACCATAGTCTTAGAGTTTGTATTATGCTTATTAAAGTTGATAAATTGTTGAAGCTCCTTTTGATTTCAATCTTAAGTCTTCCACTCTAATCTCTTCACACACTGAACACATTAGATTCCAGTTATAAGATGGAAAACCTTCTCACCCCCCTAAACTTAGGAAATTTTCGACTTGGTGCCTTTGACCTCATTCTATTAGTGTTGGGACACCTTATAAAAGGCCAATGTGTCTTATGAAAATATATATATATATATAATTTTTGCTTCACTTGCTTTGAAACCCGAGCAAGGTCCGAGGGGTATATGGTGAAAATATTTGAAGCCTAGTGCCCTAAGCCTTTATTGGTTGGGAGTCACCGACCTCAGTGCTCGTTAGATGGGTGGATCGGTGGAGTTTTGAAGAGGTGTGTTCTTAGCCTTTTATATGGGGGTTAGTGTTGCTAAAGTTAGAGAAAAACCTTAGTTGGGGGGAGAATATAGTTTGACATACTATAACTGGAAACTAAGCATCTTAACACTTAGATTTTTGTGGAAGATTAAGAATTGATCCTTTGGAAGTGGAAATTATTTTAATACTCAAATTTGCATAATGCCCACTCTTTGTATGTTGTGATAGGTAAGTTATTTGATGACTCTTGTTGATGATTGAATTTTATATCCTTGACTTGCCATGTGAGAGTTTGATCCAATCATGCCACTTGATTATTTTTTGGAGTGATCAGCATGATTTTGTAAATTATTATATTATCTATTTTTCTTTCTTTTTCTCCCTTTCATTGCTAAGGGACTAGCAATGTGTCAGTTGGGGGGGAGTGATTACTACCCAAAAAGTGCTATTTTGCGCTTTTAATTCATTATGTTTTAAGCACTTTTGTGTAGTAGTTCTCCATTTTTATTCCAATTGGCATATGAAGGACCTAGCAATGGCTTCTAATCATATTTGTGGCTAGTTTTAGTGTTTTGATAGTTTTTTGGATCATTAAGACAAGCCAAGTAAAGGAGAGAAGAAAAGAGGAAAAACAGAGGAAAGAAGCAGTTTTTGTAGCCGTGCATTGTCACTTTGGGAGGCTCTATTTTGTTCATTGTGCAAAATCACCTTTCAAGAATCCCATATTCGAAACCGTCTTGGAATTGCTGACAAATCAAGTACCTATAATGGTATATTGTCATTCGTATAAGGAGCTCAAAATGGCAAATTTCGCACTTTGTACTGTTCATGCGAAAATGCCATGCAAGTGCGAATTTCGCACCAACCCATGCAAGTGCGAATTTCGCACCATGTATTGTTTATGCGACTTTGGTGTGAAATCTCCTCTGTTCTACCGACTCGACATGAGACCTTTTATTTTGTATTTTTTTGATGTAAATTCCTTTCTTATCCTTGTAATTAGCCAATCACAGGCTTTGCTTTGTAAAGACTATAAGAGGGGTGGAAATCATCTCTCGAAAAGTGTTGTATTTTTTTTACACTTAGAAAAATTTTCCTCTTGGGGAAAAATACAGAGTTCTCTTTGCTTTCCTTTTCTCTCTTCTATTTTCTTTTTCTTGGAAGCCAAACAACCTCTGAGGATGTTTTTCCAGAGGATGAGAGGCTAAACTTTTGGTTTCTTGGAGTGAAGGAAGCTAGGTGAAAAGTCCAGATGCAAAAGTGGAAAACTCTCGTGCATTAAATACAGGTAGTTGGAGTTCATAAATGGCTTTTAAATCTAAAGTTTTGCTTTAAATCCCTTATAATCACTTTGAATGGCCAATACATGATAAGCTTTTAGGTCTCTGTGGATACTTATTGCTAGATCCACATAAGACCATTAGTTATCATGTACGAGCCATTGGAAAGTGGCTCAAGGTGAAGACCCATAGTGTCTAAAGCCATTAATGGAACTTGACTACCATTTCTATTGACTTTTTATGGATTAAATCTTCATTGTTAAACCTATACCGGTTCAGGAAACAACCATCCTTTATGTTGTTGTCCCTAATACGAGGAGAAAAATCCGGAATTTCCCACTTTGCATTCTGAACTTGATCCTAGCAACCTTTAGCTCCGGGAGACTTTCTTTCTTCTATTTTTACCTAGTTCTATGTTAGTTTAGTTTCAAACACCACTTTCAAAACAAATTTTATTTTCTTTTAAACTTTAAGTTTTTGACAAAGGAAATCATCAGATTCAATTTCTAATCTTGAGTCTATCACTGGTAGAGTGAAAACCCATCCCATAGTTCGACCCTAAAACTGCTATACTATAGTAGCTTTGCTATGCTAGTATGAGGTCATAGGATTTATAAATATTTTTTATTAAAATACCCAACTGGGCACGAATCAAGGAGGAATATCAAGCTCGGGCCCTCTCTGCTCAAAGTCTCTTTAAGGGTCTAACCCACCCTCCATCTCTCGGATCTCAGCCTCCTCCTCTACTCCAGGATGCATTTATCCCTGTCCCCGGACCTGTGCTGGTGCTCCCACTCTCCTAATCCATGAGCCATCGGGGGCCTTCTCAAACTTCATCCACCTCAAGGACTGCTCCTCATAAGTGTCATAAATGGTAGGGGTCTCGAAGTCTGTCTCTCTGCTCAAATAAACCCCGACATCCTTAAATACTCTAATAAGGAAACGGTTGTAGGAGAGTACTCGGGTCGTGCTCTCGCAGCATGATATCATGTGCATCATTATCAAATACCCCCAGTGAATCCGTCTCCCCGTCAGAATCGAGTCTATGAAAAATGCCTCAAGATACGAGACCTCATCTCGGTGTCCTTCTTGTGGCAATAGGATGGAGCAGATTATGTGATGAAGCACTCGGCTGCTCATGGTCAGACTATATGCCAACGATTTGCCCATCCCCTGGGCATCTACAAGGCCGCACATCCTCTGAATAACCTCTCTAGGCTCGAAACTCGGCATAATAAGCCACACCTTGGACTCATACACCCGAAGTCCAACTGAAGGGATGTTGAAAATGTGACAAATGCTCTTCGGGCTCAGTTTGATCTCAACACCTCTAACGGTGGAAGTGATTGGTCCACTAAGTCCATAGGTAACTCATGAATAGAATGCATGCACCATAGTCGGGAAGATTTGCTTGGAAATTGTCACTACTGGTAGCCATCTCATCCATCCGAAAAGTCCCTCAAGCTCGAAATATTGAAGTTGGAAGAAATTAATACTTCTTCCTGGAACAATTTTCCTCTAAGAGAATTTTTGCTCTTATCTTGGATACTCTTTGATGGAACTGAAGAGAGTCATGTCATACCTCGTCTTTCGGTGAGCCTCCATCTGATCAGGCTGAGATGGCTCAACAGGGCGCTTGCCCAGAGCCCTAGAGGTTGTCGTCTCTCTCTTAAGTGCCATCAGAAAAGCAGAAATGAGGGAGGCGAAGCTGGTAGAGAGAGAATCACACACACCCGAAAAGCCTTAGGCACATGGGAATGTCCTGAAGCTAACTGTGACGCGCGAACTGAGGAGAAACCGTCCTAAATCGAAAGCCCTAGGTCCCAAATCCGAAGCCCTAGCCTCTAATCGTCCCAAAATCCACTCCATCGATCCAAGATCTTGCCCAAACTAGTCTCTGGAAGCGGAAATGTGAAGAACCTTTAAGAAATGGAGGAGAACAGTGGAGAAAATGAAGTGTGTGAGGCTCTTTAAATTCCTAGCCCCGACAAACCGGTCGACCAGTCCATGATCCAATCGACCGCTTGGTCAATGATCAATGCTCCAATTTTTTGTCATTTTTCTTGTCTCGTGATCCTCTCCTTGCCCTTTTCAATTGGAATTCCCAATTTTTTATGTCCAATGCCAATGGAATTTTGATTTTTGGTCAAAATTTGACAATTTCCCTAAGTATATGTCTATATGATGCATATGACATGAAAATCATGCAATTATAAGGTAAATTCATCAAGAATTCATTTAGCAAACATTAGATCATAAGGAAATCACCCCTAGTTGTCTTCGAATAACAAAAAATTGTTCTTCATTGAGAGGTTTTGTAAATATATCGACAAGCTAATCTTTTGTGCTTACAAATTCAAGTGTAATATCACCCTTTTGTGCATGCTCTCTAAGAAAATGGTGTCTAATCTCTATATGCTTAGTCCTAGAGTGTTGCACGGGATTTTTTTGAAATGTTTATGGCACTAGTGTTATCACATTTAATAGGAACATGCTCAAAAGACATATTAAAATCATTAAGTATTTGTTTCATCCAAAGAATTTGTGCACAGCACAAATCGGCTGTTATGTATTCGACTTTCATCGTTGACAAAGCTACCGAACTTTGCTTCTTACTATGCCATGAAACAAGTGAGTGTCCTAGGAAATGACAAGTGCCACTAGGGTTTTTCTTTTCAACTTTACAACCGGCAAAGTCGGCATTTGAGAATCTAGTTAATTCAAAGTTATCACCCTTAGGATACCATAAGCCTATGTCCATTGTCCCTTTCAAATATCTAAGAATTCGTTTTACGACACTTAAGTGAGATTCTTTAAGACAAGATTGAAATCTAGCACACAAGCATACACTATACATGATGTCGGGTCTATTAGCGGTCAAATATAGCAAAGAACCTATCATGCCTCTATACATAGTCGAGTCAATGGGTTTACCTTTCTCATCCTTATCAAGCTTGATGGATGAGCTCATTGGAGTCTTTATTGTTTTGGCTTCTTCCATGTTAAATCTTTTAAGAAGATCTCTCATATACTTTGCTTGATTGATGAAGGTTCCTTTCTTTAGTTGCTTGATTTGAAGTCCAAGGAGGAAGTTGAGTTCTCCCATCATGCTCGTTTTGAACTCACTATGCATGCATTTATAAAATTCTTCACAAAGAGAGACATTAGTAGCTCCAAAAATGATACCATCAACATATATTTGCACTAAGAGCATGTCATTTTCTTTGGTCTTTATGAAAAGAGTTGTGTCATTTTTTCCCATTTTAAAACCCTTTTTCAAAAGAAATTTACTCAATCTTTCATACCAAGCTCTAGGTGCTTGTTTCAAACCATAAAGTGCCTTTTTAAGTTTAAAAACATGATTAGGAAAGTTAAAACTTTGAAAACTGAGTGGTTGTTCAACATATACTTCTTCATTTATAAAGCCATTTAAGAAAGCATTTTTCACATCCATTTGATATAAAACAAAGTCTTTAAAACATGCAAAGGCAAGTAGCATCCTAATGGCTTCCAATCTAGCTACGGGAGCAAAGGTTTCTTCATAATCTATCCATTCTTCTTGATTAAAACCTTGGGCTACCAATCTTACTTTATTTCTAAAATTATGCCATTTTCATCCATTTTATTTCTAAAAACCCATCTAGTTCTAATAACACTTTGATTTGAAGGTCTTGGCACTAATTCCCATACTTTACTTCTTTCAAATTGATTTAATTCTTCTTGCATAGCAATCATCCAATTTTCATCAACTAGAGCATTATTTATATTTTTAGGTTCAATTTGAGAGATAAAAGAAAGATTATTGCAAATATTTCTAAGAGATGATCTAGTTCTTACCCCACTAGATGGATTGCCTGATTACTACCAAAAAGTGCTATTTTGTAGACCTAATTATAATGGTTTTAAGCACCTTTGAGTAGTAATCATATTCATTTAACCCAATTAATTCATTAAGGTCTTTAGTAATTGGTTTTAACCATTTTGTGGCAAGTTTACATGTTTTTATCAGCTTATGAATCAATTCAAGCATGCCAAATGATGGAGGAGCTACTTGGACAAGTTATGGCAAAGCTTTTGGAAGCTCAAATTCATGAAGAACCAAGCTTTGGAGCTCCATAGCCCTTTGCCAAAGTCGTTCAAAGTATGCAAGGAAAGAACAATGGAGAAGAGGAAAACAGAGTGAAGAAAACAGAGGACAGCAGCTGCAGTCTTCTTTCGCACTTTTGGAGCACTTCCCGAAGTCCATTTTCTACATGCTATATACCATTTCAAATCTCAGGAAGGCAAGAATCCAATGCTTCAAACGGTACGCGATTCGGAGTTGAAACGAAGGAGTTACAGCCATTGCAAGAAGATCACTCCAAGCTGAAGGAAGATTTTTGCACGGCTGCGAAATCAGCCTTTTGTTGCGAGAATTTCGCAGCCATTTTGTACAGTGCACGGGTGTTCTCCTGAAGCTTCCCGATAGTTGTCACCGACACTTTTGGATATTTTTCTTCAGATATTTTTATATAAATTTCCATTATTCTCCTTGTAAACCACCGACCATAAGATTTCTTAGCTAGGAAGGTTGGAAAAACTTCTCTATATATATTCCCTTGCATCCATTGTAAAAAAATCGATCAATATATAGAATATACAGAGCCTTGCTCTGTTTTTCCTTCTCTTTCATTTTTCATTTCTTTTTATTTCTAGCCAACCAAACTCTGAGGATTTTTCCTCAGAGGATGAGAGGCTAAGCTTTTTGTCTCTTGGAGTGAAGAAAGCCGGGTAAGTTTCCACATGCATAAATTGGAAGTTTTGTTGTTTTAGTTTTTAAAGAAGAGAAAGTGTGACCCGTTAATGGTTTTTATCTTTTTAGTTAACTTAAAACGCCTTTAAATCACCTGGGCCAACACTTGGTAAGGCAAGTGATCTCCGTCCATGGAGATTCACTAGTTTATCTCTTGCGAGCCTTTGGTAGGTGACTTGAAGGTAAGATTTTCTAGAATAGCCAACACTTGGTAAGCTTTTGGACTCCAAGGAGACATCCATTAGTTATCTCTTGCGAGCTTTTGACGGGTAATCCAAGGTTAAAGATCATCTTGAATGGTAAGTGCTAGGTGAGAGGCATGAGCCATTGCAAGGTGCATCAGTGAGAGGGATTTAGTGTTTGGACCCATTAATGGGAAGCATCTGTACAACACCGGTTAGAGAATTAACTATATGTTAATTCTTTAATGCGAGGAAAAGAAACAAGTGATCGGAACTCTCCCTTTTTGTATGAGGAACCTGAGCCTAGTGATCTGAACTCCAAGAAACATCTTTTCTTTGTAAGTAAAATTAGTTACTATTTTTGGTTAGTTTAAAACCGAACTTTTTCCATTCAAACATCTTTATGTTTTCTTTTAAAGCTAACCTTGAAATGAAAAGGCACCAATTCAGCTTTGAATTAATATCATTTGCAAAGTGAAAACCCATCCCAGTGAACGATCCTAGAGCCACTATACTATAGTAGCTTTGTCTTTGCTACCCTAGTATATGGTGTAATAGGTTATAAATTTTGTTGATTACTCCCTCAATCAAGGAGCACCAGCTGGACACGAATCAGCTGAGACACCAATTGGGCACGAATCAAATGGCGCCGTTGCCGGGGATGGTGCCACTTTACAGTGATATCACCTTTCTAGAGTACTTGTGATCTTCATCACAAGTTTGGTGACTTTTCTTTTCCTTTTACTAACTCTTTTTATTTCTTTATTGTTCATATTTTAGTATACCTTTTATTTAGTTTTTAGTTTACCTTAATTTTCTTTCTTTGAATTGTTTTTCTTTTGTTTTCTTTTGTGTTCTCTGTTTTTAATTCACAAATTGCTAGTTGTGCATGCCATATTGAATACCATAGCAGAGGATGCCATGAACTTTATGAGTTATGTGACTGAAGTCTCAAGAGGATGGGATGAACCAAATGCTAGTGATATGGGAAGAATGACGTCTCAACCTAATGCTAAGGGTGAGATATATATTTTTAATGATGGCAAGACATGAGGACAAAGTTTGCAGCTATGGAAAGGAGATTGGAAAAGCTAGAAATGACGAATATGCAACCAGTGCAAGCCATCTCTCAGACACCATTGCAAGCTATGCCTTGTGCCATTTGTCTATCTTATGAGCACTTGGTGGATGAGTGTCCTACCATTCCAACCGAGAGGGAAATGTTTGGTGATTGCAACACCTACAATTCCAATTGGAGGGACCATCCAAATTTCTCTTGGAAACCACAGCCACCTCAGTATCAGCAACTTGCTCAAGCACCACAGCAAGCCTCAATCCTTGAACAAGCTATGGTGAATCTTAGCAAATTCGTGGGAGACTTTGTTGGAGCTCAAGAAGCCATCAATGCTCAACTCAATCAAAGAATTGACAGAATGGAGAGTACTTTGAATAAAAGGATGGATAAAATGCAAAATGATATGGCCCAAAGTTTGATAACATCCAATATTTAATTTCAAGGCTCACAAATTTGAACACAGTGCAAGAGAAAGAAAACTCTCCTTCTCAACCTTATCAAAATTCCATGAGTATCCATGAAATGGAGGCTCAAGAGGGAGAATCTTCAATGGTGAAGGAAATTGAAGAAGTGATCACTCTGAGGAGTGGTAAAGAGGTTGATCTGCCCACATGCAAGCTAGAGCATAAGGTAGAGAGTGAAACAGAGAAAGAAAATAGGGAGGAAATCAAATGAAAGAAAAAAGGGAAAAGCATAGAGAAAGATGGCTATGATGTTAATGTACAAAGAGAACCACAGAGGATAGTCATCAAGGAAGAAATGAAGAAACACATGCCTCCACCTTTTCTCCAAGCTTTGTATGAGAAAATCATACAAACCAAGTCTCAAGTGAGGGATGCAAGCTTCATATGGGATCCGGGCAAGCTAAATCAGGATCAAATTTTTTGATGGACTTAGTCTTTCTAAAGACTAGCTAGTCCATATCTTTTTATTTTACTTTTTACTTGTTTTAATTTTGATTTCAATGTTTTAATTTGGATTTCAATGCTTTAATTTTGATTTCAATCCTTTAATTCTAGTTTGTTTTGATGTAATATAGGTTTTTGGATGATCAAAATCATGAGGAATTGCAAAGAAATTGAAGGAAGTCTTTCGGAGCGAAATCGGAGCAAAAACGGGTAAAAAATAGGGCAGAAACAGGGGAAAAATAGGGGTCTGCGAGATTTCGCAGCCTCTGCGAAATCGGCACTTTGTTGCAAAACCATTTCGCAACTCAATTGACTCCTCTACGAAAATTTTCACAGCTGCGAAACCATTTTTGGCACACGAGTGCCACTTCGCAGCACAGGAGCCCCCATTTCGCAGCTGCGAAGCTCCAAAGAGTGAAAATTCCCAATTTCGCAGCCAAAGCTCCATTCCACAGGGTATTTCGCAGCTACAAAGCCGATTTTGGCACACGAGTGCCATTTTGCAGCACAGTGACTCCCATTTCGCAGCTGCGAAACGGCTGCGAACCACCAAAGCATGAAAGATCCCATTTTCGCTGGGAAAACTCCATTTCGCAGGGTATTTCGCGGTTGCGAAACCACTTTTTGGCAAATGAGTGCCATTTGGAAGCCCCATACACTCATTTCGCAGCTGTGAAATGGCTGCGAAACCTCAACACCTTAAAATCCTTCAGCGCGCACACCATGAGCTGACATGTCACAGCCGCACCCCCATTTCGGAAATTGTTGGACACATCTCGATCACTTCCCGAAGTTCAAATTATGCATGCAATATCTCGTTTTAAAGATTGGGAAGTAAGGAGTCCATAGCTTCAAACGGTGATCGATTTGGATTTGAAACGGAAAAGTTATGGCTGTTTGAAGATGACTATGCAAACCATGAACGAAAATGTCGCACCTCCATTTCGCTACTGTTGGACACATTTTTGAAGCACTTCCTGGAACTCAAATTATGCATACAATATCTTGTTTCAAATCTTGGGAAGTCAGGAGTCCATATCTTCAAACGGTACACAATTTGGAGTTGAAACGAAGAAGTTATGGTCATTTGAAGGCAAGCGCGCAAAGCTGAACGGGAATTTCACAGCCAAGACGCCATTTGGAAGGGTGTTTCGCAGCTGCGAAACCACTTTTGGCACACGAGTGCCATTTTGCAGCATAGTTCCCCTTATTTCGAAGCTGCGATAAAGCTGCGAAATCACCTTTGAGCTGCGAAACCACTTTTTGGCACATGAGAACCATTTGGAAGCCCCGTACACTCATTTCGAAATTGCGAAATGAGCTGTGAAATCACTTTTGAGCTCCAAAATGGCTGCAAAATCACCTCCAAGCTACGAAATCACCTCCAGGTTTCGAAAATTGACTTGCGAAATGGAGGAAGGTTTGCAAAAACACCTTGCAAAGCCAAGGGAAGTTGCTAAAAGGCCATCAGAGCCCCGCGACCATGCATCTGAAGAGGAGAGCCCCGTGCACCCTGGGATCACACACACTAAGCCTCTCATTCCATTTTTAACCTCCTAAAACCATCAGAGACCATAGCTACCAACTGAGAGCTCTAGTTGAGGAGACTATGCCACTTAAGGAGACTACCAGAACAGAGGCCAAAGTCCTGATCCAACCCACTCAAGAGGCCACCACAGAAGCATCAGCTACACAGGACCTTACCATTACTTGATCATCTCTTTACTTTTTGTCTTTACATATTATATTAGTATAGATAATTCCATGTTTTGATGTCTTATATTCTAGGATTGGATGTATTACTGATGATGCATCATACATAGACATCATTTTTGTTTAAACTTGGCATTTTTCTATTTCCTCTACTCACTAACTCTTATGTTTTCTTTGAAACATGTGGTTTCTCCTATACGACTCAAACTCCATGTCACTAAGGAGGTACCACTTTCTCCCTATTTTTCAATCGCTTTTTGTCACATTGAGGACAATGTTCAGCTTGGTTGGGGGGAGAGTTGAGGAAGTAAGTATTGTTAATAATGCTAAGTTATTTTGGTAATTTAGTTGCTTTTTGCTTAATTTATAAAATTTTTGCTTTAAACTCCATGGATATTAAGGATTAAATCTCAAAATTAAATGAGAGAAGTCGAGTTTCAACTTGATTACATGAGTCTTAGAGTTTGTATTATGCTCTTCTAAAAGTTAATGAATTGTTGAAACTCCCATTGCATGCAAACTTATCTCTTCCACCTTAAGCTATTCGCACACACATACATTAGATTCCGGTTATAAGATGTGAAACTATCTCACCCTCTAAGCTTGAGAAATCATAATTTGACACCTTTAACCTCTCTTTAATAGTGTTGGGACACCTCATAAAGACCAATGAGTCTTTGAAAAAATAGAAAAAAGAAAAAGAAAAAGAAAAAGAAAAAAAAATATAGAATAAACTTCTTTGCTTGCCTTGAAACCTGAGCATGGTCCGAAGGGGTGGCGAAAGCCTTTAAAGCCTGGTGCCCTAAGCCTTTATTGGTTGGGAGTCACCGATCCTCTGCTTGTTACATGGGTGAATTGGTTAAGTTTAGTAAGTGAAAAGAATTGTGAATAAGAGGTGCATTCCTACCCTATCAAGAGATGGTTAATTTTGCTAAGCTTAAAGAAAGACTTAGGTTGGGGGGAGATGATAGTTATACATACTATACTCGGAAGCTAATCACATTAACACTTAGCTTTTAGTGGAAGAATTTGATTTGGATCTTTTGAGAGTGGAAATTCTTTTGATGCTTAAACTTGCATAATATCCATTCTTTGTACTCTATGATCAAGTGAATGCTTTAACAACTCTTATTATAGGTTGAGTTTCACATCTTTATTGATCCATGGATGTCCATCATGCCACTCATATCATTTTTTGCAGTGATTTGCATGATCCCTTTTATGTATATTATTATAGTTTACTTAGTTTTTATCTCCTCCATTGCTAAGGGACTAGCAATGAGTCGGTTGGGGGGTGTGATTACTACCAAAAAGTGCTATTTTGTAGACCTAATTATAATGGTTTTAAGCACCTTTGATTAGTAATCATATTCATTTAACCCAATTAATTCATTAAGGTCCTTAGTAATTGGTTTTAACCATTTTGTGGCAAGTTTACATGTTTTTATCAGCTTATGAATCAATTCAAGCATGCCAAATGATGGAGGAGCTACTTGGACAAGTTATGGCAAAGCTTTTGGAAGCTCAAATTCATGAAGAACCAAGCTTTGGAGCTCCATAGCCCTTTGCCAAAGTCGTTCAAAGTATGCAAGGAAAGAACAATGGAGAAGAGGAAAACAGAGTGAAGAAAATAGAGGACAGTAGCTTCAGTCTTCTTTCGCACTTTTGGAGCACTTCCCGAAGTCCATTTTCTACATGCTATATACCATTTCAAAGCTCAGGAAGTCAAGAATCCAATGCTTCAAACGGTACGTGATTCAGAGTTGAAACTAAGGAGTTACAGTCATTGCAGGAAGATCACTCCAAGCTGAAGGAAGATTTTTGCACGGCTGCGAAATCATCCTTTTGTTGCGAGAATTTCGCAGCCATTTTGTATAGTGCACGGGTGTTCTCCTGAAGCTTCCCGATAGTTGCGACCGAAACTTTTGGATATTTTTGTATAAATTTCCATTATTCTCCTTGTAAACCACCGACCATAAGATTTCTTAGCTAGGAAGGTTGGAAAAACATCTCTATATATATTCCCTTGCATCCATTGTAAAAAAATCGATCAATATATAGAATATACAGAGCCTTGCTCTGTTTTTCCTTCTCTTTCATTTTTCATTTCTTTTTATTTCTAGCCAACCAAACTCTGAGGATTTTTCCTCAGAGGATGAGAGGCTAAGCTTTTTGTCTCTTGGAGTGAAGAAAGCCGGGTAAGTTTCCACATGCATAAATTGGAAGTTTTGTTGTTTTAGTTTTTAAAGAAGAGAAAGTGTGACCCGTTAATGGTTTTTATCTTTTTAGTTAACTTAAAACGCCTTTAAATCACCTGGGCCAACACTTGGTAAGGCAAGTGATCTCCGTCCATGGAGATTCACTAGTTTATCTCTTGCGAGCCTTTGGTAGGTGACTTGAAGGTAGGATTTTCTAGAATAGCCAACACTTGGTAAGCTTTTGGACTCCAAGGAGACATCCATTAGTTATCTCTTGCGAGCTTTTGATGGGTAATCCAAGGTTAAAGATCATCTTGAATGGTAAGTGCTAGGTGAGAGGCATGAGCCATTGCAAGGTGCATCAATGAGAGGGATTTAGTGTTTGAACCCATTAATGGGAAGCATCTGTACAACACCGGTTAGAGAATTAACTATATGTTAATTCTCTAATGCGAGGAAAAGAAACAAGTGACCGGAACTCTCCCTTTTTGTATGAGGAACCTGAGCCTAGTGATCTGAACTCCAAGAAACATCTTTTCTTTGTAAGTAAAATTAGTTACTATTTTTGGTTAGTTTAAAACCGAACTTTTTCCATTCAAACATCTTTATGTTTTCTTTTAAAGCTAACCTTGAAATGAAAAGGCACCAATTCAGCTTTGAATTAATATCATTTGCAAAGTGAAAACCCATCCCAGTGAACGATCCTAGAGCCACTATACTATAGTAGCTTTGTCTTTGCTACCCTAGTATATGGTGTAATAGGTTATAAATTTTGTTGATTACTCCCTCAATCAAGGAGCACCAACTGGACACGAATCAGCTGAGACACCAATTGGGCACGAATCATTATCTATAATTTGATTTTGTGGATGGTTGATGATAAACTTCCAATCTTGAGGAAGGTCTTAGCTTGATTCACCTTGCACTTGTTGAGGAGGGGGTAGTGCCAATGGTGATTCTTCTTTCTTGGGATCACTCAAATTTCTTGTTGTTGCCTTTTATCTTCAATTTGTAATTTTCCCATGGAGGTCTCCAAGCCTAAATCATCATCAAAACTCTCTCTTTCTTAGAGAAAATTGTTAGATTCATAAAAAATAACATGGATGGACTCCTCTACAACCATGATTCTTTTGTTAAAAACTTTAAAGGCTTTACTTGAAGTTGAGTAACCAAGAAAAATTCCAACATCCTTGCATCAAATTTTCCAAGATTGTCTTTGATGTTTAATATAAAGCATTTGCACCCAAAGACTTTGAAATAGCTAATGTTGGGTTTCTTGTTTTTCCAAAGCTCATAGGGAGTGTTTTTAAGAATGGGCCTCAATAATATTCTATTTAAAACATAACAAGAAGTGTTAACCATTTCGACCAAAAAATATTTTGGTAAATTGTTTTCATTTAGCATGGTTCTAGCCATTTATTAAAGAGTTCTATTTTTCCTTTCAACTACCCCATTTTGTTGAGGAGTTCTACGAGCCATAAAATTATGGTTAATACCATGCTCATAGCAATAATCTTCAAAATCAATATTTTCAAATTCTCTCCCATGATCACTTCTTATACAAGTAATTGTAAAACCTTTTCCATTTTTGAAACTTGTTGCAAAACTTCGAAAACTCATAAAAGGCTTCATTCTTTTGACTTAAAAATAAGAGCCAAGTATATCTAAAGAAGTCATCCACAATAACATATGCATAAGATTTTCCTCCAAGGCTTGGTGTCCTAGAGGGACCAAATAAATCCATATGCAACAACTCAAGAGGCCTAGCTGTTGAAATGAAAATTTTGTTTTTAAAAGAATTTTTGATTTGCTTTCCCATTTGACAAGCATCACAAACTTTATCTTTTTGAAAATTTATTTTGGGAAGGCCTCTAACAAGTTCATCTTTGTTGAGTTGGGAAATGAGGTCCATGTTAGCATGTCTCAACCTCCCATGCCACAACCAACTTTGATCATGCATGCTTGAAAAACATCTATCATGGCCATCTTATTTTGAAATATTTATAGCATAAACATTATCACATCTATGGCCCATGAAGATGGTTTTATCATTTTGAATATCTTTGATGATGCAATGACTTGCTTCAAAAATTAATTTAAAACCTTTTTCACAAATTTGACTAATGCTTAAAAGATTATGTTTTAAACCATCCACTAATAAAACACTTTCAATAAGAGAGGATGTGTCATTACTAATGTTGCCTTGACCAATGATCCTTCCTTTTGCATTGTCTCCAAAGGTAACGTATCCTCCATTTCTCTTTGTAAGGAAAGCAAACTTGGATTCATCCCTGGTCATGTGTCTTGAGCATCCACTATCCAAGAACCACTTATCCTTCTTTGAACCCTACAAAATAAAATTCAAGTTGATTTAGGTACCCATATCTTTTTGGGTCCTTGAGGGTTAGTGACCTTGGATTTCTCAATCCAAACCTTTTTAACTTTAGCATTTGAATTCTTTTGAGATCCATTTCTTAAGGGACATGTGCTACTAATGTGCCCTCCTCTTTCAAAAAAGTTGCAAGTAGTAGAAGGACTTGCACTTAAGGATTATTTTACAAAACAGGTTTTAAAATACTTTTGATTCTTTGAGGATTTGAATCCTAGCCCTTGTTTGTCAAAAACACATTTTTTACTAGCTAAGATCATTTCAAACGATTTTTGTCCACAAGAAAAAATTGAAAGAGAGAAGGTCAACCATTCATTTTTCTTTTTTAAAATCTCATTTTCACTTCTCAAAATCTCATTTTCTTTTTCAAGATGAGTTTTAGATATTTCAACAATTGAAAATTTTTCTTTCAATTTTTCAAGCTCTTTTTCAAGTTCTTAAATTTTCTTTTTAAGAGAATTATTTTTCAAACTAAGTTTTTCAAAATCCCCATATAATTCTTCAAAAACATCATGCATATCTTCATCACTAAAATTAAAGTTTACCTCATCAAGATCATCTATTGCAATGAAGCACATGTTTGCCACTTCTTTCTCCTTTTCTTCTTCGAAGGATTCTTCACTTTCACTCCAAGTGGCCATCATTGCCTTTTTCATTTTTCTCTTAGCTTCACTTTTGTATAGAGGACAATCATATTTGACGTGTCCTAGTTTTTTGCATTTGAAACACACCAAATCTCTTTTCTCTTCCCATTTCTCCTTATCACCATGAGATGAGGATTCCTTTTTAGAAAGGTCTCTTCTAGAGGTGAACTTTCTTCCTCTAAACCTTTCACTCCTTATGTATTTGTTAAGCTTTCTTGTGATGAGGGCTAAATCATCATCTTCCTCACTTGGTTTTTCTTCTTCAACATTTTCTTCTTCCTTGGTTGTAGCTTTGAGAGTTATGCTCTTCTTCTTTTGTCTTCACCCTATTGTAGCTTCTTTGCCAAGTTAATCTCATATGTCATTAATGACCCTATGAGCTCTTCCATAGGTAGCTTAGTCAAGTCTTTTGCTTCTTGAATTGCGGTGACCTTAGTATGCCACTTTGATGGTAGTGACCTCAATATCTTCATCACCTTCTCGGATTCTTTGTAGGTTTTTTCCAAAGCTTCAAGACCATTGACAATGTCAGTGAACCTAGTAATCATCTTAACAATAGTCTCATTTTCTTTCATTGAAAACAATTCATGGTTATGAACAAGTAAATTAATTTTTGACTCTTTCACTTGATTTGTTCCTTCATGAGTTATCTCAAGTAATCTTCAAATTTCTTTAGCTGATTTGCATTGACATATTCTATTATATTCATTTCTATCCATAACACATTGCAAAGTAAAAACAACCTTAGCATTAAATTGAAAATTTCTTCTATCAAGCTCATTCCATTCTTGCTTGGGTTTTGGAACCAAGACTAAATCAGTTGATTGTAAATACCAAGTCATTCTAGTTTTCCAATAGGGATAGTCGGTTCTCGTAAAAAATGGAGCTCTATGTTTTGTAAAATTTTCAGTTTGAGATGAGCTTGATGGAATAGTCATTTCTTCTTAGAAGATTAAGTCTTAAGCAAGAGGTCTAGCTCTGATACCAATTGAGAAAATAAAGACTATGCTTAATTAAGAAAAACACCCAAAATGGGGGGTGAATTGGGTTTTTAAAAAAACTTTTCCAACACAACAATTTCAAGCATAATATAAACAAAAATAAAGAGATAGAGTTACAGAATTCAAACTCGGGTTTTATAATAGTTTGACTTCCTTGCCTATGTCCACTCTCCTCAATCTCCTAATTAAGTGAGGGTTCCACTAACTTGAAGCTTCAACCAAGCTTCCAATCTCCTTACACTTGGATTCCGGCTCCAATGTGCTCTTACCCAATCTTTTTAAGATTCAAACCTCTTGGAGGCTTTAACACTCAGTTTTTACAAGAATGAATCTCTCAACCTAGCTCAAAGATAGTTCAAATACAAAACAAAGCTAGGATGACTCACAAGGGTGCACTAAAGGATATGCAAATGAAGATTTAATGCACTAAGAAAGAAATGAGAACTTTTAGGCCAAGAAGAGGTAGGTAGATAATTGATTGCAAGTGTTTTTTATCTCATAAATGAAGTGAAGCTCTCAATTTATAGGTTTCTAAGCTCAGGAGCCAAAAACAGCAAAAAGTAGCCTCGACCGGTCGAGCTAAGGGTTGACCGCTTTACTAGCCGTTGGAGCATTTAATGCTTTGGCAGGTTACCGTTGCCTCAACCGGAGGTCAACCGGGAATGGGTGAACCTCAATCGGGATGAGGAAGCTATTGGATAAGAGAGTATTTTTGGCACTCCTCGACCGAACCTCAATTGGACAAGGGCAATCGATTGATCGATTCCCCAACGGGCTGAGCCAGTTGGCCAAAGCCTCGACCGGTTCAGCCTTTTGGCCCCGGAAACCTATCTTTTTCAATTCATTTCTTTTTTAATACTTAGGCAAGGTCTTTAGGTGAATTAATATGCCAATTTTAAAACGTTTTGCCTAAGGTGCATTTGATAAAACTCAGGTTTTAATGAAATCGAAGTTTTAAAGAATAAACCGAGTTTTCTAAGATGCATGAAACGGTATGAAAATCCTAAGTGCACCCATGCATTCATCTTACATTTGTTTCCTATGATCAAAAGTCTCGATCTTGTATCCATTTGGTTCTTTGATGAATTTCCGAATTTATACCTGAGATTTTTTACCATTTAACTCAACTAGTCACTTAACCATGGTTTGTTATCATTAAAACCCGATTAGGAGAACCCTTGAGCAAACAAAGTTGATGAGATGTTCTTCTTCGGCTATCAATGGTATATGAGGAAGAATGACATCACTCAAGATACTCCATACTACCCTTTTGATAAAGAAAAAGAAGATGCTATAATCAGTGGCCCCGCCCAATGAGACAAGGATCCAAACATTGTTAGCCCCTCTAGTGGACAATGATTCACACTTTTGTACTTTTCTACTTTCATATTTCTTCGCTCGGATGTAATGGCAATCTTTAACTATTAATACATAGTGCTTTTATTCTACTCATGTCTTCTTGTTAAAGCTTTTTTTTTTTTTTTCAATTTATTGATAGTACTGCTTCAAGTTAGATACATTCCATGGGTGGAGCAGGGGTGTTCCATCTAGAATTTGCAGATGGTAAGCCCCTACACTTCCGGCCTTAGACACAATGTAGGGTCCTTCCCAATTTGCTTGGAGTTTCCCGACTCCCTATTCGACCATGTTCTCAAAGACATTTCTAATGACTAAAGTAGCAATCTTAAAGGCACGTGGCTGGACTTTTCGATTGTAATGTGCAATAGCTTATTGTTGATATGATGCCATCCAGATGGCTGCATTTCCTCTTACTTCATTTGCCTAATCTAGGTGTCTTTCAAGCTCGCGAATTTTGTTTCTTTGTCCTTGGACAGTAGTTCAGGCTGTAGGCATGCCTATCTCTGTTACGATAACTACATCCATTCCATAGGTGAGAGCAAAGGGAGTGTTCTCTGTTGGTCGTCCGGGTGTCGTTCGATAAGCCCACAAGACTCCAGGCAATTCATCCACCCACATTTCTTTGGCTTTTTCCAACTTTTTCTTTAGTGCAGAGAGTAGGGTCTTGTTAGTTGCCTCTGTTTTCCCATTACTTTGGGGGATAACAAGGAGTGGGATACAAATTTTTGTTCTTTAGCTCTGAACAAAAGGTTCTAAAGGCAATGCTATTAAATTATGGCCCATTATTGGCTACAATTGCTTATAGGATTCCGAACTGGTAGACGATGTTTTTCCAAACAACTTGGAAACATCTTTGTCTTTAATGTTGGCATAAGCTTCTGCCTCTACCCACTTGCTAAAGTCGTCAATGGCTACCAGTAGGAACTTTTTTAAGTGACGGCGACGAGTAGGGGGCCAACTATGTCTATTCCCCATTACGCAAATGGCCATGGGCTTGTGACCAGATTGAGGACCTCAGAGGGCATGTGAGGAATGGGAGTGTGCTTTTAACATCGATCACACCTCTTGACGTAGTTTGCGGCGTCTTGTTTCATTATGGGCCAATAGTACCCTTACGAATGAGCACGATGTGCTAGGGTTTGCCCCTTATATGATTGCTACATACGCCTTCATGGAGTTTCACCAGTACGTATTATGTTTCTATATCATTTAGGCGCTTGAGGTATGGTCTCCCAAACGACCGCCTATAAAGGCAATCCCCAATTAGAGTGAAGCGGGCAACTTGCACTCGGATCTTGTGAGCTTGCTTGCTATCTTTACTCCTGTCCGGAGGTATGTCTTGATTTCTTTCATTTAGTCAACGCCTATTTCATTGGTTGTGCACACAGATGCGATGGCTATGGATGGCGCATTCTAGAGGTAGACAGGCAATAACACTGCTTCCTTCATCGGGAAAATAGCTGATATTCTGGCTAAGGCGTCAACCTGGATGTTTGTTGAGCGGGATACTCTTTTGATGGCCCACTTGCTTAATTTTTCCAAGCTAATTCATACCTTTAAAAGGTACTGAACCATGCGTTGGTCCTTAGCTTCATATTCTCCCTGAATATTCCTAACAACTAGTTGGGAGTCACTGCATATTTCAAGCTTGGATGCTGACAAAGTTTGAGCAAGGCTTAGTCCGACGAGGATTGCCTCATACTTGGCTTCATTATTAGAGGTTGGAAATCTGAGCCGAATAGCTTATTCCAGCCGCTCTTCGGTAGGGGATTGCAAAAGGAGGCCCATTCCGGATCCTGAGGCCCAGGATGCTCCGTTGACGTGCAGTATCCACCACTCATTTTTGAGAGAGTTTGCATCTTGATGAGATTTTTGAGGTGTTTCAGCTATAAAGTCAGCCATGACCTGCCCCTTCATTGCCAACCTAAGTTGATACTTGATTTCATACTCAATTTGTTCAATGGTCCACCTACCACTCTCCCGGATAGGTCTGGTTTGTGCAGAATTTTTTTGAATGGCTAATTCATGAGTACAATCTCTTGATAAGCTTGAAAATAGGGGCGGAGCTTTCGCGCAACACTTCTTAAGGCCAAGGCTGTTTGTTCCATCTTCGAGTACCAGGTTTCTATGTCAACCATTGCTTTGCTCACATAGTAAATGAGCCTTTGCTCTTTGTCATTTACGTAGCAGAACAGAATGAAACTGATAGCACATTTAGACACTGCTAAGTACATGTATAATTGCTCGCCAGGTTAAGGACTGCTCAGAATCGGTGGTTGAGTGAGGTAACGTTTAATCTTCTTGAATGCTAGCTCATAATCATTTGTCCACCTTGTCGCGTTAGCTCCTTTTTTGTGTGAGGAAAAAGAGCCTTAACTTGTCTGTAAATTGGGCTATAAAGCATCCCAGTGCAGTTAGTCGGCCTGTGAGGCGTTGCAGTTCCTTCTTATAATTTGGGGTGGACACCTCCATGACAACCTTGATTTTGTCTGGATTGACTTCTAGCCCTTTTTGTGTAACCATGAACCCTAGGAACTTGGCTACGCTGACTCCAAAGACACACTTGGCTGGATTCAACTTCATGTTGTACGCTTTCATCAAATGAAAGGTTTCTTCTAAATGTCGAGCGTGCTTGCTCCTGTTTTGCTTTTTGCCACAATGTCATCGATATATACTTTCACCTTCTAGCCTTTTAATGGCTTGAAAATCTTTGTCATTAACCTTTAGTAGGTGGCTCCAATGTTTTTAAGTCCAAACGACATGACCTTATAGCAATGTATCCCATGTGGTGTCACAAAGGAGGTCTTTTCCTCATCTGATTGGAACATGGGAATCTGATGGTAACTAGAGAAATCATCTATGAAAGAGAGCATACTATGCCTGGTAGTAGAGTCGACTATCTGGTTTATCTGTGGCAATGGGAAGCTATCCTTGGGGCAGACATCATTCAAGTTGGTGTAATTGACACAAACTTGCGATTTGTCTTCCTTTTTTAGGACAACCACCATATTTTCCAACCACTTCGGATATTCTACTTCCCTGATAAACCCGTCCATCGATAACTTTTCTACTTCGGCTTGGATGACTTTTTTCCTATCCGAATGGAAGCGTTGGACTTTCTAGCAGATAGGTCGTAAGGAAGAGACAACATTGAGCCAATGTGAGGCTATCGATAGATGGATTCCGGGCATATTGGAATGAGTCCATGCAAAGACGTCTTTATTTTGCTGAAATACCTCATTGAGAGTTTTTGTTTCCTCCGTCGTCAGAAGGGAGCTAGCATAGGTGAAGCGATCATTTTCTTCTGAGAGATGTACGATCTGTAGGGGGTTGGCCGCTAATGGATCTCTTTTCGTCGGGCACTGTAATTGTTATTGTTCCTCCGTACTAGTTGGTTCAGTAGGTGCCTCAGTAGCACTTGTGGACCCAGATTCTCGCGCCACCTTGTAACATTGTCATGCTGCTAATTGGCTTCCAAAGAGGTTAACATGTCTGTCCTCAATCAAGTAGCTCACCACTTGGTGATACATAAAAAGGATGACCTTCATGTTGTGCAACCACATGCGCCCCATGATGGCGTTGAAAAGGGATAAGTCTTCCATGATTGAGAATTGCACATTGAGGACTAGTGGTTTGGCTTGGATGGGTAGTACAACATCTCCTAGAGTGGTTGTTAACGCTTCATTGAACCCTAACAGTATCTGCTTGGGATTTTCTAAAGCGGATGGTGAGAACCCCATCTACTTGAACGTAGACATCTGTAATAGGTTGGTTGAGTTGCCTGGGTCAACTAAGATCCGCCTTACATCAAAATCGTTGATCCCCAATGTTAGGATGAGGGCGTCTTGATGTGGCTGTAACACCCAGTTGGGGTTTATTAGGGGAAAAGTGATTGTCCCATATATCGAGCCCACCCCCATAAGCCAATTTGGGTTGGATTGAGTTAATCCGCTCTCTTATGGAGGTGGCTAGGAGTAAAATTTGGCTCTTTCGCTTAGAGTTGTATTCTTCATCAGTGGGCCCTCCATGGATGTAGTTGATCACAACTCTTGGAGCTATTGAAGTTCTAGGGATTTGGACGTCTGGGTCTTGGTCTGTTTGTGCTCGTCTCTCATCTGAGCAGACATACTGCTTTAGGTGTCCAAATTTTAACAGCTTCTCCACTAGGTAATGGAAACTTCTGCATTGCTTAGTGGTGTGGTCGTGTTCCTTGTGATAAGCACACTTTCTGCTCTTGTCCCACTTAGCCGAATCAGTCTTGATTTGCTTTGGCCATCTAAAATCAGCCAGATCTTGGATTAAGGGGATGAGCTTGTTGTATGAAATATTGAGGGGGGTGAGGCTGGCTTGGCTTGACTGATGTTGTCCGCTTTGCCTTCTACCCACCTGCCTTCGTTGGCTTGTAGTCTTAGAGCTCCTGACTGAGTCATTCCCAACAAGTTGGATGGTGACCAAAACCTGCTGAGTAGCTGCGTGGACATTGTCCTCTAGCATAGAGTACTTGTTTGCTTGTCTGAACAAATCGTCCATAGTCACATGAGGTTTTTTGGTGAGGGATTCCAAGAAGGGTGTACCCGGGCAGATACTTCTTTTAAAGATTTGCAGGACAACATCCATGCTATAAGATTCCACTTGGAGTACTGCATGCCCGAACCGCTTCACAAACTCTCTCCACGATTCATTCTCCTACACTTTTATGTTCTACAAGGTACTGATGTTTTGTTTATGCCGTGCTAAGCGCAGATATTGTCTAATGAAGGCCTCTGATAGATTCTGGAAGTTATCAATGAAATTCATCGGGAGACGGTGGAACCATGAGAAAGCCTAGCCTTGGAGGCTGGTTGGAAAGACCTTGCAAAGTAGCGCATCATTCCCTATGTCAAGGGTCATGAGTTGCTTGTAGTGCATGATGTGGTCAAATGGATCACTGGATTTGTCGTACGTAAAGAATTTTAGAACTATGAAACCTCTTGAGGGCTTGTAGTTGATGATGTCAGGGGTGAAAGGCGTGGAAAAGATGTCATCCAATCGCCTATTGACAGAGCCTGAGGGGCCTCTATTAATTAGACCCCCTACTGGTTGTCGTGCTAGCGGATGAAGGAGTGAATTTGTCATCACTAGCGCAACTAAGGGACTAGGATATGACCCTCAGGCAACTGTTTCATGTGGCTTCTCTGTCCATATTGGGCATTTGAGGCCCTAACTGATTCGCATGTAACTCCAAATGGGTCATTTAATCAAAATCATTTATAAAACCTATGACCTCATACTAACGTAGCAAAGCTACTATAGTATAGTGGCTCTAGGGTCGAACTCTGGGATGGGTTTTCATTCTACCAGTGATATAATCAAAATTAGAAATTGTATTTAATGATTTCCTTAATCAAAAACTTAAAGTTTAAAAGAAAATAAAATTTGTTTTGAAAGTGTTTGAAACTAAACTAACATAAACTAATTAGAAATGGAAGAAGGAAAGTCTCCGGAGCTAAGGGTTGCTAGGATCAAGTTCAGAATAGAAAGTGGAAAATTCCGGATTTTTCTCCTCACATTGGGGATTTAACCTATAGTTATTTCCTGAACCGGTATGGGTTTGACAATGAAGATTTAATCCATTTTAGGTCAATAGAAATGGTAGTCAAGGTCCATTAATGGCTTAAGACACTATGGGTCTCAACCTTGAATCACTTTCCAATGACTCGTACATGATAACTAATGGACTAATATGAATCTAGCAATAAGCATCCATAAAGACCTGAAGCTTACCATGTATTGGTCATTCAAAGTGATTCTAAGGGGTTTAAAGCAAAACTTTGGATTTAGAAGCCATTTATGAATTCCAACTACCTGAATTTAATGCACGGGAGCTTTCCACCTTTTCATCTGGACTTTTCACCTAGCTTCTTTTACTCCAAGAAACCGAAAGTTTAGCCTCTCATCCTCTGAGAAAACATCCTCAGAAGTTGTTTGGCTTCCAAGAAAAAGAAAATAGTAGAGAGAAAATGAAAAACGAGAGAGCTCTGTAAAAAATGCTAAGTGTTAAACGTAATACGTATATTCCCTTCAGGAGGTAATTTCCATCCCTTATATAGTCTTTACAAAAGCAAAAGATTGTGATTGGTTAGTTACAAGGATAGGAAAGGAAATTACATCAGAAAATACAAAGGAAAATATCTAAAGTGGAGTTGGCAAAACAGAGCACGCAAGGGGTGTGCGAAATTTTCGCACACCTGAAGGAGGTGTGCGAACTTCGCACACCATTCGCACAGCTAAAGAGGGGTGTGCAAAATTCTCGCACACCTGGAGCAGTTGTCTTCCGAAGGCCATATCTTCCTCGCTTTAGCTCCAAATCATGCACGGCTTGAAGCGTTGGATTCTTGACTTCAAGAGCTTTAAAATGGTATATAGCATGTAAAAATTGGACTTCGGGAAGTGCTCCAAAAGTGCGAAAGAAGACTGCAGCTGCTACATTTTGATTTTTCTTCACTTTGCTTCACTTTGGTTTTCTCCTTTGCTTGACTTGTTTTAACGATCCAAAAAGCTGTCAAAACATTAAAACTAGCCACAAATATGATTAAAAGACATTGCTAGGTCCTTAACATGCCAATTGGACTAAAGATGGAGAACTACTACACAAAAGTGCTTAAAACATAATGCCTTAAAGGTGTAAAATAGCACTTTTTGGGTAGTAATCACTAACCTTGCACACATTGCATCTGACAGTTGGGACTTCCTATCGCATCTCCTTTTTATTGAGATGTGAGTGGAGTCGGAGCTTTCATCCTGCTGCGCATAACAGGCTGGAAGGAACCTTTGCTTAGGCCCTTCTGGCTCATTAAGGGGGAACTCTACGTTCTCGAGGTATGTGGCCTCCTCGTTTTGCCTGGAGTTTGTCCATTGACCTCAAGGTTGTCGGCTAAAAAGAGGACCTGATGAAAACACCTGAATATGTAAAATGTCGTTTTCTTCCTTGAGTCTCCTTGTCTCTTGGAGCAAGGCCTATACTTGTCGTTCACTCTCTTGTTGGCGTATCTCCATACTTGCATGCCAGTCAAAGTAACCCTCGTCACCCATGGCTGACGATCAACTTCTGGAGGGTGTTGACATTTTTGCTCTTTTCCCATAGACGACGCCAATGCTGATACCCTGTCAACTGAGGATGGATTCCTTATTTTAGGAGGCAGTGAAGGCTCTCATCCATATGCTAGAACCTGGACTTCTTGCTTTCCTGCACACAGATGTCCGAACAGGTTGTTCGGACACACCCTCTAAAGCTTAAGTCAAATTGGAGACCCTTAGAGATAGAGAGAGAGAGAAAGAAAGAAAAAAAAAGTTGGTGAGAGAACTCACAGTGCCCCTTTTCCCCTTCTTTTGTTCTCCTTTAGTTGTGTTTTTGTAATGCTCTAAGGTGGAGAAAGGCTCAGCGATGCTGAATTGGCTCATCAATGATGATGGTGTAGTAGGACAGAGCAATCATCACATCTGCAGGGCAATTGGGGGTTGTGTCAGGCAGTGCTTCATGACATAGCTTGCCATTCATTCTAGTTTGTTGATGCCTTAAGGCCTTGTCTATTGAAGCATACATAAGGATGGGAAGAGTCCCATCAATCAATTCGATGTCAATTAGCTATGGTCTCATATACCAAAGAAGACTTGAGGCTATCAAGAGAGTGTAGGACAATCAATGGTGTAAATAGTCCGAACAGGAGGTTCCCCGGATGTCTTGGAAGTCATCCGGACAGTGATGAGAGATGTGACACATGGCCTAGCCGGAATGATGCCACGTAGACAAATGCATGGAAGTACTTGTGGGTGGACACATGGGAAAAAACCCCTACAATTCCAATCCTTAGTTTACTCTTTTAAATCATTTAACTCGTTCAACTTATTTATCATATTCTTAATTTATATATATATAACCTTTTTTCTACCATTCTTCATTTTGTATTTTTATTATTTATTTAGTTATTTTACTCTCTTCATTGAAGAAAACTCCATCCTTCCAAAAAGAACAGGGAGACCAACCTTTACTTTTTTATTTTAACTTCTTTTGATTTTTTTTCACTCGTTCAATTGTGGTGAAAATGAAGCTAAACTTTAAAGGGCAATGATTCTCTTTAAATGACAATAATTCATTTGGTGAGCCCACATCATACTGACAAAATGAATGGAAAAACTTGTGTTTCAATTGGCTGATATGAATATGATAAATAAGTTGGACGAATGTGACCCTAATTCCCATTCTTTCTTTATGTTTTTAGAAATTGTGAGAGCAGAATAATGATTACATATGTAGAAACGACATTTCCTCTGGGATTGAATTATATTTCCTTTATAAATACATTCACAATTTTACTATCTTTGGAAATCTTTTTTCTTATGCATGTGCATATTTTGAAGTTCATAAGTTCTCTAGACAATAATCCATTGTGCAAATATGAAACTAACTATTCTTCATTCCACCTTTGTTATGTCACTCTCTAACTTGTAATCAAAACAAATTTTCTTTTCTAAATTTATTAAAAATTCACTTCACTGTGAACCTGGTCGATCATTTTAAGCCAATTTAGAAACTAGTTTAAGGCTTATCTCCAATGTTTAAGGCTTTTAAATTTATTAATTATGTTTGAATTTGAATTTGTTATAGCACATGGTACCCTCATTCCATTTGAGTATTAGTAAAATGGTAAATAAATGGGAGAAGAAGCTCTCCAAGGACGACTCATGTGAATTGGACATTTGGCCCGATCTTGAAAATTTGGCGGGAGATGTGATTTCTAGAACAACATTTGGTAGTAGCTATGAGGAAGGAAGAATGATATTCCAACTCAAAAAAGAGCAATCACATCTTGCAGTCCAGGTTTCGCAGTCAATATATATTCTAGTATGGGGGTATGCATCAAATATTTCAAGAAATATGAAGCTCAATACCATTACCAAAGTTTCACACACATTGTTACATGTTAACTTCATGGTACAAAAAAAAAAAAAAGAAATCAAATTAAAGTATCCCTTGTTCTTTAATTGGCAGAACATCTTAGCAAGATGCATGGTGAAATACTATTGTACGTGTTGATCCAATGGTCAATTAATGTTTGGAGAATGTCATCTTTGAAACGCCATAGATATTCTAAGAAATTGAACAAATAAAAAGTTATTGATGAAAATGCATTAGTTTCTTCCTGTATTTCATTGATCTTCATTTCCTAGTATTACTTCCAAGCAAGTTTGTTCCAACAAAGACAAACAAGAGAATGAGGCAAATTAGCAATGAAGTCAATGCATTGTTAAAAGGCATCATTGAGAGAAGAGAGAAGGCAATGAAGGTTGGCAAAGTTGCTAATGATGATTTATTAGGTCTATTGATGGAATTCAACTACAAAGAAATGCAAGAACCTGATGAAAGGAAGAATGTTGGAATGAGCAACAAGGATGTCATCGAGGAGTGTAAGCTATTCTACTTCGCTAGCCAAGAGACTACCTCGGTTTTACTTCTATGGACAATGGTTCTATTAAGCAAGCATTCAAACTGACAAGCTTGTGCAAGAGAAGAGATTTTACAAGTTTTTGGCAATAAAAAACCAAATGGTGATGGTTTAAATCACCTTAAAATTGTGAGTATCAACCCAATATTCAGTTTAGCTCTACTTGGTAATAATCATATCATTTGCAAGACCCTGAGGATAATTGCAGTATTTCCTCTTGCAAGGCACATTTTCTAGAAATTTAAACTCTAGGCTATAATTAACTTTCATGGGGTTCTTAGTTCGTATGATCAGTTATTCTACGGTTCCATGTGTACATGAAAGTATATTTGGTGTACAAATTTAAACAATCTATTACATAGTTGCATTCTAAGAATTCCTTCATAGTTTGATGCATGCTTCTTAATGATTTAATTTATTTCAATAATGAATTATCATGATAAAACTATTTTCTATGTTGCAGGTTACAATGATTTTTCAGGAGGTCCTTAGGTTATATCCACCAGATTCCATGCTTATTCGATTAGTTTATGCTGACACCAAAGTGGGAGGAATGTATTTACCAGACGGAGTGTAGGTCTCATTGCTAATCCTCCTAGTTCATCACGACCATGAAATTTGGAGAGACGACGCACAAGATTTCAACCTGAAGAGATTTTTTGAAGGAGTTTCTGATGCGACTCATGGTAGCTTAGCTTTAAAGGCGTATCAACAAAATTTATACCTTGAATACTATTACTAAAGTAGCCAAGCTACTATAGCATAGTGGTTCTAGGATCGTTCACTGGGAAGGGTTTTCGCAAACACAAGTGATATTCAAATTAGGAAAATAGGTGATTTTCTTATGGATGTTAGCTTTAAAAGAAGATGTAAATGTTTTAGAAAGATTTAAACTAATCTAAGCTAACATTAAAGACTAAAATGAAAGGGTGTAAAAACAAGTTTCTCAAAGATAGGATAACTATGCTTTGGCTCTTATGCAAATTGGAAATCTCAGGATAGGCTCCTCGCGTTGGGGTTGCAACTATGGTGATGCTTGCTTCCCGAACCGGTATGGATTTAGCAAATCAAGTTTTAATCCTTTAAAATGACAAAACAGATGGTAGTGAATTTCATCAATGGTTATTCACCTTAGACTTCCTTTGAATGGCTCGTAAGAGATAACTAGTGGTCTAAAGCCAAAAGCTTACCAAATATTGGCAACTCAAAGTCATTCCGGGTGATAAACTCACCTTTCAATGGCCATTGAAATTGGTTCTAATGGATTAATACAAAACTTGGAATTGAAAACCTCACCTTCCAATAGCTCGTAGGAGATAACTAATGGATAGAAATCCAAAAGCTTATCAAGTATTGGCCGTTGGAAGTTGTCCAAAGGAAATAAAAACCAAAATTTGCATTAATGAACCATTAATGAAAAACGACTACTTACCTTCCGGGTGTGAGAAATTTCTATGGGATTGCATCCAAGCCATCACATAACATCCATACTTTGAGAAACTAAAAGTTTTAGCCAATCATCCTCTGAGGAAAAGCCCTTAGAGGCTGTTTGGCTACTAAGAAAATAGAACAGTGAAGAGAAAAGAGAAAAACGAGAGCAAACGTAATATGTATTATATTCTATATTCTCCCCATGTTCCAAGAGGTGATTCCACCCCTTATATAGTCTTTACAAAAGCAAAAGCTTGTGATTGGTTAGTTACAAGGATAGGAAAGGAAATTACATAAAAAATTACATAGGAAAATATCTAAAGTGGAGTCGGCAAAACAGAGCACGCATGGGGTGTGCGAAATTTTCGCACACCTGAAGGAGGTGTGCGAACTTCGCACACCATTCGCACAGCATAAAGGGGGTGTGCGAAATTTTCGCACACCTGGAGCAGTTGTCTTCCGAAGACCATATCTTCCTCGTTTCAGCTCCAAATCATGCACGGTTTGAAGCGTTGGATTCTTGACTTCCAGAGATTTGAAATGGTATATATTATGTAGAAAATGGACTTCGGGAAGTGCTCCAAAAGTGCGGAAGAAGACTGCAGCTGCTGTCCTCTGTTTTCCTCTTTGCTTCTTTTTGCTTCTCTTTGCTTCTCTTTGCTTTTCTCCTTTTGTTGGCTTGCTTTGGTGTAGCTAAAAGCTTGCTTTAACTTGCCCAAGTAGCTCCTCCATCATTTGGCATGCTTGAATTGATTCATAAGCTGATATAAACATGTAAACTTGCCACAAAATGGTTAAAACCAATTACTAAGGACCTTAATGAATTAATTGGGTTAAATGAATATGATTACTACTCAAAGGTGCTTAAAACCATTATAATTAGGTCTACAAAATAGCACTTTTTGGTAGTAATCAGTTTCTAAGGCAACAAAGGGCCAATTTGCCTTTTTTCCACTTGGTTATGGTCCTCGGGTGTGCGCTAGACAAAATTTTGCAACGATGGAAGCAAAAATGGCTTTGGCAATGATCTTACAACGTTTCTCATTTGAAATTTCCCCATCTTATGCTCATGCACCTTGCAATATTATAACTGTACAACCCCAATATGGTGCACACCTGCTTTTACATGGACTTTAGTGTCAGAGTTCTTGGTATCAGTAGCTGTTAATTAGCAAGACCTTTGAACCTAGCTAGTGTCGAATTTAAATTGTCCACACTCCATTTACCTCGAAATGTATCCTCTATATATAAAGCCAGTGGGTGAATTAAATTCGCTTTTTGTATGTGATTGTGGGTTTGATTATTGATATTGATGAAATACTTTGTTTATCATATGTTCCTTTGTTGATCATGTATGGTTTGTCATGGATATTGTATCAAGAATTTTGATCATATCAAAATTAGTGATTGTATTAGCTTGTAATTGGCAACATAGAAGTCTTCCTTACAACAGTTGTATTTGGTATCATGACCAAAAACACCATCGTTCTCATCCAATAGAATACGACTGAAAAAGTTCATTACAAAGGGAGAAGTGTTACTATTACTAGGAAGAAACAAGGGCTTTTATGTTGCTAAACAGAGAACCTAACTAATATAGGTTAGATATAGAAGAAATGGGAAAATGGCTCCAACTGGACTAAAAGCACCATAACAAAATTAAATTAGAAAGTAAAAATGAAAATGTATTAATTGTTCCAAGGAATGTGTTGAGCTCTATTCTATGGAGCTAATTCTCCTTATGAGGCAGATGTAGTGATGTTTTTATTTTTTCTTTTTCATTTTTCTCTTTATAGCTTTATTCCATTCTCTCAAACTTATTAAAGGACTAACTGAAATATGCTTACCAGGTTGTCTTTCACTATTATATATATTTTTTTAAATAATTTACTTGATGGACACAACTAAGAAATGTTGAAAGGAAGAAAGGAAGCTTAATTTAATGTGTATTTTTGTATGGCAAATTCTATTATAGGCATATGAGACTATGTTCCAAGACTAAAATTTATGTTCTTGTTTCAAAGAAAAATCTATGATTAATATATTTGATATGAGAATTTTTTTAATCTTATTTAATCCCATTAATTGTGCCTTAGAGCTTGTTATTTATTTATTTTTTATCACAAGGTTGTTGTTTGAACCCTGTCACTCCTAATCATTACAATTGGATGACCAATATCCCCTTGTATTCTATTGAATAAAGACTTCAAATGCTCTATGACCTCGGATTTCTCCCTAAGAAAACTCACAAAAGATTATCTCGAAAAATCATCTACAACCACGGGGACATATCTTTTGCCACCTCTTCTTTTAGTTCGCATTGGATCCCTAAGATCCATGTGAAGAAGATCGAAAGGCCTAGTAGTCCTTATCTCCTCAACATTTTAGTGTGAACTCTTAGTTTGTTTTCCTTTCATGCACCCACCACAAATGGGTTTAGGTTCACCACTACGTTTAGGGATACATCTAACTTTTTCAGTATTCACTATGTGCACAAGATCCCTATATTTATGACCTAGTCTTTTATGCCAAAGTTCAGTAGGATCAAGCTTAGCCCTACTGCACATAGGAGGTTTTTTAGAGTTAAGATTTATGGCATTATAATTATCAACTGTCTTATGTCCCATGATGACTATCTTTCCCTCTTTATTAACTACCTCACATAAGTCTTGGTAAAAATTCACTTTATGGTCTTTGTCGCACATTTGACTAATGCTTAAGTGGTTTGCCTTGAGTCCTTCAACATATATAACTCCATTTAGTTTAGGACAATCAGTGATAACTGTACTACCCTTATCGTTTACTCAAGCTAGGCTTCCATCTCCAAAAATAACAACCCCACCATCATAGTTTTCAAAAGAAGTAAGAGAGGATTTGTCTCCTATCATGTGTCTAGAGCACTCACTATCAAGGTACTACATACTAGAAGATTTTGCTTTAAGAGAATTGAACACAACTTGACATTTTAACCTATCATTTCTCAACCAAATTTTTTTAGTCCTAGATGATGACTTGGAGGAACTAGATTGACTTCTAGGTTTTTGATGGTTTCATTCCCTTTCCCATTATTCACGATGTTATTTTTAAGGGAATTAATGTTATTCATAAGTCTATTCATTTGAGTTACTTAATGTAGCATCTAAATTGAGGTGTCTAGTTTTCTTACAGTGTGTGCATAGTGATGTCTTTTTAGGAGATTCTACTTGGTTAGGAGTATCATCTTTACTTTTGGCAAACACAATTTCTTCACTAGAGGGAGTTTCATCTTTGTTAATGTACCTTAAACCTCTTTTATCACCATGGGTTTTACATTCATGAAGAATTTCATTAAGCACTTCAGTTCCACGGTGAAAATTTTCATTCATAGATGGAGAAGGCTTATTATTCTTGATCTCTTCAATAACAAAATTATGCTTCTCAAGGAGAGAATGATGCTTAGATTCAAGAAATCTAATCTTTTCAATCAAATTAGATTTTTCAACATTAAGCACATCAATCTTATTTTTATGAGCTTCAAGAACATCATAATTTTTCATGTAACTCTCTATTCATCAATAAACTCATCATCATGACTATCACAATCATAATCACTATCATGTACAAATTCAACAGATGCAATAAATGCTAACAAATCATTGGGATCATACCTTTCATCTTCAGAAGTTGTGGAAGCACTTTCTTCAGAATTTGTGTCACTCCATTTTACTAGCATAGACATTTTGGCATCCTTAAGGCTAGGCGAATCTTGAACCTAATACCCCAGACCTCCATAGTTAAAGCATTCAATTTTTTTACCTTTGGAAGAACCTTTTCTTTTCTCATTGGATGATTATTCATTAGGTCTTTTTCCTTTTCCAGATTCTTGGTTCTTGTAGAACCTTTTATTGAATTTCATGACCCTTTTAATTCTTTTGACTGTATGTGCCAATTCATCATGAATTACATCATATGGAATTTCAGTATCTTTTTCCTCATTTTCAAAAGCCTTGAAGGCAAAGTCTTTAGGCTTATGGGAATTAAGTTGGGTCATTTCATATGTTTGAATAAAGCCTACAAGTTCATCAACTCTCATGAAATCAATGTCCTTGCTTTCCTCTATGGCAATTACTTTAGGTATAAATATCTGTAAAAGAGATTTCAATATTTCCTTAATTACCTTAGAATTAGGAATAGGTTCTCTAAGATTAAATGAAGAATTTACAATATCGCTTAATTCCGAATAAAAGGAAGAAAAAGTTTGATTTTCATGCATCCTAATATTCTCAAACTTAGTAGCAAGCATTTGCAATTTAGAAATCTTTATGGAAGACGTACCTTCATGAGTGACTTGAAGAATATCACATGCTTCCTTTGTACGTTTACAATTTGCTATCTTGTCAAACTCATCTGGATAAACTCAATTAAAAATACTAAATAAAGCCCTAGCACTGGCTTCACTACCTTCATTGTCGCTTTATCCCATTCATTTTTAGGTTTAAGTTCTCTTGTTGATCTTACTTGAGCATTAAGGATTAATAGTGGTCCCCAACGATATTCAACTAAGTTCTACACCATTTTGCCTTGCATTTTGAGGAAAAACATCATTCGTGCTTTCCAATGAGAATAGTTACTCCCATTAAAATAGGGTGGACTATTCAAAGGAGCACCATTTTTCTGCTATTCCATATCAGACTAACAGGGTCAATAAAAGTTTGATTTTTATCTTATATGATTAATAAAAAATTGATTTTTAAACAATACAGACAATAAAAATTGAATTTTTAATCAAAATGATAATGAATCGATTTTTTTATCGCGCTCTAATATCAATTGAAAAAATGGGTATTGCTCTGAATATCACTTGAATAATAGTTGAAAGTCTAACAGGGAAAACCTAGAGAAGGGGTCAATGGGTGATTTAAAATTTTAAAACAATAACCACCATAATAACTAACCTAACAAACTTAACAATAATCCAAACAAATCAATCAATAATTTTTTATAGGTATAACCACCAAGATAACCAATCCAACAATCTTAATAATCAATTAACCAATCAATTCATGATGATCAATCTCATCAACCAAAATATAAATAAGAATAAATAGATATGCACTTTTTTAAGAAAGTCCTACAATATATTAGGATTAATCAATTTGACATATTATATGCAATTCAAATAGAATATCAAATATAAAAGATATAGACAATGAGACATAAGATTTTTACGTAGAAAACCCCCACAAACTTATGGAGATAAAAAAAACCATGAGGTCTAAGACCTACCAATCTAAATCCACTATTCAAAATCAAGTTACACAAATTTACCTAGTCATTTTACCCTAAAGACTTACTCTCAAGTACTTACAACTTGATCTACGTCTGCAATGCAACAACTTCTTGTTGCTCTCTAGTAAATCTTTCACTCCCTTCGAAGGGATTAAGGTCTTTAACCCACAATTCAAAGAATCAAATCCTTGAATGAGAGATCCGGAATGGTGTGGTAACAAGGAGTCATTATATAGAATAAAAGGTCTCTAAATTCTTAGATCTCTACAATCTTTAATCTATTAAACTTGAATATTTAACCATCAGGGTTATAAGAGAAGTATTTATAGGCAAAATCCATAAGGAATTCAGTATCTTAAGTTTTCAAATTAGAATTTGAGTGAAATTCATCCAAAATCTATTTTTAAACTGGACAAGGATATCATGACTACTTCAGTGGACTTAGACCACTTAAGTGATTCTTACCGCTTCAGTGGCCCCTACTTCTTTTGAAAAATCATTTAAAAAATTTTTTAAGTCCAAAAATGATATCGAACCTTTTATACCTCTAATAAGCCTTATATTCATAAACCAAACCTTTTTAGACATACCTATGACTTCCTAGTTGGATGAACAACAACCTTTGATCCTTAATGGAGAACAAGTCACTATCTAAAAGACTTCAATGACCAAACATAAATTGAAACAAAATTTCCAACATATAAACAAGATTCAGTGTCCTAATAGAATGTTAACTGAAGAAGTGTAAAGCAATCTTGCATCATTGTCTCCACTATGGAGGTCGAGTATGTTGTAACTTTTAAAGTAGCAAAGGAAGTCATTTAGCTTATGAAGTTCCTCATGGAACTTAGGGTTGTTCCTTTGTTCGTACAACCCATGATACTATTTTGTGACAAAAGTGGGGTTGTAGCATTGTCTAAAGAACCAAGAAATCACTAGAAAGGTAATCAAATGAGAGGAAGTACAACTTAATTCGTGAGATAGTTGAGAAGAGTCATATAGTGGTTGAGAAGATATCTTCTACTATTAGCCTAAGGGTTCTCCTAATTGTATTTTGATCATAACAAACCATGGTTAAGTTACTAATTGGTTTGGATTATAAAGAATTTCAGGCGTTAATTTGGAAATTCAGCAAATGATCCAATGGATGCATGATCAAGATAAGTGGAAGACCTTTAGTCTTAGGAAACATATGTAAGGTGAATGCATGGGTGCACTTAGGATTTTCATATCTTTTCATGCATCTTTAAAAACTCGGTTTATGCATTAAAGTAACATTTCCATCTAAATCTAAGTTCTATCAAATGAACCTTAGGCAAAACGTTTCAAAATTGACATATGAATTTACTTAAAGACCTTGCCTAAGTGTTAGAAGCAAAAAGACTAGAGAAAGATAGGTTTTCAGACCAAAAATGGTGAACTGGTCGAGGCACTGGGCAACTAGCTCAACCGAGCTAAGGTATAGGTTGATCAGTTACTCCTTCTCCGATCGAGAAATGCAAAAAACCTTTTCTCTTCTAGTGGCCTTTCATTCCCGGTCGAGAGATATGTCTTTTCGATTGTGGTCCAGTCGAGGGTAACGATCACTTGTCAAGCATTAAATGCTCCAACAACTAGTGAACTGGTCGACCCCCAACTGAACCGGTCGAGGCTGCTTTTTGGCATTTTGGCTCCCGAGGTAAAAAACCTATAAATTGAGAGCTCCACTTTATTTATGAAAAAGAGAACACCTATATTTATTTGTTTACCTACTTGTTCTTGTCTTAAAAGCTCTCATTCTTTTCTTTGTGCATTAAATACCCATTTTCATATTCTTTAGTACACCTTTGTGATTCATCCTAGCCTTGAGTTGTATTTGAGCCATTGTTGAGCTAGGTAAAGAGATTCAAACTTATTATTTGAGTGTTAAAACCTTCAAGTGAATAGAGACTTAAAGAGATTGTGTAAGAGCCCATTGGAGCTACAATCCAAGTGTAAAAGTTATTAGAAGCTTGGTTGAAGCTTCAAGTATAGTGAAACCCTCACTCGGTTAGGAACTTAAGGAGAGTGGATGTAGGCAAGGAAGTGTTGAATCGCTATAAAATCCGACATTACTTTCTTTAACCTTATCTCTTTATATTTGTGTTTCTTGTGCTTAAATTTATTGTGTTTGAAAAATATTTTTTAAAAATTCAAATTCACCCCTTCCCCTCTTGGATGTTTTCTCTATTAAGATTAACCTTTCTTTTCTCAATTGGTATCAGAGTTAGGTCTCTTGTTTAGGATTTAACCATTTAAGAGGAAATGGTGAACCCATTAAGCTCATCTGACATTGAAATTTTTGCAACCAATAGAGCTTCATTTTTTTTAAGGAACCGATTATCCTTATTGGAAAACTAAAATGACTTGGTTTGAATAATCAACTGATTTAGACCTATGGGATGTCATTGAAGATGACCCAAATTTTCCTTCAAAACTAGTTGATGGAGTCATGGCTCCAAAACCAAGCAAGAATGGGATGAGCGTGATAGAATAAACTTCCAATTAAATGCTAAGGCCATTTATACTTTGCAATATTCTATGGATAAAAATGAATATAATAGAATTTTTCAATGCAAAACGGCTAAAAAAATTTGGGGATTACTTGAAATAACTCAAGAAGGAATAAATCTAGTTAAAGAGTCAAAAATAAATTTACTTGTTCATAGTTATGAATTATTTTTTATGAAAGATAATGAAACTATTGTTGAGATGATCTCTAGGTTCACCGACATTGTCAATGGTCTTAAAGCTTTGGGAAAGACTTACAAGGAATCAGAGAAGGTGATGAAGATCTTGAGGTCACTTCCATCAAAGTTGCATACAAAGGTCACCACAATTCAAGAAGCCAAATACTTAACCAATCTACCTTTGGAGGAGCTCATAGGATCATTAATGACATATGAGATCAATTTGGCAAAGAAGCAACAAGAAGGGGAAGAAAAAAAGAAGAAGAGCATAGCTCTCAAAGTTACAACTAAGGAAGAAGAAGAAATGGAAGAAGAAGAACAAAGTGAAGAAGTTGAAGAAGAAAAACAAAGTGAAGAAGATGAAGACTTAGCCCTCATCACAAGAAAGTTCAACAAATTCATGAGGGGTGAAAGGTTTAGAGGAATAATGTTCACTTCTAGAAGAGACTTCTCTAAAAAGGAATTTTCATCTCATGGTGACAAGGAGAGATGAGAAGAGAAAAGGGACTTGGTGTGCTTCAAGTGCAAGAAATCGGGACACATTAAATATGATTGTTCTCTCTACAAGAGTGAAGCCAAGAGGAGAAAAAAGATGCGATGATATGGCCACTTGGAGTGAAAGTAAAGATGAATCCTCCAAAGAAGAAAATGAGAAAAAAAGTGGCAAATATGTACTTCATGGAAATAGATGAACTTGATGAGGTAAACTCTAACATTAGCAATGAAGATATACATGATTATTTTCAAGAATTATATGAAGATCTTGAAAAACTTGGTTTGAAAAATGCTTCTTTCAAAAAGAAAGTTCAACAACTTGAAAAAGAACTTGGAGGATTAAAAGAAAAATTTTCAAATGTTGAAGTTTCTAAAACTCATCTTGAAAAAGAGAATGAGATTTTAAGAAAGAAAAATAAATGGTTGATCTCCTCTCTTTCAATTTTTTCTTATGGACAAAAATATTTTGAAATGATTTTAGCAAGCCAAAAATGTGTTTTTGATAAACAAGGGTTAGGATTCAAATCTTCAAAGAATCAAAAGTATTTTAAAAACTATTTTGTAAATGAATCCACAAGTGCAAGTCTTTCCACTACTTGCAACTTTTGTGGAAGAGGAGGACACATTAGTAGTATATGCTCTTTAAGAAATGGTTCAGAAAAGAATTTAAATGCCAAAGCTAAAAAGATTTGGGTTGAAAAATACAAGGTCACTAACCCTCAAGAACCCCAGAAAGATATTTGTACCTAAATCAACTTGAGTTATGTGTTGTAGGGTTCAAAGAAGGATAAGTGGTTTTTGGACAGTGAATATTCAAGACTTATGACGAGAGGTGAATCCAAGTTTGCTTTTCTTACAAAGAAAAATGGAGGATATGCTACTTTTGGATACAATCCAAAATGAAAAATCATTGGTCAAGGCAACATTAGTAATGACCTATTCTCTCTCATTGAAAGTGTTTTATTAGTAGATGGTTTAAAACATAACCTTTTAAGCATTAGTCAACTTTGTGACAAAGGTTTTAAAGTGATTTTTGAAACATCTCCTTGCATTATCAAGGATATTCAAAATGATAAAACCATCTTCATGAGTCATAGATGTGACAATGTTTCGCTATAAATATTTCAAAATATGATGACCATGATCAAAGTTGGTTATGGCATGGGAGGTTGGGACATGCTAACATGAACCTCATTTCCCAACTCAACAAAGATGAACTTTTTAGAGGCCTTCCCAAAATAAATTTTCAAAAATATAAAGTTTGTGAAGCTTGTCAAGTGGGAAAGCAAATCAAAAACTCGTTCAAAAGCAAAAACTTCATTTCCACATCCAAGCCACTTGAGTTATTGCATATGGATTTATTTGGTCTCTCTAGGACACCAAGGCTTGGAGGAAATTCTTATGCATATGTTATTATGTACAACTTCTCTAGATACACATGGGTCTTATTTTTAAGTCAAAAGAACGAAGCCTTTTATGAGTTTTCAAAGTTTTGCAATAAGGTTCAAAATGAAACTGGTTTTACAATTACTTGTATAAGAAGTGATTATAGGAGAGACTTTGAAATTTTTTATTTTGAAGATTATTGCAATGAGCATGGAATTTACCATAATATTTTTGCTCCTAGAACTCCTCAACAAAATGGGGTAGTTGAAAGGAAAAATAGAATCCTTCAAGAGATGGCAAGAACCATGCTAAATGAAAACAACCTACCAATTTTTTTTTGGGTTGAAGCGGTTAACACTTCTTGTTGTGTTTTAAATAGAGTTTTATTAAGGCCCATACTTAAGAAAACTCCATATGAGCTTAAAAAATAGAAACCCAACATTAGCTATTTCAAAGTCTTTGGATGCAAATGTTTTATATTAAACACCAAAGACAATCTTGGAAATTTTTTAGCAAAATCGGATGTTGGAATTTTCCTTGGTTACTCAACAAAAGAACCATGGTTGTAGAGGAGTCCATCCATGTTATTTTTTTTGAATCTAACAATCCTCTCTAAGAAAAAAAGAGTGTTGATGATGATTTAGGTTTGGAGACCTACATGGCAAGATTGAAAATTGAAGATAGAAGACAATAAGAAGAAAATGGAGGATCACCATTGGCACCATACCCTCCTCAACAAGTGCAAGTTGAATCAAGCTAAGACATTCCTAAAGAATGGAAGTTTGTCATTAATCACCCACAAGATCAAATTATAGGCAATCCATCTAGTGGGGTAACAACTAGATCCTCTCGTAGAAACATTTGCAATAATCTAGCTTTTATCTCTCAACTTGAGTCTAAAAATATAAATGATGTTTTAGATGATGAAAAATGGATTATTGCTATACAAGAAGAGTTAAATCAATTTCAAAGAAGTGAAGTATGGGAATTAGTACCAAGACCTTCAAATCAAAGTATTATTGGGACTAGATGGGTCTTTAGAAATAAAATGGATGAAAATGGTATAATTATTAGAAACAAAGCAAAGTTAGTTGCCCAAGGTTTTAATCAAGAAGAAAGGATAGATTATGAAGAAACCTTTGCCCTCGTAGTTAGTTTGGAAGCCATTGGGATGTTACTTACCTTTGCATGTTTTAAAGACTTTGATTTATATCAAATGGATGTGAAAATTGCCTTTTTAAATGAAGAAGTATATTTTGAACAACCACCCGACTTTCAAAGTTTCAACTTTCCTAACCATGTTTTTAAACTTAAAAAGACACTTTATGGTTTGAAACAAGCACCTAGAGCATGGTATGAAAGATTGAGCAAATTTATTTTAGAAAATGGTTTTAAAATGGGAAAAATTGACACAACTCTTTTCATAAACACCAAAGAAAAGGATATACTCTTAGTTCAAATATATGTTGACGATATCATTTTTAGTGCTACTAATGTCTCTTTTTGTTAAGAATTTTCTAAGTGCATGCATAATGAGTTTGAAATGAGCATGATGGAAGAGATCAACTTCTTTCTTGGACTTCAAATCAAGCAACTAAAGGAAAGAATCTTCATCAATCAAACAAAGTATATAAGATATCTTCTCAAAAGGTTTAACATGGAGGAAACTAAAACAATGAAGACTCTAATGAGCTCATCCATCAAGCTTGATAAGGATGAGAAAGTTAAATCCATTGACTCTACCATGTATAGAGGTATGATGGGTTCTTTGCTATACTTGACCGCTAGTAGACCCGACATTATGTATAGTGTATACTTGTGCACTAGATTTCAATCTTGTCCTAAAGAATCTCACTTAATTGTCGTAAAAATAATTCTCAAATATTTGAAAGGGACAATGAATATAGGCTTATGCTATCCTAAGAGTAATAATTTTGAATTAATTGGTTTTTCGGATGCTGATTTTGCTGGTTGTAAGGTTGAAAGAAAAAGTACTAGTGACACTTGTCATTTCTTAGGACACTAACTTGTTTCATGGCATAGTAAGAAGCAAAATTCAGTAGCTTTGTCAATAACGGAAGCCGAATACATAGCAATTGGTTTATGTTGTGCACAAATCCTTTGGATGAAACAAACACTTAGTGATTTTGATTTGTCTTTCAAGCATGTGCCTATTAAATGTGATAATACTAGTGCCATAAGTATATCAAAAAATCTCGTACAACACTGTAAGACTAAACATATAGAAATGAAACATTACTTTCTTAGAGATCATGCACAAAAGGGTGACACAACACTTGAATTTGTAAACACTAAAGATTAACTTATTGATATCTTTACAAAACCTCTAAGTGAAGAACAATTTTTAGAAGACAACTAGGGGTGATTTCATTACGATCTAATTTTTTTCTTAATGAATTCTTGAGGAATATACATTTTGATTGCATAAATTTCATGTCATATGCATCATATAGATATTTACTCAAAAAATGGTCAATTCTTGACCAAAAATCAAATTCCCTTGGCATTGAGCATAAAAAATTGGGGAATTCAACTGAAAATATAAGGGATGATAAAAAAAAATGAAAAAACGCACAAAAAATTGGAATGTAAAAAATTGTTGACCATGTTGACCAGGTGATTGACCGTCTAAGGACCGGTCGACTGGTTTGCCAGGGCTGAGAATTTTAAAGGGCTCCCAAGCTCTTTTTTCTGCATTGTTCTCATCCATTCTTCAAGGATTTTTCACTAATTTTGGCTTCTAGAGACTGATTTTAGTCCGTTTCAGACCGATTAACCTTGTTTTGGGAGAGATTTGAGGGCTTTGAAGGCTAGGGTTTTCGTTTTGAGTTGTCTTCTCTTCCTTCAATGTGTCACAGCCACCTCTGACATTGATCCATCTCCATTTTCGATCGTCAAGGTTTCAAGTGTGAGCCTCATTGCATTTTTCCTACTTTTCTTAGACTTCCATGGTTCCATGAAGAGAGTCAATTGTAGCTAAGGCACAGGACAAACGCCCAGTTCAGTTAGCTTGGCCCAAAGCACATCAGAAGGTGTGGTTTGACACAACCTTATTCAGTACCATAAAGGGCTACCATCGGTACAAACAACATTTTGCTCAAAGACAAGTAGTTCTCGAGAGAAACATTAATTTTTCCTAGCTTTAGCACTTTGGATTTAAGGGATTGTTCATGAGAATGGGCTGGTTGTCAGTTGTTACTATTTCTCAGCCGATTTTTTTCACATTGGTACAAGCATTCTACTCAAGGGCGACTTATGACATAGGTGGTCCAATCACATCTACTGTTAGAGAAGTTGAGATTTTTCTGGACCCAAAGAGCATCTATCGTATCTTTGATATTACTCCGATTGGACTTAGAGTATACGAATCCAAGATGTGGCACATTATGCCTAGTTTTGAGCTTAGAGAGGTTATTCAAAGGATTTTTGGACTTCCAGATGCCATCGAGATGGGCAAACCCTCAACACACAGCTTAATGGTCATCAGTAGAGTACTACATCATATGTTGTGTTTTATTTTTCTACCACGAGGTGGACACCGAGATGAGGTCTCCTATTACAAGGCATTCCTTATAGATTCCATTTTGACTAGGAGATAGATCCATTTAGGATATTTGATGATGATACACAAGATTGCATGTTGTGATAGCATGACTCGTTTACTCCCCTATGGCCACTTTCTTACTAGAGTATAGAGAGATGGATTTTGAGGCCTTCATTACATATGATACTTATGATGATCAGTCCATGGGGAGGATAAAATTTAAGAAGGCCCTAGATGGTTATTGGGTGAGAAAAGCAAAGAGAGCACCAACACAGACCTAAGGATAGGGACAGTCACATCCTGGAGTTGAGGAGGAGGCAAAGATTCGAGAGATGGAGGGTGGAGTAAACCCTCAAAGTGGTCATTAGTAGAGAGGGCCCGAGCTTGACATTATCCCACTCTAGATAGAGACTCTGTCACAGATCGATGGTGTTTAGTTTGAGACTACATTCTTTGAGCTGTCATTCACCGAGCCTTTCTTTTCTAGACTTGAATTCATCGAGCCTACCCACATTGAGATACCACCTCCTTAGGCATCTCCCGCTCCTGACCATGCTTCATGGATGAACTTATCTACTTAGAGTAGCTCTCTTGGCACTCGTATGAAGGAACTTGATATGGTTAGTGATACACATTTTTACTTCATGGAGAATCATATAAATCAATATTAGGCTAGCTTCACTTCACAATTTGAGTATCTCTAACATTGGATTGATCATATTAAGGATCACTTGGAGTGTCAACATGAGGAGATGATGGCTTATCTGTGTTCTGTGCTTCCACTTCCACCTTCTCAACCTTGATTCGTTGGAGACCTCCCTTGTTCCTTTTTTATGTTGCCAAAGAGGGAGATATTTTAGGATCTAGGAGGCTAGATATAGGAGACTCATACATGAATATCATTTTTTGAATTGTATATATTGGACATATGATGTACTGATTGATACATTTCACTTATGATATATGATATGCCTATATATTTGATGACTTACATTGTTTTCTTGTTGCAAATTCTCTCTAATATATCTTGATCATTTTGGTTTTAAATTCTTAAATATTAATTCTTGATCCAAGATTGGTTTGAGGGGGAGATTCTTTTTCTCCTGGATAACCAAGGTTTGTCATCATAAAGAGAAAAGGATATTGTTAGCCCAAGGGTTCTCTTAATCATGTTTTGATGATAACAAACTATGGTTAAGTTACTAATTGGTTTGAATTATAAAGAATTTCAAGTGTTAATTTGGAAATTCATCAAAGGATCCAATAGATGCATGATCAAGACAATTGGAAAACCTTTAGTCATATGAAACATATGTAAGATGAATGCATGGGTGCTCTTAGGAATTTCATATCTTTTCATGCATCTTTAAAAACTCAGTTTATGCATTAAAGTAACATTTTCATCTAAATATGAGTTCTCAAATGAACTTTAGGCAAAACGTTACAAAATTGGCATATTAATTTACTTAAAGGCCTTGCCTAAGTGTTAGAAACAAAAAAACCAAAAGAAAGATAGGTTTTCGGCCAAAAGTGGTGAATCGGTTGAGGCATTAGCCAACCGACTCAACTGGGCTAAGGTAAAGGTCGATCGATTATTCCTTCCAGGTTGAGGTCCGATCGAGAGATGCAAAAAACTTTTTCTCTCTTCCAATAGCTTTTCAATCTTGGTCGAGGAATATGTTTTCCCGGTCAAGGTCCGATCGAGGGTAATAGTCACCTGCCAAGTATTAAATGCTCCAACGACTAGTAAACCGGTTAATCCCTAGCTCAACCGATCAAGGCTTCTTTTTGGTATTTTGGCTCTCGAGGTTAGAAACCTATAAATTGAGAACTTCATTTCATTTATAAAAAAGAGAACACCTGCATTTATTTGTTTACCTACTTGTTCTTGCCTTAAAAGCTCTCATTCTTTTCTTAGTGTATTAAATCTCCATTTGCATATTCTTTAGTACACCTTTGTGATTCATCCTAGCATTGAGTTATATTTGAGTCATTATTGAGCTAGGTTGAGAGATTCATACTTATTATTTGAGTGTTAAAACCTTCAAGCGAGTAGAGACTTGAAGAGATTATGTACGAGGCCATTGGAGTCAGAATCCAAGTGTAAAAGTGATTAGAAGCTTGGTTGAAGCTTCAAGTTTAGTGAAACCCTCACTCAATTAGGATCTTGAGGAGAGTGGATGTAGGAAAGGAAATGTCAAACCATTATAAAATCCGAGTTTCCTTTATTTAACCTTATCTCTGTATATTTTTGCTTATATATATTTTAAAAAAAAAAAAAATTCAAACTCCAATTCACCCCCTCCCCCTCTTAGGTTATTTTTCTATTAAGATTAGCCTTTATTTTCTCATCTATGGATAACATGGTGGATCATTTCACCAAGACATTGACAAGAATAGTCTTCGATAATCATTGGGATAGCTTAGGTGTCAGTTATGTACATAGTATGCGTTAAAGGCATGATACTTCGAGGACCAGTGAGAGATTGTTAGGATAGAGCCCTTAAAAGCATGACATGATATAATAAATTTTTAGATTTTATTATTTATTAAGAAAATTCCAAGTCACTTTTATCTATCCTAATTCCATGCATTATACCTTGTAAGCATTCTAACCTACATCTTTTGTATTATATATGACTTGGGTGCATTAAGAGTTGCATGGAAAATCCAAGTCAAGGGTTCCTTGCAAATAAATGACTTGTTCACATCTGGTTCATGGGCTTAGGCAACCCATCAGAAGTTATAGTACACTACATCCTAATAGGAGGGATGGTTGGTCTTGGTCATCGGGATAAGTTTCCCATAGTGGGTGCACTAGTGTGTATGGTTACACATTGGACAAGATCAACGATGAATCATGACTTAAGGTTATCAAATAGTCAGGACTTCACTAAGCTACTTCATTGTGTTGTCTCTCAACCTTGAGAGAATATTGAGCTTGTGCTAAAGTTAGCATGACTTTAACCTGCAAGTGAGATTGTAGGTTAATAATATATTCCCTATGGATTGGGTATTATTGATGGAAGTCAGTAGCAATAGGTATTCTTAATAGAAACACTATGATATCTCATGGGATTGATATAGAGTGTCTCCTTAGGTGATCCTAGGGAGGTGTGTTCATGAAAACTATGGTTAAAGTAGCTCCTTAAGTGAAACTTGACATATGCTCTTTGAGAGTTAAGACATGTTAGTTAAACATGTAATAAGAGAATATATAACTTAAGGACAGTAGAGGTAGTCTTGAAAGACTTATAGTTTTTACCTTATTAGACTATAGACACCATTTCATAGGGAGACTGAATGCAATGAATAGCAAGTCACAGATCTGAGTACATAGTGTCTCGTCGTTATGTACATAGGGTATTGAAGTATAGTTGATTCTCTATAATTGAATGTTGAATCAATTTTGCAATTAGATTAGGAGGGAACTAATACTCCTATGGGTCTCAATGGTCCCTGCTCTAAGCTCATATACCTTATTGGCATGGATTTATGAGGATTAGATTAACTCTAGGTTCACTTTTGTGCATAAAGGCCTTTTGAGAATTACACAAGATTACATGGGGGTTAGTGAACAAAGTCTTTGGTTAGGCTAATTGATTAATTAGTAGGTCCTATTAGGTTGATTAATCAATTAGGACCCATTTTGGGTTACATTAAGTAAATCAAAACTTTAGTAGGCTCAAGTCACTTAAGCTCAGTTAGCAACCCTATAAATACCCCCTTATGGGTTAGGGTCTCTAGTTTTTCCATAAAGTCATCTTCCACTTCCAAAGAAAGGGAGAGCCATAGCCTCCACCCTCTCCTCTCCTCTCCCCCTTTCCACCGATGCCCTCCATAGGAAGTGTACCAAGATCAAGGTTTGAGTCATTAGGCAAAAGACTTTGAATTTACGAGACTTCCTCTAATAGTAATCTTTGCCTTCACCATGTGGTACATGTTTAGGAACGTCCAAATATTAGGTATGGTTTTCATTAGAGCTTCTGAATCATATTAAAGTATAAAAATACAACTTTTCCCTTATGCATAGGATATAGAAAAGCATAGGATAGTTTTGCATGTTCCTAACTTGATTCGACCTTGAGAAATAAAGTGATCCAAGGTTTCCTTACGTTCCCATCATAGGGTCTCAATCCAAAAAATTTAGAAGCTTCTCTACACTCCAATATCCTATTTTATTACATCGAGATAAGAATTGATCAAATCCAATTTATTTAATTCATTCGATTCTTGACCTACTAGCCACTACATGTAGACTCCCTATGAACTTTGGTGGTGTTCATAATTTAAAGAGGTAGATGTTGTCATCCTCTCAAGATTACCTTTACCATACTTGAATCTCAAATCCCCTTATTATGTGATCAACTGACATATTGTAGTCCCTAAAGGACATTTGTCAAATTCCACACGAAATCACTACGTATCATAGATTTCATGATCACAAACCCTTAGGATCACTTAAGGGGATACACTATCTCAAACCCATGAGATATCATGGTGCCTATATTGAGAATATCTATTGTCACCTATTTTAATCAATAGTAGTCTAATCCATAGAGAATATATGTCTACCTTAGGGTCTCACATGTAGGTTAAACCCACTAAAGTCCTCAACACTAACTCAATATTCTCTCAAGGTTAAGACTCCATGCAACATAGTAGCTTTGTGATCATGATTATCCAATACCCAATGTTATGATTCACCATAGATCATGTATAATGTATAACAATATATATTGGTGCACTTATCATGGGAAAACCATCCTGGTGGCTAAGATAAGTCAACCCTCAAATTAAGAGATAATTCACCCCAACCTCAAATGGATTTCCTAAGTCCATGAACCGGTTGTGAACAACTCATCAACTTGTAAGGAACCTCATGACTTAGATCTTTCATATAACTCCTAATGTACTCAAACCATATACAATATAAGAGATGCAAGTTTGAATGCTTGAATAAAACCTAAATGCCATTAATGGATAAGGAAGTGGAAAGTCAAGTCTAACTTTGTTAAATTATGTCTTGCTTTTGCACACCCTATCTTAACATCATTGAAGTCCTAAATCCTCCTCTTTAATAAACAAACAACCTATTTATGGTGAATTAGATACTAGGTGGCCTAATAGGATTATATCACATTACCTAAAACTAATAATCTAAAGTTACAAATCCTAATTCACAAACGTAATAAATGAGTAAAAATCAAGAGCACTTCAATAGGCAATATCAAAATTTTAATAAGTCTTGGAAAATATTTCATTTAGTGTTTATATCACACTTTGAAAATATTATATAGGATATAGAGAATGAAGCATACCTTGATCTATACTCCTAACTTCTATGTAACTCGAAGTTCTTCAAGTAACCATCTTAAACTCTTTTATCCTTGATCTCCACTCTATTAGTCTCCTTTTATGCACTCTTTAATGATAGGTATGGAAATGCTTCCAAAAATAGTAAGAGTGGAGAGAGAGACCAAGAGTGTTCTTTCTAAAAATGTATTATTGCGCTTCCAAAAATAGTTTTGACTTTTCTTTATTATTACATTATTGGAACACATACTTAAGAAATATTAAGAATTTTAAAAATGAATCTAATTTATGCAGGGAAAATGAATCAAAATTGTTAAGAAAAGAAAACTTAATAAAAATAAAAATAAATAATGAGGTTATTAAGACCACTTTTGGTTCTAACACTAAGTATTAAAAAATATATATCTCTTAAGCCACTAATATTAATCACCATATCGATAAAAATTGATAAACATTCATCATGCTAATCCTTTTAACAAACAGGTGTCGAAATCTGCATATTATATTGAATTGACAAACTTCTCCAACTCAATAGCTAATAGCCTTTGTCAATTTAGTGAGTCATTGATCCTATTTAGACACAAAGCCCAAGGATCAAAATAGTTAGCATCCACTTCCTTAACTCCTTAGCATAAATTGACATGAAAAATTGCATATGAAAATAAATTCAGCAAAGCCTCTTGAATGTTGAAATATATCTAGCATCATCCCAATATCAAAATCCCCTCTACATTTCGATACCTCTAAAATACTAATCTAATATTTCTTACTCTATTTCTACATAATTTCTCAACAATTATTCTCAAGAATGACATGGCTTAACTATAGGATAAAGTTGAGTAATTTGTATGTTTTTGCTCCATAACATGTTATTTTTTAAGCTCAGAAAAAACTATGGTTTGCATACGAATCGATTATAACTTGTTAAAAATGAATAGTTGGCAACACAAGTCAATATTCTCTTTAATTACCTAGGATTCAATTTAATTTATTTATACATTTATTATTTTAATTTTTTTTATATAAACATATTTTTAAAGATTCCATTTTTTTTCTATTATTTATCATATGCATCAAATTAACTAAAAAATTAATGATCATAATAAAGTATTTATTTGTTTATATATTGTTCATACTAAATAATTTTTATAATAGTTGATCCAAACAAATATTTTGAAATTTTTTTTAAGATAATATTTTATTTCACCAATTAATTTTATCTTGTAATCCAAATTTTAAATCATTTGTATCTATCTTGATAAATTATTTTTTATAAATATATATATATTTCTTTTGGTGACTAGTCACATGGGTATTGGAGAGAGCTGTGTTGTAGATACCAAAAAATTGACCTTCATTACCTCAGTCAAACCTTTTTTTTTTTCTTATTTATTTATTTATTTGGTATTTTTTTTAAATACAAGTACAAAATTTTCTAATATCATAACATAAAGAAAACAAAATGTTGGGTTTTTTCCCCTAAATATTAATGCTGCATCATGGTCATGGGCCATTCATAGTCAATATTTCGGTAAGAATCACCAGTTTTCCGGTCCGGTTGGCAGAAGTGAACCATGTGACCGATTTATAAGTTGTTGAACTCAAGGAAATGAAATTGGGCTCCCTTGTCTTCTCGGCGCAAGCTTGCAAGCCATGATGTTATTGATCTCCCTTCTCTTCTTGGCCCAAGATCGTTTGCTGCCCAACCTACCAGTAACCTTAGAAGCTAATGGATGTCTCAGGGTTTTTGGACAAGCCTTGCATGTTGGACAGTGAAGCCTGAGAGATCCCTTTCAATACAATTGTGCCACATAGCTAGCTGATCATTGATGAATCTCATCATATAACTCATGCTACTCAAAGGAAATGGCGAAGAAAGGCATATTTATATCAATAAATCTGATGGGCAAATAAGCAAATAAATGACTTGGCATTAAAACAACAAAATTCCACATAAGGGTTTTTGCCCTTGCAGATAGGCTATTGATTCATGCTTGCATCAAATTTAACTACAAAACCAACCTCCACGTCTGATGGCATTTAATGCAAAGTTAAATGTGAAGCCATGAATATAGATAAAAAGAAAGAACAGTTGGAAAGCTAAGAAAATTACCCCCCTCCATCAATCTGGACCTCCATTGGAACGATCTCAGTCAATCTGTCCCCTCTATGGTTCTGTGTGGCACTGTAATGATCTGAGTCAATGTGTCCCCTCTCTGGTTCTGCATCGACACTGGAATGATCCTTAGCCAATGCGCCTGGAATGATCTCAACTAATGTCTTCACACCTAGAGGGAAGCCATCACACTGTTCCACAATTTCGTTTTACAATTTCTTCAATTTATCATTCTGTTGAGGATTCAATTTGCTTTTATTAGCTGCATCATTGAACATGGACTAAATCTCATCCTTACCAATGCCTTCCATGCTATGCCGATACTTATCACCCACCATCCCTTTTGCCACTTCCTCAAGTCTAGTAGTAATGACAACTGCATTCCCATTTCTTTTTTGGTCTCTACCAAATTGGATATTGCAGTCCTTCTCAGGCCAATTCAATGCCTGGCCTAGCCTGAAATACCAATCTCTGGTTTCATCCCATATGCCATCAAGCCCAATCAAGTACTTTTTACCCAACAACTAACGGCCAAGGGAGGACAACAGCTCCTCAGTGCTACAACTCCTTAACTTTTCATGTCCATGCTCAGTAGTCAACTCCACTAACATGTCTTCCACAACTTGCTTGAAGTCTATGCCTGCATCAATCTTTCCTGATAAGCTGATCCAAAGTGTGGGGAAAAAGGCACCCTGAATATGTTCGTCATAAAAAAGTTGTCGGGCAAGAGCTGTCTTGCCTAAACCTCCAATCCCAACAATTGCAATGTCCTTAAATCCCTCATCAGATTGTAGAAGCCAATTTCGGATTTTTGAGAATTGTCTATCAAAACCTCGTATCTCCGACACATGAGGATACCAAATTTCTGGACCCTGACTTTGATTTTCTGGATCATGACTTTGACTTTCTTGATCCTCACTATGATCGGGTGAGCCATTGGAGTCTTCTATGCACGGATAGAGATCAAGCTCTTCCTCGATTCGCACCAGCACCTCCTTGGTTCTTTTGAGAAACAAGAAGTGGAAGAGATTGTAGAAAGGCAAGAGAAACTTGGTGCGTTGGATTGGGTGCTTATCTGAGAAGATGAGGCAGTCGGTGTACACAGCGAGGAGCCGGTAGAGCGTATTCCTCATTTGGATCATTTGGATAGGCGTGGATGAGGTGATGTCCTTTCTAAGCAAAACATCCTGAATCCCTTTAAATTGAGGATGCACAGGCAGTTGCCTCCCTTGATCCTCTGCTTCTGCTAAACCATCAATGAATTTATTCCTCAGAAACTCTAAAAAATCTTCCGACATTTTCAAACAACCCTTGAACGCCCAGCCACAGGAATTTGAGCACAACCCTAGTATTTGCTTCTCAGCCTTTTCTACAATATTAGAGTAGATATGATCGAACTGGCCTTGATTATCAATGCATCTGATATTCTGAGGATCATCCCCACATCTCTAGCATCAAATGTTATTTTTCCCCTAAATCTCCCTTTTGAGGGGACTTTGATGCGACTCATGGTAGCTTAGCTTTAAAGGCGTATCAACAAAATTTATACCTTGAATACTATTACTAAAGTAGCCAAGCTACTATAGCATAGTGGTTCTAGGATCGTTCACTAGGAAGGGTTTTCGCAAACACAAGTGATATTCAAATTAGGAAAATATGTGATTTTCTTATGGATGTTAGCTTTAAAAGAAGATGTAAATGTTTTAGAAAGATTTAAACTAATCTAAGCTAACATTAAAGACTAAAATGAAAGGGTGTAAAAACAAGTTTCTCAAAGATAGGATAGCTATGCTCTGGCTCTTATGCAAATTGGAAATCTCAGGATAGGCTCCTCGCATTGGGGTTGCAACTATGGTGATGCTTGCTTCCCGAACCGGTATGGATTTAGCAAATCAAGTTTTAATCCTTTAAAATGGCAAAACAGATGGTAGTGAATTTCATCAATGGTTATTCACCTTAGACTTCCTTTGAATGGCTCGTAAGAGATAAATAATGGTCTAAAGCCAAAAGCTTACCAAATATTGGCAACTCAAAGTCATTCCAAGTGATAAACTCACCTTTCAATGGCCATTGAAATTGGTTCTAACGGATTAATGCAAAACTTGGAATTGAAAACCTCACCTTCCAATAGCTCGTAGGAGATAACTAATGGATAGAAATCCAAAAGCTTATCAAGTATTGGCCGTTGGAAGTTGTCCAAAGGAAATAAAAACCAAACTTTGCATTAATGAACCATTAATGAAAAACGTCTACCTTACCTTCCGGGTGCGAGAAATTTCCATGGGATTGCATCCAAGCCATCACATAACATCCATACTTTGAGAAACTAAAAGTTTTAGCCAATCATCCTCTGAGGAAAAGCCCTTAGAGGCTGTTTGGCTACTAAGAAAATAGAAACGGGAGAGCTCTGTAAATATTCTAAGTGTAAAACGTAATATGTATTCTATATTCTCTATTCTATATATTATGTATCCAAGAGGTGATTTCTACCCCTTATATAGTCTTTACAATTGCAAAAGCTTATGATTGCTTAGTTACAAGGATAAGAAAGGAAATTACATCACAAAATACAAAGGAAAATATCTAAAGTGGAGTCGGCAAAAACAGAGCAAAATTCGCAACACGCATGGGTTATGCGAATGTTATGCGAATTTCGCATTACACCTTGTGGAATGCGAAATTTTCGCATAACCTGGAGCAGTTGGCTTCCGAAGGCCATATCTTCCTCATTTCAGCTCCAAATCGTGCACGGTTTGAAGCGTTGGATTATTGACTTCCAGAGCTAGAAAATGGTATATAGCATGTAAAAAATTGACTTCGGAATGTGCTCCAAAAGTGCGAAAGAAGACTGCAGCTGCTGTCCTCTTTGCTTCTCTTTGCTTTGCTTGCTTTTGCTCTTTGCTTCTCTTTGCTTGTGCTCGTGTTTCCACTTGAAATTCAAGCTTGTAAACGTCCAAAATCCTTGCTTTAACTTGTCCAAGTAGCTCCTCCATCATTTGGCATGCTTGAATCGATTCATAAGCTGATAAAAACATGTAAACTTGCCACAAAATGGTTAAAACCAATTACTAAGGACCTTAATGAATTAATTGGGTTAAATGAATATGATTACTACTCAAAGGTGCTTAAAACCATTATAATTAGGTCTACAAAATAGCACTTTTTGGTAGTAATCACACCCCCCAACCGACTCATTGCTAGTCCCTTAGCAATGGAGGAGATAAAAACTAAGTAAACTATAATAATATACATAAAAGGAATCATGCAAATCACTCCAAAAAATGATATGAGTGGCATGATGGACATCCATGGATCAATAAAGATGTGAAACTCAACCTATAATAAGAGTTGTCAAAGCATTCACTTGATCATAGAGTACAAAGAATGGATATTATGCAAGTTTAAGCATCAAAAGAATTTCCACTCTCAAAAGAACCAAATCAAATTCTTCCACTAAAAGCTAAGTGTTAATGTGATTAGCTTCCGAGTATCGTATGGATAACTATCATCTCCCCCCAACCTAAGTCTTTCTTTAAGCTTAACAAAATTAACCATCTCTTGATAGGCTAGGAACGCACCTCTTATTCACAATTCTTTTCACTTACTAAACTTAACCAATTCACCCATGTAACAAGCAGAGGATCGGTGACTCCCAACCAATAAAGGCTTAGGGCACCAGGCTTTAAAGGCTTTCGTCACCCCTTCGGACCATGCTCAGGTTTCAAGGCAAGCAAAGAAGTTTATTCTATATTTTTTTTTTCTTTTTCTTTTTCTTTTTTTTTTTTTTTTTTTTTGAAAGACTCATTGGTCTTTATGAGGTGTCCCAACACTATTAAAGAGAGGTTAAAGGTGTCAAATTATGATTTCTCAAGCTTAGAGGGTGAGATAGTTTCACATCTTATAACCGGAATCTAATGTATGTGTGTGCGAATAGCTTAGGGTGGAAGAGATAAGTTTGCATGCAATGGGAGTTTCAACAATTCATCAACTTTTAGAAGAGCATAATACAAACTCTAAGACTCATGTAATCAAGTTGAAACTCGACTTCTCTCATTTAATTTTGAGAGTTAATCCTTAATATCCATGGAGTTTAAAGCAAAAATTTTAAAATTTAAACAAAAAGTAGCTAATTTAACTAAGTATGCTAAAAATTTAAACTAATACTTACTTCCTCAACTCTCCCCCCAACCGAGATGAACATTGTCCTCAATGTTTGAATCGAAAATAAGGAGGAAGGAAGTGGTACCTCATGTGATGTGGACTTAGAGTTGAGAAGGTTGAACCACCTATTTCAAAATTCAAAAATTGAATGAGAGAGGAATTTATACTAAATATTTACAAAAATGATGAGTGGGCCCCACTTTGAGCAGCTGAGGACAAGGCTCAAAGGGTCCATGCCATGATGGTATACTCATATAAGTTGCAATGACATTTGAATGTAGCTTGCAAGGGTGTTAAAATTGGAGATTTTTGGCTAAAACAGGGGAAGCTTAAAAATTCGCACAAGGTAGGTGTTATGCGAAAATTTCGCATATGCACTATTCACCCGCCCAAATGCAAAATTGGATTCTTTCAAATGGCCATAACTTCTTCGTTTCAAATCCAAATCGCACACCGTTTGAAGCACTGGACTCCTGACTTCCTAAGCTTTAAAAAAAGATATGGTATGCATAATTTGAGCTCCAGAAAGTGCTCCAAAAACGTGTCCAACAGTAGCAAAATGGGGTGCGGCTGCAACATTCCCGTTCAGCTTTGCACAGTCGTCTTCAAACGGCTATAACTTCTTCGTTTCAACTCCAAATCGAGCACCGTTTGAACCTATGGACTCCTGACTTCCCAAGCTTTGAAACGAGATATAGTACACATGAAATGAACTTCGGGAAGTGATCGAAATGTTCTCAACAGTTGCCGAAATGGGGTGGGGTGGTGCGGATTGCTCTGTTTTGGCTTTTCTCCCCTGTTTTCCCTTGTTTTCACCATAACTTCGATTTTTGCAAGCATCATACCTGCATGAACACTTCAAAACTCATCTTAAAAACATATTAAAACTAAATTAAAGCTAAGAATTCAAACTAAAACATGCATAAATTTAAAGAAAACATAGAATTTAAATGAAGCTGATAGCATGTACCCCAAAAAGAAGATGAACTATTTAGCTCATCCTCACTCACACACCCACTTCATGCTGAATTCCCCCTGGATCCCAAACAAAATTGGCATCCTTCCCATTTGATCCAAGGGAATTCGTTTCTCTTCTCTTCCCCGGAGAAGTGGATGCTTTAAAGGGTTCAAGTAACCCTTTATCATCTTGAACCTTATGATTTTCAATGGAAGGTCGGTCCATAGAGTTTTCATAGCAATCCCCCACCAAAGTGTCGATCATCAACACTTTCCTTGATCTTTTTGCATTGGTTCCTTGAAGGTTATGGTGGGGTTGAGGAGGAAGCTTCCTTTTCCCCCTTGCTATGTCGAGATTGGTGAGCTTCTCAATGGAGTCTTGAACTTTTTCTATCCTTAGTGATAGATCATTATAAACCCACTCCATTCTTACATTTATTGAACTCTCCAAATTATCAATCTTTTCATTAAGATGAGAGTTGATCTTTTGTTGCTCACCTACAAAGTCCTCCATGACTTTGCTTATCTTCAAAATGGCTTGCTCCAATGAAGATGTAATCATTGATGGTTGAGGTTGAGGTTGGGATGGTTTATATACTCAAATGAAGTTGGCATGGCTTGTGGTTGTGCTTCAGTATGCACATTCCTCAATTCAAACTCCTCTATCCTTCTAGCCATAGATGCTAGCTTTGCCTTCATGCTCATGTCTTCATTCAAAGCATACTTACTACCCCATTGGCTTTGTTGAACTTGCCTTTTCCCTAACTCAATCCGATCCCTCATGGATAGGTATGCAAATTTGTCCTTCTCATGATCATAATGAGAGCTTTGATCTTCATGTGGAATTTCCATTTCTAAAAAAAAATGATATTCAACTAAGGTGCTTTTCTTCAACTTGTACCAAGGTTCCCTCTTGGTCTCGAATCCAACAAGGAATGCACAAATTGAAATTAAAACAAAAATAAAAGAAAAGAAAATAAAAAATTTAACTAAATAAAAACTAAACTAAAAAAAAAATTATAAGAAAACTCACCAAACTTGTGATGAAGATCACAAGTTACCCTTAATGGTTGCTTCACTATGCTTGTGGCACCTTCCCCGGCAACGGCGCCATTTGATGCGACTCATGGTAGCTTAGCTTTAAAGGCGTATCAACAAAATTTATACCTTGAATACTATTACTAAAGTAGCCAAGCTACTATAGCATAGTGGTTCTAGGATCGTTCACTGGGAAGGGTTTTCGCAAACACAAGTGATATTCAAATTAGGAAAATATGTGATTTTCTTATGGATGTTAGCTTTAAAAGAAGATGTAAATGTTTTAGAAAGATTTAAACTAATCTAAGCTAACATTAAAGACTAAAATGAAAGGGTGTAAAAACAAGTTTCTCAAAGATAGGATAGCTATGCTCTGGCTCTTATGCAAATTGGAAATCTCAGGATAGGCTCCTCGCGTTGGGGTTGCAACTATGGTGATGCTTGCTTCCCGAACCGGTATGGATTTAGCAAATCAAGTTTTAATCATTTAAAATGGCAAAACAGATGGTAGTGAATTTCATCAATGGTTATTCACCTTAGACTTCCTTTGAATGGCTCGTAAGAGATAAATAATGGTCTAAAGCCAAAAGCTTACCAAATATTGGCAACTCAAAGTCATTCCAAGTGATAAACTCACCTTTCAATGGCCATTGAAATTGGTTCTAACGGATTAATGCAAAACTTGGAATTGAAAACCTCACCTTCCAATAGCTCGTAGGAGATAACTAATGGATAGAAATCCAAAAGCTTATCAAGTATTGGCCGTTGGAAGTTGTCCAAAGGAAATAAAAACCAAACTTTGCATTAATGAACCATTAATGAAAAACGTCTACCTTACCTTCCGGGTGCGAGAAATTTCCATGGGATTGCATCCAAGCCATCACATAACATCCATACTTTGAGAAACTAAAAAGTTTTAGCCAATCATCCTCTGAGGAAAAGCCCTTAGAGGCTGTTTGGCTACTAAGAAAATAGAAACGGGAGAGCTCTGTAAATATTCTAAGTGTAAAACGTAATATGTATTCTATATTCTCTATTCTATATATTATGTATCCAAGAGGTGATTTCTACCCCTTATATAGTCTTTACAATTGCAAAAGCTTATGATTGCTTAGTTACAAGGATAAGAAAGGAAATTACATCACAAAATACAAAGGAAAATATCTAAAGTGGAATCGGCAAAAACATAGCAAAATTCGCAACACGCATGGGTTATGCGAATGTTATGCGAATTTCGCATTACACCTTGTGGAATGCGAAATTTTCGCATAACCTGGAGCAGTTGGCTTCCGAAGGCCATATCTTCCTCATTTCAGCTCCAAATCGTGCACGGTTTGAAGCGTTGGATTATTGACTTCCAGAGCTAGAAAATGGTATATAGCATGTAAAAAATTGACTTCGGAATGTGCTCCAAAAGTGCGAAAGAAGACTGCAGCTGCTGTCCTCTTTGCTTCTCTTTGCTTTGCTTGCTTTTGCTCTTTGCTTCTCTTTGCTTGTGCTCGTGTTTCCACTTGAAATTCAAGCTTGTAAACGTCCAAAATCCTTGCTTTAACTTGTCCAAGTAGCTCCTCCATCATTTGGCATGCTTGAATCGATTCATAAGCTGATAAAAACATGTAAACTTGCCACAAAATGGTTAAAACCAATTACTAAGGACCTTAATGAATTAATTGGGTTAAATGAATATGATTACTACTCAAAGGTGCTTAAAACCATTATAATTAGGTCTACAAAATAGCACTTTTTGGTAGTAATCAGACTTCCACAGATTTCACAGGCAAAATCAAATGTTTAGGCTCAAGCGCATACAGTACTTTAAAGTATACAATCACAGAGAACCGATGCGGTTAATCAAAATAAAACATCGCAAGGGACGAACCGCACCAAAAAATCATCAAATTCAACAAAATGCCACCTTTGCAAATTGAGACCAAAACAGATTATTAAAAGCATGTAGGATTGTAAGCAATCTTTAGGGAGACATTTCTCCCAAACAGCATACTTGCTAGACTTTGGGCCGCACTGCAGAAAGAGTGTAGCTTGGCGGAGAAGGTAGAATCTCCCCCGAGATTTGTCCAATTTCCATTTCTTTGTTTGGGAATGGAAGACGTGTGTATTTTGTTCACATAAAAGTAGTCATCAATTTAAACCCTACCGTTTGCGTTTGTTTACAATTTACCCATTCATATTTTGTCCCCTTCAAGGTCGGGAAATTGGTGATTGTCATGTTTGAAACATAGAAAATTGTTTTTGAAAACAGTTACTCAATAAATTCTATATTATTTAAAAATAAAAACAAGTACCTTATCATTGTCAAAATTGGCTCTACCCAAATTCAAAATAGTGTTTAAACTAAATGCAATCCAGGATTAACACTATCCAATAGTGGCATAAACATGCAGGTAAAAATTCCTTTACATGGGTGGGTCCAAATCCAAGGGTATACATTGTGGAGCCTGAGCTAATGAGGGATGTTTTGTTGAAGTCCAATATCATTCAAAAGACTCCCTTACACCCATTGGTCAAGTTGTTGGCTTCTGGTCTAGTGGCCCAGGAAGGTGAACACTGGGCCAAACATAGAAAGATCATCAACCCAGTTTTTAAATGATAATATTTCACCTTAGTTTCCAGAAAGATCATCAACCCAGCTTTCCATCCAGAAAACTTTCTAATTTTTTTTTAAAAAATTATTTTTAATCCTATAAAAACCTGTATAAACATGAGAATTCCCAAATATTTCGGTCATTTTAATGAAGTACTGGTGACTAGTTTTTTACATACGAAGTGTCCTACCTTTTCCTTTCTTTTTCCCTTTCTTTTTCACATACTCGTATAGTCTTTTTCCTCCTTAGAGTGGTCATCAATAGAGAGGGCCCGAGCTTGACATTTCCCCACTCCAAACATAGACTCCCTTACAGACCGGGAATGTTCAATTTGAGACTACCTTCTCTGAGTTGTCATATAATGAGCCTTCCTTCGTTGGACCTGCATTCACCGAGCCTACCCATACTAAGATACCACCTCCTTAGGCATCTCCCGCTCTTGGCCATGCTCCATGGATGGACTTATTTGCTCATATAAGCTCTCTTGGTAGTCGCATGGAGGAACTTGCTATGGTTAGTGATACATGCTTTTACTCCATGGAGGATCGTATTGATCAGTATCATGCTAGCTTCACTTCACAATTTGAGTATCTCCAGTAAAGGATTGATCGTATTAAGGATCACTTGGAGCGTCAGTGTGAGGAGATAATGGCCTATCTGCATTCTGTGCTTCCATCTCCACCTCTTTAACCTTGATTCGTTAGAGACCCCCCTTGTTCATTTTTTATGTTGCCAAAGAGGGATATATTTTAAGATCTAGGAGTAAATACATATCATTTTTCGGATCATACATATTGGACATATGATGTACTGATTGATACATTTGACTTATGATATATGATATGTCTATACATTTGATGACTTACATTGTTTTCTTATTGCAAATTCTCTCTAATATGTCTTGATCATCTTGGTTTTAAATTCTTAAATATTGATAGTTGATCCATGATTGGTTTGAGGGGGATATTCTTTTTCTCCTAGATAACCAAGGTTTGTCATCATCAAAAAAGGGGAGATTGTTAGCCCAAGGGTTCTCCTAATCATGTTTTGATGATAACAAACCATGGTTAAGTTACTATTTGGTTTGAATTATAAAGAATTTCAAGTGTTAATTTGGAAATTCATCAAAGGACCCAATGGATGCACGATCAAGACAATTGGAAGACCTTTAATCATAGAAAACATATGTAAGATGAATGCATGGGTGCAATTAGGATTTTCATATCTTTTCATGCATCTTTAAAAACTTGGTTTATGCATTAAAGTAACATTTCCATCTAAATCTGAGTTCTATCAAATGAACCTTAGGTAAAACGTTTCAAAATTGGCATATTAATTTACTTAAACACCTTGCCTAAGTGTTAGAAAAAAAAAATACTAGAAAAAGATAGGTTTTCAGGCCAAAAATGGTGAAACTGTCGAGGCACTAGCCAATTGACTCAACCGGGCTAGGGTAAAGGTCGATCGGTTACTCCTTCCCAATCGAGGTTTGGTCGAGAGATGAAAAAAACCTTCTTTCTCTTCCAGTAGACTTTCATTCCCAGTCGAGGGATATGTCTTCTTGGTCGAGGTCCAGTCGATCTCCGATCGAGGGTAACGTCACCTACCAAGCATTAAATGCTCCAACGGCTAATTAACTGGTCGACCCCCAGCTCGACCAATCGAGGCTGCTTTTATGATTTTGGCTCCCGATGTTAAAAACTTATAAATTGAGAGCTTGACTTCATTTATGAAAAAGAGAACACCTGCATTTATTTGTTTACCTACTTGTTCTTGCCTTAAAAGCTCTCATTCTTTTCTTGGTGCATTAAATCTCCATTTACATATTCTTTAGTGCACCTTTGTGATTCATCCTAGCCTTGAGTTGTATTTGAGCCATTGTTGAGCTAGGTTGAGAGATTCAAACTTATTATTTGAGTGTTAAAACCTTCAAGTGAGTAGAGACATTGGACAAGATCTACGGTGAATCATGACTTAAGGTTATCAAATAGCCATGACTTCACCAAGCTACTTCATTATGTTGTCTTTTAACTTTGAGAGAATATTGAGATTATGCTAAAGTTAGCAATGGTTTTAACCTACAAGTGAGATTGTAAGTTAATCATATATTCCCTATGGATTAGGTATTATTGATGGAAGCCAATAGCAATAAGTATTATCAATAGAAGCACTATGATATCTCATGGGATTGAGATTGAGTGTCTCCTTAGGTGATCCCAAGGAGTTGTGTTCATGAAAATTATGGTTAAAGGAGCTCCTTAAGTAAAACTTGACATATACTCTTTGAGAGTTAAGACATGTCGGTTGAACACACAATAGAAGAATATATAACTTAAGGATAGTAGAGGTAGTCTTGAAAGACTTATAGTTTTTACCTTATTAGACTATAGACACCATTTCATAGGGAGACTGAATGTAATGAATAGCAAGTCATAGACCTGAACAATGTCTCATTGTTATTTACATAAGGTATTGAAGTATAGTTGATTCTCTATAATTGAATGTTGAATCAATTTTGGAATTAGATTATGAGGGAGTTAATACTCTTATGGGTCTCAGTGGTCCCTGCTCTGAGCTCATATACCTTATTGGCATGGATTTATGAGGATTAGATTAGCTCTAGGTTTACTTTTGTGTATAAAAGCCTTTTGAGAATTACACATGATTACATGAGGGTTTAGTGAACAAAGTCTCTGTTTGGGTTAATTGATTAATTAGTAGGTCCTATTAGGTTAATTAATCAATTAGGACTCATTTTAAGTTAGATTAAGTAAATCAAACCTTTAGTAGGCTCAAGTCACTTAAGCCCAGTTAGCAACCCTATAAATACCCCCTTATGGGTTAGGGTCTCTATAGTTTTTCCATAAAGTCATCTTCCACGTCCAAAGAAAGGGAGAGCCCATAGCCTCCACTCTCTCCCCCTCTCCCAGTGCCCTCCATAGCAAGCGTACCAAGATCAAGGTTTGAGTCATCGGGCAAAAGACTTCGAGTTTACGAGACTTCCAACAATAGTAATCTTTATCTTCACCACATGGAACATATTTGGGAACATCCAAATCTTAGGTATGGTTTTCATTAGAGCTTCCGAATCCTATTAAAGTATAAAAATAAAACTTTTCCATTATGCATAGGGTTTATAAAAGCCTAGGATAGTTTTGCATGTTCCTAACATGATCCGACCTTGAGAAACAAAGTGATCCAGGGTTTCCTTACACTGCCATCATAGGGTCTCAATCCAAAAAATTTAGAAGGTTCTTTACACTCCAGTATCCTATTTTATTACATTGAGATAAGAATTGATCAAATCCAATTTAATTAATTCATTCGGTTCTTGACCTACTAGCCACTGCATGTAGACTCCCTATGAACTCTAGTGGTGTTCATAATTTAATGAGGTAGTTGTTATCATTCTCTCAAGATTACCTCTACCATCCTTGAATCTCAAATCCCCTTATTATGTAATCAACTAACATATTGTAGTCCCTAAAGGACATTTATCAAATTCCACACAAAATCACTACGTATCATAGATCTCATGATCACAAACCCTTAGGATCACTTAAGGGGATACACTATCTCAAACCCATGAGATATCATGGTGCCTATATTGAGAATATCTATTGTCACCTATTTTAATCAATAGTAGTCTAATCCATAGAGAATATATGTTCACCTTAGGGTCTCACATATGGGTTAAAGCCACTAAAGACCTCAACACTAACTCAATATTCTCTCAAGGTTAAGACTCTATGCAACATAGTAGCTTTGTGATCATGACTACCCAATAGCCAATGTTATGATTCACCATAGATCATGCCCAATGTATAACAATATATATTGGTGCACTTATCATGGGAAAGCCATCTCGATGGCTAAGATAAGTCAACCCTAAAATTAAGAGATCATTCACTGATTCATGCCCAGTTGGTGTATCAACTGATTCATGTCCAGCTGGTGCTCCTTGATTGAGGGAGTAATCAACAAAATTTGTAACCTATAACACCATATACTAGGGTAGCAAAGAAAAAACTACTATAATATAGCGGCTCTAGGATCGTTCACTGGGAAAGATTAACAATCTATCAATGATACCAATTCCAAGTGAATTGGTCTTGTTTCATTTCAAGGTTAGCTTAAGAAATAAAACACAAACTTTGATTGGTAAAGGTTTAGACTTAAACTAACTAACACAACAAGTGATAGGAATAACTTAGGAAGAAAAACATTCCTTGGAGAATTAGGTTCACTGGGGTGGTTCCTCATGCAAAAGACATAGCTCCGGTCGGATGGTTCATTTCCTCGCGTTAGAGATTCAACATATAGTTAAATCTCTAACCGGTGCTGTACAGATACGTCCTTTAATCAGATTTCACTTTAATTCTCTCACTGATGCAACTTGCAATGGTTTAAGCCTCTCACTAAGCCTTAACCATTCAAGGTGATCTTTAACCTTGGATTGCCCGTCAAAAGCTCGCAAGAGATAACTAGTGGATGTCTACTTGGAGTCCAAAAGCTTACCAAGTGTTGGCTATTCTAGAAAATCCTACCCTAAAGTCACCTCCCAGAGGCTCACAAGGGGTAAACTAGTGCATTTCCATGGTGGGAAATCACTTGCCTTACCAAGTGTTGGCCCAGGTGACTCTAAGGTGTTTTAAGTTAACTAAAAACATAGAAATCACTAAAGGATTTCACTTCCTCTTAATTATTGACTAAAACCACAAAGCTTTGCATTCTTGCACTTGGAACCTTCCCCGGCAACCTTAGCTCCAAGGAACTAGAGGTTTAGTTACTCATTCTCTGGGGAAAACTCCTCAGAGAATTCATAACTTCGTAATAAATAAAAAAATACGAAGTGAGAAGGTAAGGCAATACAAAGAACTGAACTTTACTTGCTTACCCAAAACTTTTCAAAAGGATCTCCTCCTTGAGAACAGGCTCCCGAGAGGTATATATATGAACATAATATAAAACTAATTATTACATAGATATTTTCTCCTTTTTTTACTAACTTAAAAGCTAAGGAATCTTGTAATTGGTGGCTTACAAGGAGTATTTTGGGATTTAGACAACAAAAATCTGATGTAAAATATCTCCCAATGTCGGTAGCAAATATCGGGATGCTCCAGGAACCATTTCGCAAGAGAAAATGGTGTCTGCGAGATTTCGCAGACACTCAAGAGGGCTGCGAAGTTGGCTTCCATCTTGAGGTTCCCCACTTCCCTCTCGCGGTATATTTCGGGCCATCTTCAGGAGGAAATACACCCTATTGTACAAAAAGGCTGCGGAATAACTTCGTAACAAAATGGTGATTTCGCAACACTTTGCAAAATGCTTCCTTCAGCTCGGAGTGATTGGCTTGCAATGGCTGCAACTTCTTCCTTTCAACTCCGAATTGTGTACCGTTTGAAGCATTGGATTGTTGACTTCCTAAGATTTGAAATGGTATATAGCATGCATCAATTGGACTTCATAAAGTGCTCCAAAAGTGGCTGCTACGACTGTCATCAAGAATATGCTTCATGGCAGATTCTCTTTACTTTTTCTCCTTGCAATCCAGATTTACTCTTGGCAAATTACTTCTAAGCTTTGCCCAAGATTCCTCATAACTCTCTTCAGTCTTGACTTGCTTTGGTGATCAAATTACTAACAAAAACACCAAAACTTACACAAAGTGATTAAAATTGCTTTCAAGGGTCCTTAACATGCCAATTAAGTTAAAAGGCCAAAACTACTACTCAAAAGTGTTTAAAAGGATTAATTATAGGCTATCAAATAGCACTTTTTGAGTAGTAATCACTCCCCCCAACCGACATATTGCTAGTCCCTTAGCAATATAGGAGAGAAAAATGAAAATAAAAAGCAACCTATACTAAAATTTACAACATCATGCTGATAAAAAAATAATTCTCAAGTGGCATGATGATCTAATTCTCTCATGAAACATTAAAGAAATACCAATCCAAATTTTAACAAGAGTCATAACAAACTATGCTAAACACTGTCAATCAAGGGAGTGCATTATGCAAACTGAAGTTTTAAAATCATTTCCACTTTCAAAGAACCAAACTTTAATCTTCCACAAAAATCTATGTGTATTGGTTCCTTAGGTTCTGAGAATAATATGCTAAACTAATCTCTCCCCCCAACCTATCTCTTTTCAATACTTAGCAAACTGACCAAAATTAATAAGAAAAGAACACAAATTTTTTTTTTTTTTTTTTTTTTTTAAAGCATTATGGGGTACTCTTTCTGAATTGTCCATGTAATGGGGGTCCATCGATGACTCCCAACCAATTAAGGTTTAGGGCACCAAGCTTTAAGGATCTTTCAACCACTAACTCCTCGGATTTTTCCCCGGACTTTTAAGAATGAATTTTTAATACCCAAGCACCTACCATCTGCTAACTCTACCTATTCACCCTTGTAACGAGCATTGAGGTCGGTGACTCCCAACCAATTAAGGCTTAGGGCACCAAGCTTTAAAGATTTTCACCATATACCCCTTAGACCTTGCTCGGGTTTCAAGGCAAGCAAACAACTTTCTTTATTTCAAAGGCTCATTGGCCTTTTGCAGGGTGTTTCAATTTTATCAAATGAGCTCAAATATACCAAGTCCCAAAATTATCCTAAGTTAAGAGGGAAATAGCTTTTCATCTTATAATCGGAATCTAATGTGCACAGTGTGTGAATAGCTTAAAGTGGAAGAACTAAATTCACTTTCAATAGAAGTTTCAACAATTGAACCACTTTAGTGAGCATAATCCATACTTTAAGTCAAGTGAAAAACAACAGTTCAATTTCTCCTGGTTTAATTTGAAAATTTTTCTTCAAAATTCATGGAGAATAGAGTAAAAAGAGTAAAAAGTAAAAACTACAACTAATTAACCAATATACTTGCATTACCAAAAAGATTTAGCATACTTCCTTCCTCATTCCCCCCCAACCAAGCTGAGCATTGTCCTCAATGTGATATGAGTGACTGTAATTAAAGGGAGGAAGTGGTACCTCCTGAGTGATATCAAATTCGCATATTGATTGGAGAAACCACATGTTTCAAAAAGAATAGAATATGTGAGAAAAGGAAATAAGGATAACTTAATGCTAACTATTAACAAGAAGTATTAAACTTGTATTACTTTGAATTCATTCGAGTACAATGCAAAAGAAAAGTAATACAAGCAATCCCAAATATAGTACCAAAATAATGGGATTTCTAAAAAAAAAAACGAAATACAAAAAAAAACAAAAATAGTAAATATATAATAGTCTGATGAGTGGGTGGTGCTGGGGCTAGGCAAATGGGTCTGCCTCTTCAATAGGTGCTTCAGCTGGGACTTGGGGCTCTGGAGGATGAGACTCTGAGGGATGAGAGTGTGGTACTGCTGGAGTAGAAGTGGAGGGCTCTACAGTTGGTGGCAGATCGAAATGAAGCTGGAGTTGCCTTAAGATGGCAATGTGTTGAGCCTGAGTGGCCAACATCTGCTCTTGGCATGCTCTAATGAATGCCATCTCTTGAGCAAGACTGCTCTGAGAAGCTGTGAGAGTCTCCAATGATCGGCACAACTCTCTATATTCAGATATAGGAATGGCCATCCTCAGTTCAGCTGAAGTGGATGGCTGAGATGAAGCTGGAGCAGCTGGTGGAGCTCTGGGAATGGCAGGAGCAGCAACTGTTATACCCTCAGGTATGTGTCGTGGGGATGCTCTCCTTGCAGCTGGCTGAGGCTGCTCAGGCTGATCAACTTTGTAAGTCGTTATGTTGTTCCATTTGTCAAGAGTAAATAGATCACGGCAAATGCGCCTTCGTTCCAGTTGAGGCTCAGAGGGATATCCCAAGTGCTCCAGAATTTGGCATAGCAGCCTTGGAAAGAGGAGGGGAATGCAATCAGCTCTTTGAAGCTTCTTTTTGTGTACCTTCTCTTCGAAATAGAGAAGGGCTGCCAGAATCAGATGATGAGACCCAAAGAAAAATCCTTCAGACATCTTGTACAAGGCTTCTAAGAGGACTCCTCTTCTTTGAGTCCAATGTTGCAATGGGTAGAGATTATGACGCAAAAATGCATCAATCAAAAACATAATTGGAGGTAGCTCCCCCCTCAACAGATGTGATCGATTGGAAGCTCCTCTGGAAAGGGCGCGCACCATCTCCAGCTCAGTAGGATTGGTCCAAGCTCTAAAATTATCGAATTGGGTCGGCTCATAGGGAATTTTCAAGGCTTCAGCTATATGGCGTGCTCCCAATATGCCATGCCTCCCATCAATAGTGAAATGAATCAAAGTTGGATCCCTGACCTGGTTGGTTGTCATGGATTGATAGAAATCCATGGCTACCCGGGGGTAGAAAAAGTCTCTCGGAGCTAGCAGATGCTCCATATGGTGTCTTCGCAGCAGGTTGAATGACTGTGTAAGCTCCGGTCGCACTCGGAATGCCGCTATGTCGAAGCATAGCTCGGAGTGGAATGGTCGAGCTCTACAATCCAAATTTCCCTCGATTGGGGGCTGAGTTAGCATTGGCCTCGTGATTACTTCTTCCGGAGCTATTTCAGCTTGAATTTGGGGCTCGGGAAGTGGCGCTTGAGGCTCCTAAGATTTTGCTTGCGGCGCCGGAGATGGCACCTGAGGCTGAATTGGCGAGGGAACTGGAGACGGAACCGGCGAAGGTTCTGGGGACTGCTCAGTCAAATCGATGGGTTCTGAGCTCTCAACCCTGGGTCTCTTTTGCAATGGCCGACCTCTTGACCTGGTAAGGTATCGCCTCGCCGGCGGCTTTGGTGGCTCGGGCTTCACTGGAGGAGGAACTGCTCTTGGCTGCGAAGGCTCAGAAGCAGGATCTGGAACTGGCTCCTTTCGCAGGCTTTTCTTACGGCTTGAAGGAGATGAAGTCTTGGCTCCTCTTGTTCGCGCCATTTCGGGTTGCCTAAATTTGGCCGGAGTGGCTAATCGGAGAAGATGACCGGAGGCTTGGACGGTGAGGCTCAAGGAAGAAGATGAACAGCCTGCGAGAATGGCGCGCTCTGATTTTGAAACCCTTTTCACAGCTCAAATGACCGGTATAAATAGGAATAACTGAAGACTAAGGGTCAGTTTGATTTTCGCAGAAAAATGTCAATTTCGCAGCAAAATGCCATTTTCGCAGCCACTTCGTAATGCGTTTCGCAGCTACGAAATGAGGGTTCCTGTGTTGCGAAGTGGCACTCGTGTGCCAAAACCACTTTCGCAATTGCGAAATACCCTGCGGAATGGGACTTTTGGTGCGAAATCACGCTTTTCCACTTCGCAATACATTTCGCAGCTGCGAAATAGATGCTCCTGTGCTGCGAAGTGGCACTCGTGTGCCAAATTCGTTTTCGCAGCTGCGAAAATTCTCGCAGAGACTTCCAAAGTGTTGCGGAATGGTTTGGCAACAAAATGCTCATTTCGCAGAAGTTTTCTTCAGCTTGCGAAATCGCGCAGAGCTCTGTTTTTCCTCCGTTTTCTCTCTGTTTTTGCTCCGATTTCGATCCGATTTTTTTTCTTTCAATTTCTTTGCAATTTCTTCCACCTGGGATCATTCAAAAAGATTAAAACACACCTAAAAACATGATTTAAAATCGAAAACTAAGATCTAAAGTATGGAAAAAACTTGAAAATTTACAAAAATTTTTGGACTGTGGTAAAACCACGTCCAACAAACCCTTCTTTGCTTAGGCTTTTTGAGGCTCAAGGAGGTTGATCTCCTCCTTTTCTGGTTTGAATGGCTCCATGAATGGCTTGAGACGATATCCATTGACTCTAAAGCTATCCTTGCCATTGGAATTCAATAATTCCACCACTCCATTGGAATATACTCGGTGAATAATGAACGGGCCTATCCACCTTGACTTGAGCTTCCCAGGAAAGATATGGAGTCTTGTGTCATACAGTAAAACTCTTTGCCCTTCCTGAAATTCCTTGTTGGAGATGAGTTGATCATGCCACTTCTTCATCCTCTGTTTTGCAACTTTGGAATTGATATAAGCATTATTTCTTAATTCCTCCATCTCATTAAGGTCTAGATATCTCTTTTCTCCAGCTCTGATCAAGTCCATGTTCAGCTTCTTTATTGCCCACCAAGCTTTGTATTCAACTTCCACAGGGAGATGGCATGCTTTGCCATAGATAAGATGATAGGGAGACATCCCAAGAATAGTCTTATAAGTTGTTCTATATGCCCACAATGAATCACGAAGCCTAATAGACCAATCTTTTCTGTTGGAATTCACCACTTTCATCAATATGTTCTTTATTTCCCTGTTAGCTAGCTCAACTTGCCCGGAAGTCTGAGGATGATAAGGTGTAGCCACCTTATGCTTCACTCCATACTTGGATAACAAAGCTTCAAAAGGTTTGTTGCAAAAATGAGCACCTCCATCATTGATTATGGCTTTGGGCACCCCAAATCTTGAGAAAATGTTCTCTTTAAGAAACTTGAGAACCACCCTGTGATCATTTTGTTTACAGGGGGATTGCCTCAACCCACTTAGAAACATAATCCACCCCCACCAGAATGTAAGAATTACCAAATGACATTGGGAAAGGTCCCATAAAGTCAATGCCCCATACATCAAATAATTCAACTATCAAAATGGGGTTCATAGGCATTTGATTTCTTTTTGTTAGCTTTCCAAGCCTTTGGCATCTATCACAACTCCTACACATGATGTGAGCATCTTTGAAAAGAGATGGCCAAGTAAACCCAGATTGCAATACCTTCATGGCTGTTTTCTGAGAGGCAAAGTGGCCTCCACATGCATTCTCATGACAATGAGATAGAATCCCTTGCTGCTCATCTTCAGGGACACACTTCCTAATGATCTGATCTGCACAATACTTAAAAAGAAAGGGCTCTTCCCAATAATAAGCATGAATTTTGGCAAAGAAGTGCTTCCTGTCCTGTGCATTCCACTCACTTGGAATTTCACCAGTTACTAAATAATTAGCAATATGAGCATACCAAGGAGTTTTCACTAGGAACATGAGTGATTCTTCAGAAAATCATCATTAATAGGCAAGGGATGGGAATTATGTGCTATAACTAACCTTGAAAGGTGGTCAGCCTACCACATTCTCCACTCCTTTCTTATCTTTGATTTGGAGATCGAATTCTTGTAACAAAAGAATCCATCTAATCAACCTTGCTTTTGCATCTTGCTTTGTCAATAAATACTTCGTGGCTGAATGGTCAAGAAAGACAATGATGAAAGACCCCATTAAATAAGCACAAAATTTGTCCAAAGCAAATACCACAACTAACAATTCTTTCTCTGTAGTTGTGTAGTTCCTTTGAGCTTCATTCAGTGTTTTTCTTGCATAATAAATCACATAGGGCTTCCCATCTTCCCTTTGGCCAAGCACAGCTCCTATAGCAAAGTCACTGGCATCACACATCAGTTCAAAAGGTAATTGCCAGTTAGGGGCTCTCACTATTGGAGTTGTTGTTAAAAATTTCTTCAGTTGATCAAAGCTATCTTGGCACCTTTCATCCCATTCAAATTTAGCATCCTTAGCTAACAGCTCACAAAGAGGTTTTGAAAGATTTGAAAAACCTTTTATAAACCGCCTATAGAAACCTGCATGGCCAAGGAACTGCCTTACTCCTTTTACAGTTGTTGGAGATGATAATTTGACAATAAGCTCCACCTTTGCTTTATCAACTTCAATGCCTTTTTCAGAGATGATATGGCCAAGGACAATTCCTTGACGTACCATAAAATGGCATTTCTCCCGCTTGAGCACCGTGTCTTTTTCAATGCATCCGTGAAGAACTCGCTTCTAAATTAACTAAGCATTCCTCAAATGTACCTCCATATACGGTGATGTCATCCATGAAAACCTCCATAATTCGCCTCCACCATATCACCGAAAATACTCAACATACATCTTTGAAATGTAGCAGGTGCATTGCATAAACCAAAAGGCATTCTCCTGTAAGCATATGTTCCAAATGGACATGTAAAAGTAGTCTTTTCCTCGATCTCGCCAAATCAATTTCAATCTGAAAATACCCCGAATACCCATCCAAGAAACAATAGAATGGATGTCCAGAGACTCTCTCCAGCACTTGGTGAATAAATGGCAATGGAAAATGATCTTTCCTGGTTACAGCATTCAGCTTTCTATAATCAATACACACCCTCCAACCTGAAGTGAGGCGTGTAGTAATTTCTTCCCCTTTTTCATTCTGAACCACTGTGATCCCTGACTTCTTTGGTACCACTTGAGTAGGGCTCACCCAAGGGCTATCAGATATAGGGTAGATGATTCCTGCTTGAAGTAGCTTCAGCACCTCAGCTCGCACCACCTCTTGTAGATGAGGATTCAACCTTCTTTGAAATTGACGAATTGGCTTTGCTTCCTCCTCCATATATATATGATGAGTACAAACTAAAGGACTAATGCCTTTCAAGTCAGATATTTGCCATCCTATTGCCTTCTTACACCTCTTGAGAACTTCCATTAAACAATTCTCTTGATGACTGGTCAAAGATGAAGATATCACAACAGGACATTGATTATTTTCTTCAAGATATGTATATTTCAGCTCCACAGGTAAAGGCTTCAGATTGAGTTTTGGAATTTCTTTTTCAGCAGCTGCCTCTTTTTCTCCATTGAACAAAGGTAGAATCTTTTCTATCTTTCTCCAACTTTTTAGAGTAGCTAGCCCAATAGGAGATTCAGACAAACCTTCCTCAAAATCCACAAGACTTTTATTCAACTTGTTTTGCATATTTTGATTACAGTGCTCCTCCACCAAAGTATCAATAATGCACAACTCTTCTGGACCTTCTTCTTCTTCCGGAGTGATTTGCTTTTTAGACATATAGAAAATATTGAGATCCAGTGTCATGTTACCAAAAGTGAGTTGCATCAGCCCATTCCTGCAGTTGATGATTGCATTTGAAGTAGCAAGAAATGGCCTTCCAAGGATGATAGGAACTAAATTAGCTTCCTTTACAGTAGGATCTATATCAAGAACAATAAAATCTACTGGATAGTATAAATTATCCACTTGAACCAATACATCCTCAATTACCCCTCTTGGAATTTTCACTGATCTATCTGCCAGAGATAGAGTGATTGTTGTTGGCTTCAACTCTCCAAGTCCCAATTGCTTGTAGACGGAATATGGAAGCAAATTCACACTTGCTCCCAAATCTAACAAGGCTTTTTCCACTATCTTTCCTCCAATCATGACTGAAATGGTAGGACTTCCCGGGTCTTTGTACTTCAAAGGAGACTTACATTGTAAGATTGCACTTACTTGCTCAGTCAAGAAGGCTTTCTTGTTTACAGTCAACCCTCTTTTGATAGTACATAAGTCCTTTAGGAATTTTGCATACGTTGGAACTTGTTTAATCATATCCAACAGTGGGATATTTACTTTAACTTGCCTCAATACTTCAAGGATTTCAGCTGCATTTCTAATCCCCTTTTTCCCATGTAATGCTTGAGAAAAAGGCGGAGAAGTTGATTTCTTTAGCATTTCTTCCTTCAGAAGTTCCTTCTCTGGAATTGCTTTCATTGTCGAATCAAAGTCCTTCTTTTCTTCACTGATCTCACTCTCTTTATCTTCCATTTCCTTCCCTTTCTTTATCTCTTCTTCTTTCTCAACATGTGGTTCGGGTATTGGCTTCTCAATTTTCTTACCACTCCTTAGAGTGATTAGGGCTTCGACATCTTTCACCTGTGATGATTCTCCCTCTTGGCTTTCCACTTCATGGACACCTTTGGTATTTTGGTGAGGTTGAGAAGGAAATCTTCTCTTTTCTTGCAGTGTATTCAAATTTGTAAGCCTTGAAATTGAATATTGGATGTTGTCAAATTTTTTATTCATATCATTTTGCATTCCATCCATCATTTTATTCAACATACTCTCCACTCTGTCAATTCTTTGATTGATTTGAGCATTGGTGGCTTCTTGGTTTCCAACAAAATCTCCCACTACCTTGCTGAGATTAGCCATTGCTTGTTCAAGACTTGAAGATTGTTGAGATGGTGGATCCGGCTGTTGGTACTGAGTTGCTCTGGCCTTCCATGAGAAATTTGGATGATTCCTCCAACTTGAGTTGTAGGTATTTCCATAAGGCGCATTGTTATTGGGCTTAAATTGTCCAACAACATTTGCTTGATCTCTAAACATTTCCCTTTCAACTGAAATTGCAGGCCATTCCTCTACCAAATGTTCATATGATTGACAATTGGGACACAACTTCACTTGCACTGGTGCTTCAGCAACAGCTTGCACTTCATGTATTCTCTTCAGCTCCAGCTCCTCCAATCTTCTTGTCATAGCTGCCAACTTTGCTTTCATATCATCATCTTCTTTCAAGGTATACATCCCAGCCTTTGCATTGAAAGCATTCAGTTGAGACTTCATCTTTCCCACTTCTCCTTTGGTTGGTTCATCCCATCCCCTTGAAACTTCAGCCACATAGCTCAAGAAATCCATAGCTTCCTCTGGATTTTTGCTCATGAAATCTCCTCCACACATTGTCTTGAGGAGTTGCTTCATTGAGGAGGACATACCATCATAGAAATAACTCACCAGTAGCCAAGTATCAAAGCCATGGTGAGGACAAGCATTTATAGCTTCCATGTATCTTTCCCAACACTCATAGAATTTCTCATTCTCTTTAGCTGAGAAATTTGAAATTTGCCTTTTCAAGCCATTTGTTCTGTGAGTGGGAAAAAATTTCTTGAGGAATTCAGCTTGTAAATCAGTCCAAGAACGGATACTCCTTGGCCTTAAAGAATTAAGCCAAATTTTGGCCTTATCCTTTAAAGTAAAAGGAAATAACTTAAGGCTCATCAAATCAATTGAAGCTCCTCCCTCTTGGAATGTATTACAAACATCTTCAAATTCCTTGATGTGTGCATACGGATTTTCACTTTCCATCCCATGGAGAGTTGGTAGAAGTGGAACAAGATACGGTCTGATCACTAGCTGCTCTCTAGGGGGCACTATACATGATGGTGCACTCATACGAGGTGGATGCATACGATCCCTCATTGATCTGAATTCATTGAGATTATCTTGACGACCTTGGTGACTATGCTGATCTTCAGGTGTAGCTTCCATGATATTCAAGCTCAATTCGAGTTCTTTCCTCTGAGGTGTATCAAACTTAACAAGCCTTCCTCCACTGTCTCATATCCACTTTGGCATACACAACTAGTATCTATCTGCAACTTAAATAAAAACAAAGGACAACAAAAGAAACAGGGCTACAACAACAAAATTAAACTAGGCTAAATTAAAAAAATAAACTTAGATTATAAATGAATAAAGAAAGAATGAGAATTAATAAAGTGAAAGAAACGTTACCAACTTGTGATGAAAATCACAAGTACTCAAAAATGGTATCACTATAAACTTGACACTGTCCCCGGCAACGGCGCCATTTGATTCATGCCCAGTTGGTGTATCAACTGATTCATGTCCAGCTGGTGCTCCTTGATTGAGGGAGTAATCAACAAAATTTGTAACCTATAACACCATATACTAGGGTAGCAAAGAAAAAGCTACTATAGTATAGCGACTCTAGGATCGTTCACTGGGAAAGATTAACAAGCTATCAATGATACCAATTCCAAATGAATTGGTCTTGTTTCATTTCAAGGTTAGCTTAAGAAATAAAACACAAACTTTGATTGGTAAAGGTTTAGACTTAAACTAACTAACACAACAAGTGATAGGAATAACTTAGGAAGAAAACCATTCCTTGGAGAATTAGGTTCACTGGGGTGGTTCCTCATGCAAAAGACATAGTTCCGGTCGGATGGTTCATTTCCTCGCGTTAGAGATTCAACATATAGTTAAATCTCTAACCGGTGCTGTACAGATACGTCCTTTAATCAGATTTCACTTTAATTCTCTCACTGATGCAACTTGCAATGGTTTAAGCCTCTCACTAAGCCTTAACCATTCAAGGTGATCTTTAATCTTGGATTGCCCGTCAAAAGCTCGCAAGAGATAACTAATGGATGTCTCCTTGGAGTCCAAAAGCTTACCAAGTGTTGGCTATTCTAGAAAATCCTACCCTAAAGTCACCTCCCAGAGGCTCGCAAGGGGTAAACTAGTGCATTTCCATGGTGGGAAATCACTTGCCTTACCAAGTGTTGGCCCAGGTGACTCTAAGGTGTTTTAAGTTAACTAAAAACATAGAAATCACTAAAGGATTTCACTTCCTCTTCATTATTGACTAAAACCACAAAGCTTGGCATTCTTGCACTTGGAACCTTCCCCGGGCAACCTTAGTTCCAAGGAACTAGAGGTTTAGTTACTCATTCTCTAGGGAAAACTCCTCAGAGAATTCATAACTTCGTAATAAATAAAAAAAATACGAAGTGAGAAGGTAAGGCAATACAAAGAACTGAACTTTACTTGCTTACCCAAAACTTTTCAAAAGGATCTCTTCCTTGAGAACAGGCTCCCGAGAGGTATATATATGAACATAATATAAAACTAATTATTACATAGATATTTTCTCTTTTTTTTACTAACTTAAAAGCTAAGGAATCTTGTAATTGGTGGCTTACAAGGAGTATTTTGGGATTTAGACAACAAAAATCTGATGTAAAATATCTCCCAATGTCGGTAGCAAATATCGGGATGCTCCAGGAACCATTTCGCAAGAGAAAATGGTGTCTGCGAGATTTCGCAGACACTCAAGAGGGCTGCGAAATCATTTCGCAACAACATGCTATCTTCGCAGGGCTGCGAAGTTGGCTTCCATCTTGAGGTCCCCCACTTCCCTCTCGCGGTATATGTCGGCCATCTTCAGGAGGAAATACACCCTACTGTACAAAAAGGCTGCGGAATCACTTCGCAACAAAAGGGTGATTTCGCAGCACTTTGCAAAATGCTTCCTTCAGCTCGGAGTGATTGGCTTGCAATGGCTACAACTTCTTCGTTTCAACTCTGAATTGCGTACCGTTTGAAGCATTGGATTGTTGACTTCCTGAGCTTTGAAATGGTATATAGCATGCATCAATTGGACTTCATAAAGTGCTCCAAAAGTGGCTGCTACGACTATCATCAAGAATATGCTTCATGGCAGATTCTCTTTACTTTTTCTCCTTGCAATCCGGATTTACTCTTGGCAAATGACTTCTAAGCTTTGCCCAAGATTCCTCATAACTCTCCTCAGTCTTGACTTGCTTTGGTGATCAAATTACTAACAAAAACACCAAAACTTACACAAAGTGATTAAAATTGCTTTCAAGGGTCCTTAACATGCCAATTGAGTTAAAAGGCCAAAACTACTACTCAAAAGTGTTTAAAAGGATTAATTATAGGCTATCAAATTGCACTTTTTGAGTAGTAATCATTCACCACAACCTTAGATGGATTGCCTAAGTCCATGAACCTGTTGTGAACAACTCATCAACTTGTAAGGAACCTCATGACTTAGATCTTCCATGCAACTCCTAATGTACTCAAAACATATACAATATAAGAGATGTAGGCTTGAATGCTTGAACAAAACCTAAATGCCATTAATGGATAAGGGGTGGAAAGTCAAGTCTAACTTTGTTAAATTATGTCTTGCTTTTACAAACCCTATCCTAACATTGTTGAAGTCCTAAATCCTCCTCTTTAACAAACAAACAATCCATTTATGGTGAATTAGATAACAAGTGGTCTAATAGGATTATATCACATCACCTAAAACTAATAATCTAAAGTTACAAATCCCAATTCACAAACATAATAAAAGAGTAAAAATCAGGAGCACTTTAATAGCCAATATCAAAATTTTAATGACTAAGTCTTGGAAAATGTTTCATTTAGTGTTTAATATCACGCTTTAAAAATATCATATAGGATATAAAGAATAAAGCATACCTTGATCTATACTTCTAACTTCTATATAACTCAAAGTTCTTCAAGTAACCGTCTTAAACTCTTATATCTTTGATCTCCACTTTGTTAGTCTCTTTTTATGCACTCTTTAATGATAGGTATGGAAATGCTTCCAAAAATAGTAAGAGTGGAGAGAGAGACCAAGAGCTCTTCTATTTATAGGTGTATTATTGTTCTTTCCAAAAATGTATTATTGCTCTTCCAAAAATAGTTTAGACTTTTCTTTATTATTATATAATTGGAACACATACTTAAGAAATATTAAGAATTTCAAAAATGAATCTAATTTATGCAGGGAAAATTAATCAAAATTGTAAAGAAAAAAAATAATTTAATGGGGTTATTAAGACCACTTTTGGTTCTAACACTAGGTATTAAAAAATTCAATACACTCTCACGTGACCAATATTAATCACCATATCGATAAAAATTGATAAACATTCATCATGTTAATCCCTTTAACAAACAGGTATTGAAATCTACATATTATATTGAATTGGCAAACTCCTCCAACTCAATAGCTATTACCCTTTGTCAATTTAACGAGTCATTGATCCTATTTAGACACAAAACCCAAGTATCAAAATAGTTAGCATCCACTTCCTTAAATCCTTAGCATAAATTGACACGAAAAATTGCATATAAAAAAAAATTCAACAAAGCCTCTTGAATGTTGAATATATCTTGCATCATCCCAGTATCAAAATCCCCTCTGAATTTCGATACCTCCGAAATACTAGTCCAATATTTCTTACTCTATTTCTACATAATTTCTCAACAATTTTCACAATTATTCTCAAGAAAGACATGGCTTAACTATAGGATAAAGTTGATTAATTTGTATGTTTTTGCTCCATAACATGTTCTTTTTTGAGCTTAGAAAAAAACTATTGTTTGCATACAAATCAATTATAACTTGTTAAAAATGAATAGTTGGCAATTCTTGTATTTATTGCTACTGCACTATTCATTCTAGTTTCTATTGCCTTTTTCTTGTCATTTAATTGTCATTTAAGTTAAAACCGTTAGTCAAAATATTTAATTTGAATGAAACTTAACTTCTCGGTCCTTGTCAATAATTGAAGAAATAGAATGAAAATAATTCCAATTTAGTCTCTTAAATAAAATGAGTGGACTAGAACCAACAATATTAGTATGCTAATAGTATTCTAAAAGATAGATAGACCGTATCTATTATTCTATCATATTTACTATTATAGTAAAAAACTTATTAAATATTTTTTAACATGGTCAATTTTTTTACATTTATGGTTGAACTTATTTTTCAAGTAATATATATATTTTTTTTAAGTCATGAATCTATTATTAATGTGATAAAGCATATTACATATTTATCACATTAATTAAAATAAAAGAAAAATTACCTAGAATTCAATTTAATTTATTTATACATTAATTATTTTAATTTTTTTATATAAACATATTTTTAAAGATTCCATTTTTTTTCCTATTAATTGTCATATGCACCAAATTAACTAAAAAATTAATGATCATAATTCATTACCTCAGTCAAAACTTTTTTTCTTTTTTTCTTTTTTTTTTTTTGTATTTTTTTAAATACAAGTACAAAATTTTCTAATATTACAACATAAAAAAAACTAAATATTAGTTTTTTCCCCTAAATATTCATGCTGCATCATGGTCATGGCCATGGGCCATTTATAGTCAATATTTCGGTACGAATCACCAGTTTTCCGTTCTGGTCGGCGGTAGTGAACCGTTCGAACTCAACGAAATGAAATTGGGCTCCCTTCTCTTCTGGGCGCAAGCTTGCAAGCCAATGGATGAAAGCCATGATGTTATTGGGCTCCCTTCTCTTCTTGGCCCAAGATTGCTTGCTGCCTAACCTACCAGCAACCTTGGAAGCTAATGGGTGTCTAAGGGTTTTTGGACAAACCTTGCATGTTGGACAGTGAAGCCTGAGGGATCCCTTTCAACACAATTGTGCCACATAGCTAGCTGATCATCGATGAATCCCATCATATAACTCATGCTACTCATAGCTAGCTGATCATGGCGAAGAAAGGCTTATTTATAACACACCCAGAACAATAATTTAAAGAGCTTCCAATATCAATAAACCTGATGGACAAATAAGCAAATAAATGACGTGGCATTAAAACAAGAAAATTCCACATAAGGGGTTTTGCCCTTGCAGGCAGGTTATTGATTAATACTTGCATCAAATTTAACTACAAAACCAACCTCCACGTCTGATGGCATTTGATGCAAAGTTAAATGTGAAGCCATGAATATGGATAAAAAGCAAGAACAGTTGGAAAGCTAAGAAAATTACCCCCTCTATCAATCTGGGACCTCCATTGGAACGATCTCACTCAATCTGTCCCCTCTATGGTTCTCGTGTGGCACCGTAATGATCCGAGTCAATGTGTCCCCTCTCTGCGGTTCTGCATCGACACTTGGAATGATCCTTAGCCAATGCGCTCGGAATGATCTCAGCTAATGTCTTCACACCTAGAGGGAAGCCATCACACTGTTTCACAATTTCGTTTTGCAATTTCTTCAATTTATCATTCTGTTGAGGATTCAATTTGCTTTTATCAATCGCATCATCGAATATGGACCAAATCTCATCCTTACCAATGCCTTCCATGCTATGCGAGATACTTATCACCCACCATCCCTTTTGCCACTTCCTCAAGTCTAGTAGTAATGATAATCTGCAGTCCCATTTCTTTTCTGGTCTCTACCAAATTGGATATTGCGGTCCCTATCGAGCCGCTTCAATGCCCGGCCTAGACTGAAATACCAATCTCTGGTTTCATCCCATATGCCATCAAGCACAATCAAGTACTTTTTACCCAACAACCGACGGCCAAGGGAGGACAACGGCTCCTCGGTGCTACAACTCTTTTCATGTTCATGCTCGTGAGTCAACTCCACTAACATGTCTTTCACAACTTGCTTTTAAGTCTATGTCTCGCATCAATATTTCCCGATAAGCTGATCCAAAGTGTGGGGAAAAAGGCACCCTCGAATATGTTCGTCATAAAAAAGTTATCGGGCAAGAGCTGTCTTGCCTGAACCTCCAATCCCAACAATTGCAATGTCCTTGAATCCCTCATCAGATTGCAGAAGCCAATTTCGGACTTTTGAGAATTGTCTATCAAAACCTCGTATCTCCGACACACGAGGATACCAAATTTGACTTTGATTTTCTGGATCATGACTTTGACATTCTTGATCCTCACTATGATCGGGTGAGCCATTGGAGTCTTCTATGTACGGATACAGACCAAGCTCTCCCTTGATTCGCACCAGCACCTCCTTGGTGCTTTTGAGAAACCAGAAGTGGAATAGATTGTAGAAAGGCAAGAGAAACTTGGTGCTTGGGATTGGGTGCTTCTCTGAGAAGATGAGGCGATCGGTGTACACAAGCGAGGAGCCGGTGAGCGTATTCCTCATTTGGATCATTTGGATAGGCGTGGATGAGGTGATGTCCTTTCTAAGCAAAACGCCCCGAATCCTTTGAAATTGACGATGCATAGGCAGTTGCCTCCCTTGATCCTCTGCTTCCGCTAAGCCATCAATGAATTTATTCCTCGAAACTCTAAAAAATCTTCCGACATTTTCAAACAACCCTTGAACGCCCACCCACAGGAATTCGAGCACAACCCTAGTATCTGCTTCTCGGCCTTTTCTACAATATTAGAGTAGATATGATCGGACTGGCCCCGATTATCAATGCATCCGATATTCCGAGGATCATCTCCACATCTCTAGCATCAAATGTTATTTTTCCCCTAAATCTCCCTTTTGAGGGGACTTCCATAGATTTCATAGGCAAAATCAAATGTTTAGGCTCAAGCGCATACAGTACTTTAAAGTATACAATCACAGAGAGAACCGATGCGGCTAATCAAAATAAAACATCGCAAGGGACGAACCGCACTTTGAGAAAATCGTCAAATTCAACAAAATCTCACCTCTGCAAGTCGAGACCAAAATTGAACAACCTAAAACAGAGAGATTAATAACCAAAATGGATTATTAAAAGCATGTAGGATTGTAAGCAATCTTTAGGGAGACATTTCTCCCAAACAGCATACTTACTCGCTAGACTTTGGGCCGCACTACAAAGAGAGTGGAGCTCGGCGGAGAAGGTAGAATCTCCCCCGAGATTTGTCCAATTTCCCTTTCTTTGTTTTGGAAGACGTGTGTATTTTATTCACATAAAAGTAGTCATCAATTTAAACCCCACCGTTTGTGTTTGTTTACAATTTACTAAGGCTATGTTTGGTTCCCAGAAAATGCTAATGAAAGGAAAAAATGTAGAGGAAAATGGTTTTCTTTAGTTTGGATGACATGAAAAGTATGATGGAAAAAAAATATAAAGGAAAATATAAAAGAAAATATTGTAATATTTTCCCTATTATTTTCCTTAAAAAATAACGAGGAAAATAAGATAAAAAGAGAAGGGATAAAGGGGGGAAGGGGGGGGGGAGATTTTATCGAGCTCTTGTTCATCAAGGCTTCACCTCTAACTTCCTCTTCATCGGTGGCTATGGCTTCTCACCGTCGTCGACCCTTTCAACGGGCACCACTATCACCCTCACCACCTTCCAATGTCGAAAACCTACCCTTTTCAGGCACTCGAGTTCCCAGGGATGAAGTGCGTTCTTCAAATCAAGTTCCCATGGATGAAATGAATTCTTCAAATCCAGTGAATGTATTCGGATCCATGTCTTTAGATCAGGTATGAATTGAACTCCAATCCACCTCATCCTGTGAAAACTTGGAACCCAAGGTAATCTCTCTCTCTTGGGTTCTCTGTTTGGGTTTCTAGGTTGCTTTTGCCTTTCCCGTTTCTTAAATTTCGCTAGAATTTTTCTAAACTTTCCTGGCTTGTTGCTTTTTGGATTTGATTTGATTTTTACCTTTGATGTTTTGCTATTATTTACTGGCTTATGGTTTTTTCATAATTTGGTTGGGGGAATGGGTCTACAGTTGTGTATTGCATATATGTATGTTGTTGCTGCCTCTAAGTGCTTGGTTATTGTTTTGTATCATTGTTGGTGGCATCAATTTTTGGAAGGTTTAACATTGGATTGTTAGAAATATCAGTTTCTACTCTCTTGATTAGAAATGTTACCAGCTTGTTGTTTCTTGAGTTTTCGATAATTTACAAATTGAATTTCAAATTCTGGACTTCTTCTTTCCTTGATTTCTCTGATTATATACGTTTTTGCGGCTACCGAACAGAGCATAGAATTCAGTTTGATTGCCTTAGGTGCTTAAGGTGATATGTTTTGTATAGATAGCATTATGGGGTTGTGGAGTGGCACTTTGTATAGTTGGCTAATTTCAGTGGTTGGCTGCTGTTAGAAGTTGTGTAAACCAACTTAAGGATAATCAAGTCTTCAGCTACTTTTACCTTAGTTTTGATACCCGTTTTTACATTTTTATCTAATCCTTTTTGCTCATGTATCTCTACATTGATCATAGGATATATGTATGAATTCTGCATGTTTCATTGCAGGTAAATGAGTGGTTATTCAAAGGGCAGTGCACTGTAATGACAGCCTCCATATCATCTTAGCTCATTCAAAACATTGAGCAGTTTATTATAACATCCTTTCTAGTGCAAGATTACCAGTTAGAGAGAAGAGTTCTTGATACTGATATTTGTAGTATAGCTCTGACAGGAGTTGTTCTAAAGAGACCCTCTTGTTTTTGGAGAAGGAGAATATGGTGTTACTGAGATACTTCATGCTGCTGCTAGGAGAAAGAATTGTGAGGTTTTTAGGCTTGTTTTTGATTTTGTAGTCTCCCCATGGTTCTCCACGGGCAAAGGTGGAGAGATGGAGGAGCAAATTGGGGAGATCCCTTCTGTTTTTAAGTGAGAGATGATAAATAAAGTTGGTCATGCTACTGCTAGAGGGGGAAATTTGGAGATTTTGAAGGAGCTCCTTAGTGAGTTTTGGTCGAATGTAAGATTGAAATATGTAAAAATAAAAAGTTACTATTTTTTATTTTTACAAATAAAAAATATTTTATATTGTATCTTTTTATTTTTACAAATTTAAATTTTAAATTTAGATTTAGAAAATCCTTTTTAATTTTGAATTTTCTATTTTATATAGTAGTTTTTTATTTTTACATTATATGAACATATTTTATTTCTAAATTTTGATTTTGAAAATCCTTCTGAATTTTTTTAAGAGCTTTTTATTAACTATAAATGTTCCCTTGAAAATAAAAAATAGTTATTACTTGTATATTTTATTTGTATTGCATGAGGAAAATTTTATACATAAATCTTATAATTATTAATAAAAAAATAATAGTAGAGACTTTTTTATGAGCAATGTTTTATGTCGAAAATTCACGTTTTTCAACAATTTTTTTTATTGAATTAATTTATTTTATTATTTAATAAATTGATAACCATCTAAGCAAATTGTTGATTTTATTTTCCTTGACTTTTTTTTTTGTGGTTAACCAAATAAAAGAAAATGAATTCTTTTTCTGTTTTCCCTTGAATTTTCCATGGATAACCAAACAAGTGAAAAAAATTATATTCCTTTCCTTAACTTTTTCTTTCCTTCCATTTTTCCTCCCAATTTTCTTTCTCTCACATTTTCCGGGAACCAAACATAGCCTAAAAGAACTAAAAGAACTTTCTAAAAGAACTAAAACTTATTAAATAGCAATATTCTGTCCCCTTCAAGGTCGGGAAATAGGTTGTTTCCATATGTTGTTCAAAATTACCATACTTCATAACTGTATGAAAAATCAAAATTGGTGATTGTCATATTTTGAAGATGTTTGGGAAATACAATCCAAGGTCATCAGTTCAAAATTGGGTAAAAATTCCTTTACATGGGTGGGTCCAAATCCAAGGGTAAACATTATGAAGCTTTGAGCTAATGAGGGATGTTTTGTTGAAGCCCAATATCTTTCAAAAGACTCCCTCACACCCATTGGTCAAGTTGTTTGGTTTCGGTCTAGTGGCCCAGAAGGTGAACAATGGGCCAAATGTAGAAAGATCATCAACCCAGTGTTCCATCCGAAAAAGTTGAAGGTAATTTTCAATGGCCGCTTTTAAACGAGAATATTTCACCTTAGTTTCCGGAAAGATCATCAACCCACTTTTCCATCCAGAAAACTTTCTAATTTTTTTTTTAAATCATTTTTAATCCTATAAAAACCTGTATAAACATCAGAATTCCCAAATATTTCAGTTATTTTAATGAAGTACTGGTGACTAGTTTCTCACATACCAAGTGTCCTACCTTTTCCTTTCTTTTTCACATACTCGTATAGTCTTTTTCCCCCTTTCTCCAATGGGCCGTTTCCATAATTTTACCACTGAAAGAGATGTTTTTGGACTTTATTATTATTGTGTGGTTGAACTTGTTATAGAATATGTTACCGACAACTCATTTGAGTTCTTTCGGTGGAGGGATCACGAGAGTCGGATGTTTGGCCCTATCTTGAAAATTTGACATGGGATGTGATTGCTCGGACAGCATTTGGCAGTAGTTACGAAGAAGGAAGAAAAATCTTCCAACTCCAGAAAGAACAGACATATCTTGCAATCAATGTTGCAACGTGGGTCAATATCCCAGGATGGACGTATGCATAAAATCATAAAATATTTCAAGAAATTATGCTGCTCAGTTTTATGAATATACACAACTCTGCTTGTTTTTCCTTTTTTGTTTTTTTTTTTTTTTTTTGGATTTTTTTAGCAGTGCTTTGGCAGATTTAAGTAGATTTGCTTGAGTTTCTATTTTAAGTGCTTTTAGTGGAAGGGTTTTCTCTAAAAGTATTTTTGGGAGAATAAACTATAGAGTGTTTCTCTAAGAAGCATTACAAATAATTTAATTTTGAACTTTCTAAAAGTATTTTCTAAATTTTGTCAAACGCTTTATTTTTCTTCAAAAATATTTTTTTTTTCTATAGTATAAGTGTTTTCTAAAAGCACTGTCAAACGGATTCTTTATTTGCTCAAATTTAGGTTTCAAGCCACCCTTACATTTTCCTAGAGTTTAGTCGACATTTAATAAATCTCTATGTCCTAGCACACCATATTTAATTTTAGGTAAATTTACTCTTCAATGCATCATTTACTTTCATGAAATGTTGACACCATGAAGCCAAAGAAAAATTTGGGCTTTGGGGAAAAAGCTATAATTTACATACTGATACATAAGCCTAGTAGAATTTAACAGGTTGAACACAACTGATATGAATTTTCTTATAAACCTTTGGGCAAATTCACCTGTGTTGCATTAATAGGGTTGAAAAAACAAGCAAATAATTAAATATATGGAGGGAGATGAAGGCTCCCCTTGAACAAACTTTAAAGGTCTGTCACAAGTGCAAAATTCCCACATAAATTTTCATGACTATGTGGCGTTTAGAAGCTCTCTAAGATAGTCTACACCTTCCCCTATGAGATGGCAACAACATGCAAGGCAATACATGAGGTTTATAGGGCACCAACCCCAACATGTATTTTATTAACTTACTAAATAAGAATATAAGACTTTAGCCAAACTTCCATAATAGCTTCAGTGAGTTCAAACTTCCCTCATGATCTCCCTCTCTATATCCCTCTCAAGATTTTATCCGGCCTTTCCTATTTATAAAGTGGCACCACCCACTCCTTGTTAGACTAGAAGTGCTACTAGTTCTACTAGGAATTTTCCTAGTAAGTTGTGCCAGTAACCACTCCTACTTGGACTTTATATTCTAGTCCTACTTAGACTATAATTATGTTAGGCATCAAGACTTCTACTCATGCTTGATTTGCAGTCCCACTTCAAGTCCAACTCCTCATGCTACTATTGCATGCATCTATATATATGGCTCGTGTGTAGGATAAGCCCTCTTTTGGCATGTACATCCAGATTGCGTTTATGCTAAGGCAACATGCTCTTGCATCCACCTTGCTGCTGTTGCAACTCCATGCCTTACCCAAGCCCTCTTTTTAGTGCAACAACATGTCATGGCATTGCACCCATGACTCCCCATGCTTAAGGCATTACATCCTTATGTATTGCATCTAAGTTGGCATCGTTGCCCCGCATTGATATGCATATTCAAGTCTCTCTTAGTGCTATACTTACCATGGCATTGCACCCATGGCTCACTAAGTCATCTCCTTGCACAAGGCATTGCACCCTAGTACCACCTTGTTGTTGTTATTGGTCACTCATGACGCCAAGGTGCCACCCCATGAGGCCTTAGGATCGCATGGTCCATGTCAAGGGGCTAACAAACCATTCCAACCTGATGTAGTTGATGCCCTCATTAACTTAGACCGTGGATAGGCTTGGACTACCTTCTCAAATTTCCATAGCATCACATCTCATTCTGAACTAGCTTCTAATTCAAGACTATCCTTCTACTGAACTAGAAAATCAATTCTTCATTTTTTCTTGCTCATTCCCGTAGTTCAATGTTCCAAAAATCTTCTCTACCTCACAATCAAATTGCTTTCTAATCACTCACCTTGCCTGTATCCTTCTTGAGACTAGGTTTAAATGATAAGGCTTTAAGAAGCTCACATGGATCGTGAGGTGTACCTTTAGGTTGTTCGGTAACTTCAATTTGTAAGCTACCTATCTCCTTCTGCATAACTTCGAAAGGTTCGTCATATTTGGGAATTAACCCTCTCTACATAGTCTTGTTGCTAATTTTCTTCCATATATGAGGGGTTAATTTTAGAAATACCTTATCCCCAATCTAAAATTCTAAGGGTCTTCGACCCTTGTCTGCATACTTTTTTCATTCTTCTAAATGCTTTCTCTAAGCTCTCATAAGCTTCATCGAGCATCTATTGCCAAGACCTTGCAAATCTATAAGTTGCAGGAAAATTACCACCCAAATTTTGCTTAGATACCTCCAATGGCATATCTTTGACAACATTTCATAGATAAAATATTTATTAATTGGAATTGTGTGAAGAAGGAGAATTTTTATGAAAATAGTTTTTTTTTTTTTTTAAATTTGAGAATGGACATTTTATCAAAATTCATTTTTTAATAAAATACTCTCATAGGAATTTTGAATTTTGCATATATACATTATCCTATAATATTGGATTTCCAATTAGGAAATAAATATTTTTGAAAATTCTCTAAGAAGATAATTTATTCATCAAGATAAGCATTAAGTTGTTACCAAAAAGATATTTAGTGATTTGATGGAAATAAGTTTCTCTCACAACATTTCCTAGAAAAAATATTTATTAATTGGAATTGTGTGACTGAGAAGAATTTTTATGAAAATAGTTTTTTTTTTTAATTTTTAAGTTTTTTAATTAATTAATTAATTAATTTTTACATTTGAGAATGAACATTTTATCAAAATTCATCTTTTTAATAAAATACTCTCATAGGAATTTTGAATTTTGCATATCGACATTATCCTGTAACTTTGGATTTCCAATTAGGAAATAAATATTTTTGAAAATTCTCAAAGAAGATAATTTATTCATCAAGATAATTATTAATGCTTTAAAAGCTCTTTCTCAAAAGGTTAAGAGGGAGAGGGCCGTAGGCAAGCTCATAGCCTCCAAGATTGAGCCCATCTTGATTTTGGGTGCATCATCATTCTAAAGATGGAGTAGCCAAAGGAATCAAGATGTATGAACTATCCTTTATGGACAAAACTATATATGTTTGTAGTGGGAGTGGTCAATCCTAAAGATGAAACTCTTCACTTGGTAACATTGATGTAAGGATCTTGGTTACACACTCAACTTAGACACGACGTAGTAGTATCACCTAAAGTGGTCACACTTGCATGGGGTAAGGGCTAAACAAAAAGGGTATGTTGATCAATGTCTTAGGATAACTTTTAAAGTTTAAGGCGAGTTGATCAATTAGAGAGGGTCTCTACCCTAGTAATAAGAGTCATGACCTACCTAAAGAAGGTTTGATTCTTATAATACTAGGATACCTTGCAAAAAGACATGTAGTTTAAGAGCACTATATTTTTGCTAAATTACTTACCAACTTACATTGAATGTTCAATTCTTTTTATTAATGCATGAAATTATTATATTTATTACAAATATAATGTCTTTAACCTATCACCTCTTATTTCATGTTTAAATTGTACTTAATTATATATTGAAAATAATCTGGATATACTATTAATTACATAGAAGCTGATTTAGGTAGAGTTTGTTGTTTCCTTTGAACAAACTTATCATAAAGTAAGAGAAACATATCAAAGGTGGCATAAGGTGGATGAGAAGACTAAATCTCCCATATTAGGGTTTTTGGATAATGTGTTGCAAAAGCAACACATGTCTATTGCCACGGTCTATGATATTCTCTTTAAAGTTGCAAGGGTTCTTTGGTGATAAGGACAAGTCAACTAGACAAGTTGTCCTTAAGACTATTATGAACAATAGGATTCATGTTATCTTAGAGATCTCACCAGATTCCTTTGGGATGGTTAAGTGACCAATCTTTTCTGTTGTACCAAAATACTTAAGCCTAATATGTAGTAGCTCTGGTAAGAAAAATCAAAGAAAAAACCACTGACTTTTGTAGTATTTCAAGTATCATCCTCAAGGACTGGCTTTATAGGATTTGTTAATACTAAGGTAAATGAATTGCTTTTCTTTGAATCCTAAAGTGGAAAACAATATGCAAATAAAGTCAAACTAAGTAAAAGAAATTAAATTAATAACAAAATGAATATTGATTTTACATTTGATTTATTCAAGTTTGAGGTTTTCCACAATTCAACTTAGGGTATAGAAATTAGAAAAAACAAGGGTCTTTTAAGCAAAGTGATCTTAGGTGATTCGTGCCCACTTGGTGTCTCAGCTGATTAATATCCAGCTGGTGCTCCTTGGATGAGGGATTGATCAACAAAATTTATACCTTTAACACCATACACTAGGGTAGCAAATAAAAAGCTACTATAGTATAGTGGCCTTAGGATCGTTCATTGGGAATGATTCACAAGCAATCAATGATACCAATTCCAAGTGAATTGGTATTGTTTCATTTCAAGGTTAGTAAAAGAAGTAAAACACAAACTTTGGTTGGTGATGGTTTAGACTTAAACTAATTAACTTAACAGAAGTTTGGAATAACTTAGGAAGAAAAACATTCCTTGAAGAATTAGGTACACTGGGGTGGTTCCTCATACAAAGGACAAAGCTCCGGTCAGATGGTTCCTTTCCTCACGTTAGAGACTCAACATATAGTCAATTCTCTAGCTGGTGTGGTACAGATTCACCCTTCAATTAGATTTCACTTTAATTCTCTCACTGATGCAACTTGCAATGGTTTAAGCCTCTCACTAAGCCTCAACCATTCAAGGTGATCCTTAACTTTGGATTACCCGTCAAAAGCTCGCAAGAGATAACTAATGGATGTCTCCTAGGAGTCCAAAAGCTTATCAAGTGTTGGCTATTCTAGAAAATCCTACCCTGAAGTCACCTACCAGAGGCTCGCACAGGGTAAACTAGTGCATTTCCATGGTGGGAAATCACTTGCCTTACCAAGTGTTGGCCCAGGTGACTCCCGAGTGTTTTAAGTTAACTAAAAACATTGAAATCACCAAAGGATTTCACTTCCTCTTCATTACTAACTAAAACCACAAAGATTTGCATTCTTGCACTTGGAACCTCCCCCGGCTACCTTAACTCCAAGGAATTATAGGTTTAGTTACTCATTCTCTGGGGAAAACTCCTCAGAGAATTCATAACTTAGTAATAAAATAAGAAAAACGAAGTGAGAAGGTAAGGCAATAGAAAGAAAAGACCCTTTACTTCCTTACCAAAATCTTACATACTCCTCTGCAACACCTCTCTGGAACAAGCTCGCGAGAGGTATATATATAAACATAATATAAAACTAATTGTTACAAAGATATTTGGTCTTTTTTACTAACTTAAAAACTAAGGAATCTTGTAATTGGAGGTTTACAAGGAGTATTTTGGGATTTAGACAACAAAAATCTAATGGAAAATATCTCCCAATGTCGGTAGCAGCTGTCGGGAGTCTTCAGGAGGCATTTCGCAGGAGAAAAATGGTTGTTGCGAAATTTCGCAGACACCTAAGAGGGCTGCGAAATATTTTCGCAACACCAAGCCATCACTGAAGGCTTGCGAAGTTGGCTTCCATCTTGATGTTCCAAGCTTCCCTCTCGCGGTATGAATTGGGCATCGTCAGAAGGAGAAGCATTCTACTGTACAAAAGTGTTGCGAAATCACTTCGCAACAAAAGGCTGATTTCGCAGCACTTTTGGTTGATCTGCTTGTAACAGCTGCAACTTCCTCAATTCAACTCCAAATCGCACACCGTTTGAAGCATTGGATTGTTGACTTCCTGAGCTTTGAAATGGTATATAGCATGCATCATTTGGACTTCAGGAAGTGCCCCAAAAGTGGCTGCTACGACTGTCATCAAGAACATGCTCCATAGCTGATCCTCTTTGCTTTTTCTCCTAGCAATCCGGATCATTCTTGGCAAATGATTTCTAAGCTTTGCCCAAGATTCCTCATAGCTCTCCTCAAACTTGACTTGCTTTGGTGATCAAAATACTAACAAAAACACCAAAACTTGCACAAAATGAGTAAAATTGCTTTCAAGGACCCTTAACATGCCAATTGAGTTAAAAGGCCCAAACTACTACTCAAAAGTGGTAAAAAGGATTGATTATAGGCTAATCAAATTGCACTTTTTAAGTAGTAATCACTCCCCTAACCGACATATTGCTAGTCCCTTAGCAATATAGGAGAGAAAAATGAAAATAAAAAAGCAAACTAATCTAAAATTTACAACATCATGCTAAACAAAATCAATTCTCAAGTGGCATGATGATCTATTTCTCACATGAATCATTAAAGAAATACAAACCCAAATCTCAACAAGAGTCATAACAACTATGCTAAGCACTCAGTCAATCTAGGGAGTGCATTATGCAAACTGAAGTTTTAAAATCACTTCCACTTTCTAAGAATCAAACTTTAGTCTTCCACATTAATCTATGTGTATTGGTTCCTTAGCTTCCGAGAATAATATGCTACTAATCTCACCCCCCAACCTATCTCTTTTCAGCACTTTAGCAATCTGACCAAAATCCATAAGAAAAGAACACACCTTTCTTCTCTTTCTCTTTTTTTTTTTTTTTTTTTTTTTTTTTTTTAGAAGGCAGTAGCTTAATGGGGTACTCTTTCTGAATTGTCCATGTAATGGGGATCCATCGATGACTCCCAACCACTTAAGGTTTAGGGCACCAAGCTTTAAGGATCTTTCAACCACTAGCTCCTCGGATTTTTCCCCGGACTTTTAAGAATGAATTTCTAATACCCAAGCATCTACCAAATGCTAACTCTACCTATTCACCCTTATAACGAGCATTGAGGTCGGTGACTCCCAACCAATTAAGGTTTAGGGCACCAGGCTTTAAAGATTTTCACCATATACCCCTCAGACCTTGCTCGGGTTTCAAGGCAAGCAAACAACTTTCTTTATTTCAAAGGCTCATTGGCCTTTTGCAGGTGTTTCAATTTTATTAAATGAGGTCAAATATGCTAAGTCTCAAAACTATCCTAAGTCAAGAGGGAAATAGCTTTTCATCTTACACTCGGATTCTAATGTGCACAGTGTGTGAATAGCTTAAAGTAGAAGAACTCAATTCAATTTCAGTAGAAATTTCCACAATTGAACTACTTTAGTAAGCATAATCCATACTCTATGTCAAGTGAAAAACAACAGTTCAATTTCTCTTGGTTTAATTTGAAAATTTTTCCTCAAAATTCATGGAGAATAGAATAACAAAAGCAAAAAGTAAAATTTATAACTAATTAACCAATATAATTAAAATATCAAAAAGATTCAGCAAACTTCCTTCCTCATACCCCCAACCGAATCGAGCATTGTCCTCAATGTGATTTGAGTGATCAGAACTAAAGGGAGGAAGTGGTACCTCCTGGTTGATATCAAATTCGAATATTGATTGGGGAAAACCACATGTTTCAAAAAAAAATAGAATATGTGAGAAAAGGAAATAAGGAAAATATAATGCTAACTTTTAAACAAGAAATATTCACTTTGTATTACTTTTTGTGTAATCAAGTACAATGCAAAAAGAAGTAATACAAGGAATCCCAAGCATATTACCAAAACTCTGGGATTTCATTTTAACTAAAAAAAAACAAACAAGCATAAAAACATAAATAGAAAATATATATAATGTCTGATGAGTGGGGTGATGGTGCTAGGCAGAAGGATCTGCTGCCTCTTCTGGTGGTGCATCAGCTGGGGCTTCTTGAGGATGGGGGGGTCTGCAGGCTGAGATTGCGGCTCTGGTGGAACAGATGTGGATGGCTCTTCAGCTTGTGGCAGATCGAAGTGGATTTGGAGCTGCCTTAGGATGGCAGCTTGTTGAGCCTGAGAGGCTAACATCTGCTCCTGGCATACTTTGATGGCTGCCAACTCCTGAGCAAGATTGCTCTGTGAAGCTGTAAGAGTCTCCAGTGCCCGGCACAATTCTCTATATTCTGATAGAGGAATGGCCATCCTTGGCTCTGCTGATGTAGAAGGCTGAGATGCAGCTGGGGTAGGTGGTGGATCCCTTGGGACGGCAGGAATGGCAAGTGTTATATTCTCTGGCCTATGTCTTCGGGAGGCTCTCCTTGCAGCTGGCTGAGGCTGATCAGGCTGCTCAATTTTGTAGGCCGTCATATTATTCCATTTATCCAGGGTGAAAGGCTCACGGCACATTCTCTTCTTCTCCAGCTGAGGCTCAGCAGGGTATCCCATATGCTCTAAAATCTGGCATAGCAGCCTTGGGAATAGGAGTGGAATGCAATCAGCCCTTTGCAGCTTTTTTCTATGAACCTTCTCCTCGAAGTAGAGAAGGGCTGCCAAGATCAAATGGTGAGGCCCAAAGAAGAATCCTTCAGACATCTTGTAGAGTGCTTCCAAGAGGACTCCCCTTCTCTGGGTCCAATGCTGCAATGGATATAAATTATGCCTCAAAAAGGCATCAATCAAGAACATAACTGGAGGCAGCTCCCCCCTCAGCAAGTGTGCTCGATTAACAGCTCCTCTGGAAAGGGCTCTCACCATCTCTAGGTCAGAAGGATTTCCCCAGGCCTTATAATTATCGAATTGGGTTGGCTCAAAAGGGATTTGCAGGGGCTTCAAAGAATCTGACGTGCCCCCAAGATACCATGCTTTCCATCAATTGTAAAGTGAATCAAAGTTGGATTCCTTACCTCTTTAGTTGTCATCGATTGGTAGAAATCAAGAACTATCCGTGGATAGAAAAATTCTCTTGGAGCTAGCAGATGCTCCATATGATACTTCCTCAAGAATGGGAAAGATTGAGCAAGCTCCGCCTCACTCTAATGCTGCTAAATCGAAGCTCAATTCGTAATGGAATGCTCGTGTTCGACAATCCAAATTACCTTCGATTGGAGGTCAGGCCAACATTGGCCTTCTAATCACTTCCTCTGGAGCTAATTCGGCTTGCATTTGAGGCTCTGGAAGTGGTGCCTTTCCCTTCTTCGATTTTTTTTTTGGTGCCGGAGATGGTACCGGCGATGGAGTTGGTGAGGGGACCGGGGATGCAGCGGGAGAAGAATTTGGTGAAGACACCGGAGTTTGAATCGGCGATCGCTCCGGTGTTTGCACAGGGATTGCTCGGGGATTGCTCACTCAAATCAATTGGCTCCGAGCTCTCAACCCTCGGCTTTTTCTCGTAAATGGCCGCCCTCCCGACTCTGGTCAAATACCGTCTTGCCGGCGGCTTCGATGGCGCGGACGGTACCGGAGGTGGATTCGGCCTTATCTCGCGAAGGCCCCGGAGCAGAACTTGGAAGTGGCTCCTTTCGCAGCCCCTTTTTCGGTTCGAAGGAGACGACGCCTTAGCTCCTCGTGTTCGAGCCATCTCGAGCTATCAAACTTCGGCTGACGTTGCTAATCTGAGAGGATGATCGGAGGGTGAACGGCGAGGCTCAGTGAAGAAGATGAAGAGGTTGCGAAAATGGCGCTCTGATTTTTGAAACCCTTTTCGCAGTGGAAATGACCGGTATAAATAGGGAAAACGGAACCCCAAAGGTCAGTTTTTATTTTCGCAACAAATCGCCAATTTCGCAGCAACTTGGCATTTTCGCAAAGAACTTCGCAGCGGCGCTTTGCAATGCGAAATCGATGTCATCAGAGCCGCGAAGTGGCACTCGTGTGCCAAACCCCCCTTTCGCAATTGCGAAATTCCCTTCGCAATAGGAATTTTGGTGCGAAATCATGCTTTTCCATTTCGCAATGCATTTCGCAGCTGCGAAATTGGTGCTACTGTTCTGCGGAGTGGCACTCGTGTGCCAAACCCCCCTTTCGCAATTGCGAAATACCTTCGCAGAGGCTTCTACAGTGTTGCGGAGTGGATTGGCAACAAAATGCCCATTTCGCAGAGGTTTCCTTCTTGTCGCGAAATTTCGCAGAGCTCTGTTTTTCCCCTGTTTTTGCTCTGTTTCGGCTCCAATTTCGACCCGATTTTTTTTCTTTTCAATCCCCTTGAAATTTCTTCCACCTGGGATCATTCAAAACAATTAAAACACACCTAGAAACATGATTTAAGATCAGAACTAAGATCAAATACATGAAGAAACTTGAAAATTTACAAAATTTACAAACTGAACTGTGGTAAAACCACGTTCAGCAAACCCTTTTTCACTTAGGCTTTTTGAGGTTCAAGGAGGTTGATTGCCTCCTTTTCTGATTTGAATGGCTCCATGAATGGCTTGAGACAATATCCATTGACTCGAAAGCTATCCTTGCCATCTGAATTCAATAAGTCCACCACTCCATTGGAATATACTCGATGAATAACAAATGGACCAATCCATCTCGACTTGAGCTTCCCGGGAAAATATGGAGTCTTGAGTCATACATCAGAACTTTTTGCCCTTCCCGGAATTCCTTGTTGGTGATGAGTTGGTCATGCCATTTCTTCATCCTCTCGCTTTGCAACTTTGGAATTGATATAAGCATTATTTCTCAATTCATCCATCTCATTAAGGTCTAGAACTCTCTTTTCCCCTGCCTTGATCAAATCCATGTTCAGCTTCTTTATTGCCCACCAAGCTTTGTATTCAACTTCCACAGGGAGATGGCATGCTTTACCATAGACAAGACGATAGGGAGACATCCCAAGAATAGTCTTATAAGCTGTTCTATATGCCCACAATGAATCATGCAGCCTAATAGACCAATCTTTTCTATTGGAATTCACCACTTTCATCAAGATGTTCTTTATTTCCCTGTTAGCTAGCTCAACTTGCCCGGAAGTTTGAGGATGATAAGGTGTTGCCACCTTATGCTTCACCCCATACTTGTATAACAAAGCTTCAAAAGGTTTGTTGCAAAAATGAGCACCTCCATCACTGATTATGGCCTTGGGCACCCCAAATCTTGAGAAAATGTTCTCTTTAAGAAACTTGAGAACTACCTTGTGATCATTTTGTTTACAGGGGATTGCCTCAACCCACTTAGACACATAATCTACCCCCACCAAAATGTAAGAATTACCAAAAGACATTGGGAAGGGTCCCATGAAGTCAATACCCCATACATCAAATAACTCAACTATCAGAATGGGGTTCATAGGCATTTGATTTCTTTTTGTTAGCTTTCCAAGCCTTTGGCATTTATCACAATTTCTACTCACGATGTGGGCATCTTTGAAAAGAGATGGCCAAGTAAAACCTGATTGCAATACCTTCATAGCTGTTTTCTGAGAGGCAAAGTGGCCTCCACATGCATTCTCATGACAATGAGATAAAATCCCTTGCTGCTCATCTTCAGAACACATTTCCTAATGATCCGATCTCGCACAATACTTAAAGAGAAAGGGCTCTTCCCAATAATAAGCATGAATTTTGGCAAAGAAGTGCTTCCTGTCCTGTGCATTCCACTCACTTGGAATTTCACCAGTTACTAAATAATTAGCAATATGAGCATACCAAGGAGTTTTCACTAGGAACATGAGTGATTCCTCAGAAAATCATCATTAATAGGCAAGGGATGAGAATTATGTGCTATAACTAACCTTGACAAGTGGTCAGCTACCACATTCTCCACTCCTTTCTTATCTTTGATTTGAAGATCGAATTCTTGTAACAAAAGAATCCATCTTATCAACCTTGCTTTAGCATCTTGCTTTGTCAATAAATACTTCAAGGCTGAATGGTCATGAAACACAATGATGAAAGACCCCACCAAATAAGCTCTAAATTTGTCCAAAGCAAATACCACAAATAACAATTCTTTCTCTCGTAGTTGTGTAGTTCTTTTGAGCTTCATTTAGTGTTTTACTTGCATAGTAAATCACATAGGGCTTCCCATCTTCTCTTTGCCAAGCACACAGCTCCTATAGCAAAATCACCGGCATCACACATCGGTTCAAAAGGTAATTGCCGCTTAGGTGCTCTTACTATTGGAGTTGTTGTTAAGAACTTCTTCAGTTGATCAAAGCTATGCTGACACCTTTCATTCCATATAAACTTAGCATCCTTGGCTAACAGTTCACAAAGAGGTTTTGAAAGACTTGAAAAACCTTTTATAAACCTCCTATAGAAACCTCGCATGGCCAAGGAACCGCCTTACTCCTTTTACGGCTTGTTGGAGATGGTAATTTGACAATGAGCTCCACTTTTGCTTTATCAACCTCAATGCCTTTTTCAGAGATGATATGACCAAGGACAATACCTTGACGTACCATAAAATGGCATTTCTCCCGATTGAGCACCGTGTCCTTTTCAATGCATCTATGAAGAACTCGATTCCAGATTAACCAAGCATTCCTCAAATGTACCTCCATATACAAATAATATCATCCATGAAAACCTCCATAATTCTTTCCACCATATCACTGAATATACTCAACATACATCTTTGGAATGTAGCAGGTGCATTGCATAAACCAAAAGGCATTCTCCTGTAAGCAAATGTTCCAAATGGACATGTAAAAGTGGTTTTTTCCTGATCTCACAAATCAATTTCAATCTGAAAATACCCCGAATATCCATCCAAAAACAATAGAATGGATGTCCAGAGACTCTCTCCAGCACTTGATCAATAAATGGCAATGGAAAATGATCTTTCCTGGTAACAGCATTCAGCTTTCTATAATCAATACACACCCTCCAACCTGAAGTGAGGCGTGTAGTAATTTCTTCCCCTTTTTCATTCTTAATCACTGTGATTCCTGATTTCTTAGGTACCACTTGAGTAGGACTCACCCAAGGGCTATCAGATATAGGGTAAATGATTCCTGCTTGAAGTAGTTTCAGCACCTTAGCTCGCACCACCTCTTGAAGATGAGGATTCAACCTTCTTTGAAATTGACGAATTGGCTTTGCTTCCTCCTCCATATATATGTGATGAGTACAAACTAAAGGACTAATGCCTTTCAAGTCAGATATTTGCCATCCTATTGCCTTCTTACACCTCTTGAGAACTTCCATTAAACAATTCTCCTGATGAGTAGTCAAGAGATGAAGATATCACAACAGGACATTGATTATTCTCCTCCAGATAGGTATATTTCAGCTCCACAGGTAGAGGCTTCAGATTGAGTTTTGGAATTTCTTTTTCAACAACTGCCTCCTCTTCCTTATTGAACAAAGGTAGAATCCCTTCTATCTTTCTCCAACTTTGTAGAGTGGCAAGCCTCTTAGGAGATTCAGAAAAATCCTCCTCAAAATCCACAAGACTTTCATTCAACTTGTCTTGCATATGCTGATTACAGTGCTCCTCCACCAAAGTATCAATAATACATACTTCCTCTGGACCTTCTTCTTCTTCCGGAGTGATTTGCTTTTTAGACATATAGAAAATATTGAGATCCAGTGTCATGTTACCAAAAGTAAGTTGCATAAGCCCATTCCTGCAGTTGATGATTGCATTTGAAGTTGCAAGAAATGGCCTTCCAAGGATGATAGGAACTAAATTAGCTTCCTTTACAGTAGGATCTGTATCAAGAACAACAAAATCTACTGGATAGTAGAAATTATCCACTTGAACCAATACATCCTCAATTACCCCTCTTGGAATTTTCACTGATCTATCTGCCAAAGACAAAGTGATTGCTGTTGGCTTCAACTCTCCAAGGCCCAATTGCTTGTAGACAGTATATGGAAGCAAATTCACACTTGCTCCTAAATCTAACAAGGCTTTCTCCACTACCTTTCCTCCAATCATGACTGAAATGGTAGGGCTTCCAGGGTCTTTATACTTCAAAGGAGACTTACACTGTAAGATTGCACTTACTTGCTCAGTCAAGAAGGCTTTCTTGTTTACAGTCAACCCTCTTTTGATAGTACATAAATCCTTTAGGAATTTTGCATACGTTGGGACTTGTTTGATCATATCCAACAGTGGAATATTAACTTTCACTTGCCTCAAGACTTCAAGGATTTCAGCTGCATTTCTAATCCCTTTTTTAGCATGTAATGCTTGAGGAAAAGGTGGAATGGTTGATTTCTTCAGCATCCCTTCCTTCAGAAACTCCTTCTCTGGCATTGCTTTCATTGTTGAATCAGAGTCCTTCTTCTCTTCAGTGATTCCACTCTCTTTATCTTCCATTTCCTTCCCCTTCTTCACCTCTTCTTCTTTCTCAACATGTAACTTAGGCACTGGCTTCTCAATTTGCTTACCACTCCTCAGAGTGATCAAGGCTTTGACTTCTTTCACCTGTGATGATTCTCCCTCTTGGTTTTCCACTTCATGGACACCTTTGGGATTTTGGTGAGGTTGAGAAGGAAATCTTCCCTTTTCTTGCAGGGTATTCAAATTTGTAAGCCTGGAGATTGAATACTGGATATTATCAAATTTTTGATTCATGTCATTCTGCAGCCCATCTATCCTTTTATTCAACCCATTCTCCATTCTATCCATTCTTTGATCAACTATAGCATTAATGGCTTCTTGCTTTCCAACAAAATCTCCCACTACCTTGCTGAGATTGGTTATTGCTTGTTCAATACTTGAAGATTGCTGAGATGGTGGATCCGGCTGTTGGTATTGAGTTGCTCTGGCCTTCCATGAAAAATTTGGATGATTCCTCCAACTAGAATTGTAAGTATTTCCATAAGGCACATTGTTATTGGGCCTGAACTGTCCAATAGCATTTGCTTGATCTCTATACATTTCCCTTTCAGTTGAAGTTGCAGGGCATTCCTCCACCAAATGTTCATATGACTGACAATTGGGACACAGCTTCACTTGCACTGTGCTTCAGCAACAGCTTGCACTTCATGAATTCTTTTCAGCTCCAACTCCTCCAATCTTCTTGTCATGGCTGCCATCTTTGCTTTCATGTCATCATCTTCTTTCAAAGCATACATCCCAGCCTTTGCATTGTAAGCATTCAACTGAGACTTCATTTTTCCCACTTCTCCTTTAGTCGGTTCATCCCATCCCCTTGAAACTTCAGCTACATAGCTCAAAAAATCCATAGCTTCCTCTGGATTTTTACTCATGAAATCTCCTCCACACATTGTCTCGAGGAGTTGCTTCATTGAGGATGACATACCATCATAAAAGTAACTCACCAACAACCATGTATCAAAGCCATGGTGAGGACAAGCATTTATAGCTTCCATGTATCTTTCCCAACACTCATAGAATTTCTCATTCTCTTTAGCTGAGAAGTTTGAAATTTGCCTTTTCAAGCCATTTGTTCTATGAGTAGGAAAAAATTTCTTAAGGAATTCAGCTTGTAAGTCACCCAAGAGCGGATACTCCTTGGCCTTAAAGAATTAAGCCAAATTTTGGCCTTATCCTTTAAAGTAAAAGGAAATAACTTAAGCCTCATCAAATCAATTGAAGCTCCTCCCTCTTGGAATGTATTACAAACATCCTCAAATTCCTTAATGTGTGCATACGGATTCTCACTTTCCATCCCATGGAAAGTTGGCAGAAGAGGAACAAGATATGGTCCCGATTACTAGCTGCTCAAGAGGGGGCACTATACATGATGGTGCACTCATACGAGGTGGATGCATACGATCCCTCATTGATCTGAATTCATTGGGATTATCTTGACGACCTTGGTGACTATGCTGATCTTCAGGTGTAGGTTCCATGATATTCAAGATTACTTCCAATTCTCTTCCTTGAGGTGTATCACACTTAACAAGTCTTCCTCCACCTGTCTCGTATCCACTTTGGCATACACAACTAGTATCCAGCTGCAACTAAAAATGAAAACAGAGAGGACAACAAGAAAAACAGAGGCTACAACAACAAAAATTAAACTAGGCTAAATTTTAAAAGATAAACTTAAATTATGAATTAACAAAGAAAGAATGAAAATTAGTAAAGTGAAAGAAACTTTACCAACTTGTGATGAAAATCACAAGTACTCAACAATGGTATCACGTCAAACTTGACACTCATTCCCCGGCAACGGCGCCATTTGATTCGTGCCCACTTGGTGTCTCAGCTGATTAATATCCAGCTGGTGCTCCTTGGATGAGGGATTGATCAACAAAATTTATACCTTTAACACCATACACTAGGGTAGCAAATAAAAAGCTACTATAGTATAGTGGCCTTAGGATCGTTCACTGGGAATGATTCACAAGCAATCAATGATACCAATTCCAAGTGAATTGGTATTGTTTCATTTCAAGGTTAGTAAAAGAAGTAAAACACAAACTTTGGTTGGTGATGGTTTAGACTTAAACTAATTAACTTAACGAAGTTTGGAATAACTTAGGAAGAAAAACATTCCTTGAAGAATTAGGTACACCGGGGTGGTTCCTCATACAAAGGACAAAGCTCCGGTCAGATGGTTCCTTTCCTCACGTTAGAGACTCAACATATAGTCAATTCTCTAGCTGGTGTGGTACAGATTCACCCTTCAATTAGATTTCACTTTAATTCTCTCACCGATGCAACTTGCAATGGTTTAAGCCTCTCACTAAGCCTCAACCATTCAAGGTGATCCTTAACTTTGGATTACCCGTCAAAAGCTCGCAAGAGATAACTAATGGATGTCTCCTAGGAGTCCAAAAGCTTATCAAGTGTTGGCTATTCTAGAAAATCCTACCACTGAAGTCACCTACCGAGAGGCTCGCACAGGGTAAACTAGTGCATTTCCATGGTGGGAAATCACTTGCCTTACCAAGTGTTGGCCCGTGTGACTCCCGGTGTTTTAAGTTAACTAAAAACATTGAAATCACCAAAGGATTTCACTTCCTCTTCATTACTAACTAAAACCACAAAGATTTGCATTCTTGCACTTGGAACCTCCCCCGCTACCTTAACTCCAAGGAATTATAGGTTTAGTTACTCATTCTCTGGGAAAACTCCTCAGAGAATTCATAACTTAGTAATAAAATAAGAAAAACGAAGTGAGAAGGTAAGGCAATAGAAAGAAAAGACCCTTTACTTCCTTACCAAAATCTTACATACTCCTCTCGCAACGCCTCTCTGGAACAAGCTCCCGAGAGGTATATATATAAACATAATATAAAACTAATTGTTACAAAGATATTTGGTCTTTTTTACTAACTTAAAAACTAAGGAATCTTGTAATTGGAGGTTTACAAGGAGTATTTTGGGATTTAGACAACAAAAATCTAATGGAAAATATCTCCCAATGTCGGTAGCAGCTGTCGGGAGTCTTCAGGAGGCATTTCGCAGGAGAAAAATGGTTGTTGCGAAATTTCGCAGACACCTAAGAGGGCTGCGAAATATTTTCGCAACACCAAGCCATCACTGAAGGCTTGCGAAGTTGGCTTCCATCTTGATGTTCCAAGCTTCCCTCTCGCGGTATGAATTGGGCATCGTCAGAAGGAGAAGCATTCTACTGTACAAAAGTGTTGCGAAATCACTTCGCAACAAAAGGCTGATTTCGCAGCACTTTTGGTTGATCTGCTTGTAACAGCTGCAACTTCCTCAATTCAACTCCAAATCGTACACCGTTTGAAGCATTGGATTGTTGACTTCCTGAGCTTTGAAATGGTATATAGCATGCATCATTTGGACTTCAGGAAGTGCCCCAAAAGTGGCTGCTACGACTGTCATCAAGAACATGCTCCATAGCTGATCCTCTTTGCTTTTTCTCCTAGCAATCCGGATCATTCTTGGCAAATGATTTCTAAGCTTTGCCCAAGATTCCTCATAGCTCTCCTCAAACTTGACTTGCTTTGGTGATCAAAATACTAACAAAAACACCAAAACTTGCACAAAATGAGTAAAATTGCTTTCAAGGACCCTTAACATGCCAATTGAGTTAAAAGGCCCAAACTACTACTCAAAAGTGGTAAAAAGGATTGATTATAGGCTAATCAAATTGCACTTTTTAAGTAGTAATCATTAGGGTTTTAAGGTCTTTGGCCATTTGCGATCAACTTGAGTTCTATAACTCAAAATTGCATCTGAAACCTAATTTTCCCTTTTTAAAACAGATTCCTAAAACCATTAAATGAATGAGATTGATTACTGGTTTAAGATTTGACTTTTTAACTCTTCCTACTCCTACTCCTTATAGCTTTTTCTTTTGGTCAAATAATGATAGGGAAGACCGAGATAACTAATGATAAAGAGTTACCAAGAATCACTAGTATCAGGTAATAACCTACCGTATCGTTCCCTAAACTAACTCACAAGGATAGAATAAAAAATTGATAAATTGTCACCCAACCCAATAATTAATCTCATTGTTATAATAATTTACCCATTGTTCCTATACGCTTCTAGCCCTTAGATTTTCATGCTTCAAGCCCCAAGTTGGATTTTTAGCCTCTCATGGGGATGATGTCACATTCACAATCCATAATAGTGTAAAAATCCATAATTTGAATCAAAATATACCAAAAACAATATATTTAATAAAGAAAAAAAAAATCAAACCAAAGTTCTCATCTTCTTCCATATCTAATGTCAAACTTTCTGGAAAAAGATCCAAGATACCTAAACCCTAGAACTAAGAGAGTTTAAATAATATCATTAATTACCTAACATGTGGCACACTCTCATTGGCCACTTATTACAAAATAATTACTTAAATTAAAATGACTAAAAAAAATAATAAAATGGTGATTTCTAGTCGTGTAGGGCCCATTCAAGGTAGATGAAGTGCCTTAGAAGCATTTCTTGAGGTAGAGGATGTGAACATCAAAGTGGCAGTGGGTGAATTCGAAACTAAGGTCATTTAGAGTTGGATTTCAAATTCATAAGTTGGATTTCAAAATCATTTTGAAATAACCCTTCAACTTTGTGTAGTTGTATTCAAATGGTCATAACTTCTTCATTTTAGCTCTGATTTGCACACCATTTGAAGAGTTGGACTCCTGACTTCCCAAGCTTCAAAATGATATATAGTATGTACAAAATAGAATTTGGAAAATACTCCAAATTTTTCCTCAAATTCGGAGTACATGTTACCACCATATTTTAAGTTCTAAATTTCCATACAACTTGATGAATCTTGCTTCAAGCCTTATTTCCCATGTTTTCTTGCCTTCTTTCTTACTCCATAATGGTTATTTCTCATCTCCCAATCTTGTGGTACCCTTGTCTTGCCTTTCCCATTTCTTGATATTTCAAAATCTAAAGTGATTGAACTTTCACCCTTTTCTTTCCTTGAACTTGAGATAAATCTCCAAAATACAAGTTAAAATCATGGCTAGGGTCTTAGCATCGATTTAGGTCAAGTTGGGTGATTTGATTGTCCTTTGGTGCACAAATCATATCGAATATGTGCCATTAGAGCAAATATTTTGGCTCTAATAAGCAGGAATAAGAAGATTGTCAAAGAGTGGAAGGGTGTTCATATGGAAGTCAAGGTTCTTTAGGCTCTTCTACCAAGAAGAAGAATAACTACATCAAATAAGGAAAGTTCAAGAAAAGGAATGAGATAATAAACTCATGGGTAGTAATTCCTTTGTGGCCTTTTAGGACACTAAAAAGAGAATGCTTGGAGTGCCTAAGAATAGATAAGGACACATCATGTTCTCATTATTGAATACATAATGGTGGATCTCACCAATTGTGGTGGATAGATTTCAGGCCCACTATCTGTAGTTCTTTATAGAGTTTTCAACAAGTGAGAAGGTCACATGATGGGATTGTACTTACCTTAGCTTTAGTTACAAGGTTAGTTGTTTAAGTTTGTAGGAAGTATTACCTATTTTATGTGAGACTCCATTATCACTTTGCCAAGTAATGAGAATAATGAGATCTCACTAAAAAAAAGAACCTAGGACTAGTCAAACATTTGAATTTTAATGCCTTAGTCATATTAATCTAAATAAGATCCAAAGACTAATTAAGTCTGGACCTTCTTATTCCAGAAAATCTTTCAGTTTGTGAATCCTATGTAGATGGTAAAATGACCAAGAGGCCCCTTTATTTTTAGAGGACATGGAACCAAGAAATTTTTGTAGTTAGTGCATATTGATGTGTATGAATCTTTTTGTGTTTATGCATGGAAAGTATGGGTATGTGATCATTTTACTGATAAATACTCTAGGTTTGGATATGTAGATAGGAAATCTGATGCCTTGGATACAATCATTGAATTTTAGGTAGAATCGAATAACTTATTAGGCAAACATATCAAGGCACTTTGATTAAATCAAGGTAGTGTGTCTAGTAAGTTTGATTCCTTCTATAAGGAGCAAATGATAATATCTCAGTTATGAGCACCAAGGACTCCATTAAATGGAGTAATGGAAATAAGATATCAAACTTTGAGACATAGACTCATCGATGATTGGGTTTCTCATTACTTCCCATAATCTTTAGGGATATATCTTATAGATTATGTAATACCTCTTTTTGTAAAGAGGTGTATTATTTATAGCATACCCAAGAGAATTTCAGGATTATTACTTTATAATCAAGATTATTAGAAAGTGTTTGTTGCTACAAATACCAGATTTCTGATTAAGACTATATGATATATAATAAGGCAAACAATGATATAGATTGGAGAATACTAGAAGATAGTCCCACTATACATAAGATACTATGGATCCAATACCTGCTTCTAGTACATTGACGCCTCTTCGTAGTGGGAGGGTTGTTATACAACCAAACCGATTCATGTATTTGGGATAGTATTTTGAGCCATTCTAGAGGAACATGAGATCGATCCCATAAATTAAAATGAAGCAATGAGCGATGCGAATGCACATTTTTAGCAAAAGGCTATGGAGGTAGAGTTAGAATTCTTATGATTCTAATGTAGTCTGGGTTTTTGTAGAAGGATTTGAAGGGATAAAGCCCATGGGTGTAAGTTAGTCTACAAGAGAAACAAAGGAGTAGATAGAAAAGTTGAGATTTATATGGCTAGGTTATAGCTAAAGGTTATAATTTGAAACATTATTTCAACTATAGGAAACCTTTTCACTAGTAGCCATACTCAAATCCATTAAAGTACTCCTATCTGTTGCAGTGTATCTCATTTATGAGATATTATAATAGGATGTCAAGATAGTGTTCTTAAACAATTATCTTGATATTAGCATCTATATGATGTAACGAGATATTTTCATATCAAAGGGCCTTGTGTGTACAAGAAACTGCAGGGAAGCATGTTGGTGTCCTAAGATCTTATAGGTAGATGACAATCTACTCATTGAGAATGATGTGGAGATATTTTCATTAATCAAGATCTGGTTGTCTACTTGGTTCTAGATGGAAATCTAGAAGGGGCATAATATATTCTTGGGTTTGATGTCCTTAGGGATTATAAGAATAGGACAATTGTGTTATGTTAAACATATACTCAAGTATCTTTTGAGAACAAGAGATTATCTATTTGTGCTCCAAAGTGTTGCAATAGTTTAGAAGGTGATGTGATGGTTGACACAATGCCTTCTATAGAGAACTTAGTGGATTCCTCCACCAAGACATTGATAGGGAGAGTCTTTGTTACTCACAAGGATAACATAAGTTTTAGATGAGTATCTAGTATGCTTTATAGGGATGATGCTTTGAGGGCTAGTGGGAAAATGTTAGGATAGAGCCCTTAAAAGCATGACTAATGTAATAAATTTGGAATTCATTATTTATTTAATAATGTTCCAATTTCACTTTTATCTATCCTTATTCCATGTATTATACTTTATTAGCATTCTTGTCTACATTTTTTGCATTGTACGTGACTTAGGTGCATTAGAAGTTACACAAAAGATCCAAATCATGGGTTCCTTATAATAGTTGACTTGTTTACAGTTGGTTCATGGGTCTAGGCAACCCATTAGAGGTTGTAGTGCACTACCTCCTAATTGGAGGGATGGCTAGTCTTAGGTGTTAGGATGGTTTCCCATGGTGAGTAAACTAGTGTGTATAATTACACATTGGACATGACATACAGTGAGACATGACTTAAGGCTATCAAGTAGCCATGACCTCACTAAGCTGTTTCATTTTATTGTCTTTCCACCTTAAGAGAATATTGAACTTGTACTAAAGTTAGTAGTGACTTTGACCTATGGGTGAAATCGTAAGCTAATCATATATTCCCTGTGGATTGGGTTACTATTGATGGAAGTTGGTAGCAATAAGTATTATCAATAGAGGCTGATGCGACTCATGGTAGCTTAGCTTTAAAGGCGTATCAACAAAATTTATACCTTGAATACTATTACTAAAGTAGCCAAGCTACTATAGCATAGTGGTTCTAGGATCGTTCACTGGGAAGGGTTTTCGCAAACACAAGTGATATTCAAATTAGGAAAATAGGTGATTTTCTTATGGATGTTAGCTTTAAAAGAAGATGTAAATGTTTAGAAAGATTTAAACTAATCTAAGCTAACATTAAAGACTAAAATGAAAGGGTGTAAAAACAAGTTTCTCAAAGATAGGATAGCTATGCTCTGGCTCTTATGCAAATTGGAAATCTCGGGATAGGCTCCTCGCGTTGGGGTTGCAACTATGGTGATGCTTGCTTCCCGAACCGGTATGGATTTAGCAAATCAAGTTTTAATCCTTTAAAATGGCAAAACAGATGGTAGAGAATTTCATCAATGGTTATTCACCTTAGACTTCCTTTGAATGGCTCGTAAGAGATAACTAATGGTCTAAAGCCAAAAGCTTACCAAATATTGGCAACTCAAAGTCATTCCAAGTGATAAACTCACCTTTCAATGGCCATTTGAAATTGGTTCTAATGGATTAATACAAAACTTGGAATTGAAAACCTCACCTTCCAATAGCTCATAGGAGATAACTAATGGATAGAAATCCAAAAGCTTATCAAGTATTGGCCATTGGAAGTTGTCCAAAGGAAATAAAAACCGAACTTTGCATTAATGAACCATTAATTGAAAAACGTCTACCTTACCTTCCGGGTGTGAGAAATTTCCATGGGATTGCATCCAAGCCATCACATAACATCCATACTTTGAGAAACTAAAAGCTTTAGCCAATCATCCTCTGAGGAAAAGCCCTTAGAGGCTGTTTGGCTACTAAGAAAATAGAATAGTAAAGAGAAAAGAGAAAACGAGAGAGTGTAATACGTAACCTATATTATCTATCATATATTCTCTCTTATGTATTCAAGAGGTGATTTCTACCCCTTATATAGTCTTTACAATTGCAAAAGCTTATGATTGGTTAGTTACAAGGATAGGAAAGGAAATTACATCACAAAATACAAAGGAAAATATCTAAAGTGGAGTCGGCAGAACAGAGCAAAATTCGCAACACGCATGGGTTATGCGAACTGAATGCGAAATTCGCATTACACCATGTGGAATGCGAAATTTTCGCATAACCTAGAGCAGTTGGCTTCCGAAGGCCATATCTTCCTCATTTCAGCTCCAAATCATGCACGGTTTGAAGTGTTGGATTCGTGACTTCAAGAGCTTTAAAATGGTATATAGCATGTAAAAATTGAACTTCGGGAAGTGCTCCAAAAGTGCGAAAGAAGACTGCAGCTGCTGTCCTCTTTGCTTCTCTTCACTTTGCTTGCTTTTCCTCTTTGCTTCTCTTTGCTTGTGCTCATGTTTCCACTTGAAATTCAAGCTTGTAAACGTCCAAAATCCTTGCTTTAACTTGTCCAAGTAGCTCCTCCATCATTTGGCATGCTTGAATCGATTCATAAGCTGATAAAAACATGTAAACTTGCCACAAAATGGTTAAAACCAATTACTAAGGACCTTAATGAATTAATTGGGTTAAATGAATATGATTACTACTCAAAGGTGCTTAAAACCATTATAATTAGGTCTAAAAAATAGCACTTTTTGGTAGTAATCACACCCCCCAACCGACTCATTGCTAGTCCCTTAGCAATGGAGGAGATAAAAACTAAGTAAACTATAATAATATACATAAAAGGGATCATGCAAATCACTCCAAAAAATGATTGAGTGGCATGATGATATCAAAACACATCTCACATGGTGGACTAAAGATATGAAGATTCAAAATACAATAGGAGTTGTCAAAGCTAAAACTTAAACAAAAAGTACAAAGAGTGAAGATTATGCAATTAAGTATCAAAAGAATCTCTACTCTCAAGGTTCCGGATCAAACTCTTCCATAATGAGCTAAGTGTTAATGAGATTAGCTTCCGGATATAGTATGTACAACTATCCTCTCCCCCCAACCTAAGCTTTTCTCGAACATTGGCAAAATTAACCAACTCTTAATAGGTTAGGAACGCACCTTCTTATTCACAATTCTTTTTACTCACTAAACTTAACCAATTCACCTATGTAGCAAGCAGAGGATCGATGACTCCCAACCAATCAAGGTTTAGGGCATCGGGTTTTAAAGGCTTTCGCCACCCCTTCGGATCATGCTTAGGTTTCAAGGAAAGAATAGAAGCTTATTCTCTTTTTCTTTTTCTTTTTCTCTTTTTCTTTTTCTTTTTCTCTTTTTCTCTTTCTAAGACTCATTGGTCTTTTTGAGGTGTCCCAACACTATTAAAAAAAAAAAGTTAAGTAATGAACCAAGTCAAAATTTTCCTAAGCTTAGAGGGTGAGAAAGTTTTACATCATAAATCCGGGATCTAATGTGCACGGTGTGTGTAAAGCTTGAAATGGAAGAAATAAGTTCGAAATCGAAGAGGGCTTCAATAGATTATCAACTTTGAAAGCATAAAACAAACTCTAAGACTTAAGTAATTAAGTTAAAACTCGACTTATCCTATTTTATTTTGAGAAATTATCCTTAACAACCATAGAGAGTGAAACAAAAATTTGAAAAATGGCAAAAACCAACAAAATAACTAACTAAAATAGGAAATACTTACTTCTTCAACTCTCCCCCCAACCGAGATGAACATTGTCCTCAATGTTTGAATCGAAAATAAGGAGGAAGGAAGTGGTACCTCATGTGATGTGGACTTGGAGTTGGGAAGGTTGAACCACCTGTTTCAAAATTCAAAAATTGAACGAGAGAGGAATTTATACTAAATATTTACAAAAATGATGAGTGGGCCCCACTTTGAGCTGCTGAGGACAAGGCTCAAAGGCTTGGGATTGGGGAGGGTAGGAATGAAGAAGCTCAAAAATTCACACAAGGGAAGGGTGGTGAGAAAAATTCGCACAAGGGGGGGTGTTATGCGAATTTCGCATAACACAAGGTGGAATGCGAAAATTTCGCATATGGGGGAAGGTAATGCGAATTTCGCATTTGCACTATTCACATGGTGGAATGCGAAAATTTCGCATATGCACTATTCACACGCCCACTTGAAAAATTGGATTCTTTCAAATGGCCATAACTTCTTCGTTTCAAATCCAAATCGCACACCGTTTGAACCTATGGACTCCTGACTTCCTAAGCTTCAAAAAGAGATATGGTATGCATAATTTGAGCTCCAGAAAGTGCTCCAAAAACGTGTCCAACAGTAGCAAAATGGATGCGGCTGCAACATTTCGGTTCAGCTTTGCATTGTCGTCTTCAACCGGCCATAACTTCTTCATTTCAACTCCAAATTGAGCACCGTTTGAAGCTATATACTCCTGACTTCCCAAGATTTGAAACGAGATATAGTACGTATGAAATGAACTTCGGGAAGTGATCAAAATATGCCCAACAGTTGCTGAAATGGGGTGGGGTGGTGTGGATATCTCTGTTTTGGCTTTTCTCCCCTGTTTTCCCTTGTTTTCACCATAACTTCGATTTTTGCAAGCATCATACCTGCATGAAAACTTCAAAACTCATCTTAAAAACATATTAAAACTAAATTAAAGCTAAGAATTCAAAATAAAACATGCATAAATAAAAAAAACATAGAATTTAAATGAAGCTGATAGCATGTACCCCAAAAAGAAGATGAACTATTTAGCTCATCCTCACTCACACACCCACTTCATGTTGAATTCCCCCTGGATCCCAAACAAAATTGGCATCCTTCCCATTTGGTCCAAGGGAATTCGTTTCTCTTCTCTTCCCTGGAGAAGTGGATGCTTTAAAGGGTTCAAGTAACCCTTTATCATCTTGAACCTTATGATTTTCAATGGAAGGTTGGTCCATAAAGTTGTCATAGCAATCCCCCACCAAAGTGTCGATCATCAACACTTTCCTTGATCTTTTTGCATTGGTTCCTTGAAGGTTATGGTGGGGTTGAGGAGGAAGCTTCCTTTTCCCCCTTGCTATGTCGAGATTGGTGAGCTTCTCAATGGAGTCTTGAACTTTTTCTATCCTTAGTGATAGATCATTATAAACCCCCTCCATTCTTACATTTATTGAACTCTCCATATTATCAATCTTTTCATTAAGATGAGAGTTGATCTTTTGTTGCTCACCTACAAAGTCCTCCATGACTTTGCTTATCTTCAAAATGGCTTGCTCCAATGAAGATGTACTCATTGATGGTTGAGATTGGGGTTGGGTTGCAAGGTTGGGATGGTTTATATACTCAAATGAAGTTGGCATGGCTTGTGGTTGTGCTTCAGTATGCACATTCCTCAATTCAAACTCCTCTATCCTTCTAGCCATAGATGCTAGCTTTGCCTTCATGCTCATGTCTTCATTCAAAACATACTTACTACCCCATTGGCTTTGTTGAACTTGCCTTTTCCCTAACTCAATCCGATCCCTCATGGATAGGTATGCAAATTTGTCCTTCTCATGATCATAATGAGAGCTTTGATCTTCATGTGGAATTTCCATTTCTAAAAAAAATGATATTCAACTAAGGCTTTTTTCTTCAACTTGTACCAGGGTTCCCTCTTGGTCTCGAATCCAACAAGGAATGCACAAATTGAAATTAAAACAAAAATAAAAGAAAAGAGAATAAAAAATTTAACTAAATAAAAACTAAACTAAAAAAAAATTATAAGAAAACTCACCAAACTTGTGATGAAGATCACAAGTTACCCTTAATGGTTGCTTCACTGTGCTTGTGGCACCTTCCCCGGCAACGGCGCCATTTGATGCGACTCATGGTAGCTTAGCTTTAAAGGCGTATCAACAAAATTTATACCTTGAATACTATTACTAAAGTAGCCAAGCTACTATAGCATAGTGGTTCTAGGATCGTTCACTGGGAAGGGTTTTCGCAAACACAAGTGATATTCAAATTAGGAAAATAGGTGATTTTCTTATGGATGTTAGCTTTAAAAGAAGATGTAAATGTTTAGAAAGATTTAAACTAATCTAAGCTAACATTAAAGACTAAAATGAAAGGGTGTAAAAACAAGTTTCTCAAAGATAGGATAGCTATGCTCTGGCTCTTATGCAAATTGGAAATCTCGGGATAGGCTCCTCGCGTTGGGGTTGCAACTATGGTGATGCTTGCTTCCCGAACCGGTATGGATTTAGCAAATCAAGTTTTAATCCTTTAAAATGGCAAAACAGATGGTAGAGAATTTCATCAATGGTTATTCACCTTAGACTTCCTTTGAATGGCTCGTAAGAGATAACTAATGGTCTAAAGCCAAAAGCTTACCAAATATTGGCAACTCAAAGTCATTCCAAGTGATAAACTCACCTTTCAATGGCCATTTGAAATTGGTTCTAATGGATTAATACAAAACTTGGAATTGAAAACCTCACCTTCCAATAGCTCGTAGGAGATAACTAATGGATAGAAATCCAAAAGCTTATCAAGTATTGGCCATTGGAAGTTGTCCAAAGGAAATAAAAACCGAACTTTGCATTAATGAACCATTAATTGAAAAACGTCTACCTTACCTTCCGGTGTGAGAAATTTCCATGGGATTGCATCCAAGCCATCACATAACATCCATACTTTGAGAAACTAAAAGCTTTAGCCAATCATCCTCTGAGGAAAAGCCCTTAGAGGCTGTTTGGCTACTAAGAAAATAGAATAGTAAAGAGAAAAGAGAAAACGAGAGAGTGTAATACGTAACCTATATTATCTATCATATATTCTCTCTTATGTATTCAAGAGGTGATTTCTACCCCTTATATAGTCTTTACAATTGCAAAAGCTTATGATTGGTTAGTTACAAGGATAGGAAAGGAAATTACATCACAAAATACAAAGGAAAATATCTAAAGTGGAGTCGGCAGAACAGAGCAAAATTCGCAACACGCATGGGTTATGCGAACTGAATGCGAACTGAATGCGAAATTCGCATTACACCATGTGGAATGCGAAATTTTCGCATAACCTGGAGCAGTTGGCTTCCGAAGGCCATATCTTCCTCATTTCAGCTCCAAATCATACACGGTTTGAAGCGTTGGATTCTTGACTTCAAGAGCTTTAAAATGGTATATAGAATGTAAAAATTGAACTTCGGGAAGTGCTCCAAAAGTGCGAAAGAAGACTGCAGCTGCTGTCCTCTTTGCTTCTCTTCACTTTGCTTGCTTTTCCTCTTTGCTTCTCTTTGCTTGTGCTCGTGTTTCCACTTGAAATTCAAGCTTGTAAACGTCCAAAATCCTTGCTTTAACTTGTCCAAGTAGCTCCTCCATCATTTGGCATGCTTGAATCGATTCATAAGCTGATAAAAACATGTAAACTTGCCACAAAATGGTTAAAACCAATTACTAAGGACCTTAATGAATTAATTGGGTTAAATGAATATGATTACTACTCAAAGGTGCTTAAAACCATTATAATTAGGTCTACAAAATAGCACTTTTTGGTAGTAATCAGAGGCACCATGATATCTCATGGGATTGAGATAGTGTGTCCCCTTAGGTGATTTTAAGGAAGTATGTTCATGGAAACTATGGCCATAGTAGTTCCTTAAGTGGAACTTGACATAGGCTCTTTGAGAGTTAAGACATGTCAATTGAATACATAATATGAGGATCTGTAACTCAATGATAGTAGAGGTAGTCTTGAAAGGCTGATAGCTTTCACTTTGGTAGACTACAAACACCAGTTCATGGAGATTGAACACAATGGATATCAAGTCACGAACCTGAGTACATAGTGCCTCATTGTTATTTACATAGGATACTGGAGTTTAGTTGATTATCTATAGTGGGATGTCGAAGCAACTTCATAATTGGATTCTAAGGGAGCTAGTAATTCTATGGGTCTCGAGGGTCCACGTTTTGAGCTCATATACCTTATTGGCACGAATTCTAAAGGTCAGATTGGCTCTAGGTTCACTTTTGTGCATAAGTGAGTTTTGGTAATTACACAAGGTTGTACACAGTTAAGTGAATGAGGTCTTTGGATTGGGCTAATTGATTAATTAGTAGGCCTTATTGGGTTAATTAATTAATTAGGACCCATTTTGGGTTAGATTAAGTGACCTAAGCCTATGTGGGCTCAAGTCACTTAAGCCCAATTAGGAACCCTATAAATACCTTATAGGGGTTAGGGTTTTTATAACTTTTTGTCTTCCACCATTCAAAGTGAAAGAGAGTCATAGCCCTTGCCCTCTTTTCCTCCCCACCAAAAGTGTGCCCAGAACAAGATTGAGTCATCGAGCAGAAGATTGTGGATTTACGAGACTTCCAACAAATTCAAGGTTATTTTCAACAATTAGAATTTAAGGTCTGGGAACATTCAAACCTAAAGGTTAGTAATTTAACCCTAAAAGATCGTTTTTTTTAAAGAAAAAAATTGGTATTGCTTTCGATGCTTAGATCTAAAATGCTAACAAAAATATCAACAAAAAATCGATTAAATGCTAAAAACAATTGGTAAAAATTCTAATAAATTATCAATATATCGATATTTTTGCCTTATATATCGTTTTGAGGTCCACTATGTTGGGATTGAGCCCCTAAAAAAACAAGATATGATGTAACAAAGTTAGACTTAACCATCCTCTTGTTACCCTTTTGGTATATTAACATTGATTTGAGTATTTAGTCCATGTCTCTTGCGTTGTACGTAACTTGAGTGCATTATGAGTTTCACAGAAGATACAACTCATGGGTTCCTTGTAAGTAGATAAGTTGTTGGTTCATGGATTTGGGCAGTCTAGTAGAGACTATAGTGCACCAACTCCTAATTAGAGAGATATCTTGTCTTGGTCGTCAGGATAGGTTTCCCATGGTGAGTGCACTAGTGTGTGTGATGCACAATGGAAAGGACATATGGTAAATCATGATGCAAGGCTATCAATTATCATGATTCACCAAGTTACTATACTGCATGGACTCTCAACCTTAAAAGGATACTGAGCCTATGCCAAAATTAATAGGAGGCTTTGACCTTTGGATGAGACCCTAAAGTGCTCATATATTCTTATGGACTAGGTCATTGTTGATGAAGGCTAGTGACAATAGGTATTCTCAACATAGGCACCATGATATCTCATGTGAAGGGAAAAACCCAAATCTCTCCGTTTCCCAAGCCCAAATCATGTTAGGAATAGGCATAACTATCCTAGGCTTTTTCTAAATCCTATGAACAGCAAAAAAATAACATTTTAAAAACTTTGAAGGGATTTAGAAAGTGCTAACGAAAACCATACCTCAGATTTAGATGTTCTTGAATCAAATCCACATGGTGAAGATGAAGAACGAAATTGAAGAAGTCTCATAAACCAAAAGTCTTCTGCCTGATGACTCTAGCCTTGATCTTGACACACTTTCGATGAGGATGGAAAGAAGAGTGGATGCTATGACTCTCTCTCTTTGTGGAGATGGAAGACGACTCTCTAGAAAAAGTTATGAGAACCCTAACCCCTAAAGGGGTATTTATAGGGTTTCCTACTAGGCTTAAGTGACTTGAGGTCATTAAGGGCTTGGGTCACTTAATCTAGCCCAAAACGGGTCCTAATTGATTAATTAACCTAATAGGGCTACTAATTAATCAATTCGCCCAATCTAGAGACCTTGTTCACTTGCCCCTATGGAACCTTATGCAATTACCAAAACACCTTTATGCATAAAAGTGAACCTAGAGCCAATCCAACACTCATAACCCATGCTAATAAGGTATATGAGCTCAAAGCAGAGACCACTAGGATCCATAGGAATATTGGCTCCCTCATAATCCAATTCTAAAGTTGGTTCAACATCATACTACAGATAATCAACTAAACTCTAGTATCCTATGTAAATAACAACGAGACACCAAGTGTTTGGGTTTATGACCTACTATCCATTGTGTTCAGTCTCCCCATGAACTGGTGTTTGTAGTATAATAAGATGAAAGCTATCAGCCTTTCAAGACTACCTCTACCATCCTTAAGTTATAGATCCTTCTATTGTGTATTCAACTAATATGTCTTAACTCTCAAAGAGCCTATGTCAAGTTCCATTTAAGGAACTACTATGACCATAGTTTCATAAACACACCTCTTTAGGATCACCCAAGGGCACTCATTGTCTCAATCCTATGAGATATCATGGTGCCTCTATTGAGAATACCTATTGCTATTAACTTCCATCAATAATGACCCGATCCATAAGGAATATATGATTAGCTTAATATTTCACCCGTAAGTCAAAGCTATTGCTAACTTTAGCACAAGCTCAATATTCTCTCAAGGTTAAGAGACAACACAATGAAACGGCTTGGGGAGTTCATGATTACTTGATAGCCTTAAGTCATGAATCACTATAGGTCCTATCTAATGTGTAACCATACACACTAGTGCACTCACCATGAGAAACCTGTCTCAATAACTGAGACTGACCATCCCTCAAATTAGGAAGTAGTGCACTACAAACTCTAATGGGTTGCCTAGATCCATGAACTAGTTGTGAACAAGTCATCTATTTGCAAGGAACCCATAACTTAGATCTTTTGTGCAACTCCTAATGCACCTAAGTCATGTACAATGCAAAAGATGCAAACAAGAATGCTCATAAAGTATAGTACATGGAATAAGGATAGATAAAAATCAAATTAAAACATCATTAAATGAATAACGAATTCTAAATTTATTACATCATGTCATGGTTTTAAGGGCTCTATCCTATCATCATGGGATTGAGACAATGTGTCCCCTTGGGTGATCTAAAGGACATGTGATCATGAAATCTATGGTCACAGTAATTCCTTTAGTGGAATTTGACATATGCTCATTGGAGGTAGACTGTGTTAGTTGATCACATAATAAGTGGGATCTGTAACTCAAGGATTTAAGAGATAATCTTGATAGGTGATAGCACTACCTTGTTATATTACGGACACTAGTTCATAGGGAGTCTACATGTGGTGGATAATAGGTCACTGACCTAAGCACTTAGTGTCCTGTTGTTATTTATATAGGGTATTAGAGTTTAGTTGATTCTCTGTAATGGGATGTTTAATCAACTTCAAAATTGGATTTTGGAGCTAATATTCCTATATCCTAATGGTTTTGTGCATAAGAGCATTTTAGTAATTATGTAAGATTGCCCAGGGATAAGTGAACAAGGTCTCTTGATTGGGCTAATTGATTAATTAGACAACCCTATTGGGTTAATTAATCAATTATGACCCATTTTGGGCTGCATTAAGTGGCCCAAGCCCATATGGGCTCATGTCACTTAAACCCAGTTAAGATCCCTATAAATACCCCCTAGGGGTTAGTATTTCTATAACTTTTATCTTCCACCATCTAGAGAAAAAGAGAGTCATAACCTCCACCCTCATTTCCTCTCCATTAAAAGTAGGCTAAGAACAAGGTTGAGTCATCAAAAGGAAGATTTTGGGTTTACGAGACTTTCAACAACTTCAAGATTGTTTTCAACACTTGGAATTTAAGGTTTGGAAACATCCAAACCTAAAGGTTAGTACTTTAACTCTAAAAGATCAGTTTTTTTAAAATTAGTATTACTTCTATTGCTTAGATCTAAGATGCCAACACACCAAAACTCTATATATCATCGAAATATCACAACATTTTAATCCTTGTTTATATCTCTAGCTTTCTTGAAACTCTCTTGAAAGACCAAAGGTAACTCTATCCTTAACTTAGTCTCTCAACATCAAAACTTTCTTTGTTTTTTTTTTAAATGATTTTTTCTCTCACAAATCATGGTCTAACTATTAAAAAAACTAAATAAATAATTAAAAAATTTGAAAGAGTACTCATTTTTTTTCTCATTCAAGATATTATCAGTTCATAAATTTAATATAAATTAAGAAAAAAAATTTCACAATATGCAATGGCTAAGTTCATTTATTTTTTTTATTAGGGTTAAATTTTGTTTCAGTTACAAAAAAATTGACTAAAGTTATGTTTTTAGTTAGAATGTTTGTATGAATGTAACTATCGTTAAGTTTCATTTATGAAATCGTGAGATATTAAGATTAAAGCCCCGATTCTTCAACTAATTGAGTGTGATTCAAGATTTTTATTAAAGAACCTATTAAAAATCAACATATTTAAAATTAAAAAAAAAAATCCAACAACACTAACTAAAATCTTACTCATGACAACTTTTTATTCAACCTCATCTTCAATATTATTGAACTTCATATGAAATCCTTAATGAAGAACAAAGAGAAAAATGAAAGATGAGAAGAATATTAGAGAAGAAAGATATATACAAGAACTTCACTCTATAATTTTTTTTACATGGGTAAGACTTCTCATATTCAGGAGATAGTAGAAACGAGTGGAAAATGGATAGGAAGTGAAAGAGAATTGGTGTTTTAAAGGGTTTAAAGAAGGATAAAAATGTCTCAAATGGGTCATTTCCATAAAGAATAAAGATGAGGAGGATGGGGGAGGTCATTTTTTCTGATTTCAAACTTCTTTTAATCCTTTTAACCAAATATCCCTCTCACTTTCTTTGCCTGGGAAATCTTACAAGGGTTGGGTTTCAATTTTTTGGAAGACGTGTATTTATACACATATAAGTAGTTATCAATTTGTTTTAGAAAATACAAATGAGGATCGAAATCGTAGCATATCTATTAATTAATAATAAATCATATTTAGGTTGAACACATTTTATACCCAATGTTTTTATGGAGCCACATTTTTCACATGCACTCCTACTTGTCAGCGAGACTCACTTTTTAAGGGTGAAAAATTAGTTTTAGTAAAATCAGAGTCGCCATTTATTTTATTTTAAAATGGAAAATAAAACAAGAAATAAAAACCCTAATAAAATGTGACTCCATAGTTTTGGAAAAACATGTCTTCAAAAAGCCCGAGTCTAAGTTTAGGAATTAGGTTACCTATTGAGAAGGTACCTCAAAGAGGTAGAACTCCTCTAAGCCCTAAAGAGGTCTCTACTGGCTAAGTTAAGGGAAATATGGTAATTAATCAATTAATTATGGATACTTAGATAAGCTAAGGTGATTTCAAAATTAACGTGCCAAACAAGAAAGCCAATCACAATCATAAAGAAGAGTTAGGGTGTGCACCTGGATTGCTTCTTAGGCATTATCACAAGACGTCAAAGTTAGTTTAACAATATAATACTACATACCTCATGCATTCAATCCCTTCAAATAATCAAGCAATAAATCAAAGCAATCAAGACAATATCAAACACGAGAGTATTCACAAACAAAGTTTGCATATTTACAGAATTAAAAAAGAGAAAAGGTGTATAGGATGTACATGGATAACATGCATAACTTACAATGCGCTTGCATGTGGCTGGAGAAGGTTAGCACACAAGTAATAACAAATAACTATGACAATAAACCCTAATATACATGGTATATATAAAACTCAAATCAAATGGCATGAGCCTAAAGAAACAACAACTATCACATAGGACATGCATATGGACTCATTGTTAAATTTAAACCAGTGCTCTAGATAGTTATAAGTATCAAAGTTAGTAACTAAGACAAAAACATGCAGTAAAGGAGGAAAACAGTTGCATTCAATTTAAAAATCCCAAACAAATATCTAAAAACATTATTTTGTCATAAAAAAATTAAACAACATCCTCATTATGTCTATATTAGAGAATAAAATCCAAAACCAAGTTAGGATATGTAAAAAAATACTAGGTTAAAATATAAGTTACACTACACAAAAGTTCCAGCATGTTGTCAGAATAGAAGTTTTCACAAAAAAAAAAAAAAAATGATGAAAAAAATATCTAGAATGCAAATTAAATTGCAAAAAATTCCAAAAAAAACATTTACTACATGTCTAGTCTATCATCCACATGGCCAAGTAATCATTTAAATAAAAAATTTAAACAAAAATTCCTAAAAGTTCCAGAAGGTCCAAAACTAGGCAGAAAAATAATGACATGCATATACCGAATTAAAAAAAAAAACATGCAGATGTCTCCTAAAATCATAAAAAAAAAAATCATACACGTCATTTAAAGTGTCTGAATTACACAAAAAATAAAGCCAGGGTTAAAGAGCACTTAAAATTATTTTTAAAACACTCAAACTCATTAGTTGTCCAAAATCAATCATGTATAGTAGATACAACTTTAAAATGATAGAAGCTAATTTTAAAATAAAAAAAATATAAGAAACAAAATACCAAGCAAAACAAAAGAATTCCCCTCATTTGTGAATCCATTCTGGTTCCTATATCCCTTAAAAAAAAATTCTGGTTCCTATATCCCCTCAAAAAACATTTTGGTGCTTATATCCCCTCAAACAAGTGATAACAAAATAAAAATAAACAAGTGATTGATAATAATAAAAATAAAAATAAAATATAAATAAATAAATAATTGAGCTCTGCAAGCCGTGCAAACCATGCAACCATGCAAGTCATACAAGTAATGCTAAGAATGCCTAATGGGTCAAGTGGGCCTAAGTGACCTAGGTGGGCCTAATGAGTCTTAAGAGGGGTAGGGGTGTCCAAATGGGTCTAAGTAACCTAAATGGGCTTAAGTGAACATAGATGGACCTAAGGTGGTGCCTAATGAGCCAAGTGTGCCTAAGTGGGCTTAAGTGACTTAGGTGGGCCTAATGAGTCTTAATGGGCCTAGGTGGTGCCTAATGGGTAGGATAACCTAAATGGTGTCTAAGTGCCTAGGATGATTAGAACAGTGCTTAAGTGACATAGGGCAATCGGGAAATTGTCTAAATGACCTAAACATGCCTAAGTATGTTATTCTAAAGGTGTACCTAAAAGAGCTATCCTAATAAAAAATAAAAAATAAAAATAAAAATCCTAAGTCTAATTCAGGGTCACAAGGGTCACAAGGGTGAAATATAAAAACATAAATAAATAATCCATTTGTTCATAATCGCATGAAAAAAATCATAAGAAGTATGCAAACATAATAAAAAATCAAAATTGGTGGTTGCCATATTTTAAATACATTTAGGAAATACTACCCAAGGCTATCAATTCAAAATTGGTTTTACCTAAATTCAAACCAATGTTCAAACAAGAATGCGGAAAAAAAAAAGAACCTTTTTACAATTTAAAAATGGTTTGCAAATGATATTAAATTGTTGCTTTCTGAAAAGTTTGAATGGGTAAAATGATGGATTTCAAATATAAGAGACCAAAAAGTAAAACAAGCAAAAGGTTGAAGGTATGTATTAAGTATATTTTACCTACCATTTTTTAAAAAGGTGGTTACCCTTTTTCTTAAGAGGTATATCAGTTTATAGGATATAGAAGAGGATTTTTGGGTTATTATCTTTATAGTTAGGATCATCAAAAGATATTTGTTAACACAAATGTCAAATTTTTTATGAAGACTATATGATAAGGAATAAGGCAAAGAATAATATAGATTGGAAGATATTAGAAGATAGTTCCACATTGCATAGGATACAATAGATCTAGAGGATTAAAGGCATACCGTTCCTATGATTTCAAGTACACTAGTGCCTCATCTTAATGGGAAGTTTATATGTCATAGATTATGATGAAGGATTGAGTAGTGTTTATGCTCACTTAATGAGCTTTGAAGAGGTAGTTAGAATCTTTGTATTCTAACATAGTTTGAGTTTCTGTAGAAGCACCTAAAGAGATAAAACTCATAGGTGTAAGTTGGTCTACAAGAGGAACACATGAGTAGATGGAAAGCTTGAGTTTTATGTGGCTAAGACTATAGCAAAAGGTTATAGTTTAAAACTTTGTTTCAACTATGGAAAACCTTTTCAACAGTGATCATACTCAAATCTATCAGATTACTCTTATCTATTGCAGTGTGTCTCATTTATGAGATATAGCAACCAAACATTTTCATAACAATGGGCCTTGTGTGTACATGAAAGCACAAGGAAGTGTGGTAATGCTCTAAGATCTTGTAGGTAGATGACAATATACTCATTGGATATGATTAAGGATATATTCATCTGTCAAGATCTAGTTGTTTACTCAGTTCTAGATAAAAATCTAGAGGAAGGCATAATATATTCTTAGGGTTAAGGTCCTTTAGAATTGTAGGAATAGGAAAAATTATGCCATGTCATCTACATTGATGAGCATTTGGTCAAGTATATGATGTAAAACTCTAAGAAAGGTTTGTTACTTTTTGGATTTAGAGCTATTTTCCTTAAGATCAATGTCCTTAGACATTTGTGGAGAGAGATTGCATTAAGACGGTATCTAATGCCTCTACAATGAATAGCCTTAAGCATACAATGCTATGTGCTAGACTAGATATTTGCTTTGTTGTAGGAATAATGAGTGGATATTAGTTCATTTCTTGATTAGAGCTTTGGGCGAATGTCAAACATATAAGCTAGTATCCTTAGAGAACAAAGGATTATATGTTTGTGAGTCCTTGCTCCAAGAAATTGGACTTTCAGTCTGATGAGGACTCTCACATGTCTACCTCTGGGAATGTGTACACTCTTAAGTGGTTTTTGTTACTTCTATAGCAACAAAGGAAGCCTTTTAGCTTATGGGTATTTCCATTGGCAATATTGTCTAAGATACTGTTATTTGGGATGGTGGCATAGTCCAAAGAACTAAAGTACCACTATAAGAGGGAACATATAGAAAACAAGTGATACCTTGTTATGGGATGGTATAAAAAGGTGACGTAACTATAGAGTAGATTTTTTCTGTAGTACCTAGTCTACTTTTGGGGCTAGTAGGAGTTTGTGGAATTAAGCCCCTAAAAGCAAGATATGATGTAATAAAGTTAGACTTAACTAAGTAAGACATGATATAACAAGGTTAGACTTAACTATCCCCTTGTTATCCCTCTAGTATATTGACATTGATTTGAGCATTCAACCCATGTTTCTTACATTGTACATGATTTGGGTACATTAGGAGTTGCACAAAAGTATAAGTCATGGATTCTTTGTAAGTAGATAAGTTGTCCACAATTGGTTCATGAATTTGGGCAATCCAGTAGAGGCTATAGTGCACTACCTCCTAATTGGAGGGATGACTAGTCTTGGCCATTGGGATGAGTTTCCTATGATGAGTGTATTAGTGTATGTGATGCACACTAGATAGAACCTACAGTGAATCATGACGCAAGATTATCAATTGTATACTGCATAGACTTTCAACCTTAGAGGATATTGAGTTTGTGCCAAAATTAATAGAAGACTTTAACCTATGAGTGAAACCCTAAAGTGGTCATACATTCTTATGAATTGGGTCACTGTTGATGGAGGTTGATGACAATAGGTATTCTCAATAGAGACACCATGATATCTTATGGGATAGAGACAATATGTCCTCTTGGGTGATCTAGAGGATATGTGATCATGAAATATGTTGCTATAGTAATTCCTTTAGTGGAATTTGACATATGCTCATTGGAGATAGAGTATGTCATTTGATCACATAATAAGTGAGATCTATAACTAAAGGATTTCAGGGGTAATTTTGATAGGTGACAACACTACCTTATTAGATTACAAACATCGGTTTATGGAGAGTTTGCATGCAATAGATAGTAGAACACAAACCCAAGTACTTGGTGTCTTGTTGTAGTATACATAGGGTACTAAAGTGCAGCTGCTCTTTGTAGTGAGATGTTGAATCAATTTCAGAATTTGATTCTAAGAGAGTTAGTTCTCCTATGGGTCCCAATGGTTCTTGCTTTGAGCTCATATTTCTTGATGACATGGTTTATAAGGATTAGATGAGTTAAAATTAAAAGATTAAAATATTCAAAAGTTGGTGAAGGTACAAAGAATGTAAGGATGGTACAAGAAATGTGAAAAGGGTATGAGAATTTTGTTTTTCCATTTCTTATACCCTCACATTTCATGCACCCTCTTCACATTCTTCATACCCTTTTGACCTTTTTTGTACTCTTTAAATCTTTTGAAAATTTTAATTATATGTTTTTTTTTCACTTCACTCGACAACAATATTGTGTAAAAAGACTAAATACACTTGAAATTGAAACAAAAAAATTAAAATATTAAAATATTACAAAATTGGTGGGGTACAAAAAATGTAAGGAGGATATGAGAATTTTGTTTAAATTGAAGCAAATAATATTCGAAAAAAATTTAAAATATTAAAAAATTGGTGGAAATACAAAGAATGTGAGGAGAGTACAAGAAATGTGAAGAGGGTATAAGAAATTTATTTTTTATTTTGTTCATTTCTTGTACCCTCTTCACATTTCTCACACCCTCCTCACATTTGTTATACCTTCTAAATTGTTTAAAAAATTTTAAATTTAATATTTTTTTTAATTAACTTGACAATAATATATTGTAAAAGGACCAATTACACTTGAAATTGAAGCAAATAGTGTTCAAAAAAATTAAAAGATTAAAATATCAAAAAATTTGTAGGGGTATGAAGAATGTGAGGGTATGATATATATATATATATATATATATATAATTTTCATTTCTTGTACCCTCACATTTCTCATACCTTTTTTACATTCCTCACACCCTCCTCACATTCATCATACCATTCTTACATTTTTTGTACCCTCTAAAATTTTTTAATTTTTTAATTTTAAGTTTTTCTTCACATCACTTGACGATAATATTAGGCAAAAATCTTAATTACACTTGAAATTGAAGCAAATAATTTTCGAAAAAAATTGAAAGATTAAAAAATTTAAAAATTACTATAGGTACGAAGAATGTGAGGAGGGTACGAGAAATGTGAGGCACTTCACATTCTTCATACCCTCTTCACATTTTTGTACCCTCTAAATTTTTTGAAAATTTTAATTTTGATTTTTTTTTGTTTACTTCATTTGACAATAATATTGTGTAAAAACACTAATTACACTTGCAATTGAAGTAAATAATGTTTGGAAAAAATTAAAAAATTAAAATATTCAAATAGGTTGGGGCATGAAGAATGTGAGGAGGGTATGAAAAATATGACAATCTTCACATTCTTCGTATCCTTATATTCTTTGTAATCTCTAAATTTTTTGAAATTTTTATTTTTTATGACAATAATATTGTGTAAAGATTATCATTGTTTTGGGAATGTGGAATTTATGGAAATAATCTCCAAAAAAAATTCAAAGATTGAAATACTAAAAGGTTATCATTTAATTATGATTTAATAGCCTTGTATCCTTTTCTATATTTTACAAAAACTTCATCGTTTTTTTAAAACTTTATCATTTTACAAAAATATTTTTTCCTAAATTTTCTTTATTTTACTACTTGATAAAAAAAATTCCAAAAAGTTAATTATATAAAATATTTTAACAGATTTTATATAATTGGTTAGTGTAAACTATCATAGCAATATGTGGTGCATAGGATTAATTCCTTCGGCAACCGGACCGTGACTGTGCTAATCCTGGAGAATTGTTTTTTTTAATTTCCTTGCCATGTTTCTTAATTTTATTGGCCTAAAAGGTGGGTATGATACCTTAAGAGTAAATTTAAGCATGGCTCGATAATATCATGCCCAAGAGTGCGGATTTACATTCTAAGTGAAATTCAAGTCTGTGTTCAACATGCCCGCAGACCATAATTCATATACCATACCTTCTACTTCTGGACATCGTCTTAAAATAAAACACGAAAAATTAAAAAGAAAAGACCTAGTAATGCCCAGCAACATTACCCCCTAATTTTCTTTGTTTAATTTATATATGAATAAATCATGTATGCCTATTATTTTGAATGACTCTCATCCACCAGTCATAACGTTTCAACGCTATCTACTCCTTAGTACCCAATACTCAACTAAATAAAGTTGACTTGGAAGACTATATCATTGCACCTCTTATGCTTCAATGGTTCCTGTATCTTTTGAAGACAGTGGGAAAAAGGGCTGCTGTTGTCTCTCTTTGGATATAGTTAAATATAATCTTCTATCATAGATAACAAATCCATCTGCGAGGTGAGTTAATCTTGACCTTTGTCAACTGCAGATTTTGTTTAGGTTTTCTGTTACACATGGCAATGACTATATGCACGATAAGGAATTTGTTGTAATGGCTTCTTCTTCTTCACTACGTCCTAGAAATGACAACAGTAACATCGACATTGCTGAGCATGATGAGGAGATCACTGTAATGGCTTCCTCTTCATTACCACTCTCGGTAACCGATGACAGCCCAAACAATCCTAACTATAGCAGCATCAATATGGCGCAGGATACTGATGAATATGCTTCAGTGGTTTCATCTTCATCTTTGCGAAGGACTAGCAGCTCCGGTAAGATGCTAAAAACCATGTTCATGTCCATTTCCGTTTGAGGTCCTTATGCAACTTTTGGGCATAATTAGTATACAAGTAGAAGTGTTTTACAACCTACTGTTAAAAAAACAAATGAAACTAAATTAAATTTTAATTCGTGTAGTTTATTGGAGGTTCAAACTATTATTGAAAGATATAAAGATGTTGATTAGAGGTAAACAAAGAAGTCCAAGAAAATAATTAGCAAAGAAAAGATATCAAGGAAAATGATTTTCCCGTATTTGGTTATATTGAAAAAAATATTTAAGAAAATCAAATATAATTAAAATTAGTTATAAATTTATGAAATTTTAAATTATTTAATTTTTATATTGAATTGTTAAAATAAGTGAAATGAGTAGCATATAAAAATAATTAATTTATTGATTTTAGATGTATTTTATTTCACTTCTTCTTACCTTCTATTTTTTTTAATTTACTTTTTTTTTTCTTGTATTTTTTTTTCAAAATTTCTAAGAACCAAACATAACTTAAATGATTTATTTTTAAAAAAATAATTTTAGTAGTAGGATGTTGTGAACGTTGAAGAAATATATATATCAGGGAAATCTAGGCTGACCTATACATCTTTTGGTTTTGTGACTGCAGAATTCTATGATGCAGATATAATCTATTACTCGGAACTGTACAAAGCTGTGGTCAATGGTGACTGGGAAAGTGCTTCAGAATTATTGGAGCGTGAGCCACAATTATTGTCCGCCCCGATCGGAATAGATAATTCCCCAATGCTTCACATAGCAGTTGAGTTAGGAGAGGCCAGAATGGGTTTCGTGGAGAAGTTGGTTGACTTTATGCCAATAGATAAACTGGCTCTGCGGGATTCTGATGGCGCCACTGCCCTTTTCAACGCTGCAAGGGCTGGCAATATAAAAGCAGTCCAGTTGTTAGTGAAGAATAACCCAAGCTTGCCCAATATCTGCAACCACGGCTATTTAGTCCCTCTTCACAGCGCTCTTAGGTATGGTCATAAAGAGCTGACTTTATATTTATTAAGCGTCACCAGAGATAATGAACATCCATATCCTTTCTCAAATTCGCCTGGATCCGAACTTCTGCGCAGAGCACTAATGGTGGGGTTTCATGGTGAGCTATATTTACCATCCCCTATCTATTTTATTGATACGAATTACTGTCGGGTTCCCATGTACAATTTTATAATATGCAGATGTAGCACTGTATCTGGTTAAACGTTATCCTGACCTTGCCACATGCAATTTCGGTGATGCTGAAGATTCTGATGATGATAAAGCCCCTTTGACGGTATTGGCTAAAAGGCCTTGGGCTTTCCGAAGTGGAAGTCGCTTCAACTTATGGCAACTCCTAATATATCACTGTTAGTTTCTTTACTCGCTGGACCCTTTTAATTTTCTGTGTTTTTCGCTGCATCTTCCTTGCTTTTGTTTATAAGTCAAGTTATTTTCTTTTATGTTAATTCTGTTTAGCTCTGTCCTATAAATAAAAAAGAAAAAAAAACTTGAAAGGAATAATTAATTTTCTGTCTTTGGATAATATAAAAATGTAAGAAAAATATTACAGAAAAATACATGAGGAATTTTTAAAAAAAATATTCTCCATTTTCCCCAGAAAAGTTGGAAACAATTTGGAATTCTGCACTGAGGGTGAGATTGACCAATAAAGTTCAATATCGCCCATTGTTAGCTTCAAATGCTCTTTATATGGTGACATCGTCCCAGAGATTGGTCAATGCTTTTAAATTTAATGTGATCCCTTTCTGTCCAAATGCTCATTCCACTGAATGCTTGTTGGATTATTTTAGTATTGTGGCTATTGCAGTGACTACTTTAGTTACCTTGACTTCAACAAATTGGCTTGATTGTTCATTTTTATCTCACTTCCTTATCTTATTTAGGTTCAGTGTTTTGGTTTTACCAATCTTTGGAGTTTTCATGTTGCGTTATTGTGTGTGTTCTTGTTTGAGTGCATGCAAAAGGTAGTGAAAATTACTTCTTTTATATAAAACTTAGAAGACTTCTCGGTTACCTACCCACACCTCAGTTGATATGATGGTGGGGTGGACAAAAGTCTCTAAGCAATTATGGTTTTATTTGGGAAGGCATTTTTCTTCTAAGAAGTTTACATAAGAGAATAAGTAGGCATACAGGTTGGGTTAGCGAACCTCAAAAGTGCGCAATTCCTGGTGCTAACAATTTACACCTACTCTGAAGCATGATAAAACCCAATAGAGTATAGAGAAATTTATACTTGTTCTTATGAGATGATAAAGGTTACCCAAATGCATTGAGTGGACTGAGAACATAATATTATAGGCTTCACAATGACGGTGCTCCTACACACTAAATTGGCCAAAGCAATAAAAACAAAAATAATAAAGAAAATAAAAAATGAAAGCTATTTACAAGTTTTTGGCTAGCTTCTAGCTAGCCAATGGCTCTTCACTTTTTCTTTGCTTCCCACAGGTAGATTGGAAGCATCCATTTTGATAAATTTTTCTTCATGGTTTCCTAAAATTTTTGGGATGCCCTCCCCTCTAGTTAAGAGCCACTTTCAGTCAAGAAAAAATTTTCATTAGAAGAGATATTGAGAAGCCCTCTGATGATGCCTTGAAGATCAACATTTTTGGGTTGCAAAGAGAAGGGAATTGAGAGACAAATAAAGTTGGTGTGATCATGCAATACATTGCTCCATTCCTCCTCTGTTTCTTGCTCTTTACGGGTTTCTTTTTCTATCTTTGTTTTGTTTTTTGTTTATTGTTTTTTTTTTTTTTTTTTTTTCAGAAAAGAAGAAAAAATGCAGCTTATAACCTTATTTGCAGCCTGTTGGAAGTTCTCTTCTTCAACTGATTCTTTTTCAACAAATTCTTTTCAGCTGCTATGTACACAATTTCCTTTTCCTTAACCTCAATGTCTTCGTCTTCTTGCAGCATCCAAAAATCATCTTCTTCAAAACTCATGTTCTAAGGGGAAATGATAAATTGAGAGATGAGATGAGAGATTATATGTTGTTGGGGTTGGCTTTCACGTTCTAGAAGATGCACTTGAGGACTAAGGGGTCCCAAACCCTTGATTTTTCAGCAAGCAATTTTAAATGCTCAAGTGCTTCTTTTGGTTCCTCCTGTATAAAGTACCCACCAGTCATGTTTTCAACAAATTATTTCATTTAGGGGATGGCCCCCTTTAAAAAGAAGAAGCAATCCTTGAGTTTTCAAAACTATGGTAAGGAAGTTAAACAACAAAGCTTTAAATTTATCATAACAGTCATGAAAAGTCTCATTCTCTATAAAACAAAAAATTTTAATTTGTCTTTCAATGGAAACAATTTTATATACCAAAATAAATTTGTGGAAAAAATAATTTATAAAGTAGCCTAAGAACTTATACTATAGAGTCTCATGCTATACCACCAATGGTTATCCTCTTCTTTAATGAAAAAAGAAAACCTTGAGTTTCGAATGATCCAGATTTCACGAAGGCTATGCCAAAATAGACCATACCTCTTCAAATTCTTTTCAACAAGAAAAAGGATTTTCATCCTCCCTTCCATAAAATAGAGATAGCAATTGGATCATTTCAAGCTCAATGTTTATTTGAAAAGCATTAAAAAGAAATATCAAGCAAGAAGGAGCATTGACCCGTCTAGGCTGTACGTAATCCCTCATGGTCCTAGGTGGCTAGTTATTGGGGTTAAAACCCCCATTCATCACACTTTTATTAGTACTACCAATAGTTGAATTTGGAAAATAGATATGAGACAGTGATGGTCTGGTGTGTTGAGGAAAAGGATAACTAGGGGTTGGTTGATTACTTAGTCTCCTTCCTCTAAAATTGTTTCTTCTAGATGATTACTTAGAACCCGTTTGGTAGTGATTCTAGGAAACATTTTTAATATTCATAATACTTGAAAATTTTTATCACTCAAGTGTTAGAAATGTTAGAAATGCTTGTGTGTTTGGTCCAAAGCATTATAGAGGTCTTGTGTGTTTGGTCTTTAAGGTATACATGGGAGGTGCACTATGTGACTCTACACTAAGAAAGAAGTGCATGATTGAGTCTTGCACACCTTTTAGGTGTGCAATCTGTGTTTCCTCCTTACTTGGGCGTTTTTGTCTCTATGAGTTCCTAACAAGGTTCTATTGCACCAAAAATGATGGGAAAAACTTGAATCTCTCTCCGTTTCTCAGGCCAGAATTAGGTTAGGAACATGCATAACTATCTTAGGTTTTTTTCTAAATCCTATGCACAAAGGAAAAAAAAAGCATTTTTATACTTTAAAAGGATTCAAAAAGTGCTAACAAAAACTATACATTAGGTTCGGGTGTTCCCGAATCAAACCCACATGGTGAAGATGAAAATTAAAATCCCAAAAGTCTCGTAAACCCGAAGTCTTCCGCCCGATGACTTGAACCTTGATCTTGGCACACTTCCGATGAGGAGGAAAATAGGGTGAAGGCTATGGCTCTCTATCTTTCTGGATGATAGAAGACAAAAGTTATGAAAACCCTAACCCCTAGGGGGAATTTGTAGGGTTTCTAAGTGGGCTTAAGTGACTTGAGCCCACATGGGCTTGGGTCACTTAATCTAGCCCAAAATAGGTTCTAATTGATTAATTAATCCAATAAGACCTACTAATTAATCAATTAGCCTAATCCAGAGGCCTTGTTCACTTACTGCTATATAACCTTGCATAATTACCAAAATGCCCTTATGCACAAAAGTGAACCTAGAGTCAATCCAACCCTCATTACCCATGCCAACAAGGTATATGAGCTCATAGCAGGGACCACTGGGACCTATAGGAATACTAGCTCCCTCATAATCCAATTTTAAAGTTGATTCAACATCGCACTACAGAGAATCAACTAAACTCCGGTATCCTATGTAAATAACAACGAAGACATTAAGTGCTTGGGTCTGTGACCTACTGTCCATTGTGTTTAGTCTCCCCATGAATTGGTGTCCGTAGTCTAACAAGGTGAAAGCTATCAGCCTTTCAAGACTACTTCTACCATCCTTGAGCTACAAATCTTCTTATTGTGTGTTCAATTAACATATCTTATATCTCAAAGAGTCTATGTCAAATTCCACTTAAGGAACTACTATAGCCAAAGTTTCCATGAACATACCTCCTTAGGATCACCCAATGGGATACACTGTCTCAATCCCAAGAGATATCATGGTGTCTTTATTAAGAATACCTATTGCTACCGACTTCCATCAACATTGACCTAATCCATAGGGAATATATGATCAGCTTACGACCTCACCCGTAAGTCAAAGCCCCTATTAACTTCACCACAAACTCAATATTCTCTCAAGGTTGAGAGATAATATAATGAAGCAACTCGATGGAGTCATGACTACTTGATAGGCTTAAGTCATAACTCACCATAAGTCCCATCCAATGTGCAACCATACACACTAGTGCACTTATCATGGGAAACTCATCCCATAGCCAAGACCAACCATCCCTCCAATTAGGAGGTGGTGCACTACAACCTCTAATGGTTTGCCTATGCTCTTGGACCGATTGTGGAAAAATAATCTATTTGTAAGAAACCCATGACTTAAATCTTATGTGCAACTCCTAATGCACCTAAGTCACATACAATGCAAAAGATGTAGGCAAGAATGCTCATAAAGTACAATACATGGAATAAGGATAGATAAAAGTGAAACTAGAACATCATTAAATAAATAATGAATTCCAAATTTATTACATCATGTCATGCTTTTAAGGATTCTATCCTAACAAAAAAAAACACCTTAAAGCATGTAGAATGGTCATAGAATGCATCAAACATAATTTTCTAAGGTATTATAAAAAAACAAAACCTTGGGTTAATTTTTTAGTACCTCAAACACACTAAAGTGGGCTCTTTAAAGCCATTAAAGTATTAAGTTTAAGTTCTCATCACTTAGTCCTTACCTTAATAACATGCACTTGGAAGTAACATTGAAGCTTCAATGTGGTGATCTAAAGGGTAAGCACCAGTTTTTCAACATTTATATATATCTCAAGTTTCCACATCTAAGAGGGCCTTTTAGACATAGTACGTTGGTTGCTCCTCTTTTCCTTTTTCTTGAGATAACACTCCACTTACTACTACTATTGAGACCTTGTAAGACCTCCTTATCCTAGGGTTTATCCCTAATGGGGGTTAGCATCATGTAATGCTTTAGTGATTCATAGGCTTAGTTGCATTTTTTGGTTCCTTTAGTTCATTTTCCCTTCTTGCTAATGTCGAAGAAAGGATGACATATATTTGTTGTTTAATGTATAAATATATTTCAAGAACCAATCTTGTTAGTGAGCTTTTGGACTTCTCTAGCCCTTTTGGTCATTGGTATCTCCAAAGTTGATTTTATTTGGTCTAGGTTAGGTTTTATTCCTTTGTATGTAACCAAGTACCTAAGGAACTTTCTACACCCTACATTAAAGGTGCACTTCACTAATTTAGCTTCATTTAGTACTTTCGAAGAGTTTGAAATGTTCTTAGGAGGTCGATCAAGTACTCATTCCTCTTCTTACTTGTTACTAACATGTTATTAATGTAAACTAGCATACTGACTTCTATTTGTTGTTAGAAGACCTAGATGACCAAATCTAGCATCTAAGAGCCTAGATACCTTTTTTTTCACAATCTAATGTCTTTAAGGAGCTAACCACTAGGGTTTATGTTGAGTCAATGACATGTAACTTAGGGATCGATGCCCACGATGTCCTGTAGTTTCCTAACAAAGATGTGTTTTTTCTAGTTGCCATCTTAGACCATATTTTTTTTGCATGGGCTAGAAGGAACTTCCTAGGTTTAGGGGCTCTAGAATAATGACTCCCTAGGTTCTCTAATTACCTTCTCGGGTCACCTACTAATTTGTATTTGATTTTTTATTTATGAACTTCCTAAGGGTCCTAGTTGATGCACTTGTTGCCGCTTTAAGGGTTATGGTGTAGCATATTCATGCTGCCACCTAGTCCCAATATATTTCCCATATTCCTTGTAGTATTAGGAATTTAATGGTGTGATGGTATGTGAATAGTGTTCTTCTTAGGTTGTATATCCATGGTCATCCCATAATGGCATTATCGGGAAAAGGATATCCATAACAAAGAATTGTGTCATTATATGGAAACAACCAATTGGAACCATTAGAGTGACTTCCCCAGTTGAGCCACATAGGACTTTGTCTAGTCCCACCAATGACCCAAGACTTGACACTAGTTTTCCTTCATCCATATTCATTTGTTCATATATAGGCTAATATATTTAGCAAGTTAACTAAACTTGTCAGGTCAACTACAAATAGGAGCATGTTGTAGCAAAAGACATGTGGGCAAGTGGTAGTTGTTTCATGCAAGGATGTGAGGACTTTTGCTTCAATCGCCATATGCTTCTGTTACATCTTGATACCCTACCTAGTTGCTCAAATCTAGTAGATGATCCACCATGGATGGTAGTTATAACTACCTAGGGTTATTTGAGGCTTTTTTTTTTTTTTTTTTATCTTTTTAAGTGCATGTACTAAGAGGCAGACTTCACCCTTAGGGTCTCAATATCAGGAACAAACTCTAAGGTAAGTTGATAAAGACAAAACAAAGTTAGTCCTTGAAGGATGGAGAGGAAGATTTTGCATAAAAGTCGATCATTTCCCTTCTCTAAGATCATCATATGCATAGAAATGCATGAGTAGTCTAGGGTGTCTTTAGTTTCATTGAAAGGAACTGAACTTAGGGAGGGAAAACTCTCATATGGCCTCCTCTTCCTCCTAAAGGGACTTGGGCTCACCTTATTCACCAAGATTATGCATTTTGTGGTAGCTCTGGTGGCAAGAAGCCCTTAGAGCATTGGGGCCTTTGGCAATGTGGTCTATTTGGTTAGTTTAATTAAGGTTTCTCCCAGCTTTCTCTCCCAATTTAATCTATATGTTGGTCTAATTACTTCGATAACTATTATTCATTAACTTGCATCTTATTGGTGCTTGCCAATGAGAGTTGTTGGTCAAAATCACATTGGTATTTGTCTACCCTTACCCTGAAGGCAACATTTTCTTGAGTGAGTTAGTCGCTTCTTTTAGTGAGCTCCTCCATCTATTAAAGGGTTTGCTCTCACTCATTGCTCCACTTCATTTCTATCATGATTGCCTTTTCTTACAAAGACTTTATTGCATAGCCTTCTATTGCTGAATTGTCGCTATAGATCTAAACAATGTCTTCAAGGCTTTTAATTCATTCCCATATGAAGAGGCTAAAACTCTTCATAGATAATCGAAAATTTTTATTCCACCAATTTTTGGATACAAAGGAAGGTTTCTTGTTACAAAAAAAAAAAAAAAAGGTTTCTGCATTCAAAGAAAGCTTTTTCAAAGGAGGAAGGAACTTCTTTTTCTTTGTTGTTTATGATTTCCTTTTATAGGTCTTCTTCCCTTGTAGGTTCAGGTTATTCTTATAAAGGGGCAAGCTTTTTGTAGGTTTTTATGCAGGCTTTTCAGCCTTATCATGCATGGAACCGAGTTTAGTTGACTTCATTTCTTCAACGTTAGGTCTTTGATTTGGGTAGACCTCAAGGAGTACGTACTCAAATGAAGGTCATTGCCTAGGGTTGGGGTGTTTTTTAGTAGCTTTACTATGATTTTTTGGTGAGCTGAATTTTTGTATCTTCACCATAGATGACACCATTTTTCCAACTCTTAGTTTACTTTCTTACTTCAATGGATGGTTAGGACCTTACAATCATAAGGAACCTAAAGTGAGCACTCTAGGCTCCTTACGGTTGTAAAGCCTTCAAAGGTCAAGTTAGTAAGAAGAATGAGGAAACTACCAAACAAATAAGCATCAACTCAAAGGTTAACTTTCTAAGTTTTTGGAAAGCTAACATGGCATAGATGATATGGCCACTTTTAAACTTCCCCTTTAAGGGAGCAAAGGGTCTCCCCACATGGAGGCATGGGCCTTAGTATGGGTGCATGAGTATGGTTTAATTCAACATTTAGTTCTCATTAATGTGCTTAGGCGAGAAATTGATCATTTAACACTTGTGTAAGCTTTCTAGTTACTTATTCTTTGTCTAACGTGTGGTCTTCTCTTGTGGAGCAACCACACTCACTTTTTTATTCTATCAAATAAATATAGCTAGAGGATTTTATTTCTTATGATCTACTATACCTCAAACAAACATGTACCAAAGCAATAGTTTTAAGTCACCTATTTTGCTTTCAACTAATTACTTGATTTACTCTTTTTATTTGACAATGGCTTTGGCATTCATAGGAAAAAAAATGATATAAAACACTAATTTATAGCTTTTGAATTTCTCTTAATTTCCATTATATATGTTTTTATAAATTACAACTTTAGTAATATTAACCTAAAGAAATTCCTACAATGAAGGAACTATATAGAGAAAAACTCTTATAAAATAATACACTTGGGACCAAGAAAAATTATGATCTTAGCAAGGTTATTGATTTATAGATAAATGAATATTTATTAATTGATGAAGAGTATTATGTTGTTACCGTACATTATTAGTACATGTATGACTTATAAATTTAAAAATAATACATGTGGTAAAAAGTTAATCCATAAAAACCTAAAAAAACTGAAGAAAAAAAAAGTTATTGATTGTAAAAGAAAAAAAGATTCCCCAAAAAAAGATGTGGCATCAAAACTTAATGTTGAAAAAGATAAAGCTATTTCAAATATGTGATAATTCTAAAAGAAGTGAATTTAGAAAAATAAAAGTTATAAAAAATTACTTAATACTATATTATGAAGTTCTATTTGCTATACTATGAATTTTTGTTTATACTTCATCAATTATTAGTTTATATTTCTTGAGCCCTTAAAGATTTTTGAAAATATTTTTATCTTATGTATTTAGCGAGATTAATAATTTAGTACATTGGCCTGAGTTAAGACTAGAAGATTTTGTTTTATAAGTAAGATTATTAATTTATCAAACATTCATTTATTGAGCTTTTACTATATGGACCATTATTTTGTATTAGTATAGCTTACAAAGTTTAATTGAAAGGGGTTTTATGAGTATTGGGAAGAACATGACAAAAATTTCTTTTTATTATATTCATTATAATAACTATTATATTATTATGTTTTTTTCCTTTAAGTCTTGCAGTCAAATTAGATGAAGCATAATTTTCCTTCTCTTTTCTTGACATTTTTATTCTTAAGGTGTTCCTGTGAAATTAAACCATTCTCTTAGTCAACCTAATAGAGGAGGCATGGAGAATCAAGTTGGACTCGATTGTTGGACTCGATTGTTCAAAGGTAAGCATTTTTAGTTTGTCAAATTCTACTAAATATAACAATACAACTCATAATTACTCAAAAACTCGAGTATATAGGTACACAAAATGAATTATATATATATATATATATATATATATATATATAACTAATTAAATTGCAAAGAGTGGAAACAACTAAGGCTGAAAATGAGAGATTTAGTATTTAAACTCATTAGGTTCAATTGAAAGATTTAGCTTGCAAACTTATTCAAAAATTAATTTTATTAAATACTTTTCCTAACTTTGAAAACCCTGATTCCTATTTTGGTATAAATCTTTGAACTCCACAATCAAATTAGAAGATTATTAACCAAGGAGAATACAATAGGAATTAAGATATCTAAAAAGCATATAGTAAATCTAAACCTAAATAGCAAGCTTTAAAAAATTATAATTGCTAAAAACTAAAGTAGAAGTATTTAACAACTGCCATAAACCAAATTGAAAACATGCAAAAGGACTAGAATTGGAATTGCAAAAAGACAAACAACTCTTACAGATTCTCACCAAATCTAAATATGAACCTCCTCCTACAAGAGGAATCTTAACTAAACTTTCCTCCCATGAGGAATCTTAACTAATAAGTATGCAACTTACTCTCAAGTTCTTAGTTGATGAAGTCCTACTAAGAGTATCTCATGAAATAAAAACTCCATTGTCTCCCGCTCATGCATAGTAGGCAAAATAACATCATGCATTTCTCTCAACTATATCATTATCATCCATGTTTATATTGACTAATGGATTGTACAACTTTTGAACACATTGATAAGAAAGGTGTAAGACTATTAAACTAAATTTCATCTTAACTAGTGTAATTCATCCCTAAAAGGTGTCTCGTTATATCTTAAACACATTTATTCACATTGATTTAAACATGGTCAATCCCCATAGAAAAATATTTTAAACTACACCATACTTGTAACTTATGACTGAAAATCACAAGGGCATAAAAGTTATACTATATAATGACCTATAAGATTAATGCACGGGATGAGGAAGTAGCTAGGAATATATTCATTCATTCTTGTTTGATTGCCAAGAAGATATAGTATGAAAATACATGCTAACATGGAGATCTTCATTATGAGTGTACCTTAGACCTTCTATATCGTACAAATCTTAGTTTAATTGCATCAAGCAAAGAACTCAAGTTTTGCACATGCTTACTAAATCAAGCACTACATTAACAAGATTTGGCAATTGACTCCATTACAAATGTGGACTATAGGACTATCTATTCTTGGTCGCTACTAACATGTAAGTCATATTGGATACAAAAAGAAGTACTACAAATATCAATGACCTAACACACTATCCAAGTGGTTTGGACTCATTATGTATCAGTTGTGCAAAGTAATGAAAGTGCATGTCGATAACGTAAAACAAATAATTAAATGACACCATCAAACAAGATTGGACAATGAATAAATCATAGGTATAATGGTTAGTTGAAATATACAAGATGTAATCATAATCTGCATGATCTAATGCTCTCAACTTAACTCCTATGTAATCATGATCTACATAATCCAATGCTCTAATTTTGGTTGTATCCTTTCTTCATGAGTTAAGTTTAACACCTTGCATCATTTACCTTAAGTTTAACCTTAAAAACCTACTTATTCCTTAAGGTCTTATGTCTTAACAATAGTTCAATTAATTCTCAAATAGAGTTCTTGCTAATAAACTTCATTTGCTATTTCACTATAGCTTTCCATATTTCACAAGTATGGATGAGAGAGCTTCATTAAAAATTTTAGGATTCTCATGTGTTGGAACATCTAGATTACTTAACTTCAAGCCCTAGATCATTAGGTGCATGCTACTATCTTCGTAGAAATGCTAGAACTATGTAAAGGGAGGATTCAAAACAATGAATATTAGATTTAAGTGCTCAAGGAATTAAATCTAATTGGTGATCTCAAATACCTCATGATCTTTAACCTGATAGCTCTCTTTCCTGTATCCTAACACATAAGGATGTTAGAATCCTCTTTGTGGGGATAGATATTGAGATAGAAGATTGAATGGATGAAAAGTACTAAGCCTTAAACCCTTTAAGGAGTTTATATAGGCTTACCTCTTTGCTCGAGTGACTTGAGCTCATCTTACATTTGGGTTACTTAATCTAACTCATTGGGTCTTAATCAATTAATTTGCTCTATTGAGCTCCAATTAATTAATTAATTATCCGAATCTAAAAAGACTATTTTTATGTACTAGTGCAACCTTTCGTATTTACCAAAATGCTCTTATACACACATATAAATAAAGAATCCAACTATTCCTCAAATAATTTTTTACCAAGGAATATGAGTTTGAGTGGGAACCACTAGGACCCATAGGGAAGTACTGGCTCCCTTAAAATCCAATTTTAAAGTTGACTCAAAATCTAACTATAAAAAGTCAACTACACTTTAGTATCCTTATGATATTAGATCAAGATAGAAAACTTCAATCTATGACCTACTAACAATTGCATGCAAGCTCCCCATGAATTGGTATTCATAATTTAACAAAATGAATGTTATCAACCTCTCAAGACTACCTGTACAATCCTTGAGTCTTAGATCCTCCTATTAAGTGATCGATTGACATACTATATTTCTCTAAGAGCATACGTCAATTCCACTTAAGGAATTATTGTGGCCACAATTTTCATGATCACATGTCCTTAGGATCACCTAAGGGAACATAATGTCTCAAAACCCTAAGATATCATGGTGCTTATCTTGAGAATACCTATTATCCTCAATCATAGCAACCCAATCTATAGAGAATATATGACCACTTTAGGGTCTCACTCATGGGTCAAAGCCATTGAAGACTTTAGCACTAGATCAATATTCTCTCAAGGTTGCGAGCTTATACAACATAGCAACTTGGTGAAGTCAAGATGATTCGTGCCCACTTGGTGTCTCAGCTGATTAATATCCAGCTGGTGCTCCTTGGATGAGGGATTGATCAACAAAATTTATACCTTTAACACCATACACTAGGGTAGCAAATAAAAAGCTACTATAGTATAGTGGCCTTAGGATCGTTCACTGGGAATGATTCACAAGCACTCAATGATACCAATTCCAAGTGAATTGGTCTTGTTTCATTTCAAGGTTAGTAAAAGAAATAAAACACAAACTTTGGTTGGTGATGGTTTAGACTTAAACTAATTAACTTAACAGAAGTTTGGAATAACTTAGGAAGAAAAACATTCCTTGAAGAATTAGGTACACCGGGGTGGTTCCTCATACAAAGGACAAAGCTCCGGTCAGATGGTTCCTTTCCTCACGTTAGAGACTCAACATATAGTCAATTCTCTAGCTGGTGTGGTACAGATTCACCCTTCAATTAGATTTCACTTTAATTCTCTCACTGATGCAACTTGCAATGGTTTAAGCCTCTCACTAAGCCTCAACCATTCAAGGTGATCCTTAACTTTGGATTACCCGTCAAAAGCTCGCAAGAGATAACTAATGGATGTCTCCTAGGAGTCCAAAAGCTTATCAAGTGTTGGCTATTCTAGAAAATCCTACCCTGAAGTCACCTACCAGAGGCTCGCACAGGGTAAACTAGTGCATTTCCATGGTGGGAAATCACTTGCCTTACCAAGTGTTGGCCCAGGTGACTCCCGGGTGTTTTAAGTTAACTAAAAACATTGAAATCACCAAAGGATTTCACTTCCTCTTCATTACTAACTAAAACCACAAAGATTTGCATTCTTGCACTTGGAACCTCCCGCTACTACCTTAGCTCCAAGGAATTATAGGTTTAGTTACTCATTCTCTGGGAAAACTCCTCGAGAATTCATAACTTAGTAATAAAATAAGAAAAACGAAGTGAGAAGGTAAGGCAATAGAAAGAAAAGACCCTTTACTTCCTTACCAAAATCTTACATACTCCTCTGCAACGCCTCTCGGAACAAGCTCCCGAGAGGTATATATATAAACATAATATAAAACTAATTGTTACAAAGATATTTGGTCTTTTTTTACTAACTTAAAAACTAAGGAATCTTGTAATTGGAGGTTTACAAGGAGTATTTTGGGATTTAGACAACAAAAATCTAATGGAAAATATCTCCCAATGTCGGTAGCAAATGTCGGGAGTCTTCGTGGAGGCATTTCACAGAGAAAAATGGTTGTTGCGAAATTTCATGCAGACACCTAAGAGGGCTGCGAAATATTTTCGCAACACCAAGCCATCACTGAAGGCTTGCGAAGTTGGCTTCCATCTTGATGTTCCAAGCTTCCCTCTCGCGGTATGAATTGGGCATCGTCAGAAGGAGAAGCATTCTATCAGACAAAAGTGTTGCGAAATCACTTCGCAACAAAAGGCTGATTTCGCAAAGACTTTTGGTTGATCTGCTTGTAACAGCTGCAACTTCCTCAATTCAACTCCAAATCGCACACCGTTTGAAGCATTGGATTGTTGACTTCCTGAGCTTTGAAATGGTATATAGCATGCATCATTTGGACTTCAGGAAGTGCCCCAAAAGTGGCTGCTACGACTGTCATCAAGAACATGCTCCATAGCTGATCCTCTTTGCTTTTTCTCCTAGCAATCCGGATCATTCTTGGCAAATGATTTCTAAGCTTTGCCCAAGATTCCTCATAGCTCTCCTCAAACTTGACTTGCTTTGGTGATCAAAATACTAACAAAAACACCAAAACTTGCACAAAATGAGTAAAATTGCTTTCAAGGACCCTTAACATGCCAATTGAGTTAAAAGGCCCAAACTACTACTCAAAAGTGGTAAAAAGGATTGATTATAGGCTAATCAAATTGCACTTTTTAAGTAGTAATCACAAGACTACCTAATGACCAATGTCTAACTCACCGTAAATCCTATCTAATGTGTAACCTATTAGAATTGAGCCTTAGAAAGAATCACATGATGTAACAGATAGAGATTTATTTATAAATTTATTTATTTATATTTTTTGCTTTCTCTTTATTATCTCATTGACATGAATTGGTTAATTAGATGACCCTGTATGGTTAATTAATCAATTAGGACCCATTTCAGACAAGATTAAGTGACCTAGGCCTTAGTGGGCTCAAGTCATTTAGGTTTAGTAGGGAAACGCTATAAATACCCTTTAAGGGTTAGGGTCTCAATCACTTTTTGAGAGATAATCGTCTTCTACATCTAGAGAGAGAGCGCCTAGGATTCCTCTCTTCCAAAGCCCATATTTTAGAGTGTCAAGATCATGGATCAAGTCATCAAGCAAAAGATTTTCGGTGTATGAGACCTTTGGACTCTTTAGGCTTCATCTTCATTAAGCAGAATTGATTTGAGAACCATTAAAATCAAAGGTAAAGTTTGTTAGCCCAAGGGTTCTCCTAATCATGTTTTGATGATAACAAATCATAGTTAAGTTGTTAATTGGTTTGAATTATAAAGAATTTCAGGTATTAGTTTGAAAATTCACTAAAGGACCCAATGGATGCAAGATCAAGACAATTGGAAGACCCTTTAATAATAGGAAACATATGTAATATGAATGCATGGTGCACTTAGGATTTCATATCTTTTCATGCTCTTTAAAAACTCAGTTTAGTCATTAAAGTTACATTTCCATCAAAACCCGAGTTTTATCAAATGAACCTTAGGCAATTTTTTTTTGAAATTGGCATATTAATTTACCTAAATACCTTGCCTAGGTATTAGAAGAGAAAAGAACAAAAAAAAAAGAGGTTTTCAAACCAAAAGTGGTGAACTGGTCAAGGCACTGGTCAACCGACTCAATAGGTTAGGCCACCGGTTGACCGATTACACCTTCTTGATCAAGGTCCGGTCGAGAAATGCAAAAAATATTCTCTCTCTTCTTGTAGCTTTGCATTCCTAGTCGAGGGATATGCCTTCTCGGTCAAGATCCAATCGAGGTTTGGTCCAGGACCGATCGAGGCGTAACGGTCACCTACCATGCATTTATTTTCCAATGGCTACTAAACCGGTTGACCCTCAACTCGATTGACCAAGGCTAATTTTTGGCCTTTTTGGCTCCCGATGCTAGAAACCTATAAATTGAGAACTCCACTTCATTTATGAGGTAGAGAACACATGTATTTATTTGTCTACCTACTTGATCTTGCCTCAAAAACTCTCATTCTTTCCTTAGTGCATTAAATCTCCATTTGCATATTCCTTAGTGCACTTTTGTGATTGTTCCTAGCTTGTAAGTTGTATTTGAGCCCTTGTTGAGCTAGGTTGAGAGATTCAAACTTATTATTTGAGTGTTAAAAGCTTCAAGTGAGTTAAGACTTGTGTATTAGCCCATTGGAGTTGGAATCCAAGTGTAAAGGTGATTAAAAGCTTGGTTGAAGCTTCAAGTATAGTGGAACCTTCACTTAGTTAGGAGGTTGAGGAGAGTGGAGGTAGGCAAAGAAGTGCTGAACCACTACAAAATCTGAGTTTGTTCTTTCTAACCTTATCTCTATATATTTGTGTTTCCTTTGCTTGAATTTGTTGTGTTTGAAAAATATTTTTTAAAAACCCAATTCAACCCCCCTCTTAGGTGTTTTCTCTATTAAGATTAGCCCTTTATTTTCTCAAAGTTTTTAATGACTTTTCTCTAGATTATAAAATGTTAAAATTTTGATTTTTGCTTCTATGGCATAGGATTTAGAGCGCTAGGGTATTTTGCATGCACCTATACAATCTAGGGTTATGGGAATGGAGAGATCTAGGTTTCCCAACATAACTAAAAACATTACTACACTCACCATGGGAAACCCATCCTAATGATTAGGGCAAGTTATCCTTCCAATAAGGAGGTAGTGTACTATAGCCTCAAATGGATTATTGAAGTCCATGAACCAGTTGTGAATGAGTCATTAACTTGCAAGGAATCTATGACTTATATTTTCTATGTAACTCCTAATTCACTCAAGTCATGTACATGCAAGTAATGTAGGTTTGAATGCTTAACATACATAATTCATAAATAGGATAGTAAATAGAAAATCGAAGTCATAATGTAAGTATTAATGAACTCCATTTATGGTTACATCATATCATGCTTTTAAAGAATCTATCCCAACATCATGATCTTATGATGCAAACATGAAAGCTTCACCTTAATGCCCACAATTACAATGATGAGATAGTTCCAAGTTTTTTTCCATACACATCTAAATCTAGCAAATTAATATGTAATGGTAAAATCCCACTTAGTGGCATAATCTAGTAGGTGGCAAGTCACTACTCAAGGTTACTATCTTGTCGAGTCACTCATATCCTTAGTAAGATCTTTAACATCTATAACAACTCACTCCCAATCAAGTAGATATTGTTTACTCTGAACTCAAAGGGACCTCAGAGATTTAAGACATGTTTACATGGTTAAGAAAAGCTCTTACGTACATAATGCTAAGAACTTTTCCCCTATTCAGTGTAGGATATCAAAATCACCCCCATGAAGACATAAAGTCCTCATTGTGTCCCATAGGATTATAGGACCAAACAAGCAAACTCTCATACCATGGTTGAGGATACACTTTGATAGCATTTGTAACGACTCACTCCCAACCATGTAAATATATACACTTTGGGCTCAAAGAGCCCTCATAACATTAAAATGTGTCTAAATAATTAAGAGAAATTTCTATATATATATATATATATAACTTTTTCCCTTATTCGATATGAGATATCATAGTATTTTCCTTTGGTTTAATTGCCTCAAATAAATTGAGACTCTTGTTCAATGCTCCTTTACTCAAAATATCATCCTATAAGAAATTAACTTCATATGACTTAATTTCAATTATACTCCCATTGAGTTGTTCACTAGGCATCACACAACCTTTCATTTATTAGAATATCTAATGAAAGTGCACTTGTTTCCTTTATAGCACAATATCTATGAGAATTTACATGAACTAAACCTGCTAACCCTAAGGATCACAAGTGAGTTAGGTTTGGCTTCTTAACTATATGGATTTGAAGTAATTGATTTTGAGGGCACTCTATTCAAGATTTAAGTTGCAATCAGAATAGTAACCCTCCTTTCCCACCACAAAAGATGTTAGATAGTTGGCTTGTGCCTTTTTGAGTGAACCATATCCAAAAGTTTATGGTTACTTTTTTCAGTTCAACCATTTTGCAATGGAGTCCTTGAAGCTATTGATTGTTCTTTGGATTTCCTTTTCATCATAGAGATTTTTAAAACTCTTTAATGGATACTCATGTCCATGATTTATCCTTAATGTTGTAATAGTTTTTTCTTTTCAATTTTTTACAATATTCATATAACATATAAATCAAAGCAATTCTTTGGACTTGTAGATATAACCATCCGTAAATGTGATGAAGTAGTAGGCACCATGCTTGGGTCTCATGTTCATTAGGCCCTGTACTTTTGGATGCATAGGCTACAAAGGACAAGACACCTTTCTGGCTTGCTTAAGAGGCTTCCTAATTAATTTTCCTTCCAAATAGTATTCACAAGGGGTAGGCAAATTTCTGAGAGTTAGCTTAATATATTTTGATGATTTTTCCCTTAAACTTATTTCATAAAAAAATTTGATATTATTATATAGCAATACATTCTATAAATATTATAAAATATTAATGGAGTTTAATTCAGCTTAGATTGTTGAAGCATTGGTCTGAACTCAGCCCAAAATTGAGCTTAACCAAAATTAACTTTTGGTTGAGAAACTCGACCAAATCCTAACTTGAGTACTAAAAATGGTTTCTCAACTTCACCGAGATTCAAGTAAGGTCAAACCAATTTGCCAAATTGCACCCGGTAGAGAAATGCTAATTTGTTGAATTCGAGGTCCTCACAATTTTAATTTGTCCTCACAAAATTGTCTTAATTTTTTTTTCCTTTTAAGTTCGAGTAATGGATTTGAAATCAGCTCTACAATCAAATTCCAATGGATAATACTCTACTACTCAGAGATTTATGCAGGATGCACAATTTTCATTGCTTTGATAGATTTTGTGAATATCTTGTCACTAGATGCTCCTGGTTAATTACTAAGAAGTCGACTAATTGAGCTTGTACCAAGTTTCATTAGGCTTCTTGATTCTATCCTTTAAATTCCAAAAAAACTTTACACCAGCCAATATGAGTTGGCAACTTCTCACGATCACTTTAATTTAGATTAGTGTTTAATTGGTACTTGGTTCAGGGTTGCTTTTTTGTTTTTTCTTCTGTTAGTCCTGCTTTTGCATCTAACTGCTTCAATTTTACGTTGCACACAGCTTGCCGAAAGGCGAATGCAATATTCTGGGAACTGGTTGTATGGTTAGGTAAGGAACACAACAAAACTACCACTAAAGCATGCAAAAGTTTTGAATGCAATGTTATGTTGTGCTTAATATAATTTTAATTGCAGTGCCACCACCCATCAAGCACATCCAAGAAACAAAAACAATGCATACTCTGACTCTTCAATTGCTTAACCACCTATGTACTGAAGTTTTGAAAGTATCAAGAGCAAAGGAAATATTTAGACAATCATTCATTAATGGGGCAAAATATGGGATTCCCGAGATTCTGGAAGAGATTATAAAGTCATATCCTTTTGTACTCGAGTATCTGGATGAGGATGTATTCAAATCGGTAGTATCAAATCGTAATGAAAAGATTTTCAACCTCATCTGCGAAACCGGTATGCATAGACAACTTATAATACGAACCGAAGATGATTTGGCTGGAAAATTGCATTTGGCTGGAAAGAAAGGTAATATCTTGCATTTGGCTGGAAAGAAAGGTAAAGAGCATTTGGCTGGAAAGAAAGGTAATATCTTGCATTTGGCTGGAAAATTGGCCCCTCGGCACCGGCTCAGTCTCGTTTCTGGTGCAGCTCTACAAATGCAACGCGAGTTACATTGGTTTAAAGTAATAATTTTTGTTTTGAAGGGGAATTAATTTTCTTATACATATCCACTCTTTTTCTGTGTCTTAGAAACTTTTTGATTTTTACACAGGAAATTGAAAAATATGCACCGAGAGCCTTCAGTGAATCTGAGAACGAAAACGAAGATACACCAAAAATGGTATTTATAAAGGAACATGAAAATTTGATAAAAGAAGGGGAGAAATGGATGAAAGGCACAGCAAAAAGTTACACATTAGCAGCAGCGCTTATTGCTACTGTAGTGTTTGCAGCAGCAATTACCATCCCGGGTGGCAACCATGATGACACTGGCATACCAAATTTCTCCAAAGAAATTGCCTTCAAAGTTTTTGCAGTTTCGGATGCGCTTTCCCTCTTCTTATCCATTGCTTCGGTGCTGATATGCCTATCCATTCTCACGGCACGATATGCAGAGGATGATTTTCTTTTTGCCCTTCCCACGAGGTTGATATTTGGCCTTGTTACTCTATTCCTCTCCGTAACATTCATGATGATAGCCTACAGTAGCGCAATCTATCTTCTCTTTGGTGAAAAGAAGGCATGGATTCTTATTGCCTTGGCTGCATTAGCCTGTTCGCAAGTGACCTTGTACGGAATTTTGCAGTTTCCCCTCCTTGTGGAATTGATTTATTCCACATACGGCCCAGGCATTTTTGGCAAACATAGTAGTCGTCTGATCCCGATAGATCGACAATCATGGTGAGAGTATTCGACACAATTACGTACTTTGGGATTTGCATCAAATTCATGACTGAATGTATTGCCTTCACTATCTCTCTCTGCTCCTGCGGACATTTTCTCCTAGATATTTCATTGTAATTCTAACTTCTGTCAACTATGATGAACAGGCTTAAAGCAAACTTCTTAAACTTAGCCAAATTGACTTTTTGGTGCATGGTTAGATTGGTCAAGATGATAGTGATTCCTAGAAGGAAAAGAAAGGTACTAATTGCAAAATCTAAATCTAGTCTATGGCTAAGGCGACTTATCAGGAAGGCCACCGGCCAAGAACACCCCTCTTGGTCGGACTTCTACTTGCTTTTTATTAGTGGGTTTGGGGAAATTCGGTTTCAAATAATCAAACATTTCATCAAAATTGTAAACATTACAAATAAGCCAACAAAATACATGGTGGAATGAATAAATATATGCAAATATGAACATCTAAATTGATAATCAGGCAAGAAGTTATACACAATGAATGAATAGATGATTAGGCAATCTAGGCAGATATATATGTAAAGAGAGATTTTTATAGATGGATTTTAAAATGAAAGTCAAAATTTGGATTGATGAACAAAAATAATGTATTATCCCTCTAGCATTTTTAATAATTCAAAGAAGTCTTCGGGTGAAAAATAGATGTTTGACAAGATTTTCAAAAACACTTTTTAAAAACCTTTAAAAGAAAAAAATCACTTGAAGTGACTTTTAGAAAAGCACTTGAGAGGTGATTATTTAAAAAATACTTTTAAAATTTTCAAATATACCTAAAATAACCCTAAGTGTTACCCAATAACCCACTCTTTCCCTTTCAACAAGCATTCTCATTCTCCTTCACTCTCCATAGTCCAAGCAGTCTTCTTCTACCCTTTTCATAATTCCAATTCTCACCCCTTTCTCATTAACAATGACTTCTTACATCCATAGTTGGAGGTACTTTCCTTTCTACATTTCTGTTTAGTTACTTAGAAAATGGAAGTAAAAAATTATGAGTCTTTTGATTACCTTGTTTTCCTTTTATTATATTTTCTTAGGAAGTTCTTCTTAATTTTTTATTTTACTATTATAATGTTTTACCATGAATAATATTAAATTTTGTGAATTATTGAAATCCAATTTTAGTGCACTGAGATTTGTTTACAGCTACTAGGGGTGATATATCGGTTTGGTATGTAATTAGCTAAAATCTATGTTGTTTGTGTTAATAGTTGAGAGTGATTTATGCCCATGTGGATCAAGAAAAGGAGAGCAAGGCTTTTGATGAAATGCCAAATAGAGATGTTATTAGTTGGAATATAATATTTGGTGGGTATGTTACGGTAGGAGAGATAAATACAACATTTGAGTTGTTTGATAAGATGACAGACAAGAATGTTGTGTCTTGGTCCTTGATGGTCTTGGGTTATAGCAAGGCTAGAGATATGACTATGGAAAGAATGTTGTTTGAGAAATTATATTTGTTTTGTAACCCTACTAAATTGAAGGTTTGAGAGGCCTAGAAATGATGGAATGTCATTAAAATTCATAGCTTACCAAACAAACAAGATTTTAATCATAAGGTCATTAGTAAAGGATTTGATAATTTGGCAATGAAAATGATGAATTTTATTGTTTCTTTTAGAAAATTTATACAAGAATGCATTGTTAATTATACAAAGAAAGAAATAAGAAGTATCCTAAAATTAAGGAAAATAAATATTATTCCCTAAATTAAGATAATAAAATATTATTAATATTTGATTGTTCTTTATTTATTTAAAATAAATATTATATCCTAAATTAGGAGAATCAAATATTTTAATATTTGCTTACTCTTGATTTATGGAAATATTAATTGAAGCGGATTTTTATCATCCTAGGTGTTGCTATCCTATGTTCTTTTTGTCTTATTTTATTCTTTCCCTTAATATGGCCACTCAAGTTGGAGTGGGAATGAATATGCACACTCGACTTATCTCAAAACATGGTGAAGACATCCTTCGACAAGGACTTGATAAAATCATAAAAGTATTTTTTTTAAAAAATAAAAATTGTAACACTAGGAAGTGTAAAGCTTCTTCCCCTTTAATTAAAATTTCTGTGTTTTAAACCATTATGACCATAACTATGTTGTCTAAATAAAAACTTGTGCATACCCTAGGAAAATTTTCTTTCCATTATCCTAAATTACAAGTGAATCAACTAACTTTGTCTTGGTCTGAAATTAGCTTTTGATTGCTACGAGATTATCATATATATTTTTAAAGTCTCTTAAATATTCTTGAAGGGATCATTAATAGGAAGCAATTACTCCTTAAGACAAGTTTCCCTTATATATCTTGCTTGCCCCAAGGACCATAATGAAAATGTCTTTTGTCATGGTTCTTATAACTCATGAAGTGACAAATATGTTATTATTGATTGATCACTAGTATTGAAGGATAAAACTTTTTTTTTCCTCATCATCTTTAATTCTTGAGCATGTCTTTCTCCACCTACGAGATGTCAGAGAACACACCATGAACTAAGAGGATGATTTGATTTTGCCATAATAGAAAATTTGTGGTGTTTAACTTGATTGAAATCAAACTAGAAATAACACCAATGAAAGGGTAAAACATTGATGGAAGGTTCAAACACCGAAGCCACAAACTAAGAGGATGATTTGATTTCCCCGTAGTAGAAAATTTGTTGTGTTTAGCTTGATTGAAATCAAATTAGAAAGAATATTGGTGGAAAGCTAGAACACTAAGGATTTTTTTTTTTGAATGACAAAAAAGACATGGTTTGTGTGGATAGGTCAAGTCTTTTAGGGTATTCAACCATCTTTGGAGAAAACCCAAGTTTGAGCCTCATCCCCTATCTCTAATACCAAGAAGAATTTGATAATTTGACAATAGAAGTGATGAATTTTATTATTTCCTTTCATAAATTTATACAAGAATGCATTATGAATTATAGAAGAAATAAATAATAAATATCCTAAAATTAAGGAAAATAAATGTTATTTCTTAAATTAAGAGAATCAAATATTATTAATATTTGATTGCTCTTGATTTATTTAGAATAAATATTATATCCTAAATTAGGAGAATAAAATATTTTAATATTTGATTACTCTTTATTTATGGAAATATTAATTGAAGTGGATTCTTATCATCCTACGTCCTACCATTCCACGTCTTGTCATTTTATGCCTTGTCCTATCATCCTTTTTCCTATCTTTGTGCTCTTTTATTTTTCCCCATTAATAAGTAGGTGTGGATTAGTCTTAATAATGTAACAATCTCAAGTATATATATTCTCCTTAAAAATAGGGTATTGGGGTTGTTTGCACCTAGGAATGGCAAAGTTTGATACGATTCCTAGCATGACACAAACCTAACATGCTTTTCATGGGTTTGGGTCAAGTATAAATGAGTTTAGGTAAAATTTGTGTCAACTTACATAGCTCGTTTAATAAATAAGTAATTTTTTGGTCAACCTGCATAACATGAATTTAACCCGAATTAACCTATTTAATAATCCTGCTATTAACTTAATTATATTTTTAAAACGTTTGACCCATATTTGACTCATTTTAATTTTTTAAAAATAGATAGGTCAATTGAGTTAAAAACATCTTTTCTTGATACATTAATCATATAGACATATAGAAGACCTAACTTACCCTGATTATTAAATAAAAGGACTTGAATATTAAATGGATTAAATAGGTTGTACAATGTGTTACTTGTTTAATAATTAGCTAGGATTTAGGTTTATATTTTTGACATGATTATTAGTAGTGTTGGGGTTGGGTTGAGCTATGTGGTAGAATACCTAGACTTTGACACAACACAAACATGATCCACCAACATGAATTGTCACCCCCATTTGTACCTCAAATCATGGATATGCCCATCTTTGGCTTCTAATGCCTTTTAATAGATTTTTCTTCTTTTTGTTTTTTCTTTCTTTTACTTTTCCTTTTTTCTTCCTTACACCTTTGTTTGCCCACTTTAAAAGTTTAGGAATTAAACCTTGAGTCCTGATAAATTGTAATGTAAAAAATGTTAATATTTTCTCTTTGATTTAATATGTGAAGAAATATGTAAGCTTTAGGAAATTCAAAGTACACTCATATTAGATTTGAAGTTAAACTATACCCATCTATTCAATTAAAGTACAAAATAAGAAGTGGGTTTTGCAAATTTTAACTATGTTGGATGAGTAAAATGCTATCTGCAATTGTTACTTGGTCCTCATTTCAAGTGTCCACCAGCACCCTAATTTTGTGTCAATCCAACACTTAATACTATTAAGAAACCCAACTCATTTCCTCCCTCTGCTTTAATTCATGGAGTTGGAAAATGTAGTGAAATATTAACCATTATCTTAAATTTAATGATTGACAATTTTAACCATTCATGTTATCTCATACTCTAATTACTTATTTTCCTCCTAAATTCTCTTCCATTTAGTTTAAAAAATTATACTAATTAGGCATAATTTAATATTGAGAAATCTCATTTACCTCTCCGTTACTAACAATATTAAAGTTCATATGAAGCCTCTTATCCTTAAATCTTTCCACTTTTCTACCATAGTTTCTTACATAATTTAAAACATGTTTCATTTCTTTCTATATTGACAACATTAAAGTTATAAAAAAAAAACCATGAAAGAATTCATTAGATGATATTTAAGTTCATCGAGTTAATTCACTACTTCATAATGAGGCCATGAGTGGATTCTTTCATGAGGAAATTATTTAATCCATTTCATGAGGAATTCTTTTTCAACTTTTAGCAACCTAATGAAAAGAAATTAATAAAATTGCGTTATAGTATATTAATTTATTCCATGAATGTGAGACTTTCCAATTCAGTATTCCGAGATTCATTTTCCTCTAGTTGACCCATTTCTTTAAGGTTCATTTTTTATGGGTCTCATTAGATGTCTAAACTATAAAATATAAAAGTACATTAAGAACATTTGCTTTTAATACTTCTTTGTTCTTTACTTTGTTATTAAATGTCTAGCAATATTGTTCAACCACTACAACAAACAAGTGGTAAAGAAAATGATAAATAAAGCAAAGTATATTGAATGATATTGTTGTTCATGCATCAGTTTGTTTGCTAAGATTTTGGCTAAAAATAGACCAAATGGTTACTTTAGTAAATTGGATGGAAAAATGTGATAAAGGTATTCAACAATCTAACTAGAAGAACCTACGTATATAAGCAACCTAAGAATATATTAAGTTCTCTTTAAAAAAAAGATTGACAACTTTGGAATTCCTTGATTCAGAAAGAGATTGGCCTTGGGTGGAACCTATGAGGCAAACCACTAATGCTAAAAATGAATGGTGGGATAATAAATTGAATATACTTTTTTTTATTTATTTACTAAGTTTATTTGGTTAATTTATATTTTGGTTGTGAAATATAATAAATTGAATACTTTTGTAGGAGAACTCCAAGGCAATAAATTTCATGACAAAATAAGAGAAGAAGAAAGAAGATAAGAGATGGAACCAAATCTTGTGTTTTTACTATGCAGTTAGAGCCCATTTTTAAAGTTACATCTAGAGTGGATAAGTTTGGTTGTAGCATTGTTAAAGTAATAAAAGTTATATGTGGCATGCTTGAAGTGAAGAATGACCTTAAGTTGTATATGAAAGTCATAATTATTCAAGTTGTCAAGGAAAATAATGAGATGTTTCTTGCATTAGAAAACTCAATTGATCAAATTGCATGACATAAGCATAATCATGTTTGATTATTTGAGTTATTTCTTATTCTAATGTTGGAACATATTTTGCTACCTAATATTGTTTTAAATTAGATTTGTATGTTGGTATTGAGTGAACTTTTTGAGTGAGGAAGACATATATGCCTATCAGATGGTATATTTAATTGTCCTTTTTCTAAAAGTTGTGACCATTAGCTAAGTTTTATAATGTATTTGATTTGGCAACACAACACTTTTGAATCTAAAATTTTGTTTCAGTCAAGTTGTTAATTAGATGAGCTTTACATTTGATTTCTCAACACAACACTTTTGAATTTAAAATTTTGTTTAGTCAAACTATTAAGAATAGAAATGGATTGAAAATAGGGGTGTTATGGGAGGAGTCCTATCCTACAGTGACCCAAATGAGCTAGATTATTATTATTATTATTATTATTGGAAAAATATAATTATATTATTACATGTATTTATCCTCTTATTACTTTTCAGTGCTATTATTTTGCATACTACTACTACTCTTGAATTGGCATGTTCAAATAAATTTTTAAATAAAAAATCCTTTTATTTTAGTAAATATGCATAAGTTTATGCTATATTAACATAAAATATACATTATTGGTTTTTTTAATGTAGTTCTTATTTTTATTTTTTTGTATATATGTTTTCTAATTATAATAATAGTTGCAATCATAATATTTAAGATGAAAGCAATGGTGAAATGATTTTTATCAATTGGTGTTGGTTGGATGTGTTGTACCTGTAACACTTACTAACTACAAAAAAATAAATAAATAAAAACCTTGTAGAACTTTTTCAAAATTAGAGTTTTGAGCAATTTAGGATGGAAAAACATGTATGCATTAATTATTAGAAACACTTATTAAAAGGCATGGTCTAAGAGAAGGTTTAAATATGCCCTTAATAGAGGCTTTAGCAATGTTTCTCACTATAATAGGTCATAGACTTGGCAACATGATGACCTAAGAAAGATTTTGGCACTCCAATGAATTTATTTCTAGATGGTATGAGATTATATTAGATGTTGTTTATCTTATAGCTATGAATATTATAAAAACCAAGTGATTCATAGTTTAGGGAGATCATTGATAAAAGAAGACATGTTGGCCGTTATTGACCATATTTTAAGAATTGTATAGGGATAATTGATGGAACTCATATGCCCATCATGGTTTTTAGAGATAGGCAAATATCATATATTGGTACAAAAAACATAACTACCTAAAATATTATGGTCATATATTATTTCAATATGTATTTCACATTTGCATTGTCTAGATGGGGAGGTATTGCTCATGATGCATGTGTCTTTTTAGAGGCATTAAAAAAAAATTCTAGAATTGGGTTTTCCTCATCCATCTAGAGATTTGTGACTAAAAATATGAAAGTTATTTTTGTGATTAAATTTTCATAATCTTATATAATTTTTTGTTTTGTTTTGTAAGTAAATATTATTTACTCAATGTTGGTTATCCTTAAATGAGTGGATATATAATTAGGCCCTTAGAGGGTGAGTGCTACCATCTTCTAGATTTCAATGGAGTAGTTTACCAAGAGGTAAGAGCGAAATATTTAACCATAGACATTTGATGAGAACAATTGAACATTTGCCCTTTTGAAGAATAGATGTGGAACAACATAAGAAATGCATAGTTTTTCCTCTTAAAAAATAAGTCAACATTGATATTACTTTGATGGTTTTTAAAACTTAATAATGATTAATATTAGAATAGATATGAAATTTAAACCTTATGATGATGATCAAGGGTTACATCTGCTTAATAAAAAAGAGAGTAGAGTGGATTCACGAGTTGAAAAAGACGATTCTATTATGCAAGAGAGATGTAAGAAGAACATGATCGAATTGCTAGTCTTCTTATATCTTGTTGATTTTTTATTATAACACTAATATAAAATAATATATAATTTTCTCCTTTTTTTTACTATGAGAAAATTTGTCGTCATTTGTTTTTAATTACTTTTTTTTTTTTTTGAGAAACTAAACTAATATGTTTTTATTCAATTTATCATTATTAATCTAGATTTTTTGTAATTATTTTTCAAATTTTTGTTGTAGTAATAAAAAATTATTATTTTTAAGTGAATAAATAATCAAATAATTTATTTTATTTTGAAAATTATTATATTATGATTGATGTTTGTTTAATAATCCAAATCAAGTTGTAAATATTTTCTAAAATTTTCTTGTAATCACAAGAACTATTATTTTTTAGTTTTTGTTAGTTATATAGATGTTTATATATTCTTTTATCATGAAAGTATATTATTTTATTATAATATTTCCTTGTTGTAATTAAATTTGATGTCCTTTTTGATAATTTACTAATATTAAAAACATTTTTAGTCATGTGACATATTATCATCAACACTATAGAATCACTTTCTCTGATTCTCTATGATTCTGATACTTTTATGATTCTCATAATAAAAGTGTTGATAGCATTATAGGTTAAAAATGATTTTACTTGAAAGTATGTCAATTGGGCTTTAAGTTTAACTAATTCAATTATACCTACACAATGATGTCTCCGCCTTGGAAAGATATTAACATCAATTGCAAACCGACTTGTCTTTCTTAAAAAATATGGTACCTCACATGTACGTGTACTGGCCATTTAGTTCCTTTATGATGGCATTGTGCAATCATGGGCAATCAGCTACTTTATGATAGCATAGAATTTTGTTAAGTTGCGCCAAAACCATTAATTAAGGCAACCCATAGGCTATATTACAAATCTAGGTGTCCTCCTACGAATACTCTACTAAAACACTACTCCAAACAAAAAGTCAGTTCATGTGAATATGGCTTAAATAGCAAAACAATAGAATACGAACAAATAAATGTCATTTATTCCGAAACTATTATAATGGACTGTTGTCAGTGGTTACATATATTTTATTTACATATTTTTAATCATTGAATCACATGTTGAAATCTAAATTTGAGTTTCAAGAAGTTTTCAAAAATTACATTTGATTTAGTTTTAAAATGTGAATTAAAACATATTGTAATTGGAGTTTTGTATATAATACTTGAATTAAAGTTTTAAAAACACATTAATTTTCTTTTAAATTCCTATACTTATCTCTTTTAATAGTACTATTATTTGTGTAATTATCTCTATCACTCCCACAAAAAATAAAAAATGGTATAAATGTATTGATAAAAAAGTGAATTTTATTTTATCACTCTAACTTCAAGGCCTACCCCCTATAGGTTGTAGGACTTTCACGAAATTTATGCATATAATATGATTCTTATTTTATTTTATTTTTTAAAAAAGGTGTAATGCAATTAAGTTGCTTAACTCAATAAAGACTGTTTTAACAATTTTGACTATTTGAATTTCAAGACAAATGTTTTATTTGGTTGTAAGATATATAAGAGATTGTAGAGAAAAACTACAAGGAGCTACAGGATAAAATGAATCTATCCCAAAATTAAATAAACTTTTTGAAGATATAAGGAAGAAAGACAAGAAAGCTTTTAACCTCATCTATTAAGAAATAGATGTAGACACCTTTGAAATGATTTTAAGTGCAACTAGTTCAAAGGAAACATGAAAAATATTACAAATAAATATAAAAGTTTGATAATTTTTTTTTTAAAAGTTCAATTTAATACTTTTAAAGTTTAAATATAAGAGAATCTTTAATTATTTTTCAAAAATATTGACATATGTAAATTAAGTAAAAATAAATGGTGAAAGTTTAGTGATATTTGTATAACTAAAAAAAAAAAATCATCTTTTATTTTTTTGTTATTGAAAAAAATTTATTTGGATTCTAGTCATTGACCAATTTAGGGGATCATTAAAAGCCTAGGAAGACATAATAAAAACAAAACTCAAGTAAAAATTAGAACAATTCTTCAAACAAAGATTATATTAAAATAAAGGAGAGAGCTTTTATCTTGAGACACTAAACTATATAGAGAGAGGGATGAATTGACTGTCTAAGTGAAATATCCTCAAAAATTAAGAGTCCATTTAGTAGTACTTTTAGAAAATGCTTGTAGTATTTTAAAAAAAAAAACGCTTTTAGAGAAAAACTATATGCTTGGAAAAACTTAGAAAAAATTCTTTAAAAAGTTAAAAATCATTTGTAACACTTTTTGGAGAAGTGCTTGAGAGGTAATTCTTTAATATATAAAAATGCTTCTATAAAAAAAAACAATTCAATTAAAAGCACTTTAAATAGAAACATTCCTAAACACCTAGCTATATCAATTATAATTAAGTTTTCATCAATTCCTTGAATAAGAATAATCAATCAAACATATGACACAAAATGTAACATGAAAAAACAGCTTAAAACCTTTTGGGTGTAAAAATCGATGAATAGTCTATCAACCACAAACAATCTCCTAAATCTAAAAATAAGATACACGTAACTTACATTCTTCTTCCACGCCCCCATGGAACACTCCTTGTGCTCCTTAGTTACCTCAAAGACTTTATTGAGGCTTTAGTTATTCAAATCCTTAACCTTGACAAAAAAAGAAAAAAAAAAAAACACTCTAAAATTTCACCTAGCATACATGTGGCAGCCATTCCTTGTGCCTTTTGCATATATACCTTGTAATATAGTTAACTCAAAAGCAACTTGAAGTTGAATGAAATCAGTATGACCCTTGGAAGTATGATGTATCAGACTCAATATATAAATAAAAGAAAATTGTCAACGTAGTTTAATATATCAACAAGAGGGAAAAACACATTTGGTATGAAGGAAGCCAAAATAATCATGGTCATGGTCATCATGGTTGTGGCTAAGGAAATAGTTCATCAAACAATGAAGGAACATCCAAAATTCAAGAAAAAAAAATGAAAAGTGTTGGTATATTAACAATGTAGAATGGAAAACATTGTTAAAAAATAAATCAAGAAAAAACCCCTACTTTATTATTTGCACAAAAAGAAAAATTTTAGGAAAAAAGTATTTGGTATCTTGACATGAAAGAAAACAACTATATGTATTGATAAAAAAATATCTTCTTAAAACTTTATAACTAGAAAGTGGTGATGTTACTTTTCGTGATGCATTCAAAATTTTAGTAGAAAACATAAAATATTGACTTGCTTGCAAAATAGAAGACATTAATTCATTTGAAATTTCGAATTTAATTACTAAGTTCATGTTCAATAGTCAATCAATTTGCATGTATTTAGTGTTTTTGAAAATACTAAACACAATCCAAATAAAAAATAATGTGTTTGGTATGGTCAAGCATGTTTCAAAAAAAAATATTTATCAATTGTATTTAGTGTTTTCAACAACACTTTTTCTAAGAGTTGACCAAATTGATAAGAGCCTCTTAATAATTTATCAATATGCTAATTTAATTACTAAGGTCATGTTTAGTAGTCAATCCAAAATGCATTCAATGTTTTCAAAAACATCAAGTACAATCCACATAACAAAAAATGTGTTTCGCATGGTCAGGTAAAATCATGTTCTAAAAGTGATTTTTGGATTGTATTTATTTTTTATTTACAAATTCCAAAAACGTCAAAATCCTATCTTTGCTATTTTCTACCTTAACTCTCTACTCTACCAACTCCATATTATTTCTCCATTTACTTTGATTTTGGAGGTCATTCGCAAGTAGACAAGTAAGTTGAGAGGACAAGTAGCAAAGCAACAAAAGTTACACTAAATTTTTTATTGTTGTTGTCTGGATGATAAGAAAAATGGAAAGGGAAGGAAAAAGAAATGCTTATTTAACATTTGAAAGTGATAATTCTACTTAATAACCAACTACTTAGTAGAGTTATGGCAAATATGGTGTGGGTTCTATATTAGGTATTGGCTTTAAGCTCAATTAAGAGTTTAACATATTTTAAGGATCATTGTCCTATAAGGATTATGACTTCATAATTTGTTATATGTTGGGAGTCATTGTCCCACAGGAATTATGAATTAGTTTTGTCAAGGCTCAGGGACTTATTCAGGTTCAATAAATGAGTCTAAGTCCTTTCATCATATTAGTATGAGAATGACTTTAGGAAAGTTGTTAGAGTAGCTTCAATCAATCTTTAAGGTTTTAGTCAATCTTTGTAATTGCAGCCACTTTGTGAGACAAGCTTTCCCAACTTGATTTTGTAATTTTGATTTGAAGATTAGTGGATTGATCATCATTGTCTGATGATATAGGTAAGATATCCTTACTAAACCTCATAAATATTATGTACCCTCTTTTATTTTTATTTCTCTTGCTATTCTCTTTATATTATGGACTAGTTTAGTTTTTATTTTATTTGGTACTTTTGAAAGTCTTGTGGGATTAGGTTAAAGCACAACAAAATGGTATAAGAGCATTAGTTCTATCCAAGGTTGGTTTCAAGGTTAGTTCAAGGTTATTTGTTATTGCACTAGTTAAAAGAAAAGGCAAAAACTTCGTTAGTCAAAACTATGGTTACTAATGCAAAATTTGTAATAGAGAAATTTGATAGAACTAGTACTTTTGGAATGTGGCAGTAAGAGGCATTAGTTAGATATGTCAATAGAATTTGGATATTGTTTTGGAAGAAAAACTTGAAAACATGAATGATAAAGAATGGGTAAGGGATCAATTGTCAATTTTATAATTCCATCCACTTATATCTTGTTAAAGCTTAAAATTATTCCATTATGAAAGAGATATCTACAAAAACATTTATGGAAGACATTGGAGGACAAGTACATGAAAAAAAAGGTCTAGAAAATCAACTATATTTGAATAACAAACTTTTTTGCTTCTAGTATAAACTAGATATGTCTATGAATGATCATATGCATACATCTAATAGAATCAAAGCAAATTTGTTGAATTTGGATGAGATCATTGAAGATGAGAATAAGGCCTTATTGGAATTTGCTTCTTGATGTATATCAAAATCTTACCATCACCTTACTTTATGGTAAGGAGAAGATTACTTTTGATGTTGTGCGTTCCACTTCGCTAAGATCTAAAAAAAGGAAGAAGGACCAAAGCGATCATAGGGATATATCATTGGAAGCTTCAACAGTTAATGACTAATCTCAATGTTGAAAACTTAGAAAATGAGACAATTCTTAATTTAAATGTATACTTGCAAAAGATGAATGTGTCCTTTTCATGACAAGGGTCATCGCACTACAAGAAATTTGACTTTTCTCGACTAATATACATGGTCGAAATAAACATTTACCAACTGATAATCCCGTCACATGGTAATCGAGGAAAGGTGTGTTGACAAAAGTCTATCGATGGGAATTTTCCATTGCCAATAAAAAATATTTAGCGACAAACTATCCAATGGATTTGGACCATCACTATTACCAATAGATTAAATTGGTTGAGAAATGTAAATAATAAAATATTTTAGGTTGTCATGAAATTTTGATTTCATTACATTCACCTGGACACTCCTCTCCTTGCTAGTTTTGGATATTAGCTTGGATGTTGTTTCTCGGGATTGAAACCCTTGACTTCAAGTTTGAAAGGAAGTAATTGTGCTGCCAAGTCAACTTTGTTATGTGCAATATAAAGAATGTATATAAGATTCATAAATGTAAATATCCTATACTTATGCATTTATGTTATAAATATTATCTATATATAAATACATATTATATATAAATTATACATGCATGAATATATATATATATATATATATATATATATATATTGTAACGACCCGCACCCAACCATGTAGATATTGTCCGCTTTTGGCCCAAGGGGGCCCTCACGGCTTTAAAACGCGTCTACTTGGTTAAGAGGAGTTTCTACATATATAGCGTCAGGAACTTGCTCCCCTATCCGATGTGGGACATCACAAATACCCCCCCATGCAGACACAACGTCCTCGTTGTGTCCCATGGGATTGCGGGGCCAAACAGACAAACACCCTTTACGGAGCCAAACAAACCCCCACACCGGGGTCGGGGATCGGCTCTGATACCATTTGTAACGACCCGCACCCAACCATGTAGATATTGTCCGCTTATGGCCCAAGGGGGCCCTCACGGCTTTAAAACGCGTCTACTTGGTTAAGAGGAGCCTTCACAAATACCCCCCATGCAGACACAACGTCCTCGTTGTGTCCCATGGGATTGTGGGACCAAACAGACAAAACCAAACAAACCCCCACACCGGGGTCGAGGATCGGCTCTGATACCATTTGTAACGACCCGCACCCAACCATGTAGATATTGTCCGCTTTTGGCCCAAGGGGGCCCTCACGGCTTTAAAACGCGTCTACTTGGTTAAGAGGAGTTTCTACATATATAGCGTCAGGAACTTGCTCCCCTATCCGATGTGGGACATCACAAATACCCCCCCATGCAGACACAACGTCCTCGTTGTGTCCCATGGGATTGCGAGGCAAACAGACAAACACCCTTTACGGAGCCAAACAAACCCCCACACCGGGGTCGGGGATCGGCTCTGATACCATTTGTAACGACCCGCACCCAACCATGTAGATATTGTCCGCTTTTGGCCCAAGGGGGCCCTCACGGCTTTAAAACGCGTCTACTTGGTTAAGAGGAGCCTTCACAAATATAGCGTCAGGAACTTGCTCCCCTATCCGATGTGGGACATCACATATATATATATATATATATATATATATATATTGCATACATTATAAATTAATTAAAATAAAATTATTATAAATTAATTAATTTTGATTCTTGTGTATTTTGTATAATAATTAAATATAAAATAAATATAAATTTATAAATGAAATTATCAACATTTAAAAATAAAAATACGTATGCATGTACTATCATTTTTTATGTTATTGAATACATTCAAATTAGATAAATCTCTATAAAATGCATTTTTAAATTTTAAATATTAGTATTTGATATCATAAATTATATCATACATACATACATATATATATATATATATATATATATATATATATATATATATATATATATAATTTTTAATTTCTTTCTTTCTAAAATGGACTATAAAAAGTAGTTAAAAAATATTAAAACTATTATGATTTAAAAAAAATGTAAATATTGTATGAACCTAAAAATAATCATAAAATTGTTTTGTCACTAGCTAGATCGTATTTATCATACAACTATGTTCAAAGGATTTTATATTCATAATACAACAATTATTTTTGGAATAAATTATGTGTGGTATTATTATCCACTATAATAAAAATGTTTTATTGAGTAGTAATTTTCATAGAAAAATTATTTATGAAAGTTCTTTTTTTTTTTTCCAGGTAAATTGCTTTTGTGACAAAGTATATTAGTTGAACATTTGCAATGGTTTAAATCCATTGCAATAATATTTTTGCCAACGAGTATTTGTTGTTACAATTATCGTTGGTAAATTAGTTACATATAAGGAATAGACAATTCAATTTGCGACAGAATAGGTGTGTTAGAAATTTTCATCAAATTAAATCTGTCGCAAAAGTAAATATAAATGGGTCAGCCATACTTAATTCTTGGTAGTGTCGGAACAATGTTTGTCCTAAGCTACAGAAGAAGAATTAAGAAGAGATAGTATTAGATGCTTGTGTGGCTAAGTTTGAAGGAGATGGGTCAAACTTTGCTTTGGTTTGCTTATCCTTGTTTATAACTTAGATGAAAGGATTTTGGATATTGGGTTCACCTTCACATGCATTCCTACAAGGAGTGGTTTTCTTGCTTTGAAGAACTACAAGATGGAGTTGTTTACATGGGGAATGATAATGCTTGTGAGATAACAATAATAGATACCATCCAGTTGAAGACTCGTGATGAATCAACTAAAATTTTGAGTGATGTTTGGTATGTTCCTAGTATGAATAAGTGTCTCATCTCAATAAGAGTATTATAACCCATAGGGTTCAATATTGTTACTCTAAAAGATGGGATTTTGAAAGTTATGCCAAGTAAACTTGTGGTAATGCAAGGAATAAGGAAGAATAATTTGTATGACTTTCAAAGGAGTACAATTATTGGATTAGCAACTACAACCACTATAGATGATGAAGAGATCCTTCAAATTAAGTGCTTCCTTAATACTTGCTCAACCGTAATTAGAAGACCAATAAGACAGATTTGCACACATTCTTGATTTTTTGAGGTGATGGCATATGTGCTTTCACTAGTAGAGGATAATGTATCTTCCTTCTTTCTAATTGTAAAGGATGATATACCTTCTTCTAAATATCTGAACTTGGTCAATATCTTACGAATTTGAACACCTTTGGGTATATGACATCTAAAGATGCATTTTGAAAAGATGATGGTTAATGAATATTTTGAATTCTGGAAGCATTTAGAGGAGATGATGATCACACTAGGGCTTTCCATGGATCCTTTTGAATTTTGGATCATTGGCCGAAATGTGAAGCTTACGGTTTTTCATAGCTAGGGTAGTATTAAGTAAAGAGGTATCAGATTTTGCTAGAATTATTCACAACTAAGAATTCTACTTTAAACCTCATCTAATTTATTATTTAAACCCCACTAGGAATGTAGAGACTCAATCTTTCTCAATCATCTTTTAGAACATTTCACTATCTTGTACATAATGTTATTCATAATCATAGAACAAATTAAGTTCTTACCAAAGAGTTGTGAGTGTATTATAGTACTGAATTACATTCATATTACCTTGCTTGGTATTTTTTATTTGTATGGCTATCTTGTGGGCCTGAGCAAGTTACCAAGTCGTAATAGGTTTCCTTGGTAGCCTCCTAGATCTCTCTAGTTATGGGCATGAACATGTTTGTCTTCATAATCTTGAGTTCCATTGAGTTGATCAACCATGACATAATCATGGCATTCTCTACTTCCTATTTCTCAATGGGAATGTTCCTTGTGGTATTGATGTTGCTCTAATAAAATATTCAATTTGTCCATGCCCACGGACGAAAGGTTTGACAAATTGAAACCATTAAAGATAAATTTCTCCATTAAGTTAATTTGTGAGAGGTAATTAGCTAAGTAGAGTGACCATGACCATTTGTCACAAAATTGTAATGAGGGATAGGTTTTCTTCCTGCTCCTTCAAGTTGTTATCGTAATTGGAAGCACCTATCATTGCTATTTTAACCATTATTCCTAGTAATCAGAAGTTGGCTTTGATACCATTAAGAAACCTATAACTTAATTTTACCTAGTCATATTTTCATTCATAGAGAAAAGAAGAGAAAAACGTCCTTTATATATATAACTGTAGGAAACCATCAAAAGTAAGGAAAATATGTAGAAAGGAATAGGAAACCACCTAACAAATCATGTCCAAATGATTAATTGTCATTTTGATTACCAAAATAAATTCCTAATTAAATCCTAAAAAATTTGATGTCATCTCCATTAAAGATTCTAACTCTTCCACATTCCTTTTTTTTTTTTCTTTTTTTCTCCCCATACATACATATATATGTGTGCATGTGTGTGTGTCTCTCTCTCTCTCTGTGCACGCGCGCCAGACAATCCTCTATTTATAAATGGGTTCCCTTTAGGTAATCCATTCTTATTGCTCGAACTATTCTCCTAGAACTGCCTCTTGCCCATGTTGGGGATCAGATCATGGCCATATTGTACTTGACTTGTCAGCCTGGAGTTGGTGGTTGCACTTGGCTTTCAATGCAATCGGTATGAGAGAATTGATAGATGATGATTTAAGGCTTAGATGCTTGCATTACTTTGGTGAGTGTACAAATCATTGGAAGGAGTTTTCTCTGGTACACAACCTTTGCAAGAGTGGTAACAATGTGCATGGTGGGTGACCCTAGGGATATGCTACTGTAGAGGTAGGGAAAAGTGCAATTAAGATGTTACTGACATGCACAACTTGAGTGCTCTTGTTGGGTTTAATTGTTGAGGGGGCATGAAACCTTTGAATCGTGGGGAAGGTGCTCAATTTAAATTGCTAGAGGGAGTGTGCAATCTAGTTTGGTGGCATACTCGAGGGATGCACAATAGGCTCCTGTGTATGTAAAAGGTACACAATTTGTTCTTGTTCTTTGCTTAGGCATTTTATTCTTTTGAGAATCATCCACAAAGTCTACTTCATTTTTAAAATGCCTTAAAGTTTAAAAAATACTCACAAAAATTATCAAAAGCAAATGGCTAAGGCATTAATAATAAAAAAAAAACCAAGCATTAGGTCATTTTTAAATACCTCAAATGCACTAAAATAGACTCTTTAAAGCCACTAAAGTGCTGAGTTTGAGTTCTTATAGTTGATACTTGATGCTGTGAAGACTTAAGATTTAGAATCTAACTTCCATATGATTTATGTTATTCTAATAGAAATAAAGGATGGAATTTTGATGAGTTTGAAATTTAGAAAAACACATTGTACATAGAAATTAATCAATTAGTGATATTGAAGCTATCCAAAAACAGGTTACTCCTAAGTTCAAGTCTCAAGAAGGGAAGGATAAGATCTAATATGCTCCTATGATGGTCACACTTTTTCACATTCACTTCCCAACCTATGAAGAAGAACTCATTGAATCTAATATGAATTGGATATATCTAACCTTGGTACAGTTATTTTGCCTTTCAAAATTTATGGGAAAGAGGGATTTTATACTTGGATAACTTTTCTTAATGCCTTAGATGTACTCTACTAAGATTTTTCCTTAGGAGATCCACCTTATCTGGAAAAATGAGGCATTTAGCCATTCATTGTCATTCCAACAAAATACATTGAATTAAATAAATTAATAGAGATAGTATTAAAATTATGAAATTAAATATATGTGTTTTTCATTCACCCTCCTCATAAAAATCTAAGGAATGTATTTATACTTGTAACCTAACATTAAAACATCAAGAAAATCCCTAAAATGTCATAAAACTAAACAAGAGAGGTAATTGGAAAAAGTTTTGGCAAACGATAACAAAATTTGCAACTAGTATCAAAATGTCATAAAAATTTCGACAAAGACTTCTTCTCTAGGTCATTATCAAAATCTATAGAGCAATTGTTGAAATTGGTATTGAAATGTGTTTTTTTTTTTTTACACAAAAAAATTACATGTTAAAAAATAGCATTCCTCTTAGCCTTCTCTTGTTGCATCATCTTCAAACACACTTAAATCAATTGAAATTGCTCCCTAAAAACACCATTTTCATGGATTAGTGCTCAAAATGTGAAATTGCAAGATTTTGTTTGAAATATAGGTTGGCTGTTAATTTAGTATCAATTGATTTCGACTCTAGGATTTGCGTTTGAGGAGCTCTCCATCATATATAATGGGGTAGGTACTCAATTTTACCTGATGAAAGCTACTACTAAGATTTACTACTCAACACCTACACCGTGTTTTACGTCTACAATGCAACATCTCATGTGCTCCTAGAGGATCTTACTTCAGCACTTGAGCAACATCTCATGTGCTCCTAGAGGATCTCACTTTAGTGCTTGAGGGCGATACAAATCTCTTTCTCAACTAGGTAGAAGCAAATATGAAAGTTTCTTCTAGAATTTTGGGAACAAGAAGACAAACTAGGTTTTTCAACTCAAAAGAATCAAACCAAAAACCTTTTTATGCAATGTATATATAAGCCTAGGACCCTAGTGGACTAATCCTAAAAAGTTCCTCAAAATAAATCCTTTAAAAATAGAAAGACATATCTCCAAAATTCTAGAGAATTCTGTTGCTAGGGCTCAAATGCTCTTAGAGTGCTTGAGCGCTTTAGGCTTTTTTTAAAACGGTTAGAGAATCATTTTGCTCAATTTTAGACCACTCAATTGATGCCATGTCATACCAAAAACTAACTTGCCTTTCCCAAATATTTTTACACTTACCTATGTCATCTTGGTTGATCAATTAATAACCTTGAGTCTTCAATGGGGAGTGAGACACAATCTAGAAAGATCCTAAACCAAAATGAATAGAACAAAATCGACAATTTTAAACTACATTGACTAGTGTACGAACAATCTCTCCCTTTGGCAATTTTGTCATAAAATACAAATTGCATAAACCCCTTAATACTCTCAAATGGAGTTTACAAATCTCTCAATACCTCTTGTCTAAACCAATTCATCATCTAGCGTGCAAAGGACTAGAAGCCACATCCAAAAAATGAGCAATACCCTAGTACCTAGAACTTGCACACACTAAACAACATACCCAGGTAAAGTAGTGTGTGGGAAGAAAGATAACTGATCAATTTTATCAAATCAGGTAAACGAGTAAGGGGATGCAAGTCATGAACAGATATCAAAAAAATATGAATATCAAAACACTCAATCAAGTCAACAATCCATCTCCCCCTTTTTGTTGCAAAAAATGACAAAGAGCATGATGAAGCAGTAAGCATGAGAAAAGCAGAAAAGAAAAGCAAACACATGGACATATATGGTAAAAAAGGTTCTGGATACAAAAGATAAGAAAATAAAAGTACATCTAGACAAACAAAATATATGAAAAACTGAGACAAGATGGTTTAGGTGTACAAAATCAACTTATCCACAAAAAAAAAAAAAAAAAAAAAAACATAAAGTATCAAAAAGTCCAGATCAGATGGAGTTGTAGAGCTGGAAGCACCCTGCGACATCTGCCAAGATGTGAGGGATGCGAGCTGTCCCTTGAGGCTCTGAAAGTGAGCATCCACATGCTCCATCGACTCACAAGTGAAAGCTGGTCCATCAAATAGAATTCCATATTCCGTATGCTCAAATTTTGCCTTCTACATAATTTTTAATAAGTTTTTAATTAGCAGTGTTGATTGCACAAACTTTGAAATGTATCAAATAGAATAAATTAATAATTCATTGAGAAGTTTAAAATCCATATTGATGGAGACAATTAAAATAGATAATTTATAGATTTTAAAATACTAGACGTTCTTCTCCCCATTAGGCATTGACGAAATCTTCTATGTTTGCCGGCACGAGGGAATAGAAGAGGGGCCAATTTATACACATCGGCAGCATAAAGTCATTCTCTCACTCTGAAGTGATTTAACATACCTCTCCTGATAGAAGTCCCTCAAACTGGAAATGAAGCATAGCTCAGTTGCAATTTCTTTTGGGTTCCTTACTGTGCTCATAAGCTGTTTATGGAGGCTACTGAATTGGGTGTGGTTGAGGCCAAAGAGGTTAGAAAGATGCCTTAGAGAGCAAGGCCTGGCTGGGAATTCTTATAGGCTTTTACATGGGGACTTCAAAGAGATGTCCATGTGTGGACCCCGCATTTCGACTCGCTCAATGCGTTTCCCAATCGATGGCGAGCTCGATTTTTATTTGAAAAAAAATGATTTTTATTGATTAAGAAAATGACTTGGAGTCGCCACTTATTTTTGTTTTATTTTTAAAAGGGTAAACAAAATAAAAAAGAAAAACCCTAAGTGTGACTCCTTATTTGGAAAAGGTGATCTACGAAAAACCGGATCGGGTTCGGGGGTCAGATTACTTATCGGGAAGGTATGGTAAAAACCGTAGCACCCCTCTAAGTCCCTAAAGTCGGGTCTCTACTAATAGAATGAAGCTAACATGGCGATGATAAAGAAATCAATAAATACTCAAATCAATCATGCACATATGAGTATCAAAATAGGTATAAAGAATGATCGGGAATGAGAGTGGATGCGTACCTGGACCACGAGCCACAGTGCGCTATCGAAAACGAGGTTAGTGATCAAACACAAAATGATTATGTGCATATCAAGGATCAGGGTGAATCAATCACATATAGCTAATGAATCAATCAATCAGTTAATCAAACATGAAGTCTCATATGTCGGGCCCCCACCAAAGCCCGTTTATTTTAGCATGAATTAATTCCATAAATTCCATTATTCGGAATTACAAAATTAATCTTTGCTTATTTTAAAACATTTTAGAAATCATAGAAAGATTTGAAAGTGGCTTGTCAGAATAAAAATGACGGCCAAATTTTATTGAAAAGATGATTTTGGTACCTAAAACTCTAAGGATGAAAATTTTGATGACTTGAAATCATTTAAAAACCAAAAATTGAAAAATCGTTTGAAAACGGGGTTAGGAAATCTTTATTTTGAAATCACAGGGAAAGGATTTGAAAGGAAGTGACATGTGGCCTAAGGATGGCCATGCTAAAGGGACCACGCGACTGGATACAGGTGTATGTGGGACCAACATGCAAGTGAGAATTGCCATGCGGACAAGGGTCCAGATCACATTTTGCTGCCACAATGACGCAAGGCACTTCATGACTAATGAAGAATGCAACTCTGTTGAACCTGAAATTGATAGGTTGCCTCGGGTCAAACTTTTCCTTCTGGCAAAGACTCACCATCTCAAACTACTCCTTCGAGGCTCACGGGTATCTCTAGTCTCCAATATCTGAGGCTCCTAGTCTTCAGAGCGCATAGCAATGGCAGCCACATCATCCTATTCCATTGTCTCTGTTTCACCGCCGGATGATGTCCAACCTCTTCAAAAATCTGAAGTGATTTAAATCCAAAGTCCCATATTTTGCAACAGACAACCTGGATGGCTTCCCACCTTGTGCCCAGCCACTGTTTGACACCTTTCATATCACAACATGATGACCAACTGACAAATTCGACTCCACAACAGATTCAGCTTGCAATGAATGCGTGACTTCTCCTAAGAAATAGCCCATGTGTTCCCTTAATGCATCCATCCTCACGACTTCTTATGCTACATGAGACTGTCAACTGAAGGGTAGTAAGGTCTGTGGTGAGTGCACGCATGAGCATTTATATACATCTGAAGCTCCGTCCAAAGTCCTGAGAAATGACTCAACAAATCTGGCAGCAGCACCTGTCATGGACAGTGTTGCGGAGCCTACCCTTGCCTTTGCCTCTACAACTTCTGTCCCAATATTCTAGATCCTCACAGTCAACTATTCCCCTTATTCATCAATGAAACTCACAAACGGTTTCGTCTTTGACAGGAGTGGTAGAAGAGGGACCCCAACGTGTTCGCCCAACACTTTTACGGAATCGGAACTAAAGACAAGCCTGCTCCGCAATCAATTCAACCATGATAATTTCATCTCAACAGAGCCTGTGCACTGACCCTTCCCTTCATCCCGGCTGCCGAAGAGGGTTTCATCGGAGCAGGCAAGGGATGCTCTACCAAGTTCTGGAGGAATAACGAGTAAAACGTTGTTTAGAAGGTTCTCTTTTGAGTACATAGCAGCTGCAAATCCATTATGTCCATCGAATAGCCCAAAAGCCGAATATGTAGAAACCCTATCTCCAATCACCCTTTGGCATTCGGTCTTGAAGGTGCATGACGAGCAGAGAGGTTGGGATAGATGAACAGGGTTGGATGATGGATGATGAATAAGGAGTGGTGAAATGGGTATGAAGGAGTTTGAAGAGAGAGAAAAGGTGGTAATGTGGAATGGGTTTGATGGGTGCATGCATGGGGCATCAAGATGAGGGTTAGTATGGAAGTGTGGATATGATGAGCGAAAGAGAGAGATGAGATGGGTGCATGGTGGTGTAGAGAGAGAGTGGTGGTAATAGAAATGGGTATGAAAGGTCTCGTGGGTATCAAACAATGGGTAGGATGGGAACTATAATTGATGCCTGGATCTCTGTAAGAGAGGTTTGGTTGCATAGTTGCCCAATGATACATAACAGTTCCACTAAAGAATACTCCCAGCAATTTGAGGCACCGCACACACATCGGATATTTCAATCATGGATCCTCTTGGTCTCGGAAACTCAGATTTCGATATCAAATGGCATTCAACCCTCACAGTCAACCTAAATGCCAAATAAATTCTAACAAAACCCAGTGGCTTTGACAATCCCTTCACGGATTTCATCCTTCATGAAATTCTTTCATGGATCTTGATATTTCAAGTGAATCCAGCTTTGGTCTGAAAGAAGGATAAACGAGCCATCTCTTGCTACAATGATTCCATCAACAATGCCAGCTACATCAGAGGCCATGAAATGAGCCAGAAATTGGAAATTCTCAACAACAAGAGCATCTCAAGTCTGAATGAACTCAGAAAAATCCACTGAAAGCCCTCTTGTAGCTTCTTCAGGCGGAGGTGAGGGAGCAGATATGTGCCACGGAAGAATACCAAGAACAGAAGAAGACATCCAAAACAGAGTATAATAAATGGGAATTAAATGAATCCATGCGAGCCTCATTTCATGTATTTATCCATGGGCTCAGATGTTAGAGTGGGTCAAAACAGTTTTTCCAATGAGTTTTAAAACCAAAACAGAATATGAACATCAATATTTCCCATAAAATCCCCAAAGGCAGAGGGCACAGAACCGGTTAGAAATCAAGGATGTATCAAATGAGCAACCAACAGTGAGCACACTCAAACACCAAAACTCATTAATATTCAGATAACCTAAGCAGAGAAAAAAAATGAACGTGAAAGAGACCAAAACTTATGGAAATGATACCTGAACCTTCTTCTTTTCAGTTTGCCTTTCTTCTCTGTTTCTTCTCCCTGGTTATCTCTCTAGACTTCTCCACAAAACCAGTCTGCTCCCTCTCAATCACGCCAAATCCCTTTTCTCCCTCTCTAGCTAAGGATCCCCTCCTCTCTCTGTTTTCTCACCTTCTCTCTCTATTCACCTCTTGAAAATCACTCTCTGTCTCACCATCATAGTCAAAGCACCTCACCTCCCTTAGCTTGCAGCCCAAAACCCCCTCAAAAATTTTTCTCCTCTCTAAAATATCTCCCAACAGCCGAGCCTCTCTCCCCCACTAACCTGCAGCAGCTTCTCAAAAACCCCCTCTTTCTGGCAGGAGACGCTCCTCTATAACAGACTCTCAACGTCTCTCTTCCTTCTGTCCATCTTTCATTGGCTCTCTCAAACACCATTGTGATTCCATAGCAGCCAACTAAAGGATGCCATGTGGTCCTCCAGGGTTGCGACACCTGGCAAACCAAGCTGCATGAAAATGCATGCAACCGAGCCCCCAAAATGGGGGTCTACACCATGATGTTAAAAGAAGCATATTCAAGACCAATCAGCCTCTCCGACGATATTGCTCCGCGTGTCCTGCCCTTCCATTGTCATTTCATTAAGAAATACGGTACCGATATGACTGATTACTTTTCATCATAGTATTAAAGTTTGCTGATCTCTACAAATTATGACCAACTTTTTTATGCTGCCCTAAAGCAGTTGTTTGTTTTCTGCTCTTCTCTTCCTAACTATTTTTCTTTTCCTTTCTGTTTTTCTTTTTCCTCTTTTTTAAATTACACCAAAGGTTTAGACTTTAGTGGTAGTTCTTAATCTTTGACTGTATTGCAATTTCTTTTATCAAGAAATTAATTTCCGCTTTGGAAAGAACTGTTTTTACTTTTCAATTGTTTAATTTCTGGGAGCTGTGAATAACTTTTAATTTATGCCAAATTTTCACCTTTTTTTTTTTCAAGTGATAATTTATGACGTTTCGGAACTTTTGGATGAATTTTTATGTCAGTTATTTGTGCTCAAAGTATAAATGAACAAATATTAAATCTTAATATTTCTTTCGATGCCAATTCTATTGTGTCGATGCCAAGTTCATCCAGATGGGCTCTCCCCCTTTCTTTTCGGAAGGTTTTGTTTATAACCTTATGTCAGCAATACAAAAGATTGGAATTGGAGTGGGAGTTGGAGTTTGGAGTACGATTATGCTTTGGAATACCAACCTCCAACCTCCATACACTCTCTCTGACCATTGTATATTTGTTGAAGAGCGTTCAACTTACCATCTTCCTTCTGCTCCCACCCATCCCACAGTACATATTATATTATAAATATGTTCCTATATAGTATTTGATATTTTTCGTCAAAGCATGCCCACCATGGCTTCTGCTGTTAAGGATTGTGCAGAACATGGAGGAAGCAATGAGGACATGGAAGGAGATGATGATGATGATGATGATGATCTCTTTGAGATCAACCTGGAGGCTGTTAACACCATCCCCCCACCACATTACTGGGAAAGCTGTTTCACCAGGACGGGAAACACACTTCTGGCTAATTGTTTGTTGCCCATAGCTGATGTTTCCAGTGCTGTTCCGATGGAGGTACCAAAAGCATGTAACAGTAACACACTCTCATCATTGCCGGGCGTGTCTAATTTTCTTATGATTGCTAATTCAGCGCCAGGAAAATTTATGGGATTCTCCTCTTTAGGGGCTTTTGGCTTGCGACAGACTAGAGAATGAAACCATTTGGTTTTGTTCACCTTAAATTGAACCAATTTGAAACTAGTTACTCAAACTTGTCCATGCCCACGAATGAAAGGTTTGACAAATTGAGACCATTAAAGATAATTTTCTCCATTAACTTAATTTGTGAGAGGTAATTAGCTAAGAAGAGTGACCATCACCATTGGTCACAAAATTCTAATGAGGGATAGGTTTTCTTTCTGCCTCCTTCAAGTTGTTATCATAATTGGAAGCACCTATCATTGCTATTTTAACCATTATTCCTAGTAATCAGATGTTGGCTTTGATACCATTAAGAATCCTGTAGCTTAATTTTACCTAGTCATATATTCATTCATAGAGAAAAGAAGAGAAAATGTCCTCTATTTATATAACTATAGGAAACCTACAAAAATAAGGAAAATATATAGAAAGAAATAGGAAACTATCTAACAAATCCTATCCAAATAATTAATTTTCATTTTAATTACCAAAATAAATTCCTAACTAAATCCTAAAAATGTTAATATCATCTCCATTCAAGATTCAAACTCTTCAACATTCCTTTTTTTTCTTTTCTTCTCCACATACATACATACATATTTATATGTGTGTGTGTGTGCGCGCGTGCGCACCCAGACAATCCTCTATTTATAGATGGGTTTCCCTTTAGGTAATCCATTCTTATTGCTCAAACTATTCTCCTAGAACTGCCTCTTGCCCATGTTAGGGATCAGATCATTTGTCAATGTAGTCAACTAGCCATCTTTCTTGTACTTGACTTGTCACCTTGGAGTTGGTGGTTGCACTTGGCTTTCAATGCAATCGGTATGGGAGAATTGATAGTATAGATGATGACTTAAGGCTTAGATGCTTGCATTACTTTGGTGAGTGTACAAATCATTGGAAGGAGTTTTCTCAGGTGCGCAACCTTTGCAAGAGTGGGAACAGTGTGCATGTAATGCCCTAAACCCAATTTAGGGGTAAAATCATAATTTAAAAATTAATAATTAATTAAGTAATTTAATAAGGGTAAACATGTCTTTTCGTATTTAAAACTCCTAGGTATAAATTAGACTTTTCCCATCCTCTCTATTCAGAAAACCCTTTTACATAGAGATTAGAAATATTAGAGAGCATACGGTTGAAGATTTGGAGGTTTAGGATTTGAAGATCAATTTTTCTAGTAAGATTTTTAGTCCTTAAATTAATATTTTATATTCGTTAATTAGTTTTGAATACTTTAGATATTCTTTGGAATATTTCAATTTTGATTAGAGTTCGTTTAATTAATTTCTAGGTCAAAAATATTAAAAAAAATATGAACATAGTTTGATTTATTAATGGAGATCAACAAATTTTGATTACTCAAACGAATAAATCTAGATAAACATATATATATATATATATATATATATATAGATATAGCTTCAGATTTGAAAATTAAATAAAATTTCTGAGTATGGAGATTAAAAGTTTTGACTTTAGAGAGGAGAAAAAAAATGATGAAAGATGCGTCTAGGTAGGAAGGATTTGGCATATTGAAAAAAAAAACTAAGAAATGGTCAACACGTTGACCTAGGAAAGGAAGTGAATAGTATTTTGGTAAATGATGAGGAAGAAAAAGACGTTGATGGCTTAGAAGAGAAATAGGTTAAGGTGTTGTTGGGTATTGAAATTAATAATAATAATAATAATAATAACAATAACAATAACAATAATAATAATAATAATAATAATAATAATAATAATAATAATAAAAGAAATAATAATAATGAATGGAGTTGGTGTGGAGTTGCTGGGAAAAAAAAAAAAAGAATTGCATGGGGTATTTGTTAAGTTTTGGTAGGAGATTTAAATAATAGTAATAATGTTTAATGCAAATAAATCTTCTTAAAAGATTTAATTTGGATAAGTTAGAAAAGAGAAATAAATTATTGTTTAGGAAGTTGAAAATAATATTGGATGGTAATAATATTAATATGAGAAATTAATTAGGATCCCTAATACTAACTAAAATATTTTTAGGATTGTCAAATTTATATATTTAGATAAATAATCAATAGTCAATATTGTATATGATATTATGTTAGGTGAGGAGGAAATTCTTCAAAACTAAATACTTTAAGATTTTGAGTGCTTCTTCAAGGTAAAGGAAATTAATGCAGATTTTTGTAAAAAAAAAATAATTTTTTTTTAAATGTGTAAAAATATTAGTTTTATCTTTAAGCAAGGATCAAATATATGTTTTTTATTGAAATTATATTTGAGTATTTTCTTTGTTTATGAAAAATGAAAAAATGAGGAGATATGATGTTTTGTTTTGTAAGTTTGAATTAATGAAATAAAGTATTTGACTCTGGATTATATGGCCTTAGTCAACGGGTCATAATAGTTCACATTTTTTGCCTTAGTCAACGGGTTATAATAGTTGATGTTATATGACCTTAGTAAATGGGTTATAATAGTTGACCTTATGACCCTAGTCAATGAGTTATAATTGTGGACATTTGGTTTTGTTCACCTTAAATTGAACCAATTTGAAACTAGTTACTCAATTGCAAAGTCCCACCTAATTGGGCACCATTTGTCATATGATAACCAGAGTAAATATATTTTGAATGTATTCGATTTGGTTTGTTGAGAAATTGTTTTGAAATGGATATAAGAAAGTTTTGTTGAAAAGTTTGAATGTATTGGCATTTTGAACTCAAAAGTTTTTATGAAAATAAGTATATGTTATATCTCCTATTTGCAAGCATAATTGAAAATGTTTGATCCAGAAATTTGGTAATTGGTAAATTTTCAATTACAATACGAATATTTGTATCGTTTCCACTTTGAGCCCTTGGGCTTGAGCTAGGTGTGAAAAGATTGTCATGCCCTTGGAGTGGGCTTTGGGGCATGACAGTGCATGGTGAGTGGCCCTAGGGATACGCTACTGTAGTGGTAGGGAAAAGTGCAATTAAGATGTTATGGACATGCACAAGTTAAGTGCTCTTGTTGGATTCAATTGTTGAGGGGGTATGCAACCTTTGAATCATGGGGAAGGTGCTTAATTTAAATTGCTAGAGGGAGTGTGCAATCTAGTTTGGTGGCACACTTGAGAGATGCACAATAGACTCTTGTGTACTTAAAAGGTACACAATTTGTTCTTGCTCTCTACTTAGGCATTTTATTCTTTGAGAATCCTCCACAAAGTCTACTTCATTTTCAAAATACCTTAAAGTTATAAAAATACTCACAAAAAATATCAAAAACAAATGGCTAAGGAATTAATAACAAAAAAAAAAAAAAAAAACAAGCATTAGGTCATTTTTAAATACCTCAAATGCACTAAAATAGACTCTTTAGAGCCACTAAAGTGTTGAGTTTGAGTTCGTATAGTTGATACTTGATGATGTGAAGACTTGAGATTTAGAATCTAACTTCCATATGATTTACGTTATTCTAATAGAATTAAGAGGATGGAATTTTTATGAGTTTAAAATTTAGAAAAACATATTGTACATAGAAATTAATCAATTAGTGATATTAAATCTATCCGAAAATAGGTTACTCCTAAGTCTCAAGTCTCAAGAGGGGAAAGGTAAGATCTAATATGCTCTCCTAAATCAATTGAAATTGCTCCCCGAAAACACCATTTTCATGGATTGGTGCTCAAAATGTGAAATTGCAAGATTTTGTTTGAAATATGGGTTGGGTGTTAATTTAGTGTCAATTGATTTCGATTCTAGGATATGCATTTGAGGAGCTCTCCATCATATATAATGGGGTGTGTACTCAATTTTACCTGATGAAAGCTACTACTAAGACTTACTACCTAACACCTACACTGTGTTTTGCATCCACAATGCAACATCTCATGTGCTCATAGAGGATCTCACTTTAGCACTTGAGGGGGATACAAATCTCCTTCTCAACTAGGCAAAAGTAAATATGAATGTTTCTTTTAGAATTTTGGAAACAAGAAGACAAACTAGGTTTTTCAACTCAACAACATCAAACCAAAAACCTTTTTAGGCAATGTATATATAAGCCTAGGAACCTAGTGGACTAATTCTAAAAAGTTCCTCAAAATAAATCCTTTAAAAATAGAAAGACAGATCTCCAAAATTCTAGAGAATTTTGTTGCTAGGGCTCAAATGCTCTTAGAGTGCTTGAGCGCTTTAGGCATTTTTTAAACCCGGTTAGAAAATCATTTTGCTCAATTTTAAACCACTCAATCCATGCCATGTCATACCCAACACTAACTTGCCTTTCCCAAATCTTTTTACACTTACCTATGTAATCCTGGTTGATCAATTAATAACCTTGAGTCTTCAATGGGGAGTGAGACACAATCTAGAAAGATCCTAAACCAAAATGAATAGAACAAAATTGACAATTTTAAACTACACCACCTAATGTATGAACAATCTCTCCCTTTGGCAATTTTGTGATAAAATACAAATTGCATAAACCCCTCAATACTCTCAAATAGAGTTTACAAATCTCTCAATACCTCTTGTCTAAACCAATTCATCATCTAACGTGCAAAGGACTAGAAGCCACATCCAAAAAATGAGCAATACCCTAGTACCTAGAACTTGCACACACTAAACAACATACCCAGGTAAAGTAGTGTGTGGGAAGAAAGATAACTGATCAATTTTATCAAATCAGGTAAACGAGTAAGGGGATGCAAGTCATGAAACAGATGTCAAAAAAATATGAATTGCAAAACACTCAATCAAATCAACAATCCATCTCCCCCTTTTTATTGCAAAAAATGACAAAGAGCATGATGAAGCAGTAAGCATACGAAAAGGAGAAAAGAAAAGCAAACACATGGACATATATGGTAAAAAAGGTTCTGGATACAAGAGATAAGAAAATAAAAGTACATCTAGACAAACAAATATATGATAGACTGAGCCAAGATGGGTTAGGTGTACAAAATAAAATTATCCACAAAAACAAAAAAAAAAAACAAAAAACAAAAAACAAAAAAACCAAAAAAAAAAAAAAAAAAACATGAAGTATCAAAAAGTCCAGATCAGATGGAGTTGTAGAGCTGGAAGCACCCTGCGACATCTGCCAAGATGTGAGGGATGCGAGCTGTCCCTTGAGGCTCTGAAAGTGAGCATCCACATGCTCCATCGACTCACAAGTGAAAGCTGGTCCATCAAATAGAATTCCATATACCGTGCTCAAATTTTGCCTTCTACATTCATGGCATATATAGTTTTTAATAAGCAGTGATGATTGCACAAACTTTGAAATGTATCAAATAGAATAAATTAATAACTCATTGAGAAGTTTAAAATCCATATTGATGGAGACAATTAAAATAGATAATTTATAGATTTTAAAATACTAGACGTTCTTCTCCCCATTAGGCATTGACGAAATCTTCTATGTTTGCCGGCCCGAGGGAATAGAAGAGGGGCCAATTTATACACATCGGCAGCATAAAGTCATTCTCTCACTCTGAAGTGATTTAACACACTGTCTCCTGATAGAAGTCCCTCAAACTGGAAATGAAGCATAGCTCAGTTGCAATTTCTTTTGGGTTCCTTACTGTGCTCATAAGCTGTTTATGGAGGCTACTGAATTGGGTGTGGTTGAGGCCAAAGAGGTTAGAAAGATGCCTTAGAGAGCAAGGCCTGGCTGGGAATTCTTATAGGCTTTTACATGGGGACTTCAAAGAGATGTCCATGATGTTAAAAGAAGCATATTCAAGACCAATCAGCCTCTCCGATGATATTGCTCCGCGTGTCCTGCCCTTCCATTGTCATTTCATTAAGAAATACGGTACCGATATGACTGATTACTTTTCATCATAGTATTAAAGTTTGCTGATCTCTACAAATTATGGCCAACTTTTTTATACTGCCCTAAAGCAGTTGTTTGTTATCTGCTCTTCTCTTCCTAACTATTTTTCTTTTCCTTTCTGTTTTGTTTATTTTCCTCTTTCTTAAATTACACCAAAGGTTTAGACTTCAGTGGTAGTTCTTAATCTTTGCTAACTGTATTGCAATTTCTTTTATCAAGAAATTAATATACTTCCACTTTGAAAAGTACTGTTTTTAGTTTTCAATTGTTTAATTTCTGGGAGCTGTGAATAAATTCTAATTTATGCCAAGTTTTTACCTTTTTTTTTTTTCAAGTGTTAATTAATGACGTTTCGGAACTTTTGGATGAATTTTAATGTCAGTTATTTGTGCTCAAAGTATAAATGAACAAATATTAAATCTTAATATTTCTTTCGATGCCAATTCTATTGTGTCGATGCCAAGTCCATCCAGATGGGCTCTCCCCCTTTCTTTTTGGAAGGTTTTGTTTATAACTAATCCTTGGCTAAAGGCAGGTGAATGATTAGCCTCCTTGAAATTGCCACCATTTTTTTTGTCTTTTTGTGGGATATAGTCTTTAAGTATCCCATGCTAGATTGCAGAATATTCTCTGGAAAGAATCCAAAGCTAAATAATTAAAATTGTTGCATCTATCCAAAACTGTCACCCAGCCTGCCAAGCATATTGATAGCCCTCTTGATTTCATTATTTAATCTCAAGGCTACAGTGAATAGAGTTCATTCCTTAATATCAATAACTCAGCATAGAAACTATGGTTGAAGTTTTCATTGTTTTCGATGGTCCAAGTTGGGTTCAACTGAATTTTAATACCCAAAGTTGAATTTGTGTGAAGTCCAAACTAAAAGCAATCTGAGGCTAACACTATCCAATAATGGCATAAACGTGCAGGTAAAAATTTCTTTGCATGGTTCGGTCCAAATCCAATGGTAAACATTATGGAGCCTGAGCTAATAAGGGATGTTTTGTTAAAGTCCAATGTCTTTCAAAAGCCACCCCCACACCCACTTGGCAAGTTGCTGGTTTCTGGTCTGGTGACCTTGGAAGGCGAACGATGGGCTAAACGTAGAAAGATCATCAACCCAGCTTTCCATCTAGAAAAGTTGAAGGTAATTTTCAATGCCCAGTTTCCAAACCAGAATATTTTACCTTAATTTCCATGTATTTTTTTTTAATCTTTTCACAAACTGTGAAAGTGAACAAACAGTTCCATAATCTCTGCATAGCTCTCTCACTGTTGGAAAAGAGATTGAACATGTGAATGCAGTGGAACAAAAAATTTAAGTGATAATATATATAAGATTTGGAGGCTATGAATAATTGAACAAAAAATTATTTTTAATTCTACGTCAGTTTGCTAGATACTAATTAGAAAGTTATCATTTAAAAGTTAAAAGAAATGAATTTTATAAAATTGTCTTTTAAAAAATATAATTTTAACACTTGGGAACTACACTAAAATTGTGTCTTTGAAAGATAAATTTATATTAGTATTCAAAAAATAATAACTACAATTTTTTTTATAAAAATTTTGCTAAAAACCTGTATAAATATCGAAATTCCCAAATATTTCGATCAGTTTAATGAAGTATTTTCACATACCCAATGTGTCCTACCTTTTCCTTGTTTTTTTTTTCTTACTCATATAAAGTCTTTTTCCAGTCTCCAATAGAAATTTTCAGAAGTTTTATTTGCCAATGTAAACCATGGGTAATTTGAACCATAAGGATCAAAATATCCTTGATTGTCTGTTCCTAGTTTAAAATATGACAGTAAGATCTTAACAACTTTCTTATCTTGCTTGCTTATTACCCATACATCTAACTTTTCATTAATATTACCAGTACATCTAACTTTTCATGAATATGCACATTTTTTTTCTATGATTTCTTTAGTCAGTGCCTCCATGGTAAAACTGAATATTCCTCATCCTCCACCCATCACCCATATGACTCTTCCTAACATATGATGACTTTAAGCAGTACATGCTTTATAAACTAGTTAAATTGTTATTTCGCAGGTCAGTGATAAATGGCCTGTTTTGGTCTTTATTAATTTATTTTGTGGTTGAATTTGTTATAGAATATGTTGCCGGCATTTCATTTGAGTTGTAGCGACATGGTGACCAAATGGAAAATGCTTTCGGTGGGGGGATCATGTGAGTTGGATGTTTGGCCCTATCTTGAAAATTTGACAGGGGATGTGATTTCTCGGACAGCATTTGGTAGTAGCTATGAAGAAGGAAGAAGGATATTCCAGCTCCAGAAAGAACAAACACATCTTGCAAGCCAGGTTACAATGTCAGTTTATATCCCGGGATGGAGGTATGCATAAAAATATTTCAAGAAATATGCAGCTTATTTTTCTGAAACTATTCATACACGAGTCTGCTTGGTACAAAAGATCAAAGAGTTATTGGGGGCTTTGTTTTCTTTTTGCAGCAGTGTTTCAGCAGATTTAGTTTGCTCAAATTTTGGTTTCAAATCAGTCTTACATTTCCCTAGAGTTTAGATGCCTAACAAGTCTCTTTGTCCTTGCACACCATATTCCATTTTAGGAAATTTTGCTTTCCTGAAGTGTTGACACCATGAAATGAAAGAAAAATGCAGGCTTAGGGAAAGAGGCTATAATCTACATACGTTACAGAATTTAAAAGGTTGAACAACTGATATGAATTTTCATAGACCAACCAGCAGATTCACCTATGTTGCAGCAATGTGGTTGAAAAAACACACAAGCAATTACATATATAAATAATTGAGATGATTAAGAAAAAATTTATGTATACTCACAATAGTAAAATATAAAATCTTGCAGTAACAAAATATACAAACTAAATCAAGAATTTTGTATAAAATATTTTAATTAACTTTTAAAACCTAACTGAAAATCTAATTTTTAGAAAGTTTCTAAATCTAGTTTAACTAACATCCTCACATCAACTTGATTTGTAAAAATAGCATCCTTAGCTTTCTAAAATCTTTAAACTTGAGAGACTTGGTTAATGTTTTCACAATTTGATCATGAGATTTTGTAAATTTTAATTGCACTTCATTTTTCATAATGTACTCTCTAATAAATGATATTTTGTATCAATATATTGGCTTCCATCTGTTGATCTTAGATTAAAACACTTATGCATAATATATATTTTTGGACTGTTGGAACACACATTTTATTGATGAAGAGTGTTGAATTTATACATGAGCTTGTAATTGAAATGACATTAGAATAACAGAAAATCAAGCTACTAGATGATGAACAATTACTTCCTATAAAATAGAAACCAGATCTTAACCAAATAAAAACAAGAAAATATTTGGATGTTGCAGATTTTGTGCAAGACTCCAACTGCAAAATTTAACTTCAAAATTCAAATTCCAGCAAATACTAAGGCAAAATTCAAAATTCAACACCATCATGGAGAACTAGATTTTTCTTATAAGGTAATTGTTGATTTTATATCCATATAGATCTTTATCAGTCTCTTGTGTGGTAAATTAAGTTTCTTGAACAAATTTCATGACCTACAAATGATGTCAACACAAATTTTGCTTCATAGGTTGAAAGTTTCACAATGCTCAAGTGTGTGTTTGGTTAACAAGGTTGAAGGGAATTTATGTTCGAAGAGAATTTATGTTAAAATTGGATTACTTTTCAAGGTCAAGCATAAGAGATATTAGATTTACAACTCTAAGATCATTTCATCCCCTTTTAGTCAATTACTTCTTTTGTATAACACTTAGAAAGTAGTATGTTTCACTAATTGATGTTTAGTATCCTCAATCTTGTGTTTGCAGGATATTGTGTCAAGATGATGAGATACCACTACAACACATGTAGATGAAACCATTAGTTATTGTCTTGATAGTTTCTACCTTTGAAGCCTTATACAAGTTTCAAAAAATTAATGAGAAGTAGAAGGCATGGATGAAAATAAGAATTAATGTCTGTGTGTTTCATGTGATGTTTTATTTACTAGAATTACTAACATGCACGCAGATTTTTACCTACAAAGACGAACAGGAGGATGAAGCAAATAAGCAAAGAAGTATATGCATTATTGAGGGGTATCGTTAACAAAAGGGAGAAGGCAATGAAGGTTGGCGAAATTGCTAATAGTGACTTATTAGGTATACTAATGGAATCTAATTTTAAAGAAATTCAAGAACATCAAAATAACAAGAAGATTGGAATGAGTGTCAAAGATGTCATTGAAGAGTGTAAGCTATTCTATCTTGCTGGCCAAGAGACAACCTCAGTTTTACTTGTATGGACAATGGTCCTGCTAAGCGAGCATCCAAACTGGCAAGCTCGTGCAAGAGAAGAGGTTTTACAGGTTTTTGGGAATAAAAAACCAAAAGCTGATGGATTAAATCACCTAAAAATGGTGAGTACTTAGTCCAATCTTCAGTTTAATGATTCTCACTAAAATCATATAGTACTTTGTTTTTCTCCCTATAATTGGAGTAAAATTGAAAACACATTTCTCTTAAGTTTTTATATCTTGTACTAAACATTTGCTTTCAGTTAGTTGCTCAAGAACGGGTTCTCATGCCATGATTTCAAATTTCTCTGCTAGTTTATGATGATTTTTTCATGAGGTTCTTAAGTTATTATATCCATGGGATATGTAATGTCCTTTGCATACTTGATATTTTGTCATGCATGATTTAGAACATTTTGTCTTTTGCATCACTATTTTAAGAAATTGCTTTATTCTTCAGTGTCCTTCATAATGATTTAGAATGTATTTTAGTAAGAATTCTCATGCAACAACTTCTAAAGTTTCTCTACCACAGGTTACCATGATTTTTCATGAGGTTCTTAGGTTATACCCACCAGTAGAAATGCTTGCTAGAGCTATTTATAAGGACACTCAAGTGGGAGACGCGTTTTCTAGTTGGAGTGCAAGTCGTGTTGCCCACTATCCTAGTTCACCATGATCATGAAATTTGGGGGATGATGCAAAGGAGTTTAATCCAGAGAGGTTTGTAGAAGGAGTTTTGAAGGCAACAAAAAACCAAGTTTCATTTTTCCCATTTGGTTGGGGTCCTCAGGTATGCATTGGACAAAATTTTACAATGATGGAGGCAAAAATAGCTTTGGCAATGATCTTACAACACTTCTCATTTGAACTTTCACCATACTATGCTCATGCTCCTTTCAGTATCCTAACTATGCAACCCCAATATGGTGCACACCTAATTCTACGTGGACTTCAATGTTGAGATTCTTGTTATTAATTGCTATTAGCATGGCCTATATAGCGTGTATGTCGAATATAAACCAAGAACTCTCTTTTATTCATAGACACACATTGAAGGAAATTTGTGTTTGATACAATTAATGAATTATACAACATATCATTGTGTAGGGGTGATTATTGATGTCTTCTTTGATGACATATTTGGTTTTAAGCTACATTGTGTAGTCATTGACTTTTCTCAACATTATTAACTCATCACGAGGATTGTTGATGCTCTATCCCTAAAAATTTGAGTATCAATCTTCGGTATCAATAAAAATCTGAAACTCAGTACATCATATCCAATGGGACTTATGAGCTTTTGAGTAAGTTTAGGACATGAAAAGAAGGCATGGTAAATGTATTTTTGGGTTAGACCCAAAAGAATGGCGGAATAAGATCAAGTATTGATTACTACTCAAAAAGTACTCTTTTATAGCTTGAAACTAACTATTTTAAACACTTTTGAGTAGTAGTTAATACGTTTTTAACTCAATTGGCACATTAAGGAACCTAACAAGGGTTACTAATAAGTTTTTGGCAAGTTTTGGTGTTTTTGGTGGCTATTTGATCGTTGAAACAAGCCAAGAATGAGAGAGAATTTTGTGAAATCCATGGCAATGCAAGTTGAAGCTCAAATACATGAAGAATCCGAGCTTTGGAGCACTTCATAGCCCTTTGCCAAGCTTGGCAATAGGTTGCCAAGCCAATCATAGATGCAAGGAAGAAAACTAGAGGAAGAAATCCAATAACCAGCATTTTTGCATAGCATGCAAAAATTTGCATAGCATGCGAAATCAAGAGGAGGAGCAGCTGCAGGACTAAGAGTAGGACTAAGTGAAAGACAATTTCACACACCATGCGAAACCACAAGAGGTAGCCAAAGAATTTCGCACACCATTCTAAATCTTCCTATGCATCGACTCCGTTAGATTTTTATCTCCAGATATTTTGTGTAATTTCCTATTTTCTCCTTGTAATCAACCAATGATAGGATTTCTTGGTTAGGAACTATAAAAGAAGGGGGGGGGGGGGGGGGGGGTGATTACTACTCAAAAAGTGCAATTTGATTAGCCTATAATCAATCCTTTTAACCACTTTTGAGTAGTAGTTTAGGCCTTTTAACTCAATTGGCATGTTAAGGGTCCTTGAAAGCAATTTTACTCATTTTGTGCAAGTTTTGGTGTTTTTGTTAGTATTTTGATCACCAAAGCAAGTCAAGATTGAGGAGAGCTATGAGGAATATTGGGCAAAGCTTTGAAGTCATTTGCCAAGAGTGATCCGGATTGCTAGGAGAAAAAGCAAAGAGGATCAGCTATGGAGCATATTCTTGATGACAGTCGTAGCAGCCACTTTTGGGGCACTTCCTGAAGTCCAAATGATGCATGCTATATACCATTTCAAAGCTCAGGAAGTCAACAATCCAATGCTTCAAACGGTGTGCGATTTGGAGTTGAAATGAGGAAGTTGCAGCTGTTACAAGCGGATCAACCAAAAGTGCTGCGAAATCAGCCTTTTGTTGCGAAGTGATTTCGCAACACTTTTATACAGTAGAATGCTTCTCCTTCTGACGATGCCCAATTTATACCGCGAGAAGGAAGCTTGGAACATCAAGATGGGAGCCAACTTCGCAAGCCTTCAGTGATGGCTTGGTCTTGCGAAAATATTTCGCAGCTCTCAAGGGTGTTTGCGAAATTTCGCGACAACCATTTTCCTCTGCGAAATGCCTCCCGAAGACTTCCGGCAGTGCACTACCGACATTGGGAGATATTTTCCATTAGATTTTTGTTGTCTAAATCCCAAAATACTCCTTGTAAACCTCCAATTACAAGATTCCTTAGTTTTTAAGTTAGTAAAAAGACCAAATATCTTTGTAACAATTAGTTTTATATTATGTTCATATATATATACCTCTCGGGAGCCTGTTCCAGAGAGGAGTTCCTTCTGTAACAATTTGGTAAGGAAGTAAAGTTCATTTCTCTTCTACTGCTTTACCTTCTTACTTCGTATTATTATTTTCTTATTAAGTTATGAATTCTCTGAGGAGTTTTCCCCAGAGAATGAGTAACTAAACCTCCAATTCCTTGGAGCTAAGGTAGCCGGGGGAGGTTCCAAGTGCAAGAATGCAAAACTTTGTGGTTTTAGTTAGTAATGAAGAGGAAGTGAAATCCTTTGGTGATTTCAATGTTTTTAGTTAACTTAAAACACCCGGGAGTCACCTGGGCCAACACTTGGTAAGGTAAGTGATTTCCCACCATGGAAATGCACTAGTTTACCACTGTGCGAGCCTCGGTAGGTGACTTCAGGGGTAGGATTTTCTAGAATAGCCAACACTTGATAAGCTTTTGGACTCCTAGGAGACATCCATTAGTTATCTCTTGCGAGCTTTTGACGGGTAATCCAAGGTTAAAGATCACCTTGAATGGTTAAGGCTTAGTGAGAGGCTTAAACCACTGCAAGTTGAATCAGTGAGAGAATTAAGGTGAAATCCAATTGAAGGATGAATCTGTACCACACCAGCTAGAGAATTGACTATATGTTGAATCTCTAACGTGAGGAAAGGAACCATCTGACCGGAGTTATGTCTTTTGCATGAGGAACCACCCCAGTGTACCTAAGTCTTCAAGGAATGTTTTTCTTCCTAAGTTATTCCAAACTTCTATTAAGTCAACTAGTTTAAGTCTAAACCATCACCAACCTAAGTTTGTGTTTTACTTCTTAAGCTAACCATGAAAGGAAACAAGACCAATTCACTTGGAATTGGTATCATTGAGTGCTTGTGAATCATTCCCAGTGAACGATCCTAAGGCCATTATACTATAGTAGCTTTTTATTTGCTACCCTAGTGTATGGTGTTAAAGGTATAAATTTTGTTGATCAATCCCTCATCCAAGGAGCACCAGCTGGATACTAATCAGCTGAGACACCAAGTGGGCACGAATCAAATGGCGCCGTTGCCGGGGAATGAGTGTCAAGTTTGTAGTGATATCATTGTTGAGTACTTGTGATTTTCATCACAAGTTGGTAAAGTTTCTTTCACTTTACTAATTTTCATTCTTTCTTTATTTATAATTTAAGTTATCTTTTTAAATTAAGCCTAGTTTAATTTTGCTTTAGTAGCCCTGTTTCTTTTGTTATCCTTTGTTTTCATCTTTTAGATAGATAGATACTAGTTGTGTATGCCAAAGTGGATACGAGATAGTGGAGGAAGACTTGTTAAGTGTGATACACCTCAAGGAAAAGAATTGGAAGTAATCTTGAATATCATGGAACCTACACCTGAAGATCAGCATAGTCACCAGGGGCGTCAAGATAATCCCAATGAATTCAGATCAATGAGGGATCGTATGCATCCACCTCGTATGAGTGCACCATCATGTATAGTGCCCCCTACTGAGCAGCTAGTAATCAGACCATATCTTGTTCCACTTCTGCCAACTTTCCATGGGATGGAGAGTGAGAATCCGTATGCACATATTAAGGAATTTGAGGATGTTTGTAATACATTCCAAGAGGGAGGAGCTTCAATTGATTTGATGAGGCTTAAGTTATTTCCTTTTACTTTAAAGGATAAGGCCAAAATTTGCCCTCACCATGGCTTTGGTACATGGTTGTTGGTGAGTTACTTCTATGATGGTATGTCATCCTCAATGAAGCAACTCCTCGAGACAATGTGTGGAGGAGATTTCATGAGTAAAAATCCAGAGGAAGCTATGGATTTTTTGAGCTATGTAGCTGAAGTTTCAAGGGGATGGGATGAACCGACTAAAGGAGAAGTAGGAAAAATGAAGTCTCAGTTGAATGCTTACAATGCTAAGGCTGGGATGTATTCTTTGAAAGAAGATGATGATATGAAAGCAAAGATGGTAGCCATGACAAGAAGATTGGAGGAGCTGGAGCAGAAAAGAATTCATGAAGTGCAAGCTGTTGCTGAAGCACCAATGCAAGTGAAGCTGTGTCCCAATTGTCAGTCATATGAACATTTGGTGGAGGAATGCCCTGCAACTTCAACTGAAAGGGAAATGTATAGAGATCAAGCAAATGCTATTGGACAATTCAAGCCCAATAACAATGTGCCTTATGGAAATACTTACAATTCTAGTTGGAGGAATCATCCAAATTTCTCATGGAAGGCTAGAGCAACTCAATACCAACAGCCGGATCCACCATCTCAGCAATCTTCAAGTATTGAACAAGCAATAACTAATCTGAGCAAGGTAGTGGGAGATTTTGTTGGAAAGCAAGAAGCCACCAATGCTCGAGTTGATCAAAGAATAGATAGAATGGAGAATGTATTGAATAAAAGGATAGATGGAATGCAGAATGACATGAATCAGAAATTTGATAATATCCAGTATTCAATCTCCAGACTTACAAATTTGAATACACTGCAAGAAAAGGGAAGATTTCCTTCTCAACCTCACCAAAATCCCAAAGGTGTCCATGAAGTGGAAAACCAAGAGGGAGAATCATCACAGGTGAAAGATGTCAAATCCTTGATCACTCTGAGGAGTGGTAAGCAAATTGAGAAGCCAATGCCTGAGTCACAGGTAGAAAAAGAAGAAGAGGTAAAGAAAGGGAAAGAAAAGGAAGATAAAGAGAGTGAGATCACTGAAGAGAAGAAGGACTCTGATTCAACAATGAAAGCAATGCCAGAGAAGGAGCTTCTGAAGGAAGGGATGCTGAAGAAATCAACCATTCCACCTTTTCCTCAAGCATTACATGGGAAGAAGGGGATTAGAAATGCAGCTGAAATCCTTGAAGTCTTAAGGCAAGTGAAAGTTAATATTCCATTGTTGGATATGATCAAACAAGTCCCAACGTATGCAAAATTCTTAAAGGATTTATGTACTATCAAAAGAGGTTTGACTGTAAATAAGAAAGCCTTCTTGACTGAGCAAGTAAGTGCTATTTTACAGTGTAAGTCTCCTTTGAAGTATAAAGACCCTGGAAGTCCTACCATTTCAGTCATGATTGGAGGAAAGGTAGTGGAGAAAGCCTTGTTAGATTTGGGAGCAAGTGTGAATTTGCTTCCATATACTGTCTACAAGCAATTGGGCCTTGGAGAGTTGAAGCCAACAGCAATCACTTTGTCTTTGGCAGATAGATCAGTGAAAATTCCAAGAGGGGTAATTGAGGATGTATTGGTTCAAGTGGATAATTTCTACTATCCAGTAGATTTTGTTGTTCTTGATACAGATCCTACTGTAAAGGAAGCTAATTTAGTTCCTATCATCCTTGGAAGGCCATTTCTTGCAACTTCAAATGCAATCATCAACTGCAGGAATGGGCTTATGCAACTTACTTTTGGTAATATGACACTGGATCTCAATATTTTCTATATGTCTAAAAAGAAAATCACTCCGGAAGAATAAGAAGGTCCAGAGGAGGTATGTATTATTGATACTTTGGTGGAGGAGCACTGTAATCAAACTATGCAAGACAAGTTGAATGAAAGTCTTGTGGATATTGAGGAGGGTTTTTCTGAATCTCCTATGGAGCTTGCTACTTTACAAAGTTGGAGAAAGATAGAAGAGATTCTACCTTTGTTCAATAAGGAAGAGGAGGTAGCTGTTGAAAAAGAAATTCCAAAACTCAATTTAAAGCCTTTACCTGTGGAGCTGAAGTATACCTATCTGGAGGAGAATAATCAATGTCTGTTGTGATATCTTCATCTCTGACCAGATCAGCAAGAGAATTGTTTAATGGAAGTTCTCAAGAGGTGTAAGAAGGCAATAGGATGGCAAATATCTGACTTGAAAGGCATTAGTCCTTTAGTTTGTACTCATCACATATATATGGAGGAGGAAGCAAAGCCAATTCGTCAATTTCAAAGAAGGTTGAATCCTCATCTTCAAGAGGTGGTGCGAGCTGAGGTGCTGAAGCTACTTCAAGCAGGAATCATTTACCCTATATCTGATAGCCCTTGGGTGAGTCCTACTCAAGTGGTACCTAAGAAGTCAGGAATCACAGTTGTTAAGAATGAAAAAGGGGAGAAATTACTACACGCCTCACTTCAGGTTGGAGGGTGTGTATTGATTATAGAAAGCTGAATGTCGTAACCGGGAAAGATCATTTTCCATTGCCATTTATTGATCAAGTGCTGGAAAGAGTCTCTGGACATCCATTCTCTTGTTTCTTGGATGGGTATTCGGGGTATTTTCAGATTGAAATTGATTTGGCGAGATCGGGAGAAGACCACTTTTACATGTCCATTTGGAACATTTGCTTACAGGAGAATGCCTTTTGGTTTATGCAATGCACTTGCTACATTTCAAAGATGTATGTTGAGTATATTCAGTGATATGGTGGAAAGAATTATGGAGGTTTTCATGGATGATATTACTTTATATATGGAGGTACATTTGAGGAATGTTTGGTTAATCTGGAATCGAGTTCTTCATAGATGCATTGAAAAGGACTCGGTGCTCAAGCGGGAGAAATGCCATTTTATGGTACGTCAAGGAATTGTCCTTGGCCATATCATTTCTGAAAAAGGCATTGAGGTTGATAAAGCAAAAGTGGAGCTCATTGTCAAATTACCATCTCCAACAACTGTAAAAGGAGTAAGGCAGTTCCTTGGCCATGCAGGCTTCTATAGAAGGTTTATAAAAGGTTTCTCAAGTCTTTCAAAACCTCTTTGTGAGCTGTTAGCTAAGGATGCTAAGTTTATATGGAATGAAAGGTGTCAGCATAGCTTTGATCAACTGAAGAAGTTCTTAACAACAACTCCAATAGTAAGAGCCCCTAATTGGCAATTACCTTTTGAACTAATGTGTGATGCCAGTGATTTTGCTATAGGAGCTGTACTTGGCCAAAGAGAAGATGGGAAGCCCTATGTGATTTACTATGCAAGTAAAACACTAAATGAAGCTCAAAAGAACTACACAACTACAGAGAAAGAATTGTTAGCTGTGGTGTTTGCTTTGGACAAATTTAGAGCTTATTTGGTGGGGTCTTTCATCATTGTGTTTACTGACCATTCAGCCTTGAAGTATTTACTGACAAAGCAAGATGCTAAAGCAAGGTTGATAAGATGGATTCTTTTGTTGCAAGAATTCGATCTTCAAATCAAAGATAAGAAAGGAGTGGAGAATGTGGTAGCTGACCACTTGTCAAGGTTAGTTATAGCACATAATTCTCATCCCTTGCCTATTAATGATGATTTTCCTGAGGAATCACTCATGTTCCTAGTGAAAACTCCTTGGTATGCTCATATTGCTAATTATTTAGTAACTGGTGAAATTCCAAGTGAGTGGAATGCACAGGACAGAAAGTACTTCTTTGCTAAAATTCATGCTTATTATTGGGAAGAGCCCTTTCTCTTCAAGTATTGTGCAGATCAGATCATTAGGAAATGTGTTCCTGAAGATGAGCAGCAAGGGATTTTATCTCATTGTCATGAGAATGCATGTGGAGACCACTTTGCCTCTCAGAAAACAGCTATGAAGGTATTGCAATCAGGTTTTACTTGGCCATCTCTTTTCAAAGATGCCCACATCATGAGTAGAAATTGTGATAAATGCCAAAGGCTTGGAAAGCTAACAAAAAGAAATCAAATGCCTATGAACCCCATTCTGATAGTTGAGGTATTTGATGTATGGGGTATCGACTTCATGGGGCCTTTTCCAATGTCTTTTGGTAATTCTTACATCTTGGTGGGGGTAGATTATGTGTCTAAGTGGGTTGAGGCAATTCCCTGTAAACAAAATGATCACAGGGTGGTTCTCAAGTTTCTTAAAGAGAACATTTTCTCAAGATTTGGGGTGCCCAAAGCCATAATCAGTGATGGAGGTGCTCATTTTTGCAACAAACCTTTTGAAGCTTTGTTATCCAAATATGGAGTGAAGCATAAGGTGGCAACACCTTATCATCCTCAGACTTCTGGGCAAGTTGAGCTAGCTAACAGGGAAATAAAGAATATCTTGATGAAAGTGGTGAATTCCAACAGAAAAGATTGGTCTATTAGGCTTCATGATTCATTATGGGCATATAGAACAGCTTATAAGACTATTCTTGGGATGTCTCCCTATCGTCTTGTCTATGGGAAAGCATGCCATCTTCCTGTGGAAGTTGAATACAAAGCTTGGTGGGCAATAAAGAAGCTGAATTTGGACTTGATCAAGGCAGGGGAAAAGAGATTTCTAGACCTTAATGAGATGGAGGAATTGAGAAATAATGCTTATATCAATTCCAAAGTTGCAAAGCAGAGGATGAAGAAATGGCATGACCAACTCATCACCAACAAGGAATTCCAGGAAGGGCAAAAAGTTCTGATGTATGACTCAAGACTCCATATTTTCCCTGGGAAGCTCAAGTCCAGATGGATTGGTCCATTTGTTATTCATCGAGTATATTCTAATGGAGTGGTGGACTTACTTGAATTACGATGGCAAGGATAGCTTTGAGTCAATGGATATCGTCTCAAGCCATTCATGGAGCCATTCAAATCAGAAAAGGAGGCAATCAACCTCCTTGAACCTCAAAAAGCCTAAGTGAAAAAGGGTTTGCTGAACGTGGTTTTACCACAGTTCAGTTTGTAAATTTTGTAAATTTTTAAGTTTCTTCGTATATTTGATCTTAGTTTTTGATCTTAAATCATATGTTTGGGTGTGTTTTAATTGTTTAGAATGATCCCAGGTGGAAGAAATTTCAAGGGAATTGAAAGAAAAAAAAATCGGGTCGAATTTGGAGCAAAAACAGAGCAAAAGCAGGGGAAAAACAGAGCTCTGCGAAATTCCGCAGCCTGAAGGAAACCCCTGCGAAATTGGCATTTGGTTGCCAAACCACTCCGCAGCACTGTAGAAGCCTCTGCGAAGGTATTTCGCAATTGCGAAACAGGGGTTTGGCACACGAGTGCCACTCCGCAGAACAGTAGCATCGATTTGGCAGCTGCGAAGTGCATTGCGGAAATGGAAAAGCAAAATTTCGCACCAAAAGTCCTATTGCGAAAAAATTTCGCAATTGCGAAATGGGGGTTTGGCACACGAGTGCCACTCCGCAGCACAGTGACATCGATTTCGCAGCTGCGAAACGCCCTGCGAAGTTGCTTTGCGAAAATGGCAAGTTGTTGCGAAATTGGCGATTTGGTGCGAAAATTAAACTGACCTTTGGGCTTCCGTTTTTCCTATTTATACCGGTCATTTCCACTGCGAAAAGGGTTTTAAAAATCAGAGCACCATTTTCGCAACCTCTTCATCTTCTTCATTGAGCCTCGCCGTCCAGCTTCCGATCATCCTCTCCGTTCAGCAACGCCGACCGAAGTTTGGTAGTCCGAGATGGCACGCACACGAGGAGCTAAGACGTCGTCTCCTTCGAACCGAAAAAAGGGGCTGCGAAAGGAGTCAGTTTCAGAACCTGCTCCAGGGCCTTCGCAGACAAGGCCGAATCCACCTTCGGTGCCGTCCGCGCCATCGAAGCCGCCGACAAGACGGTATTTGACCAGGTCGGGAGGGCGGCCATTGCAGAAAAAGCCGAGGGTTGAGAGCTCAGAACCAATTGATTTGGTCGAGCAATCCCTGTGCAAACACCAGAGCGATCGCCGATTCAAACTCCGGTGTCTTCACCAAATTCTTCTCCCGCTGCAACCCCAGGTCCCCTCACCAACTCCATCGCCGGTACCATCTCCGGCACCAAAAAAAAAATCGAAGAAGCGAAAGGCACCACTTCCACACCTCAAATTCAAGCCGAGATAGCTCCAGGAGGAAGTGATTAGAAGGCCAATGCTGCCTCGGCCTCCAATAGAAGGGAATTTGGGCTGCCGAACACGAGCATTCCATTACGAATTGAGCTTCGATTTAGCGACATTTAGGGTGAGGCGAGAGCTAGCCCAATCCTTCCGATTCTTTGAGGAAGTATCATATGGAGCATCTGCTAGCTCCAAGAGAATTTTTCTATCCAAGGATAGCCACTGATTTCTACCAATCGATGACAACTAAAGAGGTAAGAAATCCAACTTTGATCCATTTTACAATTGATGGAAAGCATGGCATCTTGGGGGCACGTCAAATTGCTGAAGCCCTGCAAATCCCTTTTGAGCCAACTCAATTCGATAATTATAGAGTTTGGGCAAATCCTTCTGAGCTAGAGATGGTGAGTGCCCTCTCCAGAGGAGCTGTAAATCGATCACACCTGCTGAGGGGGGAGCTGCCTCCAGTTATGTTCTTGATTGATGCCTTTTTGAGGCATAATTTATATCCATTGCAGCATTGGACCCAAAGAAGGGGAGTCCTATTGGAAGCACTTTATAAAATGTCTGAAGGATTCTTCTTTGGGCCTCACCATTTGATCTTGGCAGCCCTTCTCTACTTCAAAGAGAAGGTTCATAGAAAAAAGCTGCAAAGGGCTGATTGCATTCCACTCTTATTCCCAAGGCTGCTTTGCCAGATTTTGGAGCATATGGGATACCCTGCTGAGCCTCAAGCTGGAGAGAAAGCGAATGTGCCGTGAGCCTTTCACCCTGGATAAATGGAATAATATGACGGCCTACAAAATTGAGCAGCCTGATCAGCCTCAACCAGCAGCAAGGAGAGCCTCCCGAAGACATAGGCCAGAGAATATAACACTTGCCATTCCTGCCATCCCAAGAGATCCACCACCTGCCCCAGCTGCATCTCAACCATCTACATCAGCAGAGCCAAGGATGGCCATTCCTCTATCGAATATAGAGAATTGTGCCGGGCCTTTGGAGACTCTTACTGACTTCACGAGCAATCTTGCTCGGGAGATAGCATCCATTAGAGCTCTGCCAAGAGCGGATGTTGGCCACACAGGCCCAACAAGCTGCCATCTTAAGGCAGCTCCAACTCCACTTCGATTTGCCACAAGGCGAAGAGCCATCCACATCAACTCCACCAGAGCCACAATCTCGGCTGCAGAGTCCCATCCTCAAGAAGCCCCAGCTGATGCACCTATAGAAGAGGCAGCAGATCCATCTGCCTAGTTCCAACAGCACTCATCAAACTACTATCTATTTAATATTTCTATGTTTTTTTGTTTTGTTTGTTTTTTGATTGTTTGTTGAAAAGAAATCCCAGTGTTTTGGTAATATGCTTGGGATTCTTTGTATTACTTCTTTTTGCATTGTACTTGATTACACAAAAAGTAATACAAAGTGAATATTTCTTGTTTAAAAGTTAGCATTAAATTCTCCTTATTTCCTTTTCTCACATATTCTATTTTTTTTGAAACATGTGGTTTGCCCCAATCAATATTCGAATTTGATATCAGCCAGGAGGTACCACTTCTTCCCTTAAATTATAGTCACTCAAATCACATTGAGGACAATGCTCAGTTCGGTTGGGGGGTATGAGGAAGGAAGTTTGCTGAATTTTTATTTTTTTTTATTATATTGGTTAATTAGTTGTAGATTTTACTATGTGCTTATGCTATTCTATTCTCCATGAATTTTGAGGAAAAATTTTCAAATTAAACCAAGAGAAATTGAACTGTTGTTTTTCACTTGACATAGAGTATGCATTATGCTTACTAAAGTGGTTCAATTGTTGAAACTTCTACTGAAATTGAATTGAGTTATTCTACTTTAAGCTAGTCACACACTGTGCACATTAGAATCCGAGTGTAAGATGAAAAGCTAATTCCCTCTTGACTTAGGATAGTTTTGAGACTTAGCATATTTGACCTCATTTGATAAAATTGAAACACCCTGCAAAAGGCCAATGAGCCTTTGAAATAAAGAAAGTTGTTTGCTTGAATTGAAACCCGAGCAAGGTCTGAGGGGTATATGGTGAAAATCTTTAAAGCCTGGTGCCCTAAACCTTAATTGGTTGGGAGTCACCGACCTCAATGCTCGTTATAAGGGTGAACAGGTAGAGTTAGCATATGGTAGATGCTTGGGTATTAGAAATTCATTCTTAAAAGTCCGGGGAAAAATCCGAGGAGTTAGTGGTTGAAAGATCCTTAAAACTTGGTGCCCTAAACCTTAAGTGGTTGGGAGTCATCGATGGACCCCCATTATATGGACAATTCAGAAAGAGTACCCCATTAAGCTACTGTCTTCTAAATAAAAAAAAAAAAAAAAAAAGAGAAAGAGAAGAAAGGTGTGTTCTTTTCTTATGGATTTTGGTCAGATTGCTAAAGTACTGAAAAGAGATAGGTTGGGGGGTGAGATTAGTAGCATATTATTCTCAGAAGCTAAGGAACAAAAACACATAGATTTTTGTGGAAGACTAAAGTTTGATTCATAGAAGGTGGAAGTGATTTTAAAACTTCAGTTTGCATAATGCACTCCCTAGATTGACAGTGTTTAGCATAAGTGTTATGACTCTTGTTGAGATTTGGATTTGTATTTCTTTAATACTTCATGTGAGAAGTAGATCATCATGCCACTTGAGAATTGTTTCTCCTTAGCATGATGTTGTAAATTTTAGATTAGTTTGCTGTTTATTTTCATTTTTCTCTCCTATATTGCTAAGGGACTAGCAATATGTCGGTTGGGGGGAGTGATTACTACTCAAAAAGTGCAATTTGATTAGCCTATAATCAATCCTTTTAACCACTTCTGAGTAGTAGTTTAGGCCTTTTAACTCAATTGGCATGTTAAGGGTCCTTGAAAGCAATTTTACTCATTTTGTGCAAGTTTTGGTGTTTTTGTTAGTATTTTGATCACCAAAGCAAGTCAAGATTGAGGAGAGCTATGAGGAATCTTGGGCAAAGCTTTGAAGTCATTTGCCAAGAGTGATCCGGATTGCTAGGAGAAAAAGCAAAGAGGATCAGCTATGGAGCATATTCTTGATGACAGTCTTAGTAGCCACTTTTGGGGCACTTCCTGAAGTCCAAATGATGCATGCTATATACCATTTCAAAGCTCAGGAAGTCAACAATCCAATGCTTCAAACGGTGTGCGATTTGGAGTTGAAATGAGGAAGTTGCAGCTGTTACAAGCGGATCAACCAAAAATGCTGCGAAAGTAGCCTTTTGTTGCGAAGTGATTTCGCAACACTTTTGTACAGTAGAATGCTTCTCCTTCTGACGATGCCTAATTTATACCGCGAGAAGGAAGCTTGGAACATCAAGATGGGAGCCAACTTCGCAAGCCTTCAGTGATGGCTTGGTCTTGCGAAAATATTTCGCAGCTCTCAAGGGTGTCTGCGAAATTTCGCAGCAACCATTTTCCTCCTGCGAAATGCCTCCTGAAGACTTCCGACAGCTGCTACCGACATTGGGAGATATTTTTCATTAGATTTTTGTTGTCTAAATCCCAAAATACTCCTTGTAAACCTCCAATTACAAGATTCCTTAGTTTTTAAGTTAGTAAAAAGACCAAATATCTTTGTAACAATTAGTTTTATATTATGTTCATATATATATACCTCTCGGGAGCCTGTTCCAGAGAGGAGTTCCTTATGTAACAATTTGGTAAGGAAGTAAAGTTCATTTCTCTTCTACTGCTTTACCTTCTTACTTCGTATTATTATTTTCTTATTAAGTTATGAATTCTCTGAGGAGTTTTCCCCAGAGAATGAGTAACTAAACCTCCAATTCCTTGGAGCTAAGGTAGCCGGGGGAGGTTCCAAGTGCAAGAATGCAAAACTTTGTGGTTTTAGTTAGTAATGAAGAGGAAGTGAAATCCTTTGGTGATTTCAATGTTTTTAGTTAACTTAAAACACCCGGGAGTCACCTGGGCCAACACTTGGTAAGGCAAGTGATTTCCCACCATGGAAATGCACTAGTTTACCCTGTGCGAGCCTCTGGTAGGTGACTTCAGGGTAGGATTTTCTAGAATAGCCAACACTTGATAAGCTTTTGGACTTCTAGGAGACATCCATTAGTTATCTCTTGCGAGCTTTTGACGGGTAATCCAAGGTTAAAGATCACCTTGAATGGTTAAGGCTTAGTGAGAGGCTTAAACCACTGCAAGTTGAATCAGTGAGAGAATTAAGGTGAAATCCAATTGAAGGATGAATCTGTACCACACCAGCTAGAGAATTGACTATATGTTGAATCTCTAACGCGAGGAAAGGAACCATTTGACCGGAGTTATGTCTTTTGCATGAGGAACCACCCCATTGTACCTAAGTCTTCAAGGAATGTTTTTCTTCCTAAGTTATTCCAAACTTCTATTAAGTCAACTAGTTTAAGTCTAAACCATCACCAACCTAAGTTTGTGTTTTACTTCTTAAGCTAACCATGAAAGGAAACAAGACCAATTCACTTGGAATTGGTATCATTGAGTGCTTGTGAATCATTCCCAGTGAACGATCCTAAGGCCACTATACTATAGTAGCTTTTTATTTGCTACCCTAGTGTATGGTGTTAAAGGTATAAATTTTGTTGATCAATCCCTCATCCAAGGAGCACCAGCTGGATACTAATCAGCTGAGACACCAAGTGGGCACGAATCAGGGGGGGGGGGGGGGGGTTAGAAAGACCTCTCCCTATATATCTCTCTTTGTATAACCTCGAGAGGGAGAGAGAGGAGAACACTTGTAAAAAATTCCCGTAGTAAGAAATATATAGAGCTTTTGCTCTGCCTTTCTTTCTCATTTTGTTTTCACTTTTCTTTCTAGCCAAACAACCTCTGAGGGTGATTTCTCAGTAGATGAGTAGCTAGGTTTTACGTTTCTTGGAGTGATGGAAGCTAGGTGAAGGACCTGAATGCAAAGGTGGGAGTTGCCCTTGCTTTAAATGAAAGTAGTTGTTAGCCATTAATGGTTTTTATTTCAAGGTTTAGCTTTAAATCCCTTAAAATCACATTGAATGGCCAATACTTAGTAAGCTTTTTGGATTCTATGGATGTTTATTGCTAGATCCATGGATGTCTATTAGTTATCATTTATGAGCCATTGGAAGGTGGTTTAAGGTGAGGGTCTTTAGTGTTTGAAGCCATTAATGGGAAGCAATTACCATTTTTCATGAACCCTTTGGATCAAATCCTAATTGCTAAATACAAAACTGGTTCAGGAGATAACCATCCTTTATGTTATTGTCCCCAACGCAAGGAGAAGATCTTGAATCTCCCCCTTTTCCTAAGGAACCCGATCCTAGTGACCTAAAGCTCCAAGAGACCTTTTCTTTGTAGTTAACTTCACTTATTATTTTTGCTTAATTCACTACAAGAAAAAAGGTCATTGTTGACATATATTATCTTGACTTAAGGTGATATGTGTCAATATTGCCTATTTAAATGAACAACTATGACATATACAACTTGTTTAAACCAATAATGACATAAATAAAATTTGTTGAATTCTTTTATGACTTATATAATTGAATCTTGATAGATAATTTATAAGTCAATGTATTCAAGGTACTTAAATAAAAGCAATAATGATAATAATTTGTTTGATATGTGTATATCTAATTTACTTACTAAGTATTATAAATTGAAGTGACAACAATAAATTTTGATTGAGGAACTCAATGTTTATTTAATAAATTTTTTTAGTAATGTTAATATCAATTTTCATTTTTTTTTATCAAATTGATTAAATAATTTTTTAGTCTATGTCAATAGCACTGAAATAAATTTTTATAAATAATTTTTTATTCACTAATTTTAGTGAAATAAAATTTGCTACATTATGGTTTTTTTATAAACTGGATATAAATAAAATCAATACTAATAAACTATTTTTTTATTCATTGATGTTAATGATTTTTTTTTAGTCAGTATTAATATAATCTTTTTTCATAAACTATTTTTCATTATTTTTAAATTAGTAATTAACTTGTATTTGATTTAAAAATAATTACTAAATTTGTGTAAGCTTGAAAATTAAGATATTTGAAATTTTGATTTATCAATTGTTCGGCATAATATCAAGTTTCAAAATTTTATTTTTTAAGTTAACTCATACAAATTTAGACATTAGGAAAAAAGAAAATTAATTATGGTAAATTGACATTATAAACTTATAAATATATTCCATAAATTGATTCTCATAAAGTTGACTCATTGAAAAAGAATTTAAATTTTGGTGTGATAAGATTAATGTTGGTGAAATTTGGACCATTTATTTTCTAATCTCATATCTACCATTCATTTCAAAGAACCCTAAGAGATCACATTTTTCTCTCCCACTTATTTGCCACCGCCACTCTCCATTTTCTCTCTTTTTTTTCTTCTTTCCTCCCTCTTTTTTCTTTCCCCATTCTCTCTCTCTATACCCATGTGCCTCACCCATCTCATCAATATAGTGACTATCAGTCGTCACCAGCGGTGACGCTACCGATCAACGTTGTTTCTCTCTTTCTCTCACCTTCCCATCTTCACCATGGTATGTTTCGGTATGCCATGGTGTGTTTCAGTATGCCATGGTGTGTTCGTCGAACCAGAATTGAAGCATGAAGGCTTACTCCCTCCTCAAGAAGTAAGGATTTGACGTGTCATCCTATGGGATGGGGGCGTACGTCAAGCTCCCTGGACTTTCTTTTTCCATCTTTGAGAATTATAGGTAAGGAAAGGCTCATGTTCTTGTTGTTATTTATTTATTTATTTCTCTCTCTCGTTTTTTTTAGGACACGTGCTTCAATTTTAACCCCTTTTTTTCACGTAGATTTTCTGGGTTTTTTTATGTCTGTGATCATTTGGGTGTCTGATCAGTTCAATCCTAATTGGGGTTTTGGTTTCTTGTGCTTTGACTTTGTTGCAGTGACGAATTGGGTTGGGTTTTTGGTTTAATCTCTCTATGGTGTCTCTGCGTTTTTTTTCATTTTTTGGATCAGATTATCATTTGTGTTTTGCTTTAATCTGAATGGGTTTTAAGTTTCACAGTTTGTCTCTTCTAATCTATCTTCTTTTTGTAAATATGTTGTTCATTCCTTATGGTGTTATACTTTATTTGCTACTGAAGCTATTAGGTTTTTCGATTTTGTTTTTGTTTAACATTTTTTAATATAATCACATGAAAGTTTAGATTTTTGGGTGTTATTTCTCTGTTTCAAAATTTGTTAAAGGTATTACAACAAGGAATACAGAATTTTCTGCTGTTACTTTTTCATGGATAGTGGAGAAAACAAAGGAAAAGAAAAGAAAAGAAAATTTTGAATCACAAGTTTTACACTGTCTCAATTTTGAAAAAAAATGGAAAAAAACCCACCTCAGCAGAATCAAATAGTCAATCAGGTGTAGTTGAGTGGAAATAATGATGGACGATGTAAACCCCCTTTGCTGTTACTTAACATCATTTGTTTTTTCTATCATAGGTTTGAGATAGAGGTATTGGCAATTTTAAGGTCTTTCTAGAGGGCAGTGCTTGAAGATTAATGCTAGAGATATGGTATCTACAAATTGTATATATGTTTGATGTATTCTTGCAATTGAAAGTACCTTATAATTTGAAAATTGGTATTTTGATACTTGTTTCTTACTTTTCTATTAATGTGTGTCTATCCTACTAGGTATTCAAGAAATATAGCAAAAAAGAAGAAGATGATGAAGAATTAGTGACCACCTCTTACGAAGATAGCATTGTACTTTTCAATTTAAGTTTGTATATTATCTTAATTGAATATTTGTAATTAGTTATCTTTTTTTTTTTTTGTATATAGAAAATAGAGAGTAAGTAGAAAAAGATTTATTCCATTGTGTTTTTAGTATTCAAATGTATCTATAATAATTTTTTCCCTTGAGTAATAATTTATTTACATTGTTTTAGGACTTAGTTATTATTATCATAATTAAATATGTATCAAATTTAATTTGGAAATAAGTTTCATATGGTAACAAGTTTATTTTCTATTATAACTAAAAATTATAGTAAAATAATATTAAATTTGTCATAGGCAACCTTGATAGATGGCCAATGCCCAACATTGACATTGCAATAGCTAGAAACCTTGACGTATGATAATTATCCTTGACATCTGTTGTAGCAACCTTAATAGAAGAGCAAGTTAACAATGACATAAGATAAAAAAATCTTGACATATGTTGAATCCAACCTTGACAAAAGTGAAAGAAACATTGACATATGTCATACTAACAAAGATTCGATCATTGGTAGAAATAGAAACAACCTTGACATATGTAAATGTCAAGGTGACATATGTAAATGTCAAGATAGCTTTAAACTTTTCTTGACACTGGCATAGATGACATATATAAATAGTAACATACCTTGACATATATACCCTATCTTGATGGTGAAAAACTGTCAATGAAAGGCTTTTTTCTTGTAGTGTAACTTAAAATCAATCTTTGCAACCACAATTCCATTTTCTTTAAAAGCTAATTTTTATAAGGAAAAACACCATTTTATTTTCTTCACTAAAGTCAACTGTACGATGAAGACCCATCCCTATGGACGATCTTAAAGCCACTATACTATGTTAGCTATGCTACCCTAGTGTAAGGTGATTTAGGTTTTATAAATTTTGTTGATAAGACCCGTCTGGGCTAGAACCAAATGGCACGACTGCAATGGGGACGAATCAAGTATTCAATTAATTTAAAGCACAAAAGAGGTGCCTACCACTTACGCTTGCATGCTAGAGAGAGAGAGCAGATGTTGGCACAAAAAGAGAAAAACCAATTAATGAAAAGATCTGGATACTGAACGTCCAACTAGGATTGCTTAAGTACCTTATGATGCTTAAGTTCCTTACATGTTTTCCAAGAACAATAATTGTTTAGAAAACTAAATTTTGTGTTTTGATTGAGATAATTACTTTATTGTTGAAACACAACTTGAAAACCTAGGGTATCCTTGACTAAAGGCAAGTGAATGGTTAGCCTCCATGAAATCGCCACCATTTTTTTATTTTATTTTTTTTGTTGTTTTGTAGGATGTAGTTAAGTATCCAATGCTAGATTTCATTAAAATTATAAGCACAACAATTTTAATTATATATTTAGAAAAATGTGGGCTTAAGGAAAGATGCTATGATCTAAATACCGTTACACAAGACTAACAAAATTTAACAAGTTGAACAACTGATGAATTTTCACAGACCAACCAGAAGATTCACATATGTTGTAGAAATATGGTTGAAAAAACACACAAGTAATTACATATGTAAAGGGAGATATTTAAATAATTGAGATGATTAAGAAAAAAATTATTGTCTTCCACCACTCTTGTTCAACTATTACATAACATCTTATTTATAGATATTAACACCTAAAAAAAAATCGATACTCATAATGGTAGAATATAAAATCTTGTAATAACAAAATATACAAACTAAATCAAGCATTTTAGAATCTAACTCAAATTCTAATTTTTATAAACTTCCTAAATCCAGTTTAACTAACATCCTCCCTTCAACTTGGTTTGTAAAAATAGCATCCTTAGTTTTCTAAAATTTTAAAACTTTGTCAATATTTTCACTCATGCCTTCAACTTGATTTGTAAAAGTAGCATCCTTAGCATTCTAAAATCATTAAACTTGAGAGACTTTGTAAACATTTTCACAATTTGATTACGAGATTTTGTAAACATTTTCACAAATTCCACTTCATAGGTTGAAAGTTTCACAATAGGTTGCTTCTTTGAAGTCCAAGTGAGCATGGTATCTCTCCCAAGAGGAATATAAAGATATTGGTTCTCTTTGTATCATCCAAGTCTCCATCTTAATTACTATCATTATATCCAACAAGTCTAAAATTGTTTAAGGTGAATAATATAAGTCATAATCAAATGTGTCGTTGATGTATTGAAAAATTCACTAGGAGGTATAGTGTAAATAATCATTAGTGCTTCCATATAATGATGGACAAATCCAACTCCAAAGAGAATGTTTGAACTTGTATGATTCAAATAGTGTATGGTTCCAACTAAGATTTTATGTTATGTTGAATCCACTTTTTCTCCTTCTACACATCTTTGATAATTTAGCTTTGCATTATATTATTGTGTTTACCGTATTACACATATTCAAGTTAAACTTTCTAAAAATTTATTTTGCATGGTCTTCTTGAGAAATAAAAAGTACTCTTTTCAATTTGCTTCAAGTCTATGCCAAGAGAGTATGATATGAGACTAATCCAATCATCTCAAACTTTTATCCTATTACTTCTTTAAACTCACTAAACATGATTGGATTTGTTCCAATAAAGATCAAACAATTCACATCCAAACAAACAAGTAATATATCACTTTTTTCATTCACTTTTATATAAAGGGCATGTTCATAAAGGTATCAAAAAAAATTATTATCGTGAAAATATTGGTCAATTCTATTTTTCCATGCTCATAGTGTTTGTTTTATTCCATACAAGGTTATTTTCAATTTTGGAACTTTATTCTCATGCCCATATATATATATATATATATATATATACCAACTATGGTTTGTTCTACATACACTTCTTCTTCAAGATGTCAATTCAAAAAATTGGATTTCACATCCATTTGAAAATTTTCAACTATTTTGAGCTATCAAAGAGATTATTAATCTTATAGTTTCGAAAAGAGCAATGAGACCAAATACCCTCATCTTGTTGGTGCATTATTCTTGCTTGTTATCCTTTGCACCAATGATGCTTTGTATTTTTCTACTCCTTTTGCATTTTTCCTTCTCTTGTATACCTATCTTACTCCAATAAACTTCTTTTCTTTTTGAAAGAAATTTTAGTTCCTATAAATCATTCTTACTCATTGGGTTATATTTGTTAGGAAACCTTAGATCACTTTATTCCTACGCCTTGGATTATTAGGGTGCATGTAATCCTATCTTATGCTTTCTAGATCTAAGCATAGTTGAAAATTTTGGTATTTAAAAAACAAAAACACATCATAGATCTAGAGAAAAGTGTTATACGTATTATTCGGATGTTCCCAAATCAATTCTTGTTAATGTAGAAAGCTTCAAATTTAAGAAAGATCTTATAAACCCATAATCATCCACTCAATGACTCCTTCTTGAGTCTAGGCACTGAGATGGTGGAAATCTCAAGGTTGAAGACTAGGGTTCTCTCTTTGGACTATAGGGAGAGAATGACAAGATTGAATTAGAAACCTAAACCCTGAGAAAGGTATTTATAGGTTTCCTACTATACTTAAGTGACTTGAGCTCACTATGGGTGTGGGTCACTTAATTTAGCCCAAAAAGGTTGCTAATTGATTAATTAACAAAATAAGGCTCCAATTAATCAATTAGCTAAGTTCCAAGATACTGCACAGTTACCTCTGTGTAACCTTGTACAATTACCAAAATGCCTTTATGCACATGAGTGAACTAAAAACCCATCTAACTCTCATAAACCATGCTATCAAGGAAGATGAGCTTTAGTAGAGACCAATGGAACCCATAGGACAATACTAGATGGCTTAGAATCCAATATCCTACTGTAGAGAGTTAATTGTACTCTGGAACCCTATGTATATTACAGCGAGACACCAAGTGCTCAAGTTCGTGACTTGCTATCTATTGTGTATAGTCTTCCCATGAATTGGTTGTTCATAGTCTAACAAGGTAAAAGTTATCAGCCTTTCAAGACTACCTCTACAATCTTTGAGTTATAGATTGTCTTATTTTGTGATTAAATAACATACTCTAACTCACTAAGAGCGTATCTCAAATTTCACTAAAGAAATTACTATGGGTTCATAGATTTCATGATCACATGTCCTTGCCTTAAGTGAGCATAAACATTGCTCACTGCTTCATCATTATCTGTGGGATATAAACTTCCCACTATGATGAGGTACTGATGTACTAGAAATCATAGGAATGGTATGTCTTTAGATCCATAGTATCCTATGCAATGTGGGACTATCTTCTAATATATCCTCCAATCTATATCACTCTATGCCTTCTTCCTTATCATATAATCTTCATGAAAAATGGGACATTTATGTTAACAAATATCTTTTGATAACCCAAAAATCCTCTTAGATATCCTATAAACTAATACACCTCTTAAGAAAAAAATAATAATTACACAATCTATAAGACATATCCCCAAAAGAATTTGAGAAAATATGAGAAACCTATCCACAATCTTACCATCTCCATCCAAGTTTAATATCTTCTTTCCACTTATTCATTTTGTAATAGAGACCTTGATGAACATAACTAGAAAATAATCTTATGTTCTAACAAAAAGAATCAAGCTTACCAGACATATCAACTTGATATAATTGAAATGACTTGGTATGTATACCCAATAGGTTATTTGATCTCGCCTTAAATTCAATGAATGTATCCAAGGCATCGGATTTCCTATGTACATATCCAAACCTAAAGTAATCATTACTAAAAGTGATGAAATACCCATACCCTCCCCATGCATAGACACTAAAAGTTCCATACATGTTAGTATGCACTAACTCCAAATATTCCTTACCTCTAGTCCTCTTAATCATTTTACCATCTATATAGGATTCGTAAACTAGAAGATCTTTTGGAATCAAAGAGTCTAGACTTTACCAATCTTTGGATCCTATTTAGATTAATATGACCTAGGTCTAAATACCAAATGTTTAGTTAGTGCCAAGTTTAATTTTGATATCTTACTATTATCATCACTTGGGAACCCTAGATTAATAATCAGTTCCCATACCTTGGATCTCATAGGGTGCATGCATTTATCCCTAGGCATTATTAAATCTATTACAGTGGAATAAATTAGCAATGAAAACCATTAATAACTATAGATCTAGAGATTTGAAACTCATACATGTGATTTAGATGTTCCCAGATGAAAATCCATCCGATGAAGAACATACTTGGAAAAACTGGAGAGTCTTTCTCCTCATGCTACTGCCTATGTGCATGTCTCATGCGATTCCTATGCACGTCTTGTGCACGTGCCTTATGCATGTCCAAGTGTTGTAACATCTCATCTAAGGAGGTCTCATACACCCAAGATCCTCCACCCGATGACTTGAACCACGATCTTGGCACTCAAAAGTGTGGGCAACAAAAGGGAAGAGGCTGTGGCTTTCTCTCTCTCTTTCTATAGAGGTGGAAAACAACTCTCATTAAAAGTCATTAGGAAATGCTAACCCATAAAGGGGTATTTATAGGGTTGTCGATAATGCTTAAGTGACTTAAGCCCATCAAGGCTTGGGTCACTTAGTCTAGCCCAAAATGGCTCTTAATTGATTAATTAACTACATAGGGTCATCTAATTGATCAATTAGCCAAACCAAATACCTTGTTCATTATCCCCTATGCAACCTTGCGTACTTACCAAAATGCTCTTATGCATAAGAATCAACCTAGAGGTCAATCCAACCCTCATAAAATGTGTCACATAGTATATAAGCTCAAAGTGAGAACCACTAGGACCCATAGGAGTATTTGCTATATCAAAATCCAATTTTGAAGTTGATTCAACATTCCATTAAAAAGAATCTACTACACTCCAATACCATATGTACATAACAATGAGACAAAGTTCAGGCCCACGACATCCTACTATCCATTGCATATAAACTCCCCATGAACTGGTGTTCATAATCTAACAAGGTAGTGCTATCACCGATCAAGATTACCTCTCCAATCCTTGAGTTTAGATCCCACTTATTATATGATTTACTGACATGCTCTAGCTCCAACTCCAAGGAGCATAAGTCAAATTCCACTAAAGGAATTGTTGTGGCCACAAATTTCATGATCACATGTCCTTTAGATCACCCAAGGGGACACACTGTCTCAATCCCATAAGATATCATGGTGCCTCTATTAAGAATAACTATTGTTACTAGCCTCCATTAACAGTACCTAATCCATAAGGATATATGACCACTTTAGGGTCTCTCCCATAAGTCAAAGCCTTATGTTGATTTCAGCATAGGCTCAATATCCTATCTAGGTTGAGAGTCCATGTAGCATAATAACTTGGTGAATCATGACATTTGACAGCCGTACATCATGATTCACCATAGGTCCAGTCCAATGTGCATCACATAAACTAGTGCACTTATCATGGGAAACTCATCTCGATGGCCAAGATAGGTCATCCCTTCAATTAGGAGGTGGTGCACTACAGTATTTATTGGATTGACCAAATCCATTAACCAATTGTGGACAACTTATGTACTTATGAGGAACTCATGACTTGTATCTTGTATGCAACTCCTAATGCACCCAAGTCATATAATAATGTAAGAGATATGAGTTAAATGCTCAAATAAATGTCAATAAACCAAAGGGATGACATGAGGACAGTTAAGTCTAACTTTGTTACATCATGTCTTTCCTTTAGGGGCTTAATCCCAACAAGAACAGTGAAGAGTACATCTCGGCAAAATGGCTTGGCTAAAAGGATGAATCATACTATTCTTGAAAGAGTAAGATGCATGTTGATAAATATAAGATAACCTACAAAGTTATAAGCGAAAGCTATCCATACAACATGTCACTTGATTAACAAATGCCCTTTAAGTTCCATAAAGTTCAAAACACCTCAAGAAATATGGACAGGTGATTCGTGCCAAATTGGTGTATCAGCTGATTCATGTCCAGCTGGTGCTCCTTGATTTAGGGAGTAATCAACAAAATTTATAACCTATTACACCATGAACTAGGGTAGCAAAGACAAAGCTACTATAGCATAGTGGCTCTAGGATCGTTCACTGGGAAGGGTTTTCAATTCATAAATGATACCAATTCAAAGTGAATTGGTGCTTTTTCATTTCAAGGTTAGCTTAAGAAATAAAACACAAACTTTGATTGAAAAAAGGTTTAGGTTTAAACTAACGGCAAAGGAAGTAATGGAAATTACTTATGAAGAAAAACATTCCTTGAAGGTTTAGGTTCACATAGGAGGTTCCTTATGCAAAAAACAGAGCTCCGGTCATTTGGTTCATTTCCTTGCGTTAGAGAATTAACATATAGTTAATTCTCTAACCGGTGTTGTACAGATGCATCCTTTAAACGGATTTCAGCTCTAATTCCCTCTCACTGATGCAACTTGCAATGGCTCATGCCTCTCACCTAGCATTTGCCATTCAAGGTGATCTTTAACCTTGGATTACCCGTCAAAAGCTCGCAAGAGATAACTAATGGATGTCTCCTTAGAGTCCAAAAGCTTACCAAGTGTTGGCAATTCTAGAAAATCCTACCTTCAAGTCACTTCCCAAAAGCTCGCAAGAGGTAAACTAGTGCATCTCCTTGGACGGAGATCATTTGCCTTACCAAGTGTTGGCTCAAGTGAATTGAAGGCGTTTTAAGTTAACTAAAAACATAGAAATCATTAAAGGATCACACTTTCTCTTCATTAATGGTTGAAACCACAAAGCTACTAATTATTGCACTTGGAACCTTTCCCGGCAACCTTAACTCCAAGGAACTAAAAGTCTAGCCACTCATTCTCTGAGGAAACATCCTCAGAGCTTGTTTGGCTAGTAAGAAAATACAATCAAAATGAGAAGGTAAAGCAGAGCAAAGCTCTGTATTTCTCTTCCTTTGAAAACTATACAAAAGATGTGTCGTCTCCCTGAGAACAGGCTCCCAAGAGATATTTATATGAAAATTACAATAATAATATATACAAGGTTATTCATCCTTTTTCCAAACTTAATAACTAAGGAATCCTATAATTGGCGGGTTACAAGGAGAGTTTGGGGGTTTAGACATCAAATATCTAAAGCAAAATATCCCAAAATATCTCAAAATGTCGGTCGCACATATCGGGAAGCTTCAGGAGAACACCGCGACACTGTGCAAAATGGCTGCGAAACTCTCCGGGTAAGCACTATCAGAGGATCCGGATATGGCTGACTGGGGAAGTTGAAATGCCCTCCTCTCCCATCCTGCGTCAGGCGCCGGATGTGAAATATCCGGGTGGAATGGCGGCGGAGAAAAATTCCAGATGTGAGACATCCAGGTGGAATGGCGGTGGTGAAATATCCGGATGGAATGACGGCGCGTTCCCCCTATCTGGACAGCTTTTCATTGTTTTGCCATGGATTCCAAAGAACTCTCCTCAATCTTGGATTGCTTTGGTGATCAAATTACTAACAAAAAACACCAAAACTTACACAATTTGATTAGAATTGATTGCAAGGGTCCTTAATATGTTAATTGGGTTAAAAGGTGATAACTACTACTCAAAAGTGTTTAAAAGAGTTAATTACAAGCTATGAAATAGCACTTTTTGAGTAGTAATCAACAGGTAAACCAGGAAGTTACCAACACCTTATAGTGTTTAGGTTAACAACATATGCACATGTAAATGATAAAAAGTTGCAACCAAGAGCAAAGAAAGAAATGTTTATTTCTTAGATATCCTACTAAAGTGAAGGGGTATAAGTTGTAGCATCTAAATTTGAGGAAGGCAATAATCAGTAGAGATGTTACTTTTAAAGAAGATGAATTGTTAAGGTTAGAATACAAAACAAGTGGTGAAGCTCTAGTTTATGATGTAAAATAATTGGTGGGTTTTAGGTGGACGAATCACAAGAAACCAAAGTTGGGTATGAGAAAACAATATATATATATATATATATTAATCAATTAACAAGTGCAGTCAAACAAAATGAATCAACTAACGATGGTCAACAACATAAACCAATAGCTCAGGGTGAACCAACTTATGGTTTGAAAAAGCCCCTAAGTCTAGTGGGGTAACACCTAGGGGAGGAGGGCTAAATGGATGTATTAAAAAAATTAAACAAAGATTTATATGTTATACCCAATTTTTATCCTATGAGATATTGAGGTATACCAATCCTTTCTATTATAAGCAATTCAAACAAGATATCAAGTAATAAGCAATGAGGTATAAGAGATTTTTTACATGGAAAACCCCCACACTAACTATGGAGATAAAAAATCATGAAGTCTATGATCGCTAGTCTAAATCCATTATATGATATCAAGTTACATAGATTTACTTAGCCACTTTACCTTAAAGACTTACTCTTCAATACTTAAAACTTGATCCATGTTTGCAACGTAGCAACCTCCTATTACTCTAGTGAATACATTTCAATCTTACTAAAGGGATGCAGGTTTTCAAACCAAGATTCAAATATTGAATCCTTGAATGAGAGATCAGGAATGGTGTGGCTAGTTAGGCTTTTTCTCTAAGAGACTATTTCTAAAGAATGTAAGATCTCTCACTAATCTCTAAAACAATCTCTAACCCTTAAGGGGTTATAAAGAGGTATTTGTAGGAATAAATCTCCAAAAGGTTTGGTTTTAGAAGACTTCCAAATCAATTTTGCATGAAAAAATCTTGACTAGAGATTCACAATTTCTCGAGCTTACAAAGGTGGCTTGAGAGCTTTTGGCGCTCAAGCAATGTGGGGCACTTGAGCGGTCAACACTTAAGCACTGCTTCCCACTTGAGCATCCTCTATTTTTAAAAAACTTTATAAAAATTAATTGTAAGTTAAAAAAAAATTACCAATCATCTTTATACCTCAAAGAAACCTAACTTACTACAAGTCAAACTTTTTTAGATGTACTTGTGAATTCTCAGTTAGTCAAATTACAACTCTTAATCTTCAATAGAGAGCAAGTCACTATCTAAAAGACTTCTATGGCCAAACATTAAAAGGAACAAAATTGCCAACATATAATCAAGGCTTAATGTCCTAACAATTTCCCTTTATGGCAATCTTGTGACAAAACATCATTACATAAACCCACCCGAACTCTTATAACGGAGTTTACATAACAAACATTAATGCTTAATTAAAAATAAACTAAGGGAATGTTTTGCATCATCTGGTAGTACTTATTTTCCAATCTTGTAACCTACACACATAAAAAAAACTTCAACAAAGGTGGAAAAATGTGTGAGATAAGATATGATCAAAGCAATAGAACATGATAGTTGGAGATTTTGCTTGATACATTATGAAAGCATGTAAGAGAAACATATCCCTATAGTGATAACAAGGTGCAAAGTAAAGCTCGAGAGGGATCTAAATGTATACAAATCAACCGAACATAATAGAAGCTTGATAAGACACAATAGATCAACTATGATGCCTAGAGGTCTATCTCCAACCAAAAAATAGACAATAAAAGTCATGAGAAGAAGCTTTTGTGACTCATAATAGTTTTAAAATGAAAGAAAATTCAAATAGAGATATCTTATAGGAAATATCTATATTAGGTAACTCTCTTAAACTTCCAAGTTATGCTTTCAATAGTTGATCTAATTTCCTCCAATGTCTCGGGTTTAATTTTCTCCACTATTACATTTAATTTCCCTTAAGAATTAAATGAGTAAAAGAATGAATTAAATAAATAATTCAAAACTTATTAAGTCCTATTTGTCAAGGAGTTCCTTTATCTTTTTTCTATTATATCGATGTCTATGCTCCCCCTATTTAAGTGAGTTAAATATGGTCAATGATTTCTTTTTTTCTTTTTTTGTCATTAAAATGGCAAAACATATGAATTATAAACATTGGAAAGCACATAAGAGTTAAAGAGAAAGAAGAATATATATAGCAAAAAAAAATGATTCTGGATACATAAGATATGCAAAAAAAAATCACAAATTCAGATTAACAATACAAAAAAAGCACACACACACACACACACACACACACACACATATAAGCATCCAAAAGAGGTGGAGAGGCAGAGCTCAATGCGCCTTTAGAGTAGATCTAGGAAATGATATAATGGAGTTGTCCTTGGATCTCACAAAGCTGAAGATCCTGGGAGTCCATTCGCTGATGGAGATAGGCCATGGAATCTAATGTCTCTCGGGCAGTCGGGTGGGTAGAAGAAGATGTCTCATGAGCAAGGATGAAAATATCAATAATCACGGATTTATTGATCATTGGATTTTATGGATATATCAGGAAATAACGGTGGAATATTTTGACCAAAAAAAAAAATTGATGAAATGGAAATTAATCAAAATTCATGAAAATACTTGGAAAAACTAAAAAAAAAATTGATAAAACATGAAAAAAAAAACACATATTACTATATATATATATATATATATATATAGGAAAATGTAATAAATTTGTAATAGTAGGCAATAATATACTAATTTAAAAGCACATTAATATTAGAATGATAATATGTTTAAATAGAATATATTGAGGGATAAAAAAACAATGATATTTGGATAAGTATTTTATATTAAAAATATTAATATTTTATTTATAAAATTGATATTTACCTTGTATTTAATTGGTATACAAAACATATAATAAGATAATTAAAAATAACTTATTTATAATAGTTTAATTTATTAAATAATATTATAATATATATTAAAAATATTATAACATATAAAAGATATGTACATTATATATATAATTCTATATACAATTAAAACTACAAATTCACATATGGTTCAATGGTAGTGTCCTTTCACGACAAACTTGTGTACTCAGTTCGAGTCTCACCAATGTAAATTTTGTTTACTTGTTTGATTAGACATTTAAACTTATCAATAAAAGTTGTCCCACATCGACAACTTGAGAGAACAAAATTGCCTATTTAATAGATGGTGACTTTCTCACCTGGAATGACTATTGTATGGTCGTGCATGTGAGAATGTGGCCTAAAATAAAAATAAATAAAAGAAACCTTTTGGCAAAAATGAGAAACCTTTTGGCAAAAATGGGGAAACCTTTTGGTCTAAAACTAAGCAAGGCACTAAAAAATTGCTAGTATAACTGATATATCGGTATTATATCAGCATATAACCAATATATCAATGAAAAATAAGGGAAATACTTGAAATTTTGGATAACCAAAATTTCCATCCTATTTATCTATCGAGCCCCATCAATACTCAAAATATCGGTGAAATATCCCCGATATTTTGTGGCATTTCAAACATTGCTCGTGAGTAGCTTGTGAAGAACTTGCATGACCTCAACTAGAACAAGTCCTCAAAGAAGGATTAAGATAATTTACCTTAGGAACTACACCTTACTTCATAGCTTGGAGCCCATTCTCATCTGTTGTTGCCTCCTAAGCTGCTTGTTGAGCCTCACTTTCAGGACCATGGTGGGTTGAAGGTGCCATCGGTCCATAAATGTGGTTATAATGCTTAGCCCAGGAGTTCCCATTCAAGAGGGCATGGGTAGCTTGGACCCCTAATGCAAGGTTTATCCCAAAACCTACATCCTCCTAAATCTACGAGATGAGAAGGTTAAAGGGAAGAGTGCCTCCTCGAAAAGATGGATCATGGAAAGGAGTAATGCTATCCAAAATCACTTGGTTGATATCGAATTGGTAGCCAGAGAGTATGGCATGAATGAATTGAGTAGACGACTGATAGATCTGGGTACGATGAGTAGAATGGTATAAGGAGTAGGTGAAAAAGGTAGCTAGCAACCATGTTGGCTTGGAGAATAGCTTCTACCCAAAGCAAGACTCAAGTTGCGGCATGCCAAGGACATGCCGGATGGAATAGGAAAAGACAAGAAATAACTGATCATACAAAATCACCTGAAAGGTAACTCCAATTACAATAGATAGAAAATGCAAATAAGATGGGGATAGAAAGTCTCCTAAAGAGAGAGTAACGTCTTTTATCCTCACTCTCTAACAATAGTAAGAAAATAAGTCTCCTAGAAGAGATCGACCGAATGCTCAACCTCAACTCATCAATTACGAAAAGAGGTGTAGTATCGGTCTCATGCCTCCTGACAATGGAAGCACTCAACAGGAAGAGCTCTTAGGCCAAAAGGACCTCGGAGTGCAATGCTCTAAACGGGGTTAGGTGACCTTGGAGGGGTCACCTCATGCGGATGATGACAGCTTGCCATAACAATGTGATGAAATATAAAAGGACACTAAAAGTAAGAAAAATTGATAAAAAAAAAAAAAAAACCCTAAACAACTATGAATACTAAAAATGAGGTGTAAAACAATACTATATGAACAAAAATACGAAAAACTAAGAGAATTAACCTCAAATGACAAAGAACCAGAAACTTGGAGTGCTTGAAACAACTTAGAAAAGTGAGAAATAAGAAATGGTGTACTAGATGTATTTAAATAGCCTGTAGGAGTTACTTTAATCAATTACAAAACAAGTGAGTTACTTTAGATATTATACATCAATCCATCAAGAATGAGGTTTCAAGTCCAAAGGTCAAAGTTAATTGTAATTTTAGTTTCAAAACCCAATGCATAACCATTAGTGGATAAGAGGACCAACATAGAAACATAAGTATTGATGTTCAAGGGAATACGACTTATTGTCTAGTTCTATATTTCAAAATTGATCACTTAGAAGAGATCCAATCATGTCTTTGTTCTAATTAAAGTACACATCCAATTAATTTGATTTAAGATTGTTGGATTTCTATTTAACAAGGTCTTGTTGATCTATATACAACACAACTTGACTTTCCCTTAATTTGATGTCATATTTCTTTTTCTTTTGAAAGTAGAGCCATTGTACACTATGATCAGTATTGATTTTTTTTTCTTTTGAAAATAGAGCCATCGTACACTATGATTGTTTTTCATTCATGGTTGCTTTTGTATCCACTTTGGGGGTATTTCCAAATGTCGCAAGTGAGTCACATACATTTAAGAGCATAAATCTTGGAATGTGTGTAAGAGTTATGCTTAACCAATTATTCAATATTTGGCATTGTCTTACTTTGGGAAACAATTATAATGATCTTAGTTAAACAATGCATGTGCATAATAAGATTTGAGCATGACAAAGGATCCTTCCAAAGTGAACAAAGTCTACTTTATGAGTTATTGAACTGGATCTGTTGAGAGAGAACCAGAAAGTGGAGAGGGTGGTATGGCAGTTGTAGCTGAAGAAGAGAAGTGGGTGTCCTTTGATGGCTCAGGGAAAGATAATGGATTGTTGGTGGACCGAAGAGATCTCAATTGGGCCTTGGGTTTAGGCTTGTACCCAAAAGGGCACCCATGTAACTTGTAGCAATGGTCCACAATATGCCCCATAAGCCCATAATGAGAACAAATCGGGTGATCATGATAGGGCTAATCCTGAGAAGAGAAATTTATGATAGAGAGAGATGACAAGGAGGTGCTAAATGCCAGGGATTCAAATAGAGCAAGAGAACTAAATCCAATTGTTAAACATATACGCAAAAGATTTTGATCAAGTTGTTGGTTTTGATTTCACTGAAACTTTTAATCCAATTGTTAAACCTGCAACAATTCGGGTTATGTTTACTATAGCTTTGTCTAGAGGTTGGTTAATTCATCAATTAGCCATTAATAATGCCTTTTTGAATGGAGTGTTGCATGAGGAAATTTTTATGGAACAACCTCCTAGATTTATTCAGCACAACCAATCTCATCTTGTTTTCAAATTACATAAACTTTACATGACTTAAAACAGGCACCAAGTGCCTAGTTTGAAAAGTTAAGTGTAGCCCTATATTCCTTTGGATTAATCTCTGCAAAGTTAGATCAATCTCTGTTCATTTGTGTAACAAAAAGTCATTAGAACTATATTCTTGTGCAAGTAGATGGCATTCTTATCACTAGTAGTAGTGAACAAGTTGTGATGCATCTCATTACCAATTTAAATAGAGAGTTTGCCTTAAAAGATCTTAGAGAAATCAACTATTTTTTAGGGATTGAAGTGAAGCATATTGTTGAAGGCATTCACCTATCAAGGAAAATACATAATTTATATATTATGCAAAGTGCCAATCCTATTTCTACTCCCATGACCAATTGACAAAAACTTTCAGGCTATGGAAGTGAATCAATTTAGGATGTGAAGTTGTACAAATCAATTGTAGGAGCTTTGCAGTATGTAGTAATTACTAGGCTTGAAATTGCCTATACTGTTAATAAAGTTTGTCAATATATGTAGGCTCCATTAGAATCTCATTAGAAAGTAGTCAAAATAATTCTTAGATACTTGAAAGGAACTCTTCGTCATGGATTATATTTAAGAAAGTCTCCTACTCTTGATCTTGTAGCATTTTGTGATGTCGATTGGGCCTCTGATCTTGATGACTGAAGATCAACTTTAGGATTTTGTGTATATTTTGGTTCAAATTTAGTCACTTAGCAGTAAAAGAAACAACATACTATTTTTAGATCAAGTACAAAAGCAGAGTATAGAAGCCTAACTAGTTTGGTTGCAGAAATCACTTGGTTACAATCTCTTCTCTCATAAATTAAAATCACTTTGCCTACACCACCAAATATTTCATGTGATAATCTTAGCACTATTATGTTGGTTGTTAATCCAATATTACATGCTAGGACAAAACACATTGAATTGGATTTATATTTTGTTAAGGAAAAGGTTCTGAAAAGAAAGGTTTTAGTCTAACAAGTGCCTTCCATTGATCATGTAGCAGATGTCTTGATGAAAGCTGTCTCAAGCACTTAGTTTGTAATCCTAAGAAACAAACTCAAAGTATAAAATCTTTCTACCTTAAGTTTGAGGGATAATGTTAAGAGATAGTTTCATAAAGTTACAAGATGTACACATGTCATATGCTCATTGGTTTTCTTCTATTATTGTTAGATGAATAGTTAGAGAATTTGTTAGTTAGGTTTACTATATGTATTACTCTATAAATAGTAGAATAAAAAGAGAGAGAAAAATAAAACAAAAAAAGAGAAAAGATTTCTCTCATTTTACTTTCTCAATTTATGTTACTTTACTTTCTTATCTCTGTTACTTTCTTTACACTCACAAACACACATATTGAAGGAAGTTTGTATTATAATAGATATCATTGTGTGGGGTTGGTTATTGATAACTTCTTTGATGAAATATTTGGTTTTAAGCTACATTGTAAGAAATCATGTAAATCTTAATGATAATTTTACAAGAAGATGTGATTTGATCTATTATTTTACAAAAATAAAAAATAAAAAATGGCAATAGAATATTATTATGGCCAATGACTTTTCTCAACGCTATTAATCACAACAATTATTGATGATTTATTCCATGTCAATAGAAACGTATAAAAAAAATAAAGATAGTTATAGACAATTATTTCTTTTTCTTTTTTATTGCATATTTTGCTTCATTCCAATTTCTCCAAGTGTTAAAACATTCACATAATTTATAACCAAAAAAAAAAAACAATTTAAATTGCTAAAAAATGAGGGGTACTAAGTACAATTAAAAGCATGTGTTATGAGGACAAAAAGGAAAGTTACATAATGCTTTTATGGGGCTATTGAAAATGCATTAGTTTCCATCATTTTATACTTGTAAATTCAAATGGAAATTGATAAAACTTATTGAATTAGATTTTTTGCTGAAGCATTAATAACATTTTGATATATCAAAGTCTTAATTGTTATTGTATTCATGCATCCCAAAGAATGATGTTGCCATTGTTTGTATTGTATTGATTTTTTAATACTTCATTGAAATTAGTGTTGATTTGGATTCAATGCAAGTCTATGGTAATTTTTGTTTTGTTGATTTTTCATGGTGCATAGATCTTGTTATCATATTGGGATCGACATTGGTTCTATGTTGTAAAGGAGTATCAATTTGGGTAGTTGTATTTAATCAAGTATTAATTTCAAATCAATTCCTGAACCACCTATTTTATGTTTGTTTATCGAATTAGTCCAGCCTCAGTTTTTGTATCAAAATGAAATTTATATCTGGTTTGCAGTCACAACTTATTATAAAATTCATTTATTAAAGAATTTGGTGTTGATTTGATTTTGACACTAAACCTAGTATATTTCTTCATTATTAAAAGTTAACTTTGATTATTGGTTTATCATCATCCTCATCATCCTTTTAGCAATAAATACAAAGAGAAAGCTACATGTTCAAATGAGACGATTCTATGGAAATAAAAGGAGGTGAAACGTTGTCAAATTGGAGATCAAAGCTATGAACAAGTCTTGAAGCCTCCCCAACTGCACTCCATGCTATCATTCAATATATTATCCTCTCCTTTCTATTTTCTTATGTATTGTTCTATATCATTTTTAAAAAAATTAACCCTTTAAAAATTGTTGAATTCTATTTGTTTTCATCTTATATGAATATATATATATATATCAGATTAATGAGCATTAGGAATCATTTTGTGTGAGAGACTCATATTTAGTGCATTTTTTTCCTTAGTTTGAAATTACAATGAAACTAAAGGTTTCAATGCTTTTATGAGGTTTAGCTTGTGAAAATGCATTACTTTTCATCATTTTATACTTCTAAATTCATATGAGAATGCCTAAAATTGGTTGAATTAGATTTTTTACTATTTAATGATATTTTGATACCTCAGAGCCTTTATTATTTTTATAATAATTCATCCCAAAGAATAACATTACCATTGTTAGTGTTGTATTGATTTTTTTTTATTTTTTATAATTTATTGAAATACATGTTGATTTCGATTTGATACCAAGTCTATGGTAAATTTTTCTTTGTCATTTTTTCATGGTGTCTAGATCTTGTTATCATATTGGGATTGACATTGGTTCTATGTTGTCAAGGAGTATCAAGTTGAGATGGCTTATTGATTCTATTATCAATTCCAAAACCACCAATTTTATGCTTGTTTTTCAAATTGGTTTAAGCTTTGTTTTTGTATCAATATGAAATTGATATCTAGGTTGTAGTCAAAACCTATTATCAAATTCTTTTATTAGAAAATTAGCGTTTATTTTATTTTGACACTAAACATAACATATTTATTCATTATCAAAAGTTTGCTTTGATTATTGGTTTGTCATCATCTTCATTATCCTTTTGACTTTTATATATATATATATATATATATATATATATATATATATATATATATATATATTAATGAGAGGGATCATTTTGTGTGTGAGACTCATACTTGGTGCATTTTAATCTTTAACTTGAAATTGCAATGAAACTAATGATTTCAATGCTTTATGAGGTTTAGTTGGTGAAAAGACATTATGTGGACCCTTACCCGATCCACCAGACCGTCGCGACTCGCTTTTAAAAGAAAAGAAAGAATGAAAAAGTTGAGTTTTCCAGTTTTGAAAAAACTGCCCTCGGTGAGGAACGGTGTTGTATGGAGTCGCCACTTACTTTTTATTTTTATTTTTAAAATGGGGAAAATTAAGTAAGAACAAAAACCCCTAATGACCCCAGTATGGAAAAAGCGGTCTGCGAAAACTAGATTCTTGGTCCGGGGATCAGGTTACCCATTGGGAAGGTACCTCATGCAAGGTAGCACCCCTCTAGGCCCTGAACTCGGTCTTTACTAATGAATTGGGTATGTGGGAGCATATGGGTCAAAAATGAAACCCTATGTTAAATAGATGTCATGAATCGCACAATCCTAATTGGTATTTGGCATGCATATGAATTCAACCAACCAAAACAATGGGTGCGTACCTGTGGTCCCCAGCCATGCGCTGCATAAAAGGTTAGCCAAACACAGATAAACACATAACAAACATTCAGGATTAAGCACCATGCATGCATATGATTCAACAATCAAAACCAACGATGCATACCTGTGGTCCCTAGCCATGTGCTACAGCAGAGGGTGAGTCAGCCACGCAACATGTATTCAAAATCAAGCATCAAAGCTTGTGCCAAAAAGGTAGATAGCTGGTTGAAATGAGGTAAGGGACTCCCCAAATGTCATACAAATCGAACTAGACTCATCTAGACCACACCACCTGTAACTTCAAAATTGCCCATACTAACTGAAATCAAACACTGACTTAAACCTTCAAGATGGCTCACAAGTGCCCTATAGCAAATGGGTTTGAGCCCCAATGGATAAGGGCTCGAAAAATGCCAAAATAGAGGGCTACCTAAAGTCCTCCAGCAGAACAGGTTGAACTAGTTCTCAACTGGTACAACCTATTGATAAGAATTCCCAAATTTTTCTAGAAAACTCCTAAATGAGTGAGGATTCAAACAAAAGAAACGGTTCTCATCTCCGAGCCTGGATGAGTGAGAACCAGACAAAAAAAGGTTAGGGGTTCTTCATGGCTGACAGAGGCAGCCAGCTATGGTGCTGAACTGGTTGAACCGGTTCCCAATAGGTTCAGACGGTTGATAAAAAATCCCAAATTTTTTCAGAAAGTTTCGAACTGAATAAGGAAATAAAAAAAAGAAACGGTTCTCAATTCCGAACCTTTGTATGAGTGAGAACCAGACAAAGAAAGGTCAGGGGCTCCTCATGGCTGATAGAGGCAGCCAGCTATGGTGCTGAACCAGTTGAACCGGTTCCCAATAGGTTCAGACGGTTGATAAAAAATCCCAAATTTTTTCAGAAAGTTTCGAACTGAATAAGGAAATAAAAAAAAGAAACGGTTCTCAATTCCGAACCTGTATGAGTGAGAACCAGACAAAGAAAGGTCAGGGGCTCCTCATGGCTGACAGAGGCAGCCAGCTATGGTGCTGAACCGGTTGAACTGGTTCCCAACTGGTTCAGACGGTTGATAAAAAATCCCAAATTTGGACAGGAAGTTTCTAACTGAATAAGGAAATAAAAAAAAGAAACGGTTCTCAATTCTGAGCCCGGATGAGTGAGAACCGAACAAGAAAGGTCAGGGGTTCCTCATGGCTGACAGAGGCAGCCAGCTATGGTGCTGAACCGGTTGAACTGGTTCCCAACCAGTTCAGACGGTTGATAAAAAATCCCAAATCTAGCCAGAAAGTTTCTAACTGAATAATGAAATAAACAAAAGAAACGGTTCTCAATTCCAAGCCCGGATGAGTGAGAACCGGACAAAGAAAGGTCAGGGGTTCCTCATGGCTGACAGAGGCAGCCAGCTATGGCGCTGAACCGGTTGAACCGGTTCCCAACCGGTTCAGACGGTTGATAAAAAATCCCAAACTTGTCCAGGAAGTTTCTAACTGAATAAGGAAATAAATAAAAGAAACGGTTCTCCATTCTGAGCCCGGATGAGTGAGAACCGGATAAAGAAAGGTCAGGGGTTCCTCATGGCTAACAGAGGCAGCCAGCTATGGCGCTGAACCGGTTGAACTGGTTTAGCCGGTTGATGAAAAATCCTAAATTTGGTCAGAAAGTTTCTAAGCCATTCATAACCAATCAAAAACAATCATGTGTGGCCTTTATTACCCACACCCAAGCAATACAATCTTCATATCAAAGTAAATAAAAGATGATGCGGAAGGAGAAAACGCATATGAAGAAGATGAAGATAAACTGCAGGTAAAAAAAATTCAGCCTACTTACCTCAGAATCTCCACCAGATATGATATGTGTATGCCGATGATGACCTCCACAAAATGAGATGCTGTAGCTCTCCTCTTCAAATTAACCACAGTGCTGAAGCTTTCCCCCACGCTCTTAACTCAGAAGGTGCCCTGACCTTCTTTTTCTCACCAGCAAAATATCCCCTCTCCAAAGTGCCCCCCCTTTTTTTTTTCTTTTTTTCCTTTTAATACTCATACCCCTCTCAACATTTGAGCCTCCTGGGTTCCTTCCCCTTCAGCACCGAAATCTCCTCCATCAGCATGGAAAATGCACCCCCCATTATTTCTCTTGCACTTACGAGGCCAGCTCATTCCCTTGAGTTTTCAGCTTGCTTCACCACCAAGAATCCATATGGATTCGTGGTAGGCTGCAAGGAACCCAAACCAAGGCCCAAAATGGGCCCACAACATTGCCCAAAACCGATCTGGAGCTTATGGGCCTGAGCCATGTAGGATTTGGGTCCCAAAATTACCAAAATCAGTGTTTTACACCAACTGACTCAATGAACCAGCTAAACCGGATGCCAACCGGTCGAACCGGTTGCAAAAAATTTTGAAAATTTAAAAGAATGTTCCTGGAAGAGTGAGGAATCCATGAAAAAAAATGGTGCACAATTCCGAGTTCGGAAAAGGGAGATATGATCAAAACAAGCCTGAGTGCTCCGAACCTCCACATGCCCCTATAAACTCCAACTAAGCTAAAACATCGGGATGACCCCACTTCCTTCCTATAGGGTGATGTGAACGACTAGGAAAATGGCCACGATGACCCTCTAAAATGAACCACATACGCACCACAATGGACCACAGACAAGCCTACATGAGGCTCAGACACCGACTAAGCCCAAAAGGGGCCCTAGTGGTGCCATATGAGAACGATGGGTGCAGGTGACACCCAAAGGATAAATGTCAGTGTCGAGGGACAAAATTGAGGGTCTAAACATTAGTTTTCATCATTTTATAATTGTAAACTGTTAGGAACCACTAGTTACTCTGTTCCTAGGCTCTGCATCATGTAGGGTCCATGCAATCTAGTTCTAGGCTCTCTACATCTAACATAGTAGAAATATATGGTAACTAAAACCATATTATGATCTGGACATAGAGGTTAAAGTTTCATACCTATAATTTGGATGTTCCAAAATCGAATCTAATCCCAAGAAGATGTCAAAGAAGATGTTAGGGATGTTGTGGAGTTCATCTACCCAAAGATCTTTTACCCGGTCTCTCCCTTCAAAGATCTTGACACAAGAGAAGGGTGAGCTTCTCTTCCTCTCTTAGGAGTGGCTAGGGCATACTTTTACTCTCTCTCAAGAAAATGATGGCCAAAATGTTAAAATCGTGAACCTTAAACCTCTAAGAGGATTTATATAGGGTTTAAGTGACTTAAGCTTAAACTGGATTCAGGTCACCTAATCCAACCTATTGGGATAGAGCCTTGGAAAGCATGACATGATATAACAATTTTAGATTCATTAATAAATTTATTTATTTATGTTTCTTATTCAACTTACTATCCCATTTTGTATTGATTAGTTACCTGAACAAACACATCATTTCGGCTGCATTACATATGACTTCAATGTATTAGGAATTGCATAAAGGACATAAGTCATGGGTTCCTTGCAAGATGATTAGTTGCTTATAGTTGGTTCATAGATTTGGGCAATTCAATAGAGACTATAATGTGCCACCTTCTAATTGGAGGGATGGCTTATCATGACCATCGAGATAGGTTTCCCATGGTGAGTACATTAGTGTGTATGGTTACATATTGGACAAGACCTATAATGAATCATGACATAAGGCTATTAGTTGTCATGATTCACAAAGCTATTGTGATATATAGACTCTCAATCTTGAGAATATATTGAATTTATGCTAAAATCAACAAGAAACTTTGATTTATGGGTGACACCCTAATGTGGTCATATATCCATATAGAGCAGCTAGCAACAAGTATTCTCAATAGAAGCACCATGATATCTCATGAGAGTGAGATAGTGTGTCTGTTGAGAACCTTGGATCACTCTATTCCCATATCTTGGATTGTATAGGTACATGTAAATCTACCCTAGGCTTCTATAGAAACTAATTTGAGTTGAAACATGACTTTTAAAACAATTTAGATTAATAAAACTAGAGAAAAAACATTCATATCTAGATCTGGATGTTCCCAAATCAATTTCATGGGTAAAAAAGAAACCTGAAGAGTTTGGAGGTCTCATACATCCAAGATCTTATGCTCGATTACTCGAACCATGATCTTAAACCTCCAAAGAGTGGGATTTGGAAGGGAGGATTCCTAAGCTCTCTCTCTTACACCTTCTAAATGTGGAAGGCAATTGAAAACCTTAGAAACCCTAACCTTTAAGGGGGTATTTGTTGGGAACCTTGGATTAATCTGTTCCTAGGCCCTAGATCTCGTGGGGTGCATGCATTTAACCTTAGGTTCTCTAAATCTAGTGCATAAAAATAACGGCTTCAAAAATCATTACAAAATAAATATTTAGAGATTGAGAGACTCATACCTAGATCTAGATCTGGATATTCCTACATCAATTCCTCTTGGTGAAAAACGTGCTTGAATAGTTTGGATGTTCCTAGATTTGGATTACTTAAACCATGATCTTAACACTCCAAAGTGTGAGCTTTGCAAGAGTGGGAATCTAGACTCTCTCTCTCTCTCTCTCTCTCTCTCTCTATCTATCTCTCTTTAGAGATGGAAGATAATTGTCTAAAGTCATGAAAACCCTAACTGGCCCTTAAAAAGGCATTTATAGGGTTTTCTTATTAGCCTTAAGTGACTTGAGTCCATATGGCCTTAAGTTACTTAATCTAGCCTAAAACGGGTCATAATTGATTAATTAACCATGTAAGTCCATCTAATTAATCAATTAGCCTAATCTAAAGACCTTGTTCACTAACCCCTATTCAATCTTATGTAATTACCAAAATGCCCTTATGCACAAGAGTGAACATAGAGTCAATCCAACCCTCATAAACCATGCTAACATGGTATATGAGCTCAAAGTGGGGACTAATAAGACTCATAGGTGTCCTAGCTCCCTTAGAATCCAATTATAAAGTTGATTCAACATCCCACTATAGAAAATCAACTGCACTCCAATACCCTATTTAAATAACAATGAGATGGAGCTCAGGTTCGTGACCTATAATTTGCTATATGAAAACTCATCATGAACTAGTGTTCGTAATCTAACAAGATAGTGTTATCACCTATCAAGATTACCTCTCCAATCATTGAGTTACAAATCCCACTTATTAAAAGATTAACTGTCATACCCTAACTCTAAGGAGTGTATGTGAAATTCAACTAAAGGAATTACTACGACCATAAATTTCATGATCACATGTCCTTTGGATCATCCAAGAAGACATATTGTCTCAAACCCATGAGATATCATAATCCCTCTGTTGAGAATATTTATTGCCACCAACCTCCATCAACAGTAACCCATTCCTTAGGGATATATGACCACTTTAGGGTCTCACCCACAAGTCAAAGTCTTTTGTTAATATTACTACAGGCTCAATATCCTCTCAAGGTTGAGAGTCCCTATAGTACAATAGCTTAGTGAATCATGACAACTAATAGTCTTATGTCATGATTTAACGTAGGTCTTGTCTAATGTGTATCACATACACTAGTCCACCCACCATGGGAAATCTATCTTTACGATCAAGACAAACCATCCCTCTAATTAGGAGGTAGTGCATTACAATCTTTATTGTATTGCCCAAGTCCATAAATTGAATGTGGACATTTTATCTACTTACAAGGAGCCTATGACTTGTCTCCTCTTTGCAACTCCCAATGCACCTAAGTCATGATAATGTAAGAGATATGGGTTGAATGCTCAAATCAATGTCAATACATAAAAGGATAACAAGGGGAGAGTGAAGTTTGACTTTGTTACATCATGTATTGCTTTTAGGGCTCAATTCCAATAGTATTTATAGGGTTCCCCTTCTGGGGTTAAGTGTCTTGATCCGAATAGGGCTTGGGTCACTTAATCTAACTTAAATGGGTCTTGATTAATTAATTAACCACATAGAGTCATCTAGTTAATCAATTAACCCAATCTAGAGACCTTGTTCACTACTACCTATGCAACCTTATGTAATTACCAAAATGCTCTTATGCACAAGAGTGGACCTAGATCCAATCCAACCCTTATAAACTGTATCATGGTATATGAGCTCAAAGCAAGGACCATTGTGACCTATAAGAGTATTGGTTCCCTTAGAATCCAATTCTAAAGTTGATTCAATATTCCACTAAAGAAAATCAATTACATTCTAGACCCTATGTAAATAATAATAAGATGAAACTAGAGTTCATGACCTACTATCCACTACATCCAGACTCCCCATGAATTGGTGTCGATAATCTAACAAGATAATGTTATTACCTATCAAGAATAACACTCTAATTCTTAAGTTATAGATTCTACTTATTATGTGATCTATTAACATACTCTAGCTCTAAGGAGCATACATCAAATTTTCATTGAAGAAAATGTTATGACCATAGTCTTCTTTCACATGTCCTTTACATTACCCAAGGCGATACATTGTCTCAATCCCATGAAATATCATGGTGCCTTTATTGAGAAAGCCTATTGCCACCAACCTTCATCAATAGTGTTCCAATCCATAGGGATATGTGACAATCTTAGGATCTCACCTATAGGTCAAAGCCTCCTGCTATTGACTTTGGCATAAGCTCGATATCATTTCAAGGTTGAGAGTTGATACAGTATAGTAACTTAGTGAATCATGACAATCAATAGTCTTATGTTATGATTCACCATTGACCCTATACAATATGTAACTATACATACTAGTACACTCACCATGTGAAACCCATCTTAATGGTCAATTCCAACAATGTTCCCTTAGGTGATCCAAAGGACATGTGATTGAGAAGACTATGACCATTAGCTTTTCACTTAGTGAAATTTGACATATACTCCTTGGAGTTAGAGTATGTCAATTGATCAAATAATAGATGGATTTATAACTCAACGATTAGAGAGGTGATCTTAATATGTGATAATACTACCTTGTTAAATTATGGACACTAGTTCATGGAGAGTTTGCATGTAGTGGATAGTAAGTCATGAACCTAGGCATCATCTTGTTATTTACATAGAGAATCAGAGTGTAATTGATTCTCTGTAGTGAGATGTTGAATGAACTTCACAATTGGATTTTAAGAGAGTAGTACTCCGATAGGTCCTAATGGTCCTTATTGGAGCTCATATACCTTGATGACATGATTTATGAGGGTTGCATAAGCTTAAGGTTTACTTATGTGCATAATGACATTTTGATAATTACACAAGGTTGCATAGGGGTTTGTAAACAATATCTCTGGATTGGATTAATTAATTGATTAGACAACCTTGTTGGGTTAATAAATCAATTAAGACCCTTTTAGGTTGTATTAAGTGACCCAAGCCCTTAATGAGCTTAAGTCACTTAACCCTAGTAAGGAACCTTATAAATATCCTCTTAGGGGTTAGAGTTTCTAGTTAGTAATCTTCCACCATATAAAGAGAAGAGAGAGCTTTAGCCTTCACCTTCCCAAACACCCTATTGTTTGAGTATTGAGGATCGAGGTAGAGTTATAGGACAAAAGATAGTAGGTTTACGAGGCTTCCAATGACTTTGGATTTGATTTGGGAAAATCCAAATCAAAGGTAATGTTTTTTATGACACTGTTCTAGATCATTCAATGTTAGAAATTATATTTTTGCTTTCGTTCATAGGATCTAAATGCCCTATGTAGATTTCATGCTCCTAACCTTGTCCTAGGATGGGGAACAAAGAGATTTGGGATTCCCTATGCAGCTAATTAGAACCAAATATATGCTCCAATGACATATATATGATATGATTTATACAATATAAAAAGCTCAAATTATCCAACTTAACTCAAATTGATGCTAAGACCCTAGTTATGAATGAAATTTCCATTTTGAGTCTAATTCAGGTTCAAGAGATGAAAAAAAATGATAAGTACAAAAGTCAATATCAACCAAACAAGTAGAAGGGGTTAAACATACATAACTAAAAGATTTGGGACTTGTGAACCATGAAGAGTCCAAGAAAGGCTGAAATGAGTAACTCATGAGCATGAAATACTAGCAATGAATGTTATGCTCAAGTATTCCTCAAGAGATCGAGACCCCTTCCTAATGATCATTAACATATTTTTCAAATTCCTTTCATTCTCTACTGTTATTGGCAATGATTACTCCTCAAGGGAAATCCACACTTCATAAATTGGCTCACCACCAATCAAGTTTAAGACATTTTCCTTTATGGTTCCAAGAAGCAATGAAGTTAAAAGTCCATCATTGTTGATCCACCTTTGATAGTTCGAGTTTGGACATTTTTCTCCTTGTCATTCTTAACTTCTTCAGCAAATTTTTCTCTATTTGACAAATAATGTAGAACACCAAGGCTACAAACTAAGGGAGTGATTTGGTTGCATTACAATAGAAATTTGGTGGTGTTCAGTTTGATGGAGATCAAGTTAGAACATTGGTGAAAGGATTGAATGTTTGATTCGGGTTCTATTTGTAGGGTGGAGGATGGAAGTATGTGTGAAGACATTTTTCTTGGCTAGTAGGTTTGGAGGCTCTGATACCATGAAAAGGTTAGTATTTTCTTTCAAAAAAAATAGTTGAGTGTTACCTCCTAGAATATATGCATGAGATGTCTCTTTGTTACATGGTATCAACATGAGTATCAAAATTTCGATACTAGGTATCACCCATTATCAGAATTTTGAGCCCTCAAGAAATGCTACTTCATGACTCCGTTCGTGCTTTCGCCACTCCAGGAACTCCTTGTGCTTGGGATTCAATGCCCTAGGAGTGCGTGCAGAGGAGGATCATTTGCCATCTCTGTGTATAAAGTACCTTATGCGTGTGTGTGTCAATATATATATATATATATATATCCTCTTTGTGCAGCTTTTGCGCAGGCCATCTATATATATGCACGTTTTCTCTTCTCTGATTATGCACATCACTTGCGTAGGCCTCTGTGTAGGGTTCTCCTTTGCCATCTCTTTGTGTAGAGTACCCTGTGCGTGTGTAGAGGTTCTGCACAGAGCACTGCCTCTATACTTAGGCATTGTTCCTTGTTTGATTGCCAACTCTTTCTCTTCAGGTACTGTTAGACTGCATAGCACCTTCTTCCCTCAATCTAGGTTTTAAGCACCTTAAACACACTGAACAGGTTCTTTACACCCATTAAAGTGCTAAATTTTAGTCCCTATCACTGTCACTTTTTAATATTGGTCTTGCTCTTTTGAAGGTTATTAAACATATATGAATAAATAAATTTGGATTTTTTTGAGGTCTTATTAAATTGAGTTATGAAAAATTTTATTTGTTGAAATTGCTTGTACACCAAGACTTGAGTTAGATATACATTGGAAATAAAAGAAAAATAGATTAGTAGAAAAAGTCAATTTCTTTGAATGAAAATGCCATGAATTAATAATATTTGTGCATTTTAAGACTTATCATTTTTATTTTATAACATTAAACACCGTGGGATTATAGTGTAAGGTGGTGTTTGCTTTTTTTGCTGAATAGAAAAAGTCAAAATATTTGACTTTTTCTATTCACCTAAAAGTAACCTATTAACATTGTCCAACATAACTAAAGTGAACCTATTAATAACAAGTTCACTTTAGTTATATTAGATGATATCAACAAGTTACCTTTAGTTGAATAGAAAAAGCCCAATATTTTGGCTTTTTCTATTTAGTCAAAAAACAAACACCACCAAAGTTCCTTTTGTCTCTCCCTTCAAGGTAGTTCTTTTTAAAACAGAGATGTTGGCTTATATATATGTGTTGATGAAATCTTGTATTCTAGACTTTGATTTATCTTCTAATAAGTACCATTCTTTAATTTTTCTTCTCTTTTGGTCTGGTCTTTAATTTTATTATTCTTGCTTAGCATGTAAATATTTTTTTTTTCCTATATTATCAGAAAAGGGTGATTATACTTTTAGGAGGAAATGTCATATTAGTAGGAAGCTCATACATACAGGTTATGTCTTGGAATGGTCAAAGACAATTTTGCACTCAACTGTCTACCAACAATAATGAAGCTATAAAGAATGCAATTATGAATGTCACGGACTCACTACTAATCATTTCACCCATTTGTCCTATTCAGTTTTTAAATAAATGTAATCAGATATTTTCGATCTTACGTCACTTTCTTATTCTAATCCATCCTATCAAATATCGGATGGGAGGAGCCCAATGCATTATTAACCGATAAAACGTTGAATTTGAAGCCTAAATGGCAGTCGTTCTAAAACTATTGTCGTGGATTGTTGTTAGTCATGTTATTCTTCTTAGGAAGATGGTATTCATATAGAGACAGTGTGATGGTGTATAAATAAAACAATTAATATTGCATATTTATTTTTCTTTTATTGTCCTTATCAAATGAATCAGATTGAAAGCTAAATATGAGTTTTAATTTTATTATGCATATATAAATAAATAGTTATGTAATATATGAAATAATGTTTAGAAACACAAAATTTTTCTTAATTTTCCCGCTTCTATTATGTATGTTTAGACCTATTACTCCAATAAATTGATAAAAGAATATCCTAAGGCCATGTTTGGTATGTGAGAATGGAGAGTGGGAATGTGCATCCCTTTCTTCTTCCGATTAGTTCCTATGTTTGGATAGTTCAAGTGAGGATGAGAATAAAATAAAAAATGATTTCAATGGAAATGAAATTTCACTTATAAATGGAATTTCAATTCATCCATTAATAGAAGGTATTTTGATTTCCTTGTGCAATTTATTTTAAAAAAAACTGTTTATAATGTGAAATATTCTAGACGTGCTTCTCCCTATAGGCAATAATTCATCAATAATGCATGCTATAGTTTTATAGTATACATTTTGATGCATACAACTTTCAGATGTATCAAATTGAGAAGTTGAAAAGCCATATTGATGGAGGCGATTTAAAATACGAGACGTGCTTCTCCCTGTAGGCATTAAAGAAATCGTCTATATACACCGGCAGCAGAAGGTCACTCTCAATTTGGTTTAACATACCTCTCCTTTTAGAAGTCCCTCAAACCGGAAATGAAGCTCAGCTCAGTTGCAATTTCTTTTGGGTTCCTTACTGTGCTAAAAAGCTCTGTATGGAGGCTACTGAATTGGGTGTGGTTGAGACCGAAGAGGTTAGAGAGATGCCTTAGAGAGCAAGGCCTGGCTGGGAATTCGTATAGGCTATTACAAGGGGACTCCAAAGAGATGTCCAGGATGATGAAGGAAGCATATTCAAGACCCATCAGCCTCTCCGATGATATCGTTCAGCGTGTTCTGCTCTTCCATTGTCATTTCATTAAGAAATATGGTACCAACATGAGTTATTACTTTTCATCATAGTATTATTCAAGACCCAGCTCAGTTTTTTAAAATTTTTTTTTTAATATGGAAGTAATTGAAAATTTATTTTTAATCCTATAAAAACCTGTATAAACATCAGAATTCCCAAATATTTCAGTCATTTTAATGAAGTACTGGTGACTAGTTTTTCACATACCAAGTGTCCTAACTTTTCCTTTCTTTTTCACATACTCGTATAGAGTCGTTTTCCCCCTTTCTCCAATGGGCCGTTTCCATAATTTTACCAACGAAGAGATGTTCTTGATCTTTATTAATTTATTTTGTGGTTGAACTTGTTAGAGAATATGTTACCGGCATTTCATTTGAGTTGTAGCGACATGTTGAACATATGGAAGAAACTTTCGGTGGAGGGACCATGTGAGTTGGATGGTTGGCCCTATCTTGAAAATTTGACAGGGGATGTGATTTCTCGGACAGCATTTGGCAGTAGCTACGAAGAAGAAAGAAGGATATTCCAACTCCAGAAAGAACAGACATATCTTGCAATCAAGGTTGCAATGTCAGTTTATATCCCATGATGGAGGTATGCATAAAATCATATAATATTTCAAGAAATTATGCTGCTCAGTTTTATGAATATACATGAGTCTGCTTGTTTTTTCATTTTTTTTTAGCAGTGCTTCGGCAGATTTAGAGTAAATTTGCTTGAGTTTCTATTTTAAGTGCTTTTAGTGGGAGGGTTTTCTCTAGAAGTATTTTTGGAAGAATAATATTTAAAGTGTTTCTCCAAGAAGCATTACAAATAATTTAATTTTGAACTTTTTAAAAGTATTTTCTAAATTTTGTCAAACCTTTGATTTTTCTTCAAAAATGTTTTCTTTCTATAATACAAGTGTTTTCTAAAAGCACTGTTAAACTGGCTCTTTATTTGCTCAAATTTAGGTTTCAAGTCACCCTTACATTTTCCTAACATTTAATAAATCTCTATGTCCTAGCACACCATATTCAATTTTAGGTAAATTTATTCTTCAATGGAGCATTTACTTTCATGAAATGTTGACACCATGAAACCAAAGAAAAATTTGAGCTTAGGGAAGAAGTTATAATCTACATACCGGTACATAAGCCTAGTAGAATTTAACAGGTTGAACACAATTGATATGAATTTTCTTATAAACCATCGATCAAATTCACCTATGTTGCATTAATAGGGTTGAAAAAACAAGCAAATAATTAAATATATGAAGGGAGATAAGGGTCCCCCTAGAACAGACTTTTAAAGGTTAGGTGTCATAGGCGCAAAATTCCCACATAAATTTTCATCTCTATGTGGCATTTAAAAGCTATCTAAGCCAATCTACACCTTCCCCATGAGATGGCAACAACATGCAAGACAACACATGAGGTTTACAAGGCACAATCCCAACTTGTATTTTACTACCTTATTAAATAAGAATATAAGACTTTAGCCAGACTTCCATAATAGCTTCGGTGAGTTTTGACTTCCCTCATGATTTCCTTCTCTAGATCCTTCTCAAGAGTTTCTCCAACCCTTCCTATTTATAAAGTGATGCCACCCACTCCTTGTTAGACTAGTAGTGCTACTCTTAGTTCTACTAGGATTTGTCTTAATAGGCTGTGGCAATAACCACTCCTACTTGGAATTTGAGTACTAGTCCTACTTAGACTATAATTATGTTAGGCATCAAGACTCCTACTCATGCTTGATATGCAATCCCACTTCAAGTCCAACTCTTCATGCTACAACCACATGCATCTATTTATATGACTCGTGTGCATGATAAGCCCTCTTTTGGTTTGTAAGTTCAGATTGCGTTTGTGTTAGGGCAACATGCTCCTACATCCACCTTATTGTTGTTGCAGCTCCGTGCCTTGCCCAAGCCCTCTTCTTAGTGCAACAACATGTCATGGCATTGCACCCATGACTCCCCATGCACGAGGCATTACACCCCTTATGTATTGCATCTAAGTTGACTTCGTTGCCCCCCATTGATATGCCTATTCAAGTCTCTCTTAGTACTACACTTACCATGGCATTGCGCCCATGGTTCACCAAGTCATCTCCCTGCACAAGGCATTGCACCCTTATACCACCTTGTTGTTGTCATTGGTCACTCAAGAGGCCAATGTGTCACCCCATGAGGCCTTAGTCTCGCATGATCCATGTCAAGGGGATAACAAACCACTTCTACTTGATGTAGTTGATGCTCTCATTGAGTTGGACAATGGGTAGGCTTGGACTACCTCCTCAAATTTCCATAGCATTACATCTCGCTCCAAACTAGCCTCTAATTCAAGACTATCCTTCCACTAAGTTAGAAAATCAATTCTTCAATTTTTCTTACTCATTACCATAGTTCAATGATCTAATATCTTCTCTACTTTGCTGATATCACTCACGATCAAATTTCTTTCTAATCACTCGCCTTGCTAGTATCCTTCTTGAGTCTAGGTTTTCATGATAAGGCTTTAAGAAACTCACATGGATCATGAGGTATATCTTTAACCTATCTAGGAACTTCAATTTGTAAGCTACTTATCCCCATCTACATCACCTTGAAAGGTCCATCATATTTGGGAATCAACCCCCTCTGCATAGTCTTACTGCTAATGTTCTTCTATATATGAGGGTTTAGAAGGACCCTATCCCCAATCTAAAATTTTGAGGGTCTTCGGCCCTTGTCCGCATACTTTTTCATTTTTCTAAATGCCTTCTCTAAGCTTTCACAAGCTTCATCAAGCATCTACTACCAAGACCTTGCAAATTTATAAGTTATAGGACAATTACCACCAAACTTTTTCTTAAACATCTCCAAGGCATAATTGGTTATTGCCCTGTGGCCAATTCAAAGGGACTCAACCCTATTATTGAACTCTTATGCAAGTTATAGGGTAATTGAGCTATCCCCACTAGATCAATCTAGTTCTTTTGTGTCATAGAAACATAGTGTCCAAAGTATTCCTTAAGTAGCACATTTGATACACTTTGTTTGCCCGTCTATCTACAACTCATTTCTTGTTTAGAACTTCAACTTCAATCCTAGGATTTTAAACAACTCAGTCCAACACTAACCAATGAATCGAGCATCACAATCACTGACTATGTCTTTAGGCAACTTGAAGTACTTGACCACATGGTTGAAGAATAGCCTAGCCACCTCCTCTACGGGATGCATGTGGTGTAAGTATGAAAACAACATACTTAGAGAGTCTATCTACTATCATGAAGATAGACTTAAATTCCCTCACTTTTGGAAAGCCACCGATGAAGTCCATAGATATGTTCTCCTAAGGTCTCTTTAGGATAAGGAGAGGTTGCAATAACCTTATTGTTTTCTTCTTGCATGTCTTATCCAACTAGGGTATCAAACAATATAGAACATAAATCTGGATGTCCTATCCTATTTTTACCTAGTAATAGTAGTTGGGCAATACTGTTGATGTCATCTCTTTGCTAGGGTGACCTGCCTACTTGACATCATTGGTCTCTCTTAGCAACTTCTTGGTACATATAGCCTACCTCTTTTAGCCACCAAGAGGTCATCTTCTAGCCGATACTTTTTAGTAGCCCCCTCTTTGACTTGTTGTTTCATCTTCTCATAAGTAGAATCAATCTTAGCAACTTACTTGATCTTCTCATTAAAATATGAGGTCATATGTGATTGAGCGATTACATACTCTGTCAATTCCTTCTGGTTCAAGGCATTTACAACTACATTATGTCTTCTTGGTCATACAACCATTCAAACTTGAAGCCGCCTAAGAATTCTTGCCACCTAGCTTGCTTAGGGCTCAACTCCTTCTACATCTTGAAAAAAGTATTAACTATGTTGTTTGTGACCATATATAGTAAATATACTCCCCAGTAGATAATGCTTCTACTACTATAAGCAATGGATAATCGTTGTCATCTCTTTCTCATGAGTGGAGTATCTTTGTTCTAACTCATTAAGTTTTCAACTCTCAAAGGCTATTGGGTACCCTTCCTGCACCAAGATCAAGGCCTTAGCTGATGCATCTGTTTAGGCCTCAAATAGGAGATCCAAATCTAGTAAATGCAGCACCAACTTAACTAAAATCACCACTTTCAACTTCTCAAAAGCTTTCTATCATTCAAACCTCCAATCCTAGAAAATGTCCTTCTTTAGAAGGTTAGTAAGGGGAGCCACTATCTTGAAGTAACCCCTTATGTACCTTCGATAGTAGTTGTCCAGTGTCACCTTGCTTAGAGCATGCCAATCTTTAATGGCCTGGACCTTCGCTCCATCCATCTTGATCAACCCTTCCTCTATCTTACGTCCTAGAAAGGTAATTTGTCTATGTGCGAACTCACACTTCTCCCTCTTCATGTAGAGTTCATGTTCTCTTAGTCTTTGAAACACTAGTCTCAAGTGATTCACGTGCTCTTCTAAGGTCTTTCTATAGAAAATAATGCATTGAAGTAAACCACAACAAAGGCATCTAGGAACTCGTATGGCATATCATTCATTAGGTTGTAGAATGTTACTAAGGTTTTAGTTAGTCCGAATGACATCATGAGGAACTCATATGACCCATAGCGGGTTACACATGTAGTCTTTTTTTCATCCTCCTCTACAATCCTTACTTGCTAGTATCCTAACCACTAGTCCAATTTGGGGAAAAAATTTGCCTTGGCCAATTTATTAAATAATCCTATCACTTGTTCTTGATCGTTACTTTGTTCAAGGCCCGATAGTTAACACACATCTATAGGGTCCCATCTTGCTTCTTTTGGAATAGGAGCACCATAGGGAACCCATGAAGATTGGATCATGCCTGCATCCAACAGTTTCTTCAATTACTTCCTTAACCTTAGTAATTTTGAAGGTCACATCCAATATGAGACATGATCAACAGGAAGTTTGGTCTTAGGTGGCAACTCAATTTTATGGTCTATATGGTGCCTAGGAGGCAATGCCTTGGGCAACTTTGTAGGCATCACGTCTTTAAATTCTTTGAATATGGGCTACACTATGTGGCACCTCCATTGACTAATCTACCTTGTTCTCAACCAAGGCTATAATATATGTGACATTCCCTCACTTCAACCCTTTCTTTATTTGAAGTATAGAAACCATCTTGGTTTGACCTTTCTCTATGACTTTCTCCTTTTAGCAAAAATAAACAAGGTTGACTCTCATCCATGATCATTAACCTACCAAAGTATGGGAGCAATGCCACCTTAGCCTTCAGGAAAAAGTCGATCCCTAAGATTAAAACAAAGTTGTCTAAGGGTACACATAGCAAGTTGTAGTTGCCTTCTCAATTTCCCACTTAGAGTGAGACTTTTTTTAGCAATGTCATTAATTTTTTAGGTTTTGCTATTTATTGCCTTGATCTTAATAATGTACTTTACTAGTTCCAAACTAAGCTTCTTGGCTTCTAACTAGCCACAAAATTATGGGTTGCCCTTCTATCCATCATTGGTTTTACCTGCATGCCATTTACTAGCACTTGGACATGCATCAACCCTTTTTGAATTAGTGCATTTGTGTGGATTATGTTCAAGAGCTACAAAGGATTGACTCTTAAAGGTATATCCATGTCAGAATCATCACTACTTTTAGTAGCCATAAGGGTTGATAGTTTTTCTCATTTTGGACACTTCTTAGCACAGTGAGGGCCATTTCAAATGAAACAACCCATGGGTTTGGTTATCAACTACACATACTTATTAGTTTTTTCACTCGATTACGATGTTACAAGCTTTTTCAAATTCTTCCCATATGACTTCTTAGAAGATTTCCCCTCTTTATTAGGTTTCTTTGCTCCATTTGGCTTAGGTTTCTGATTGGTAGAGTTCACACCATTCAACTTATAGACTACCTAACAATCCGTTGCAATGATTATAATAGAAAGATCTCACACCCATTATCTTTGTGACTCAATTTAGGCCCATCCCTACAATCCAAACATGAAGTTGAACAATTTGTCCTCATCGGACATATTTTTTATGTCGAGCATTAAGGAACTAAATTTCTTAATATACTCCTATGTTGAACTAGTGTGCTTCAATTGTTTCAAGGATTCTCAAGCCAACCAAGTCATGTTAGTAGGAAGGAATTGATCATTTAGCACTGTAGCCCTTATCACCTTGCTATTCCCCTAATAGTTCTTCTAGTCTTGAGCTCCTTTCTCTTAAGGTCTTTGTACTGCTTACCCCAGCCATTTTCTTGTTAGTCTCTGATACCAATTGTCATAGGTGCAAAATTCCCACATAAACTTTCACATCTATGCAATACTTAGAAGCTCTCTAAGCTAACCTACACCTTTCCCCACTAGATGACAACATACAAGGCAATACACAAGGTTTATAGGGCATCAACCCTAACTTGTATTTTATTAACTTATTGAATAAGAATACAAGACTTTAGCTACACTCCCACAATAGTTTTGATAGTTCAGGTTTCCTCTTGATCTCTCTTAGAAGTCTATCCAGTCCTCCCTCTTTATAGAATGGCACCACCTGCTCCTTGTTAGACTAGGAGTGCTACTCCTGATTATACTATGACTTTTCTTAATAGGTTATGGCAATAACCACTCTTAGTTAGACTCTAAGTCCTAGTCATAGTCATACTACAATTACAATTCACATCAAGACTCCTACTCATGCTTGACTTGCAATCCCACTTCGAGTCCAACTTTGAATGTTGTTGTTGTAAGCATCTATATATATATGGCTCATGCACATGTTAAGTTCTCTTTTGGCTTGCACATCTAGATTGCATCCATGTTGAGGCAACATGCTTTGACATTCACCTTGTTGATGTTGTGACTCTATGCTTTTCCCAAGCCCTCTTCTTGGTGTGGCAACATGTCATGGCATTGCACCCTCATGTATTGTATCTAAGTCGCCACAACAATGTGCCCATCTAAGTCTCTCTTGGTGTTGTACCTGTCATGGCATAATGCCCATAGCTCACCAAGCCATCTCCTTACACAAGGAATTGTGCCCTTGTGCCACCTTATTGCTATCATAGGTTACTCACGATGTCAAGCTATTGCCCCATGAGGCCTTAGTGCCTCATAGTCCATGTCAAGGGGCTAGCATTAGGTTACTACTTGTCTCTATGAAAAAAGGTGCACTTTGTACCATTAGGAGGTCATATAGATTAGAACCCAGACCTGTAAAAAGGAAAGCCTTATCTACAACTAACAACTATTGGCACTTTAAAAGGCTTAGATTCTAAGGGTGAAACTAAATCAACCTTTTAATATAAAACATTTTAATTAATATTTAGAAAGACTCAAATTCTAATTTTTAGAAACTTTCTAAATATAGTTAAACTAACATGCCCTTTTCAACTTTATTTTTAAAAGTAGCATCCTTAGCTATCTAAAATCTTTTAACTTGAGAGGCTCTATAAGCATTTTCAAAATTTGATTATGAGATTTTGCAAATTTTATGTGTACTTCATGTTTCATAACATACTTTCTAATAAATGATATTTTGTATTAATATACTTGCTTCAATCAAGGAGAACTAGATATCTTTTATAAGGCAATCACCAAATTTATATTTATGTAGATGTTTATTGGTTTCTCTTGTGGTAAATTAAGTTTCTTCAACAAATTTTTGAGCTAAAGATACAACCAAGTTTTTTTATTTTTTTATTTTACTAGAATCACCCATGAAAATTAAAATTGGATTATCCACATGAATGAGCACTAAAAGCTTCTTCTCTTATTGTTTCTTCCTTTGTAAACCTTTTTTAGACATATTTTCTAAGTAAACATCTTTCACACAATTGACACAAATTATTAAAGAACAATTATTTCATTGTTTTTCATGCTTAACAATTTCAATCCTCTAATATTAAGATGTTCAAATCATAAATGTCAAATTCAAGAGGAATTATTGACATGAGATTTTAGGCATTTTACAATATTATTTTGAATGTTATTCAAAAACATTATATCATGGGTACATTACCAATTATATTGGCATGCTAGTATCTTATTAAGACACTTTGATTTTAGAGATAAATATCATAGCCCTTTTCTACGAGTTGACCTAAACTTAATATATTGTTTTTCATGTTACACCCTAGTAGACATTTGAAATATGCCTTCCATTTTCATATGAATCAAGATTTTACCTCTTCTTAATTTTTACTCGAATTTTACATGTATCCCCAAAGGAAATATTTCCACTTTCAAATTTATTAAGCTCTGCAAACACATTTTTGAATCCACACATATGATTTTAATTAGAGGTTAAGATACCATGTAATTTTCTCCTAGCTTTCTCCTTTATATGCCAATAATAAGGTTGGTTCTTCTTGATCTTTATTTTTAGTACCTTTGACGTGTCTTTTCATATTGTTTGTAGCATTTCTATATTCATAAGCATCAAGACCATATTTTTTTATAATTATAACATTCAATTTGAAATTTATCATTTCCTCTTCTTTTATTGTGCCTTAAGTTGTGTCATCTTTCATGTCCTCCTGAGGAATGTGAATTTTGACTTGTTATTTCATTGTTTGATAAATTAAACCTATCTCATCTTCTATTGTCTTAGCCATGGCTATGACCATGTCTTCGACATATCCATGATTGTTTTGACTTCTTTCACTAATGTTTTCATCATTCTCCTTTAGTGTAACTTTAATTTGTTTAAAAAAGCTGTAATTTTTCTTAGTTATTTCTTTTTAATCTCTTTTTATGAGCTTGTAGTGATCTCATGAGTTGATCAACAATCATAGAATCTAAATGTTTAGATTCTTCAATGACAACAACAATATAGTTAAACTTATTTGGAATCTAAAGATTAAACATATTTTTTTACCACATGACTATCATTCAAACTTTGGATGTATTTTTATTGTAAACTCACAACAACTAATACTCTAGAAAAATAATTAGAGATTTATTTTGATTTTTTTTTTCATACTCAAACTTTCAAATTCTCTTATAGGAGTTTGAAGATTAACCTTTTGTATATTGTTAACTTTGTTATGTGTACTTAAAATGTAATGTCTCTCATACTTCCTTGGTTATGGTTGCACTGAAAATCTTCTCAAAAGTACCTTCATCCATTTGCTTAATTGATGAAGGTAAGAGCTTTCTTATCTTTCTTACTTATATTTTTCAATATATATTTGATTAATTTAAGGATAGAGTAGTTTCATATCCCTTTATTGTAATTGCATTTATTGAGTTTGTGGACTTGAAATAGATACATCCCAATTTCCATTTTTTTGAATGACCTTGATAGCCATGTGTTGGAGTAATAGGGTTGAAAGAACATGTGACAAATAATAATATAAAGGGAGATAAGCAACTGAGATGAATTAAGAAAAAATTTATTGTCTTTCACCACTCTTATTCAACTATTAAATAACATCTTATTTATAGATACTAACACCTAATAAAATAGAAACTCCTAATAATAAAATATAAAACTTCATAAAAAATAAAAATAAAAAATAAAAAATTGCCAAAAATAAAATATTCTCGTTAGCTTAAACAAAGTGAAATTCTAATTTTTAGAAACTTTCTAAATCAAGTTTTAACTTTTTAGTAACTCGTAATACCTCAATTCATGGCATTTGTTCAACAATTCAATTGAAAAACTAATGCATGTATAGGCACCAAATTATCTTTCGGTGTAGTTGTCACTCCACATTAAAGAGGTAAATAGATGAATGGTGAAAGTATATTAGTATTGGTGTACACTACAATCTTATACACATGACTTTCCAAAAGATACAATAGCTATACAAGGTATACATCTATTACTCCTAAACTTAAGAATTCACCATTGAGTGCTCTTAATTTGTGGGTGAGATTGGTTCTCTCCTAATATGCCCTTGCAAGATGGTGCTTCCATAAAAAACGCCAATCTTGGACTGAAAGAATGTAAAGCGGGACTTGGGCAATGGTTTGTTGAGCATATCCACACGTTGATTGTGGGTTGATACATGAGAAACTTGAAGGAAGCCTGTAACTACTTTTTCCAACACAAAATGATACTGTTTTAAGGAAATAAAATGATGAGTTAATAACACAAGTTCACCACTTTAAGGATAAGAAATTCATCACCTTAAAGATAAGAACTCACAATTAAGCTCACCACTCAGAGGAATCCACCTTAGAGATAAGAACTTTGATAGAAAAATCAAACTCACTAGTTTTTTTCTTAGCAATATGAAAAAGTCCTTTCAATTCTGAAACTGAGCATATTTAATCTTGGAACAACCCTCCAAGAATAGGAAAAGACTATATTTAGACTAGCATGGGAAAAAACATTATTTAATCTTGGAACAACCCCCCAAGTATAGGAAATGTGAAAACTATTAATGACCAGATTCATTGGTTGGCAGAGAGACAAGTTGTTAAGATAAGATGTAACATGATGTGAGGCACTGATATCTACAAGCCAATTGGTTAAGTAGTTGTTTGTGGGCATAATTGGACTAGTAGTAGGTGTGGATGAAAGGAACAATTTCTTAGCAATGTAACACTAGCAAGCAGTATGACCTTTCTTCTCAGAGAATTGGCAAATCATGGTGGCGTTCTTGCTGGGGTGTTGATTCCCAAAATGAGGAGGACGCTGGCCTTGGTATCCTTTCCTACTAGGGAAATATTTTTGGCTAGCGTTTTTGTCACAATGGGAAGATGAAAATTGTGTATTGTTGACTTTAATGGTACCAAGATTGCTAATGGAACGAAGCTCTTCCTACATGAGGAAGGCTTCATATTCCACTAATTTGTCATGCAGCTCATCAAATGTGATCATAGTATCTCGTGCGCATATAACAACAACAATTCATTGAATTCAGGGGTGACACGTTTGCATGCGTAAGTGATGAGTTATTGGTTTGGAATGGCTTCTTTAAGAAGGTCCAATTCATCAATAATATCATGGATTGTTGCAAGGTAATTAATCATTGGTTAAGAGCCATGGTTGAGAAGAATGAGTTGCTCTACCAATCCCATGGTTCTGGAGAATGAGGGATTGACATAGCTTTGAAAAATGATGCCAAGCTTTAGTGGAAGTTTTGCATGAATGAACCACAGGTACGACTTTGTGGCTGAGAGAGCCGATGATCCCTAGAAGAAGAAGTTTGTCCTACTTGTTCAAAAAGTATAGTTAGGATTGAGATTTGTTTCTCCTGGCTTTGTTTCGTCAATGTAGCCAAGTAGATCATATCCAAAGAGCAGTGCACCAAACTATGTTTTCCATGAGTAATAGTTAGTGAGGATGAGCTTGAGTAGAAGTTGGCTAGCTAATTGTGTTGATGGCAATGAGATTGTTAAGGTTCATGGTGGTATTGATAGGTAAGGGAAGGTGGGATAGCCTGGTTGAGCTTGCTTCAGCCATGGTGAAAAGTAGGATGAAGGAGACAAAAAGAACTCATGGGAGCTAGAATTGCTCTGATACCAGAAAGAGGTACATAGATGAATGGTGCAAGTATATTATTATTGGTGTACACTATAATCTTTTAAATATACACATGACTTTCCAAAAGATACATAAACTATATTAGTATACATATATTAGTCATAAACTTAAGAATTGACAATTGAGTGCTCTTTATTTATAGGTGAGATTGGTTCTCTCCTAATACACCTGATATAACATTGTTTAAATTGTAATATCAACTTCCTAAGGTCCCGAGTAATTTATATATATTGGTAAGCTAAGAATACTATTAAATATTTAGAATAAAAAGGTTCTCTTCATTGGAACCTAGTGCACCATATTCCTTGAAACCAATAAAATTTTAGATGCCTACTTTAATCTTTAAAAGGACCGAACTGTGCCAGTGCATGAGAGCTGGAAGTTTGAAAAATGGGTGGGTGGTTGATTTATGTGGTTATGATTTGTGTAGCCTGCAATAGATTTCTTCTTCATTTACCTGGACAATTTTATGTTTCCATGCCTTTATACTTCATTTACTAGGACTGTTCTTTCTGTTCTTTCTGTGTAGCACTTAGAAAGTAGTCTGTTTCATAAATTGAGGTCTAGCATCCCCATGCCTTGTGTTGGCCGGATATTGTGTCAAGATGATAAGATGCCACCGCAATACATGTGTAGATGAAACCCTTACTTATTGTCTGATAGTTTCTGCCTTTGAAGTGTTATACAAGCTTCAAAAAATTAATGAAGAAGAAGGCATGGATGAAAATTAGATTTAATGTCGGTGTGCTTCATGTGATCTTTTATTTACTGGAATTACTAAGATGCAGGTTTTTTCCCACAAAGACGAACAAAAGGATGAAGCAAATAAGCAAAGAAGTACATGCATTGTTGAGGGGCATCATCAACAAAAGGGAGAAGGCAATGGAGGCTAATAGTGACTTATTAGGTACATTAATGGAATCCAATTTTAGAGAAATTCAAGAACATCAAAATAACACGAAGATTGGAATGAGTGCCAAAGATGTCATTGATGAATGTAAGCTATTCTATCTTGCTGGGCAAGACACAACCTCAGTTTTGCTTTTATGGACAATGGTCCTGCTAAGCCAACATCCAGACTGGCAAGCTCGTGCAAGAGAAGAGGTTTTACAGGTTTTTGGGAATAACAAACCAGAAAATGATGGCTTAAACAACCTAAAAATTGTGAGTACTCAGTCCACTCTTCAGTTTAGTAATCCTCACAGAAATCATATAGTACTCTATTCTCCCCACCACCCCCACCCCCACCCTCACAAAAAGAAAAAAAAAAAGGGAAAGAAAAGAAAAGAAAAAGGAATGGATTCTCATTCCATGACTTGAAATTTCTCTAGATTATGATGATTTTTCATGAGGTTCTAAATTTATTATATCCTTTGTATACTTGACATTATGTCATGCATCATTTAGACCAATATCTCTTCTGCATTACTATTTTAAACAATACCTTTATCCGTCTGTGTCCTTCATAAGGATTTAAGATGTATTTCAGTAACAAGACTCCCTTTCTCCAGTCTTCCATAACCTGGTCGTTGGTCCCTTGTCTGCAACCATTAGTCTTTCTCACTCTCACACAATTGTATACATTTTTTTTCCATCAGCAGCCTCCAACGGTAATTACCCTTGATGATCAAATCACGGTGGAAACCAGGTAATTGGAAGTCTGGAATACATTGTAAGAAAATATTCCCTTGTAGGTTTCTTGCAGATCCAGATGAATTTTAAATATTTGGACAACAGTAACAATTCCTTTATCCCTAAAAATTTTAGTATCAATAGAAATAAAAGAGAATAAATTCGTCTATAACTCTAATAACTCCTCTCTCTCTTTCTCTGCCACCTTCTGTAAAGTAACTGAAGGACCCCAGAAAATTTAAAAACGAAAGGGTTCGATCTATTCAATAGCGTTTACTACTGACTCATTTGAATGAATTTAAACCCATAAATGAGTGTTACAGGCTCGTATATATGCACGTGGTATTATTGTCCACAGGGTTCAGATTCATCATAAAGTTGTGGGGTCGAAGTGGGTGTCCTACACGCTCTTGTTGTTGCGTAAGCGGGTAAGTGGGATATGATCTTGTAGGAGATTGACAAAAATAAATTAATAAATAAATACAGGCCAAAAAAAAAAAAAGGCAACAACTTTGCCTTTTCCTTATATTATTTTTATTTTCTTGGATGACTTTCTTATTTTAGAAAGGTTTTAGAGATGGGTCGCATGTGTTAGGTGGTCATCTTCAAATCTAGAATAAGTATATGGTCCTTGCCTTAAATCTAGAATAAGTATTTGTTTCCAAATCCTTTTGACGGTTTAAATACTTTTGAAGATGGTTTTTTCCTTGTTAAGGAAGAAAAAAAAAATCAAGTGAATTAGTAAACCTCAAACAATATATATACAATAAGGATTTTTTTTTCTTTTCTTTGAGAGAGATTTGAAAAAAAAAAAAAAAAAAAAAACAAACAAACAAACAAAAAGAAAAGTAAACTCGGATCTCCTTTTTCTACTCTCTTTCATTTGGAATCAAGAAGCTTCATTCATTATGGGAAAAATTCAATTTTTTTCTTTTCTCCTTTTTTTTCAATTCCACTCAAAATAACAATAAAAAATATATATATTTTAAAAAAAATCAAATATAAAATTTCTTCAAGGAACTGACAAAATAAGTGTCAAGATAAGGGCGCGCAACTAAGAATTATGCCAAGAACATCCTATGAATTTTAAAAACATATTAACATAAACGTTTAAACTAACAAACATTCAACAATTCTTTTTTTAATAAAAAAAAAAAAACTATTGACATGAAAATTCAACCAAATATAGCATTAAATGATTTTTTATTTTTATCTTTAAAATAATAATAATACCCACATGAGAATTTAACCTAACAAACATTCAAAGAGTTTTTATTTAATTTTTTTAATGAGTTTTTAAAACACATTCAACATGGGAATTTAACCTAACAATCATTCAATAAATTTTTAATCTACTAACATTAAAATTATACAAACCAATCATCCAATGAAATTAATTTACAAAAATTATGCTCAAAATAATCATCCAATGAATTTTTAAATTAATACCAGCATGTGAATTATTACCAAACTAATCATCCAAAAAAAATAACATGTGAATTATACAAATTAATCATCAAATGGATTTTAAAAATAAAACTAACATGCAAATTATATGAATTAAACATCCATAGAATTTTTAAAATAAAATTAACATGTAAATTATACAAATTAATCATCCAATGAATTTCTAAAATAAAATTAACAAAAATTATACCCAAATTAATCATCCAATTAATTTTTAAAATAAAACTAAGAAAAATTATACAAATTAATCATACAAAGAATTTTCAAAATAAAATTAACAAAAATTATACTTGAACTAATCATCTAATTAATTTTTAAAATAAAACTAACATGTGAATTATACAAATTAATCATCTAATGAATTTTTAAAATTAAACTAACAAAAATTATACAAATTAATCATACAAAGAATCTTTAAAATAAAATTAACAAGAATTATACCAAAACTAATCATCTAATTAATTTTTAAAATAAAACAAGCATGTGAATCATACAAATTAATCATATAATAAAATTTTAAAAATAAAATTAACATGCTAATTATACCCGAACTAATCATCCAATGAATTTTTAAAAATAAAATTAATATAAAAATTATTCAAATTAATCATCCAATGAATTTTTAAAATAAAACTAACAAAAATTGTACTTCAACTAATCATCAAATTAATTTTTTAAATAAAACAAACAAAAATTATACTTGAACTAATCATCCAATTAATTTTTAAAATAAAACTAACATGTGAATTATACAAATTAATAATCCAATGATTTTTTAAAATAAAACTAACATGAAAATTATACAAATTCCTCGTCCAATGAATTTTTAAAATAAAATTAACATACAAATTATACCCAAACAAATCATCCAATAAATTTTTAAAACAAAATTAACAAAAAAAATATTTAAATGAACATTCCAAGAATTTATATATATATTTATTTATTTATAAAAAAAACAACTTACAATTAATTTAATCAAAATTACATTCCAAGAAATTTTTATTTTTTATTTTTAGAAATAACTAACAATCAATTTCATGAAAACTAACGTTTTGGGAATTTTTATTAAAAGATATAACCAACATGCAAACACATCCAAGACTTCAATATTTACCTAAATTCAAACCAATGTTCAAACAAGAATGCGGAAAAGAAAAAAAAAATTCCTTTTTATAATTTATAAAGGGTTTGCAAATGATATTGAAGTGTTGCTTTCTAATAAGTTTGAATGGGTAAAATGATGGATTTCAAATATAAGAGACCAAAATATAAAACAAGCAAAAGGTTGAAGGTATGTATCAAGTATATTTTCTCTACTATTTTTTAAAAAAGCAGTTACCCTTTTTCTTAAGAGGTATATCAGTTTATAGGATATATAAGAGCATTTTTGGGTTACTACTGATTACTACTCAAAAAGTGTTATTTCATAACTTGTAATTAACTCTTTTAAACACTTTTGAGTAGTAGTTATCACCTTTTAACCCAATTAACATATTAAAGACCCTTGCAATCAATTCTAATCCAATTATGTTAAGTTTTGGTGTTTTGATAGCTTTTTGATCATCAAAGCAATCCGATATTGAGGAGAGTTCTTTGGAATCCATGAAAAGATGTCCGGATAGGGCGTCCGGACACACCATCGGAGGGCGGCAGAACGTGGGTCTTTTCATCCGGACAACATATCCGAATAGGATATGCTATCGTCCGGGGTGTGATGATCGCGAGTGCCGTGTGCTTCTCCATGAGGGAAACCGGATAGGGGAGCGCGCCACATGTCCTTTTGGGGAATCCGGATGGAGTTGCTCCGCCGACATTCCACCCGGATGTCTCACATCCAGATGGAGCTTCTCCGCCGACATTTCACCCGGATGTCTCATATCCAGATGGAGCTTCTCCGCCGACATTTCACCCGGATGTCATCACATCCGGAATCTTCTTCGCCGCCATTCCATCCGGATATTTCGCATCCGGCGCTTGATGCCAGATGGGAGAGGAGGACGTTTCAACTTCCCCGGTCAGACATATCCGGATCCTCTGATAGCGCTTACCCGGAGAGTTTTTCTCTCAGTATACAGTGTCGCGGTGTTATCCTGAAGCTTCCTGATATTTTCGACCGACATCTTGAGATATTTTCGACCGATATTTTGGGATATTTTGCTTTAGATATTTGATGTCTAAATCCCCAAACTCTCCTTGTAATCCACATATCATAGGATTTCTTAGTCTTTAAGTAAGAACAAGGGGTGAATAACCCCTTATATATAGTTTGTAATTTCCTTTACACAAGTTATCGATCATAGATCGATCATATATGTAATAGATATATCATATATATGAAACCGACGAACAGAGCACTTGCTCTGTTTTTCCTATTTTTGTTTTCTTGTTATTTTACTTTCTAGCCAATCAAACTCTGAGGATTTTTCCTCAGAGGATGAGCAGCTAGGCTCTTTGTCTCTTGGAGTGAAGAAAGCCGGGTAATTTTCCTCATGCATAAATTGGAAGTTTTGTTGTTTTAGTTTTTAATGAAGAGAAAGTGTGACCCGTTAATGGTTTTTATCTTTTTAGTTAACTTAAAACGCCTTTAAATCACCTGGGCCAACACTTGGTAAGGCACGTGATCTTCGTCCATGGAGATGCACTTGTTTATCTCTTGCGAGCCTTTGGGAGGTGGTTTGAAGATAGGATTTTCTAGAATAGCCAACACTTGGTAAGCTTTTGGACTCAAGGGAGACATCCATTAGTTATCTCTTGTGAGCTTTTGACGGTTAATCCAAGGTTAAAGATCACCTTGAATGGTAAATGCTAGGTGAGAGGCATGAGCCATTGCAAGGTGCATCAGTGAGAGGGATTTAGTGTTTGAACCCATTAAGGGGAAGCATCTGTACCGCACCGGTTAGAGAATTAACTATATGTTAATTCTCTAATACGAGGAAAAGAAACAAGTGACCAGAACTTTCCTTTTTGTACAAGGAACCTGAACCTAGTGATCTAAACTCCAAGAAACACTTTTCTTTGTAATTAAAATCAGTTACTATTTTTGGTTAGTTTAAAACCAAACCTTTTTCATTTAAACATCTTTATGTTTTCTTTTAAAGCTAACCTTGAAATGAAAAGGCACCAATTCATCTTTGAATTATTATCAATTGTGAAGTGAAAACCCATCCCAGTGAACGATCCTAGAGCCACTATGCTATAGTAGCTTTGTATTTGCTACCCTAGTTCATGGTGTAATAGGTTATAAATTTTGTTGATTACTACCTCAATCAAGGAGCACCAACTAGACATGAATCAGCTGATACACCAAGTGGGCACGAATCAACTACCTTTATAGTTAGGATCATTAAAAGATATTTGTTAACATAAATGTCAAATTTGTTATGAAGACTATATGATAAGGAATAAGACAAAGAATGATATAGATTGAAGGATAAATTAGAAAATAGTCCCACATTGCATAGGATACTGTGGATCTAGAGGGTTAAAGGCATACTGTTCCTATGATTTCTAGTACACCAACGCCTCATCGTAATGGAAGTTTATATGTCATAGATTATGATAAAGCATTAAGCAGTGTCTATGCTCACTTAAGGTAATGAGCTATGAAGAGGTAGTTAGAATCTTTGTATTCTAACATAGTTTGGGTTCTTGTAGGAACACCTAAAGGGATAAAACTCATACGTGTAAGTTGGTCTATAAGAGGAACACAAGAGTAGATGGAAAACTTGAGTTTTATATGGCTTAAACTATAGTTAAAGTTTATAGTTTGAAACTTTGTTTCAACTATGGAAAACCTTTTCAACAGTGATCATACTCAAATCTATTAGATTACTCTTATCTATTGCATTGTGTCTCATTTATGAGATATAGCAAGCAAACATTTTCATAGCAATGGGCCTTGTGTGTACATGAAAGCATAGGGAAGTGCAGTAATGCTCTAAGATCTTGTAAGTGGATGATAATTTACTCATTGGATATGATGTAAGGATATTGGCATCTGTCAAGATCTAGTTGTTTACTTAGTTCTAGATAAAAATTTAGAGGAATGCACAATATATTCTTAGGGTTAAGGTCCTTTAGCATTACAAGGATAGGAAAAATTATGCCATGTCATCTACATTGATGAGCATTTGGTCAATTATATGTTGTAAAACTCCAAGAAGGGTTTGTTACTCTTTGGATTTGGAGTTATCTTTCTTAGGATCAATGTCCTTGGACATTTGTGGATAGAGATCGTATTAAGACAGTATCCAATGCCTCTACAATGGATAGCCTTAAGCATACAATGCTATGTGCTAGACCAGATATTTGCTTTGTTGTAGGAATAATGAGTGAATATTAGTTCATTTCTTGATTAGAGCTTTGAGCAAATGTCAAACATATTCTTCAAATTGATAAATGATAGTTTTTTCATTCCTTCTTTCATTCGTTCATGTACAGAGTATATATAGAGGGTAATCACCATTCTAAGAATGGGAAAGAATGATACAAGGAAAGAATGATATAAGGAAATAACAACTAATATCCTAATATCTCAACTTTCCTAATATCTCAATATTCCTAATATCTCAACTTTCCTAATATCTAAACATTCCTAATATCTCAACACTAAATGATATAAGGAAAGAATGATATAAGGAAAGCATTCCTAATATCTCAACACTCCCCCTCAAGTTGGTGCCTAGATGTCACACATGCCCAACTTGTCTAAAAATTTTGAGAACACTTGACTTGAGACAGCTTTGGTGAGGATATCGGCCAATTGATCTTCTGATCGAATCTTAGGCAATTCCACAATCTTATCATCCAACTTTTCCTCAATGAAGAATCTATCCACCTCGACATGCTTTGTACGATCATGTTGTACTGGATTATGAGCAATGTCACATGCGGCTTTATTATCACAAAACAATTGGATTGGTTGCTTAGATAGGTAACCTAAATCCTGTAAGAGGAGTCTTAGCCATAATGCCTCACAAAGTCCTAGAGCCATACCTCTAAATTCCGCTTCTTGCACTTGAACGAGCGACAACATTTTGCTTCTTACTTTTCCCTGTCACAAGATTACCACCTACAAAGGTAAAGTAACCAGATGTAGATCGCCTATCATCCACTGCACCGCCCCAATCAGCATCAGTATATACTTCTATACTTTGATGATCAACATTTTTAGCGAACAAAATTCCCTTCCCAGGAGCATTCTTCAAATACCTCAAAATACGCATGACTGCATTCATATGTTGCTCTCCAGGATTATGCATGTATTGACTCACTACACTCAATGCATAAGCAAGATCTGGTCTTGTATGAGCTAAGTACATTAATCTCCCCACAAGTCTCTGGTATCTTCCCTTATCGGTTGATACTTGATTAGGCTCAACACACAATTTCAGACCTTCTTCTGTTGGTGTATTAACAGGTTGACATCCCGACATTCCAGTCTCCTGTAAAAGATCTAAGGCATACTTTCTTTGAGATAGAAAATTTCCTTCACTTGATCGAGAAACTTCAATCCCAAGAAAGTATTTCAGAGGACCTAGATACTTCATTTCAAATTTTCTAGATAGATAATTTTACAAAGCTTTTCTTTCTTCAGGATCATTTCCTGTAACTACCATGTCATCCACATATACGATGAGTGTCGTAATCTTACCATGTTGCTTTTTTAGGAACAAAGTGTGATCTTAATTACTTTGACAATAGCCAAAAGCTCTCATTGACTTTGTGAACCTTCCAAACCATGCTCTCGGGGATTGCTTCAACCCATACAATGACTTCTTCAATTTGCACACCTTCTGACATTGCTTTTCTGACACCATGCATACTAGTGGAAGATCCATATATACTTCTTCAAATAACTCACCATGCAGAAAGGCATTTTTCACATCGAACTGTTGTAATGGCCAATCTAGGTTTGCAGCTAAAGACAGAGAATACTCGAGCGTGTGTTGATCTTAGCTACAAGTGCAAATGTCTCTGTGTAGTCAATTCCATAAGTTTGAGTGTACCCTTTTGCTACCAGTCTTGCTTTAAATCGTTCAATACTACCATCTGCCTTGTACTTCACAGTATAGATCCAACGACACCCAACTGGCTTCTTTCTTGGTGGACATTCTACGAGTTCCCATGTTTCATTCTTCTGCAATGATTTCATCCCTTCATTCATGGCTGCTTTCCACCTTGGATGAGCTAAGGCTTCCTGCACATAGTTAGGAATAGCTATAGTAGATAATTGATTTTCAAATGACTTATTTGATTAAGACAAACGATGGTTAGACACATAGTTGCTCATGGGATATTTGACTTTGGTAGACAATTCAGGTTTATATGTGGGTTTAGGAATACCTCTATTATGAGGGTGTGGTAACTGTTTCATGAATGGATCAGGTTCCAAATTAAGAACACCCTCAATAGACGACGATTAGTTTGGTATTTCAATGAAGACATCTTCGGACCCAAATTGTTGACCACTCATATCCAACTCACCCGCTTCGTGGTTCACTAGTTCAGATTGTCCAGATTCATCCTCATCAGAGATATGATAATCATAATCGAGAGTTTGAATTTCCTTACGGTACTCTCCCTGAAGTTCAGACTCAGATGAAAAATACATCGAATCTTCATGAAACACCACATCCATTGTAATATACATTTGTCGAGTTGGAGGATGGTAACATCGATATCCCTTTTTGTGCAATGCATATCCAACAAACACACATTGCAATGCATGAGAAGTTAACTTGGTACGTTGGTGTTTGTGTAGATGCACAAATGCCACGCAACCAAAAACACGAGGAGGTAGACTTGGGACGGTTGGGGCAACTACGACATTAGTAAGAGCTTGAAGAGGTGTTTGGAAGTTAATTGAGTTGGAAGGTACTCGATTGATCAAGTATGCGGCAGATGTGATTGCTTCTCCCCAATAAGATATCGGTGTTTTTGCTGCTATCAAGCAAGCACGAACAACTTCTAACAAGTGTCGATTTTTTCGTTCAGCGACTCCATTTTGCTAGGGTGTATTGGAACAAGTAGTCTGATGAATGATGCCATGTCCTTCCAAATACTTTTGAAGATTAGAATTTTGATATTCTCCACCATTATCACTACGCAGAACCCGAACCTTTGCATTGTACTGAGTTTCAATCACTTTATGAAATTTTTGAAACAACAAGTTCACTTCATCTTTGGTCTTCATCAAGCATAACCATGTCATTCTGGTACAATCATAAATAAAAGTAACAAACCAACATGAGCCACTCAAAGTTGGGACTTTGGATGGGCCCCAAACATCAGAATGTATAACCATAAAAGGAAACGGACTTTTATTCAAAATTAACGGAAACAAAGCACAATGGCTTTTAGCCAATTCACAAATATCACAATGGAAACCAGAAATATCACTCTTTGCAAACAAACTAGGAAACAATTTTTTTAAATAACCAAAGGAAGCATGTCCTAGATGTCGATGCCACAACCAAATTTTGGACTTTTTCTTCTCCCCCTCAGATCCATCTGCCATCAAGGCTTGTTGCAACTTATTTGAATCCTTTGACTGCAAGTCCAAGTAATAGAGTTTTCCCTACTTAATACCACAACCAATCGTCTATCTTGTTTGGATGTCCTTAATCACACAAAATTCAGGCCAAAAAATGACAATACAAGATAAGGCTACAGTGATTTGAGAAACTGACAAAAGATTGTAATCTAAAGATGGAACAACTAAAATAGAATCCAAATTCAAAGTATCGTAAGAGTTAAGGATCCTTCCCCAATGACTGGGGTTGTGTTACCATTGGCTATGGAAACAATTTTTTGTGAGGAAGGTTTAAGGGGTGAAACCTGTCTAGAATCAAAAGTCATATGATTTTTAGCACCAGAATCAATTATCCATGCATTATTAATAACAGGTGTAAAAGTATTTAAAAACTTACCACCATGATCTCATGTAGACTACCAATGCGAGAGGTTTTCTCAAACAACATTAGCCTCTATTTTTATTTCGGCAACAATTGCAGTCGAGGTTTTCTTGGAATCCTTCTTCCGTTGATCACGATTATTATCATTAATAACAAAGTGTTGATAGCCTAAACATGATCTAAAGGTCCATGGTTCAAACCCTCGGTTCCTCATATTTTTCCTGGTCATACCAAGAGTCGTTGCTTTGAAATTGTGGGATATCCAGGCTGGTGGGATCAGTCTTACTGTAGTGAGTGCATTTGAAGGTTGACTTATCAATATTAGGACTTGTCTTAGGATGGTTGATCGCTGTCGGACTACCATAGCGACAATATCCAGGATTTTAGTTCTATGGCTCTGATACCATCTTCAAATTGATAAATGATAGTTTTTTCATTCCTTCTTTCATTCGTTCATGTACAGAGTATATATAGAGGGTAATCACCATTCTAAGAATGGGAAAGAATGATACAAGGAAAGAATGATATGAGGAAATAATAGCTAATATCCTAATATCTCAACTTTCCAAATATCTCAATATTTCTAATATCTCAACTTTCCTAATATCTAAACATTCCTAATATCTCAACACTAAATGATATAAGTAAAGAATGATATAAGGAAAGCATTCCTAATATCTGAACACATATACTCTAGTATCCTTAGAAAACGAAGAGTTATATGTTTGTGAGTCCTTGTATAGGGAAATTGGACTTTCAGTCTGATGAGGACTCTCGCAACTCTACCTCAGGGAATGTGTACACTCTAAGTGGTTTTTGTTACTTCTGTAGCAACAAAGGAAGCCTTTTAGCTTATGGGTATTTCTATTAGCTATATTGTCTAAGATATTGTTATATGGGACGGTGGCATAGTCCAAATAACTAAAGTACCACTATAAGAGAGAACATATAGAAAACAAGTGATACCTTGTTATGGGATAGTATAGAGAGGTGACGTGACTGTAGAGTAGATTTTTTCTACAGTACCTAGTCTACTTTTGGGGCTAGTAGGAGTTTGTTATGATTAAGCCCCTAAAAGCAAGACATGATGTAATAAAATTAGACTTAACTAAGCAAGACATGATGTAACAAAGTTAGACTTGACTAAGCAAGATATGATGTTACAAAGTTAGACTTAACTATCCCCTTGTTATCCCTCTAGTGTATTGACATTGATTTGAGGATTCAATCCATGTTTCTTACATTATACATGATTCGAGTGCATTAGGAGTTGGACAGAAGTACAAGTCATGGATTCCTTGTAAGTAGATAAGTTGTCCACAGTTGGTTCATGGATTTAGGCAATCCAGTAGAGACTATAGTGCACCACCTCCTAATTAGAGAGATGATTGGTCTTGGGTGCTGCAATGAGTTTCCTATGAAGAGTACTAGTGTGTGTGATGCACACTAGATAAAACCTATGGTGAATCATGACACAAGGCTATCAATTGTCATGATTCACCAAACTACTATACTGTATAAACTCTCAACCTTAGAGGATATTGAATCTATGCCAAAATTAATAGAAGACTTTAACCTATGAGTGAAACCCTAAAGTGGTCATATATCCCTATGAATTGGGTCACTGTTAGTGGAGGCTGATGACAATAGGCATTCTAAATAGAGGCACCATGATATCTCATGGGATTGAAACAATATGTCCCCTTGGGTGATCTAGAGGATATGTGATCATGAAATCAGTAGTCATAGTAATTCCTTTAGTGGAATTTGACATATGCTCCTTAGAGGTAGAGTATGTCATTTGATCACATAACAAGTGTGATCTATAACTAAAGGATTTGAGGGGTAATCTTGATAGGTGACAACACTACCTTATTAGATTACGAACACCGGTTCATGGGGAGTTTGCATGCAATAGATAGTACATCATAAACCCAAGTGCTTGGTGTCTTGTAATATACATAGGGTACTAAAGTGCAGTTGACTCTCTATAGTGGGATGTTGAATCAATTTCAAAATTTGATTCTAAGGGAGCCAGTACTCCTATGGATCCCAATGGTCCCTGTTTTAATCTCATATTCCTTAATGACATGATTTATAAGGGTAGATGAGTTAAAATTAAAAGATTAAAATATTCAAAAGTTGGTGAAGGTACAAAGAATGTGAGGAGGGTATGAGAAATGTGAAGAGGGGATGAGAATTTTGTTTTTTCATTTCTTATACCCTCACATTTCATGCACCCTCTCCATATTCTTTATACCCTTCTCACATTTTTTGTACCCTTTAATTTTTTTGAAAATTTTAATTTTGTGTTTTTTTTTTCACTTGACTTGACAATAATATTGTGTAAAAAGACTAAATACACTTGAAATTGAAACAAATAATGTTAAAAAATATATGTATTAAAACATTACAAAATTGGTGGGGTACGAAAAATGTGAGGAGGGTATGAGAATTTTGTTTAAATTGAAGCAAATAATAATCGAAAAAAATTAAAAAAATTCAAAAATTGGTGGAAATACAAAGAATGTGAGGAAAGTACAAGAAATGTGAAGAGGGTACGAGAATTAATTTTTTTTTTCCATTTCTTGTACCCTTATATTTCTCATACCCTCTTCACATTTCTTGCACTCTCTTCACATTTGTTGTACCCTCTAAATTGTTTAATTTTTTTTAATTGGCTTAACAATAATATATTGTAAAAAGACTAATTACACTTGAAATTAAAGGAAATAATGTTCAAAAAATTTAAAAGATTAAAATATTAAAAAATTTGTAGGGGTACGGAGAATGTGAGGAGGGTATGAGATTTTTATTTTTTATTTTTAATTTCTTGTACCCTCACATTTCTCATACCCTTTTTACATTCCTCGTACCTTCCTCACATTCATCATACTATTTTCATATTTTTTTGCACTCTCTAAAATTATTTAATTATTTAATTATTTAATTTTAAATTTTTCTTCACATCACTTGACGATAATATTGGGTAAAAATATTAATTACACTTGAAATTGTAGCAAATAATGTTAAAAAAATTAAAAAATAAAAAAAATTTAAAAATTTAAAAATTACAATAGGTATAAAGAATGTGAGGAGGGTACGAGAAATGTGAAGCTCTTCACATTCTTCATACCCTCTTCGCATTTTTGTACCCTTTAAATTTTTTGAAAATTTTAATTTTGATTTTATTTTTACTTCATTTGACAATAATATTGTGTAAAAACACTAATTACACTTGCAATTAAAGTAAATAATGTTTGAAAAAAAAATTTAAAAATTTAAAAATTCAAATGGGTAGGGGTATGAAGAATGTGAGGAGGGTACGAAAAATATGACGATCCTCACATTCTTCGTATCCTCATATGTTTTGTAACCTCTAAATTTTTTGAAAATTTGATTTTTTTTTTTTATATTTTTTCCCACTTTAAATGACAATAATATTGTGTAAAGATTATCATTGTTTTTGGAATGTGGAACTTATGGAAATAATCTCCAAAAAAATTCAAACATTGAAATACTAAAAGGTTATCATGCAATTATGAATTAATAGCCTTGTATCCTTTTCTATATTTTACAAAAAAATTTATCATTTTTGTAAAATTTTATCGTTTTACAAAAATATTTTTTCCTAAATTTTCTTTATTTTACTACTTGATAAAAAAAATTCCAAAAAGTTAATTATATAAAATATTTCAACAGATTTTATATAATTGGTTATTGCAAAAAATCATAGCAATGTGTGGTGCACAGGATTAATTCCCTCGGCAACCATGCTAAACCTGGAGAATTGGTTTTTTTAATTTCCTTGCCATGTTTTTAAATTTTATTGGCCTAAAAGATGGGTATGATACCTTAGGAGTAATTTTCGGTAACCAAGCATGGCTCGATAATATTAAGCCCAAGAGTGCGGATTTACATTTGGCTCGATGAATGTTTATCATTCTAAGTGAAATTTAAGTGTATGTTCAACTTGCCCGTAGAAAAAATATAAAACTTTTTTTACGACAAACTATTAATCCGAAATTTTACTTATCAGTTAAAACTTTAGCTAAAAATAACGTTTTAATTATTGATTGAAGCTTCATTTTTTTAATCAAAATTTTAATTAATAATTATAATTTTTTTTGAATTAAAATTTTAATTATTAATTATAATTTTATTTTTATGGGAGGAGGATATATAGGAAACTCACGTGACGGGAAAGAGAAAACCCAAAAGATATATTTTCATGGGAGGCGCCTTGGTGACCCAAAATTCCTTTCACTTTCATGCTACACGTAAGGGTCTCCAACGGGACGGGCCGGGCCGCCCTGCTCGGAGGAGGCCCATGGCGGGCCATTGAGCCCGTTGACTGGTCAACGGGCCGGGATGGCGGGCCGGTGGGAGGGGTAAAAATTAAAATAATTTTTAATTTTGCAGGGAAGGGGATTCGAACCCCTTCCCCTATGGAACCATAAGGGAGCTAGCCACCAACTGAGTTGACCCTCTTTTGTGTAACTATTTTGCATTAATTATATATATATTAGAAATGTTGTATGATTTTTGAAAAAAAATAAAAGTGAGTTGGCTGTTCAACGATTACATGACCATTGAACTTGCCACTCATAATTCAATTTCAAATATATGACCGTTGAACAGTCTTGAAATTTTTTTTAAAAAAAAATTAAATCCTAATATTTAGATCCCTATAAATATTAAATACCCTCAATTTTTTTCTATTCTCTCAACTCTTAAGCTATCTCCCATTCCACAATATTTCCGATTATTGCATTTTGTCTCAAATTATTCAATATTATTGGTGGTGAAAAACAAGCATTGGTGGTTCAAAGAGTTCAAATTTGAAGGAATTTCTGCTTCGGTTCTCCAATTTAGTAACATACTTCACCTTTTCTTTTATTTATTTGTTACATTTTAATTTTACATTTATTATTTTTAGCATGATATTTTATCAGTAATTATAATTATGGCAAGTGGTTCTTGTTCTTCATCTAATGCATGTGATAGCAAAAAATTTACTTCAAATATATGAAATTTTTTTTATAGAATAGAAATAAATTTAGAAAATAATAAAAAAGAAATAAAAGCAAAATGTAAAATTTGTAACAAACTTCTTAGTGGTGGCTCAAATGCAGGTACAAGTCATTTAAAAAGGTATCATGAAAATTGTAAAACTAAAAATAATGTAGATATTAGAAATTATATGCAATTAGGTAAAGATGAAAGTGGAAATTTAAAAACATTTTCTTATGATGAATCTTATTGTCGTGAAGAAATGATTGGTTATATAATAAGAGCAGAACAACCTTTCAATTTCACTAGTTCGCCATCACCACCAAGAGATAATGATTAAAATATTTTACTAAATGTATGTCATATTTTTATGGTTGAAAAATACAAATGATTGACAAATAAGTAGGTGTCAACCTAGTTGGGATGTATTTATTTTGTAGTAATGTAAACTTTTCCCACATTTTCAAATGTATTGTATACATTCAATGAATAAAATAGTTAACAATTAATATTTTTATTAATGTAACATTTTCTATTTCTTGAAAATTTTATATATATATATATTAAAAAAAATATTCAAGAAATAGAAAATGTTACATTAATAAAAATATTAATTGTTAACTATTTTATTCATTGAATGTATACATTACGGGCGGGCATACGGACGGGCGGGCCTATGGACGGGCCTACTGGCCGGCCCGCCGGGCCAGGCCTAATTTGGGGCCCATGGCCCGGCCCATCCAGAAATGGGCTCGGGCCGGGCCGCGGGCTTTTTTGGAGACCCTCAGCTACAGGCACCCACATTAATCCTTAACCTACCCCATAGAATCTGGTCCCTTTCAAGGACACGTACAGATTGGTAGATCAATCACCCTTCTCGCATTTAAGTTAATGGTACCTTCTCTTTTGCTGCACTGCATTGATCACTTCAGAAAGGATTGCCAACCTACATCGTCCTCTCCACTTTATTTTCATTTATTGTCATAATTTAATAAATATATAAATGTATTATATCAAATACTAAAAAATAATAACTTTTTTATATCACATATAAATTTAAAAATATAATTTATTTTTTATATATAAAAAATAAAAAACAAAAAATACATCCAAACAAAACTTAAAGTAGAAATAATACATCACACCGTATATATTATACACATATTATTGAAGAAAAAAAATGTTAATTGCATCACTTGTGAGAAACTTTTTATATTTGGATACATGTTTACTATTATTTATCATATTTGGATATTTCGTCATCCTCTATCATATAAATAATAGTAATGTCTAATAGAAATAAAGGTACATAAAACATCGTTTTTTCGCAACAAAAATTATCAAAACTTTTCAACGCTATCTACTCAACTAAATAAAGTTGACTTGGAAGACTCTATCATTGCACCTCTTATGCTTCAATGGTTCCTGGCCCATTTCCTGTATCTTTTGAAGACAGTGGGAAAAAGGGCTGCTGTTGTCTCTCTTTGGATGAGAGTATCTTCTCTGCCTTGATATAGTTAAATATAATCTTCTATCACAGATAACAAATCCATCTGCGAGGTGAGTTAATCTTGACCTTTGTCAACTGCAGATTTTGTTTAGGTTTTCTGTTGCACATTAGAATAACTTCGCTAAACATGGCAATGACTATCAGCACGATAAGGAATTTGTTGTAATGGCTTCTTCTTCTTCACTACGTCCTAGAAATGACAACAGTAACATCGACATTGCTGAGCATGTAATGGCTTCCTCTTCATCTTTGCAAAGGACTAGCAGCTCCGGTAAGATGCTAAAAACCATGTTCATGTCCATTTCCGTTTGAGGTCCTTGTGCAACTTTTGGGCATAATTAGTATACAAGTAGAAGTGCTTTACAACCTGCTGTTAAAAAAACAAATGAAACTAAATTAAATTTTAATTCGTGTAGTTTATTGGAGGTTCAAACTATTATTGAAAGATATAAAGATGTTGATTAGAGGTAAACAAAGAAGTCCAACAAAATAATTAGCAAAGAAAAGATATCAAGGAAAATGATTTTCCCCGGGTTATATCGAAAAAAATATTTAAGAAAATCAAATATAATTAAAATTAGTTATAAATTTATAAAATTTTAAATTATTTAATTTTTATATTGACTAATTAAAATAAGTGAAATAAGTAGCATATAAAAATAATTAATTTATTGATTTTAGATGTATTTTTAAAAAATAATTTTAGTATTAGGATGTTGTGCACGTTGAAGAAATATACATATCAGGGAAATCTAGGCTGACCTATACATCTTTTGGTTTTGTGACTGCAGAATTCGATCGCTTGGAACTGTACAAAGCTGTGCTCAATGGTGACTGGGAAAATACTATACGATTATTGGTGCTTAATCCAGAATTATCCTGCGCCCAGTTCGGAACAGATGATTCCCGAATGCTTCACATAGCAGTTGAGTTAGGAGAGGCCAGAATGGGTTTCGTGGAGAAGTTGGTTAATTTTATGCCAAATGTGGCACTGGATCTGCGGGATTCTGATGGCGCCACTGCCCTTTTCAACGCTGTAAGGGCTGGCAATATAAAAGCAGCCAAGTTGTTAGTGAACAAAAAGTCAGACTTGCCCAATATCTGCAACTACGGCAAGTTAGTGCCTCTTCACAGCGCTCTTAGGTATGGTCATAAAGAGCTGACTTTATATTTATTAAGCGTCACCAGCGATCCAAGTCCTTTCGCAGGCAAGCCTGGATTCGAACTTCTGCGCAGAGCACTAATGGTGGGGTTTCATGGTGAGCTATATTTACCATCCCCTATCTATTTTCTTGGTATGAATTACCGTCGGGTTCCCATGTACAATTTTATAATATGCAGATGTTGCACTGTGTCTGGTTCAACGTTATCCTGACCTTGCCACAAGCCATTTCGATTCCGCCCCCCACGATGATGCTAATGATGCCCCTTTGACAGTATTGGCTAAAAGGCCTTGGGCTTTCCCAAGTGGAAGTCGCTTCAACTTATGGCAACTCATAATATATCACTGTTAGTTTCTTTACTCGCTTGCCCCTTTTAAATTGCTTTGTGTTATCTCCCTTGCTTTTGTTTATAAGTCAAGTTATTTTCTTGTATGCTAATCCTGTTTAGCTCTGTCCTATAAATAAAAAAGAAAAAAAACTTGAAAGGAATAATTAATTTTCTGTCTTTGGATAATATAAAAATGTAAGAAAAATATTACAGAAAAAGACATGAGGAATTTAAAAATAAAAAATTCTCCATTTTCCCCAAAAAAGTTGGAAACAATTTGGAATTCTGCACTGAGGGTGAGATTGACCAAAAATTTCAATTGATATATATGATGGTGGGGTGGACAAAAGTCTCTAAGCAATTATGGTTTTATTTGGGAAGACATTTTTCTTCCAAAAGTTTACATAAGAGAATAAAGATTTTTATTATGGATGGGAAATGATTGCGCAATAATAATAGTAGTGCTCCTTTGGATGCACCGTTTAAATTATTTTCTTAGGGTGTGGAATTTCAGTCATGCTTTCAAAATGTACAAGTTGGGTTAGCGAACCTCAAAAGTGCGCAATTCCTTTATGTCATACCCTTTGTGCACCTTCCTGGTGCTAACAATTTACACCTACTCTGACGCATGATAAAACCAATAGAGTATAGAGAAATTTATACTTGAGTGGACTGACAACATAATATTATAGGCTTCACAATGATGGTGCTCCTACACACTAAATTGGCCAAAACAATAATAACAAAAATAATAATGCAAATAAAAAATGAAAGCTATTTACAAGTTTTTGGCTAGCTTCTAGCTAGCCAATGGCTCTTCACTTTTTCTTTGCTTCCCACAGGTAGATTGGAAGCATCCATTTTGATAAAATTTTTTCATGGTTTCCTAAAATTTTTCAGTAAAGAAAAAAATTTCATTAGAAGAGATATTGAGAAGCCCTCTGATGATACCTTGAAGATCAACATTTTTGGGTTGCAAAGAGAAGGGAATTGAGAGACAAATAAAGTTGGTGTGATCATGGAATACATTGCTCCATTCCTCCTCCTTTAAGGGTTTCTTTTTCTATCTTTGTTTTTTTTTTTTGTGAAAAGAAGAAAAAATGCAGCTTGTAACCTTATTTGCAACCTGTTGGAAGTTCTCTTCTTCAACTGGTTCTTTTTCAACAAATTCTTTTCAGCTGCTATGTACACAGTTTCCTTTTCCTTAACCTCAGTGGCTTCGTCCTCTTACAGCATCCAAAAATCATCTTCGTCAAAACTCTTGTTCTAAGGGGAAATGATAAATTGAGAGATGAGATGAGAGATTATATGTTGTTAGGGTTGGCTTTCACGTTCTAGAAGATACACTTGAGGAGTAAGGGGTCCCAAACCCTTGATTTTTCAGCAAGCAATTTAAAATGCTTAAGTGCTTCTTTTGGTTCCTCCTGTATAAAGTACCCACCAGTCATGTTTTCAACAAATTATTTCATTTAGGGGGATGGTCCCCTTTAAAAAGAAGCAATCCTTGAGTTTTCAAAACTATGGTAAGGAAGTTAAACAACAAAGCTTTAAATTTATCATAACAATGATGAAAAGTCTCATTCTCTATAAAACAAAATTTCTAATTTGTCTTTCAAAGGAAACAATTTTATATACCAAAATAAATTTGTGAAAAAAATATTTTATAAAGTAGCCTAAGAACTTATACTATAGAGGCTCATGCTATACTACCAATGGTTATCCTCTTTCTTTAATGAAAAAAGAAAACCTTGAGTTTCGAATGATCTAGATTTCATGAAGGCTCTGCCAAAATAGACCATACCTCTTCAAATTCTTTTTAAATAAGAAAAAGGATTTTCATCCTCCCCTTCCATGAAATAGAGATAGCAATTGGATCATTTCAAGCTCAATGTTTATTTGAAAACCGTCAAAAAGAAATATCAAGCAAGAAGGAGCATTGACCCGACTAGGCTATAGGTAATCCCTCATGGTCCTAGGTGGCTAGTTATTGGGGTTAAAACTCCCATTCATCACACTTCTATTAGTACTACCAATAGTTGAATTTGGAAAATAGATATGAGATAGTGATGGTCTGGTGTGTTGAGGAAAAGGATAACTAGGGGTTGGTTGATTACTTAGTGTCCTTCCTCAAATTGTTTCTTCTAGTTGATTACTTAGAACCCATTTGGTAGTGATTCTAGGAAACACTTTTAATATTCATAATACTTGAAAATTTTTATCACTCAAGTATTAGAAATATTAGAAACGCTTCGTAGAATCACTCCCAAACGCACTCTTAGTACCCTTTCTTTAAAATCATTTCCCTAATACATCATATCACCTTAAAGAAAATGTTTGAAATGTTTGATTTAGCAACTAAAAATGAAAACTGGGCAGAAAAAGAAAATCCAAAGAAAACAAATTAAGTTAAAAAAGAAAAAAATCCAACTAAAAGATAGGTGGGGAATGGGTGAAATATACTCGTTAAGCTTCTAAAACAACAAGCATCTACACAAAAATACCTTTAGAGCCATCAATGTTGAAAGTTCCCTAGTGACGACACTAATTTTTGGTTTGTCATTCTCTAATTCATTTCTTTTATCAAAACTTGGAAATATATTTAACAGTTAAGTTTTACAAAGAGAAATTAAACTAGATCATTCATTGAAACTCTCAACTCCTTAACCAAAAATAAAATAAAATTAATAGTTGTATAGTTGTTAGGTTGCCTCCATAAGGAACTTTAAATTGGTAGCAACTGAGGTAATAGCTTTAGGAGTGTGAATGTCAACTAAAAGATTAGAAAAATGATTTTATAAATAAAAAGACATACACACACAAAGTTTAAAAGATAGAAAATTAAAGGAAAGAAAAGCTCAAACCTAGAGATTCACTAGGACCACCACTTTAAGATACAACTCACCAACAAGGCTTTGAACTTATGCTTTCAAATTTAGGGTCAAAGCAAGGATTTATACCAAAAAGGTTTCCTGCTTTAAATGAACAAAAACCACCTTAATAAGGTTCATCTCTCTCTAATTGCTCTTTTATATATATATATATATATATATATATATATATATATATATATATATATCCTTACAACCAAATGATTTAGATAAGATTCTTTTCATGTCAATAGGCCTATACTTAGTTGAAAGAATCATTAAAACAATGCCCAAGTATGCTTCCAAGGTTGCTTGACTTACAACGCTCACAACCAATGCAACATAGACTTTTCTCCCCATGGTTACTTATTTTGGTCATTATAACTACTGATAGAGATCATATTTTTTGTAACTAATGCACAAATAAATCAATAGACAACTAAACTAAGATATGGGAGACTTGAGCTCTTCTCACCTCTTAGAATGCTAAAGGTTATCTAAGCATGTTAAAAATTAATTAAAGAACTAAAAATGCAAATTTGTAAGTTGAAATTGAAAGACTAAAATATAAGATTAATTAAAAAGACTAGAAAATTCATTAAACTAGAAATTAGGGAAAGTTTATAATGAAAAGAAAAGATTACAATGGAAAACTAAAAACTAAAATTACATTAAGTTACTCTTATTCCTACTTCTGTTCCTTCAAGAAGAAAAAACTTATCTACAATTTTACTTTCTATAATTTGCTTCCACTTGTATATTCACAATCCTCCATTTATAGGCAAAAAAAATTCCCCCTCCCCTCCTCGGTCATTCCAACTACTCCGACACCACTCCATCTGGACTTGTCTCTTCTTATACTAAGGGTCAAGTCCTTTGTCATTGCAATCAACCCACCATCATTCTTGATGTGTTAGCTTATGGTCGGTAGTTGCACCTTTTTCTCTATGTAATTTGGTCTGGGTACGTTTTGGTAGTACAATTGAAGACTTTGAGGTATGAACAACATACTACTTTGGTGGGTGAGCCAATCATTAGAAGAATTATTAAGTACTTAGCTATTGTAAAGGTAAAAATGGTTTGTAATTTAGATGACATCAAGGGGTTGCACTACCACACATCCTGTTGACTTGAGTGAAGGGGTCCACAACATCTTGGCTTAAAGCACTTAAGAGGTTTGCAGATTGAGTTGCTTGAATAGGGTGTAAAATTTGGTCCAAAGCATTAGAGAGGTCTTGTGTGTTTGGTCTTTAAGGTATACATGGGAGGTGCACTATGAGGCTTTACACAAAGAAAGAAGTGCATGATTGAGTCTTGCATACCTTTTAGGTGTGCAATCTGTGTTTCCTCCTTACTTGGGCATTTTTGTCTCTATGAGTTCCTAACAAGGTTTTATTGCACCAAAAATGATGGGAAAAACCTGAATCTTTCTTCGTTTCCCAAGTTTGAATCAGGTTAGGAACATGCATAACTATCTTAGGTTTTTTATAAATCCTATGCACAACAGAAAACTAGCATTTTTATACTTTAAAAAGATTCAAAAAGTGCTAACAAAAACCATACATTAGATTTAGGTGTTCCTGAATCAAGTCCACATGGTGAAGATAAAAATTGAAATCCCAGAAGTCTCATAAACCTGAAGTGTTCCGCTCAATGACTCGAACCTTGATCTTGGCACACTTTCGATAATGAGGAAAAGAGGGTGGAGGCCATGGCTCTCTATCTCTCTTGATGATGGAAGACAAAAGTTATGGAAACCCTAACTGCTAGGGGGTATTTATAGGGTTTCTAAGTGGGCTTAAGTGACTTGAGCCCACATGGGCTTAGGTCACTTAATCTAGCCCAAACTGGGTTCTAATTGATTAATTAACCCAATAGGACCTAAGTAATAACCAATGGATCTTGAGCAGGGTTTGGACTCCTCTTAAGTCTTTATTAGAGAAGCATATGACGTGTGGGCAAGTGGTAGTTGCTTCATGCAAGGATGTGAGGACTTTTGCTTCAATTGCCATATGCTTCTATAACATCTTGATACCCTGCCTAGTTGCTCAAATCTAGTAGATGATCCACCATGGATGGTAGGCTTTTCTTTTGTCTTTTTTAAGTGCATGTACTAAGAGGTAGACTTCACCCTTAGGGTCTCAATATCAGGAACAAACTCTAAGGTCAGTTGATAAAGACAAAACAAAGTTAGTCCTTGGAGGATAGAGGAGAAGATTTTACATAAAAGTCAATCGTTTTCCTTCTCTAAGATCATCATATGTATAGAAATGCATGAGCAGTCTAGGGTGTCTTTAGTTTCATTGAAAGAAATTGAACTTAGGGAGGGAAAACTCTCATATGGTCTCCTTCTCCTCCTAAAGGAACTTGGGCTCAATCACCTTATTCACCAAGATTGTGCATTTTGTGGTAGCTCTGGTGGCAAGAAGCCCTTAGAGCATTGGGGCCTTTGGTAAGGTGGTTTGTTTGGTTAGTTTAATTAAGGTTTCTCCCACCTTTCTCTCCCAATTTAATCTATATGTTGGTCTAATTTCTTTGATAACTATTATTCATTAACTTGCATCTTATTGGTGTTTGCCAATGAGAGCTGTTGGTCAAAATCACATTGGTATTTGTCTACCCTTACCCTGAAGGCAATATTTTCTTGAGTGAGTTAGTCATTTCCTTTAGTGAGCTCCTCCATCTATTGAAGGGTTTGCTCTCACTCATTGCTCCACTTCATTTCTATCATGATTGCCTTTTCCTACCAAGACTCTATTGCATAGTCTTCTATTGCCCAATTGTCGCTATAGATCTAAACAATGTCTTCAAGGCTTTTAATGCATTCCCATATTAAGAAGCTAAAACTCTTCATAGATAATCGAAAATTTTTATTCCACCAATTTTTGGATACAAAGGAAGGTTTCTTGATACAAAAAGATAGGTTTCTACATTCGAAGAAATCTTTTTCAAATGAGGGAGGGACTTTTTTTTTCTTTGTTGTTTATGATTTCCTTTTATAGGTCTTCTTCCCTTGTAGGTTCCGGTTATTCTTATAAAGGGCCAAGCTTTTTGTAGGTTTTTATGCAGGCTTTTCAACCTTATCATGAATGGAACCAAGTTTAGTTGACTTTATTTCTTCAATGTTGGAGTACTCAAATGAAGGTCCTAGCCTGGGGGTGAGGTGTTTTTTAGTAGCTTTACTGTGATTTTTTGGTGAGCTGAATTTTTGTATCTTCACCATAGATGACACCACTTTTCCAACTCTTAGTTCACTTTCTTACTTCAATGGATGGTTAGGACCTTACAATCATAAGGAACCTAAAGTGAGTACTCTAGGCCCCTTACAGTCGTAGAGTCTTCAAAGGTCAAGTTAGTAAGAAGAATAAGGAAACTATCAGACAAATAAGCATCAACTCAAAGGTTAACTTTCTAAGTTTTTGGAATACTAACATGGCATAGAGGATGTGGCCACTTTTAAACTTCCCCTTTAAGGGAGAAATTAGGGTCTCCCCACATGGAGGCATGAGCCTTAGTATGGGTGCATGAGTATGGTTTAATTCAACATTTAGTTCTCATTAATGTGCTTAGGCGAGAAATTGATCATTTAACACTTGTGTAAGCTTTCTAGTTACTTATTCTTTGGCTAACATGTGGTCTTCTCCTCTAGAGCAACCACACACTCACTTTTTTATTCTATCAAATAAACCTAGCTAGAGGATTTTATTTCTTATGATCTACTATACCTCAAACAAACATGTACCAAAGCAATAGTTTTAATTCACCTATTTCGCTTTCGACTAATTACTTTATTTAAACTTTTTATTTGACAATGGCTTTGGCATTCATAGGAAAAAAGAATGATATAAAACACTAATTTATAGCTTTCGAAATTCTCTTAATTTCCATTATATATGTTTTTTAAAATTACAACTTTAGTAATATTAACCTAAAGAAATTCCTACAATGAAGGAACTATATAGAGAAAAACTCTTATAAAATAATACTCTTGTGACCAAGAAAAATTATGATCTTAGCAAGGTTATTGATTTATAGATAAATGGTTATTTATTAATTGATGAAGAGTATTATGTTGTTATTGTACATTATTTGTACATGTATGACTTATAAATTTAAAAATAGTACACATGGTAAAAAGTTAATACATAGAAACCTAAGAGACTGAGGAAAAAAAAAATAGTTATTGATTGTAAAAGAAAAAAAGACTTAGTATACTATTTTTAAACCACATGGAGGCATGGGTCTTAGTATGGGTGCATGAGTATGGTTTAATTCAACATTTAGTTCTGATTAATGTGCTTAGGTGAGAAATTTATCATTTAACACTTGTGTAAGCTTTCTAGTTACTTACTCTTTGGCTAACGTGTGGTCTTCTCCTGTGAAGCAACCACACACTCACTTTTTTATTCTATCAAATAAACATAGCTAGAGGATTTTATTTCTTATGATCTACTATATCTAAAAAAAACATGTACCAAAGCAATAGTTTTAAGTCACCTATTTCGCTTTCAACTAATTACTTTATTTACTTTTTTTTATTTGACAATGGCTTTGGCATTCATCGGAAAAAAGAATGATATAAAACACTAATTTATAGCTTTTGAATTTCTCTTAATTTCCATTATATATGTTTTTTTAAATTACAACTTTAGTCATATTAACCTAAAGAAATTCCTACAATGAAGGAACTATATAGAGAAAAACTCTTATAAAATAATACTCTTGGGACCAAGAAAAATTATGATCTTAGCGAGGTTATTGATTTATAGATAAATGAATATTTATTAATTGATGAAGAGTATTATGTTGTTACTGTACATTATTAGTACATGTATGAATTATAAATTTAAAAATAATACACGTGGTAAAAAGTTAATACATAGAAACCTAAGAGACAAAAGAAAAAAAAATAGTTATTGATTATAAAAGAAAAAAGGTCTCACCAAAAAAGGCGTGGCATCAAAACTTAATGTTGTAAAAGAGAAAGCTATTTCAAATATGTGATAATTCTAAAAGAAGTGAATTTAGAAAAATAAAAGTAATAAAAAATTACTTAATACTATATTATGAAGTTCTATTTGCTATACTATAAATTTTTGTTTATACTTCATCAGTTATTAGTTTATATTTCTTGAGCCCTTAAATATTTTTGAAAATATTTTTATCTTGTGTTTAGCGAGATTACTAATTTAGTACATTGCCTGAGTTAAGACTAGAAGATTTTGTTTTATAAGTAAGATTATTAATTTATCAAACATTCATTTATTGAGCTTTTACTATATGGACCATTATTTTGTATTAGTATAGCTTACAAAGTTTCATTGAAAGGGGTTTTATGAGTATTGGGAAGAACATGACAAATTTTATTTTTATTATATTCATTATAATAACTATTATATTATTATGTTTTTTCCTTTAAGTCTTGCAATCAAATTAGACAAAGCATAATTTTCCTTCTCTTTTCTTGACATTTTTATTCTTAAGGTGTTCCTGTGAAATTAAACCATTCTCTTAGTCAACCTAATAGAGGAGGCATGGAGAATCAAGTTCGTAGCTATGAATCCACACAAATGTGCTATTGGACTCGATTGTTCAAAGGTAAGCATTTTTAGTTTGTCAAATTCTACTAAATATAACAATACAACTCATAATTACTCAAAAACTCGAGTATATAGGTACACAAAATGTATTATATATATATTTAAAAAAAACTAATTAAATTGCAAAGAGTGGAAACAACCAAGGCTGAAAATGAGAGATTTAGTATGTAAACTCATTAGGTTCAATTGAAAGGTTTAATTAGATTGCAAACTTATAAAAAAATGAATTATATTAAATACTTTTCCTAACTTTGAAAACCATGATCCTTATTTTGGTAAAAATCTTTGAACTCCACAATCAAGTTGGAAGATTATTAACCAAGGAGAATACAATAGGAATTAAGATATCTAATAAGCATATAGTAAATCTAAACCTAAATAGCAAGCTTTAAAAAATTATAATTGCTAAAAACTAAAGTAGAAGTATTTAATAACTACCACAAACTAAATTAAAAACATGCAAAAGGACTAGAATTGGAATTGCAAAAAGACAAACAACTCTTATAGATTCTCACCAAATCTAAATATGAACCTCCTCTCACAAGAGGAATCTTAACTAAACTTTCCTCTCATGAGGAATCTTAACTAATAAGTATGCAACTTACTCTCAAGTTCTTAGTTGATGAAGTCCTACTAAGAGTATCTCATGAAATAGAAACTCCATTGTCTCCCACTCATGCATAGTAGGCAAAATAACGTCATGCATGTCTCTCAACTATATCATTATCATCCATGTTTATATTGACTAAGGGATTGTACAAATTTTGAAAACATTGATAAGAAAGGTGTAAGAGTATTAAACTAAATTTCATCTAACCAGTGCAATTCATCGGTCAAAGGCGTCTCGTTATATCTTAAACATATTTATTCACATTGAGTTAAACATGGTTAATCCCCCTAGAAAAATATTTCAAACTACACCATACTTGTAACTTATGATTGAAAATCACAAGGGCATAAAAGTTAAACTATATAATGACCTATAAGATTAATGCACAGGATGAGGAAGTAGCTAGGAATATATTCATTCATTCTTGTTTGATTGCCAAGAAGATATAGTATGAAAATACATGCTAACATGGAGATCTTCATTATGAGTGTACCTTATATCTTCTATATCGTACAAATCTTAGTTTAATTGCATCAAGCAAAGAACTCAAGTTTTGCACATCCTTACTAAATCAAGCACTACATTAACAAGATTTGGCAATTGACTCCATTACAAATGTGGACTATAAGACTATCTATACTTGGTCGCTACTAACATGTAAGGCATATTGGATACAAAAAGGAGTATTACAAATATCAATGACCTAATACACTATCTAAGTGGATTGGACTCATTATGTTTCAGTTATGCAAAGTAATGAAAGTGCATGTCGATAAAGTAAAACAAATAATTAAATGGCACCATCAAACAAGATTGGACAATGAATAAATCATAGATATAATGGTTAATTGAAATATGCAATATGTAATCATAATCTACATGATCCAATGCTCTCAACTTAATTCCTATGTAATCATGATCTACATAATCCAATGCTCTCAACTTGACCCTAATAAACATCTTTACTTATTAGCTTAGTCAACAGGAGGGGTGAGGGTGGGATTTTTAACGATGCATCAAGTAGAAATATGTTCCTATGTAACCATGTCTCATATAAACTAATATTTAAGATTGATGTGTTTGGTTCAACTATGATACTTGGGGGGGTCTTTGACATAGGCTAAAGTTTCCATGCTATCACAATAAGTAGTAGTATGCTCAAAAGAACAAGAAATATTGTGAAAAATATGTATGAACATCATAAACTAGTCACTTTCCTAAACAACAACTAATGTACTCCCAACTCCATGCATGGTAGACAATGTTATACATGATTTTTTTCTATTTCACCAATATATGCTAACATCATAGAGCATATATAAAATTATAACCAGATGTGGATTTGGGTTCATTTAGGATGCTACCTCAATTATCATTGTTATAGCTAATCAAGTCCAAATTCAATCCTCAATAGCAAATTATATAGCCTAAGGTGACTTTGAGGTACGAAATCATCCAATTCATTGCTTTTTCGTAAGCAAGGTTTAGATATAATTGGAAGCTACTAACCTAATTATATAACATATATTAGTTCATGTACACATCATTGGATACTTTAAGCTACTAACAATGCTAGCATATATAGGAACCTTGAGTGATCTTTTCCTATTCATCTAAAGTCTTATGACACATGTTAAAGCTTAAGGTCTTATCTTTCTCTATATGAATGCCAATAGATTTTAAATTTTACATCTAGAATTTTTACAAGAATATTCATTGTGTATGATTTGTAAAACAAACCAAAAAGTCTCCTTGATTGATTGATTAGGATCATAACTTTGAACACATAGTTTGCTTTAAACATGTTGTTCATTTTAAAAGTTGACGACCACCACACTTTAGAGGCAACCATCTCATTATCATCCCTAACCAACATTTCATTTGTATACAAAAAATAGAATATAGAATCTACCCTTACACCATTTAACAAACATACAATAGTGTTCTTAGACCATCATAAACCCATTAGTGTAATATACCATTGTTTAGATGAATATTGTAGGTTATAAATGGACCTTTGTAGTTGTTAAATTTGCCTTTATATTTAGTTGCCATAAAACAAGTCAGTTGATCTATATAGATCTTATTATTTAGTTCTCCATTGAGAAAAACAATTTGAATGTTCATTTGATATAATTTAAAATCCAAAGATGTGATAATGGTTTGAATAAGGAGAGTTGAGGCAAACCTCACTTCTCATGAGAAGTTCTTTTTTTATTTTTATTTTTATACTCTACACTCTCATTTTGGTTGTATCCTTTCTTCATGAGTTAAGTCTAACACCTTGCATCATTTACCTTAAGTTTGACCTTAAAAACCTACTTATTCCTTAAGGTCTTATGTCTTAACAATAGTTCAATTAATTCTCAAATAGAGTTCTTGCTAATAAACTTCATATGCTATTTCACTGTAGCTTTCCATATTTCACAAGTATGGATAAGAGAGCTTTATTAAAAATTTTAGGCTTCTCATGTGTTGGAACATCTAGATTACTTAACTTCAAGCCCTAGATCATTAGGTGCATGCTATTATCTTCGTAGAAATGCTAGAACTATGTAATGGGAGAATTCAAAATAATGAATATTAGATTTAAGTGCTCAAGGAATTAAATCTAATTGGTGAAAAAGGTTAATTTGGATCTCAAATACCTCGTGATCTTTTGCCCGATGTCTCTCTTTCCTCTATCCTAACACTTAAGGATGTTAGATTCCTCTATGTGGGGATAGATATTAAGATAGAAGATTGAATGGATGAAAAGTACTAAGCCTTAAACCCTTTAAGGAGTTTATATAGGCTTACCTCTTAGCTTAAGTGACTTGAGCTCATCTTACATTTAGGTTACGTAATCTAACTCATTGGGTCTTAATTAACTAATTTGCTCAATTGAGCTACAATTAATTAATTATCTGAATCTAAAAAGACTATTTATATGTACTAGTGCAACCTTCTGTATGTACTAAAATGCTCTTATACGCACATATAAATAAAGAATCCAACTATTCCTCAAATAATTTTTAACCAAGGAATATGAGTTTGAGTGGGAACCACTAGGACCTGTAGGGAAGTACTGGCTCCTTTAAAATCTAATTTTAAAGTTGACTCAAAATCTAACTATAAAAAGTCAACTACATTTTAGTATCCTTATGATATTAGATCGAGATAGAAAAATTCATCAGTCACTTACTAACAATTGCATGCAAGCTCCCCATGAATTGGTATTCATAATTTAACAAGATGAATATTATTAACCTCTCAAGACTACCTCTACAATCCTTGAGTCATAGATCCTCCTATTATATGATCAATTGACATACTATCTCTCCAATAGCATACGTCAAATTCCACTTAAGGAATTATTGTGGCCACAATTTTCATGATCACATGTCTTTAGGATCACCTAAGGGGACATAATGTCTCAAACCCTTAAGATATCATGGTGCTTATCTTGAGAATACCTATTATCACATGGCTCAATCATAGTGACCCAATCTATAGAGAATTTATGACCACTTTAGGGTCTCACTCATGGGTCAAAGCGATTGAAGACCTTAGCACTAGATCAATATTCTCTCAAGATTGAGAGCTTATACAGCATAGCAACTTGGTGAAGTCAAGACTACTTAATGACCAATGTCTGACTCACTGTAAATCCTATCTAATGTGTAACCTATTAGAATTGAGCCCTAAAAAGAATGACATGATGTAACAGATAGAGATTTGTTTAGAAATTTATTTATTTATATTTTTTGCTTTCTCTTTATTATTTCATTGACGTGAATTGGTTAATTAGATGATCCTGTATGGTTAATTAATCAATTAGGACCCATTTTAGGTAAGATTAAGTGACCCAAGCCTTACTGGGCTCAAGTCATTTTAGCCTAGTAGGGAAACGCTATAAATACCCTTGAAGGGTTAGGGTTCCAATAACTTTTTGAGAGACAATCATCTTCTACATCTAAAGAGAGAGAGCCTAGCATTCCTCTCTTCCAAAGCCCACATTTTAAGGTGCCAAGATCATAGATCAAGTCATCAAGCAAAAGATTTTCGGTGTATGAGACCTTTGGACTCTTTAGGCTTCATCTTCATTAAGCAGAATTGATTTGAGAACCATTCAAATCAAAGGTAAAGTTTGTTAGCCCAAGGGTTCTCCTAATCGCGTTTTGATGATAACAAACCATGACTAAGTTGTTAATTGGTTTGAATTATAAAGAATTTCAGGTATTAGTTTGGAAATTCATTAAAGGACTCAATGGATGCAAGATCAAGACAATTGGAAGACCCTTTAATAATAGGAAATATATGTAAGATGAATGCATGGTGCACTTAGGATTTCATGTCTTTTCATGCTCTTTAAAAACTCGGTATAGGAATTAAAGTTACATTTTCGTCAAAACCTGAGTTTTATCAAATGAACCTTAGGCAAATTGTTTCAAAATTGGCATATTAATTTACCTAAATACCTTGCCTAAGTGTTAGAAGAGAAAAGAATAAATAAAAAAAGAAGAAGAGGTTTTCAGGCAAAAAATGGTGAACTGGTCAAGGTATTGGTCAACCGACTTAACCGACACGGCACTACCAATCGATTACACCTTCTTGATCAAGGTCTAGTTGAGAAATGCAAAAAAAATCTTCTCTCTCTTCTTGTAGCTTTGCATTCCTAGTCGAGGGATATGCCTTCTCGATCGATTTTCGATTGAGGTTTGGTCAAGGATCAGTTGAGGCATAACAATCACCTACCATGCATTTATTGTCCAATGGCTTGTAAACCGGTTGACACTCAACTCGACTGATGAAGGCTATTTTTTTTGGCATTTTTGGCTCCTAAGGCTAGAAACCTAGAAATTGAGAACTCCACCTCATTTATGAGGTAGAGAACACCTGCATTTATTTGTCTACCTACTTGTTCTTGGCTTAAGAGCTTTCATTCTTTCCTTAGTGCATTAAATCTCCATTTGCATATTCCTTAGTGCACCTTTGTGATTCTTTCTAGCATTTAAGTTGTATTTGAGCCCTTGTTGAGCTAGGTTGAGATATTCAAACTTATCATTTGAGTGTTAAAAGTTTCAAGTGAGTAAGACTTGAAGGGATTGTGTAATACCCCATTAGAGTTGGAATCCAAGTGTAAAGGTGATTAAAAGCTTGGTTGAAGCTTCAAGTATAGTGGAACCTTCACTTAGTTAGGAGGTTGAGGGGAGTGGAAGTATGTAAGGAAGTGTTGAACCACTATAAAATCAGAGTTTGCTCTTTCTAACCTTATCTCTTTATATTTGTGTTTCCTTTGCTTGAATTTGTTGTGTTTGAAAAATATTTTTTTAAAACCCAATTCAACCCCCCCTCCCCCTCTTGGGTGTTTTCTCTATTAAGATTAGCCCTTTATTTTCTCAAAGTTTTTAATGACTTTTCTCTAGATTATGAAATGTTAAAATTTTGATTTTTGCTTCTGTTGCGTAGGATTTAGAGCCCTAGGGTATTTTGCATGCACCTATACAATCTAGGGTTATGGGAATGGAGAGATCTAGGTTTCCCAACATAACTAAAAACATGATGCAACTCATGGTAGCTTAGCTTTAAAGGCGTATCAACAAAATTTATACCTTAAATACTATTACTAAAGTAGCCAAGCTACTATAGCATAGTGGTTCTAGGATCGTTCACTGGGAAGGGTTTTCGCAAACACTAGTGATATTCAAATTAGGAAAATAGGTGATTTTCTTATGGATGCTAGCTTTAAAAGAAGATGTAAATGTTTTAGAAAGATTTAAACTAATCTAAGCTAACATTAAAGACTAAAATGAAAGGGTGTAAAAAAAAGTTTCTCAAAGATAGGATAGCTATGCTCTGGCTCTTATGCAAATTGGAAATCTCAGGATAGGCTCCTCGCGTTGGGGTTGCAACTATGGTGATGCTTGCTTCCCGAACCGGTATGGATTTAGCAAATCAAGTTTTAATCCTTTAAAATGGGAAAACAAATGGTAGTGAATTTCATCAATGGTTATTCACCTTAGACTTCCTTTGAATGGCTCGTAAGAGATAACTAATGGTCTAAAGCCAAAAGCTTACCAAATATTGGCAACTCAAAGTCATTCCAGGTGATAAACTCACCTTTCAATGGCCATTGAAATTGGTTCTTAACGGATTAATGCAAAACTTGGAATTGAAAACCTCACCTTCCAATAGCTCATAGGAGATAACTAATGGATAAAAATCCAAAAGCTTATCAAGTATTGGCCGTTGGAAGTTGTCCAAAGGAAATAAAAACCGAACTTTGCATTAATGAACCATTAATGAAAAACAACTACCTTACCTTCCAGGTGCGAGAAATTTCCATGGGATTGCATCCAAGCCATCACATAACGTCCATACTTTGAGAAACTAAAAGTTTTAGCCAATCATCCTCTGAGGAAAAGTCCTCAGAGGCTGTTTGGCTACTAAGAAATAGAAATGGGGAAGAACAGGAGAAGAGAGAAAAATAGAGCTTTATATATTTCTACTTTAATGTACAGAGGATAGATCCCCCAATTATTCCATTCGGAGGTGTTGTGCACCTCTATATATAGCAAAATTACAAGATAAAGCCTTATGTCGGCTGAATACAAGGTTACAAAAGGAATTTACACGAGAAAATATCAAGCTAAAAATATATGGGAAGTCGGTGGTGCGTGCGTGGAGAAACAGAGGATTCAAAGGAATTTCGCAAGGTGCCTAAATCCTCCTTGCGAAATTTTCGCAAGGTGGGTCTTCATGGTGCGAAATGGCAAAATTTCGCACCATGAAGAAAATCTCCTTGCGAAATTGGTCATTTGACATGATGCAGTTTCCTTCCGAAGGCCATATCTTCCTCATTTCAGATCCAAATCATACACGGTTTGAAGCGTTGAATTCTTGACTTCCTAATCTTTCAAATGGTATATAGCATGAAAAAAATGGACTTCAGGAAGTTCTTCAAAAGTATGAAAGAAGACTGCAGCTGTTTTCTTCACTCTGTTTTCCTCTTCTCCATTGCTTGTGCTCGTGTTTCCACTTGAAATTCAAGCCTATAATCGTCCAAAATCCTTGCTTAACTCGCCCAAATAGCTCCTTCATCAATTGGCATGCTTGAATCGATTCATAAGCTGATAAAAACATGTAAACTTGCCACAAAATGGTTAAAACCAATTACTAAGGACCTTAATGAATTAATTGGGTTAAATGAATATGATTACTACTCAAAGGTGCTTAAAACCATTATAATTAGGTCTACAAAATAGCCCTTTTTGGTAGTAATCAAAACACTACTACACTCACCATGGGAAACCCATCCTAATGACTAGGGCAAGTCATCCTTCCAATAAGGAGGTAGTGTACTATAGCCTCAAATGGATTATTGAAGTCCATGAACCAGTTGTGAATGAGTCATTAACTTGCAAGGAATCTATGACTTATATTTTCTATGTAACTCCTAATTCACTCAAGTCATGTACATGCAAGTAATGTAGGTTTGAATGCTTAACATACATAATTCATAAATAGGATAGTAAATAGAAAATCGAAGTCATAATGTAAGTATTAATGAACTCCATTTATGGTTACATCATATCATGCTTTTAAAGAATCTATCCCAACATCATGATCTTATGATGCAAACATGAAAGCTTCACCTTAATGCCCACAATTACAATGATGAGATAGTTCCAAGTTTTTTTCCATACACATCTAAATCTAGCAAATTAATATGTAATGGTAAAATCCCACTTAGTGGCATAATCTAGTAGGTGGCAAGTCACTACTCAAGGTTACTATCTTGTCGAGTCACTCATATCCTTAGCAAGATCTTTAACATTTATAACAACTCACTCCCAATCAAGTAGATATTGTTTACTCTGAACTCAAAGGGACCTCAGAGATTTAAGACATGTTTACATGGTTAAGAAAAGCTCTTACGTACATAATGCTAAGAACTTTTCCCCTATTCAGTGTAGGATATCAAAATCACCCCCATGAAGACATAAAGTCCTCATTGTGTCCCATAGGATTATAGGACCAAACAAACAAACTCTCATACCATGGTTGAGGATACACTTTGATAGCATTTGTAATGACTCACTCCCAACCATGTAAATATATACACTTTGGGCTCAAAGAACCCTCATAACATTAAAATGTGTCTAAATAATTAAGAGAAATTTCTATATATATATATATATATAACTTTTTCCCTTATTCGATATGAGATATCATAGTATTTTCCTTTGGTTTAATTGCCTCAAATAAATTGAGACTCTTGTTCAATGCTCCTTTACTCAAAATATCATCCTATAAGAAATTAACTTCATATGACTTAATTTCAATTATACTCCCATTGAGTTGTTCACTAGGCATCACACAACCTTTCATTTATTAGAATATCTAATGAAAGTGCACTTGTTTCCTTTATAGCACAATATCTATGAGAATTTACATGAACTAAACCTGCTAACCCTAAGGATCACAAGTGAGTTAGGTTTGGCTTCTTAACTATATGGATTTGAAGTAATTGATTTTGAGGGCACTCTATTCAAGATTTAAGTTGCAATCAAAATAGTAACCCTCCTTTCCCACCACAAAAGATGTTAGATAGTTGGCTTGTGCCTTTTTGAGTGAACCATATCCAAAAGTTTATGGTTACTTTTTTCAGTTCAACCATTTTACAATGGAGTCCTTGAAGCTATTGATTGTTCTTTGGATTTCCTTTTCATCATAGAGATTTTTAAAACTCTTTGGATTTTTAAAACTCATTTCACAATTTTAATTTGTCCTCACAAAATTGTCTTAATTTTTTTTTCTTTTTAAGTTCGAGTAATGGATTTGAAATCAGCTCTACAATCAAATTCCAATGGATAATACTCTACTACTCAGAGATTTATGCAGGATGCACAATTTTCATTGCTTTGATAGATTTTGTGAATATCTTGTCACTAGATGCTCCTGGTTAATTAATAAGAAGTCGACTAATTGAGCTTGTACCAAGTTTCATTAGGCTTCTTGATTCTATCCTTTAAATTCCAAAAAAACTTTACACCAGCCAATATGAGTTGGCAACTTCTCACGATCACTTTAATTTAGATTAGTGTTTAATTGGTACTTGGTTCAGGGTTGCTTTTTTGTTTTTTCTTCTGTTAGTCCTGCTTTTGCATCTGAACTGCTTCAATTTTACGTTGCACACAGCTTGCCGAAAGGCGAATGCAATATTCTGGGAACTGGTTGTATGGTTAGGTAAGGAACACAACAAAACTACCACTAAAGCATGCAAAAGTCTTGAATGCAATGTTATGTTGTGCTTAATATAATTTTAATTGCAGTGCCACCACCCATCAAGCACATCCAAGAAACAAAAACAATGCATTCTCAGACTCTTCAATTGCTTAACCACCTATGTACTGAAGTTTTGAAAGTGTCAAGAGCAAAGGAAATATTTAGACAATCATTCATTAATGGGGCAAAATATGGGATTCCCGAGATTCTGGAAGAGATTAGAAAGTCATATCCTTTTGCACTCGAGTATCTGGATGAGAAAGTATTCAAATCGGTAGTATCAAATCGTAATGAAAAGATTTTCAACCTCATCTGCGAAACCAGTATGCATAGACAACTTATAATACGAACCAGAGATGATTCAAATAACGATAATATCTTGCATTTGGCTGGAAAATTGGCCCCTCCGCACCGGCTCAGTCTCGTTTCTGGTGCAGCTCTACAAATGCAACGCGAGTTACATTGGTTTAAGGTAATAATTTTTGTTTTGAAGGGGAATTAATTTTCTTATACATATCCACTCTTTTTCTGTATCTTAGAAACATTTTGATTTTTACACAGGAAATTGAAAAATATGCCCCCAGAGCCTTCAGTGAATCTGAGAACGAAAAAGAAGATACACCAAAAATGGTATTTATAAAGGAACATAAAGAGTTAATAAAAGAAGGGGAGAAATGGATGAAAGGCACAGCAAAATCTTACACATTGGCAGCAGCGCTTATTGCTACTGTAGTGTTTGCAGCAGCAATTACCATCCCGGGTGGCAACCATGATGATACTGGCATACCAAATTTCTCCAAAGAAATTGCCTTCAAAGTTTTTGCAGTTTCGGATGCGCTTTCCCTCTTCTTATCCATTGCTTCGGTGCTGATATGCCTATCCATTCTCACGGCACGATATGCAGAGGATGATTTTCTTTTTGCCCTTCCCACGAGGTTGATATTTGGCCTTGTTACTCTATTCCTCTCCGTAACATTCATGATGATAGCCTACAGTAGCGCAATCTATCTTCTCTTTGGTGAAAAGAAGGCATGGATTCTTATTGCCTTGGCTGCATTAGCCTGTTCGCAAGTGACCTTGTACGGAATTTTGCAGTTTCCCCTCCTTGTGGAATTGATTTATTCCACATACGGCCCAGGCATTTTTGGCAAACATAGTAATCGTCTGATCCGATAGATCGACAATCATGGTGAGAGTATTCGACACAATTATGTACTTTGGGATTTGCATCATTCATGACTGAATGTATTGCCTTCACTATCTCTCTCTGCTCCTGCGGACATTTTCTCCTAGATATTTCATTGTAATTCTAACTTCTGTCAACTATGATGAACAGGCTTAAAGCAAACTTCTTAAACTTAGCCAAATTGACTTTTTGGTGCATTGCTAGATTGGTCAAGATGATAGTGATTCCTAGAAGGAAAAGAAAGGTACTAATTGCAAAATCTAAATCTAGTCTACGGCTAAGGTGACTTATCAGGAAGGCCACCGGCCAAGAACACCCCTCTTGGTCGGACTTCTACTTGCTTTTTATTAGTGGGTTTGGGGAAATTCGGTTTCAAATAATCAAACATTTCATCAAAATTGTAAACATTACAAATAAGCCAACAAAATACATGGTGGAATGAATAAATATATGCAAATATGAACATCTAAATTGATAATCAGGCAAGAAGTTATAGACAATGAATGAATAGATGATTAGGCAATCTAGGCAGATATATATATATATATATATATATATATATATAAAGAGATTTTTATAGATGGATTTTAAAATGAAAGTCAAAATTTGGATTGATGAACAAAAATAATGTATTGTTTTAAAATAATTTTGCATATAAAATTGAGAAAATGAATTATTTCACCTATTTGAGGAGTTATTTTGTTCGTCATTACCATCAAAATGATTCTGATAAATTAAATATCTAATTTGTATAAAAAAAAAATACAAAATTGTTATTATTCTTAATAAATAAATTTTTCATGGGCTTTATTTTCGAAATTTTTTTAAAAATGATCACCTAGCTCGAAGTGATGATAAGCTCTCCCTTAAGGGTCACCAAGTCTCAAAGTCTTGTCCAATTCACAAGTTATAGTTTGATAATTTGATCATTCCATAATTCCAATTACATCATTTTGTCGATCTTTTCCTCCTACTCCCATAATTACTTTTCTACTTTTCTTTTCTACCTTTTGTGCTTTATTTACTATATGTTAAGACTAACTATACTATTTATTAAAAAAAATATAATTATATATTTATTATTATCATCATTGTTAACATATTATTAATATTATTATTTATGATATTAGTTTTATATTATTAATATTTCATATGTATCATTGTTCATATTTTTATTATTATAATGTCATTGATTATAAACCAATCTTAGAATATGATCTTTCTTTCATCTAATTCTCAAAACTTATAGGCTTTATTAAAAAAAAAATCATGCATAATAATGTTTCATTAAATGTATAATGCTAGTACACCGATATTATGTATTAATATAAAAGCCAACGTATACATACCACAAAAATATAATGATTTTACAACATGAATACTTTAAATGTCTTATACATTACTGCATAACCTAACTTTATTTTAAAATTTTCCTTTTAAACAAGTATTGATGAATGGTTGTCATATATTTTATATTTTTTTAACATTTCATCTACTATAAATTAACCCTATAAGACATTTTTTTTATAAGGTGTATGAGTTTCATTGGGATAAGAATGCATCTAGTATATGCTGCTAATTCATTGGGATGCCTTAATAATAAAGAAATCAATATAGTAGGATAAGACAATGCTTCTAACACTATTAAGTTTGTTCCAAAATGTATGTGTCATAGTTATGCATTGAAATTACAATATAAGTACACTAAAAGTACGATAACACATGCTTTAATTTTGTTTTTTCATAATTATCAATACTAATTTTTTATTGTAATATTTTCTTAATAATCATATTGTTAAAAACAATTGAAAATTTATGAAATTTTATATAAGAAATCTTTGTCTTCAATACATGAATGAAACAATATTTGCAAAATTATTTTATTATTACTCTTATTGTATAAGTTATATATAATATTTTTTTAAAAATATATTGAAATAATAATAACAATAATAATAACTAATGAAACAATAATTTATAAATTAATTATTATATTATTTATATATGTGTTATTATTATTATTTTTTGATAGGTTATATTATGTTTATAAAATAACATTAATAATAATAATTAGAATTATAATTACTAGAAGAGAAAAAATAAAATAAAATAGAGAAAAGAAAAAATAAGTGTTGTAAAACAAAAATAAATGCAATATAAATAAAAGTAGAGAAGAACTATATATTATTTTAATAATAATATATAATGGGAATGAAAAAATAAAAAAAGAGAATTAATAGAGTTGAAAGAATGAAAGACAGAGAGAATAAGAACGAGAGAATTTCTTTCTTTCCTTAGGATGCATCTTATAGGGGATGGGAAGCCGTTTTATGGGCTTTCCAAATGGCTTCCATTAATGAATATTAATGGAGTCATAAATAATATTAATGAATATTTAATATAATAAATGTGATGGTATTCATTACTTTATTTATGACACTTTTCCTTGGATGTCAACCACATTAGAAGAATATGTCTCATTAAAACCTTGCTAGTAAAAAACCCTATAGGAAAACCTAGCAAAGGAAAAAGAGTACAATATTATGATAATTCTTTAAGTTGCTCTTGATATGTTAGGATTGTCTCATTAAAAACCTTGCTAGTAAAACCCAATGGGACAAAATTTGGACAAAGGGAAAAAAAAGTATAGTACACTAACACCCTTTTACAAGCAAATTCTCCCTCATGTTGATATCCTTGAGTTGATGCATTCCAATCTTATGTATTAACTTCTTTAATGTTGAGGTTGACAATGAGTTTGTGAATAAATTTGTTAGATTATCACTTGAGCGTATTTGTTGCACACCAATTTCACCACTTTTTTGGTGTTCATGTCTATAAAATAATTTTGATGAAATGTGTTTAGTTCTATCTCTTTTAATATGACCCCTTGTTATTTGTGCAATGCATGCAACATTATCTTCAAATAATATTATCGGGTCACTTTTGATAGAGGAGAGTCCATATGGTTTCCGAATATGTTGGATCATAGATCTTAGTCATATACATTCACGACTTGCTTCATGAATTGTAAATATTTTTGAATAATTTGATAATGTGACATCATTGTTTGTTTGACAAATCTCCATGAAATAGTAGTACCATTGCAATTAAACATATACCCTACTTATGACCTACCTTTATGCGGATCTGAAAGGTATCTTGCATCTACATATCCAAGCAATTGTTGCTTGATTTCCTTAAGTAAAATATACCCACATCAGTAGTTCCGCAAAGATAGTACAATATATGTTTGATACCATTTCAATGTCTTTGAGTTGAAGTGGAACTTTATCTTGCTGATAAATTGACAGAAAAAACAATGTTTAGATATGTACAATTGGCAAGATATATAAGTGCACCAAGCACTAATATATGGTACTTTAGGACTAAGTAATTCTTCACATTTTTTTCAAGGCCAAAATGGATTTTTTTTTCACATCAAGTGATCAGACAACTATTGGAAAGGTTAAAAGATGTGCTTCAAAATTTTCTTAATGTATGTTGATTAATGTACTAAAACTCCATTTGGAAAATGCTCGATTTAAGACCAATAGAAAATTTTGTTTTTCCAAGATCTTTCATCTCAAATTCCTTTTTTAAGTATTTTTTTTTTTGTTCTTATGAGCTCTTCATGAGTTCCAACAAGATTTAAGTCATCAACATACACTGCAATTATTGTAAATCTGGTTTCTGATTTCTTAATGAAGATGCATGGACATATAGGGTTATTCACATACCCTTCTTTAGTAAGTATTTGCAAAGGTGATTGTACCACATGCGTCCTGCTTACTTTAATCCATACAAGGATCGTTGTGACTTGATTGAGTACATGTTACAAATCTTTGTATTATTTGTTTGAGGCAGTTTAAATCATTCAGGGATTTTCATGTATATATCATTATCTATGGATCTATATAAATATGTTGTAATAACATCCATGAGGATCATATCCAATCCTTATGAGACTACCAAACTAATTAAGAAATGAAATGTGATCATGTCCATGTCAGGAGAGTATGTTTCCTCATAGTCAATACCTGGTCTCTAAAAGAAACCTTGTGCTACTAATCACGCTTTATATCTTATGATTTCATTATTCTCATTTCTTTTTCATAAAAATACCCATTTTTACCCAACAGACTTTGCATCTTCAACTGTTTGGAGTACAGGTCCAAAAACTTCTCGTTTTGTTAATAAGTTTAATTTTGCTTGCATAGCTTTCCATTTTGGCCAATCATTTCTATGTCGACATTCTTCCACATTTCGTGGTTTGGGAGCTTCATAATTTCTTATGATATCATGGGTCGCTTGAAAAGAAAAAATATTGTTAATAGCAATATTATTTGGATCCCATTTTTTTTCCCATGTGTACACAACTTACTAAGATTTCACAATTTTCAAGTACATGTGCCTTTTCAAGGGCATCTTGTTCAATATGTGCCTCTTCAAGGGCTTCTTGTTCAATATGTGCCTCTTTATGGGCTTTCTGCATTATTTGTGCCTCTTTTGGGGCTATAAATTTATCAATTTTAGACTGATAAGTCTTTTTAACGACCTCTTCTAAAGTGTCAAGTTTTTCTTGTGTTCTCCTCTTCTAGGGAGTTACATCATTTGAGCCGATAGGTCTACCACGCTTCAGGCATATCTTAGGTTTATTTGTTAACTATCCTATAGAAACATCAATCTGTGCTGGAGTATTTTGTAGTCGAGATATGTGACTGTCACTTTCTTTGTATCAATGAATGCATCTGGTAATTGGTTTGCAAGATTTTGCAAATAAATGATCCTTTGAACTTCTAGTTCATATTCATTTGTATAAGGATCAAGATGGGATCCTTATATGCATCCATCTTTATATTGTTTTATTACACATTTGCATATAATTGACTATTGTATTCATATAATTTAAATTTTCAAAAAAAATACCATCACTCTATTCATCCCCTACTCCTCCTTCTAGGGTGATTACCTTAGGTTGGATTAGCCTAATTTTTCTAACAATATCTTATGATAGATGGAGAACTAAAACCTAAATAAATCCTAGGTCTTCATTGGGAACCCATTTTAGTGCATTGTGTAGGTGCAATTGGTACATATACTACACAATCAAAGATTCATAAGTGAGAGATATTTTTGTTTTCCAAGTATGAGTTGTGGAGGGAAGTATTCATGGTAAGTTGTAGGTCGAATACGATCTAAAGTTGCAGCATGCATAATAACATGTCCCCAGGCAGAAGTATGTAATTTGGTTTTCATTAGTAATGGTCGAGCTATTAATTAGAGACCTTTGATGAAGGATTCTGCTAAACCATTTTGGGTATGAGTATGAGCAATAGGATGCTCAATATTTATCCCTACCAATAGATAGTAGTCAATGAATGTTTGAGAAGTAAATTTGCCAACATTATCAAGATGTATTATCTTAATTGGATAACCTTGGAATTGTGCTCATAATTTGATCATTTGTGAAAGGAGTCAACAAAGACAACATTACGTGTAAAAGGAGACAAACATGTGGCCACCTAGTAGAAGCATTTATTAAGATCATAAAAAAACGAATTGGTCCACATGGTGGATGGATAGGCCCACATATGTTCCAACGTATTCTTTTTAAAAAGACTAGTGACTTAGATATGACTTTAGTAAAAAGTGGTTTGACTATCAATTTACCTTGTGAGCAAGTAGCACGTGAGTATTCATTGGGCAAAAGACTTTTTTGGTTCTTTAGTGGAGGCCCATGTGAGTGTTCGATTGTTTGACGCATCATTGAAAACCTTGAGTGACCTAGTCTCACATGCCAAAGGACAAAAACTTTTGGGTCGTTGAACTTCTGGTTCACGACAAAATATGATTCAATAGGCTTTATAGTTGTATGATACAACCTAGAGGAAAAAGCCGAGAGTTTTTCTATTATAAGCTTCTGGCCAGATATAATGGAAGTAATGTAAAGATAATTACATTATCTTCGTTCATAGTTTCAATATGATATACATTTTTGTGGATATCTTTAAAACTGAGCAAATTTAATCTAGATTCGCTAGAATATAAAGCATCATTTATAAGAAATCTAGTTCCATTTGGTAGCATTATGTTTCCTCTTCCAGAGCCTTCAACTAAGCTTGTAGTACCAAATATGGTACTTACATTAGCTTTAATCAATGTCAATTCAATGAAATATATTTTATCTCGAAGAATTATGTGCGCGGTTTCATAATTTGCGAAACATACATCATGCTCATTCATCTTGATACAAAATAACACATGGATTTTAGATACAACTAATATTAAAAAAAACAAGACATAATATAAATAACAATAAAAAAGAAAATGTAATAATCAGATATAAATATAAGACATAATAATATATTATTTGATATATAAAGTAACACCAATCAATGTTAGCATTCTCATCATTTATTAAATGGTCTATTTTTTCACTAGGACCTCCAAAGAAATCAATGTCATAGTAGGTTACGTTCAATCCATCACCATTGGTAAAGTTCATCTCTATCTCTTTTCCTTTTGCTTTTATTGATGCTTGGTAAAGGTTGACCAAATGTTTGAGTGTACGATAAATACACGACCAATGGCCCTTCATACCACATTTATAACAATTATTGTCATGGTTCTTTGGAGGTTAATCTTGTAAACACTTCCCATTTTCTTGTTTTGCCTCAATATTATTCCACTTCTAGTGGTGCAATGAAGCTTTCATTTTATGAAAATTTGAGGAATTATTACCATAATAACCATTATATCGTGGATTCCTTCCATGACCACAACCATTTCCTTGTCCTCGCCCATGTCCACTAGTTTAAGATATGAGAATTACCTTTAGAGCAATTCATGCTAATAACATGTTGTAAAAGGAGGATAAATGCAACGCAAATAAAAGTAGAGAACAACTATATATTATTTTGATAATAATATATAATGGAGAGGAATGAATCATAAAAGATAATTAAGAGAGTTGAAAGAATGAAAGATATGGAGAATAAAAATAAAAAAAAATAAAAAAAGAGAATAAGAGAGAAAGAAAATTTATTTCTTTGATTGGGATGCATTTTATAGAGGATAGGAAACATTTTTATAGGCTTTTAATGAACATTTAATATAATAAATGTGGTGGCATTCATTACTTCATTTATAACAATAAAAATATATTTCACTTAAAAGTGAAAAAAAAATGACGACATACTCTTTAACTTTTAATATTTATCCAAAGGATGAACCTTAAAGTGGCTTATCACCCATGGTTCACCCTTCTTGATGATTTTCCCCCTCATTTTGAATCCTTATTTATAGCTATATATACATCTTACATGCATTCTCCTTTGTTTTTATTCTTTCACCATTATTTAGACTTGCATACTGCATTCATACCTCACTTGGTTTAAGAGGGTTTAGTGTTAGAAGTGATCATAGCCATGACATATCTACTCATATCCTTGTCATGCTTGTTCTGTGAACTACTAATCAAGATAAAATAAATAAATAAAAATAGAACACAAACGTGGAGAGCCAAAGAAAGGGAAAATACTTGTTGGAAGACACGTGGCTGCCGTGGGAACTAATGGCTGGCTGCATAAGTGTGCATGGAGAGATTCCATGATGTTGTCAATTAAAATAGGTTTTTTATTTATTTATAATTTTAATTTTATTATATGAATGGACATGACAAAAATTCTGATTTAGAAAAGAAAGATAAATTTTATAATGAATAAAATTATTTCATAATAATTTTTTTATCTTTAAATATGAAATAAAAAAATTATAAAAATTCTAAAAGAATTAGTTAAAAGAATCTCATAGATGAATTAAAATACATTTTTTTTAAGAATAAATGGTTTTAATTTAAAAGAAGTTACGTTTTATTATAAAAAATTTATCAATAGAAATCTTCATTTTATTAAAAAAAAAATGATAGTAATGAAAGAAAAAATTATAAATCATTGTGTTTGATCTTAGTGATTAATTAAGTCCTTGTTGCGAAATGAATAAAGTGGTTTGAATAAATGATTTTAAATTTTAAGGGGTTTATAATTATGTTATTGAAAACACTTAAAAAATGGACCCATAATTAATTTTTTCCATTTTTTAATCATTATTATTATTATTTAATCAAATACCTCCTAAGATGTTGGCCTATATGTGTAGATGAAGGCTTAGTATGTAAATATTTTCGATTACCTTAATTATTAGGTATAGATGATTATATTATATTAATGAGGGAATTATGTAAATATGCACTATTTATAAAAAATAAATAAAAGAAAACCTACATAAGTCATTTTCATGGGAAGTACATTTTTGGGAAAATAATTCTTATTTAATGTATTATAGTAGTCTTTACCTCACATTACCCGAAAATGTCCTTACATGTATTTTGATATTAAAGTAATATTGTTTTGATTATAATGTACCACTGTTTTGAGCTTAAAGTATCTTTATTGGTTGAATGATGTACCATCCTCATGTGTATTGGGTTACTATGGATGATGACCCATGTACACATATAACGACATTTTTTTGGGTAATGTGAGGTAGACACTTTTCCAATGTATCAAATGAGAATTATTTTTTCCAAAATACACTTCCCATGAAAATATTTTTTTTTTATTCTCTTTTCATCCATATTTTATGAATAATAGATGCCCACTGTGTTAATCGGGTCAAAGTTTATGGGAGTATAAGGGTCATAGATGCAAGTTATCTCTTGAAATGAAAAGATAATTCTAACCATTTCTGTATGTCTTCAAATGGAAGACACTACTGAATCAACTTTCCACGAACAATGAAGTTATAAATAATTTATATCAATCTCAAAGAGAATTTGATCCTCAGTCACAGTGAAGACGCACGCTTCTGTCTTCTCTTTGTGTGTTTTTTTTTTAAAACAGATATGCATGGAGGGAAACATCTTTCTACCGAACAAACCATTAACATTTTCCTATTATTAGACCATAATACTTTTAATCAAGCCACGGTTCGACGGTTTCTTCGTAATACTCTGAACTTTTAGAAAACTAAAATAATAATCAAATTTAGATAAGATTTTTAATTCTTATAAAATTAAAATCAAAATAAATTATACTTCAATCACAATCATCTACAAAAATATATTATAGCTAGATATGGAATTGGAGGCATTTATAAACACACAAAAGAAAATAAAAAAAGTAGGCTCCAATTTTATGACATGTACCCTAATTACAAAATAATTAAGTCTTAAATTTAAAAATAAAATCAAAATGTAAAATTCAAATAATTATTTGAATTTTGAAATGAATCTATACCTATATATAATTCTATATGACTAGAGATAATTTAAATCATGTGTACAAATTTTATTATGTCATATCAACCTTTCTCATTTGAAATGAAAATAATAATTTAGATTATAAAAAGTTTATATCTCAATCTTAATCTTATATATTTGATACATATTAATTTTATAATTATTAATATTTGCATTTGATAAATATTAATTTTTATTTTTATTTTTAAAATAAGTGAAAAAGAGAATATGAATGTAATTTTCTATTTTTCGAAAATATATTATTTTTATGAAAATAAGTGTAATTGTATTACATTCTATAATTTATCTATTTCCTTCTCTGTTAGTCATTTTCTTTCTCTCCAAGTTGTTTTCTTTCTACACGTTGTTTTATTTCTCCACATTATTATCTTTGTCCAACTTGTTACCAACTATATGCATTAGTGCCTTGTATTGTTCAAAAAAAGTTGTTTTATTTTTTATATAAAAAAACTTACTTTATTTTCAAAATATAATAAATAATTAAGTATTCATATTTGACATTGGAGCTATATTAAGCCTAGAATAGATTAGTTATTTATACTCTAGCACAAGTTCTTTATTATTTCTCCTTTTTTAACAAGTTATCTTGGGTTTATAACTTTTTCCATTTATAACTTAAGTAAAAAAATGCTAATGTAGAATTTGAGATTGAAAAAGCCAAGTCTAACAGGGTAACACCCAAAGAGAGGAGGGAGGTGAATGGGTGTAATTAAAAGAATTCTAAAATAAGGATTATATGTTATACTCAATTTTTACCCTGTGAGATAATATTAGAGATAAATAGAATCTAAACAATCATAATAATCACAATATATGGCAATGGACACAATGATTTTTACATGGAAAATCCCTGCACTACTATGCGGATAAAAAACCATAAGATCTAAGACTACTAATCAAAATCCACTATACAAGATCAAGTTACACAAGTTTACTAAGTTGTTTATCCTAAAGGCTTACCCTCCAATACCTGCAACTTCATCCACATATCTGATACTAAAATCTCTATTTGCTCCATTGAATACTCTTTAGCCTTATTGAGGGATGCAAGTTTTCTACCCTAGATTATCGAATGAATCCTTCAAATGAGATATTAGGAATCATGTGGCTCATTAGGCTTTCTTTCTAGGAGACTCTCTCTTAGTAGCAACAATAAATCAATCTCCTAACCTTAGAATGGTCATAATGGGGCATATATAGGCTTAGAGGCTGAAGAGAGTCGGTATCTCAAGGTTTCCATATAGGATTTGCATGAAATCTTCAAAAATATTATGTTGATCTTTGGCAGAATTGGCATGAACACTTAGAGCTCGAGGTCAAGCACACTTAACCATTGATTGAGCACCTCGGGCATTCGAGTGCTAGTCAAGCGCTCGAGCGGTCCCAGCGCTTGAGTGATATTCCCTGCTCGAGCAATCTTTCCTTTATGATAAAGTTAAATAAAAAACAATTTTATTCCAGAAAAAGAATAATGCTCCTATTTATCCCTTTAGAACCCTAATTTTCCACAAGTCAAACCTTTTAAATGTATCTGTGACTTTCCAGTTGGACAAGTAGCAATCCTTGATTTTCAATGGAGAGTAAGCCATTATCTAAAAAGATTTTTAAGGTAAAAAATAAATTGGAACAAAATTACCAACATACAAATAAGACTCAATATCCTAATAGAGACACTTTGAAAAAAATTGCAAATGTTTATATTGTTGTAGTTGTTGGTGTTGGTTTTTTTTTTAAATTATAGAAAAAAAAAATTCCCCTTAAAAACACATTATAATTTGTATCTTATTATATTTCGATTTCTATGTATTCAAAACACAAAATATAGCAAAACCAAAGCAAATTTGTCCAAAAAATTAAATTAGGAAATTCTACTTCTATAATGCCATTTGAATATACTACAAACCATTAAAAATGAAAAGAAAAAAAAAAGAAGAATAATCCTATACCATACAATACATCTAAAGGAATGTTTGGGTTGGTGAGTAGAAACTTGTTTTACCCAGCTTCTTTTCAATTTATTAATACCAGAAACTTTGTTTAGGAGCTCTTGTACTATACCTAGTTTTGTGTAAATGAATTATATATGAAATTCTTGTCAAAACCACAATTAATCTCAAAGCAAATTTAACTGCCTTATGTTATTTCCACTTAGGTAGGAAGAAAAGTTGAGAAAATGTGTTCATTGAGAGTCAAAGCATACCCATTCTGTAAATGCATACTTGGAATTGGAGTAAAAGAGAATTGATTTTATATCATATAGAGCTTCAAAAGGAGAAAATCTACATGTAGAATTTTATGATATGAGGAAAAGATGCAAAATTGAGAGAACAAATTTTTCTTATTGAGATTATTTTTTCATGTTTTTCTCCATTACACTTTCCTTATTTTATATAGGAAACTAAAAAGAAATAGAAACTTAAGATTGAGGGATCTTACGGATACTTTATTCCCAAATTAAATAAAAACTAAATAGAAATAGAAACTAAGCAGAAATAGAAACTAAAGATTGAGGGATCCTAAGGATCCTTTATTTGGGGTTGTAACATTCCCTCCACCATCAAAAGAAGCCTTGTCCTGAAGGTTGAAACTATGGAAACTTTTGTTGAATCTTGTAAGCATCTTTCCATGTTACATCTTTTGGAAATGAGTTGGACAGTTACCATGTTGTTCCTTTTCAACTTTATTTTCCTCATTCCCTTGTATAGTGAAAATTTGAATTGTAGATGCTTGAGACATATGCCTTAAATCTTTTTGAACTTGATTTGTTGAAACTAACTTCTTGGAACCTATAGTTGTACCTTTTAACACGAATTTTCTTCCATCAACAATAAATTCCATTTTTAAATTCTTGAAATCCCACAATATGAGTCACAATTCAGTTAGCCATTGAATTCCTAATACCATATCACACCCACTCAAAGGTATGAGCCTCAAATCTGTCTAAAATTTCTTCCCTTGCATGTTCCATGTCAATTGCCTAATGGGAAAAAACTCAAATCTCTTCATTTCCTAAGCTCGAATTAGGTTAGAAACATGCATAACTATCCTAGGCTTTTTCTAAATCCCATGCACAACAGAAAAATAGCATTTTTAAACTTTAAAGGGATTCAAAAAGTTCTAACAAAAGCCATACCTTAGATTCGGATATTCTCGAATCAAATCCAGGTGGTGAAAATGAAGAACAAAATCATAGAAGTCTCGTAAACCCAAAGTCTTCTGTCCAATGACTTGAAACTTGATCTTGGCACACTTCCAATGAGAATAAAAGGAAGAGTAGAGACTATGAATCTCTCTCTCTCTCTCTCTCTCTCTCTGGATATGGAAGATGGATCTCTAGAAAAAACAATGGGAACCCTAACCCCTAAAAGGGTATTTATAGGGTTTCCTACTAGGCTTAAGTGACTTGAGTTCACTAAGGGCTTGGGTCACTTAATCTAGCCCAAAATTGGTCCTAATTGATTAGTTAACTCAATAGGGCATACTAATTAATCAATTAGCCCAATCCAAAGACCTTGTTCACTTACCTTTGTGCAACCTTGCGTAATTACTAAAAAGTCCTTATGTACAAAAGTGAACCTAAAGCCAATTCGACCCTCATAATCCATGCTAACAAGGTATATAAGCCCAAAGCGGGGACTACTAGGACCCATAAGAATATTGGTTCCCTTATAATCCAATTCTAAAGTTGAGTCAACATCCCACTATAGAGAATCAACTAAACTCCAATATCCTATGTAAATAACAATGACACAACAAGTGCTCGAGTCCGTGATTTGCTATCCATTGTGTTTAGTCTTCCCATGAATTGGTATTTATCATATCACACCGACTGATGATTTTATGAAGAAACTAATTTCTATATCTTAGAATGGACAACCTAATCATCATCCACTTGGGATTTCAAATTACCTGAAAATATTTACAGCAATGTAAAGTACCAGACTTGAATGGATCATTATAAAACTAGATTTAGTTGTTTTTCCTAAGTGTGGGTTCTCTCAGACTTGCAAAAGAACCTTATTGTTATTTTTTTCCTTTTCCTATTATTATCATACTTATAAAACTTTAGTTACCATAAAATGATGATGTAATACAAATTACATTTGAAGAGTAGTTTTCCCTTTGAAACTTTCTTTGCTTGTGATGTCAAATTGCTAATTTGTAAACACTTACAGGTTTGGCTGGTTTGTCTACTGCAAGATATTTGGCAAATGCAAGTCAGAAGGCTATATTGTAGGAAGCAAGAGATGTCTCAGGTGGAAAGGTTTACTAGATGCTCTATTTTTGCCATTCTTTTTAATTCCTACTCATTAAATTTCTCTTGCTTATTATGCCATAAAAATTCAAACTTTCTTCCTTTATTGGTTGTTATAAGACATAAGAACAGTGTTCATCTAGAAGGAGAAGTAATTGTTACATTTTGGTTTTTTTTATTTTAAACACATTATTCTTACTTTATTTTTATTTTATTTTTAAATTATTTAAGGGGAAACAAACAGTTTATTTAATTAAGAAATGACTGAAATAGTACAAGAAGATAATGTATCCTACAAATAGTGATAACATAGACCCAAATCAAAAAAGAGTATAAAAGGGTACAAAAGAGTACAAATAAAGGTGGTGAAAAATCCCTTGCAAGACAATAAGTTAGAGTCTCTTTCGTTAAATAGAATAAGTTTTTAGTTTTCCTTAATATTAAGGTTTATACACCAAATATTATTTTATTTATTCTTAATTTTGCCTAAAAAGGAAAAAAGATGGGGCAAAATTCAAGGCTTAGAATCATCTATATTATTTTTACTAAGTTGAATATGAAGGTTAAGAAGAAAGATCTAAGTGAACTCATAATTAGGAAATGAAAAATAGGGACTTTGAATCATCTTAAATTCATTCAAGGTGAGTATGAGAGACTCTTATTGAAGGAATAATAAATGAGTGACATGTGAAAAAGAGGAAACATAGGGCCTTTACAAGTGTGTTGAATTCATGGAGGACATGCATAATGATTAGTTTGAAATGGACTACCAAACTCAAACCATTTTGCTCTCCTTTTATTGTTAATGCCTTTTTCATTGTTATCCTTCTTATGGAGTGATATTATGCATTTCCTAGTAGTTTGTGGGGTTAGGGATATATCATGTCTTTTTCTTAAATTTTAGGGCCTCCAAACTTCTACATTTTTGGGATGAGCATATAGGTTAGATAAATATTGTACATTTCCAAGTTCCAATAGTACAAAGGCTATTTCTTTGAGTCCTATGAAAGGTTGTAATTTGAGAAGTTTAGTGCTTTTGTAATCCTAGTCTATACTTTATAATGATTTGATCTCCCCATCATCCATAAATGTAGAATCACTAGCATATCACATCAAATTAGTTTTTTTTTGCAATTGCTTTTATTTAATTTTCTATTTTCTTATATTTGAGCTTAACTGACTTGGCCTTACAGTACAACTAAGGTCAAGATTGTTCAATTATAGTGAAGATGACTGGTACCAAGTTTGACTTGGAGAATTGGAAAGCCTAACTTTTGATATGGCAAGGGGCAAGATAAATCTCTTGATAAAGCATGTGTTGCACAAGGCTTCATTTAGGCAAACAAACAACTTTAAACAATAATGGAGGAGGCCTATCTTAATAATGGATAAGGAATCCCTTTTTGTGGAAGGCTCATTAAAATCAGGCTATTAACCATGTTTAGAAATAGTTTAGGCTTCCTTTCTATGTTTTATTTTTACAATTTATTGATTTTAAAGTTAGAAAATAACAAAACCTTTTATGAAATATTGATATAGACATAGGCATATTGAAACGTTGTTAGATAGTTGAAAGCCTTGACAATTATGCTTAATGTGAAGGCTAAAGATTTTAATTATTAAATTATATTTTTAATCTTGGATATTTCTCAACCCTGTTTCTTTCTCTGATAGTTGTAGTTAATAGAGGGTCAAACCATGACTTTTTTTGCTTAAAATACTCTGAAAAGTGTATTTATTTATTCAAATGGTAAAAATCAAGAGCAACATTATTTCTTGGATTTATTTGTCTTGTGTTTGATATGCTAAATTTATTTGGCTGGAGACTTTTTTCTTTAATATACATTCTAAATTTAGATGAGAGGTTATTTCATAGCTTCATTGAAATACCTATTTTCCTACCTCATTCTGTTTTGCAAATAGCAACTTTATTTAGTAATCTAATTCATATGTGTTTCTAAAATTTTAGATGTACCCTTGCTTATCATCTTTATTCTATAAAGTTCTCTAACTCTACAAGGACATATCCTTTTGCCTTCAAGCATAGTTTCAGGTATGCTTGCAATAGGAATGGCTTAATTTTCTATATTTCAGTTTGTACATAATACATGGGTTGGTTCATTTGCATTGATGAACTTTATTAGAAAATTGTACAAGTGGATTAGAAGGTGAATGCATCAAGACTATCAAGATTGTTATTGCTAAAATCCAAGCTGACTGAAAAAAAAAATTGTATTATGCCCAACCACCTGATACATGGTCTCTCTTTCTTAACTTCAATTCTGCTCTTTTTTTGTTTAAGATTTGTACTATGGAAAATAATTTTGTGCTAAAAAATATTAGTTTTTTAGGTGTTTATATTCTGTATGAATTTTTGAGCATGGTAGAATGCTACCTTGTAATAGAAATGCTATTAAACCATCGACTTAAAGATGTTAAATCTTTTTTTCCAAACAATTCAACCTTTATGATGAAATTGGGGAAAGGTAAACATATATAACTCTCTGGATTTATCTTTTTATTCATGAATATGTCATAAAAATATATAAGAGAAACTTAGGTTCTGTTAGCATTAGCAGATTTCAATGGACATTCTACATTACAATAAGTTACATAATCCAAATAGGGAAAACAGGCTTGTCGATATAGCATTATACACTGATATAAAAATGAAGTCACTACATTTAGATGACGAGCTTCAACAGTAACCACACTATTTCCTCTAATAACTAGCTGTAGGTACAATTATGACATCAATTGCAAACGATTGAGCTAATTATAGTACCATACCATCAATTATAATCCAAGGTCTCTATGTTACATTATAATTATTTTAATCATATATAAATGGGATATTCACATCAGGGAAAAAAAGGTTATCCTATAATAGCCCTTAGGGCATAGGAATCGAAAGTTGAGCAGCTTAAATCCCCTATAGTCAATCAACAAGAAATCTAAAATGCACCTAGAACTCCCATTATAGTATATTAAAAAGTCCTTAAATGAATGTAGCGTATGGAGCATGTCAAACAAACCCTAGGAAACTAAATTAAGGATTCTAGAATTTAAAGTTTTAAAAATTTCAATGATATGGCAAGCCAAATGATTCCAAGCCAAGTCGGTCATCAGTCATGACTACTCCTTGGCATGCTTTCCCACCTCTTGAGCCTCATATTCTATTATAAGTAGTGATATTTATATTACTTGTTTTGTAGATGGAAAACATTTGCATGATAATGTCATTCTATCATTTTTTTGTCATATTATTTATTTTGTAAGAGAATTACTTGTTGTGCATTTAAAATTTTTAATTCAAATTAATTTGATTATATTTAGTATGAACCTTTTTTGAAAAAAATGTTGGTTTAAGTTGTGAAAAGGTTCTTATGGCTCCATCTTTAATGTAATATATTTGGGATAAACATGATAGAATGAGAGTTATGTTGCTAAGTTGTAATGATTCTATAAATAATTGTGTTTTAATTTTAATAAAATATGCATTCATGAAACCTTAGAGTTCCCATTCAAGTATCATTGCAAGACAAAAGTTTCTCTTATTACATACTAAAGACATTTAAGTTGTCAAATGTGAAAATGGTTTTATCTGAGCCAGTTTCAAGTTGACAACTTTTAAATTTGTCTACCACGTGATAAAGATCTTTTCTCTACAAATGATGCTTGAATTGTCCAATTGGACAATGTAGGAAAACATAATATCTATGAAGTTAATTACTTGTCCTTAATTCATTTTTTAGAAATTTTGGTAGTTTCTCCTATTGTTCTTTGGGTGCATATTTGGACAAGGTCATATATTGTGCCTTGTCTATTTTGTGTACTTGGAGAACTATAGGGAAATGCTGCTGAAATTTCTTTAAAATGAAATTAAGCACATTGGCAATTGACACATAGGGATTATGTATTCCTATATGGGATAGGAACCAATACCTAATTAAGGATGTTGGAGATGTTAGAATGCATAAATCATTGGCTTCTATTGATTGACATCTTAGTTGCATTAGTTCACTATTTGAAATTTGAAATTGGTTGATTATATATTTTGAGGCTATTAATAGGATAGTTATTAATAACTCTAATTGTTATGTTATATAGGAGCTTTGTTTCTTTGTTGGACATAAAATGGATCGTTCTTGAATGTCAAATGATAGGAGATCAAAATATTATATGGCTGGGGTAGAAAGCTTTATCGTATTTGCATTACAACATTCCTCATAAAAAAACTCCATTAAATGTCCATGTCTTCAGTGTGGTAATATGGTATTCCATATTTCACAGAAAATTAGAGAGCATCTATTTTTCTATGGAATTGATCAAAGTTACCATACATGGTATTGGCATGGAGAAGCTGCTCCTAGTGGTTCACCAACTAGTAGGACAGAACGTCATGATAAGGTTCAATTTAATGATGTGGATAGTACAATAGAATGGTCCAAGCTGCACATGTTGATTGTAAGAATGACCCAAAATTGTTTCAAACATTACTTGAAGATGCTAAAAAAACCTTTATATCCTAGTTGTAGAAACTTTACAAAGTTGTCTGCATTAGTCACATTATACAACCTAAAAGCACGATATGGATGGTCTGATAAAATCTTTTCAGAGCTTTTAAGAATTCATGGAGATATGTTTCCTCTAAACAATGAGTTACCCTTGTCTATGTATGAAGCCAAAAAAACATTGAATACATTGGGAATGGAATATGAGAAAATACATGCTTGTCCTAATGATTGCATACTGTATAGGAATGAGTTGAAGGATGCATCTTCATGTCCTACTTGTGGAACTTCAAGGTGGAAGTTAGATAGAATAGGAAATAAAAAAAGGAAGGGAGTCCCTGCAAAAGTAATGTGGTATTTTCTTTCTATTCCTAGATTTAAAAGATTGTTTTAGTCCCTAAAAATTGCAGAAGACCTCATATGGCATGCCCTAGAAAGAGAATTCGATGGCAAAATGCATCATCCATTCGAATCCCCATCATGGAAGATAGTTGATCACAGATGGCCTGATTTTGCTTCAGAACCTAGAAACCTTAGACTTGCCATTTCAACTGATGGTATAAATCCTCATAGTTCAATGAGCAGCAGACATAGTTGTTAGCTTATCATAATGGTCATTTATAACCTTTCTCCTTGGTTGTGTATGAAAAGGAAGTTTATGATGCTATCTTTGTTAATATCAGGTCCTCGACAACCTAGAAATGACTTTCATGTTTATTTAACATCATTATTTGATGACCTCAAAATGTTGTGGGAGGAAGGGGTTGAATCTTATGATGCGCATCGGCAAGAGCTCTTTACACTAAGAGCTATTCTACTATGGACAATCAATGATTTCCCTACATATGGAAACTTTTCTGGTTGCGTAGTTAAAGGATATTTCGCATGTCCTATATGTGGGGAAGATACATACTCTCATAGATTAAAGCATGGGAAAAAGAACTCATGTACAAGTCACAGACGTTTTCTTCCTTGCAATCATCCTTTTAGGAAACAAAAACAAGGCATTTAATGGTGAGTAAGAGTTTGGGTCAACTTCGCAACCATTGAGTGGAGAGGAAATTCTAAGGAAAATTGATGTCATTTGTTATTCGTGGGAAAAAAATAAGATCACTCGAGGTAAGTTGAATGTAAATACTACGAATTGTTGGAAGAAGAAGTCCATATTCTTTGATCTTGAGTATTGGAAATACCTACATGTTCGCCATAACTTGGATGTCATGCACATAGAGAAAAATGTTTGTGAAAGCATCATCGGTACCTTACTCAACATTCCAGGTAAGACAAAGGATGGACTTAATTCTTGTCTAGACCTTATGGATATGGGCTTAATGTGTGAATTAGGGTCATGGTTTGAAGCAAATCGAACTTATCTCTCGTCTACATGTTATACACTATCTAAAGTGGAGAATAAGGTTTTTTGTCAAACTTTATCCCAATTGAAGGTTCCTAGAGGTTATTGCTCTAACACGAGAAACCTTGTGTCAATGGAAGACTTGAAGCTTTATGGTCTTAAATCCCATGACTATCATGCATTAATGCAACAGTTATTACTAGTGTCATTACAATCAGTTTTTCCAAAACACGTAAGGCATGCGATTTGTAGACTGAGTTTTTTCTTTAATGCCCTTTGTAGCAAAGTGGTTGATGTGCCTGCATTAGATAAGTTACAAAATGATGTAGTAGTGACATTATGCTTGCTTGAGAAGTACTTCCCACCATCATTCTTCGATATCATGCTTCATCTGACTGTGCATCTTGTAAGAGAGGTAAGACTTTGTGGACCTATTTACTTAAGATGGATGTATCGATTTGAAAGATTTATGAAAGTTTTGAAAGGTTATGTGCGAAATTGTAATCGCCCCAAAGGTTACATCGCCAAATGCTATATTGCAGAGGAAGCTATTGAATTTTGTACAGAGTACTTATCAAATATAGATTCAATCGGGATTCCTATTAGTGCAAACATTGACCAAAAAGTTGGCCCACCCATACCTGGAGGCCAAGTTGTGGTAGTTGATTCCAATTTGTGGTTGCATGAACATCATTATGTTTTAGAGAATACAACTGTCATCCAACCTTATATTGAGTAAGAACTAATACCACTTAATCTTTACCTGTTATACTTAAAATAACTTTTTGACATTAACTATGAATTTCTTCTAAATAATTACATAGAGAGCACATGGAATGGTTGAAATTGAAAAATCCTTAGCAATCTAAAAGACAAAAATGACTTTAGGATGAACACCTTCGAACTTTTACTTATTGGTTGCGAAAAAAGGTATTGGAGTGGTCCTAAAATATGAACTATTGTTTTTATTAATGTTAAACACATGTACTAACAATTATTTATAATTACAAATTGAAGATGCAATTGGTAACAATGAACCCATATCCGAAACCCTTAAGTGGATAGCTCATGGTCCTAGCCATTATGTCTCCAAATATCATGGATATGTCATTAATGGGTGTCGATACCATACCAAGGAGCGTGATAACTTACGAGCTACCCAAAATAGTGGAGTTAGTAATATAGCTTCAACATTGCAAATTGTAAGTGTTAAGGATCAAAATCCAGTGTTTGGTGAGCTTTGTTTTAATGGGATTATTACTGAGATCTGGGACCTTAATTATACCATGTTTAGGATACCAATTTTCAAGTGTGATTGGGTTGACAATAGGAATGGCATAAAAGTTGATGACCTTAGGTTTACATTAGTTGACTTTAATAAAACTGCTCATAAATCAGATCCATTCATTTTGGCATCCCAAGCTAAGCAAGTATTTTATGTGCAAGACCAACATGATCCAAGATGGTCAGTTGTTTTGTCAACTCCTCAAAAAGATTTCTTGGATTAGGAGAGAGGTGATGGCCTTGTGGACAATTTTATTGAACACCATCCCTTTATAGGGGCATTACCACAAGTTGAAGTGTTTGATGCAATGGATGACTCAGATGCAATATGTATGTGAGGTGGGTGTGAGGGGATTTGGATTGAAAACAAATCCTTTATGTAGCTGAATCGTAAAATTTTGATAAAGATGTACGAATAAAGTATGTGGAATGGATTGCAGATCCCACAAAACAGGTAACTTTTATTCTTTATGTTCTTTTTTTTTTTTCTATAGAACATTGAGTTGATTTATTTTTGAAACAAAATTATCATGAAGAAATTTTTAAACATATTCATAGTGAAGTTTTGGATATTTTAAACTATCAAATGGTGTTGCTAAAGTCTCTCTCTAGGCCCACTACAATTCTTGTAGTTTATCACCATGGATATTAAATTTATAATAAACTTTGGTTATGAATATTAATTTGATTTAGAGAAATGTAGGAATTAGCAATCTCTGTATTGTTGTTTTGATGACTTACAAATCATTTTTACTCTCACCAGAGGTATAACATTAGTAAAAGCAAGGCATGTAGGTGATAACTACTAATTTATACTTTGTAGGGTATGTGTGGTGAATACAAAAAATAAAGGGTATATAGTCTTTTGCAAAATGTAAAAACTACAATTTAGATTTTTTTATTTATTTTTGTAATGAGTATGCATGTTGTGTTGTCCAAACTTAATCCACAAATCAATAGTCCAAAAACCTTCAACAATTCATGCGGACCAAATGAACCTATACAAACCATGTGCTCCTTTCATGTTGATTGTTATAAGAAATTCCCATGGTAGAATTAACCCTCTTATATATAGGCCCTTGGAGTTGTCTAAGTTGATGCTATTTGGATGTTATTTTTTATTAGTGGCTTTATACATTGGTTGTATTTCATTGTGCAATGACTAGGGATTGCTTTGTCTGAAATTTTCTTTTTACAACTCTTCTATGAGAAGGTTATATCTAATATTATTTTAACTAATCTTGATTAGTTTTGCTTTTGCTAACTTTTTTTTTTTTTTTTTTTACAAGAATGAATGTAGAGGAAGAAGAAAAACCCACAAAAAATAAGCACAGAGGAATGACACGGAAGTCAATGCTTATCAAAAATAGAAGCAAAGGGATCAAGTTGTCGATTAAGTACAATCTTGATGGCATTTTTATAGGAAAATCAGTTGTTCATCTAACAAGCTACTTAGGCATATTAGCATGCACTATGGTGCCAATAACATATAAAATTTGGCACGTTGTACCTAAAGAGTTGAAAGATAAGTTATGGGATTGCATTGAGGTAACTACATTAGCTTTATGCAAAACATCTATCATTCCTAACCATATGAAGTTGCTAATAAGTATGATATTAATGTGTAGGCTTCTTTTTCATTAAATAAAAAAAACAGGAGGAATTTTATGCAAACAATTGGAAAGTGCTTTCGATCATTTAAGAGCATGCTAACTGTGAAGTATATTCTTCCTTTCAAAGACCAACCAGAGCTCCTCAAAAGACCACCAATTAAATATATTTTTATTCGGGATGAAGAATGGACAATGTTTGTCAAAGATAGATTGTCTGATAACTTTAAGGTAAAATTACAACTCTTTGCGTACCTCTTATTTACATTCATTAATTATACATTTTTAAATTTATAGGACTATTGAGAAGTTCAAAAAGAAAGAAGAAAGAAACACATTTATAATCACCATCTAAGTAGGAAAGGATATGCTGGTCTTGAGGAAGAGATAGTATGCTTATATTAATTTATAGTTTCTTATTTTTTTTATTTTATACATAATACATACTAGGGTTATATGCTCATTATATTATACATTGTCCCCTTTTAAAAGATGGTTTCAAGTGGGTCAATTGAAACTATTGATCGAAGCATATTGTGGAAGAAAGCAAGGGAAAAAAAAAGATGACACCTTTGATGAAATGGCCATACCAGTGATTGAGAAAATAGTAAGTAGACATTTTCAAACCGTGATTTCATTTATTTATAATAGCTTATTTATGATAACAAATTTGTAATTGAACTTCATAATAAACATTTGTTTTTAAGGACAAGCTATTAAAAGAGTCTGAAGAGAATGGTAGAAGTGTCAATGGGAGTAATGATATACTTGTAGAAGCATTGAGTACTCCTGAGTATAGTGGTCGAGTTAGGGCTAAAGGGAAGCATCACACACCTCGTTAGTATTTTAATAATGCTGCAGATCGTGCTGTTAGGGATTTTATAGCAGCATCTCAAGAAGAACAGAGAAGATTTTAGGCAGAAGTGCTAGCAAAACTCTCTCAAGTAGGAGTTGTCCTCCCTATTCAGATGTTAGTAGTTCGAACATGAAACAAAAACAGCTTTTCCTACCAGAAGTAGTAGAGAAGCCAATCCATAGAGTTGAAGATGCAACCCCACCAATGCTAATAGAACCCCAAAGCAAGGTATTTATCTAATTAAAGTTAATTTGGTGATAAAGTTTGGTCCAATAGGAGACATAATTTATGTAAATTTTGTTGTTTGAATTGAATTCACTTTTTGGTGGTAGCATATATGGTCTGTTTTTTATGTGTTGCAATATAAGAAAATCAAGCAGTCCTCAAAAAATTATTTTACCATTTTGTGCTTTCACAAAAAAGATAATATAATTATGTTGGATACATAATTGGATCCTACGGGATTTTTATTTCATATAATATGCATTACTAGCATATTTTATTTTAAGAATAACTATTCTTTATACAAGCACATAATAATTGGCATGTCTCATTTCAATTTTTTCAATGTTATTTAACTTACTTCATATTTCAAATTTTTGCATCTACCTTGTAGATGGTTTTTAATCTTCAATAGTGTTAATTTGAAGATGTAGAGTTGAAGGTATGGAATAGGGAAATATTGGCTCATATAATAATATAACTTGATTTTATAGGTTAGAAAATGTGAGCTGGACATGGGGACAAAGGAAAATAAAGTGGGTGGCGGAACAATTATACTTGAATGTGGTCTCAACTATCTAGTAGTTGTTGATGTTCCTTATGATGCGAGTGCACCACTTTCCATTCCTATTCCTGGACAAACTACTACTGTTGGGGCTGCAATTGGTTACCAAGTTTTGTGGCCAGCTCATTTGGTCACCATCCATACTCCCGTCTTGGTAAGTAAATTTAATTACCAAGCTTTACTATAACCCTATATATATATATATATATTCAATTAACTACTTAATTTGATTTGTACCATGGTTCTTAATTATACAGGCATCTAAGAAAGGAAAGAAACAAACAGTAAATGAAGTTGAAGTGAAATCCAAAAGTGAAAAAACACAAGATATCAAGAATTTTGAGGCATTGGTTGGCCTCATGCTTGCAACCTCGAGAGCACAACCTATAGACTTCCCAAATAATGTTTTTGGTGAGAGTTTCAAGACCTTCCTAATGAAAGAAGATATGGACATGATTATATCATCAAAAGAAGTATCATCCAATTGTATCTTATACTACATCTAGTGAGGGATTTTATAATTTTTGAATGACTCTTCACACTTTTTTGAGGTAAAAAATTATTTACTAATGACCTATATTGATTGTTGATAACTTGTTATGTGAAGTTTAACTAGGAACTTGCATAGAAAGTTGATTGATGCAAAGCAAGTTGAATGATATGTTTTTATCAATCTAGTATTGGTTTTGAAAGCTGGAATGGGAGAAGGAAGCAAGGAAAATAGGTTAAGAGTTATTGTAGATCAACTAAGGAATACAAAGCATGCTAAATATATATTTATTCCATACAATCCAGAGTAACCTTTTACCCCAAATGTCAATATGGTGTATGTAAGTTAGTTTGTGATGTATTAATTTATGGATAATATGTTAACACATCTGTATTTTTTTTTTCCTTTTTATTTAGTTTCCACTGGGTCGTAGTGGCACTAGAGATGAAGAGAATGACCGCATATTACCTTGATCCAATGGCTTGTCAACCATGTGATGATATTAAGGAGATAGTTAACATGTAAGTGTGTATCTTCTCATATTTTAATACAATGCATAGAGATTGAAGAACATTATTTTTTTTATAGGGCAATTAAAATCAACTCACCAGAAAAACAGAAAACATCAAAGAGGGAGCCAACTTGAGTCAAAGTGGTTGTAAGTACTTATTCATTTAGATTAAAATATATTGTTGGACCACTTACTTTGTTACACAAAATTAGGAAATGGATGGTTATTAATATGATGATTGGCTAGATATTAAAGAAGTAAGAATATCATTCTATTGTTTGCTGTAATTGTTGATACTTTTATCATAGTGCCCAAGACAACCGAGTAGTGTGGAATATGGGTATTACGTGATGAGATACCTGAAGAAAATCATTGCTAATCCAAACCAACTAACAACAAAGGTTTTTACTCTATTCAATTCATTTGGTTGGTCATTTTACTATGGCATTTGAGTGGTCAATTAAACTTAGTGAATGGTTTATGTTACTCCAATTCAGTTTGATGGAAGAAAATCATTTAGTGAAATGGAGATTAATGAAGTTCGCTCATATTGGATTATGTTAATGACTCAATTAATCATTACTCATGCTTGAAGGTACCCCTTGTGACTTATAGTCTAATATGACTTCCTATTATTTTAAAGATCTATTGAATATTTTGTGAATGTCATTTCTATAATGGATTTATTCTTAGTCATAATTTTTTAAATATCTTGGTACTCCTAGTTGGCAGTGTTTTCAATGTGGATCATCCAATGGTTGCTCTATTTCGATTGATGTGTAATTGGCAAATTGAGGGATGAGGCTTAGTAGACATGGTGGGTGTCATAGCCTTTCATCATTTCCTCTACACATTCTTGTTAGTTGGATTTATTGAAATCTCATTATTGCACCAGTGCAAAAATTCTTGCATTTTGAAGCTCATTTTTGTGAAGTCTTTAGCCTTATTACAAGTGTGTGTATGTATTAGGAATATGGCTATCCTTTACAAAAGCTTTTTGGGTATTTGAGATCACTTTCTTTATAAATTCCTTCAATCTAAACTTGTAAAGGCCTCATACTAAACTAATGGGCTTAAAGTCTATAATATCATGTACTTCTATTTTCTTTGACATAAAAATAAATAAATAAATAAATAGGAAGTGATTACTACCAAAAAGTGCTATTTTGTAGACCTAATTATAATGGTTTTAAGCACCTTTGAGTAGTAATCATATTCATTTAACCCAATTAATTCATTAAGGTCCTTAGTAATTGGTTTTAACCATTTTGTGGCCAGTTTACATGTTTTTATCAGCTTATGAATCAATTCAAGCATGCCAAATGATGGAGGAGCTACTTGGACAAGTTATGGCAAAGCTTTTGGAAGCTCAAATTCCTGAAGAACTAAGCTTTGGAGCTCCATAGCTGATTCGTGCCCACTTGGTGTCTCAGCTGATTAATATCCAGCTGGTGCTCCTTGGATGAGGGATTGATCAACAAAATTTATACCTTTAACACCATACACTAGGGTAGCAAATAAAAAGCTACTATAGTATAGTGGCCTTAGGATCGTTCACTGGGAATGATTCACCAGCAATCAATGATACCAATTCCAAGTGAATTGGTATTGTTTCATTTCAAGGTTAGTAAAAGAAGTAAAACACAAACTTTGGTTGGTGATGGTTTAGACTTAAACTAATTAACTTAACAGAAGTTTGGAATAACTTAGGAAGAAAAACATTCCTTGAAGAATTAGGTACACTGGGGTGGTTCCTCATACAAAGGACAAAGCTCCGGTCAGATGGTTCCTTTCCTCACGTTAGAGACTCAACATATAGTCAATTCTCTAGCTGGTGTGGTACAGATTCACCCTTCAATTAGATTTCACTTTAATTCTCTCACTGATGCAACTTGCAATGGTTTAAGCCTCTCACTAAGCCTCAACCATTCAAGGTGATCCTTAACTTTGGATTACCCGTCAAAAGCTCGCAAGAGATAACTAATGGATGTCTCCTAGGAGTCCAAAAGCTTATCAAGTGTTGGCTATTCTAGAAAATCCTACCCTGAAGTCACCTACCAGAGGCTCGCACAGTGGTAAACTAGTGCATTTCCATGGTGGGAAATCACTTGCCTTACCAAGTGTTGGCCCAGGTGACTCCCGGGTGTTTTAAGTTAACTAAAAACATTGAAATCACCAAAGGATTTCACTTCCTCTTCATTACTAACTAAAACCACAAAGATTTGCATTCTTGCACTTGGAACCTCCCCCGGCTACCTTAACTCCAAGGAATTATAGGTTTAGTTACTCATTCTCTGGGGAAAACTCCTCAGAGAATTCATAACTTAGTAATAAAATAAGAAAAACGAAGTGAGAAGGTAAGGCAATAGAAAGAAAAAAACCCTTTACTTCCTTACCAAAATCTTACATACTCCTCTGCAACGCCTCTCTGGAACAAGCTCCCGAGAGGTATATATATAAACATAATATAAAACTAATTGTTACAAAGATATTTGGTCTTTTTTACTAACTTAAAAACTAAGGAATCTTGTAATTGGAGGTTTACAAGGAGTATTTTGGGATTTAGACAACAAAAATCTAATGGAAAATATCTCCCAATTTCGAGTGGCAGCTGTCGGGAGTCTTCAGGAGGCATTTCGCAGGAGAAAAATGGTTGTTGCGAAATTTCGCAGACACCTAAGAGGGCTGCGAAATATTTTCGCAACACCAAGCCATCACTGAAGGCTTGCGAAGTTGGCTTCCATCTTGATGTTCCAAGCTTCCTCTCTCGCGTATGAATTGGGCATCGTCGGAAGGAGAAGCATTCTCTCTTGCACAAAAGTGTTGCGAAATCACTTCGCAACAAAAGGCTGATTTCGCAGCACTTTTGGTTGATCTGCTTGTAACAGCTGCAACTTCCTCAATTCAACTCCAAATCGCACACCGTTTGAAGCATTGGATTTTTGACTTCCTGAGCTTTGAAATGGTATATAGCATGCATCATTTGGACTTCAGGAAGTGCCCCAAAAGTGGCTGCTACGACTGTCATCAAGAACATGCTCCATAGCTGATCCTCTTTGCTTTTTCTCCTAGCAATCCGGATCATTCTTGGCAAATGATTTCTAAGCTTTGCCCAAGATTCCTCATAGCTCTCCTCAAACTTGACTTGCTTTGGTGATCAAAATACTAACAAAAACACCAAAACTTGCACAAAATGAGTAAAATTGCTTTCAAGGACCCTTAACATGCCAATTGAGTTAAAAGGCCCAAACTACTACTCAAAAGTGGTAAAAAGGATTGATTATAGGCTAATCAAATTGCACTTTTTAAGTAGTAATCAATAGCCTTTGCCAAAGTCGTTCAAAGTATGCAAGGAAAGAACAATGGAGAAGACGAAAAAAAAGTAAGGGAAAATAGGGGACAGCAGCTGCAGTCTTCCTTCGCACTTTTGGAGCACTTCCCGAAGTCCATTTTCTACATGCTATATACCATTTCAAAGCTCAGGAAGTCAAGAATCCAACGCTTCAAACCGTGTACGATTTGGAGCTGAAATGAGGAATATATAGCCTTTGCAAGACAATTGCATCCAGTTGAAGGACAATTTCGCACCTTGCGAAATTGGACCATGCAACGTGCGAAACTTAAAGTGGATGGCAGCTGTGCATTTGCGGTGAAGTCCAACATGTGAAAGTGATTTTGCAACTTGCAAACTTGGATCTCAACATGCGAAAGTGGATTCTAAGTTGCGAAATCAACTTGCGAAATTTTCGCAAGTCACCATGCAACGTGCGAAAATAGGATATTTGTGCACCGACTCTTTTAGATCTTTTCTTCAGATATTTTTGTATAAATTTCCATTCTTCTCCTTGTAATCCACCAACCATATGATTTCTTAGCTAGGAATGTTGGAAAAACTTCTCTATATATATTCCCTTGCATCCATTGTAAGAAAACAACGGATGGAGATGTAAAAATATATGAATATATAGAATATACAGAGCCTTGCTCTGTTTTTCTCTTCTCCTGTTCTTCCCCATTTCTATTTTCTTAGTAGCCAAACAGCCTCTGAGGGCTTTTTCTTAGAGGATGATTAGCTAAAACTTTTAGTTTCTAAAAGTATGGATGTTATGTGATGGCTTGGATGCAATCCCATGGAAATTTCTCGCACCTGGAAGGTAAGGTAGTCGTTTTTCATTAATGGTTCATTAATGCAAAGTTTGGTTTTTATTTCCTTTGGACAACTTCCAACGGCCAATACTTGATAAGCTTTCGGATTTCTATCCATTAGTTATCTCCTACGAGCTATTGGAAGGTGAGGTTTTCAATTCCAAGTTTTGCAATAATCTGTTAGAACCAATTTCAATGACCATTGAAAGGTGAGTTTATCACCTGGAATGACTTTGAGTTGCCAATATTTGGTAAGCTTTTGGCTTTAGACCATTAGTTATCTCTTACGAGCCATTCAAAGGAAGTCTAAGGTGAATAACCATTGATGAAATTCACTACCATCTGTTTTGCCATTTTAAAGGATTAAAACTTGATTTGCTAAATCCATACCGGTTCGGGAAGCAAGCATCACCATAGTTGCAACCCCAACGCGAGGAGCCTATCCTGAGATTTCCAATTTGCATAAGAGTCAGAGCATAGCTATCCTATCTTTGAGAAACTTGTTTTTACACCATTTCATTTTAATCTTTAATGTTAGCTTAGATTAGTTTAAATCTTTCTAAAACATTTACATCTTTATGTTTTCTTTTAAAGCTAACCTTGAAATGAAAAAGCATCAATTCATCTTTGAATTAATATCATTTGTGAAGTGAAAACCCATCCCGTGAACGATCCTAGAACCACTATGCTATAGTAGCTTGGCTACTTTAGTAATAGTATTTAAGGTATAAATTTTGTTGATACGCCTTTAAAGCTAAGCTACCATGAGTCGAATCAGGAAGTTAGATTAAGACTTCTTACAAATTAGCCTATGGGAAAAATAACACTTTTTTCTCCCTAAATAGGGCCTCTAGAGTTTCCTTGTCTGAGTAGGATACCAACTTGAATACTAGCCCCTTAACTAGAATACAATTATAGGAAAGGAACTAGTCATTTTGACATAATAGTGTAACCAAGGTCATCTTACTTTTAACCTATTAATGACTTTTATAAAAAGAACCACTCTGTCCATATGATATTTTTTTTTTGTTTTTGGTGTTATTTTATTCTTTTAATCAATAAAGTGTTGTCCATGTATAATTCTTCATGGATTCATTACATGTCAAATTGAAAAATTAATTTAATAATAATGTTATAGCCAAAATTAATTTCTCTTCAATAGCATTCCTACTTTATTTATCTCAATTATTGTATTGCCCTTGACAACCAATCTTCTCTGAAATTAATAAGTAGTTTGAATATAATATGTTAAACAAACTTTTAAGAATCTAATTTGTTGCTAAATTGTTTATTATATATTCTTCAGGTTGTACAGAAAGGCATAGGTCATTCTTTTCAGTACATCACGACTGCTCTTGCTTATTCAGACTTGAAAATGATTAGTGACATGAAGGACACCTCGAAGCAGTTCAAAATTTTTCCCAAAGAGTTTTGAGGGAATATGTTTGGGTTATTATTAGTTTTACAACATGAATTATAACATGAGCTATACAAAGTTAATTATTGCATTCAACCTAAGTTTGATAAACTAACAACATATTTTGATAACCGTGGCTACAAGGCGTCATTCACTCTTGGTTAGAACATGAATGATAAGAAGAGTTGGATAAAATTAATTATTGCATTTAGCCCAAGTTAAAAAAATTAAATATTGCATTTGGGAAAACACCAGTAATAGTTTATTGTTGGTTTTCTTAAATTAGAATAAGAGTTTCACAAGTATTTCAAATTTTGGCATAACAATATTATTGGGGTTTGTTAACTTCTTCCAATATTTTGAAATGTATTCCAATGAAAGAAATATATATTGGAAATTTTAAAAATTGGTATAGACACATTTCATTTACAAAGTTGTTTTTTATTAACTATTTGACAATACTAATATGTGACCATTTCAATTATTTTTGTAGATTGAGCATCTAGAAAGTGAGTTGCAACCATCTTTATGCACTTTGAAGAAAAATGATGTAGAACTAGATGCAGCAAAGGACCATGAACAACTCAATGTTGAAGAAGTTGTAAAATTTCTAGTTTATTAGACAACATTAACTGAATTTAAAGCTAAACAAATGCATTATTACTTATGTATGATGTTAATAGGTAATTTTTACTAGTGAAAAGAAACACCAGAATATTGCTACTTTTTGTCTATGCAGTTTCTTAAATTAATTTTTTATTGTTGAATTAATTGTTTATGGAAACTTATAAAACAAGGCATAATTAGGACATTTCATTTTCAGGCATATTACAATTTCAAATGAGAGAATATGATGCTTTTTAAAAGCATCATGGTAATTAGATAAAGACAGAAGATGATTATTTTCATAAGTGTTTAGGTTAAGGATACCAATAAAATGATGCTTTTCATAAGCATCAACGTTGAGGATCCAAGAAAATGATGTTTTTTTTAGCGTTAACATTGAACATGCCATATAATGACACTTATTACAAGTGTCAACATTGTTCCTACCTATACAATGACACTTATTACAAGTGTCAATATTGTTTCTACCTGTACAATGACATTTTATCGAGTGTCAATATTGACATGAATGAAATTATAAACATATAATGACACTTAAAAAATGCCAAGGTTTAAAATTATGACACTCACTATGAGCGTCATCGCTGAGCTGAAAATAATATGGTGCTTCTAAAAAGCGTCAACAAATGGCAATTTATAAGATGACAGTCTAAAATATGACGCTTTTGAAAAGCGTCATCTTATATCTATCTTAACATTTAAAAAATGTCATCTTTTAACATTTTCCTTGTAGTGACTCATCATAGAAAACTCATCCCAATAGCCAAGACCAACCATCCCTCCAATTAGGAAGTGGTGCACTACAACCTCTAATTGGTTGCCTAAACCCATGAATTGATTGTGAATAAGTCATCTATTTGCAAGGAACTCATAACTTAGATCTTTTGTACAACTCCTAATGCACCTAAGTCACGTACAATGCAAAAGATGTAGACAAAAATGTATATAAAGTATAATACATGGAATAAGAATAGATAAAAGTGAAATTGGAACATTATTAAATAAATAATGAATTCCAAATTTATTACATTATGTCATGCTTTTAAAGGTACTATCCTAACATTGCCTACAAATAGCATCACTAGTAATTCTAGTTCCATATGTTACTACCACCTTCATGGGGTTGGTAGCTTATATTGAGCATCTTGTTCTTATGACCATTACAAGATCAAGGAAGTTATGGGTGCTTCCTAAATCAATTAGTATGGTGACGACCTTCTTTTTTATGTTGCCATGGATTCTCATGATTTGATGAGATGTTGAACCAAATATTGCATTGATTAAAACCACAAGATCATCCTATTGATATCATTTTTAGCTACACATGTTGCTTTCCCTTCACTTTTATGACCATTTAATAGAAAATTTTGTCTCATTTTATATTTATAGCCAGACTCATATTTCTCATCACAATAATAACAAAACTTGTTTTTTCATCCCTCTTGCACTTCTACGGCTAAAATCTTCATAAGGGGTGGTAATTTGTTATTATGATTCTTGTAATGTTCATCAGTACTCTACCCACTTTCGTTAGAGTCCTTGAATTCCTTGAGAATTACCTCCATTATTCATTTATGCAACAAGACTAACTCAATGGTTTGGGCTAGTGTGATTAGTTGAAACATGGTGACTTGATTTTTAATTGCCTCTTTCAAGCTACTAATGAAACACTAGACAAAAACTTTCTTTGATAACCCACTAGTTTTGGTCATTGATTACTACCCAAAAAGTGTTATTTTGTGCCTTTAATTCATTATGTTTTAAGCACTTTTGTGTAGTAGTTCTCCATTTTTATTCCAATTGACATCTTAAGGACCTAGCAATGACTTCTAATCATATTTGTGGCTAGTTTTAGTGTTTTGACAGCTTTTTGGATCATTAAGACAAGCCAAGTAAAGGAGAAAAGCAAAGAGGAAAAACAGAGGAAAGAAGCAGTTTTTGTAGTTGTGCACTGTCACTTTGGGAGGCTCTATTTTGTTCATCGTGCAAAATCACCTTTCAAGAATCCCATATTCGGAACCGGCTCGGAATTGCTGACAAATCAAGTACCTATAGTGGTACATTGCCATTCGTATAAGGAGCTCAAAAGTGCGAATTTCGCACCAGCCCAAGCAAGTGCGAATTTTGCACCAGCCCATGCAAGTGCGAGTTCTTCTTTCGCACCATGTATTGTTTATGCGACTTTGGTGCGAAATCTCCTCTGTTCTGCCGACTCCACATGAGATCTTTTCTTTTTCATTTTTGGATGTAAATTCATTTCTTATCCTTGTAATTAGCCAATCACAGGCTTTGCTTTGAAAAGACTATAAGAGGGGTGGAAATCATCTCTCGAAATAACTATTGTATATTTTACACTTAGTGAAATTTTCCTCTCGGGGAGAAATACAGAGTTCTTTTTGCTTTCCTTTTCTCTCTTCTATTTTCTTTTTCTTGGAATCCAAATAACCTCTGAGGATGTTTTCCCAGAGGATGAGAGGCTAAACCTTTGGTTTCTTGAAGTGAAGGAAGCTAGGTGAAAAGTCCAGATGCAAAAGTGGAAAACTCTCATGCATTAAATATAGGTAGTTGGAGTTCATAAATGGCTTTTAAATCTAAAGTTTTGCTTTGAATCCCTTAGAATCACTTTGAATGGGCAATACATGATAAGCTTTAGGTCTCTGTGGATACTTATTGCTAGATCCACATCAGACCATTAGTTATCATGTACGAGCCATTGGAAAGTGGGTCAAGGTGAAGACCCATAGCGTGTAAAGCCATTAATGGAACTTGACTACCATTTCTATTGACTTTTTATGGATTAAATCTTCATTGTTAAACCTATAACGGTTCGGGAAACAACCATCCTTTATGTTGTTATCCCCAATACGAGGAGAAAAATCCGGAATTTCCCATTTTGCATTCTGAACTTGATCCTAGCAACCTTTAGCTCCGGGAGACTTTCTTTCTTCCATTTTTACCTAGTTCTATGTTAGTTTAGTTTCAAACACCACTTTCAAAACAAATTTTATTTTCTTTTAAACTTTAAGTTTTTGACAAAGGAAATCATCAGATTCAATTTCTAATCTTGAGTCTATCACTGGTAGAGTGAAAACCCATCCCAGAGTTCGACCCTAGAGCTGCTATATTATAGTAGCTTTGCTATGCTAGTATGAGGTCATAGGATTAATTATAAATATTTTTTGATTAAAAGACCCGACTGGGCACGAATTAGTCATCAATACTTGTAGAAACTAAAGATTGAGGGATCTTAAGGACCCTTTATTTGGGTTGTAACATAGAATTGATCTACAGTTTCATTGAGAGGAAAAGAAATCATTATCAAAAACCATCTAAAATCATATTATCCTAGTTTGAGAAGGAGAATTGATTCAAATTTCAGTTGATTATATAGTAGAAACTGATCATATTGGTAGATTTGGCAAGGGATGTCCATATCTTCATCTTCATCTTCATCACCATCCATTGATGAAACCCTAGCCCTAACGTTAACCTTAAATCTAACCTTAATTCACAACTTTTCCAACTCTTCCCTTAAGACCCACCATCGCCAATCCATCATCTTTGGCTCTAAAACCCTAGCATGATCCTGCTTCTATCACTTCCATCAATCTCCATGTACAACTTCATCTATGCCATTACCTTTCCATATGGTATTCCCAAAAAAATTAGTTTTCCTTTTTGTAGAAAAGAGAGTTGGACTTGGGGTGAAATCATAGTTATTCCATTCTTAATGGGTTAATCAATGAATGATAATAAAATGACATTTTAATAGATATTTAAAGAAAATAAGGTTAAAAAATAGTTAGAATAAAATTGTATCCCTGCTTTTATTATATGGTATAGACATATCATTGGTTAAAGGCTAAGAAACATGTGATAATAAATAAAATCCTACTAAGAACTTTTTTAGTAGTATTGTTAAGAAGAACGTCTAGCATTTTTAATAATTCAAAGAAGTCTTTGGGTGAAAAATAAATGTTTGACAAGATTTTCAAAAACACTTTTAAAAACATTTAAAAGACAAAAAATCACTTGAAGTGAGTTTTAGAAAAGCACTTGAGAGGTGATTATTTAAAAAATACTTTTAAAATTTTCAAATATACCTAAAATAACCCTAAGTGTTACACAATAACCCACTCTTTCTCTTTCAACAAGCATTCTCTTTCTTCTTCACTCTCCATAGTCCAAGCAGTCTTCTTCTACCCTTTTCATGATTCCAATTCTCACCCCTTTCTCATTAACAATGACTTCTTACATCCATAGTTGGAGGTACTTTCCTTTCTACATTTCTATTTAGTTAGTTAGAAAATGGAAGTAAAAAATTATGATTCTTTTGATTACCTTGTTTTCCTTTTATTATATTTTCTTAGGAAGTTCTTCTCAATTTTTTTTTTACTATTATAATGTTTTACCATGAATAAAATTAAATTTTGTGAATTATTAAAATCCGGTTTTTGTGCATTGAGATTTGTGCTTCTCCTATCTAGACTCTGTTTTTTTTATGGGTTGTGTTAGAAAAGTGATGTGGGAATGGGAGGGCAATTAATGAAGGAATTTACAGCTACTAGGAGTGATATATCGGTTTGGTTTGTAATTAGCTAAAATCTATGTTGTTTGTGTTAATAGTTGAGAGTGATTTATGCCTGTGTGGATCAAGAAAAGAAGAGCAAGGCTTTTGCTAAAATGCCAAATAGAGATGTTATTAGTTTGAATATAATATTTGGTAGGTATGTTACGGTAGGAGAGATAAATACAACATTTGAGTTGTTTGAGAAGATGGCAGACAAGAATGTTGTGTCTTGGTCCTTGATGGTCTTGGGTTATAGCAAGGCTAGAGATATGCCTATGGAAAGAATGTTGTTTGAGAAATTATATATGTTATGTAACCCTACTAAATTGAAGGTTTGAGAGGCCTAGAAATGATGGAATGTCATTAAAATTCATAGCTTACCAAACAAACAAGATTTTAATCATAAGGTCATTAGTAAAGGATTTGATAATTTGGCAATGAAAATGATGAATTTTATTGTTTCTTTTAGAAAAATTATACAAGAATGCATTGTTAATTATACAAAGAAAGAAATAAGAAGTATCCTAAAATTAAGGAAAATAAATATTCTTTCCTAAATTAAGATAATAAAATATTATTAATATTTGATATTTATTTATTTATTTAAAATAAATATTATATCCTAAATTAGGAGAATCAATCATTTTAATATTTGCTTACTCTTGATTTATGGAAATATTAATTGAAGCAGATTTTTATCATCCTAGGTGTTGCTATCCTATGTTCTTTTTGTCTTATTTTATTCTTTCCCTTAATATGCCCGCTCAAGTTGGAGTGGGAATGAATATGCACACCCGACTTATCTCAAAACATGGTGAAGACATCCTTTGACAAGGACTTGATAAAATCATAAAAGTATTTTTTTTTTTTTTAAAAAAAAGTTGTAACACTAGGAAGTGTAAAGCTTCTTCCCCTCAAATTAAAATTTATGCCTTTTAAACCATTATGACCATAACTATGTTGTCTAAATAAAAACTTGTGCATACCTTAGGAAAATTTTCTTTCCATTATCCTAAATTACTAGTGAATCAACTAACTTTGTCTTGGTTTGAAATTAGCTTTTGATTGCTACGAGATTATCATATATATTTTTGAAGTCTCTTAGATATTCTTGAAGGGATCAATTTTTTTTTAACTATAATAGGAAGCAATTACTCCTTAAGAGAAGTTTATACCTTATATATCTTGCTTGCCCCAAGGACCATAATGAAAATGTCTTCTGTCATGGTTCTTATAACTCATGAAGTGACAAATATGTTATTATTGATTGATCACTAGTATTGTAGGATAAAACTTTTGTTTTCCTCATCATCTTTAATTCTTTAGCATTTCTTTCTCCACCTAAGAGATGTCGGAGAACACACCATGAACTTAGAGGATGATTTGATTTTGCCATAATAGAAAATTTGTGGTGTTTAACTTGATTGAAATCAAACTAGAAATAACACCAATGAAAGGGTAAAACATTGATGAAGGTTCAAACACCGAAGCCACAAACTAAGAGGATGATTTGATTTCCCCGTAGTAGAAAATTTGTTGTGTTTAGCTTGATTGAAATCAAATTAGAAAGAATATTGGTGGAAAACTAGAACACTAAGGATATTTTTTTTTTTTGAATGACAAAAAAGACATGCTTTATGTGGATAGGTCAAGTCTTTTAGGGTATTCAACCATCTTTGGAGAAAACCCAAGTTTGAGCCTCATCCCCTAACTCTAATACCAAGAAGAATTTGATAATTTGACAATAGAAGTGATGAATTTTATTATGTCTTTTCATAAATTTATACAAGAATGCATTATGAATTATAGAAGAAATAAATAATAAATATCCTAAAATTAAGGAAAATAAATGTTATTTCTTAAATTAAGAGAATCAAATATTATTAATATTTGATTGCTCTTGATTTATTTAGAATAAATATTATATCCTAAATTAGGAGAACAAAATATTTTAATATTTGATTACTCTTTATTTATGGAAATATTAACTAAAGTGGATTCTTATCATCCTACGTCCTACCATTCTACGTCTTGTCATTTTGTGCCTTGTCCTATCATCCTTTGTCCTATCTTTGTGCTCTTTTATTTTTCCCCCTTAATAAGTAGGTGTGGATTAGTCTTAATAATGTAGCAATCTGAAGTATATATATTCTCCTTAAAAATAGGGTCTTGGAGTTGTTTGCACTTAGGGATGGCAAAGTTTGATACGATTCCTAGCATGACACAAACCTAACATGCTTTTCATGGGTTTGGGTCAAGTATAAATGAGTTTAGGTATAATTTGTGTTGACCTACATAGCTCGTTTTATAAATAAGTAATTTTTTGGTCAACCTGCATAACATGAATTTAACCCGAATTAACCTATTTAATAATCCTGCTATTAACTTAATTATATTTTTAAAATGTTTGACCCATATTTGACTCATTTTAATTTTTTAAATAGATAGGTCAATTGAGTCAAAAACATCTTTTCTTGAGACATTAATCATATAGACATATAGAAGACCTAACTTAACATGATTATTAAATAAAAGGACTTGAATATTAAATGGATTAATGATTACTACTCAAAAAGTGCTTGTAATTAACTCTTTTAAACACTTTTGAGTAGTAGTTATTACCTTTTAACTCAATTGGCATGTTAAGTACCTTTGCAATCGTTTCTAATCAAATTGTGTTAAGTTTTGGTGTTTTTGATAGCTTTTTGATCACCAAAGCAATCCAAGATTAAGGAAAGTTCTATAGAATCCTTAGTAGAGCAATTGGAAGCTCATTTACATGAAGAACCCAAGCTTTGAAGCTTTATAATCCTTTTCCAAAAGCAAATCATGAATGCAAGTAGGGAAAGCAAAGAGAGAAATCTAACATGAAGAATTCAAGAGGGTAGCAACTGTTGGACACATTTAGAGCACTTCCTGGAGCCCATTTCATGCATACTATATGTTGTTTCCAAGCTCGGGAAGTCAGGAATCCAACGCTTCAAATAGTGCACCAATCGAAGTTGAAATGAAGAAGTTATTGCCATTGGAAGCCAATCACGCCAAGCTGAAGGCCAATTTCACAGCTACGAAATCACAAAGTGCTAGTTGCGAAATCAGCCTTTGGCTGCGAAATGGAGACCTTCAGCTTGCGAAATTTTGCAACCCATCTTGCATGCCTGCGAAATCCACCTGAGTGCTTTAGATTTTTTTCTTCAGATATTTGTTGTTTAAATCCCCATTCTCTCCTTATAATCTACCAATCATAGGATTCCTTAGTTAATAAGTAAGAACAAAGGGTGAATAACCTCATATATATAGTTTGTAATTTTTCTTTACAGAGACATCTCGGGAGTTTGTTCCCAGAAACAACTTTTTGTATAGTTTTGAAGGAAGTAATATACAGAGCTTTGCTCTGCCTTACCTACTCATTTTGATTGTATTTTTCTTACTAGCCAAACAAGCTTTGAGGATGTTTCCTTAGAGAATGAGTGGCTAGACTTTTTGTCTCTTGGAGCTAAGGAAGCTGGGTAAGGTGCCGAGTGCAAAAATTGGAAGTTTTGTTGTTTCAACTTTTAATGAAGAGAAAGTGTGACCCGTTAATGGCTTCTATGCTTTTAGTTAACTTAAAACGCCTTTAAATCACCTGGGCCAACACTTGGTAAGGCAAGTGATCTCCGTCCATTGAGATGTACTAGTTTATCTCTTGCGAGCCTTTGGGAGGTGGTTTGAAGGTAGGATTTTCTAGAATAGCCAACACTTGGTAAGCTTTTGGACTCTAAGGAGACATCTATTAGTTATCTCTTGCTAGCTTTTGACGGGAAATCCAAGGTTAAGGATCACCTTGAATGGCAAAGGCTAGGTGAGAGGCATGAGCCATTACAAGATGAATCAGTGAGAGGGATTTAGTGTTTGAATCCATAAAAGGGAAGCATTTGTACCACACCGGTTCGGGAAATAACTATATGTTAAATCCCCAATGCGAGGAAAAGATTCAAGTGACCGGAACTCTGTTTTTGTATTAGGAGCCTGACCGCAGTGATCCTAAAACTCCAAGAAACACTTTTCTTTATAAGTAATTTCTGTTACTTTATTTTTAGTTAGCTTAAAACCAATCCTTTCTAAACCAAAGTTTATGTTTTCTTTTTAAGCTAACCTTGACATGAAAAAGCATCAATTGAACTTTGAATTATTATCAGTTGGAAGTTGAAAACCCTTCCCAGTGAACGATCCTAGAGCCACTATGTTATACTAGCTGAGGCTATCCTAGTACATGGTGATATAGGTTATAAATTTTGTTGATTACTCCTATCTGAGGACCGAAACCAAGGTATATCAGTTGGGCACGGAATCAAATGGCGCCGTTGCCGGGGAAGGTGCCAACTTTACAATGACATTATCTTTTCAGAGTACTTGAGATTTTCATTACAAGTTTGGTGATTTTTCTTTCATTTTGCTAACTCTTTTAATTTTTTCCTTTACTTATTCATATTTTAACATATCTTTTAATTTAGTTTTAGTTAATCTTAGTCTTTTTGTAGTCTTGTTTTCTTTTGTTTTTGTTTTTGTTACTGTTGATACTAGTTGTGTATGCCAAATTGGATACGAGACAGTGAAAGAAGGCTTGTGCAACTTGAAACACCTCATAACAAGGAATTGGAATTGAGCTTGAACATCATGGAAGCTACACTTGAAGATCAGCATAGCCACCATGGTCACTAGGACAATCCTAATGCATTCAGATCAATGAGGGACCGCATGCATCCACCTTGTATGAGTGCACCATCATGTATAGTGCCCCCTACAGAGCAGCTAGTAATTAGACAGCATATTGTTCCACTTCTACCAACTTTCCATGGGATGGAAAGTGAGAATCCCTATGCCCATATCAAGGAATTTGAAGATGTTTGTAATACATTTCAAGAAAGAGGAGCTTCAATCGACTTGATGAGGCTAAAGCTATTTCCTTTTACTTTAAAGGATAAGGCCAAGATTTGGCTTAATTTTTTAAGGCCAAGATTTGGCTTAATTCTTTAAGGCCAAGATTTGGCTTAATTCTTTAAGGCTAAGGAGTATCCAGACTTGGACTAATTTGCAAGCTGAATTCCTCAAGAAATTTTTCCCTACTCATAGAACAAATGGCTTGAAAAGGCAAATTTCAAACTTCTCAGCTAAAGAGAATGAGAAATTCTATGAGTGTTAGGAAATATACATGGTAGCCATTAATGCTTGTCCTCACCATGGTTTTGATACATGGCTATTGGTGAGTTACTTTTATGATGGGATGTCTTCCTCAATGAAGCAACTCCTTGAGACAATGTGTGGAGGAGATTTCATGAGTAAGAATCCGGAGGAAGCCATGAATTTCTTGAGTTATGTGGTTGAAGTTTCAAGGGGATGGGATGAACCGAATAAAGGAGAAGTGGGGAAGATGAAGTCTCAACCGAATGCGTTTAATGCTAAGGCTGGGATGTACACCTTGAATGAAGATGTTGATATGAAAGCAAAGTGTGCAGCTATGACAAGAAGATTGGAGGAGCTAGAACTGAAAAAGATACATGAAGTGCAAACTGTTGCTGATTACTACCCAAAAAGTGTTATTTTACGCCTTTAATTCATTATGTTTTAAGCACTTTTGTGTAGTAGTTCTCCATATTTATTCCAATTGGCATGTTAAGGACCTAGCAATGACTTCTAATCATATTTGTGGCTAGTTTTAGTGTTTTGACAGCTTTTTGGATCATTAAGACAAGCCAAGTAAAGGAGAGAAGCAAAGAGGAAAAACAAACAAAATGAAGAAAATAGAGACAGCAGCTGCAGTCTTCCTTCGCACTTTTGGAGCACTTTCTGAAGTTCATTTTCTACATACTATATACCATTTCAAAGCTCAGGAAGTAAAAAATCTAACGCTTTAAACCATGTATGATTTGGAGCTGAAATGAGGAAGATATGGCCTTCGGAAGACAACTGCTCCAAGCTTGTGTGAAATTCGCACAACACCTGCTCCTTGTGCGAAATTCGCACCAGCCCATGTGTCTTTGGTGCGAAATCTCCTCTGTTCTGCCGACTCTACATTAGATATTTTCTTTTGTGTTTTTTGATGTAAATTCCTTTCCTATCCCTGTAATTACTCAATCATAGGGCTTTGCTTTTGTAAAGACTATAAGAGGGGTGGAAATCATCTCTCGGAACGCATGTTATGTTACATTTTACACTTAGTAAAATACAGGGCTCTCTTTGCTTTCCTTTTCTCTCTACTATTTTCTTTTTCTTGGAAGTCAAACAACCTCTGAGGATGTTTTCCCAGAGGATGAGAGGCTAAACTTTTGGTTTCTTGGAGTGAAGGAAGCTAGGTGAAAAGTCCATATGCTAAAGTGGAAAACTCTCGTGCATTAAATACAGTCAGTTGGAGTTCATAAATGGCTTTTAAATCTAAAGTTTTACTTTAAATCCCTTAGAATCACTTTGAATGGCCAATACATGGTAAGCTTCAGGTCTCTGTGGATGCTTATTGCTAGATCCATATCAGACCATTAGTTATCATGTACGAGCCATTGGAAAGTGGCTCAAGGTGAAGACCCATAGTGTCTAAAGCCATTAATGGAACCTGACTACCATTTCTATTGACTTTTTATGGATTAAATCTTCATTGTTAAACCTATACCAATTCGGGAAACAACCATCCTTTATGTTGTTGTCCCCAATGCGAGGAAAAAAATCCGGAATTTCCACTTTGCATTCTGAACTTGATCCTAGCAACCCTTAGCTTCGGGAGACTTTCTTTCTTCCATTTTTACTTAGTTCTATGTTAGTTTAGTTTCAAACACCACTTTCAAAACAAATTTTATTTTCTTTTAAACCTTAAGTTTTTGACAAAGGAAATCATCAAATTTAATTTCTAATCTTGAGTCTATCACTGGTAGAATGAAAACCCATCTCAAGAGTTCGACCCTAGAGCCGCTATACTATAGTAGCTTTGCTACACTAGTATGAGGTCATAGGATTTATAAATGTTTTTTATTAAAAGACCCGACTGGGGCATGAACCAAAATGGCGCCGTTGCCGGGGATGGTGCCACTTTACAGTGATATGACCTTTTCAGAGTACTTGTGATCTTCATCACAAGTTTGGTGAATTCCTTTTTCACTAACTTCATTTCCTTTTTTTCTAATTGTAGAATTCCTTTTGTTAAGTTTATTTTCATTTTCTTTCTAACCTTAACTTTCTTCTAGCTTTCTTTTGTTTTTGTTTTGTTTCAAGTAAGTTGTAACTTGTGCATGCCCTATTGGATTCGGGACCAAGAGGGAAGATTAGTAAGGATTGAGAATCCTCAAGACACAGAGTTGGATATCTGTGTAAACATCATGGACCCTCCACAAGAGGATCAGAATTCTCAACACGGTCAAGGGGGTAATCTAAATGCATATCTATCCATGAGGGATAGAATGCACCCACCAAGGATGAGTGCACCCTCATGCATCGTGCCTCCTCTTGAGCAGCTGATTATAAGGCCCCATATTGTGCCCCTTCTACCAAATTTCCATGGAATGGAGAGTGAGAACCCATATGCCCACATCAAGGAGTTTGAGGAGGTGTGTAATACTTTTAGAGAGGGAGGAGCTTCAATAGACTTGATGAGACTCAAGCTATTCCCTTTTACTTTGAAGGACAAGGCAAAAATATGGCTTAATTCTTTAAGTCCAAGGAGCATAAGGAATTGGGTTGATCTTCAGGCCGAATTTTTGAAGAAATTTTTCCCCACCCATAGGACCAATGGGTTGAAGAGACAAATCTCAAACTTTTCAGCTAAAGAAAATGAGAAGTTCTATGAATGTTGGGAAAGGTATATGGAGGCCATCAATGCTTGTCCTCATCATGGCTTTGATACATGGCTCTTGGTGAGCTATTTTTATGATGGGATGTCTTCCTCCATGAAACAAATTCTTGAAACCATGTGTGGAGGAGATTTTATGAGTAAGAATCCGAAAAAAGCCATGGACTTTTTAAGTTATGTGTCTGAGGTATCAAGAGGATAGGACGAGCCCAACTCAAGAGAAATGGGAAGGATGAAAGCTCCTGTAAATCCAAAAGGTGGAATGTGCATGTTCAGTGAGGACATAGACATGAAAGCTAAGGTGGCAACAATGGCAAGGAGGTTGGAAGAACTTGAGTTGAAAAAGATGCATGAAATCCAAGCCATTTCCAAGACACAAGCCCATGTCATGACATGCACCATTTGCTAATCATGTGATCATGTGGTAGATGAGTGGCCAACCATGCCAGCTGTGAGGGAGATGTTAGGTGATCAAGCCAATGTTGTGGGGCAATTTAGGCCCAACAACAATGCACCTTATGGAAACACCTATAATTCAAGCTGGAGAAACCATCCAAATTTTTCTTGGAAACCAAGGCCACCTCCATACCAACCACAAGCCCAAACCCAAGCACCTCAACAAACCTCTTCAGTGGAACAAGCCATTGTGAACCTAAGTAAAGTCATGGTGACTTTGTGGGTGAAAAAAGGCAATCAACTCCCAATTGCACCAAAAGATTGAAAATGTTGAGAGTTCTCAAATTAAGAGAATGGAAGGGATGCAAAATGATTTAGCTCAGAAGATAGATAATATTCAATACTCCATCTCTAGGCTTACCAATGATTCGACTCATGGTAGCTTAGCTTTAAAGGCGTATCAACAAAATTTATACCTTAAATACTATTACTAAAGTAGCCAAGCTACTATAGCATAGTGGTTCTAGGATCGTTCACACGGGATGGGTTTTCACTTCATAAATGATATTAATTCAAAGATGAATTGATGCTTTTTCATTTCAAGGTTAGCTTTAAAAGAAGACATAAATGTTTTAGAAAGATTTAAACTAATCTAAGCTAACATTAAAGACTAAAATGAAAGGGTGTAAAAACAAGTTTCTCAAAGATAGGATAGCTATGCTCTGGCTCTTATGTAAATTGGAAATCTCAGGATAGGCTCCTCGCGTTGGGGTTGCAACTATGGTGATGCTTGCTTCCCGAACCGGTATGGATTTAGCAAATCAAGTTTTAATCCTTTAAAATGACAAAACAAATGGTAGTGAATTTCATCAATGGTTATTCACCTTAGACTTCCTTTGAATGGCTCGTAAGAGATAACTAATGGTCTAAAGCCAAAAGCTTACCAAATATTGGCAACTCAAAGTCATTCCAGGTGATAAACTCACCTTTCAATGGCCATTGAAATTGGTTCTAACAGATTAATGCAAAACTTGGAATTGAAAACCTCACCTTCCAATAGCTCGTAGGAGATAACTAATGGATAGAAATTCAAAAGCTTATCAAGTATTGGCCGTTGGAAGTTGTCCAAAGGAAATAAAAACCAAACTTTGCATTAATGAACCATTAATGAAAAACGACTACCTTACCTTCCAGGTGCGAGAAATTTCCATGGGATTGCATCCAAGTCATCACATAACATCCATACTTTGAGAAACTAAAAGTTTTAGCCAATCATCCTCTGAGGAAAAGCCCTCAGAGGCTGTTTGGCTACTAAGAAAATAGAAATGGGGAAGAACAGGAGAAGAGAGAAAAACAGAGCAAGGCTCTGTGTATTCTATATCTATATCTCAATATCTGTTCAACAGTAGCAAAATGGGGTGCGGCTGTAACATTTCCGTTCAGCTTTGCACAGTCGTCTTCAAACGGTCATAACTTCTTCGTTTGAAATCCAAATCACTCACCATTTTAAGCACTGGATTCCTGACTTCCCAAGCTTTAAAACGACATATCATATGCATAATTTGAGCTCCAGGAAGTGCTCCAAAATCGTGTCCAATAGTAGCAAAATTTTCACACTCGAATTCGCACGTTGGAATGAATTTCGCACCTTGAATTGTGGTGTGAGAAATTTCCACACTTTGGACTGAGGAATTCGCACCTTGTTTTGCACGGTGCGAAAAGTGGCTTGAGGTGTGCGAAATGGCACTCGTGTGCCAGGAGGTGGTTTCGCACGGTGCGAAAATTTTCGCACCTTGAATAGTGGTGTGCGAAATTTTCGCACCTTGATTCGCACGATGCGAAATTTGGTTTGGGCTGTGCGAAATGGCACCCATGTGCCAGAGGTGGTTTCGCACGGTGCGAAAATTTTCGCACCTTGGATTGAGGTGTGCGAAATTCCCGCTCAGCTCGGTGCAGTTTTCTTGCAATGACCATAACTTTTTCGTTTCAACTCCGATTTGGACACCGTTTGAAGCCTTGGACTCCTGACTTCCTGAGCTTCGAAACGGTATATAATATGTATAAAATGGACTCAAGGAAGTGCTCCAAATATGTCCCGAAAGTGGCAACAAAACCAATGGCCAGAATTCTCTCTTCTCTTCCTTTTCTTTCATCATTTTTGCAATCCCTCCTGCAATGATCATCCAAAAACTTATGTTAAATCAAAACTAATTAAAATTAAAGCATTGAAATCAAAATTAAAACAAGTAAATAAAGCAAAAAGATATGGACTAGCTAGTCTTTAGAAAGACTAAGTCCATAAAAAAAATGTTGTCCTGTTTCAGCTTGCCCGGATCCCATATGAAGTTAGCATCCTTCATTAGAGATTTGCATTGTATGATGGCAATGGAAACAATTCCCTTTCTCTTTCCTTTAATTTCCTCCCTTTTCTTTTTCTCTTTTTCATTCTCTGTTTCATGCTCTTGTTTGGATGTGGCCAAATCAACCTCTTTACTACTCAAAGTGATAACCGTTTTAACTTCCTTCACCATTGAAGATTCTCCCTTTTGAGCCTCCACTTCATGGATGCCCTTGGAATTTTGATAAGGTTGAGAAGGAAAGTTTCCTTTTTCTTGCACTATGTTGAGGTTGGCAAACCTTGAGATTGAATCTTGGAGATTATCTATCTTCTGAGATAGATCATTTTGTACTTCATCCATCATTTTGTTCAATGAACTCTCTACATTGTCAATTCTTTGACTGAGATGAGCATTGATGGATTTTTGAGCTCCAACAAAGTCTCCCATGACCTTGCTAAGATTCACCATAGCTTGTTCAAGGTTCGAGGCTTGCTGAGTTGCTTGAACATGTTGCTTGTACTGAGGTGGCTGTGGTTTCCATGAGAAATTTGGATGGTCCCTCCAATTGGAATTGTAGGTGTTGCAATCACCAAACATTTCCCTCACCACTGGAATGGTAGGACACTCTTCCACCAAGTGCTCATAACTCATGAAGTTCATGGCTTCCTCTGCTATCTTGTATTCAATATGGCATGCACAACTAGCAATTTGTGAATTAAAAACAGAGAAAACAAAAGAAAAACAATTCTAAAAACATTAAGAAAAAGAACAATTAAAAAGAGTTAGTAAAAGAAAAGAAAAATCACCAAACTTGTGATGAAGATCACAAGTGTTCTCAAAAAAGATCATATCACCGCAAAGTGGCACCATCCCGGACAGCGGCGCCATTTGATTCGACTCATGGTAGCTTAGCTTTAAAGGTGTATCAACAAAATTTATACCTTAAATACTATTACTAAAGTAGCCAAGCTACTATAGCATAGTGGTTTTAGGATCGTTCACTGGGATGGGTTTTCACTTCACAAATGATATTAATTCAAAGATGAATTGCTGCTTTTTCATTTTAAGGTTAGCTTTAAAAGAAGACATAAATGTTTTAGAAAGATTTAAACTAATCTAAGCTAACATTAAAGACTAAAATGAAAGGGTGTAAAAACAAGTTTCTCAAAGATAGGATAGCTATGCCCTGGCTCTTATGTAAATTGGAAATCTCAGGATAGGCTCCTCACGTTGGGGTTGCAACTATGGTGATGCTTGCTTCCCGAACCGGTATGGATTTAGCAAATCAAGTTTTAATCCTTTAAAATGACAAAACAAATGGTAGTGAATTTCATCAATGGTTATTCACCTTAGACTTCCTTTGAATGGCTCGTAAGAGATAACTAATGGTCTAAAGCCAAAAGCTTACCAAATATTGGCAACTCAAAGTCATTCCAGGTGATAAACTCACCTTTCAATGGCCATTGAAATTGGTTCTAACAGATTAATGCAAAACTTGGAATTGAAAACCTCACCTTCCAATAGCTCGTAGGAGATAACTAATGGATAGAAATTCAAAAGCTTATCAAGTATTGGCCGTTGGAAGTTGTCCAAAGGAAATAAAAACCAAACTTTGCATTAATGAACCATTAATGAAAAACGACTACCTTACCTTCCAGGTGAGAGAAATTTCCATGGGATTGCATCCAAGTCATCACATAACATCCATACTTTGAGAAACTAAAAGTTTTAGCCAATCATCCTCTGAGGAAAAGCCCTCAGAGGCTGTTTGGCTACTAAGAAAATAGAAATGGGGAAGAACAGGAGAAGAGAGAAAAATAGAGCAAGGCTCTGTGTATTCTATATCTATATCTCAATATCTGTTACAACGGATGCAAGGGAATATATATAGAGAAGTTTTTCCAACCTTCCTAGCTAAGAAATCTTATGATTGGTGGATTACAAGGAGAAGAATGGAAATTTATACAAAAATATCCAAAAGAAAAGATCTCGTGTGGAGTCAGCAAAAACAGGGGAAAATTCGCACCATGCATGTGCTGTGCGAATTTTGAAGGTGTTGTGCGAACATTTCGCACACCCCTGGAGCAGTTGTCTTCCGAAGGCCATATCTTCCTCATTTCAGCTCCAAATCGTACACGGTTTGAAGTGTTGGATTCTTGACTTCCTGAGCTTTGAAATGGTATATAGAATGTAGAAACTGGGCTTCGGGAAGTGCTCCAAAAGTGCGAAAGAAGACTGCAGCTGTTGTCCTCTATTTTCCTCTTTGCTTCTCTTTGCTTCTCTCCTTTTGTTGGCTTGCTTTGGTGTAGCTAAAAGCTTGCTTTAACTTGTCCAAGAAGCTCCTCCATCATTTGGCATGCTTGAATTGATTCATAAGTTGATATAAACATGTAAACTTGCCACAAATTGGTTAAAGCCAATTACTAAGGACCTTAATGAATTAATTGGGTTAAATGAATATGATTACTACACAAAGGTGCTTAAAACCATTATAATTAGGTCTAAAAAATAGCACTTTTTGGTAGTAAACAACCAACCTCAACACAGTAAATGAGAAAGGAAAGTTTCCTTCTCAACCAAGCCAAAATCCCAAGGGTGTTCATGAAGTTGAAACCCAAGATGGGGAGTCTTCAAAGTTGAGGGAGGTCAAAGCTGTGATCACCTTGAGGAGTGGGAAGGAGATTGATCAACCCTTGTCTAAGGTGAGGCAAGATGAAGAACTTATGTCAAAGAGAACCTTGGTTAAAGAAAGCAATAACCAAGAAGAGAAGAGTGGGAAGAAAAGTGCATCCAAATCAAGCATTGAAGAAGAGCCAAGGATAGTGATTAAAGAGGATATGATGAAGAAACATATGCGTCCCCCTTTTCCTCAAGCTTTACATGGAAATAAGGAAATCAAGAATTCTTCAGAAATTCTTGAAGTTTTGAGACAAGTGAAGGTGAATATACCCTTACTTGATATGATCAAGCAAGTCCCCACATATGCAAAAATTTTATAGGACTTGTGCACAATCAAGAGAGGGTTGCATGTGACAAAGAAGGCATTCCTCATTCAGAGTAAGTCTCCAGTTAAGTACAAAGATCCAGGATGCCCCACCATTTTAGTCAACATTGGAGGGACACATGTGGAGAAGGCTTTACTAGACTTGGGGGCAAGTGTGAATTTGCTCCCATACTCTGTGTATAAGCAACTGGGACTTAGAGGATTGAAGCCCACAACCATCACTCTCTCCTTAGTTGATAGGTCGGTCAAAATCCCAAGGGGGGTGATAAAGGATGTTCTAGTTCAAGTGGACAAATTCTACTATCCTGTGGATTTTATGGTGCTTGATACTGATCCCACTGTTAAGAAAGCAAACTATGTACCAATCATCCTTGGGAGACCTTTCCTAACTACCTCCAATGCCATCATCAATTGTAGGAATGGGGTGATGCAGCTCTCATTTGGAAACATGACCTTGGAATTAAACATATTACACCTATGCAAGAGGCATCTTCACCTAGAAGAGGAGGAAGGATTGGAGGAGGTGTGCTTGATCAACACCTTGGTTGAAGAGCATTGTGACAAGAATTTAGAAGAGAGTTTGAATGAAAGCCTTGAATTGCTTGAAAACGGGTTACCTGAACCCTCTGATGTGCTAGCCATCATGTCTCCTTGAAGGAGACGGGAAGAGATCTTACCACTGTTCAATAAGGAGGACTCACAAGGAGCACCTATGGAGGACCCTCCAAAGCTTGTTTTAAAGCCACTTCCTGTTGATTTGAAGTATGCATATTTGGAGGAAGATGAGAAATGTCCAGTGGTGGTTTCTTCAAATCTCACAAGTAGTCAAGAGGATAGTCTTTTGGGAGTCCTCAGAAAATGCAAGAAAGCCATTGGATGGCAAATTTATGATCTGAAAGGGATTAGCCCTTTAGTATGCACCCACCATATCTACATGGAGGAAGATGCAAAACCAGTGAGGCAGCCCCAGAGGAGGTTGAATCCTCACATGCAAGAGGTGGTAAGGGGTGAAGTCCTGAAACTACTTCAAGCAGGGATCATATATCCCATTTCAGATAGCTTGTGGGTGAACCCAACCCAAGTAGTCCCAAAGAAATCTGGAATTACCGTGATCCGTAATGAGAAAGGGGGAGGAAGTCTCTACACGTCCTACCTCGGGATGGAGGGTGTGTATAGACTACGGGGAGGTTGAATTTAGTGACTAGGAAGGACCATTTCCCATTGCCTTTCATGGACCAAGTCCTTGAGAGAGTCTCAAGACATCCTTTCTACTATTTTCTGGATGGTTACTCGGGGTACTTCCAAATAGAGATTGATTTGGAAGATTAAGAAAAGACAACCTTCACTTGCCCCTTTGGTACTTTTACATATAGGAGAATGCCCTTTGGTCTATGTAATGCTCCTGCAACTTTCCAAAGATGTATGCTAAGCATCTTCAGTGATATGGTGGAGCGCATCATGGAAGTCTTCATGGATGACATCACTGTATATGGAGGTTCTTATGAGGAGTGTTTGTTGCATTTAGAAGATGTTCTCCAAAGATGTATTGAGAAAGACTTAGTGCTAAATTGGGAGAAGTGCCATTTTATGGTATAACAAGGAATTGTCTTAGGACATATAATCTCCACGAATGGCATTGAAGTAGATAAGGCAAAGGTGGAGCTAATTGTTAAGTTGCCACCTCCCACAAATGTTAAAGGAATTAGGCAATTCCTAGGACATGTCGGGTTCTATAGGAGGTTCATTAAGGATTTCTCAAAAATCTCAAAACCTCTTTGTGAACTTTTGGTAAACTGTAGACCCTCAATTTTGTCCCTCGACACTGGCATTTATCCTTCGGGTGTCACATCCACCCATCGTTCGCATATGGCACCACTAGAGCCCCTTTTGGGCTTAGTCGGTGTCCGAGCCTCGTGTGGGTTTGTCTGTGGTCCATTATGGCGCATATGTGGTTCATTTTGGAGGGTCACCATGGCCATTTTCCTAGTCGTTCACATCACGCTATAGGTAGGAAGTGGGGTCATCCCGATGTTTTAGCTTAGTTGGAGTTTATAGGGGCATGTTGAGGTTCGGAGCACTCGGGCTTGTTTTGATCGTATCTCCCTCATCCAAACTCGGAATCAAGAACCGTTTCTTTTTATGGATTCCTTATTCTTCCAGGAACATTTTTTAAAATTTTCAAAATTTTTTGCAACTGGTCGGCTAGTTGGCAGCCAGTTCAGCCGGTTTAGCCGGTTCATCGAGTCAGCCAGTGTAGAACACTGATTTTTGGTAATTGTTTTCATCATATCTCCCTCTTCCGAACTTGGAATTACACACCATTTTTTTCATGGATTCCTTACTCTTCTAGGAACATTCTATAAATTTTCAAAATTTATTGCCATCGGTTCGACCAGTTGGCATTCGATTCGGCCGGTTCAGCCGGTTCATTGAGTCAGCTGAGGTAAAACACTAATTCCATATGTATTCTTGGTGGTGAAGCAAGCTGAAAACTGAAGGGAGTGAGTTGGCCTCGTAATTTTAAGAGAAGTAATGAGGGGTGTGGTTCCCATGCTGATGAAGAGGATTTCGGTGTTGAAGGGGAAGGAACCCAGGAGGCTCAAATGCTAAGAGGGGTATGAGTATAAAATGTGAGAGGATAGGAGATCAAAGGACGAGAGGGGACATTTTGGAGAGGGGAAATTTTGCTGGTGAGAAAAACAAAAGGTCAGTAGCATCTTTTGAGTTGAGAGCGTGGGGGAAAGCTTCAGCACTGTGGTTTTTTTGAAGAGGAGAGTGACAGCATCTCAGTTTTGGAAGTCATCATCGGCATACATGGATCATATTTGGTGGAGATTCTGAGGTAAGCATGCTGAATTTTCTTTACTTACAGTTTATCTTCCTCGTCTTCATATGCTTTTTCTCCTTCCTCATCATCTTTTCTTCCCTTTGATATGAAGATTGTATTGCTTGGGTGTGGATAATAAAGACCACACAAGATTGTTGTTGATTGGTTATGAATGGTTTAGGAACTTTCTGACTGAATTTGGGATTTTTTATCAATCGGCTGAACCGGTTCAGCACCATAGCTGGATGCCTCTGTCAGCCATGAGGAACACCTACCTTTCTTTATCTGGTTCTCACTCATCTAGGCTCAGAATTGAGAACCGTTTCTTTTTTTTGCTTCCTTAATCACTTAGGAACTTTCTGACTGAATTTGGGATTTTTTATCAACCGGTTGGAAACCGGTTCAACCAATTCAGCACCATAGCTGGCTGCCTCTGTCAACCATGAGGAACACCTGCCTTTCTTTGTCTGGTTCTCACTCATCCGGGATCAGAATTGAGAACCGTTTCTTTTTTTTTGCTTCCTTAATCACTTAGTAACTTTCTGACTGAATTTGGGATTTTTTATCAACTGGCTGAACCGGTTGGAAACCGGTTCAACCGGTTCAGCACCATAGCTGGCAGCCTCAGTCAACCATGAGGAACACCTGCCTTTCTTTGTCTGGTTCTGACTCATCTGAGCTCAGAATTGAGAACCGTTTCTTTTTTTTGCTCCCTTAATCACTTAGGAACTTTCTGACTAAATTTGGGATTTTTTATCAACCGGATGAACTGGTTGGGAACCAGTTCAACCGGTTCAGCACCATAGCTGGCAGCCTCTGTCAGCCATGAGGAACACCTGCCTTTCTTTGTCTGGTTCTCACTCATCCGGGCTCGGAATTGAGAACTATTTCTTTTGTTTGCTTCCTTAATCACTTAGGAACTTTCTGACCGAATTTAGGATTTTTTATCAACCAGTTGAACTGGTTGGGAACCGGTTCAACCGGTTCAGCACCATAGCTGGCTACCTCTGTCAGCCATGAGGAACACCTGCCTTTCTTTGTCTGGTTCTCACTCATCCAGGCTCGGAATTGAGAACCGTTTCTTTTTTTTGCTTCCTTATTCATTTAGGAACTTTATGACCAAATTTGGGATTTTTAATCAACCGAATAAACCAGTTGGAAACCAGTTCAACCGGTTCAGCACCATGGCTGGCTGACTCTATCAGTCATGAGGAGCACCTGATCGGGCTTAGTTTGGTTCTCACTCGTTTGGGCTCGGGATTCAGTGTCATTTGTTTTGTTTGAATCCTCACTCATTTAGGAGTTTTCTAGAAAAATTTGGGAATTCTTCTCAATAGGTTGTACCCGTTGAGAACTAGTTCAACCTGTTCTGCTGGAGGACCTTAGGTAGCCCTCAATTTTGGCATTTTTCGAGCCCTTATCCATTGGGGCTCAAACCCATTTGCTATAGGGAACTTGTGAGCCATCTTGAAGGTTTAAGTCAGTGTTTGATTTCAGTTAGTATGGGCAATTTTGAAGTTATGGGTGGTGTGGTCCAGATGAGTCTAGTTCGATTTGTATGACATTTGGGGAGTCCCGTAACTCATTTCAACCAACTATCTTCCTTTTTGGCACAAGCTTTGATGCTTGATTTTGAATACGTGTTGTGTGATTGACTCACCCTCTGTTGTAGCACATGGCTAGGGACTACAGGTACGCATCATTGGTTTTGATTGTTGAATCATATGCATGCATGGTGCTTAATCTTGAATGTTTGTTATGTGTTTATTGACCTTTTATGCAGCGCTTGGCTAGGGACCACACGTACGCACCCATTATTTTGGTTGGTTGAATTCATATGCATACCAAATACCAACTAGGATTGTATGATTCATGACATCTATTTAGCCTAGGGTTTCATTTTTGTCCCATATGCTCCCACATACCCAATTCATTAGTAGAGACTGAGTTCCGGACCTAGAGGGGTGCTACCTCGCATGAGGTACCTTCCCAATGGGTAACCTGATCCCCGGACCCAGAATCTAGTTTTCGCAGACCGTTTTTTTCCATACTGGGGTCATTAGGGGTTTTTGTTCTTACTTAATTTTCCCCATTTTAAAAACAAAAATAAAAAGTAAGTGGCGACTCCAAACAACACCGTTCCTCACCGAGGGCGGGTTTTTCAAAACTGGAAAACACAAACTTTTCCTTCTTTCTTTTCTTTTAAAAGCGAGTCGCGCCGGTCCGGTGGATCGGGTGAGGGTCCACATAAAGGATGCCAAGTTTGTGTAGGATGAGAAATGTCAGAAGAGTTTTGAGGAACTAAAGCAATTCCTCACAATTGCACCAATAGTGAGAGCCCCGAATTGGAAATTACCTTTTGAGGTAATGTGTGATGCAAGTGATCTTGCTATGGGGGCTATTTTGGGGCAAAGAGAAAATGGAAAGCCCTATGTGATTTATTATGCGAGCAAAAATTTGAACGAGGCTCAAAGAAACTACACAACTACTGAGAAGGAGTTGTTGGCAGTAGTTTTTGCCTTGGATAAGTTTCGTGCCTATTTGGTAGGGTCCTCTATAGTGGTGTTCACTGACCATTCCGCTTTGAAGTACTTGCTAACCAAGCAAGATGCCAAGGCAAGATTGATAAGATGGATCATTTTGCTCTGAGAATTCAATCTCCAAATCCAAAGATAAAAGGGAGTAGAAAATGTGGTAGCTGACCACTTGTCAAGACTTGTGATAGCACATGACTCACATGGTCTACCTATCAATGATGACTTCCCTGAGGAGTCTCTCATGTTAATAGAGGTAGCTCCATGGTAATCTCACATTGCAAATTACTTGGTTACTGGAAAAGTTCCAAGTGAGTGGAGTGCCCAAGACAAGAGGCATTTCTTTGCTAAGATCCATACCTATTATTGGGAGAAGTCTTTTCTCTTCAAATGTTGTGCGGATCAAATCATAAGGAAATGTGTTCCTGAACAACAGCAATCAGGAATTTTATCCCATTGTCATGATAGTGCATGTGGGGTCATTTTGCTTCCCAGAAAACAGATATGAAAGTGATCCAATCAGGTTTTTGGTGGCCCTTTCTTTTCAAGGACGCTCACACTATGTGCAAGGGATGTGACCGATGTCAAAGGCTTGGGAAGCTAATACGTCGAAATATGATGCCCTTGAACCCCATCTTGATAGTGGATGTCTTTGATGTTTGGGGGATAGACTTCATGGGACCATTTCCAATGTCGTTTGGACACTCCTACATTTTGGTGGGAGTGGATTATGTCTCTAAGTGGGTAGAAGCAATCCCATGTAGGAGCAATGATCATAAGGTGGTTCTTAAATTCCTCAAGGAGAACATCTTTTCAAGATTTGGAGTGCCTGAGGCCATTATCAGTGATGGAGGAACCCAGTTTTGCAATAAGCCTTTTGAGACTCTTCTAGCCAAATATGGGGTTAAGCACAAGGTAGCTACACCTTATCACCCTCAAACAAGTGGCCAAGTTGAGTTAGCCAACCGGGAGATTAAGAATATATTGATGAAGGTGGTGAATGTGAATAGGAAGGATTGGTCTATTAAGCTCCTAGATTCATTATGGGCCTATAGGACCGCTTACAAGACCATTCTTGGAATGTCTCCTTATTGCCTTGTTTATGACAAAGCGTGCCATCTTCCAGTAGAGGTTGAATATAAAGCATGGTGGGCAATCAAGAAGCTCAACATGGATTTGACAAGAGCCGGGTTAAAGAGATGTTTGGATTTGAATGAATTGGAGGAAATGAGGAATGATGCTTACCTCAATTCAAAAATTGCAAATGAGAGGTTGAAGAAATGGCATGATCAATTGGTAAATCAGAAGAATTTTACCAAGGGACAAAGAGTCTTGCTTTATGACTCTAAGCTTCATCTTTTTCCGGGAAAATTGAAATCAAGGTGGACGGGTCCTTTCATAATTCATGTGGGGCAATTAAATGGAGTAGTGGAACTACTCAACTTCAATAGCACTCAAACTTTCAAAGTGAATGGGCATCATCTCAAGCCCTATATGGAATCATTTTCCCGAGACAAGGAGGAATTCGTCCTCCTTGATCCGCCTCCAACATGAAAACACTCAGTTCATGGTTGAACTTAGTCTTTTCAAAGACTAAAAAGTTCACCTTTTTTTTTCTTTTAAGTTAATTTTAGTTTAATCTAGTTTTTCTTTTTCTTTTCTTGTGTATATGCATGTTTTGATTTTTATTTTTGACTTTAATTTCGTTCTAATGTGGTTTGAATTGGTTTTTTTGTGTTAACATTCAGGTAGGAAAGCTTGAAGAATGAAAACTTGGGAAAACAGGGAAGAAAAGTCAAGACACAACAAAATTCGCACCACCCATTCCCCTTGTGCGAAATTTTTGCACAACACATCCCCTTGTGCGAATTCTCTTTTGTGACAAATTTTCAAAAGCATGCTCTCGGTCCCTCCCAAAATCTCAGTGCGAAAATCACAGGAATGCGAACCTTGTGTGAACCTTGTGCGAATTCTCTTTTGTGACCAATTTTCAAAAAAGCATGCTCTCTGTCTTGGAGAACCACAGGAATACGAAAATTTCGCACTACCCATCACCTTGTGCGAAATTCGCACTTCTTCTTTAAAAGCCATTTTCTCTTCTTCAATTCTAAGCTTCTTCTTCTTCAATTCTCTCAACACCTCTCTTCTGATCCCCCTTTTCCATCCACAAGGTCCTCTCCTTCATCATCCCCCATCATGAACCCCACCATGGTAGCCCATCTCCATAGCTTCATTCCATAGCCGTGGCCATCACTATTCACATCAGTTCGCACCTTCCATCTTTAGCTCTTTCTCCTCCTTCCACCATAAAAAACCCTTCATTTCTTCACTCAACACTCCAAATTCATTCCTAAACCAAACCCAACCTTGATTTTTCCAAATCAAAACCTCAAGCATAGCCATTAAAGCCACGGTTTCTTCATAAGAAACCCATTGTCGTCGGCTATGGGAGCTTCAAAATCTCTCATTCTCTTCTTGTAGAGCTCCCATTTCCAAGCTTAGCCACCATGAAAAACTCTTTTCCTACCTCAGCCAACATTTCCCACCCTCAAAAACCAAGAATTTTTCCCATTTGAAAGCACCACAATTTTGCATTTGGGCGGGTGAATAGTGCCTTGTGCGAAATTTTCGCACAACACATCCCCTTGTGTGAAATTTTCGCACAACACCCTCCCTTGTGCGAATTTTTGAGCTTCTCCATCCCTATCCTCCCCAATCCCAAGCCTCTAAGCCTCATTTCGGTGCTTCTTTATGCCTAAGACCCGAGGAGGCTATGCTTCAGCTCCCCAAAGCAGTCAGAGAGCCGCCCCTGTACGGGCCCCACTAGATGCACCTCCACATTTACCTGATTCTGCCCTTCAGCGCATATACCATACGAGGAGAGCATCTGCCACGCCCGTGGCCCCTACTCAGATTCCACCTAGGAGTCCTCCTACAAATAAAGCCAAGACTTCAGAGCCAGGAGAGTCCTCTAGAGCACCTCGGGATTCATAGTCTCAGCCTCCTCCCACCAAGCGCCCTATAGCCAACTCGCCCATTAAGGGCAACTCCAATTGCCGATCGAGAGCATTTCATGTCAAGGCATATTTTGATCACTCTATTTTGCGACAGCAGGCTGAGTTGCGGGATTCATACCACCTACTTGAGAGGTACCATCTTGTACCCTTTATGACTCCGCCCGAGTACTTTTATCCTCGAGTAGCTTTAGACTTTTACTAGTCTATGACTACTCGTGGCATCTCAGTACCAGACTCAATCCTCTTTACCATTGATGGACGCTAAGGTATTTTGGGAGCTAGACAGATTGCCGATGCTTTCCATATCCCTTATGCACCAGTAGATCCCACTGCATGTAGACGCTGGGCCCCACTTTCTGAGTGGGACATGGTTCGTATACTATCTAGAGGAACATCTTCAGCGAGGATCATTATGAGGAAGGAGCTTCCCCCTGGGATGTTCTTAGTTGATGTGGTGCTTCTCGCCAATCTTTTTCCTCTTCAGCATAGAGTGAAGAGGCGAGGGGCCATTCTAGAGGCGTTATTTCATATCTCTGAGGGCTACTACTTTGGTCCCCATCATTTGATTATGGCCGCCCTCCTCCATTTTGAGGAGAAGGTGCATAAGCGACATCTTACGAGGACAGACGCCATTCTTTTACTTTTTCCTCGGCTGCTATGCCATGTTCTGGCGCATATGGGTTTTCCCTGCAGACCCTCATTTGGAGCCCCGCTGCCATTGTTGAGAGAGCTTCTCTTTTGACCAATGGAATCAGGTATGGCTCCATCAGCATTCTCCAGAACTTCCCGAGCCAAGGGAAGTCCCTCCACAGCCTTTACCATCTATATTTGTTCCATCCACTTCAGCTCTCTCGGAGCCCGTACCAGAGGCAGCATCGTTTGATGCTCCACCTGCTGTTCCTCCTACCTCAGAGCCGCCCATTACTATCCCTGGTGTAGAGTATCGTGCCTTGCTCGCTTCTTTCCAGACTCTGACCACTACTCAGACGGCTATTATGGAGCGGATGGACCACTTCCAGCTTCAGCAGGACCAGCAGACTCTCATTCTCCGTGAGATTCGCAACACCTTGGTCTTTTGCCACCAGCTCCACCTATAGCGGTACCTTTCATAGTTGCAGCGGAGGACCCCTCCTATCCACCAAAGGAGCCTACTACTTGATCATACTATCACTCCTCTCCCTTTTTGATTTGTATCTATATTCTATGTTTTTGGATGTCTTATATATTTTGGACTACTTTTATACTGGGATTGGATGTATTACATGTTTATCTTGTATATTGTACTCTCTCAGTTTATATAGACATCTTCCTTTTTGTGTATTTTAGCTTTTCCTTTTTATTTCCTCTAATCATCACTCTTATGATTTTTCTTTTCTTTTGCAATATGTGGTTTCTCCTATTCATTCAGAGTCCCTTACTATCAGGAGGTATCACTTCTTCCCTTTTTATTATCACTTGCTTTTGGAACATTGGGGACAATGTTCATCTTAGTTGGGGGGAGAGTTGAGGAAGTAATTTGTTGAATTTCTGGTTAAGCTATTTTGCTAACAAATTTTTTGCAAACTCTCTTTGTTTTCTCAAAGATAAATTCTCAAAAGTAAATGGGAGAAATTAAATTCTTATCTTATTGCCATAGTCTTAGAGTTTGTATTATGCTTATTAAAGTTGATAAATTGTTGAAGCTCCTTTTGATTTCAATCTTAAGTCTTCCACTCTAATATTTTCACACACTGAACACATTAGATTCCAGTTATAAGATGGAAAACTTTCTCACCCCCTAAGCTTAGGAAATTTTCGACTTGGTGCATTTGACTTCATTCTATTAGTGTTGGGACACCTTATAAAAGGCCAATGTGTCTTATGAAATTTTTTTTGCTTCACTTGCTTTGAAACCCGAGCAAGGTTCGAGGGGTATATGGTGAAAATCTTTAAAGCCTGGTGCCCTAAGCCTTTACTGGTTGGGAGTCACCGACCTCACTGCTCGTTACATGGGTGGATGGGTGGAGTATTTACAAAAAAAAAAAAGAGAAAAAGAGGTGTGTTCTTAGCCTTTTATATGTGAGTTAGTGTTGCTAAAGTTAGAGAAAAACCTTAGTTGGGGGGAGAATATAGTTTGACATACTATAACTGGAAACTAAGCACCTTAACACTTAGACTTTTGTGGAAGATTAAGAGTTGGTCCTTTGGGAGTGGAAATTATTTTGATACTCAAATTTGCATAATGCCCGCTCTTTGCATGTTGTGATAGGTAAGTTATTTGATGACTCTTGTTGATGATTGAGTTTATATCCTTGACTTACCATGTGAGAGTTTGATCCAATCATGCCACTTGATTATTTTTTGGAGTGATCAGCATGATTTTATAAAATATTATATTATCTATTTTTCTTTCTTTCTTTTTCTTTCCTTCATTGCTCAGGGACTAGCAATGTGTTAGTTGGGGGGAGTGATTACTACCCAAAAAGTGTTATTTTACGCCTTTAATTCATTATCTTTTAAGCACTTTTGTGTAATAGTTCTCCGTCTTTAATTCATTATGTTTTAAGCACTTTTGTGTAGTAGTTCTCCATCTTTATTCCAATTGGCATGTTAAGGACCTACCAATCACTTCTAGTCATATTTGTGGCTAGTTATAGTGTTTTGACAGCTTTTTGGATCATTAAGACAAGCCAAGTAAAGGAGAGAAGCAAAGAGAAAAAACAAACAGAATGAAGAAAATAGAGACAGCAGCTGCAGTCTTCCTTTGCACTTTTGGAGCACTTCCCGAAGTTCATTTTCTATATACTATATACCATTCAAAATCTCAGGAAGTCAAGAATCCAACGCTTCAAACTTTGTACAATTTGGAGCTGAAATGAGGAAGATATGGCCTTCAGAAGACAACTGCTCCAAGCTTGTTGATAATCCGACTCTTGGTAGCTTGGCATGTAAGGGTATCAACAAAATTTATACCTAAGGTCCTTACACTGAAGTAGCAAAGCTACTATAGCATAGTGGCTCTAGGATCGAACACTGGGAAGGGTTTTTACTTTAACTGGTGAAGTTCGGAGGATGGAGTGAACTTTTCTTAATAAAAATTAGGTTAAGATGAAAACATAAAAAGATGAAGATGAAGGTGTTGTAAACTAAACTAACATGAAAATAGGTTAAAAGATGGAAAAAGAAGTTTCTCAAAGCTTTGGATAGCCATGCTTAACTCACTGTGTAAAAATGGAGATTTTGGGAACTTTTCACCTCGAGTTGGGGAAGCAACTAAGGTGATGCTTACTTCCCGAACCGGTATGAGTTTAACAACTGAGTTTTAGTCCTTGAAAACTTACAAAAAGGGTAGCTGAACCTCATAAATGCTCTTTTAATGATATAGGTCATCTCCTCGACTTGCAATACAATGGCTCGTAGGAGATAACTAACGAACGTCAGTGGATCTAACAATAAGAATCCACCGAGACCAAAAGCTTATCAAGTATTGGTCATTCAAAGCAAGTCGAGGGATTAAAAGCTTTACTTTGAATGAAAACATTTATGATGCTCAGCTACTTACATTCATGGCTTGGAAATCTCCATCCCGACACGGGAGCTTCACATGGCATCCATTACTTCAAGAAACTAAAGGTTTTAGCCTCTCATCCTTGGGGATTTCATCCTCCAAGGATGTTTGGCTACTAAGAAAATGAGAAAGAAAAGAGAAGAAAAACGTATGAACAAAAGTGCTTTTATCACTTATAAAGTTTCTAGTTACAAGATTAGAAGATGCGTGTCTGAGGCTCTTCACCTCTATTTAAAGACAATAACAAGCTAAATTACAAGAGCTATTACAAAAGCAACCTATTCATTGGTTGATTACAAGGGTAAAATAGGTATTTATAAAGCTAAAAATCAAGCAAAATATCTTGGAGAACCGGCAGTGAAATATCATCTCCAGCGTCTCAAAACAGGGGATTCAAAGGAATTTCGCAATGTGCCTAAATCCCCTTGCGAAATTTTCGCAATGTGGCTCTTCATGGTGCGAAATGGCAAAATTTCGCACCATGAAGAAAATCCCCTTGCGAAATTTTCGCAAGGAGAAATTCACCTTGCGAAATTGGCCATTTGACATGCTGCAGTTGTCTTCCAAAGGCCATATCTTCCTCATTTCAGCTCCAAATCATACACGGTTTAAAGCGTTGGATTCTTGACTTCCTAAGCTTTCAAATGGTATATAGCATGCAAAAAATGGACTTCGGGAAGTGCCTCAAAAGTGCGAAAGAAGACTGCAGCTATTTTCTTCACTCTGTTTTCCTCTTCTCCATTGCTTGTGCTCGTGTTTCCACTTGAAATTCAAGCCTATAAACGTACAAAATCCTTGATTAACTTGCCCAAATAGCTCCTCCATCAATTGGCATGCTTGAATTGGTTCATAAGCTGATCAAAACATGTAAACTTGCCACAAAATTGGTTAAAACCAATTACTAAGGACCTTGGTGAATTAATTGGGTTAAATGAATATGATTACTACTCAAAGGTGCTTAAAACCATTATTATTAGGTCTACAAAATAGCACTTTTTGGTAGTAATCACACCCCCCAACCGACTCATTGCTAGTCCCTTAGCAATGGAGGAGATAAAAACTAAGTAAACTATAATAATATACATAAAAGGGATCATGCAAATCACTCCAAAAAATAATTGAGTGGCATGACTGATATCAAAACACATCTCACATGGTGGACTAAAGATATGAAGATTCAAAATGCAATAGGAGTTGTCAAAGCTAAAACTTAAACAAAAAGTACAAAGAGTGAAGATTATGCAATTAAGTATCAAAAGAATCTCTACTCTCAAGGTTCCGGATCAAACTCTTCCATAATGAGCTAAGTGTTAATGAGATTAGCTTCCGGATATAGTATGTACAACTATCCTCTCCCCCAACCTAAGCTTTTCTCGAACATTGGCAAAATTAACCAACTCTTAATAGGTTAGGAACACACCTTCTTATTCACAATTCTTTTTACTCACTAAACTTAACCAATTCACCTATGTAGCAAGCAGAGAGGATCGATGACTCCCAACCAATCAAGGTTTAGGGCATCGGGTTTTAAAGGCTTTCGCCACCCCTTCGGATCATGCTTAGGTTTCAAGGAAAGAATAGAAGCTTATTCTCTTTTTCTTTTTCTTTTTCTCTTTTTCTTTTTCTAAGACTCATTGGTCTTTTTGAGGTGTCCCAACACTATTAAAAAGAGGTTAAGTAATGAACCAAGTCAAAATTTTCCTAAGCTTAGAGGGTGAGAAAGTTTTACATCATAAATCCGGGATCTAATGTGCACGGTGTGTGTAAAGCTTGAAATGGAAGAAATAAGTTCGAAATCAAAGAGGGCTTCAATAGATTATCAACTTTGAAAGCATAAAATAAACTCTAAGACTTAAGTAATTAAGTTAAAACTCGACTTATCCTATTTTATTTTGAGAAATTATCTTTAACAACCATAGAGAATGAAACAAAAAATTTTGAAAAAGGGCAAAAACTACTAAATCAACAAAATAACTAACTAAAATAGGAAATACTTACTTCCTCAACTCTCTCCCCAACCGAGATGAACATTGTCCCCAATGTTTCTATCGAAAAAGACGAGGAAGGAATGATATACCTTATGGTGATGTGGTATTCAAGGCGTGTGAGTGCATCCACATGATTCAAAAACCATAAGAAACGTGAGAGAGGAAATAAGATACAACAAATGATGCTTATATAAACTGAGAGAGTTGAGTACAAGATATAAGCATGAGGTACATACAATCTCAGAATATAAAACATATACATATACAAAAAACATATACAAAATGGAGATAGAAATATCCAATCATGGATGTGGCTCCTGAGGTGGAAGAGGTGATATGCCCAGGTGATGGTGGATCTAAGAGAGAATGGCAGAGTGCTGGTCCAAGATAGTTGTATGCTAAGCCTGACTAGCTGAAGAGGATGCCCCCCGTGTCCGTGCCATGGTATAAATACTGAAATAAGACTGAAAAACACGAAACATAGGGCATCCCAGGGGTAAAGTGTCAAAAATACAGTTGAAATGGTAACCAGTGCAAAATTTGCAAGGCATGAATAGTGGTTGCCAAATTTGGCAACGGGCACTATTCACGCAGCACTATTCATCTTCTTCTCCAATGCTTACTTTGAATTTGATTTTCATTTTTAACGGTTTAAAATTCAGAAAAAGGGTATGGTTTTAATGAAAACATGATTCTAAATGCAATGGAGTAAGTTTGGGAGCCTAAAACACATTGCAAGATAGAGATTTTTGCAAAAATGGTGGCCGGCCATGTGGATCTTTGTTTTGAAAAAAAGTGGATTTTTGAAATGGTTTTAATGGATGAAAATGCATGTTTATGGTTCCTAAAACATAGAAATGACATAAACAAGCAATTTGAGGAGCCAAAAATGGAGAAAAATGAAAAATTACTCACCTTGGAACAATGAAGCACGCGGCCTAAAGAGGAAATGTAAGGTGAATACTGTTTTGTGCATGAAAAATGAAGTTGAGAAGGCTTTAAAAAGGGTTTTTGGCCATGAAATTTTTTTTGAAAATTTTGTCTAAGTACGGGGATGAACTGAGGAGTGTTAAAACTAAAAAATTGAAGTTTGAAAATGAATTTAAAAAGAATCAAATCCTTGGTAAGCATGAAGAAAAAATTTCGCAAGGTGAAAATTCACCTTGCCAAATTTTCGCACTGGCTACTCCCCTTAAAAACCAATCCCGAGAGGTTGCATTTTGATATTTGCTTTGAAAACAATTTCGCAATGTGAAAAATGACTTGCGAAAATTTTCGCACTGGTTATTCTTTGCGAAAGTGCAATCCCGAGAGGTTGCATTTTGCATCTTGCCAAAATGTGCATTTCGCAAGGTGAAATTCACCTTGCGAAATTTTCGCAACTCACTTTTTGAGTGGCGAAATTTTCGCAACTCACTTTTTGAGTTGCGAAATGGGCTTTTAAGCTTGGACTTAGGTATATTTCTCCCCTATTTCACCTTTCTTTCCACATTTGTGAGCTTGTGAGCTTTCGTACCTGCTATTAGACATCAAAGCTCCATTAAAAACATAAAAAATCAAAATCAAAACTAGTAATAAAACAAAAAAGATATGGACTAGCTAGTCTTTAAAAAGACTAAGTCCATCAAAAAATTTGATCCTTGGTTTAGCTTGCCCGGATCCCATATGAAGTTTGCATCCCTCACTTGAGACTTGCTTTGTATGATGGTGCCATACAAAGCTTGGGGGAAAGGTGGAGGGATGTGATTCTTCATCATTTCTTCCTTGATGACTATCCTTTGTGGTGCTCCTTGTACATTAACATCATAGCCATCTTCCTCTGTACTTTTCCCATTTTTCTTTCCTTTGATTTCCTCCCTCTTTTCTTTCTCTGTTTCACTTTCTTCCTTGTGCTCTAGCTTGCATGTGGGCAGATCAACCTCTTTATCTCCCTCCTTAGCCTCCATTTCATACCCTTTTGATTTTGATGAGGTTGAGAAGGAGAGTTTTCTTTCTCTTGCATTGTGTTGAGGTTGGCAAACCTTGAGATTGAATCTTGGAGATTATCTATCTTCTGAGATAGATCATTTTGCACTTCATCCATTCTCTTAATTTGAGAACTCTCAACATTCTCAATCTTTTGGTGCAATTGGGAGTTAATTTCCTTTTGTTCACCCACAAAGTCACCCATGACTTTACTTAGGTTCACAATGGCTTGCTCCACTGAAGAGGTTTGTTGAGGTGCTTGGGTTTGGGCTTGGGGTTGGTATGGAGGTGGCCTTGGTTTCCAAGAAAAATTTGGATGGTTTCTCCAGCTTGAATTATAGGTGTTGCAATCACCAAACATCTCTCTCGCCACTGGAATGATAGGACACTCCTCCACCAAGTGCTCAAAAGACTGACAAATGGCACAAAACATAGCTTGCAATGGTGTCTGAGAGATGGCTTGCACTTCTTGCATCTGGTTCTTTTCTAGCTCTTCCAATCCCCTTTCCATAGCTGCAATCTTTGCCTTCATGTCCATGCCGTCATTCAAAATATACATCTCACCCTTAGCTTTAGGTTGAGACGTCATTCTTCCCATATCTCTAGCATTTGGTTCACCCCATTCTCTTGAAAATTCAGCCACGTAACTGATGAAGTTCATGGCTTCCTCTGCTATCTCATATTCAATATGGCATGCACAACTAGGAATTTGTGAATTAAAAACAGAGAAAACAAAAGAAAATAAAAGAAAATAAAATTCTAAAGAAAAAAGAAAATTATTAAGATTAACTAAAAACTAAGTAAAAGATATACTAACACATGAACAAAGAAAAATAAAATAAAATAAAAAGTTAGTAAAAGGAAAATGAGATAGAATTCACCTCACTCATGAGAAGTCTCACAAGTTACCTCCGGCTGATTTATTCACAGTGAAGTAGCACCTTCCCCGACAACGGCGCCATTTGATAACCCGACTCTTGGTAGCTTGGCATGTAAGGGTATCAACAAAATTTATACCTAAGGTCCTTACACTAAAGTAGCAAAGCTACTATAGCATAGTGGCTCTAGGATCGAACACTGGGAAGGGTTTTTACTTTAACTGGTGAATTTCGGAGGATGGAGTGAACTTTTCTTAATAAAAATTAGGTTAAGATGAAAACATAAAAAGATGAAGATGAAGGTGTTGTAAACTAAACTAACATGAAAATAGGTTAAAAGATGGAAAAAGAAGTTTCTCAAAGCTTTGGATAGCCATGCTTAACTCACTGTGTAAAAATGGAGATTTTGGGAACTTTTCACCTCGAGTTGGGGAAGCAACTAAGGTGATGCTTACTTCCCGAACCGGTATGAGTTTAACAACTGAGTTTTAGTCCTTGAAAACTTACAAAAAGGGTAGCTGAACCTCATAAATGCTCTTTTAATGATATAGGTCATCTCCTCGACTTGCAATACAATGGCTCGTAGGAGATAACTAACGAACGTCAGTGGATCTAACAATAAGAATCCACTGAGACCAAAAGCTTATCAAGTATTGGTCATTCAAAGCAAGTCAGAGGGATTAAAAGCTTTACTTTGAATGAAAACATTTATGATGCTCAGCTACTTACATTCATGGCTTGGAAATCTCCATCCTGACACGGGAGCTTCACATGGCATCCATTACTTCAAGAAACTAAAAGGTTTTAGCCTCTCATCCTTGGGGATTTCATCCTCCAAGGATGTTTGGCTACTAAGAAAATGAGAAAGAAAAGAGAAGAAAAACGTATAAACAAAAGTGCTTTTATCACTTATAAAGTTTCTAGTTACAAGATTAGAAGATGCGTGTCTGAGGCTCTTCACCTCTATTTAAAGACAATAACAAGCTAAATTACAAGAGCTATTACAAAAGCAACCTATTCATTGGTTGATTACAAGGGTAAAATAGGTATTTATAAAGCTAAAAATCAAGCAAAATATCTTGGAGAACCGGCAGTGAAATATCATCTCCAGCGTCTCAAAACAGGGGATTCAAAGGAATTTCGCAATGTGCCTAAATCCCCTTGCGAAATTTTCGCAAGGAGAAATTCACCTTGCGAAATTGGCCATTTGACATGCTGCAGTTGTCTTCCAAAGGCCATATCTTCCTCATTTCAGCTCCAAATCATACACGGTTTAAAGAGTTGGATTCTTGACTTCCTAAGCTTTCAAATGGTATATAGCATGCAAAAAATGGACTTCGGGAAGTGCCTCAAAAGTGCGAAATAAGACTGCAGATGTTTTCTTCACTCTGTTTTCTTCACTCTGTTTTCCTTTTCTCCATTGCTTGTGCTCGTGTTTCCACTTGAAATTCAAGCCTATAAACGTACAAAATCCTTGATTAACTTGCCCAAATAGCTCCTCCATCAATTGGCATGCTTGAATTGGTTCATAAGCTGATCAAAACATGTAAACTTGCCACAAAATTGGTTAAAACCAATTACTAAGGACCTTGGTGAATTAATTGGGTTAAATGAATATGATTACTACTCAAAGGTGCTTAAAACCATTATTATTAGGTCTACAAAATAGCACTTTTTGGTAGTAATCACTTGTGCGAAATTCGCACAACACCTTCAGCTTGTGCGAAATTCGCACAACACCTGCTCCTTGTGCGAAATTCGCACCAGCCCATGTGTCTTTGGTGCGAAATCTCCTCTGTTCTGCCGACTCCACATTAGATATTTTCTTTTGTGTTTTTTGATTTAAATTCCTTTCCTATCCCTGTAATTAGCCATTCACAGGGCTTTGCTTTTGTAAAGACTATAAGAGGGGTGGAAATCATCTCTAGGAACACATGTTATGTTACGTTTTACACTTAGTAAAATACAGGGCTCTCTTTGCTTTCCTTTTCTCTCTACTATTTTCTTTTTCTTGGAAGCCAAACAACCTCTGAGGATGTTTTCCTAGAGGATGAGAGGCTAAACTTTTGGTTTCTTGGAGTGAAGGAAGCTAGGTGAAAAGTCTAGATGCTAAAGTGGAAAACTCTCATGCATTAAATACAGGTAGTTGGAGTTCATAAATGGCTTTTAAATCTAAAGTTTTGCTTTAAATCCCTTAGAATCACTTTGAATGGCCAATACATGGTAAGCTTCAGGTCTCTGTGGATGCTTATTGCTAGATCCATATCAGACCATTAGTTATCATGTACGAGCCATTGGAAAGTGGCTCAAGGTGAAGACCCATAGTGTCTAAAGCCATTAATGGAACCTGACTACCATTTCTATTGACTTTTTATGGATTAAATCTTCATTGTTAAACCTATACCGGTTCAGGAAACAACCATCCTTTATGTTGTTGTCCCCAATGCGAGGAGAAAAATCCGGAATTTCCACTTTGCATTCTGAACTTGATCCTAGCAACCCTTAGCTCCGAGAGACTTTCTTTCTTCCATTTTTATTTTGTTCTATGTTAGTTTAGTTTCAAACACCATTTTCAAAACAAATTTTATTTTCTTTTAAACCTTAAGTTTTTGACAAAGGAAATCATCAAATTTAATTTCTAATCTTGAGTCTATCACTAGTAGAATGAAAACCCATCCCAGAGTTTGACCCTAGAGCCGCTATACTATAGTAGCTTTGCTATGCTTGTATGAGGTCATAGGATTTATAAATGTTTTTTATTAAAAGACCCGACTGGGGCACGAATCAGTTGCTAAAACACCAGTGCAAGTCAAGCCATGTCCTATTTGTCAATCTTATGAGCACTTGGTGGAGGAGTGCCCTACAATTCCAGCTGCTAGGGAAATGTTTGGAGATCAAGCAAATGTGATTCATTTGGTCCAGTCGGGTATTTTAATCAAAAACATTTATAAAACCTATGACCTCATACTAGCGTAGCAAAGCTACTATAGTATAGTGGCTCTAGGGTCGAACTCTGGGATGGGTTTTCATTCTACCAGTGATATACTCAAGATTAGAAATTGAATTTAATGATTTCCTTTATCAAAAACTTAAAGTTTAAAAGAAAGTAAAATTTGTTTTGAAAGTGTTTGAAACTAAACTAACATAAACAAAGTGAAAATGGAAGAAAGAAAGTCTCCCGGAGCTAGAGGTTGCTAGGATCAAGTTCAGAATACAAAGTGGAAAATTCTGGATTTTTCTCCTCGCATTGGGGATTTAACCTATAGTTATTTCCCGAACCGGTATAGGTTTGACAGTGAAGATTTAATCCATAAAAAGTCAATAGAAATGGTAGTCAAGGTTCATTAATGGCTTAAGACACTATGGGTCTTCACCTTGAATCACTTTCCAATGGCTCGTACATGATAACTAATGGACTGATATGGATCTAGCAATAAGCATCCACAGAGACCTGAAGCTTACCATGTATTGGCCATTCAAAGTGATTCTAAGGGATTTAAAGCAAAACTTTGGATTTAGAGGGCATTTATGAACTCCAACTACCTGAATTTAATGCACGGAAGCTTTCCACCTTTTCATCTGGACTTTTCACCTAGCAACCTCTAGCTCCGGGAGACTTTCTTTCTTCCATTTTCACTTAGTTTATGTTAGTTTAGTTTCAAACACTTTCAAAACAAATTTTATTTTCTTTTAAACTTTAAGTTTTTGATAAAGGAAATCATTAAATTCAATTTCTAATCTTGACTATATCACTGGTAGAATGAAAACCCATCCCAGAGTTCGACCCTAGAGCCACTATACTATAGTAGCTTTGCTACGCTAGTATGAGGTCATAGGTTTTATAAATGTTTTTGATTAAAAGACCCGACTGGACCAAATGAATCAAATGGCTTGTGATTGGTTAGTTACAAGGATAAGAAACGAAATTACATAAAAAAATACATAGGAAAATATCTAAAGTGGAGTCGGCAAAAACAGAGGAAAATTCGCACCACGCATGGGCTATGCGAATTTTGAAGGTGTTGTGCGAAAATTTCGCACACCCCTGGAGCAGTTGTCTTCCGAAGGCCATATCTTCCTCATTTCAGCTCTAAATCGTACACGGTTTGAAGTTTTGGATTCTTGACTTCTTGAGCTTTGAAATGGTATATAGCATGTAGAAAATGGACTTCGGGAAGTGCTCCAAAAGTGCGAAAGAAGACTACAGCTGCTGTCCTCTTTGCTTCTCTTCACTTTGCTTGCTTTTCCTCTTTGCTTCTCTCCTTTGCTTGGCTTGTCTTAATGATCCAAAAAGCTGTCAAAACACTAAAACTAACCACAAATATGATTAGAAGCCATTTCTAGGTCCTTAACATGCCAACTGGGATAAAGATGGTGAACTACTACACAAAAGTGCTTGAAACGTAATGAATTAAAGGTGTAAAATATCACTTTTTGGGTAGTAATCAAAATGTCATTGGACAATTCAAGCCCAACAACAATGCTTCGTATGGAAATACTTACAACTCAAGTTGGAGGAACCATCCAAATTTCTCCTGGAAGCCAAGAGCACCTCAGTATACATAGCCAACTCAACGATCTCAACAAGCTTCAAATCTTGAACAAGCAATAGTGAATCTAAGCAAGGTTGTGGGAGATTTTATTGGAGACCAAAAATCCATCAATGCTCAACTCAGTCAAAGAATTGACAGTGTAGAGAATACATTGAATAAAATGATGGATAGAATGCAAAATGACTTATCTTAGAAGATAGATAATCTCCAATACTCAATCTCAAGGCTCACTAACCTGAACACGGTGCAAGAGAAGGGTAGATTTCCTTCTCAACCTCACCAAAATCCCAAGGGTATCCATGAAGTGGAAACTCATGAAGGAGAGTCTTCACAAGTGAGAGATGTTAAAGCCTTGATCACTCTAAGGAGTGGTAAAAAGGTTGAGCTGCCAACACCCAAGCCACATATTGAAGAGACAAAGAAGAGACAAAGAATAGGGAGGAAATTAAAGGAAAAAAGAAAGATATTAGTGAAGGGAAAGAGGACCATGATTCAACAGTGAAAGCAAATCCAAAGAAAGTACTTATTAAGGGAGATGTGATGAAGAAACACACGCCTCCACCTTTTCCTCAAGCTTTGCATGGGAAAAAGGGAATTAGAAATGCATCAGAAATTCTTGAAGTATTGAGACAAGTGAAAGTTAACATCCTATTGCTGGATATGATTAAACAAGTTCCAACTTATGCAAAATTCCTAAAGGATTTATGTACTGTAAAATTCCTAAAGGATTTATGTACTGAAAAATTCCTAAAGGATTTATGTACTATCAAAAGAGGGTTGAATGTGAATAAGAAAGCCTTCTTGACTGAGCAAGTAAGTGCTATCATACAATGCAAGTCTCCTTTGAAGTATAAAGATCCGGGTTGTCCTACCATCTTAGTTATGATTAGGGGCACAGTAGTGGAGAAAGCTTTGTTAGACTTGGGAGCAAGTGTGAATTTGCTACCATACTCTGTCTCCAAGAAATTGGGACTTGGTGAATTGAAGCCAACATCAATCACTCTATCTCTAGCAGATAGATCAATGAAAATTCTACGGGGGATAATTGAAGATGTCTTAGTTCAAGTTGATAATTTATACTATCCAGTAGACTTTATTGTTCTTGATACGGACCCAATTGTCAAGGAAAAGAATTATGTTCCTATCATCCTTGGAAGGCCATTCCTTGCTACATCAAATGCAATCATAAATTGTAGGAATAGACTCATGCAACTCACATTTGGCAACATGACATTGGAGCTCAATATCTTCTATATGTCAAAAAAGACAATCACTCCGGAAGAAGAAGAAGGTCCAAAAGAGGTGTGCATTATTAACACTTTAGTGGAGGAGCACTATAATTAGAAAATGCAAGACAAGTTGAATGAAAGTCTTAGGGATCTTGAAAAAAGGTTGCTTGAACCCTCTGATGTGCTTGCTACTCTACAAGGTTGGAGGAGAAGAGAAGAGATTCTACCTTTGTTCAATAAAGAGGAGGCACAAGAAGCTGCTAAAGAAGAGACCCCAAAGCTCAATCTGAAGCCTCTGCCCACGGAGTTGAAATATACATATCTAGAAGAGAATAAACAATGCCCTGTTGTTATATCTTCATCTCTTACTACTCCTCAGGAGATGTGTTTACTTGAAGTTCTCAAGAGGTGTAAGAAAGCAATAGGATGGCAAATATCTAATTTGAAAGGCATCGGTCCTTTGGTCTGTACACATCATATATACATGGAAGAAGAAGCTAAACCAATTCGCCAACCTCAAAGAAGATTGAATCCTCAATTGCAAGAGGTGGTGCGAGTTGAGGTTCTGAAGCTATTTCAAGCAGGTATTATCTACCCCATATCTGATAGCCCTTGGGTGAGTCCTACCCAAGTGGTACCAAAGAAGTCAGGAATCACGGTGGTCCAAAATGAAAAGGGAGAAGAAGTTACTACACACCTCAGTTCAGGTTGGAGGGTGTGTATTGATTATAGAAAATTGAATGTTGTGACAAGGAAGGATCATTTTCCATTGCCATTTATTGATCAAGTGTTGGAGAGATTCTCTGGCCATCCTTTCTATTGTTTCTTGGATGGCTACTTCGGGTATTTTCAAATTGAAATTGATGTTGAAGATCAAGATAAGACCACTTTCACATGTCCATTTGGAACATATGCCTACAGAATAATGCCTTTTGGTTTATGTAATGCACCTACAACATTCCAACGATGTATGCTAAGTATCTTTAGTGATATGGTAGAGCAAATTATGGAGGTTTTCATGGATGACATCACCATATATGGAGTTACATTTGAAGAATGCTTAGTCAACTTGGAAGCGGTTCTGAACAGATGCATCGAAAAAGACTTGGTGCTCAACTAGGAGAAATGTCATTTTATGGTATAGCAAGGAATTTTCCTTGGCCATATCATCTTCGAGAAAGACATTGAAGTTGATAAAGCAAAGGTGGAACTTATTGTCAAATTGCCATCCCCAACAAATGTAAAAGAAGTAAGGCAATTCCTTGGCCATGCAGGGTTCTACATAAAGTTTATAAAAATTTCTCTAAGCTTTCAAAGCCTCTTTGTGAACTTTTGGCTAAGGATGCTAAATTTGTATGGGATGAGAGATGTCAAAGAAGTTTTGATCAACTGAAGCAATTCTTGACAACTGCTCCAATAGTGAGGGCCCCTAACTGGCAACTACCTTTTGAAGTGATGTGTGATGCCAGTGACTTTGCTATAGGAGCTATGCTTGGCCAACGAGAAGATGGAAAGCCCTATGTGATCTACTATGCAAGCAAGACATTGAACGAAGCTCAAAGGAACTACACAACTACAGAGAAAGAATTCTTAGTCGTAGTGTTTGCCTTAGACAAGTTTTGTGCTTATCTAGTAGGGTCTTTCATCATTATTTTCACTGACCATTCAGCCTTGAAGTATTTATTGACAAAGCAAGATGCAAAAGCAAGGTTGATTAGATGGATTCTCTTACTACAAGAGTTCAATCTCCAAATCAGAGATAAGAAAGGAGTGGAGAATGTGGTAGCTGACCACCTTTCAAGGTTGGCTATAGCACGCAATTCCCATGTCTTACCTATTAATGATGACTTTCCAGAGGAATCACTTATGTTGCTAGAAAAAACTGCTTAGTATGCTCATATTGCTAACTATCTAGTTACTGGTGAATTTACAAGTGAGTGGAAAGCACAAGATAGAAAGCACTTCTTTGCAAAGATTCATGCTTATTATTGGGAAGAACCTTTCCTTTTTAAGTATTGTGCAGATCAAATAATAAGGAAGTGTGTCCCTGAAGAAGAGCAACAAGGAATCATCAATCATTGCCATGAGAGTGCATGCGGAGGCCACTTTACCTCCCAGAAAACAGCCATGAAGGTGTTACAATCAGGGTTTAGTTGGGCATCACTCTTCAAAGATGCCCACACCATGTGTAGGAGCTGTGATAGATGCCAAAGGCTCGGAAAGCTTACAAGAAGAAATCAAAGGCCCATGAACCCCATTCTAATAGTTGATCTCTTTGATGTTTGGGGCATTGACTTCATGGGACCTTTCCCAATGTCTTTTGGTAACTCTTATATCTTGGTGGGGGTGGACTATGTCTCTAAATGGATTGAGGCAATCCCTTGTAAACACAATGATCATAGGGTGGTTCTCAAGTTTCTCAAAGAGAACATCTTCTCAAGATTTGGGGTGCCCAAGTCCATAATCAGTGATGGAGATACTCATTTTTGCAACAAACCTTTTGAAACCCTATTAGCTAAGTATGGGGTGAAGCATAAGGTAGCTACAACTTATCACCCTTAAACTTTTGGGCAAGTTGAGCTAGCAAACAAGGAAATCATGAATATATTGATGAAGGTGGTGAACAAGAGTAGAAGAGATTGGTCTATTAAGCTCCATGATTCACTATGGGCATATAGAACAACTTATAAGACTATTTTTGGCATGTCTCCTTATTGCCTAGTCTATGGCAAAGCATGCCATCTCCCTGTGGAATTTGAATATAAGGCTTGGTGGGCAATCAAGAAGGTAAACATGGACTTGATCAGAGCCGGGGCAAAGAGGTGCTTAGACCTTAATGAGATGGAGGAATTAAGAAATGATGCCTACATCAATTCCAAAGTTGCAAAACAAAGGATGAAGAGGTGGCATGACCAGTTAATCTCCAACAAAGAATTCCGGAAAGGACAAAAAGTCTTACTCTATGACTCAAGGCTCCATATCTTTACTGGGAAGCTGAAGTCAGGGTGGATAGGCCCTTTCATTATTCACCAAGTGCATCTCAATGGAGTGGTGGAATTACTGAATTCCAATAGCATAGACACTTTTAAAGTCAATGGCCATCGTCTCAAACCATTTATCAAGCCATTCAATCAAGATAAGGAGGAAGTCAACCTCCTTGAGCCATAGAAATCCTAATAAAAAAGGGGTTAGATGGACTTGGTCTTCCCAAAGTCCATATTTTTGTTTAATTTTGCTAATTTAAGAGCTTTATTAATTTTTTTGATTCTAATCTTAGTCTTAATTTATGTTATTTTTTATGTAACTTAGAATTTTTGAATGATCTAATTTAGGAGGAATTGTAAAAGAGGTGAAGGAAGGTCTCAGGGAGCCAAAAGGAACCAAAAGCAAGGAATTCCAGAGGCCTGCGAAATTTTGTAGCCAGAATAGACCCCCTGTGAAAAAGGCCTCCCACTGCGAAATAATTTCACAGCCAAAAGGGACTCGCTGCAAAATCAAAGGTTTGCTGCGAAATGGGTCACCCTTTACGAAACCATTTCGTAGCCCCATAGCCCCCCTCTGCGAAAATTTTCGCAGCTGCGTGATTCATGCCCAGTCGGTGTATCAGTTGATTCATGTCCAACTAGTGCTCCTTAATTGAGGGAGTTATCAACAAAATTTATAACCTATTACACCATGAACTAGGGTAGCAAAGACAAAGCTACTATAGCATAATGGCTCTAAGATCGTTCATTGGGAAGGGTTTTCAATTCATAAATGATACCAATTCAAAGCTGAATTGGTGCCTTTTCATTTCAAGGTTAGCTTTAAAAGAAAACATAATTTTTGGATGAAAAAGGTTTGGTTTAAACTAACGGTAAAGAAAGTAATGGAAATTACTTATGAAGAAAAACGTTCCTTGGAGGTTTAGGTTGACAGGGGAGGTTCCTTGTGCAAATACAGAGCTCCGGTCATTTGATTCATTTCCTCGCATTAGAGAATTAAAATATAGTCAATTCTCTAACCGGTGTTATACAGATGCTTCCTTTTAATGGGTTCAAACACTAAATCCCTCTTACTGATGCACCTTGCAATGACTCATACCTCTCACCTAGCACTTGTCATTCAAGGTGATCTTTAACCTTGGACTTCCCATCAAAAGCTCGCAAGAGATAACTAATGGATGTCTCCTTGGAGTCCAAAAGCTTACCAAGTGTTGGCAATTCTAGAAAATCCTACCTTCAAGTCACTTCCCAAAAGCTTGCAAGAGGTAAACTAGTGCATCTCTATGGATGGAGATCACTTGCCTTACCAAGTGTTGGCTCATGTGAATTGAAGGCATTTTTAAGTTAACTAAAAACATAGAAATCATTAAAGGATCACACTTTCTCTTCATTAATGACTGAAACCACAAAGCTACTAATTCTTGCATTTGGAACCTTTCCCGGCAACCTTAACTCCAAGGAACTAAAAGTCTAGCCACTCATTCTCTGAGGAAACATCCTAAGAGCTTGTTTGGCTAGTAAGAAAATACAATTAAAATGAGAAGGTAAAGCAGAGCAAAGCTCTGTATTTTTCTTCCTTTTAAAACTGTACAAAGGATCGATCGTCCTCCCCTAGGAACAGGCTCTCGAGAGATATATATATGGAAAATTACAAAATATCTATCTAAGGTTATTCACCCTTTTTCCAAACTTAATAACTAAGGGATCCTATAATTGGTGGGTTACAAGGAGATTTTGGGGATTTAGAAAACAAATATCTAAAGCAAAATATCTCAAAATATCCCAAATTATCGGTGGCAAATATCAGGAAGCTTCAGGAGAACACCGCAGCACTGTACAAAATTGTCTGCGAAACTCTCCGGGTAGGCGCTATCAAAGGATCCGGATACGTCCGTCCAGAGAAGTTGAAACGCTCTCTTTTTCTATCCGGCGTCAGAATTCCGGACGTGAACATCCGGGTGGAAGTGTGCGGCAGCCGGGATGTAAAAAATGGCGGCGCACATCAAGGTGGAAATGGTGGCAGCCGGGTGCAAAATGGCGGCACACATCCGAGTGCAAATGGCTGCAGCCGGGTGCAAAATGGCGGCGGGCATCCGGGTGTAAATGGCGGCAGTCGGGTGCAATTCCTATCCGGATATGTGGTCCGGACGTCCTCCGATGGTGTATCCGGACGCCCTATTCGGGTATACTCCTTGCATGGATTCCAAAGAACTCTCCTCAATCTCATATTGCTTTGGTGATCAAAAAGCTATCAAACACCAAAACATAACGTATTTTTTATTAGAATTAATTGCAAGGGTCCTTAACATGCCAATTGAGTTAAAAGGTGATAACTACTACTCAAAAGTGTTTAAAAGAGTTAATTAAAAGCTATGCAATATCACTTTTTGAGTAGTAATCACTCCCCCCAACCGACATATTGCTAGTCTCTTAGCAATGAAGGAGAGAAAAAATAAAAATAAACAATACTATAATTTATAACATCATGCTTGATCAAAAAACAATTTTCAAGTGGCATGATGATCTAACTCCCACATGGAACACTAAAGAAATAAAACTCAAACTTTAACAAGAGTTATCAAATAACTTATCTAATCACAATTCAGTAAAGAGAAGGCATTATGCAAATTTAAGCTTTAAAAGAGTTTCCGCTCCCAAATGGTCAAACCTTACTCTTCCACAAAAATCTAAGTGTTACTTGATACCTTCCGAATATAGTATGTTGAACTAATCTCTCTCCCCCAACCTAGCTCTTTTCCAACACTTAGTAAACTGACCAAATTCAATAGGCTAAGAACACACCCTTTTATTTCACAAGCTTAAAGGTATTCTTTTCTAAATTGTCCATGTAACGGGGTCCATCGATGACTCCCAACCAATTAAGGTTTAGGGCATCAAGCTTTAAGGATCTTTCAACCACTAACTCCTCGGATTTTACCCCGGACTTTTGAGAATGAATTTTTATACCCAAGCACCTACAGTATGTTAAACTCCACCTATTCACCCTTGTAATGAGCATTGAGGTCGGTGACTCCCAACCATGAAGGCTTAGGGCACCAGATTTTAAAGATTTTCACCATATACCCCCTCAGACCTTGCTCGGGTTTCAAGGCAAGCAAACATTTTTTTTTTCAAAGACTCATTAGCCTTTTATAAGGTGTCCCAACACTATTAAATGAGGTCAAAGGTACCAAGTCTAAAATTTTCCTAAGTCAAGAGGGAAATAGTTTTTCATCTTATACTCGGAACCTATTGTGCACAGTGTGTGAATAGCTTAAAGTGGAAGACATAAGCTTTAATTCAATAAAAAATTCAATTTCGCTCTTTTCATTTTTGAGAATTTTTCCTTAATAACCATGGAGAGTAGAATAAAAACTTAAAAATTTTAAAATTAAGCAAAAAGCAACTAAATTACCAAAATAACTTAGCATTAATAACAAAACTTACTTCCTCAACTCTCCCCCCAACCAAGCTGAACATTGTCCTCAATGTGACAAAGCGATTAAAAAATAGGGAGGAAGTGGTACTTCCTGAGTGACATGGAGTCTGAGTCATGTAGGAGAAACCACATGTTTCAAAAAAACAATAAAAGATATGACTAGAGGAATTAAAATAATATAATGCCAAGTATGTTCACATACAACCAATCCCACTATATAATACCAAAAAGATGGGATTTCATAAAGGAAATACATAAAGTAAAGTATGTAAATGATCAGAAGTGGGAAGGATGATGCTAGTAATCTGATGGCTCAGGTAGATGTCTCTACATCTTCAATAGTCGGCTCAAGAGGGGTATGGGGCTCTGTAGTGGTAGGAATGAGATGCTCAGTAGTTGATGGAAGACCCAGATGGTGTTGAAGCTGCCTCAGGATGGCAGTGTACTGAGTCTGGGTGGTCAAAATCTGCTCCTGCTGAGAACGAATAGCTGACATCTCCTGAGCAAGGCTACTCTGAGTCGCGGTGAGTGTCTGCAGTGTATGGCATAGATCTCTATATTTTGAAAGGGGTATGACCATCCTAGGCTCAGCTGGAAAGGTATTCTTTTCTAAATTGTCCATGTAACGGGGGTCCATCAATGACTCCCAACCAATTAAGGTTTAGGGCATCAAGCTTTAAGGATTTTTCAACCACTAACTCCTCGGATTTTACCCCGGACTTTTGAGAATATATTTCAATACCCAAGCACCTACAGTATGTTAAACTCTACCTATTCACCCTTGTAACGAGCATTGAGGTCGATGACTCCCAACCAATTAAGGCTTAGGGCACCAGGTTTTAAAGATTTTCACCATATACCCCTCGGACCACCTTTCTCGGGTTTCAAGGCAAGCAAACATTTTTTTTTTCAAAGGCTCACTGACCTTTAATAAGGTGTCCCAACACTATTAAATAAGGTCAAAGGTACCAAGTCTAAAATTTTCCTAAGTCAAGAGGGAAATAGTTTTTCATCTTATAATCGGAACCTATTGTGCACAGTGTGTGAATAGCTTAAAGTAGAAGACATAAGCTTGAATTCAATAGAAATTTCAACAATTCATCAACTTTAGTAAGCATAATACAAAATCTAAGTCAAGTAAAAAGACAAAAATTCAATTTCTCCTATTTCATTTTGAAAATTTTTCCTTAATAACCATGTAGAGTAGAATAAAAACTTAAAAATTTTAAAATTAAGCAAAAAGCAACTAAATTACCAAAATAGCTTAGCATTAATAACAAAAACTTTCTTCCTCAACTCTTCCCCCAACAAAGCAAAACATTGTCCTCAATGTGACAAAGCGATTAAAAAATAGGGAGGAAGTGGTACCTCCTGAGTGACATGGAGTCTGAGTCATGTAGGAGAAACCACATGTTTCAAAAAAACAATAAAAGATATGAGTAGAGAAATTAAAATAATATAATGCTAAGTATGTTCACATACAACCAATCCCACTATATAATACCAAAAAGATGGGATTTCATAAAGGAAATACATAAAGTAAAGTATGTAAATGATCAGAAGTGGGAAGGATGATGCTAGTAATCTGATGGCTCAGGTAGATGTCTCTACATCTTCAATAGTCGGCTCAAGAGGGGTATGGGGCTCTGTAGTGGTAGGAATGAGATGCTCAGTAGTTGATGGAAGACCCAGATGGTGTTGAAGCTGCCTCAGGATGGCAGTGTGCTGAGTTTGGGTGGTCAAAATCTGCTCCTGCTAAGAACGAATAGCTGACATCTCCTATTTTCCCCTGTTTTCCCCTTGACTTCATTCTTCAAGCTTTCCTACCTGCATGTTAATATAAAAACCAATTCAAACCACATTAGAATGAAATTAAGGTCAAAAATAAAAATCAAAACATGCATATACACAAGAAAAAACACTAGATTAAAATAAAATCAACGCAAAAGGAAACAAAAAAGAGGATGAACTGTTCAATCTTTGAAGAGACTAAGTTCAACCATGAATTGGGTGTTTTCATGTTAGAGGTGGATCAAGGAGGATGAATTCCTCCTTGTCTCGAGAAAATGATTCCAATAGGGCTTGAGACGATGCTGATTCGAGCCAAGTCGGGTCTTTTAATAAAAAATGGTTATAAATCATATGACCTTATACTGGTGTAGCAAAGCTACTATAGTATAGCAGCTCTAGGGTCGAACTCAGGGATGGGTTTTCACTCTATCAGTGACAGACTCTAGATTAGAAATTGAGTTTGATGATTTCCTTTATCATAAACTTGAAGTTTAAAAGAAAGTAAAATTTGTTTTGAAAGTGGTGATTGAAACTAAACTAACATAGAACTAAGTAAAAATGGAAGAAAGAAAGTCTCCCGGAGCTAAGGGTTGCTAGGATCAAGTTCAGAATGCAAAGTGGAAAATTCCGGATTTTTCTTCTCGCATTGGGGATTTAACCTATAGTTATTTCCCAAACCGGTATAGGTTTAACAATGAAGATTTAATCCATAAAAATTCAATAGAAATGGTAGTCAAGGTCCATCAATGGCTTTAGACACTATGGGTCTTCACCTTGAACCACTTTCCAATGGCTTATACATGATAACTAATGGACTGATATGGATCTAGCAATAAGCATCCACAAAGACCTGAAGCTTACCATGTATTAGCCATTCAAAGTGATTCTAAGGGATTTAAAGCAAAACTTTGGATTTAGAAGCCATTTATGAACTCCAACTACTTGAATTTAATGCACGGAAGCTTTCCACCTTTTCATCTGGACTTTTCACCTAGCTTCCTTCACTCCAAGAAACTATAAGTTTAGCCTCTCATCCTCTGGGAAAACATCCTCAGAGGCTGTTTGGCTCCTAAGAAAAAGAAAATAGTAGAGAGAAAAAGAAAGCAAAAGAGATCTCTGTATTTCACTAAGTGTAAAATTTACATAAGTTGGTCTCCCGGAGAAAGCTCCCCGAGAGTGTTTTTTCAGTGTTTACAAGAGAGTTTATATAGGAAGGTAATTTACCCTTCCTTGGATACTTCCTAGCTAAGGAATTACATGAGTGGCTGAATACAAAGAGAAAATGGAAATTTAGACACAAAAATATCAGAAGAAAAAGAGTCGGCATAAATATCCCAGTTTCGCACGTTGCATGGTGACTTGGGAAAATTTCGCAAGTTGATTTCGCAACTTAGAATTCACTTTTGCACGTTGAGATCCAAGTTCACAAGTTGCAAAATCAACTTCGCATGCTGGGCTTCACCGCGACTACACAGCTGCCATCTACTTTAAATTTCGCACGTTGGAGTTCCAATTTCGCAAGGTGCGAAATTGTCCCTTAGCTTGATGCAGTTGTCTTCCGAAGGCCATATCTTCCTCATTTAAGCTCCAAATCGTACACGGTTTGAAGTGTTGGATTCTTAACTTCCTGAGCTTTGAAATGGTATATAGCATGTAGAAAATAGAATTCGAAAAAGTGCTCCAAAAGTGTGAAGGAAGACTGCAGCTGCAGTCCCCTGTTTTCCTTACCTTGTTTTCCTCTTCTCCATTGTTCTTTCCTTGCATACTTTGAACGACTAAGGCAAAGGAATATGAGGCTCCAAAGCTTGGTTTCTTCATAAATTTGAGCTTCCAAAAGCTTTTCCATGAACTATATATAGCTCTCCCTCATTCTTAAATTGCTTTGGTGAGCATTAAGCTATAAAAAAACACCAAAACTTAACATAATTTGATTAGAAACGATTGCAAGGGTCCCTAACATGCTAATTGAGTTAAAAGGTAATAATTACTACTCAAGGGTGTTTAAAAGAGCTAATTACAAGCTACAAAATAGCATGTTTTGAGTAGCAATCACTCCCCCCAACCGACATATTGCTAGTCCCTTAGCAATGAAGGAGAAAAAAACTAAGCAAACATAATAATATACATAAAAGAGGTCATGCAAATCACTCCAAAAAAAATAATTGAGTGGCCTGACTAATACCAAAACACATCTCACATGGTGAACTAAAGATATGAAGATTCAAAATGCAATAGGAGTTGTCAAAGCTAAAACTTAAAAAAAAGTACAAAGAGTGGAGATTATGCAATTAAGTATCAAAAGAATCTCTACTCTCAAGGTTTCAAATCAAACTCTTCCATAATGAGCGAAGTGTTAATGAGATTAGCTTCCGGATATAGTATGTACAACTATCCTCTCCCCCCAACCTAAGCTTTTCTCGAACATTGGCAAAATTAACCAACTCTTAATAGGTTAGGAACGCACCTTCTTATTCACAATTCTTTTTACTCACTAAACTTAACCAATTCACCTATGTAGCAAGCAAAGGATCGATGACTCCCAACCAATCAAGGTTTAGGGCATCGAGTTTTAAAGGCTTTCGCCACCCCTTCGGATCATGCTTAGGTTTCAAGGAAAGAAAAGAAGCTTATTCTTCCTTTTTTTTTTTTTTTTTTTAGCAAAAGACTCATTGGTCTTTATGAGGTGTCCCAACACTATTAAAGAGAGGTTAAGTAATGAACCAAGTCAAAATTTTCCTAAACTTAGAAGGTGAGAAAGTTTTACAACATATATCCGGGATCTAATGTGCACGGTGTGTGTAAAGCTTGAAATGGAAGAAATAAGTTCGAAATCAAAGAGGGCTTCAATAGATTTTCAACTTTGAAAGCATAAAACAAACTCTAAGACTTAAGTAATTAAGTTAAAACTCGACTTATCCTATTTTATTTTGAGAAATTATCTTTAACAACCATAGAGAATGATTCAAAAAACTTTTAAAACTTTTAAAAATTAAGCAAAAATCAACTAAATTACCAAAATAACTTAGCATTAGTAACAAAACTTCCTTTCTCAACTCTCCCCCCCAACCAAGCTGAACATTGTCCTCAATGTTTCAAGAGCGATTAAAAATAAAGGGAGGAAGTGGTACCTCCTGAGTGAGATAAAGTCTGAGTGTATAGGAGGTGTGCAATACCTTAAACCACATGTTCCAAAGACAAAAGAGTAATGAGAAAAGGGAATATAATAAAAAAGGATATACTATGCATGATGTTCAAGTAATACATCCAATCCCAGTTTATAAAACATGAAAAAGATGGGATTCACAAGTCAAAAAGTAAGTAAAAAAAAGATAAAAAGATCAGATAGTAGTTGGATCATGTGATGGCTCTGCTCTGATCTCCTCATCTGGTATAGGCTGCTCAGCTGGTATGATCTTCTCATCTGGCACTGGAGGCTCGGATGGTCCAGACCTATCATGCCCAAGAGATGTCTGCATACTCAGATGTTGCTGGATCTAATGAAGGATCATGGTATTCTTGGGTCTGAGTAGCAATGATCTGATCCTGGTGTGCACAAATAGTGGCTATCTGCTGGATAAGAGAATCCTGGGCAGTGCTCAGTGTCTGCAATGAGTGCACTAAGCCTCTGAATTCCATAAGAGAAACGGTAACAGTGGGCTCAGATGAAGGAGGGGGTGCTGGGGTAGTTGGCATGACTGGTGGAGCACCTTGAGTGATAGGAGAAGAAGGAAGTGTATCCTCAGGCATGTGCACTGAGGTGTGTGCTGCAGGGGCAGGAGGGGTAGTATCAGTGAGAATCTTGTCCTGCTGGGCCTGAGGTAGCTGCTCATCATGGGGTAGCTCTGGAGGTGGGGGTATATCTGGGGCTCCCTGAGGTACAGGCACAGTTGGGGCTCCCTGAGGTGCAAAGTAGGCTGCCAAGTGATGCCATTTGTTGAGAGAGAAGTCTTCTCGGCAATGATGGTGCCTCTCAAGGCGGGGCTCTTCAGGATAGCCCAGGTGCTCTAAAATCTGGCAGAGGAGCCTCGGAAATAATAATGGGATGACATCTGCCCTCTGAAGCTTCTTCTGATGGACTTTCTCTTCAAAATGAAGAAGATAAGTCATAATCAAATGATGAGGGCCGAAGTAATATCCCTCAAAAATCCTAAATAATGCCTCAAGTATAGCTCCTCTCCGCTGAACTATATGCTGAAGTGGGAAGATGTTGGCACGCAGGAGCACATCAATAAGGAGCATCCCAGATGGGAGCTCTCTCCTAGTCAACACTAAGGCTGTAGAAGTCCCCCTGGACAAGATACGAACCATGTCCCTCTGAGAGAATGAGGACCACTCCCTGAAGTCTACCTGAGTCACAGGCTCATAAGGTATACGGAGGGCCTCAGCAATGTGGCGAGCTCCAATGGCACCCTGGCGTCCATCTATGGTAAAATGGATGAGAGTAGGATTGCAGACGCCTCGAGTAGTCATAGACTAATAAAAATCTAGAACTACTCTGGAATAATAGAATTGCCTAGGGGTGAGAAGATGCTCCATGTGATACCTCTACAGCAAATGGAATGAATCCCTGAGCTCTGGCTGCTGTCTAAGAGCCTCGACGTCAAAACAGGTTTCTGAGTGGAAGGATCGATCTCTGCAATCCAGGTTGCCCTCTATAGGCGGTCCTGCGATCATAGGACGCCTGATGACGGTCTCGAGAGGAATCCCCACGGGAATCTGAGAGTCCTCTCTAGGCGGCTCTACCTGAGGTGCCTGGGATGGTTCTCCAGGACCCGAGAACTTGGTCCTCTTCGCAGGTGGCCGAGAAGCAGGCCTCTTGGCTTGGTCGGCGGGTGGCACAGGGTCAGTGGGTGGCCTCCTGGTGGGATACCGGCGCTGAGAAGGCGTTCCTCCCTCAGATGGGGGAACGGTGGAGTCCTAAGCAGGTGGCGAAGTGGCGCCTCCAATGGCGGATTGCTCTAGACGAGGCATCGGCGAGGATGGGTATGTGGAAAGACCTCCTCTAGCCTTTGCCATGGCCGAAATGGAGCGAGATGGCTGTTCGTGAGTTCTAGAGGCTCGCAGCTGGTGCGCGGGCTGGTCTTTTCAGCTCACCTTCAAGGGTTTATATAAAGATGGGGTTGGGGGGGGAGGGTTATGTTTAAAAAATTTTCAAGGCAACCGAAAAGTCATTTTTTTACGTTAGGCACAATTTCGGGGGTAAAATTTGAGTTTAAAAGTTAGTTAGAAGTTTTTGCAGCTTAAAATTTTACCGTGCGAAATTTTCGCACCTTGGATTGCATTGTGCGAAAATTTCACACTTTGAACTGAGAAATTCGCACCTTGAATTGCATTTCGCACTGTGTGAAAATTTCGCACCTTGTTTCACACAGTGCGAAAAGTGGCTTGAGGTGTGCGAAATGGCACTCGTGTGCCAGGAGGGAATTTCGCACCTTGAGCAGGGGTGTGTGAAACTGATGTTTGGAGAGTTTGCACCTTGGAAAGAGAATTTCGCACCTTGGAATAAATTTCGCACCTTGAATTGAGGTGTGTGAAATTTTCGCACCTTGATTCGCACGGTGCGAAAATGACCTTGAGGTGTGCAAAATGGCACTCGTGTGCCAGGAGGGAATTTTGCACGGTGCGAAAATTTTCGCACCTTGAACAGGGGTGTGCGAAATTGCTATTGAGGGAATTCGCACCTTGAAATGAATTTTCGCATGTTGGATTCCATCGTGCGAAATTTTCGCACCTTGAATTGCAGTGCTCTGTTCCCTTTGCTTTGCTCCCCTGTCTTGCTTTTGAAGGGTTCTCCATATTTTTCTTGATTTTTTCTGAAATTTAACATCAAAATTGACTTGAATTAAGACAAAATAAACTAAGTTTGAGCAAGAATTAAAATCAAAAGAAATATAAATAAAAATAAAAATAATAATACAACTATAAAACTATAAAAAATTCATGGACTTATATAGTCCATGAAACCCTGCTTTCCCTCAAAGTTGCTGTGGTTCAAGAAGGTTGATCTCCTTCTTGTCTGTACTGTAAGGCTCTATGAATGGCTTGAGACGATGGCCATTGACTTTGAAGGTTTGATTGCCTGTGGGATTGAATACTTTCACCACTCCATTGGGATGCACTTCATGAATTATGAAAGGACCCGTCCACACCGATTTCAATTTTCTCGGAAAAAGATGAAGTTTAGAGTCATAAAGCAAAACTCTTTGTCCCTTGGTCAAATTCTTCTGACTTACCAACTGATCATGCCATTTTTTCAACCTTGCTTTAGCAATTTTTGAATTGAGGTAAGCATCATTCCTCATTTCCTCCAATTCATTCAAATCCAAACATCTCTTTAACCCGACTCTTGTCAAATCCATGTTGAGCTTTTTGATTGCCCACCATGCTTTATATTCAATCTCCACTAGAAGATGACACGCTTTGCCATAAACAAGGCGATAAGGAGACATTCCAAGAATGGTCTTGTAAGCGGTCCTATAAGCCCATAAGGAATCCAGGAGCTTAATAGACCAATCCTTCCTATTCACATTCACCACCTTCATCAATATATTCTTGATCTCACAGTTGGCTAACTCAACTTGGCCACTTGTTTGAGGGTGATAAGGTGTAGCTAGCTTATGCTTAACCCCATATTTGGCTAGAAGAGTCTCAAAAGGTTTATTGCAAAAGTGGGTTCCTTCATCACTTATAATGGCCTTTGGTACTCCAAATCTTGCAAAGATGTTGTCCTTGAGGAATTTAAGAACCACCTTATGATCATTGCTCCTACATGGGATTGCTTCTACCCACTTAGAGACATAATCCACTCCCACCAAAATGTAGGAATGTCCAAACGACATAGGAAATGGTCCCATGAAGTCTATCCCCCAAACATCAAAGACATCCACTATCAAGATGGGGTTCAAGGGCATCATATTTCGGCGTGTTAGCTTACCAAGCCTTTGACACCGATCACATCCCTTGCACATAGAGTGGGCATCCTTGAAAAGAGAGGGCCACCAAAAACCTGATTGGATCACTTTCATAGCTGTTTTCTAGGAGGCAAAATGACCTCCACATGCACTATCATGGCAATGGGAAAGAATTCCTGATTGCTCTTGCTCAGGAACACATTCCTTATGATTTGATCTGCACCATATTTGAAGAGAAATGGCGTCTCCCAATAATAGGCATGGATCTTAGCAAAGAAATGCCTCTTGTCTTGGGCACTCCACTCACTTGGAACTTCTCCAGTAACCAAAAAATTTGCAATGTGAGAATACCATGGAGCTACCTCTATTGACATGAGAGACTCCTCAGGGAAGTCATCATTGATAGGCAGACCATGTGAGTCATGTGCTATCACAAGTCTTGACAAGTGGTCAGCTACCACATTTTCTACCCCCTTTTTATCCCGGATTTGGAGATTGAATTCTTGGAGCAAAAGAATCGATCTTATCAATCTTGCCTTGGCATCTTGGTTGGTTAGCAAGTATTTCAAAGCGGAATGGTCAGTGAATACCACTATAGAGGACCCTACCAAATAAGCACGAAACTTATCCAAGGCAAAAACTACTGCCAACAACTCCTTCTCAGTAGTTGTGTAGTTCCTTTGAGCCTCATTCAAAGTTTTGCTTGCATAATAGATCACATAGGGCTTTCCATCTTCTCTTTGCCCCAAGACAGCCCCCATAGCAAGATCACTTGAATCACACATTACCTCAAAAGGTAATTTCCAATTTGGGGCTCTCACTATTAGTGCAGTTGTGAGGAATTGCTTCAATTCCTCAAAACTCTTCTGACACTTCTCATCCCACACAAACTTGGCATCCTTTACCAAGAGTTCACAAAGAGGCTTTGAGATTTTTGAGAAATCCTTAATGAACCTCCTGTAGAACCCGACATGTCCTAGGAATTGCCTAATTCCTTTAACATTTGTGGGAGGTGGCAACTTCACAATTAGCTCCACCTTTGCCTTATCTACCTTAATGCCATTCTTGGAGATGATATGTCCTAAGACAATTCCTTATTGTACCATAAAATGGCACTTCTCCCAATTTAGCACTAGGTCTTTCTCAATACATTTGTGCAGAACAGCTTCTAAATGCAACAAACACTCCTCATAGGAACTTCCATATACAGTGATGTCATCCATGAAGACTTCCATGATGCGTTCCACCATATCACTGAAGATGCTTAGCATACATCTTTGGAAAGTTGCAGGAACATTACATAGACCAAAGGGCATTCTCCTATACGCAAAAGTACCAAAGGGGCAAGTGAAGGTTGTCTTTTCTTGATCTTCCAAATAAATTTCTATTTGGAAGTATCCCGAGTAACCATCCAGAAAACAGTAGAAAGGATGTCCTGAGACTCTCTCAAGGACTTGGTCCATGAAAGGCAATGGGAAATGGTCTTTCATAGTCACTGAATTCAACCTCCTGTAGTCTATACACACCCTCCATCCTGAGGTAGGACGTGTAGAGACTTCCTCCCCTTTCTCATTCTAGATCATAGTAATTCCATATTTGTTTGGGACTACTTGGGTGGGGCTCACCCACAAGCTGTCTGAAATGGGATATATGATCCTAGCTTGAAGTAGCTTCAGAACTTCACCCCTCACCACCTCTTGCATGTGAGGATTCAACCTCCTCTGGAGCTGCCTCACTGGTTTTGCATCTTCCTCCATATAGATATGGTGGGTGCACACCAAAGGGCTAATCCCTTTCAGATCAGAAATTTGCCATCCAATGGGTTTCTTGCATTTTCTGAGGACTCCCAAAAGACTATCCTCTTGATCACTAGTGAGAGTTGAGGAAACCACCACTGGACATTTCTCATCTTCCTCCAAGTATGCATACTTCAAATCAACAGGAAGCGGCTTTAAAACAAGCTTTGGAGGGTCCTCCACAGCTAATCCTTGTGAGTCCTCCTTATTGAACAGTGGTAAGATCTCTTCCCGTCTCCTCGAAGGAGACATGATGGCTAGCACATCAGAGGGTTCAGGTAGCCCATCTTCAAGCACTTCTAGGCTTTCATTCAAGCTCTCCTCTAAATTCTTGTCACAGTGCTCTTCAACCAAAGTGTTGATCAAGCACACCTCCTCAAATCCTTCCTCCTCTTCGGGGTGAAGATGCCTCTTGCATAGGTGGAATAATTCCTTCCACCTGGGATCATTCAAAACAATTAAAAACATACCTAAAAACATAATTTAAGATAAAAAAACTAAGATCAAATATATGAAGAAACTTGAAAATTTACAAAATTTACAAACTGAACTGTGGTAAAACCACATCCAGCAAACCCTTTTTCACTTAGGCTTTTTGAGGTTCAAGGAGGTTGATTGCCTCCTTTTCTGATCTGAATGGCTCCATGAATGGCTTGAGACGATATCCATTGACTCTAAAGCTGTCTTTGCCATTGGAATTCAATAAGTCCACCACTCCATTGGAATATACTCGGTGAATGACAAATGGACCAATCCACCTTGACTTGAGCTTCCCAGGGAAGATATGGAGTCTTGTGTCATACAGCAAAACTCTTTGCCCTTCCTGGAATTCCTTGTTGGATATGAGTTGGTCATGCCATTTCTTCATCCTCTGCTTTGCAACTTTGGAATTGATATAAGCATTATTTCTTAATTCCTCCATCTCATTAAGGTTTAGAAATCTCTTTTCTCCTGCCTTAATCAAGTCCATATTCAGCTTCTTTATTGCCCACCAAGCTTTGTATTCAACTTCTACAGGGAGATGGCATGGTTTACCATAGACAAGACGATAGGGAGACATCCCAAGAATAGTCTTATAAGCTGTTCTATATGCCCACAATGAATCATGAAGCCTAATAGACCAATCTTTTCTATTGGAATTCACCACTTTCATCAAGATGTTCTTTATTTCCTGTTAGCTAGCTCAACTTGCCCTAAAGTCCGAGGATGATAAGGTGTAGCCACCTTATGCTTCACTCCATACTTGGATAACAAAGCTTCAAAAGGTTTGTTGCAAAAATGAGCACCTCCATCACTGATTATGGCTTTGGGCACCCCAAACCTTGAGAAAATGTTCTCTTTAAGAAACTTGAGAACCACCCTGTGATCATTTTGTTTACAGGGAATTGCCTCAACCCACTTAGAAACATAATCTACCCCCACCAAAATGTAAGAATTACCAAAAGAGATTGGGAAGGGTCCCATGAAGTCAATGCACCATACATCAAATAACTCAACTATCAGAATGGGGTTCATAGGCATTTGATTTCTTTTTGTTAACTTTCCAAGTCTTTGGCATCTATCACAATTTCTACTCATGATGTGGGCATCTTTGAAAAGAGATGGCCAAGTAAAACTTGATTGCAATACCTTCATAGCTGTTTTCTGAGAGGCAAAGTGGCCTCCACATGCATTCTCATGACAATGAGATAGAATCCCTTGCTGCTCATCTTCAGGAACACATTTCCTAATGATCTGATCTGCACAATACTTAAAGAGAAAGGGCTCTTCCCAATAATAAGCATGAATTTTGGCAAAGAAGTGCTTCCTATCCTGTGCATTCCACTCACTTGGAATTTCACCAGTCACTAGATAATTAGCAATATGAGCATACCAAGGAGTTTTCACTAGGAACATGAGTGATTCCTCAGGAAAATCATCATTAATAGGCAAGGGATGGGAATTATGTGCTATAACTAACCTTGACAAGTGGTCAGCTACCACATTCTCCACTCATTTCTTATCTTTGATTTGAAGATCGAATTCTTGTAACAAAAGAATCCATCTAATCAACCTTGCTTTTGCATCTTGCTTTGTCAATAAATACTTCAAGGCTGAATGGTCAGTAAACACAATGATGAAAGACCCCACCAAATAAGCTCTAAATTTATCCAAAGCAAATACCACAACTAACAGCTTCTTTCTCTCGTAGTTGTGTAGTTCTTTTGAGCTTCATTTAGTGTTTTACTTGCATAGTAAATCACATAGGGTTTCCCATCTTCCCTTTGGCCAAGCACAGCTCCTATAGCAAAGTCACTGGCATCACACATTAGTTCAAAAGGTAGTTGTCAGTTAGGGGCTCTTACTATTGGAGTTGTTGTTAAGAACCTCTTCAATTCATCAAAGCTATGCTGACACCTTTCATCCCATATAAACTTAGCATCCTTAGCTAACAGTTCACAAAGAGGTTTTGAAAGACTTGAAAAACCTTTTATAAACCTCCTATAAAAACCTGCATGGCCAAGGAACTGCCTTACTTCTTTTACAGTTGTTGGAGATGGTAATTTGACAATGAGCTCCACCTTTGCTTTATCAACTTCAATGCCTTTTTCAGAGATGATATGGCCAAGGACAATTCCTTGATGTACCATAAAATGGCATTTCTCCCAGTTGAGCACCATGTCCTTTTCAATGCATCTATGAAGAACTGCTTCCAAATTAACCAAGCATTCCTCAAATGTACCTCCATATACGGTGATATCATCCATGAAAACCTCCATAATTCGCTCCACCATATCACTGAAAATACTCAACATACATCTTTGAAATGTAGCAGGTGCATTGCATAAACCAAAATGCATTCTCCTGTAAGCATATGTTCCAAATGGACATGTAAAAGTGGTCTTTTCCTGATCTGCCAAATCAATTTCAATCTGAAAATACCCTGAATATCTATCTAAGAAACAATAGAATGGATGTCCAGAGACTCTCTCTAGCACTTGATCAATAAATGACAATGGAAAATGATCTTTCCTAGTTACAGCATTCAGCTTTCTATAATCAATACACACCCTCCAACCTGAAGTGAGGCGTGTAGTAATTTCTTCCCCTTTTTCATTCTGAACCACTGTGATCCCTGATTTCTTAGGTACCACTTGAGTAGGACTCACCCAAGGGCTATCAGATATAGGGTAAATGATTCTTGCTTGAAGTAGCTTCAGCACCTCAGCTCGCACCACCTCCTGTAGATGAGGATTCAACCTTCTTTGAAATTGACGAATTGGCTTTGCTTCCTCTTCCATATATATGTGATGAGTACAAACTAAAGGACTAATGCCTTTCAAGTCAGATATTTGCCATCCTATTGCCTTCTTACACCTCTTGAGAACTTCCATTAAACAATTCTCTTGATGACTAGTCAGAGATGAAGATATCACAACAGGACATTGATTATTCTCCTCCAGATAGGCATACTTCAGCTCCAAAGGTAGAGGCTTCAGATTGAGTTTTGGAATTTCTTTTTCAACATCTGCCTCCTCTTCCTTATTGAATAAAGGTAGAATCTCTTCTATCTTTCTCCAACTTTGTAGAGTAGCAAGTCCCATAGGAGATTCAGAAAAACCTTCCTCAAAATCCACAAGACTTTCATTCAACTTGTCTTGCATATTTTGATTACAGTGCTCCTCCACCAAAGTATCAATAATACATAACTCCTCTGGACCTTCTTCTTCTTCCGGAGTGATTTTCTTTTTAGACATATAGAAAATATTGAGACCCAGTGTCATGTTACCAAAAGTAAGTTGCATAAGCTCATTCCTGCAGTTGATGATTGCATTTGAAGTTGCAAGAAATGGCCTTCCAAGGATGATAGGAACTAAATTAGCTTCCTTTACAGTAGGATCTGTATCAAGAACAATAAAATCTACTGGATAATAGAAATTATCTACTTGAACCAATACATCCTCAATTACCCCTCTTGGAATTTTCACCGATCTATCTCATGAGATAAAGTAATTGTTGTTGGCTTCAACTCTCCAAGGCCCAATTGCTTGTGAGACAGTATATGGAAGCAAATTCACACTTGCTCCCAAATCTAGCAAGGCTTTCTCCACTACCTTTCCTCCAATCATGACTGAAATGGTAGGACTTCCAGGGTCTTTATACTTCAAAGGAGACTTACACTGTAAAATTGCACTTACTTGCTCACTCAAGAAGGCTTTCTTGTTTACAGTCAAACCTCTTTTGATAGTACACAAATCCTTTAGGAATTTTGCATACGTTGGAACTTGTTTGATCATATCCAGCAGTGGAATATTAACTTTCACTTGCCTCAAGACTTTAAGGATTTCAGCTGCATTCCTAATCCCCTTTTTGGCATGTAATGCTTGAGGAAAAGGTGGAAAAGTTGATTTCTTCAGCACTTCTTCCTTTAGAAGCTCCTTCTCTGGAATTGCTTTCATTGCTGAATCAGAGTCCTTCTTTTCTTCACTGATCTCACTTTCTTTATCTTCCATTTCCTTCTCCTTCTTTACCTCTTCTTCTTTTTCAACATGTGACTCAGGCATTGGCTTCTCAATTTTCTTACCACTCCTTAGAGTGATCAAGGCTTTGACATCTTTCACCTGTGATGATTCTCCCTCTTGGCTTTCCACTTCATGGACACCTTTGGGATTTTGGTGAGGTTGAGAAGGAAATCTTCCCTTTTCTTGCAGTGTATTCAAATTCGTAAGCCTGGAGATTGAATACTGGATGTTGTCAAATTTTTGATTCATATCATTTTGCATTCCATCCATTCTTTTATTCAGCACATTCTCCATTCTATCAATCCTTTGATCAACTCGAGCATTGGTGGCTTCTTGCTTTCCAACAAAATCTCCCACTACCTTGCTGAGATTGGTTATTGCTTGTTCAATACTTGAAGATTGTTGAGATGGTGGATCCGGTTGTTGGTATTGAGTTGCTCTGGCCTTCCATGAGAAATTTGGATGATTCCTCCAACTAGAATTGTAAGTATTTCCATAAGGCACATTGTTATTGGGCCTAAATTGTCCAACAACATTTGCTTGATCTCTATACATTTCCCTTTCACTTGAAGTTGCAGGGCATTCCTCCACCAAATGTTCATATGACTGACAATTGGGACACAGCTTCAGTTGCACTGGTGCTTCAGCAACAGCTTGCACTTCATGAATTCTCTTCAGCTCCAGCTCCTCCAATCTTCTTGTCATGGCTGCCATCTTTGCTTTCATGTCATCATCTTCTTTCAAGGCATACATCCCAGCCTTTGCATTGTAAGCATTCAACTGAGACTTCATTTTTCCCACTTCTCCTTTAGTCGGTTCATCCCATCCCCTTGAAACTTCAGCTACATAGCTCAAAAAATCCATAGCTTCCTCTGGATTTTTACTCATGAAATCTCCTCCACACATTGTCTCGAGGAGTTGCTTCATTGAGGAGGACATACCATCATAGAAGTAACTCACCAACAGCCATGTATCAAAGCCATGGTGAGGGCAAGCATTTATAGCTTCCATGTATCTTTCCCAACACTCATAGAATTTCTCATTCTCTTTAGCTGAGAAGTTTGAAATTTGCCTTTTCAAGCCATTTGTTCTATGAGTAGGAAAAAATTTCTTAAGGAATTCAGCTTGTAAGTCAGTCCAAGAGCGGATACTCCTTGGCCTTAAAGAATTAAGCCAAATTTTGGCCTTATCCTTTAAAGTAAAAGGAAATAACTTAAGCCTCATCAAATCAATTGAAGCTCCTCCCTCTTGGAATGTATTACAAACATCCTCAAATTCCTTGATGTGTGCATACGGATTCTCACTCTCCATCCCATGGAAAGTTGGCAGAAGTGGAACAAGATATGGTCTGATCACTAGCTGCTCAGTAGGGGGCACTATACATGATGGTGCACTCATACGAGGTGGATGCATACGATCTCTCATTGATCTGAATTCATTGGGATTATCTTGACGACCTTGGTGACTATGCTAATCTTCAGGTGTAGCTTCCATGATATTCAAGATTACTTCCAATTCTTTTCCTTGAGGTGTATCACACTTAACAAGCCTTCCTCCATGTCTCGTATCCACTTTGGCATACACAACTAGTATCCTTCTATCTAAAAATGAAAACAAAAGACAACAAAAGAAACAGGGCTTCTACAACAAAATTAAACTAGGCTTAATTTAAAAAGATAACTTAAATTATAAAGAAAGAATGAAAATTAGTAAAGTGAAAGAAACTTTACCAACTTGTGATGAAAATCATAAGTACTCAACAATGGTATCACCACAAACTTGACACTCAAGTCCCTGGCAGCAGCGCCATTTTATTCGTGCCCAATTGGTGTCTCAGCTGATTCAGGTCCAGCTGGTGCTCCTTGGTTGAGGGACTAATCAACAAAATTTATACCTATAACACCATACACTAGGGTAGCAAATAAAAAGCTACTATAGTATAGTGGCTCTAGGATCGTCCACTGGGAAAGGGTGACAAGATATCAATGATACCAATTCCAAGTGAATTGGTCTTGTTTCATTTTATGGTTAGCTTAAGAAGTAAAACACAAACTTTGGTTGGTGATGGTTTAGACTTAAACTAATTAACTAAACAGAAGTTTGGAATAACTTAGGAAGAAAAACATTCCTTGAAGAATTAGGTTCACTAGGGTGGTTCCTCATGCAAAAGCCATAGCTCCGGTCAGATGGTTCCTTTCCTCATGTTAGAGATTCAACATATAGTTAAATCTCTAGCTGGTGTGGTACAGATTCATCCTTCAATTGGATTTCACTTTAATTCTCTCACTGATGCAACTTGCAATGGTTTAAGCCTCTCACTAAGCCTTAACCATTCCAGGTGATCCTTAACCTTGGATTACCCGTCAAAAGCTCGCAAGAGATAACTAATGGATGCCTCCTAGGAGTCCAAAAGCTTATCAAGTGTTGGCTATTCTAGAAAATCCTACCCTGAAGTCACCTGCCAGAGGCTCGCACGGGGTAAACTAGTGCATTTCCATGGTTGGAAATCACTTGCCTTACCAAGTGTTGGCCCAGGTGACTCCAAAGTATTTGAAGTTAACTAAAAACATTGAAATCACTAAAGGATTTCACTTCCTCTTCATTACTAACTAAAACCACAGAGCTTTGCATTCTTGCACTTGGAACCTCCCCCGGCAACCTTAGCTCCAAGGAATTAGAGGTTTAGTTACTCATTCTCTAAGGAAAACTCCTCAGAGAGTTCATAACTTAGTATTAAGTAAAAAATACAAAGTGAGAAGGTAAGGCAGTAGAAGGAAATGAACTTTACTTGCTTACCAAACTTTTACAGAAGGAACTCCTCTCCGAGAACAGGCTCTCAAGAGGTATATATATGAACATAATATAAAACTAATTGTTACAAAGATATTTAGTCTTTTTACTAACTTAAAAGCTAAGGAATCTTGTAATTGGAGGTTTACAAGGAGTATTTTGGGATTTAGACAACAAAAATCTAATGGAAAATATCTCCCAATGTCGGTAGCAAATGTTCGGAAGGCTTCAGAACCATTTCGCAGGAGAAAAATGGTGTCTGCGAAATTTCGTAGACACCCATGAGGGCTGCGAAATATTTTCGCAACACCAAGCCATCTCTGAAGGGTTGCGAAGTTGGCTTCCATCTTGATGTTCCAAGCTTCCCTCTCACGGCATAAATTGGGCATCGGCAGAAGGAGAAACATTCTACTGTACAAAAATGCTGCGAAATCACTTCGCAACAAAAGGGTGATTTCGCAGCACTTTGCAAAATGCTCCATTCAGCTCGGAGTGATTGGCTTGCAATGGCTGCAACTTCCTCGTTTCAACTCCGAATTGCACACCGTTTGAAGCATTGGATTGTTAACTTCCTGAGCTTCGAAATGGTATATAGCATGCATCATTTGGACTTCAGAAAGTGCCCCAAAAGTGGCTGCTACGACTGTCATCAAGAATATGCTCCATAGCTGATCCTCTTTGCTTTTTCTCCTTGCAATCTGGATTCACTCTTGGCAAATGACTTCTAAGCTTTGCCCAAGATTCCTCATAGCTCTCCTCATACTCTTCATATATCATGATTTTCTCAACTTTCTACAAAATTAGAATTGATGAATAATCGAGAACTTTCATTTAAATGTTAGGATTTTGAGTTCAATCAAGGAGTATATAAATCTAAGTGAGTGTTTAATAAACTAACTTAATAACTTAATTTAAGTCGTTAAGTAATTTAAGTATATTTGACAAAATAACTTAATGCCATGACTTAAAAGTAAAAAACAACGTTAAGTAATTAGTAAAAATAATTAATTTATTCTTAAATTCACATCTTTATTTTATTTTTTTTACTATAATTTGTCTTAATTACTTTCACGATCTCTTTTGCTACTCCACGACTTTCATTATCACCTGACTTCTTTTACTTTATTTATAATTTATGAAGATAAATATATCAATTTGATAATTTAGAATAAATTTTAAGTAAATTTTATCAAACAACCTTAATACTTAAAAGTAAGAATTAAGTAATAAGTTTTAAATCAACAATTTAACTATAATATGATTTAAAGTCAACTTAAATCATTAGGTAATAAATATTAAGTTTTACTAAAAAAAACCCCCTAAGTTTAACACATAATAAAAGTTAAAGAAATATTTGAACTTGAAGTAATAATGATTTGTAAGTTATTGGTCTATCTTAAATGAGTTACATAGTCATATATTATAACATTTTGTTTAAAAAAAACAAAAAAAACCTAATTGTCAAACATATATTTCCCATTGAACTGAATGATTGGGCGGTTGAGCAAAAATTAATCTTGATGGACATTTCATACCATTGTAGCTGATTGTTGGGCCTCTAAAAGTTTCAATCACTTGATCCCTGATGTGTTACAAATGATATATTTATGATATTTTATTTTATTTTTTAAATTCATGGTAGAAATAGTTGGAATAATATTGCAAGTTTGATGGGTAAAGGCTAAGATGGTTTTTTTTTTCATTCTATTTTATAACATTTATTTTGCTAAGTATGCCTAATCTTTTTGTTTTTTTATTTTATTTTATATATTTTGTACTTTACAAATCCACTCATGTTGCTAAGTGTACCAATCTTTTATTTTTATTTTATATTTTATAAACTCTTCTATTTTACTATTTAAATGTTTAAAGTTTTATATATTGCATAAAAAGTTTTCGAAATTGTCAAATTTTTAGATAAATATTAAAATTAAAAATTAAAAAGTTCACAAACACTTAAAGAAAAGTTTTTTTAAAAAAACTTCAAATTTATTTTAAAAAGAAACTTGATTTAAAAAATATATGCACTTCCAAATTAATTTTATTATTTGGAAAATAATTTTGAGTTGAAAATTTGGAAAAGAGATTTGAAAAATGATTTAAATTTAAAAAAAAAAATCTAAATCCTTTTTAATTTAAAATATGAAATCTCTCTAAAATTCTTAAATTTCTAAATTATTTTGTAGTCAAATATGATTCTATATTAATTCTAACCAATTGAGCTAAAAAGGTTTAAATGTCTTTCATGTGTTAAAATACCTTTCATAGGTTTAATTGGGTTAGAGACTTCAACTTTTGTATTATAATTTTTAAAATCATCCATTCACTTACTTACCCTACTACTATGTATTTCATAAGTAGGATCTATAAACTCACTTTTGTCACTTACCCTACCTACTACTATGTATTTCATAAGTAAGATCTATAAACTCACTTTTGTTCGGTACTTTTTTTTCACCTTCCTTCTTTGTTCATTACTCCATTATTCTTTCCCCTTTTTTTTTTTTCGACTTACCATCATTGTGAGCGGAGAAGGGTTGTCAATATCATGACATTGAGAAAATATTTGTCATTGCATATTTTTTAAAAGATACAATGATATTATCAATGTTTTGAAAACCAAACCAGACCGATCGATCTAACCAATTCAACTGTCGAGGATTTGAACCTTAGACTTCAGGTTTTGTAAATAATATAATATTTTTAAAAATTATAAAATTAGTTTAAATTTTTATTTTTAATATATTCACATTTAAATATTATACATATTTCATTTAATAAAATTTAAAATATTAATATGATTTAATTTGATAATATCAAATATATAAAATAATATTATTGATTTTTAATTTATTCATATATAAATTACATATTTATGACGTCACCGGTTCGACCATCGATCCAACCAGTGAATCGTGAATCGGTAACTTTTTCGGTTCAATGACCGGTCCCATTCTAAAAACATTGGGTATTATATATAAAAATAATAAAAGGAAAAAATAATAATCCTATCTAAAAAAACAAAGGATTCTTCTAAACATATCTTCATCCATAGCATGGAAAGCCAAATATCTCTATATCTTCAATTATACTTTCATGCCTCCAATATCATTTGGAGACGCTTCTTATATTTGATTTTTAGCTGGTAGCTTCGCTGCTTGAGTTTTGTTGGGGTCTGGGATCATTATTTGTAGACCTTTCTTACATTTGATTGTCAGCTCGGTACCTTCATCTATCTTCAACAGAATGTCTTTCCCAATAGCTTAGAATAACAACAACAGATCAAACGATTAACAACATTTTACTTTCCCATCGAATATGTTTGGCACTATTTGGTAACGGTTTTCAAGAACAAAAACAATTTTTTATAATGTTCTCAAAAGTCAGTCAAGAAACCTTAACCAATTTTTAATATTGTTCTAATAAGAAGAAAATATGACAAAACAGAAAATTGGAGAGAGAAATTTATTCAACGATACCGGTAATATTGATTTCGAGAAAATCGCTTTCCTCCACCCAAACACCAACATTCTTTGTCCGTTGTTGTTGCCCTGACATTGATAAGGTATGAAGGAAGAAGCATAAGGGTGTTAGGGTTAGGGTTAGGCCTTGAGCAGATACAATATTATTAGCCTGTGGTGATGGTGACCGAGTCAGTTTAATTCATGGCTTTGTATATATAGCTGGAAAATGGACCAACTTTTCTTGCACAGCAGTGCGAATCTTATTCCAAACTTTTTGCTTTCTTGAATGTTCAGATCTAGGATTCTAACTCAGGATTGTCTTATTTCTCAATTCCAGGGTTTCGAGGTTTTCTTTCTGGTTCTCGGTCAGTTGAGTTTGTCGTTTTCAGTCATGAATCTGATTGTGTTTCTGTTGTGAAGGTGAAGGAGCGTAGAGAGGAAGTTGAATTGCTCTGATTCGTGAGGGAAAATGAATCTTTTTGATAGCTGTGTTTATGCTTCTGTTTTTCACTTTTTCCTTCTTTACTTTCTAGCATTTTCTAGGCAACCAAATCATATAATTAATTTTATATCATGCATAAAAAGTTTTTGAAATTGTCAAATTTTTAGATAAATATTAAAATTAAAAATTAAAAAGCCCACAAACACTTAAAGAAAGGTTGGAAAAAATACTTCAAATTTATTTTAAAAAGCAACTTGATTTAAAAAAAAAAATCCAAATAATAAAATTAATTTGGAAAATAATTTTAAGTTGAGAATTTGGAAAAGAGATTTGAAAAATAATTTAAATTTTAAAAGAAAAATATTTCTAAATCCTTTTTAATTTAAAATATGATTTTTATATTAATTCTAATAGCTTGTTTGGTAATGATTTTAGGAAGCGTTTTTAATATTTTTAATACTTTAAAATTTTTTATTAAAAATGTTAAAAACGCTTTCTAAAATCACTCTCAAATGCACTCTAAGTTTACTAGATTTTCTTTTATATATACCTATGGGAGGAGTTCTCTTTAGGGGATGCGTCTAAACTTTTAAGTCATTATTCTTAATGCTTAACCTAAATTGGATTGAAAACGAGACCTACATTTCCTTAGAAGTCGAGAAAAGATCGAGTAGAGCATATAAGATGTTGTGTCGCAAACATAAATTATAACAGAGATTTTAGAGAGTAAATTTAAGGGTAGCATCTACTAGATAATTTTGTGTACTACTTTTTTATAACACTATGAGTTTTTATCTCTTCATGTTATGTAGGGGTTTTTCATGTAAAAATCTTATCTTAGTAGATTTTCTTTTATATATGAAAACGAGACTTACATTCTTTTAAGAGTCGAGACAAGATTCACTAGAGCATATAAGATGTTGTGATACAAACATAAATTATAACATAGATTTTAGATAGTAAATCTAAGGGTGGCATCTACTAGATAATTTTGTGTATTACTTTCTTACAATCCAGTGGGTTTTTATCTCTTTGTGTATGTGTTTTCCATCACATCTTCAATAATATTTCCATATCCCTAGTATCATTTGGAGACGCTTCTTGCATTTAATTTTTATTGATTTCGAGGTAACCGATTTCGTCCATCCGAATGCTAACAGTCTTTTTCTCCTCTTGTGGGGCTGACATTGATAAGGTATGAAGAGGAATGTTAGGGTTAGGGTTAGGGTTGGGGTTAGGCCTTGAGCTGATACAATATTAAGTCATGGCTGTGTATATAGCTGGAAAATGGACCGACTTTTCTTGCTCACCCATGCAATCTTATTCCAGACTTCTTTCTTTTTTGAATGTACCCTTCCTTGCTTTTGATCTCCCACAATTTGTTGGGAATTTGATAAAAGTATGTTTCAAAATTTAAGAAATTAATAAAATACTTAATTCAGGTGATGTTTGTTTTTTTGTTTTTTGTTGAAAGCAATTTGTTTTCAGAATTTAGGTTATTTGTTTTTTTATTTTTTCATGACTTATTATAAACTTTTTATTAAATAGAAAAAACCAAAATATGTAGTTTTTTTTAAATAAAAAAAATAACATATTAGTTTTTCTTTACTTTTTAATACTTAACAAAAATAAAATACTATAAAAATAAATAACCTAATATTTAACACTATTAAGTATTAAGATTCTATTTAGAATTAAGTAAAAAAACAAATACCACCTTAATTTATAACTTAATTTGATAAAATGAACCCTTTGATTTGATTAGTCCATGATCATTTAGCTTATAACTTAAGATTTTAAGCCTATGCTCAGCTCCCAAAAAATTTAAGGTAATGTTTGGTTCTATTATCTTAAATATTAAAAAAAAAGTGGTTTTCTAAAGAAATGAAAAAAATATTAAGAAAAATGGTTTTCTAATATTTAGTTTCATTATGAAAAATAAAAAAGAAATCATATATCATTAAAATTAGATATAAATTTATATATTTTGTAATTATTTAATATTAATATGATTGAGAAAAATAAATTAAATGAGTTTAAAACAACGTATAAAAATAATTTATTATTTTTTAATCTATTTTTTATTTTATTTTTTACTTTTTCTTTCTTTCCATTTTTCCTCTCTATTTTTTTTCCCTCACATTTTCGGAAAAAAAATATAGTCTTAGGTTATGTTTAGCTCCCAAATTTTTTTTAAGGAAAGCATCTTAAAGGAATGGCTATTGACTAAATCTTATGGTTTATGGTTTTATATTGGGTGAAAGCATCTTTACCATATAAAAACAAAAGGATATCCCTATCCCATGTTGCAGAAGTAGCATCTTCTATGCAGCTTCATAGGATAACTTATATGAATGGCTTTTTTCCTAGTAAATATTCTCAAAATTGACTATTTTTAATTTAGTGAAAAATAAAAAATAAATATATATCCCATATGATTATCTTTGTGGAAAAAGAGAGGTTGAGGAGCATCTTCTAAGCAACTTCATTCGTCAAATTCTTTTGTATGTCCTTTTTCAAATTAGAGGCATAACCTAAATATCTTTGGTTGTACCAAAAAAAAAAAAAAACATATTAAAAAGAAAAAAAAAAAAGAAACCAATCTTGAAAGGGAGAATTGAAGAGAATGAATTCATTCACATGGCCCATGGAGAGAGGCATTGATGATGATGATGATGAGTGTGGATGTGGTCCACATCATCATCATCATCATCATAACCATATCCACCTCCAAAAATTCAACTTAGAAATCCATGCTGTGGCAAAATTCAACTTAGAAATCCATGCTATCTGCCACTCAATTATACATGCAGTGCAATTGATTGCCATTAAGATTGGTTATGAAACCAAAAAACCATTTTTTTTAATATCTTGTTTCTTTCCTTAGTACTTTATACTTATATGACTATCTTTGATTCTTACCTATAAAAAATAAATTATTAATATTTTTATTATCTTATAAAATATGATATTAAGCAGACCCATTATGAGGTCAAGACTAAAGAATTCCTTCAAACTTGACACTTCGGACTTGATTTATGGCTTTAATACCATTTTAAAACAAATTATTTCTTTAATATTTCCTTTTAAATGGCTATATATTTATTTTTAGGATTATTTGATTAAAAGCGTGTTGAAAACTTCAAGAAATTTAACTCTCAATCATTTTTGGCATTGTTTGGACAAAAATACCCTTATTATTTTATGATAAGTATAATATATATTTTTTTTTAAAACTTACATATAAATACTTGAAGTGATAAAAAAAAAAAAAACATATATGTTAAAAATGAGTTACTTTTCAAGTTAAAACATGGAAAAAGTTAGGGCCTGTTTAGTAATTGATTTCAAAAACAATTTTGAATTTTTTGAAAATTATTCTCTATTTTTATAAAACAAAAGTTTGTTTGAAAACCTAAAATATTTTAAACATGTTTTTAATAGTTTTAAAAATAAATTTTATATCTAATATTTTATTTTTAATCATTCTTCATATTTGTATAATTATTTCTTAAAATATTATTCATAAAATAAGTGAAAACAATATAAAACAATTGAAAGATGTTTTGTGAAAACATTTTGTTTTCTATTCTTAAGAACAAAAAATATAAAAAAAAATTGGTTGTCAAACATATTTTTTATATTTTTTATTTTTTGAGACAGAAAACTGTTCTAAAAAACAATTTCCAAATAGGCCCTTAGGGTATAATTACTTTTTCAATAACAATTTTATGTTCTTTAGAATAAAAAACAGAAAAACACGTTGGACAACCAAAAACTACTTTCTATTTTGCATTCTTAAAAACTGAAAACAAATAGTGTTTTCAGAGAATATTTTTTTTAGTTATTTTTACTTATTTTTCGAAGGTTTTATAAAAAATAATTATATAAACACGTAAAATGATTAAAAATAAAATATTAACTATAAAAATTATTTTTAAAATATATTTCAAAACATTAAAAATATTTCAGATTATTGTATAAAATATATATAAAAAAAATTTAAAATATAATTTTTTTAGAACCGTTTTTGAAAATACTTACCCAATAAGCACTTACATTAATATAGGATTATTTTATCCTCCAACTAGCTTAATTCTTATTTTAATAAACTTCCATTTTAGCAAAATTATTATATCATCAAAATCTCAAAAGCAAGCACTTTTCCTACGTGCCATAAACTTGCTTATGTGGCGAGGTCTGAGAGTTCTGCTGAAAAGGCTAGTGACAATCCTACCCACTGAATGCAGAGTGTAGCGGGAAAGCCAGAGAATGAGGAGCAGTAGCAACATGGTCAATCAATTTAGCATATTATGTAATCTTTATCTAAACATGCTATATAAAAAACATTAAATAGCAATTAGATCATAAACGGAATTATAAACTGATCGGAAAACATACCTCCCGCCATTGCCATTCTATAGGTTAAAATGGGTTTTGCTAATTTCGGGTTTCAGGTGCTTCTAAACCTTCACAATCTCCACTTAGATGGTGTTTTGAAAACTGAAAAGAGATTGCAGGCTTAGGGTACCCTCCCATTAGTGTTCTGCCTCATTTTAAAAGACTCTCTCCATCACTGAGTCTACTTGGAACGTGCACAGAACATGGGGTAGTGATGCGAACGTGGTTTGGAGCATGAATCCTCTTTCCTAAATTGATGGAATGATGTGGACCACATTCCAATCACGTTTTCGGTTTATTACCGAAGATGTAGGAGAAATAAAATCCCAACATTCTCCCACTTGGTCCATATATTCTATCATTCATCATAGCAAGAAACAAAACACATGAATCATGGCGATAGGTCCTCTAATATCGAGTATTATCTTCCATGTATCACAATGCATCATGTTTCTTAAACACTAGCCTTTATGGCTTAATGAATAAACCCTATGTTTATTCTAGGTCCAAACATTAATGATATTTCTCTATAAATGAATAAAAGTGTACACAAAGAAAATCAAATATGAGAAAACATCACAAATAGAGTTTCATTGAAAATAACATTCATTCTTACAATGAAAATCACACAAAGGAACCAAGTCCCAATCTATCTACATGATCCTTAAATTTCAACGGTGGTATGCCTTTAGTCAAAGGATCAGCAATCATCAATTCAGTGCTAATGTGTTCAATAACCACTGTTTTCTCTTTAACACGTTCTCTTAGGGCTAAATACTTGATGTTGATGTGTTTGTTTCGACTGCTACTTTTATTGTTCTTAGCCATAAAAACTGCAGCTGAATTGTCATAATATATCTTTAATGGCCTAGAAATTGAATCCACAACTCTAAGCCCAGAAATGAAACTCTTTAACCATACACCATGCGAGGTAGCCTCAAAACAAGACACGAACTTAGCCTCCATAGTGGAAGTTGCAATCAAAGTTTGCTTTGCACTTCTCCAAGAAACAGCTCCACCGGCTAGCATAAAGACATATCCTGAAGTTGATTTTCGCGAATCAATGCAGCCAGCATAGTCCGAATCAGAGTAGCCAATCACTTCCAAATTATCAGTCCGTCTATACATAAGCATGTAGTCTTTGGTCCCCTGAAGGTACCTCATCACCTTCTTTGCAGCTTTCTAGTGGTCTATACCTGGATTACTCTGATATCTCCCTAACATCCCAACAGCAAATGCAATGTCAGGTCTTGTGCAGACCTGAACATACATCAAGCTTCCAACAGCAGAAGCATAAGGAATGTTCTTTATTTGTTCCCGCTCAAGATCATTCTTCGGGCATTGGTCCAAATTGAACCTATCGCCCTTCACAATGGGAGCTATACTTGGTGAACAATCTTTCATCCGAAATCTTTCTAAAACCTTGTTGATATAGGTCTCTTGAGACAAACCTAAAAGGCCTCGAAATCTGTCTCTCTGTATCTTAATGCCAATGACATAAGTCGCATCACCCATATCCTTCATATCAAATTTTTTAGATAGAAACTGTTTCACCTCATATAGCAAACCCTTATCATTGGTTGCAAGTAAAATGTCATCCATATATAGAACAAGGAAACATATCTTACTCCCACTAACTTTCTGATATATACATTGATCCATAATGTTCTCCACAAAACCAAATGAAGAGATAACATCATGAAACTTTAAATACCACTGCCGGGATGCTTGTTTCAATCCATATATGGATTTCTTAAGCTTGCATACCAAATGCTTACCACCACTAGAGGAAAATCCTTCTGGTTGTTTCATGTAAACCTCTTCCTCTAGATTTCCATTGAGAAATGCCGTTTTCACATCCATTTGTTGCAACTTTAAGTCAAAATGTGCAACTAATGTCATAATGACACGAAGAGAATCTTTCTTAGATACAGGAGAAAAAGTCTTCTTGTAGTCAATTCCTTCATTTTGAGTGAATCCTTTAGCAACGAGTCTCGCTTTATATTTTTCAATGTTGCCCAATGAATCTTTCTTTGTCTTGAAGACCTATTTACATCCAATGGCTTTTGCACCATTAGGCAACTCAACAAGATTCCAGACTCCATTAGATGCCATAGAATTCATCTAATCTTTCATAGCATCATACCATAAATTAGACTCTTTGCAACTTATGGGTTGTGAAAATGTTTCAGGATCATTTTCGGCTCCAATGTCATAGTCCAATTCTTGCAGATACACAACATAATCACTAGGTATTGCTGGTTTTCTCACTCTTGTAGATCTTCTTAATATTGAGTCAACATTTTCCTGAGGATCACGTTGCTCAACGGGTTGTTCAACAATTTCTAGCGAATCTTGAACAACTTGATCTACTGGATTGTCATTAGCAATTTGTGGAGCTTCAATGATTGGTTGTCTATCACCCGTTTGAACTTGAGGGGCGTTCTGAATGACAATCAATCTATCTTTTGAAGTGGATGGTTGAGCATCTATATGATCTTTTTCAGAAACAATGTCCTGAAATCGATCGCTCCCACTAATCAAGTCATTCTCAAGTAACTTAGCATTTCTTGACTCCACAATTCTAGTACAGTGAGATGGACAATAAAATCTATACCCTTTAGACCTTTCGGCATATCCAATGAAATACGCACTAATGGTGCTTGGGTCTAGTTTCTTCTCTTGTGGGTTGTAAACTCTTACTTTAGACGGGCATCCTCAAACGCGTATATGTCGCAAACTCAGTTTCCAACATTTCCATAATTCAAATGGCGTCTTGGGGACAACCTTTGTTGGAACTCGGTTCAATATATACACTGCCGTTTTAAGAGCTTCAGTCCATAAGGATTCAGGAAGCTTGGAGTTGCTACGCATACTCCTAACCATGTCCATTAATGTTCGGTTTCTTCTTTCAGCCACACCGTTCTGGTCTAGGGAACCAAGCATGGTGTATTGAGCAACTATCTCATGTTCTTGAAGAAACTTCGCAAATGACCAGGTGTTTGTCCATCCTCGGTGTATCTATCATAATATTCTCCACCTCTATCCGTTCTCACAATCTTTATTTGCTTTTCGCATTGTTTTTCTACTTCAGCCTTAAAAACTTTAAAGGCACCCAATGCTTCATTCTTGTTGTGAAGCAAGTAGATATACATGTATCGTGAGTAATCGTTTATGAAGGAGATGAAGTATTTCGGACCATACGCGTCCATGTCTGGACAACAAATATCTGAATGTATGATCTATAATATGTCTGTGCTCCTCTTGGCACCCTTCTTAGACTTGTTGGTCTGTTTTCCCTTAATGCAGTCCACACAAGTGTGAAATTCAGTAAAATCTAAAGTACTAAGTACTCCATCATTTACTAATCTCTTAATTGTCTGTATGGAGATATGTCCCAATCTCCGATGCCACAACATAGAGGAATCTTCATTCATAACACATCGTTTTGTACCAATGTGAACATGCATAGTATTATTAGTGGTATCATTTTTCAAATTGATAGAGAAAAGACCATTAGACAATGTACCATTTCCAACAAGATTAGATTTATAAAACAAACTGAAAAATGTCTCATAAAAACTAAAGGAATAACCCAAAGGTACAATTCTTGAAACCAAAATCAAATTCTTAGAGAAACTTGGAACATAAAATGTCTTTTCTAAATTTAAAATAAAACCACTACTTAAAACTAAATTGCATGTTCCAACAACCTCCACATGTGAAGGCATCTTGTTTCTTGAATAAATGCATTGCTCACTTGGCATTGGCTTCCTTAGGTTTCGCATACCCTGCAAGGTATTCGAAACATGGATTATAGAACCAGAATCAATCCACCATGTGTTATAAATAACATCAACCATATTAGATTCATAACAAACAAATGAGATTGGTTTACCTTTCTTCTCAAGCCATTTCTGGAATTTGGTGCAACCCTTTTTCATGTGCTCCTTCTTCTTGCAAAAGAAGCACTTATTGACCTTCTTGATTCCACCTTGGGGCGGTATTTTACCTTTCTCTTTCTTTTTGGCCTGATTCTGATCATTTCCTTCCATTGTCATTAATGCATTCTCACCCAATTCCATTTTCAACCTTCCCTCCTCTTGAACACGCATGGTCAAGAAGCTCATTAATTGACCACTTATCTTTATGTGTGTTGTATGAGATTTTGAAGGGTCCATATTGTTGTGGAAGAGTGTTTAAAATGAAGTGCACAAGGAAGGAGTCAGACATTTCAACCTCAAGTGTTTTCAATTGTGTTGCAATATCCCTCATTTGCATTATGTGATCTCGCACACCACTCACATTGGTGAGCCTTAAAGATGAAAACTTCATTATCAAGGTGCTGGCAAGTGCCTTATTTGAAGTCACAAATTGTATATCAATAGCCTTCAGTAATGCCTTGACATTGTCATGCTGATCCACAGAACCACGAATACCATCAGAGATTTTGGTCTTTATGAACATCAGACTAAGGCGATTTGATCGCTCCCATTGTTCATAAAGAGCCTTTTCTGCTGTAGTGCTGGTGTCAATAATGGTTGGTTTGTCTTTCCTAATAGCATAATCAATGTCCATGCACCCCAAATGAAGTGGAATTCTCTCCTTCCAAACCTTATACTTATCACCTTTCAATTCAGGAATGTCACATTTTATATTAGAGAAATTCGCAGGTTGCATGATTGCACAAAAATTAAACATACATGCTTATAATTCAAATTTGAGACTAATAAACAAATATCATGTTTTACTAATGTAACTCATGTTAAAAAAATTATGAATCTAGTGACATAAAACTTGCATGTGGGCTAAAGTTCTAATTCAATTAGATCCATGTAAAACCTTATGATAAAACTATCAAATTGTGTTTTATTTCCTAATTCCTGTGGGTAATTAAGAAATATAATTTGACATTCCACCCTAATTAATTATACAAATATAATAAAAAATTCATTTGGGATAAAATTTTATTATATCAAATATAATTAATTACCCATAATGTCATTTTCCTATATGTGATCCTAAAACAATTAATAAATAATTTTGCATAATTAAAGATGTTGTGGCTACTCCTTAATTAATTAAAATTATATGGATCACTTGACATTTAATTAATTCACAAGAAAACTTATATAAATTGCATGAAACCATAAGCAATTTTTACACAAAACTCAATATCAATGTGCAAAATTTCTGAAATTGTATAAATTATAAGCACATTAATATCTAAAATTAAAACCATAAAAGCCTTTAAGAATAAATTTAATGTGCAAATTATTTAATTTAATGTTGTATGCACAATAAACCATTAAAAATAAAAATATGCATTCAACTAGCAAAAATAAATAATCTATCACATAAAATATCCATAAATTAACATATTTTAAAAAAACATTAAATTTTATGATTTTTTTTTTATTTTTTATTATTACATTCACTAAATCCATATGCAGGGACACGGAAATCCATGTCATACAAGTCTTGAGGCAAAAATTAAAATAAGTTTATAGATGAACCTGTACAATGAATGAATGAGAACAAGGCTATAACCAACTGGGCTACTGCCCCTTTTCTGATTACTTGTTCACCTATTTAAATCTTATTGACAATCAAAACGATAAGCCCCTGTAGTTGTCCCCTACCTTCAGTCGGGTCTGTTTGACCCATCTACAACCCGAAATGAAACCTGACGGTTTCCAGGCATTCCAAACACCAAATTGATGATTTAAAACACCGAAATGTTAGAAATATCATCTCCTAATGATTTCTAACAATATTTTTCATCAAAAACTTCTAAAACCAAAACCTCCAAAATACCAAAACTCACTTGATTAAAAAATGCAGATTGTAAAATGAACAAGGCAAAGGCATACAAGGCTTTGATACCAACTGTAATCTTTATCTAAACATGCTATATAAAAAACATTAAATAGAAATTATATCATAAACGGAATTATAAACTGATCGGAAAACATACCTCCCTGTGGACCCGCATTTCTTACGTGCGCACCCACTCGATCGACGAGACTCGCTTTTATTTTAGAAAAGTGATTTAGGAAAAGTCGGAGTCGCCACTTATTTTATTTTATTTTTAAAAGGAAAATAAAACAAGAAAGAAAACCCTAAAAAGTGACTCCATAATTTTTGGAAAAGCGTGTCTTTGAAAAACTTGAGTCTAGGTTCGGGGATCAGATTACTTATTGGGAAGGTACCTCTAGGAGGTAGCACCCCTCTAAGCCCTATAAAGGTCTCTACTGACTAAGTTGAGAGAAATGTGGCAATTAATCTGTTAATTATTGATACCTAAATAAGTTAGGTGATTTCAAAAGATAGCATGTTAAACAAAAAAAAATCAATCATAATCACATAGAAGATTTAGAATACATACCTGGTCTGTTTCTTAAGACCTATCACAAAACATCAATAGTTAGTTTAGATAATATATCATCCCGCATGCGATTTTTTTAGAAATAATAGAATAATGAAACATATATATATATCAAGACACCCAAGCACTATCGATCATAGGCGTAGTTCACAAAAACAAGCGTATTCACAAAATATAGAAAATTGGTGATTGAGAACATACCGGATAACATAGATAACTTATAACGTGCCTCCTCAAGTCTTAAGGGGTTAGATAATAAATAATAAACTACAAAAATCTTATCATTCTTGTTATCTAATTAGCAAAGCAAAAATAATAAAAGTATACGGAATCATCAATTTTCGCACACATTTAGTATATAATTCCTAAAAAAATAGATATGATTTCAACAAATGGCAAGGGTGATAGTAAAGATGAGTTTTAAAAAGATGATTTTATGTAGGGGTTTCACCAATTCCCCAATTGATATACACAAATATAGCTTGGAATTAAATGTTATTACTTTCGTAAAAAAATAAAAATAAATAAATAAATAAATAAAAATTCATGAGTATTAAAAAAACATTTATTCGATAGTTTTAATGAATTGTATTTATAAAAGGAAGTTTTGATTTACTTAAATAAAAAGGCTTTAATTTCATGCAAAGAAAATATTTTTTTTAAAAAGTTTGTTCACAAGAAAATAAATGTTATCACTTTTATAAAGGAAATGTTTCATAAGTATTAAAAATAATAATAATAATAGCAATAATTGATTCCATAGTTTTAATGAATTTTATTTATAAAAAAGAAGCTTTAATTTATTTAAATAAAAAGACTTTAATTCCATGCAAGAAAATATTTTTAAAAAGTTCATTCACAAGAAAATAAATGTAATTATCACTTTTATAAAGGAAATATTTCATGAGTATAATAATAATAATAGTAATAATTGAGTCCATAGTTTTAATTAATCTTATAAAAGGAAATTTCAATTTACTTAAATAAAAAAGGCTTTAATTCCATGCAAAGAAAATATTTTTTTAAAAAAAAGTTTATTCACAAGAAAATAAATGTTATCACTTTTATAAAGGAAATATTTTATGAGTATTAATAATAACAATAATAATAATAATAATTGATTCCATAGTTTTAATGAATTTTATAAAAGGAAGTTTTAATTTATTTTAAAAAAAAGACTTTAATTCCATGTAAAGAAAATGCTTTCAAAAAATTCATTTACAAAAAAGAGAAAGAAAAAAAAAATTTTAATTAATTAATAATGGTAATAATAATAAAACCTCATAAAAAATATATTTGACAATTTAAAATTTTTTTTTTTAATGTAAGAATATCTTTTATAATTTAAATTTTTCTTTAATAATTTTTTTTTAACTTTATTTTATTTACAAGAGGATGATTTCCACAACTCTTTATTTAGAAAGCACAAAATTTTTTATTATTTTTTATTATTTTTTTAAAACATAATAAATTTTTTAAATAAGATAAACAATTATTTTATATTTTAATCCAAGAGAACAAAAAAATGTTTAAAATAATTTAAATATTACAACTTTTTATTTTTGAATTTTGAACAAAGCTATCATAAAAATTATCAAAACACTTAAAAATTCAAACTTTTTTTCATCATCATCAGGAATTATCCCAAAACTAAAAATTAAGCACAATATAAATTTTCATTAATATCCAAATTATTGAAAACTAAAAAAAAAAACTTGCAAAATATTTCAACTTTTCATTAGCATCACAAAATTATCCAAAACGAATAAAACATCTAATTTTTAAACTATCATCTGAATCATCCAAGACAAATGCCTACAAAAAGTAACATGAGATTAGCAATAATAATAATAATGATAACTAAAATAAAATAAACAAAATAAATTCAAAAAACCAAAAAAAAACTAAAAATCCTAACTTGATTTATATTTTATTCAACAATCATCAAGAATTATCCCAAAGCTAAAAAAATAAGCACAATATAAACTTTTCATTAATATTCCAAATTATTGAAAACTAAAAAAAACTCGGAAAATATTTCAACTTTTCATTAACATCACAAAATTATCCAAAACGAATAAAACATCTAATTTTTAAACTATCATCCCGAATCATCCAAGACAAATGCCTACAAAAAGTAACATGAGATTAGCAATAATAATAATGATAAGTAAAATAAAATAAATAAAATAAATTCAAAAACCAAAGAAACTAAAAATCCTAACTTAATTTATATTTTGTTCAAACAATCATTAACACATCTCATATAAATACATTAAATCCAACAAAACACTCACCGAAAGACATTAAATCCTATTATAACCGTCCATGATTTCATTCCCTTTCCTTTAACAAATAAATAAAAACATGTCAATAGCATCATTCACATCAGGACTAACCATATATTCACATTCGTTTGCATTTTAAATCCAACAAAATGAAGTCAAAGAACACTAACCTTGCTTGCAGCTACCCTCTTTCACGGTTGTGTCACTTTTTCTTCTCAGTCTAGTTGTGTCTACTTCTTCGATCTAGCTCGTGTGTTCCTTCACCACAAAGAGTCCCCGAATCAGCCTATGCGTCCTCTAGAAGTTCCACCCGGAAACGTGATCTCCATGTCTACAATTTTCTTCTGAATCTCGTTAAAAAAAAATCCACCCAAATTCTTCTAGAACTCTCCTTTTTTCTCTCCCTCGGACGTCTCCCTCTATCTTCAAGCTCTCCTCCAAAAAAAATCTCTCTCTCTCCTCAAATGTCTTTCTCATATTCTCCAAAAAAAACCCCCAAATCCCCTTTATCACACCTCTCCTCCCTTTTTAATTTGCATGTGAGTTGACTTTTGTTTCCTTCTCTGAATTCCCCCTGCTCTCTTTCTTGCAAAATACAGTCTGTCTATTCAATATGCCACCTCAATTCTTCCTAAAATATATCATCTCTTTTCCTTTTCCGTTTAAAATATGCTTTGACCCAAAACACTATTGAAACTTCCTTCCATCATCACGTGATTCTTTTTCCAAAAGACAAATTACATTACCTTCTTTGCTGCTCATCATTTCTTTTTTCATACATAAGCTGAATCTTCCCCATAACATGGCTCCATTCATTTTTTCCATATGTCTACTCTTGGAACCAATATGGTAGCTACCCACTCCGAGCTTCACATCATAGGCACTTTCTTATCTTTTTATTGGTGGACTTCCTACAAAATTTCAAAGTTAATAGAGTAATAGTAATAATAATAATAATAATAATGAAAACGTTTAAACAAAATTATTAAATTAAACTAAATAAGTAAAGACAAGTATTATGGAAAAGTGATAAAATAATAGGAAATTAAAATAAATGAAGAAATATACAAAATAATAAATAAAATAAAATAAACAAAAATATAAAGGTAAAAAAAAAAAGTCAATCAATGTGATTTTACAAAAACGAGTCTTGTAAGTCATACAAGCCATGCAACCATGCAAACCATGCCCATGCAAAAAATGATCTAAATGGGCCTAAGGTGCCTAAATGGGCCTAGAATGCCTAAATTGGCCTAAGGTGCCTAAATGGGCCTAAGGTGCCAAAATGGGCCCAGGGTGCCTAAATGGGCCTAAGGTGCATAAAAGGGCCTATGGTGCCTAAATTGACTTAAGGTGCCTAAGTGGGCCTAAAGTGCCTAAATCGTCCTAGGGTGCCTAAGTGGGCTTAGGGTGGTGCTTAAGTAGGTCTAAGGTGCCTAGGGTGTATCTAAGTGAACCTAAAGTGCCTAAGTGGGCTTAGGGTGACGCCAAATGGGCTAGGTGCGTCTAATGGGCTTAGGGTGTACTAAGTGGGCCTAGGGTTACCTAAATGGGCCTAGGGTGCCTAAATGGGCCTAAAGTGATCTAAGTGGGCCTAAGGTGACTAAGTGGCCCTAAAGTGATGCCTAATGGGCCAAGTGTACCTAAATGGGCCTAGGGGGCCTAGGGTTACCTAAGTGGGCCTAGGGTGATCTAAGTGGGCCTAGGGTGATCTAAGTGGGCCTAAAGTGTCTAAATGGGCCTAAAGTGATGCTTAATGGGCCAAGTGTACCTAAATGGGCTTAGGGTGCCTAAATGGGCCTAGGGTTACCTAAATGGGCCTAGGGTGATCTAAGTGGGCCTAAAGTGATGCCTAATGGGCCAAGTGTACCTAAATGGGCCTAGGGTACCTAAATGGGTCTAGGGTGCCTAAATGGGCCTAGGGTACCTAAATGGGTCTAGGGTGCCTAAATGGGCCTAGGGTGACTAAGTGGGCCTGAAGTGTCTAAATGGGCCTAAAGTGATTCCGAATGAGCCAAGTGTACCTAAATGGGCCTAGGGTTACCTAAATGGGCCTAGGGTGCCTAAGTGGGCCTAGGGTGCCTAAAAGCTATCCTAAAAAAAGCAAGAAAAGCCTAAGTCTAAGTTAGGGCTGCCAAGGGTCACAATAAGAGGTCAGATAATCCCTCAACCAAAGTCTCCGAGGTGGCTTAGAAAAGATAGGCTACATGAGTATTAATGGGCCACCAGGGAATTGCTATAAACGACATGTGCGAGGAAGACAAAATAGAGGGTCTACACTCCCGCCATTGCTATTCTACAGGTTAAAATGGGTTTTGCTAATTTCAGGGTTTCAGGTGCTTCTAAACCTTCACAATCTCCACTTAGATGGTGTTTTGAAAATTGAAAAGAGATTGCAGGCTTAGGGTACCCTCTTGTTAGTGTTCTGCCTCGTTTTAAAATACTCTCTCCATCACTGAGTCTACCTGGAACGTGCTCAGAACATGGGGTAGTGATGCGAACGTGGTTTGGAGCATGGATCCTCGTTCCTAAATTCATGGAATGATGTGGACCATATTCCAATCACGTCTTCGGTTTATTACCGAAGATGTAGGAGAAATAAAATCCCAACATATTAAACATTATTAGATTCACATTGGAGACTAGCATAATAAAAGAAAATGAATCTTGTGTATGGGTAGAATTAGAGTATGTTTGACAATGATTTTATAAAATACTTTTAATCTAAAAATTGAAAAAAAAAATAAGTGTTTGATAAAATTTAGGAAACGTTTTTAAAAATCTAAAAAATCATTTATAATATTGAAAAATCATCTATAATGTTTTTTTGCAGAAATACATAATACGTGATTATCTTAAAAACACTTGTAAAGGAAACACTTACAAACATACTCTTAAAAATATTTGGAACTAAAGAATATGAAGCTATTATGGATTCTATACCACTAATAGAAAGTTGAGCAAAAAGGGTATCATCGGAATTTTGAAAACAAACAATAGATGATTTAGCGAAAGATTTTATACCAGGGGCCTACTCATACAAAAGAAGAAGTGGATTGTAGACTTTTACGAAAAAAATGAAAAGAATGTTTACCAAATATTCATCTTTAAATTGCGATTTGATGAACATTCATTGTACATTGAATGGACCTAAATTGCAACTAGTTTTTGTTGTATGATCTCATATTGGAAAAGCAAGCACAACCAAACATCCTTACCATTGAGTAATTAGTTCTTGCTTTGAATATAACTTTTTTGGGTGAGTTGTGTTGTAGTGTGATAGTAGGCAAGCATCAAAATATAAAAAAAATATGAAAATATTTTTCGGAAATATTGGGAAATATCGAACCAAGATTCAAAAAAATAAAAATAAAAATCAATTAGATGGAAATTGATCACGATTCAAAAAATATGGGGAAAAACTAAAAGATAAAATAAAATAAAATAAGTAATAATATATATTTTTAAATATGTATATAATGGAATTTGTGGAATTTGGAAATAATATACAAAAATACATTTAATATTAAAATGATAATTTATTTAATTTGGATATATTTAATGATATAAAAAATATTAATATATGCACAATTATTTTTTGTTTAAAAAGTTTGTAATTTTATTTACAAGTTTATATTTCTATTATATTTAATAAATATAAAAAAGATATAAAAATTCTTATTAAAAAAATTATCATATGATGGATTATATTTTGAGCAATCAGTTTATTGACATTTGAAAATGACATAATTGAAATTAATTTACTTACCAGAGTGTAATTTTTAATATTCATTTTTCTATATGGATATAAAATTATTGTCTTACACGATGTTTGGTCACGAGAGCATATTAAGGAAAGGAAAAAAAAACTAAGGAAATATGAAACAAGTACTAATTAAAATTAACTAAAAACTTCTGCAGTTTCCACATTTTTTAATCTTTAGTAAGAAGAGATAACAAAAAAATGAGTTTGAAGAATCATGTAAAAATAATTTATTGATTTTAAATTCTTTTTTCTTCCACTTTTATTTACATTTTTTTTCTTGGGTTCTTTTTTATTCTCACTCAAAATTTCCACGAGTTACTAGGTTTAAATCCAATCCTCCTATTGATCTTGGCTTTTCTTTGAGTAGTAAAATAGTGTAATTTTGTCCAAATCTATTGAAAAGTTTCACAACTAACCATACAAAGTCAGAACACTTGTAAACATAGAAGAAAGTAGCCAATAACCTAATAATTAATCTTAATATTCCAAATCAAGAAAATCTAAATTTATCTTTCCTCCAATTTCATCCAATGTTTTCATAATCAAAACAGTGATTGGATCGAAAAAATTATCGATTTTTGGTCTAGTTGAACTACTGATTAGGGGTGCAATTTGGGCGAGCTAACCCGATCCAATCCTACATTTGGGCGGGTTTGAACAATCATTTTTAATACTCGGATTGAGTTTGAGTTATGTTTTTTCAATCTAAACTCAATTTGGGTTGGGTTTAGGCTAAGGGTCGAATAGTCCGGAGCTAACCCAAACCGATTTAATGTTTTTATAATATTTATAATACATCTTATCATATATAATAATATTCATTTTCTTTTTCTATTTTTAAGAAAAAAAATCAAATTATATTATATTATATGTTTTTCATTTTTTTAGAAAATATATAAATTTATGTTTATTTTTTTTGTTACTATCTTGAAATTTTGTTCTATTTTTTATTTAAATTTTCATATAAATACAATAATTTTTTTAAAAAAATAATAAATATATTTTGAATTATGCAGCCCAACCAACTTGAATTTAACTTAATCAATTTGAGTCTAACTTGAACAACCTAAACTTGACCCAAGCTTAGAAAAATGAGGTTGCATTGGGCTTGGGTTGAGTACCTCAAATCAAGAGTTCAGGATGGGTTGAATTTAGGTTGATTATTTCTTAATTTTGGTTGGACTTCGGCTAATCATCAACTTGACCAACTCGCCCAAGTTGCAGTCCTAGGTTAAACCCTCATCAAACTAGTGACACTATAAATATATAAATTTTATATTATATAAAATTAAAATAATTATTAAAAATTATGAACATATATTTAAGATGAAAGGAAAATTATATATTTAATTTTACCAATACGTCAAAAGCTTAATATTTTGTTATTTTATAATTTTAAAAATTATTCAATTTAACTTATATTATTTTCATATTTATATAATTATAAAATCATCATAAAAATAAATATGGAGGTAAATATTTATATTAATTTAAGGATTTTAAAGGTTGGACTGATGGATTTTTTAAAAACTTGGTTTCATCCAAAGAACTCAAAAAACAATATGGACTTGATCTAATAGGACATTCACGACTTTCTAATTCATTTTAGTTTCCTATGAAGTAACTAATATTGGTTTATGGATGTAGGAATAAGGTCATGGACTTCCATTGGAATGCACTTGATCCATGGACAATTGTAAGTGTATCTGATGATGGTGACAATAGTGGTGGTGGTGGTACACCCTAGGTAATAAGAATCTCTCAATTTTACTTTGGAATTTGTATTTGTCTCAATTTATAGACGCATTTTATGATCATCTAATTCATTCGTTATTGATAATCGGTAAAACATATCATATGATAGAATTTATGAAACTATTTGTTAAGGAGCATGATATGCATATTGAATCCAAATCTTGTGAGTTTAAACTTTTAAGAAAATTGATAATTCAATATGATATTGAAACTTGCTTTGGTGGGAGGTGGTCCCGTATTTGAATTGTCTCTTCGTAATTTACATTTATCCCATTTGTTTCATTGTACACTCCAAATGTGGGTATGAGTTGCATGTGAGGGAAAGTGTTAAGGAGCATGATATGTATATTGAACCCAAATCTTGCAAGCTTAAGCTTTTAGGAAATTGGTAGTTTGACACTATTTGTTGGTAATATTTCACAATAATAATTTTCATTAGGATGCAACAATATTGTTCTTAACTTGGGGTGCAACAATAAGTTCACAAGGTGTGATGTCGAAATCCATAAAATGTTTGGTTTGACCTCATTAGATACTAATTAGTTTTCAAATGAGATGGTCAAAGGTCAATCCAACAGCTTTGTCAAGGAACAAGATAAACAACTTTATTGTCTCATCTCGGGTTTTTCTATTATTAATTTAAATCCAAATTACCATCTTGATCTTATATACTCTAGTGTTTTTCAAACATCCAACGTAACTTACTTTATGCAACATGAATTGTGGTGGTACAGGCATGGTGAATCACTGATTTGCTGCATAAGGCAAAAGATGGGGTCTTGATGGAGATAGAAGATGCCAAATCAAAGATGGTTAGATGTTCAAAATCTAAGTCGAAGATGCTTAAACCCACTAATTGAACATTTTTTTAGCCAATGACTTCTAGTCTCTTTTGAAAAGATCCAACCTATTTAGTTCATGCATAATGTGTAACTATGGGTGCTTCATCAAATGAAGTTATTACATGTCATTTTTCTAGTCTCCCTATATGACAAATTTGATTGGTTTGTGTTGGAAACCCTTCAAAAAAGGTAAAAATCATAATACACCATGCTAATCAATCAAGCAAAATAAACGAAATGTTCTCAACTTTGAATTTTAGAGTATTAATAATAAACAAACATAGAAATGACATACAACATCGTCAAACAAACCAATAACATACTCCATATAGGAATTAGATTCTTTCAGGTATTAGAGAAAAAGTGGAAGATAAATCTTATGGTTTTCCTTTTTTTCAACATCAAAGAAAAAACCAAGCACTAAAAAAATACATTACAAAATTTTGAAAAGAAAATTTGTTATAAAGATGAAGTTAATTTCATTCACATTTGTTGAGGTTTGGGCTAAATATATCTTACCATCATTAGTTTGAAAACATGTCAAATATTTGAGACACTTACTTTAAACCTAATTCTAGTAAAAAAAAATTAGGTGAATTAGAGTACTATGTCAAAAATAACGATCAAAATCTAAGTAAAACTTTTTATTCCTATTTCCTTTTTTAAAATCTATATACGATAATAAATTTAAAATGGAATAATTTTTTCATTTTTTTTTTTTTATTCTCGCATTCTAAACATATTCTTAATGTAGATGTATATCCATGGTAACAAAATAACCTTAAGTATTTTTTTTTTAAATATCCAAATGTTGTATAGGAATCGGTATATTTGCACATACGTGTCATTATATTTTCAAATTTAATATATTGCATTCCATAACATGTGTCATGATGTTACCTCATCATTTAATATGTTATGTTGTAGAAACCCTAAAAGTTACACATATAAATACATCGTAAACCTATAGTGCCGCCTAATGCAACTCTATAACATTTACAACATAACCCTAAATTCTAATTTATAAATAGGAGATGACATTGGATGTAGCTTAATACAATTTTCAAAGCAAGATTCTCGGTTATGAGCATGGTAGAAAATGAAGTCGAAGATGTAGATGATGATATTTTAATAGATCGTTGTCTTCTATAAATTGGATCAGTAATTTACCATCGATAAAACACAGGTTTGACCTCTTGATTACTATTCTATAAGTTTATACTTCCAAATTTTTTTTCATCGAGCATGAAATGAAATGATTATTAACACTTTTGCGTCAAATTATTTTTTAATTTATTATGCATTTTTATTATCATATTATATACAATTAATATTAATGTTTTAAAATAAAATTTGATGAAACAGGAATGGTGGTGGTATGAGACATGATATCACAAGCCAATTGCCAACATACACTACCACCCTTCATTTTTTCCACATCAGCGATCCTCCCAGGAAGCAGCCATCTATACCTGCCGGAACAACCAGAACCGGCGAAGAGGGGGCAGAAGAGTGATCGGCGACCATCCCCGCTGTTGGTGCATTTCAGAGCAAAATATATATATATATATATATATATATGTATATTTTACAATTTTTAATTTTGATTTTATTTTTCTTTTTTCTAGTTGTAAGAATTAAGATTACCCCAAGGAATTTGGACTCCCCAGAAGCAATTTTCTGGTTCCTTTATCAGCTCTTTGTATTGTCATGTGGAAGGATGTATCTATTTTCCCATTTTAATATATATTTTTAGGATTATTTTAAAAAATGATTATATAAATATAAAAAATGGTTAAAATAAAACTATTAGGTAAATACAAAAGAAGTTAAATGGGTATTTTAATCCCAAAAATATCTCAATTTATAAATTTAATCCTTCATTATTTTTAGTTTAAAAATACCTATTTTTAATAATAAAAAAAATCTTTATTTTTTAATAAAAATAATATATATTTTTAAATACCCATTTTTAATAAATATCTCTATTTTTTTTTATAAAAATTATATATTTTTTAAAGCTTATATATAAATAATCGAAATATTAAAGAATATTTATACAAAATGAATTATTTTTTAAATTAAAAATGAGAGATTATATTTACAAATTTGGGATTTTTTTTAGTGGTTAATTAATTAATTGAAATTATGGTAGTCATTAATTTATTCGAGTTAAGATTAGAATGTGTAGGAGATGAGATGGGAATATTTATCAAAGAAATAATATCAATTTCCACATGGTCACTTTTGACACCTGTATATGCCCGCATCACCATATTTGGCACGTGTTTATGCTCACATCACCATATATGGCACGTGTTTATGCCCACATCACCATAGTTGGCACGTGTTTATCTCCACATCACCATATATGACACGTGTAAACTATTAGGACTTTGTGGCAGCATAAAACCCTGAGGGTGCTCTTAGAGGAAACTGAAGCAGTGCGGTGACTGTAAAGCAGAATCAACAGAGTTTCTAGTTCCGGTGAGAGAGATGAAGGAGACGAGCACCGCCGGTGAGACGTCGATTTCTGTGGACGAGAGGTATACCCAGTGGAAGTCTCTAGTTCCGGTGCTCTACGACTGGCTGGCCAACCACAACCTCGTCTGGCCCTCCCTCTCCTGCCGGTTCGTATACTTCTAATTTTCTCTTTTTGTATCTAGGGTTTCGTGGAAGTTCCAGGGTTTTTTTTCGGGGTTTCTGATGTTTGATTGGTTGGAGTTTGGTTTTTTGACGAGGAGAAATGGTGGGTAGGCGGAATGACTACTCGGGTTTGGTACTGGGATGGGCGTTGTTGGTGGTGGGTTTGTGATTTTGCCTGATTTCGAGGGGATTTTGTGTGTTGAGTTGGTTTGAGATGTGTTTTGGAGAATGTGCTAGGGTTGGGGTTGAAAAGGAGGGGAATGGGTGGGAAAGGTTTGACCTTGTTTTGTGCCGAACGGATTCAATGAGTAAGAACTTGAAGGAGATGGTCCTCATTTTGGTGATGTTATGAAGCAGTTCATTCACTGTTTGGGGAAGCAATTCGAAGAGAAAAACATTTTCCCCCTGGAAAATGGATAGGCCAAAATGGTTGTGCGGAGGTTTTTGTTTTACAGTGTTTGGAGTTTGGTTTCTTTTATTTTCTCGCTTTTCTCGGTTACCAAACGGTTTGAGTTGCGTTTTGTCATTTGGGAAGTTGAGCGAAACTGATGAAAATTAATTTTTTTTTTATATTGGCTTCAAAAGCTGGAGACTTCGGCTCAAGTTAGCCAAATTGTTGTCTTGGGCTTTGTTGAGTTGATTTACATTTTTCTTTATCAGCCAACCAGTGGGAAATGAGAGAGTTGATGTGTTGCTGAGAGAACTAAGGAAGAGAGAAGAAAGTAGAAATGCTCGTTCCTAGAACTCAAGATGTTTTTCTCAAAATGCAGACTTGCCTCAACCTAATGGTTGTGTTAGGGTTGGTTGAATGGGTTTTTCCTCCCCTTTATTTCTTAATTTTCTGCAATTTGCTAGTGAGGGAAATGAGAGAGTCGAAGATTCCATTGCTGAGATAATTGAGGAAAAAAGAAGGAAATAAAATATTTGATCTTATGTCTTATGTTGTTTTGTTGAAATCACAGTTCTGTTTTCCATGTTTCAAATAGGTGGAAGATGTGATGTGCATTTTGCTTCCTTTGTACTTGTGATTTTAAATGTTTAACGCTGTTAATCAGTCGTGTATTATGTGTACTGATAGATGGGGTCCGCAATTGGAGCAAGCTACGTATAAGAATCGGCAACGGCTTTACCTTTCAGAGCAGGCAAGATAATCAACTCAAACATGTTTGCATGTCTTACGTTGTTTAGTAATCAAAAGTCAGGGACATCTTATTGAGTTGGAGCAAACATTTGAACAAAATGCTCCAATTATGTGATTTTATCATTTAGGAAGCTTTGTTCTATTTGTTTGTGAATGCTAAGCTATCAACACAGTGAGTTAAAAGTTCTTCTAATTGAGTTAGGATGTGAAAAGTTGAGTTGTTTCTATACACTCAAATCCAAAGCTCAGTTGCTGGAAGTGTAATGATGACCCATTTATAGTAATTATGGATTTTGAATTTCCAAGATTGTTTCTGAGAGATGTTAGTTTGATTGTGAGGAACTGTTTGTATGTTTGTGTTTGTAGCCATACCCAAAGGATGACCAGTTTGCTTTTTTTAGAACAAAATCAAACTAAATTTGGCTTAGGTGCTTGCTGCTTTAGGTGCCATTTATGGAAGCATGCCATGCTTTGGACACCAAGTTTTTTGTTTATGTAGTGGCAAAATGACAAAAGGGTCATATTTTGACTAAGCTAGTTTGTTTTATAGCTTCCTAGATGGGGTCCCTAAAGATTTTTCTTTTTCGGCAATCATAACATGAATAATTTGCATAGCTCGGAAAAATTAACCTAGTGGAGTCACATGATTAAATGGTGTTGAACTTGTTGGATATAGTAATTCAAGATATTCGTTCAGTGTGGATAAGGTGTTCTGCTTGTTTGCTCATAACAGTGTTGGTATTTTTTTATTTTTTGTGATAAGTAATAACGGTGTTGGTATGATGTTGTGATGATCTTGGTATATGCTATCTGGCATACTTATTCTTGTTCTGTCATCGTCTTCGTTGATGATCATGCTTTCTGCTTAACTTTGTTTTCTCCCAGACTGATGGCAGTGTTCCGAATACCTTGGTTATAGCAAACTGTGAAGTCGTTAAACCTAGGGTAGCTGCCGCAGAGCATATTGCTCAGGTAATGTCTCCATGACATGTCATTGTTTGCCTCCTCATTCCATGTTCAATTTTCTTTTAGTTATTATCCTATTTCTTAGTTCTTGCTCAAATTTTCAGTTCAACGAGGAAGCGCGCGCGGTCACCCTTTGTAAAGAAGTTCAAAACAATTATACATCCAGGAGAGGTATCTATTTTGAGCACTTGTTCTGTTCCTCCTGTTTCATGAATTGTCAATCTACTGATCAAAGAAGTAGGGTTTTATATTTATATATTGGTTGATTTTTGACCCTATCAAACGCAAATAATCTTCGTAAAAGTTGATATTGATTGATTTTTGACTCTATCAAATGCAAATAATCTTCACAAAAGTTGCCTAATAGGAATTAAAACTAACTATGCAATATTCTAGAAATGTCAAAGGAGACATTCTTATAGCTGAACATTCAAAACTTTGTGTTCGTCGTGAAGGTGAAGGAGCGTAGAGAGGAAGTTGGATTGCTTTGATTCGTGAGGGAAAATGAATCTTTTTGATGGCTGTGTTTATGCTTCTGTTTTTCCTTCTTTTACTTTCCAACATTTTCTAGGCAACCAAATGGTCCAAATCATATAATTAATTTTATATATTGCATAAAAAGTTTTTGAAATTGTCAAATTTTTAGATAAATATTAAAATTAAGAATTAAAAAGCCCACAAACTCTTAAAGAAAAGTTGGAAAAAATACTTCATATTTATTTTAAAAAGCAACTTGATTTAAAAAAAAAAAAATCTTTCCAAATAATAAAATTAATTGGGAAAATAATTTTAAGTTGAAAATTTGGAAAAGAGATTTGAAAAATAATTTATATTTTAAAAGAAAAATATTTCTAAATCATTTTTAATTTAAAATATGATTTTTATATTAATTCTAATAATTTGTTTAGTAGTGATTTTAGGAAGCACTTTTAATATTTTTAATACTTTGAAAATTTTATTAAAAGTGTTAGAAACGTTTTCTATAATCACTCTTAAATGCACTCTAAATTTACTAGATTTTTTTTTATATATACCTATGGAATGAGTTCTTTTTAGAGGATGCGTCTAAACTTTTTAAGTCATTATTCTTAATGCTTAACCTAAATTTGATTGAAAACGAGACCTACATTCCCTTAGGAGTCAAGACAAGATGTAATAGAATATATAAGATGTTGCGTTGCAAACATAAATTATAATATATATTTTAGAAAGTAAATCTAAGGGTAACATTTATTAGATAATTTTCTGTACTACTTTCTTACAACCGTGTGGGTTTTTATCTCTGCATGTTGTGTAAGGATTTTCTATGTAAAATTTTTGTCTTTGTTGATTTTTCATTGTTTTTTTAATCAGTTGAGTTAAAAAGGTTTAAATCTCATTCATTGGTTTAATTGGGTTAAAAAATTTAACCCGTATTTTTTTAAAACAATATCATTCTTTTCAATATTTGTTTTGTCGAGCATAAAAGTATACATTAAAAGAACAAATGTAAAAAGATGAAATAAACAAAGAAGGCTTATTGGGTCTCACCGATATCATGACATCAAGAAGATATTTTTCGTTTATATTCTTTAAAAGATACCATCGTATTATATATAAAAACAATAAAAGAAAAATAAAATAATCTTATATACCATAGAAGACAATAACCATTATTTTATATACAATAAAAGTCAAATATCTTCATGGCTTCAATAATATTTCCATATCTCCAATATATATTTGGAGACGCTTCTTACATTTAAGCTTTAGATTTCTTGGGCTGTGCCTCGGGCTTTGCCTCGGAGCCTGGCTTGGGGTCTCGGATGATTATTTGTAGATTCTTCTCATATTTGATTTCTGGCTGGGTGACTCCATCTTTCTTCAGCTCAATTTCTTTTCCAGTAACTAAGAATGAGAACAGCAAATCAAAATATTAACAACATTCTACTGTTTGGTAACGGTTTTCGAAAACAAAAACAATTTTTCATAATATTATTTAATATTTTGTAAAACAAAAGTTTGTCTATAAATCTGAAATGTTTTTAATCAGATTTTAATATTTTTAAATTAAATATGTTTTAAAAATAAATTTTATATTTGATACTTTAATTCTTTAATCATTATATATATATATATATATATTTGTATAATTAATATTTTTTTTAAAAATAATTTTGAAAACACAAGTAAAATGACTCAAAAAAATATTTGAAAACACCATATTTTTTATTTTTAAAAATAAAAAAATAAAAAACAATTATTACCTCCTCTATTTTTTTTTTTAAAGTTTAAAAGTAAATTTTCATCTAAGTAGGCCTCGTAAATAAGATGACAAAACAGAAAATTGGAGAGAAGAAATTCATTCAACACCGGTAATATTGATTTCGAGGCAACCGATTTCGTCCATCCGAATGCTAACAGTCTTTTTCTCCTCTTGTGGGGCTGACATTGATAAGGTATGAAGGAAGAAGCAGAGGAATGTTTGGGTTAGGGTTAGGCCTTGAGCTGATACAATATTAAGTCATGGCTGTGTATATATAGCTGGAAAATGGACCAACTTTTCTTGTTCACCCATGCGAATCTTATTCCAAACTTCTTTCTTTTTTGAAGGTTCAGAACTAGGATGGATTCCAACTTTGGAAAGTACCATTCCTTGCTTTTAATCTCCCACAATTTGTTGGGAATTTGATAAAAATTTGTTTCAAACTTTAAGAAAGGAATAAGAGTATGTTTGATAGTGATTATATGAAATGCTTTTAATCTTTTTAATACTTGAAATTTTTTATCATTTAAATGTTACAAATAGTAAAAACGTTTTTTAGAATCACTCACAAATGCACTCTAAAATACTTTACCCCTTTGGTTTGATTAGTATAACTTAACTTGATTTGATTAGTCCATAATCATTTAACTTGTAACTTAAGATTTTAAGTCTATGCTTAGCTCACACAAAATTTAAGGTAATGTTTGGTTCCATTACCTTAAATATTAAGAAAAATATTTTTCTAATATTTAGTTTTGTTATAAAAAAAAATACAAAAGAAAATCATAAATAAAAAAAATTAGATATAAATTTATGTATTTTATAATTATTTAATATTAATATGATTGAAAAAAATAAGTTAAATGAGTTTAAAACGATGTATAAAAATAATTTATTACTTTTAATTTTATTTTTTTATTTTTATTTTTACTTTTTCTTCCCTTTCACTTTTTTTTCTTATTTTTTTTCCCTCATATTTTTGGACCCACTTATTAAGAGACTTAAAAATTAAATGGAACCAAAAAAAAAAAAAAAATTATATTCTTCCTTTCTTAGGACGGTACTGATCGCATGCTGCACACATCGAGGGAGAGTGGTATTTGTAGGGGTGATGGCAGTGGATATGTAATGACCGGGTATTTTATGCCACGTTAGCAATTTTAGTTTGAAAAGTCTTATTTTGTGTAATGGTTGAAAAGTCAAAAAGAAAAGTGTTTGGAGAACACGTGTCAATTTCGGATTGGTAAATTTCGTTTTATTGTGTCGGTCAATTAAACAAGTTGAAAATTTTATGCCATGTCAGCCTAAGAATAGAAAATTTCTTAGGATTTTAGAAATTGGAAATTTCCGGGAACGAAAAACGAAAACGAAAATGAAAAATAAATAAATTAAGATTAATTAGAATTAATTAAGAAAAATTAATTAATTAATTAAATAAATTAAATTGATGAATAATAATATTGAGAAAATTAGTTTTTAATTGGTGTTAATAAATAAAATTGTGTGTTAGAATGAAAAAATAAAATGAATTGGAAATCAAATAAAACAATTAGAATAAACAAAAGAAAAGAAAATAAAACAAATAAAACAAATATATTCAATGGGCTTTGAATATGGGTTGTTAAGGTAATGGGTTGTAAAAGAAAAAAAATTTAATGGAGTTGGGCTTAAGTGGCTTGGTGGCTTTTAAAAGCCCAGTGGGCTGTTAATAAAAAGAAAGGAATTGAGTTGGGCTTGGATGTGGGCTTAAGTGGCTACCATGTGAAGTGGGCTGTTAAAAAAAAAAAAAAAAAAAAAAAAAAAAGAGGAGAATTGGAAAAGTGCAGCACGCGGGAGAGAGAGAGAGAGAAAGGCTACTGTGGAATTAGGGCACTCGCCGGATTTTTGACCGGTCGTTTGGACGGCCAAACGATCTCCGTTTCGGCCCAAATTCGGAGGAAGTACTCTATTCGACTAGAGGAACAAGCCTGAGGTGGCTGATTTCTTTTTTAAAGGCCAAATTTTCAGATCTGAGGTAGGGGACCCTAACCCTAAAACTTAAATTTTTATGTTTTTCCCTTGAAAAAAAAATTGTAGATATTGTCATTATGAGTTAATTAGGAATTATGGGTGTTGTATGAATTTTTCTAGAATATTTGGAATTTGTTTGGAATTTTTGGAATTTCGGGAAATTGATTTTGATTGATAATTAATTGTTTTGAAATGTAAAAAAAATTATTAGATGGGTTGGAAAATTCCAAAATTTGGGTTAAATTTCAAATATAATGATTTGTGAATTTTTAGGCATTGGTTAGAATATTTTCGAAAATTTTAGGGTAAATAGTTAGTTAATTTTGGATATTATAAATTATTATAATGGTTGAAAAATTTTGTAAATGTGGTAAAATTTCAGGATTTTTGATATGCAATTTTTTGAATATTTATTTGGGATATTATCGAAAATTTTAATGTGTGAAATTATTTTATTGGAATTATTGGGGAATGTTGGAATTGTTGAAATTATTGAGGAATGTTGGAGTTTGTGGCATTCATTTGCATCATGGTTGTATGAAAAGAAAAAAAAAATTGTGAAAAGTGTATGAAATGGAAAAAAAAATAAAATAGTGATGAAAAGTGAAAGCCCGTGTGAGGCGAACTAAGAAGGGAGAAAGATCCCTAGGGTGAAAGACCCAAAAGTTTACCCCGGGAAGACTCCGAATGGGGAGTGTATTTGGGTGCGGATGCGTATCCTTCGGTGAAAGCCCGGGAACAATAGTGCATTGTATGACTGTGTGTCACACGTTCATGTGCATTCATGTAATTGTTGAATATTGTGAAATTGTGTATAAAATTATATATTAAACTATGTGGTTTGATTGACACTGTTGAATTGTTCCTGTGGTGTTGAAGTGTTCTTTTCATATTCTTTGAAACTTAGTAATCCCTTTAACCCCTTGGGTGTTAGGCACCCTACTGAGCAATGTGGAAATGCTCACCCCTTCCTTGTTACACCTTTTTAGATGCAGATATCTCTAAAGGATCCACAGGTGGGGCAGGGAGGACTTCAGGATGCTCCTGGAGCGGCCTAGTGGAGCGTGACATTTTATGTTATTGTTTTTTTTTTGTTTGGATTTTGGGATTTGTTTTAGTGATTATAACTCATGGATTTGTTATGAAGCTTTATTTTGATTAAGTTGTTAATTGTGAACTTTTATTTTGGACTATAATGAATATTTATTTAATCTTGTTGTTTTGAGTAGTTTTGGGATATTGTGGTTTATGAGAATTCTAGTGGGATGTATAAAAAAAAAAAAAAAAAACAGAGTGTTTTGGTTTACTGCCAACGTGGAATAGGAGGAACCCTTAGGGTCAAACCTTTGACCTGGGGTCACGGGTCAAATTTTGGGTCGCCCGAAATTTGGGCCGTGACAGGATATAATTAAAAAGAAGGGAGCCCCACTGACGTACGTCGGTGGACCGAATCCGACAGCCGTTCAATCAAATCCTATGGCCACGACACGGCCACACAATGCTCTCAAATGCCGTGGCCCTATTTCACTCGTTCGGGTCATGATAGCGAGTTGTTAAGTCAACCATTCTTCTGTTGTGGAACACCCTGGCATCCTAACCGTTGAATTAAAAACGCGAGAGTTTCGGATTGTACGTAACATCAGCTGGTTCAGAGCGACGGGGCAGTCACTTAGAAATTTGATGGCCAGGGTCATGGCGGTCAGCAGAGTCTCCTCCTCGGGAATCATCATCTCGATCAGATCATATATTGCATAAAATGTAAGAAAAAAAAATACAAAGAAAAAATATAAGAAAATAAAAATAGATTAAAAGTTAATAAATTATTTTTCTTGTTACTTTAAATTCATTTTATTTTTTTTAACTCATCAATATAAATATTAAATAATTTAAAAATACATAAGTTTTTAATTAGTTTTAATTATATTTTATTTTATTTTATATTTTTTATAGTACAATCAAACATGAAAAAATTATTTTTCTTTGTTTTTTCTAGTAGGTTGCATTCAAGATTGGCGAACAAGCCATGTGGGAAAAGGGAATCTTATGTAAAACTATTTTTAAAAATTAAAAAGAAATATATATATATATATATATATATATATATATATATATATATATAAAAGAAGGATTAGCCATAGTGACTTGCTTGAAGGTCTGAGACCTTGAAATGGCTGGGTATTGGGTGGCCTTGACTGGATTAGCTGGATCAGAATGATCATAGTACAGGTCATCATCTTATTAGGCATAGAGTTGGAAGAATGAAGCCTTGCTTCTTCTTCTTCAACTTGTTGGCTCCATAGCATTTTATGGGGAGAAGGAGCTTGACTGGATTGGGTTTTCTAGTTAGGAGCTTGGGTATTCTTTTTAGGGGCCATGGTCTCGTGAACCCTGCAAATTCCACGTGTTGAGTGATTAGGAATGGAACTTTCTCCTTTAATAAACTTAATTTGAAAATTAGGGTTTAAAATAATCAAATCAGTTAAATTATACTTAAAAGCTATATACTTAATTGTTTTCTCAGATGTGAAAACAACTTTTAAAAATCCTTGGTTCAAAATATCAGTTTGAAATTTTGAAATGCATAAAGGAATGCTTAAAATATCATTTATAATGAGATTATGAATGAATTGGGTACCTAATATCTTAGGTGGATCATCTATTCCAACAAGATCATTCTTGTAGATTTTTTGTTCATTCTTCATTTGTTGCTTAAGCTTGAAGTCATTGCACAACTTAATCCCTTCAGCTGTGACAATGTTTATAATCTCACCATAAGTTAGCTTATCATAAGGGATTTGACCATTATACTGTTCCCTTATCTTAATCCTAATTATCTCAGAGAAAAGCTTGGGTAATCCTGAGATGAATTTTTCTTTCCAAAAGGACTGGTTACAATCTGACCTTAGCATGACTTTGGTTAGGAAGACTTCCTTATACCACCTAAAATCATGAAGCTTGGGACACTTAAGGTTGGTTAAGAGATCTGCAGTTTTATCCTTAATTTTTGCAGGATCTCCAATAAAGTTTTTGGATATTAAGTAGATTAGAGTAGCCGCTGCATCCTCTATATCTTGGTCATCTTCGTCCTTAACAACTTCACTATTCTCATTAATCCTATAGGCTTTTAGGATACTATTTCTATCATCAAAAGTGAGATAATTATCCCACCAACCCTTAAGCTGACCTGTAAACCCAGCAACAATGGTCTGAGCTACAGCATGATCTGGCAGTCTATTGTTTAATTTATAGGTTGTACTTACCATGGTCATTTCTTGAAGCTTAGTGAGTATATTATACTTGGTCATACCATCTATGTTCCATTCATAGATAGTACCACTGGTGTATGAGGCTTGAGTATACTGATTTCTTTCCTCATTCATAGATAGTTTGATTATGGGGTTCCTCAAACATCTTAACTAGTTCATCAACTTCTTCTTCTGAACTAATATCACCTTTAACCATATTGATTCTCTTATGAGGCTGGACAGTCAAAGGGGCAACAAGATTATCCTTAATCTTCTGGTTAATCCTATCAACAAAAGCCTGGTTAATTTGGGGATTTTCCTGGAATTCCTTAGAAAATTCAAAAGACTTAATTTTATCAGTGCTCTTAGTGTTATTAACACGCTTATAAGGATAATCTGGATATTCCTCTTGTTTGAAGAGTTCAAACCAAATCCAAAACTTAATATTTTTCTTTTCTTGTCCTAAGTAGGCATAGAATTCTTCTTGGTAAATGGCTCTAATGACTTTAGGGATAGTGCTAAAGAACCAATCATTTCTTTGCTTATTGACTTCAGAATAGAAGTCCTTTCTTAAGAGATCCTTGTTGATCTCAAAGTCCTCATCACTTAGGCTTATTGTGTTAATCATCTGGGAATAGGTAGGAGACATCACAGGGGACTCATCTTGTTGGGATTCCTCGAGTAGACTCATTTTCCTCAATGTAAAATGGTCTAGCCACGTTGGTGTGACTTCTAACACCTGTTAGCTTAATGTTCTTAGGATTTCCTGAGCTGGAACCTTTCTCTTCCCTAGTGGTTCTAACTGGGATAGAAGAAATTGAAGCTTTAGAAGGTTCATAAACTGAAACTCTAGGGCTGCTGGAATGTCTGAAAGATTTGGAGAAAATCAGATCTCCTCTTCCATTAGGATATTGAACAATCTGTTCAATCATTTCATATCTCTGTTCAATGGCTGGAACGACATTAGCAAAATGCTAGTTTTTTGGAAACTCAACATCTTTCCACAAGATCTTCTTGGGAATGATGAAATCTGACTTATCTAGCATATCTGAGTGAAAGTAAGTGGTCTCAGACTAGTGCAAAGAGCCCCAGATCCAACGCTTGTGTTCATGTTCTTATAAGCAAACCTGATTATGATTGAAACAGATCAAGTTTCTGGTTTGATCTTAAAGCCATGGGTCTTAATATGCAGGATAATAGAATCTAAGATGTCTGCATCTCTTATTCTAACTGTGAAGTTAAGAAAACACTGGAAATAAACTGGGCCATCATTCACTCCAGCTTGGACTGCGCCTATAATAGAATCTCGATATTCGAGATGCCTATTATCCCTCAAACACATGACAATAGAGGTGTTTAAACCTAATCTTGTCAAAGGCTTAGCTGCTACTTGAATCATACCAAAGTGTATGAAATTATAACCATCTTTCTTGTGCTTTTCAATGGACTTGTTATCATAACTTAAGTGTCTCAGATGACCTAAAAACTATGCTTTGTAAGGTAATGTTAAACTCCATAGATTCTGAATCAAGGACTGATTCAGATAATGAAGATGACATTAATCAACTAGACAGTAGTGGTGAAGTTTCTAGCCAATCTTCTAGTGACCAAGCAGAATGTATTAAGGGTAATTGTAATTGTCGTCCTAAAACTATAAATGTCATAAGCCAAGATCAGGAATTTATCCTAGATACTTTAAGGAAAGTTGAAGATGAAAAGACTAAGCAAAATCTTTATGAAGTTTTTAAGAAATCTGTTGTTAAGATAGAAGCTAAGAAGATTGTAAATCCTTATAACATTAATGATAACTTAAATAGGTTTGACCAACAGTCTCCCAAGGAAGTTAGCATTAAGGAACTTCATGATGAAGTTAGCCAGTATAGAAAGGAGATTAAGGAGTTAATACAATTCATAGGTTTAAGTCTCTCTGATCTCCAAGAACAAATCAATAGAATTGTCAACCAAGGAAACCTTATGGATATTCCAAAATCTTCTCATGTTAATGATAATGAGACAAATACTTTTTTTGAATACCGTGAGTAGGGTTATCTTCCAGAGATGGGAAGTCTCCTTGACTATAGTAGTCAAAGATAAATTTGTCTTTGATATTATTGCTTTGATTGATTCAGGAGCAGTTGAAAATTGCCTTCAAGAAGGTCTTGTACCTATTCCTTTATGTGAAGAGACTAGTCAGTCTCTATTTGGAGCCAATGGCAAAAGACTTGCCATTAAGTATAAATTAACAGATGTTCATATCCGTAACCATGACATCTATATTAAGCAAACCTTTATCCTTGTTAAGGATTACGATTAATCATTTATGAGGGGAATGAATGAGATGATGATTATTTTTAAAATTTGTTTATACAATTCTCAAATTTAAGAACTTATCGAAGAAATACAATATTATAGGATAACAATGAAGTAGTAAATTAAGGGGGTAAGGAAAAAAATTCAGACAAATATTTTGTTTTAGTTGGATAAAGCCCACCAATGTCCACTTTTTCTAAGTCTGGATAATTTTTCTGGTGATAGTTGAAGAGTCATCTAACCAATAGTCCAACCCAACAAAATTTTCACGTACCAAGGGCCTAGACATACTCTTCATATATCATGATTTTCTCAACTTTCTACAAATTTACAATTGATGAATAATCGAGAACTTTCATTTAAATGTTAGGATTTTGAGTTCAATCAAGGAGTATATAAATCTAAGTGAGTGTTTAATAAACTAACTTAATAACTTAATTTAAGTCGTTAAGTAATTTAAGTATATTTGACAAAATAACTTAATGCCATGACTTAAAAGTAAAAAACAACGTTAAGTAATTAGTAAAAATAATTAATTTATTCTTAAATTCACATCTTTATTTTATTTTTTTTACTATAATTTGTCTTAATTACTTTCACGATCTCTTTTGCTACTCCACAACTTTCATTATCACCTGACTTCTTTTACTTTATTTAAAATTTATGAAGATAAATATATCAATTTGATAATTTAGAATAAATTTTAAGTAAATTTTATCAAACAACCTTAATACTTAAAAGTAAAAATTAAGTAATAAGTTTTAAATCAACAATTTAACTATAATATGATTTAAAGTCAACTTAAATCATTAGGTAATAAGTATTAAGTTTTACTAAAAAAACCCCTAAGTTTAATGCATAATAAAAGTTAAAGAAATATTTGAACTTGAAGTAATAATGATTTGTAAGTTATTGGTCTATCTTAAATGAGTTACATAGTCATATATTATAACATTTTGTTTAAAAAAAAAAAAAAAAACTAACTGTCAAACATATATTTCCCATTGAACTGAATGATCGGCCGGTTGAGCAAAAATTAATCTTCATGGACATTTCATACCATTGTAGCTGATTGTTGGGCCTCTAAAAGTTTCAATCACTTGATCCCTGATGTGTTACAAGTGATATATTTATGATATTTTATTTTAAATTCATGGTAGAAATAGTTGGAATAATATTGCAAGTTTGATGGGTAAGAGCTAAGATGGTTTTTTTTTTTCATTCTATTTTATAACATTTATTTTGCTAAGTATGCCTGATCTTTTTGTTTTTTTATTTTATTTTATATATTTTGTACTTTACAAATCCACTCATGTTGCTAAGTGTACCAATCTTTTATTTTTTTTTATATATTTTATAAACTCTTCTATCTTACTATTTAAATGTTTAAAGTTTTATATATTGCATAAAAAGTTTTTGAAATTGTCAAATTTTTAGATAAATATTAAAATTAAAAATTAAAAAGTTCACAAACACTTAAAGAAAAGTTTTTTTAAAAAAACTTCAAATTTATTTTAAAAAGCAACTTGATTTAAAAAATATATATATTTCCAAATTAATTTTATTATTTGGAAAATAATTTTGAGTTGAAAATTTGGAAAAGAGATTTGAAAAATAATTTAAATTTTAAAAAAAATCTAAATCCTTTTGTAGACCCCGCATTTCGGCTCAATGCGTTTCCTACTCGAATGGCGAGCTCGATTTTGATTTTGAAAAAAAAGATGATTTAATTAAAAATGACTTGGAGTCGCCACTTATTTTTGTTTTATTTTTAAAGGGTAAATAAAATAAGAAAGAAAAACCCTAAGTGTGACTCTAGATTTTGGAAAAGGTCGGTCTCGAAAAAATCGGATCTGTGTCCGGGGGTCAGGTTACTTATCGGGAAGGTACGGTAAAGACCATAGCACCCCTTTAAGCCCCTAAAATGGGTCTCTACTAATAAAATGAAGCAATCATGGCAATTAATTAGGAGATCAATGAATACTCGAAAGTATCATGCACATATGAGAATCAAAGCATGCATAAGGAATGGACAGAGTAAGAGAGAATGTATACCTTAGCAGCAAACGGCAAAGCGCTATCATGGAATGGGGTTAGAGAACAAACACAGGTTGATTATATACATATCATGGAACATGGAAAAACAATCACGCATGGCAAATAAATCAATTGGTCATTCACATATGTAGGGCCTCCAGAGCCCATTTTATCTTGCCTGAATCAATTCCGATAACTCCATTGTTCGGAATTACGGAAATTGATTCCTTGATTATTTCAAAACATTTTAAAAAACAGAGGAAGTATGAAAATTGCTTGACAGAAATGAAAGTGGCAACGAAGCTTTATTAAAAATGTGATTTTGGAACTTAAAGAAAAAGCTCTAAGGATGAAGAAGAAGGTTGAACGTCGGCGAATAGGATTCCGGATGCGAGACATCAGGAGAAGGTAGAATGGCGGGTGGATAGAATTTCGGATGTGAGACATCCAGAGAAGGTGGAACGTCGGTTGATAGGATTCCGGAGGTGAGACCTCCGGATGGAATGGCAGCTGATAGGATCCCGGATGTGAGACCTCCGGATGGAATGATGGCGGAGAGGGGTTTTCTGGATGTGAGGCATCCGAGTGAAATGGCGGCGGAGAAGGATTCCGGAGGTGAGACCTCCAAATGGAATGGCGGCGGAGAGGGATTCCGGATGTGAGGCATCTGGGTGGAATGGTAGCTGATAGGATTCCGGAGGTGAGACCTCTGGATGGAATGGTAGCGGAGAAGGATTCTGGAGGTGGGACCTCCGGATGGAATGGCGGCTGATAGGATTCTGGATGTAGGGCATCCAGGTGGAATGGACGTGGTTACAAGCAGCATGAAGGATAGGCATGGACTGTATGGATATGGGGGCTTGGGTGAATGGTTTTAATAGATATGTGAAGGAGTGAAGGATGGCATGCACCCGGGAGACTCCATGTAAGCGAGGGAGTCAGATAGAGAATGAACGAGAGGAAAATGGGTGTGGTGGAGGATGTATGATTCCTGCAAGCTGGAGTGAGGAAATGGGTATGACGACCTAGAGAGAGAGAGAGAGGGATAGATGAACGATGGGTGTGGGGATGCTGATGAGGAGAGCTTTGCTGCCATGGCAACTACTCCAGATTTTCTAGGATCTCTTTCGAGCAGGGATGAGAAAATGGGTGCGTACCATGGAAGGATATCAAGAAACAAGGGAAGTGGAAAAACAGACCGTGAAAGAAGATGAATAAATAAAGAAAAATCTCAGAAAATCCATTTCATGAATCATCCATGAATCTTCTGAGCAGGTGGGTAAACCATATAAGATGCAACCGCCCTCATGGTTCTCAAGCATTTCATAACCACAGCAGGAGCATATGAACAAGCAGGCATACATATCAACAAGCAGACGGGTGGCCTTCATTATCCACCCCAAGCAGATCAATGAGTATTCAAATATTCACAAGAGATGTAAAAGAGTAATAGTTATACCTGAAAGCTTCTTCTCCAGCTAGGCGTCTCTAACTAAACTCTCCTTTCCTCCTAAAAAAAAAACTCTCCCTCTGAAAAACTACCCAGCCTCTGAAAACTTTCCCCCTGAAAAACTACCCAGCCTCTGAAAACTCTCCCCTTGAAAAAAACTACCTAGCCTCCTCCTCGATATCTCTTTTTCTCTTCCTATCTCATCTCATCTGTCCCCTCCCCCTTTTTCCGGATTTTCCTTCTCCATGATCTCTGCTGCAGCCACCTTTTCCTGCAACACTCCTTCTGCCGTCACCTTTTTTTCTTGCACCAATCCTTCTGCAGCTTCAAAAAGCGAGGTGGATTCCTTACGGCCACTAAGGATGTGACACGTGGCCATGCGAGATGGCGACACTTGTCAAGCATCAGCTGCAAGAATGACTCCCAAAATGGGGGTCTACAAATATGCCCCTTTTCGGTAGAGCTCACGAGTGTAAGGAACATGAACACTGGAGTGAAAGGTAAGTGTGAATAGTGAGTGGAATGAAGTGAACTCTATCGAAGAACCAAGGAGACCCCCATAGGGACACTAACGAAACGCAAACTCACTCAGGCTAGAATATGAACACAAAGGCTCTGATCCTAAAAGAAAATGATGGGTGTCAAAGTGCCTTCGAAGCCACACTAAGGATCTAGGCTCCCTCTAAGATGTCTCCAAAAGTGACCCGAAAAACCAATGCTAGAGGTGAGTAACGGTCGAGCCACCTTGGAGTGCAGACAAGAACGTGTCCAAAGGAGACTGCCCTATGTGGACAACGAGATGAAAATGCGGTAAGAACAGAGCAACGAAGTGAGGAAAACCAAGGATGAATGCAAAACCATGGAGGTAGGATGTGTAATGCCAGTGAATATAGATGTTGGGAACTGTGACTCTGGCTGACAAGACTGACTCTAAACACTAAACTAAGAAAAATAATGGTTCTGGGAGCCAAACCAAAGAAAACTAAACCTAAACACTAAACTAGAAGACCCATAGGGGAAGACCTACGGTGGTGATAAATCCGAAACAAAGGGAGATGCCCTAAGCAAATTGACGGTAGGGGAATGCCCTAAACAAACTGAAAAATAGGGGGATGCCTAAACAAACTGAAAATAGGGGGATGCCCTAAACAAACTGAAAAATAGGGGGATGCCCTAAATAAAGCTAAAAATAGGGGGATGCCCTAAACAAGCTGAAAATAGGGGGATGCCCCAAACGAAATGACAGTGGGGGTGCCCCAAACGAAAAGACAGTGGGGGATTGCCCCAAACGAAATGACAGTGGGGGGATGGCCCGAACGAAATGACAGTGGGGGGTTGCCCCAAACGAAAAAAGCAAAGGGGGGTTGCCCCAAACGAAATGACAAAGGGGGGTTGCCCCAAACGAAAAGACAATGGGGGATGGCCCGAACGAAAAGACAAGTGGGGATTGCCCCAAACGAAAAGACAAGGAGAGGGATGCCCGAACGAAAAGACAGTGGGGGGTGCCCCAAACGAAATGACAGTGGGGGGTTGATCCAAACAAAAAGACAGCGGGGATGCCCCGAACGAAATGACAACGGGGGGGTTGCCCCAAACGAAAAGACAATGGGGGTTGCCCCAAACAAAAACAAAGTGGGGGATGCCCCGAACGAAATGACAGTGGGGGGTTGCCCCAAACGAAATGACAGTGTAGGGTTGCCCCGAACGAAAAGACAGTGGGGGATTGCTCTGAACAAAAAGACAACGGGGGGATGCCCTGAATGAAAAGACAACGGGGGTTGCCCCGAACGAAAAAGGACAGCGGGGTTGCCCCGAACGAAAAGACAGGGGGTTGCCCGAACGAAAAAGATAGTGGGAGGTTGCCCCGAACGAAAAGACAAGCATGGGGGATGCCCGAACGAAAAGACAGCGGGGGGTTGCCCCAAACGAAAAGACAGCGGGAGAATGCCCCGAACGAAATGATAGCGGGGGGTTGCCCCAAACGAAAAGATAGTGGGGGGTTGCCCCAAACGAAAAGACAGCGAGGGGATGCCCCGAACGAAAATGACTCATAAAGATCTGCAAATGGGTCTGACAATCATGAAATCAGCACGAGACATGGCAAACCCAAAGAGAGAGGTGTATGACCCAGTAGGAAAAGCGATAAAGAGGGTATGCCCCGATATGATGACTCACAAAGATCAAGAGATAGATCGAGCAGTGAGAAAGTACTCAAAGGATCTGATAAACTCCAGGATGGGGTATGCCCCAGTGTGAAGACCCATGAGTAACCCGATGGGGATGCATAGAAAATCTGACATGTACTCCGACGAAATGGATGATGCGAAAATCCATGAGCTCGATGACTCCATACCAAAAATCACACTAACATCAGAAAGTGTGAGTCTGATGAAACAATCCAAGGAAAGTCCACCGGGGATCCATGATGAAATGAGACAAAATCATCAACCCGACATGTATCTCGTAACCGAGGATGATCACGTAAAAGTGAGAATCTGCAAATCTCGATCGAGAGCGGAAATATGCCCCAGTATGGCATCAAATGTGTGACAAGTCGGGAAAAAATCGAATGACGTCAAATCATGCCTCAACAGATATGTAATCCCTGTCATCCAAATCCATAATAGAACCATGCCCACCAATCCAAAAGGTATCTCTCGGAAGGAAGCACGATGACGTCATGAATGGCGAGAAGTGCGTGCCTAACTGGATGGCTCTCGAGAGGCTCCACAGAGAAATCATCATAGCAATAGCAAACAAATCGTCGTCTCGGTGCGCACTCTGTGAGTGGGAATAATCATGTAAATCCATGGAGATCTGCGAATCTCACCCAAAGCTGAAATATGCCCTAGTACGACATTAGGTGCACGATAGGTCAAAAGAACAAGTGACATGAGATCATCTATCGTCGAGCATGTGGCCTCCATGAAGATTTGTAAATCTAACCCGAAACAGAAATATGCCCCAGTATGGCATCCGGATGCATAGCAGGCCTGCCTGAATGGCCCCGAAGAGGCTCTACTGAAGGATCGTCATAAAATAAAGAACACGCCGTCATCTCAGCACATATCTCGTGAATGGGGATAAGCGTGCAAACCCGTTGATTACTACCAAAAAGTGCTATTTTGTAGACCTAATTATAATGGTTTTAAGCACCTTTGTGTAGTAATCATATTCATTTAACCCAATTAATTCATTAAGGTCCTTAGTAATTGGTTTTAACCATTTTGTGGCAAGTTTACATGTTTATATCAGCTTATGAATCAATTCAAGTATGCCAAATGATGGAGGAGCTTCTTGGACAAGTTAAAGCAAGCTTTTAGCTACACCAAAGCAAGCCAACAAAAGGAGAGAAGCAAAGAGAAGCAAAGGGAAGCAAAGAGGAAAATAGAGGACAGCAGCTGCAGTCTTCTTTCACACTTTTGGAGCACTTCCTGAAGCCCATTTTCTACATTCTATATACCATTTCAAAGATCATGAAGTCAAGAATCCAACGCTTCAAACCGTGTACGATTTGGAGCTGAAATGAGGAAGATATGGCCTTCGGAAGACAACTGTTCCAGGGGTGTGCGAAATGTTCGCACAACACCTTCAAAATTCGCACAGCACATGCGTGGTGCGAATTTTCCTCTGTTTTTGCCGACTCCACGCGAGATATTTTCTTTTATATCTTTTTGTATAAATTTCCATTCTTCTCCTTGTAATCCACGAATCATAAGATTTCTTAGCTAGGAAGGTTGGAAAAACTTCTCTATATGTATTCCCTTGCATCCGTTGTAACATATATTGATATATAGATATAGAATATACAGAGCCTTGCTTTATTTTTCTCTTTTCTCTGTTCTTTCCCATTTCTATTTTCTTAGTAGCCAAACAGCCTCTGAGGTCTTTTCCTCAGAGGATGATTGGCTAAAACTTTTAGTTTCTCAAAGTATGGATGTTATGTGATGGCTTGGATGCAATCCCATGAAAATTTCTCGCACCCGGAAAGTAAGGTAGTCATTTTTCATTAAAGGTTCATTAATTCAAAGTTTGGTTTTTATTTCCTTTGGACAACTTCCAACGGCCAATACTTGATAAGCTTTTGGATTTCTATCCATTAGTTATCTCCTACGAGCTATTGGAAGGTGAAGTTTTCAATTCCAAATTTTTCATTAATCCATTAGAACCAATTTCAATGGCCATTGAAAGGTGAGTTTATCACCTGGAATGACTTTGAGTTGCCAATATTTGGTAAGCTTTTGGCTTTAGACCATTAGTTATCTCTTACGAGCCATTCAAAGGAAGTCTAAGGTGAATAACCATTGATGAAATTCACTACCATCTGTTTTGCCATTTTAAAGGATTAAAACTTGATTTGCTAAATCCATACCGGTTCGGGAAGCAAGCATCACCATAGTTGCAACCCCAACGCGAGGAGCCTATCCTGAGATTTCCAATTTGCATAAGAGCCAGAGCATAGTTATCCTATATTTGAGAAACTTGTTTTTACACCCTTTCATTTTAATCTTTAATGTTAGCTTAGATTAGTTTAAATCTTTCTAAAACATTTATGTCTTCTTTTAAAGCTAACCTTGAAATGAAAAAGCACCAATTCATCTTTGAATTAATATCATTTGTGAAGTGAAAACCCATCCCAGTGAATGATCCTAGAACCACTATGCTATAGTAGCTTGGCTACTTTAGTAATAGTATTTAAGGTATAAATTTTGTTGATACGCCTTTAAAGCTAAGCTACCATGAGTCGAATCAAATGGCGCCGTTGCCGGGGATGGTGCCACTTTGCAGTGATATGATCTTTTGAGAACACTTGTGATCTTCATCACAAGTTTGGTGATTTTTCTTTTCTTTTACTAACTCTTTTTAATTGTTCTTTTTCTTTATTTATGTTTTAGTTTACCTTTCAACTAGTTTTAGTTAGTCTTAATTTTTTTTAGAATTGTTTTTCTTTTGTTTTCTCTGTTTTTAATTCACAAAGTGCTAGTTGTGCATGCCATATTGAATACGAGATAACAGAGGAAGCCATGAACTGATTACTACCAAAAAGTGCTATTTTGTAGACCTAATTATAATGGTTTTAAGCACCTTTGAGTAGTAATCATATTCATTTAACCCAATTAATTCATTAAGGGCCTTAGTAATTGGTTATAATCATTTTGTGTAAGTTTTGGTGTTTTTGTTAGTATTTTGATCACCAAAGCATGCCAAATGATGGAGGAGCTACTTGGATAAGTCATGGCAAAGCTTTTGAAAAGTTCAAGAACATGAAGAACCAAAGCTTTGAAGTCCTTTGCCATAAGCAAATCCGGAATGCAAGGAGAGAAGCAAGGAGAAGAGGAAAACAGAGTGAAGAAAAACAGGGGATTCTTTCGCAGCGGCGGTCTTCTTTCCCACTTTTGGAGCACTTCCCGAAGTCCATTTTCTACATTCTATATACCATTTCAAAGCTCAGGAAGTCAAGAATCCAATGCTTCAAACGGTGTGCGATTCGGAGTTGAAATGAAGGAGTTACAGCCATTGCAAGCAGATCACTCCAAAGTGTTGCGAAATCAGCATTTTGTTGCGAGAATTTCGCAACACTTTTTGTACTAGATAGTGTTTCTCCTTCTGACGATGCCTGATTTATGCCGCGAGAGGGAAGCTAGGAACCTCAAGATGGAAGCCAACTTTGCAGCCTGGTGAAGATAGCTTGGTGTTGCGAAATTATTTCGCAGCCCTCTTGAGTGTCTGCGAAATCTCGCAGACACCATTTTCTCCTGCGAAATGGTTCGAAGCAGCTTCCTGATATTTGTGCACCGACTCTTTTGGATATTTTTCTTCAGATATTTTTGTATAAATTTCCATTCTTCTCCTTGTAAGCCACCAACCACAAGATTTCTTAGCTAGGAAGGTTGGAAAAACTCCTCTATATATATTCCCTTGCATCCAGAAGAGAGAGGATCCTTTGTTGTATATTTTTGGGAATGAAGTAAAATACGGAGCGCTTGCTCTTTTTATATATATTTTTGTTTTTCTTTCTCTTTCAATTTTCATTTTCTAGCCAACCAAACTCTAAGGATTTTTCCTGGGGGGGGGGGGGGGGGGGGTTTTTTTTTTTTGGGGGGGGGGAGGCGGGTGAAGTTTCCACATGCATAATTTGGAAGTTTTGTTGTTTTAGTTTTTAATGAAGAGAAAGTGTGACCCGTTAATGGTTTTTAGCTTTTTAGTTAACTTAAAACGCCTTTAATTCACCTGGGCCAACACTTGGTAAGGCAAGTGATTTCCATCCATGGAGATTCACTAGTTTACCCCTTGCGAGCCTTTGGGAGGTGGTTTTGGAGATCCATTAGTTGGATTCTCTTAGAGTTTGAGGGAAATCCAAGTGGTAAGCTTTCACCTTTAATGGCAAGTTTTAGTTGGGTTTTAGTTCACCTTTGAAGTGGCAATGAGGTGAGGGATTTAGGTGTTTGAACCCATTGCAAGATGGATCGGTGAGGAGGGTTTAGTTAATTTGAACGCACTTGTTAATTAAGCACCTGGGCCAACACGGTTGGTGAAGGAAAACTAATGTTAATTCTCAAATCCGTATGAGAACAGCCTTGTGATCTTCACTCACAAGAAACATTTGAAGTGATTTCCATTACTTTTCTTTTTTAATCTAACACCTTTTTATAACCTTGTTCTTTTTAATTTATTTATGTTTTAGTTTACCTTTCAACTGAAAAGTCCAATTTAGTTAGTATTAATTTTATTTGAGAATTGTTTTTCTTTTGTTTTCTCTTATATGTTTTTTTAATTCAATCAAAGTGCTCAGTTGTGCATGCCATATTGAATACGAGATAACAGATGGTGCCATTAAGCGAATCATGAACTTCATGAGTTATGAGCACTTGGTGGAAGAGTGTCCTACCATTCCAATGGTGAGGGAAATGTTTGGTGATTGCAACACCTACAATTCCAATTGGAGGGACCATCCAAAATTCTCATGGAAACCACAGCCACCTCAGTACAAGCAACATGTTCAAGCAACTCAACAAGCCTTGAACCTTGAACAAGCTATGGTGAATCTTAGCAAGGTCATGGGAGACTTTGTTGGAGCTCAGAAATCCATCAATGCTCATCTCACTCAAAAGAATTGACAGTGTAGAGAGTTCATTGAACAAAAGGATGGATGAAGTGCAAAATGATCTATCTCAGAAGATAGATAATCTCCAAGATTCAATCTCAAGGTTTGCCAACCTCAACACAGTGCAAGAAAAAGGAAACTTTCCTTCTCAACCTTATCAAAATTCCAAGGGCATCCATGAAGTGGAGGCTAAAAATGGAGAATCTTCAATGGTGAAGGAAGTTAAAACGGTTATCACTTTGAGTAGTAAAGAGGTTGATTTGGCCACATCCAAACAAGAGCATGAAACAGAGAATGAAACAGAGAAAAAGAAGAGGGAGGAAATTAAAGGAAAGAGAAAGGGAATTGTTTCCATTGCCATCATACAATGCAAATCTCTAATGAAGGATGCTAACTTCATATGGGATCCGGGCAAGCTGAAACAGGACAACATTTTTTTGATGAACTTAGTCTTTCTAAAGACTAGCTAGTCCATATCTTTTTGCTTTATTACTTGTTTTAATTTTGATTTCAATGCTTTAATTTTAATTAGTTTTGATTTAACATAAGTTTTTGGATGATCATTGTAGGAGGAAATGCAAAAATGATGAAAGAAAAGAAAGAGAAGAGAGAATTCTGGTCATTGGTTTTATTGCCACTTTCGGGACATATTTGGAGCACTTCCTCAAGTCCATTTTATATATACTATATACCGTTTCGAATATTGGGAAGTCAGGAGTCCAACGCTTCAAACGGTATCCAAATTGGAGTTGAAACGAAAAAGTTATGGTCATTGCAAGAAAATTGCACCGAGATGAAAGAAAATTTCGCACCGTGCGAATCAAGGTGCGAAAATTTCGCACCGTGCAAATCAAGGTGCGAAACCACTCCTGGCACACGAGTGCCATTTCGCACACCTCAAGCCACTTTTCGCACCATGTGAAACAAGGTGCGAAAATTTCGCACAGTGCGAAATTGAGTGCGAAACTCGATTCAAGGTGCAAAATTCTCATTTTAAGGTGCGAAAATTTTTCTACTGTTGGACACGATTTTGGAGCACTTCCTGGAGCTCAAATTATGCATATGATATTTCGTTTTAAATCTTGGGAAGTCAAGAATCTAGTGCTTCAAACGGTGAGTGATTTGGATTTGAAACGAAGAAGTTATGACCGTTTGAAGACGACTGTGCAAAGCTGAACGGAAATGTTACAGCCGCACCCCATTTCGCTACTGTTGGACACGTTTTTAGAGCACTTTATGGAGTTCAAATTATTCATACTATATATCATTTTGAAGCTTGGGAAGTCAGGAATCCAGTGCTTCAAACGGTGCATCATTTGGATTTGAAACGAAGAAGTTATGGCCATTTGAAGACAGACTACACAAAGCTGAGCGGGAATTTCGCACCTTGAAATCCAAAGTGCGAAAAATCCTTTCCAAGGTGCGAAATTAAATTCAAAGTGCGAAATTTTTTTTTAAGTGCGAAAATGCTCCAAGCTTCAAGAATGGGCTGCGAAATTCCCATTTTGTTGCCAAATGATTTTCCAAAACTTCCAAATGGCTACAAAATGATTTCCAAGCTTCAAAATGGGCTGCTAAAATGTTTCTATTTTTCCATGGGCTGCAAAAATGCTTTTCTTTTCCCTTTGGCTGCAAGACATGGCCTCCAAGCTATGAAATGGCCTCCAAGCTACAAAATGGCCTCCAAGCTACAAAATGATATGCAAAAACACTTTGCAAAGCCAAGGGAAATTGCAAAAATGCCAACAGAGCCTCACAACCATGCATTTCAGCCATGGCCAAGACTAGAGGAGAGCCCCATGCATTAGGGATCACACACATGAAGCCTCTCACTCCGTTTTTAAACCTCCTTAAACCATCAAAGCTCATAGCTCCAGCTGAGAGCTCCAGTTGAGAAGACTATGCCACCCAAGGAGACTACCAGAGCAGAGGTCAAAGTCCTGATCCAACCCACTCAGAAGGCCACCACAAATGCATCAGCTCCACAGGACCCTTCTATTACTTGATCATCTCTTTATTTTTTGTATTTACTTATTATATTAGTATACATAATTCCATGTTTTGATGTCTTATATTCTGGGATTGGATGTATTACTGATGATACATCATATATAGACATCATTTTTGTTTAAACTTGGCATTTTTCTATTTCCTCTACTCACTAACTCTTATGTTTTCTTTGAAACATGTGGTTTCTCCTACATGACTTAGACTCCATGTCACTCAGGAGGTACCACTTCCTCCCTATTTTTCAATCGTTTTTGTCACATTGAGGACAATGTTCAGCTTGGTTGGGGGGAGAGTTGAGGAAGGAAGTATTGTTATTAATGCTAAGTTATTTTGGTAATTTAGTTGTTTTTTGCTTAATTTTAAAATTTTTTAAGTTTTTATTCTACTCTCCATGGTTATTAAGGAAAAATTCTCAAAAGTAAATGGGAATAATTAAATTCTTATCTTATTGCCATAGTCTTAGAGTTTGTATTATGCTTACTAAAGTTGATGAATTGTTGAAACTTCTATTGAATTCAAGCTTAGTTCTTCCACTTTAAGCTATCCACACACTAAACACTATAGGTTCCGATTATAAGATGAAGAACTATTTCCCTCTTGACTTAGGAAAATTTTAGACTTGGTACCTTTGACCTCATTTTAATAGTGTTGAGACACCTTGTAAAAGGCCAATGAGTCTTTGAAGAAAATAAAGAAAGAAAGAAAAATGTTTGCTTGCCTTGAAACTCGAGCAAGGTCCGAGGGGTCTATGGTGAAAATCTTTAAAACCTGGTGCCCTAAGCCTTCATTGGTTGGGAGTCACCGACCTCAATGCTCGTTACATGGGTGAATAGGTGGAGTTTAACATACTGTAGGTGCTTGGGTATTTAAAAATTCATTCTCAAAAGTCCGGGGTGAAATCCGAGGAGTTAGTGGTTGAAAAATCCTTAAAGCTTGATGCCCTAAACCTTGATTGGTTGGGAGTCATCGATGGACCCCCGTTACATGGACAATTTAGAAAAGAATGCCTTTAAGCTTTGCACTCCTACAAGAAAAAATTGTGAAAGAAAAGAGGTGCATTCTTAGCCTATTGGAGGTTGATTAGTTTGCTAAGCTTTGAAAAGAACTAGGTTGAGGGGAGAGATTAGTTTGACATACTATATTCGGAAACTAATAAATAACACATAGATTTTTGTGGAAGATTAAGTGTTGGTCCTTTGGGAGTGGAAATTATTTTGATACTCAAATTTGCATAATGCCCGCTCTTTGCATGTTGTGATAGGTAAGTTATTTGATGACTCTTATTGATGATTGAGTTTTATATCCTTGACTTGCCATATGAGAGTTTGATCCAATCATGCCACTCATATCATATTTTGGAGTGATTTGCATGATCCCTTTTATGTATATTATTATAGTTTACTTAGTTTTTATCTCCTCCATAGCTAAGGGACTAGCAATGAGTCGGTTGGGGGGTGTGATTACTACCAAAAAGTGCTATTTTGTAGACCTAATTATAATGGTTTTAAGCACCTTTGTGTAGTAATCATATTCATTTAACCCAATTAATTCATTAAGGTCCTTAGTAATTGGTTTTAACCATTTTGTGGCAAGTTTACATGTTTATATCAGCTTATGAATCAATTCAAGCATGCCAAATGATGGAGGAGCTTCTTGGACAAGTTAAAGCAAGCTTTTAGCTACACCAAAGCAAGCCAACAAAAGGAGAGAAGCAAAGAGAAGCAAAGGGAAGCAAAGAGGAAAATAGAGGACAGCAGCTGCAGTCTTCTTTCGCACTTTTGGAGCACTTCCCGAAGCCCATTTTCTACATTCTATATACCATTTCAAAGCTCAGGAAGTCAAGAATCCAACGTTTCAAACCGTGTACGATTTGGAGCTGAAATGAGGAAGATATGGCCTTCAGAAGACAACTACTCCAGGGGTGTGCGAAATGTTCGCACAACACCTTCAAAATTCGCACAGCACATGCGTGGTGTGAATTTTCCTCTGTTTTTGCCGACTCCACGCGAGATATTTTCTTTTAGATATTTTTGTATAAATTTCCATTCTTCTCCTTGTAATCCACGAATCCTAAGATTTCTTAGCTAGGAAGGTTGGAAAAACTTCTCTATATGTATTCCCTTGCATCCGTTGTAACATATATTGATATATAGATATAGAATATACAGAGCCTTGCTTTGTTTTTCTCTTTTCTCTGTTCTTTCCCATTTCTATTTTCTTAGTAGCCAAACAGCCTCTGAGGGCTTTTCCTCAGAGGATGATTGGCTAAAACTTTTAGTTTCTCAAAGTATGGATGTTATGTGATGGCTTGGATGCAATCCCATGGAAATTTCTCGCACCCGGAAGGTAAGGTAGTCGTTTTTCATTAAAGGTTCATTAATGCAAAGTTTGGTTTTTATTTCCTTTGGACAACTTCCAACGGCCAATACTTGATAAGCTTTTGGATTTCTATCCATTAGTTATCTCCTACGAGCTATTGGAAGGTGAAGTTTTCAATTCCAAATTTTGCATTAATCCGTTAGAACCAATTTCAATGGCCATTGAAAGGTGAGTTTATCACCTGGAATGACTTTGAGTTGCCAATATTTGGTAAGCTTTTGGCTTTAAACCATTAGTTATCTCTTACGAGCCATTCAAAGGAAGTCTAAGGTGAATAACCATTGATGAAATTCACTACCATCTGTTTTGCCATTTTAAAGTATTAAAACTTGATTTGCTAAATCCATACCGGTTCGGGAAGCAAGCATCACCATAGTTGTAACCCCAACGCGAGGAGCCTATCCTGAGATTTCCAATTTGCATAAGAGCCAGAGCATAGCTATCCTATCTTTGAGAAACTTGTTTTTAGACCCTTTCATTTTAATCTTTAATGTTAGCTTAGATTAGTTTAAATCTTTCTAAAACATTTATGTCTTCTTTTAAAGCTAACCTTGAAATGAAAAAGCACCAATTCATCTTTGAATTAATATCATTTGTGAAGTGAAAACTCATCCCAGTGAACGATCCTAGAACCACTATGCTATAGTAGCTTGGCTACTTTAGTAATAGTATTTAAGGTATAAATTTTGTTGATACGCCTTTAAAGCTAAGCTACCATGAGTCGAATCACCCGTGAGGATCTGTAAAATCTTATCTGAAATGGGAATATGTTCTAGTATGGCGTCGAATACGTGAAAGATCAGAAAAGGGCAGGTGTCATCAGATCACCCCTCGTCAAATGCATGATCCCGGTAATCCAAACACAATTGAAACGAATCTAACCATCAGAAAGACGTATCCCAGAAGAAAAAGCATGACAAGGTCTGAATGGCAACCAGATCTCAAACACCTGTCCAAGCAGAGGCTGTCAAAGACGACATCTGATCCCATGGCCTCAGGGTGGTCTCAAGACACGGGATGTAATGTAGGCTAGGGTGATAGAGTGATAGAAATGAAAGGAAACTAAGCTCAAATACCCAATGATCAAAACTCATGCCCTCGTGTGTGAAATGCAACATGTACAGAAAATCCCGTGAGCCCTGGACTCAAGGGTGTCTAATGTGAATATGATGTCAATGAGGAGGCAAGTGAAGCACATCAAACTGAAAAATGAGATATGTAATGGTGATACGAAGGGAAAATCAAACCCGAGATGGGTCGCGGTAAGAAAAGAATAAGAGGTGAAGTGAGAATGACGAATCAGAAGCGAAAATGAGGACGACGATAATGAAGCGAATAACATAGAAAATGAGTGATGATCAACCCAGATCAGACATGGAGTGAAGTCACATCAACTACGAACACGATGATGGAATGCACAATGACCCAAAGCTCCTAAGAGAAGGTCACTCATCTCGCTCACAAGATATACGACAAAATGAATACAAAGCTTGAGGGATCCTAGGAAGCTCACATACGAACTCCTGTCAACAAGCATACTCGATCAAGTGACCCTCGAATATCAATACATACTCGGTGATAGATAACAATACGCACATGCTTTTATTTCTTTTTTTTTTTTTTTTTTTTTAACAACATATAAATGAACTGTACATGCTCTGAAAGCATACAAAGAAGACCCAAAGACATGATAAAGAAAAAATGAATAAACATGCCCTCAACTATCAATATATCACAAACTCTCTCTGATGAGGTGACCTTCACAAACTGAGGATCCCTGGATCAGTGTCCATGGGATATATAGTGGAAATGACATGACTACCCTCCATGTAATGAACTGAGGATGATCACCCCTCGGGATGAAAGAAGATGATGTGAACTGAACAATAGATAGGATAGGATGATGAGATGAATAACACGAACAGTGAGATGAAATGAAATGCAATGATGTAGCGGTGAGAACAGATAGTGAGAAGAATGCGCCCCTAGGTCCAAGGCTCATGGAACTCTCAACCAGTGCACGCATACACTAAACGGCCTCGATCCCGGTGTGAAAGTGTGAGCAAGGCTATAAGAAATGAAGGTTGTGATGCGCTTGTGAGGCTCAAATGGGCTAGCAATGGACTATATATATCAACAGGGTGAAAGGTATATGGTTAACCAAAACGATGGCCACCCATCCTACGACCATGGACTCAAACATAGTACCTCTTTAGCTGATCCACATTAGTCAGCTCCGAGAATTGATTTCCATCTAAGTCCATCAACCATGCAGCGCCCTCTGGGGACAGCTCCCTGATGAAATAAGGTCCGCCCCAACTGGGTCTGAACTTCCCCCTAGGATCTCTGATCAATCCTCTGATGACTCTCAAGACTAAGTCACCTACATGCAGTGGTCTGGGCTTAACCCGCTTTTTGAAAGCGCGGGCCATCTTCCTCTGATATGCACGGACGTGATCCGCTACTCTCAACCTCCTCTCATCTAGGAGATTGACCTAATCAAATCGAGCTTGAGCCCAATCTGTCTCTGGGATCTGCTGCTCTAAGGCTACTCTCAGTGAACCCATCTCGATTTCAACTGGTAGCACTGCATCCATACCGTACACCAATGAGTAGGGTGTGGCTCCTGTAGAGGTGCGAAAAGAAGTCCTGTAAGCCCATAATGCGAATGGGAGCTTCTCTAACCAATCCCGAGAAGTCTCGACCATCCTCCGTAATATCCTCTTGATATTCTTGTTCACGGCCTCTATTGCCTCATTCGTCTGCGGCCTGTACGTAGACGATCTATGATGTCGGATGCCGTATCTCTGTACTAAGGCGTTGACCTCTGCTCTGAAATGTACACCTCTATCTGAAATAAGCTCATGAGGGACTCCGTAGCGACAAATGATGTGTGACCTGATGAAACTGGCAACTCCAGCTAATGTCAATCTCGCATATGAGGCGGCCTCCACCCACTTGGTGAAATAATCGATGGCGACCAGGATGAACTCATGACCACTAGAAGATTTCTGCGAAATCTTCCCGATGATATCGATACCCCATACTGAAAATGGTCATGGTGAAGTCAATGCATGCAACTCGGAGGGCGGCACGTGAATGAGATCTCCGTGTATTTGACACTCGGGACATCTCTGGACGAACTGGCAACAATCCGTCTCCATAGTCAACCAGAAATAGCCGGTCCTCATGATCTTACGGGCCAACATATGCCCTCCCATATGTGGTCCGTAGACTCCCGCATGAACCTCTCGCATCACTCTATCGGCAGAAGTGCGGTCCAAACATAATTGCATCATCCCATCAGCTGACCGTCTATATAGTGTCTCACCACAAATCACGAATCGGGTGGCCAATTGTCTCAACGCTCTCCTATCCTTGGCTGTGGCGGCCTCAGGATATGCGCCAAGTCTCAGAAAGTGATATATGTCATGGTACTAGGGTAAACCATCATCTGGCTCTGCATCATCAATCAGACAACAGTAAGTAGGAGCAGATCTCGACTCGATCAATAAAGGGCGAACAGTGGCATCAGCAGGAATGTCAATCATGGAAGCTAGAGTAGCTAAGGCATCAACGAACTGGTTCTGCGCTCTAGGCAGATGTGTGTATCTCAAATCCTCGAATCTCGTGACCAGTAGCTCCAAATATGCATGATAAGGCCTAAGCTTCGCATCTCTAGTCTTCCACTTGCCCTGAATTTGTCTCAATACCAGATTGGAGTCACCAAACACCTCCATCTGTCTAATCCCGAGCTCAAGGGCCGTCTCCAATCCTAGAATACAAGCCTCATACTCAACGATGTTGTTCGTGGCCGGATGTCGATCCGAGAATGCCAAACGAACAGATCTGGGGATGTGATCACCATGAGGGGATATCAACAGGACGTCTATCCCATATCTGGAATGGTTGGCTACACCATCAAAGTACATGCGCCAACCTGACAGACTAGTCACAGCAGTGACATCCTTGTCCGGGAAGTCATCATCAATAGCTCTGGCATCAGAAACTGGTAATGAGGCTAGGTGATCCGCTACAATGCTCCCTCTGATGGACTTCTAAGTGACATAATGGACGTCAAACTCAGTCAAAAGTACCAACCATCTCATGAGGCAACCGACCAGAGCAGGTCTGTCAAACAAATATCTCAGAGGATCTAGACGGGATATCAAGTGCACTGAATACTCGGTCATGTAATGTCTCAATCATCGAGTGGCCCAAACTAATGCCAAGCAATAGTGCTCAATCATGACATACCTCATCTCATAGTCTAGCATCCTCTTACTCAGATAGTAAATGGCTCGGTCTTTGCCCAAATCATCGAGCTGGGTTAACATGCATCCCAAAGCCATGTCTAAGACGGATAGGTATAGGAGTAGAGGACGACCTGGTGTAGGAGCCGCTAGAACTGGAGGCGACAACAAGTACTCCCTGATCCTCTCAAAAGCGCGCTAACACTGATCATCCCAAACAGTAGGCTGATTCTTCCTCAAGAGTCGGAAAATAGGCTCACAAATATCTGTCAATCTGGCGATGAATCTGCTGATGTACTGAAGTCTACCCAAGAAGCCTCTGACCTCTCTCTCTGTCCTCGGTGCAGGCATGTCAAGAATGGCTCTAATCTTATCCGGATCTACCTCTATGCCTCGCTCACTGACCATATATCCCAAGAGTTTCCTAGAAGTCACTCCGAAAGTGCACTTCTTGGGGTTCAATCTCAATCTGAACTGTCAGATCCTCTCAAAGAACCTCTCCAGAGCTGCTAAATGATCTGATCTACCTTGGGATTTCACTATCATGTCGTCTACATAAACCTCGACATCCCGATGCATCATGTCATGGAAGAAGGTGGTCGCTGCCCTCTGATATGTGGCTCCTGCGTTCTTCAATCTGAATGGCATGACTCTATAGCAATAAGTGCCCCACTCGGTAATGAAGGACGTCTTCTCCATGTCATCTAGAGCCATCAAGATCTGACTGTACCCGAAAAATCCATCCATAAAGGACAACATCGAATGACTTGTCGTGCTGTCAACTAGCATGTCGATGTGTGGAAGAGGAAAATCGTCCTTAGGACTGGCCTTGTTGAGATCTCAGAAATCAACACAGACCCTCACCTTGCCGTCCCTTTTGGGAACAGGGACGACATTGGCCAGCCACTCCGGGTACTCGACCACTGATAAGAATCCCACACTGAGCTGCTTCTGGATTTCCTATTTAACCTATAGGCTCCAACGATGGTGTAATCGTCTCAACTTCTGCTTAACCGGTCTGGCATGGGGCAGAAGTGGCAAACGATGCTAGACGATAGACGGATCAAGGCTTGGCATGTCCTCGTAGGACCATGCGAAAACGTCCAAGCAGGATCTGAGCAGCTGGATGAGGCTGTCCCTCTCATCAGCAGATAAATCTGACCCGATCCTCAACTCCCTAGGCTGATCTACTGTGCCGAAATCAACAATCTCTGTGTCCCCTACAGCAGGTGAAACCCTCTGATCAATGGGATCCTAATCGGAAGCGGATGACGAGTCCTCATCTGAATCATGCTGTGCAATCTCACTATCAATATCAAATATCTGTGATGTGGGTGAAGAGGGTGCAGTCAAGATAATATCACGAGACACAGGCAAATACTCAAAAGTGCTGAAATCCATAGATGAAAAGTCAGAAACATAGTCAGGACAGGAGACAAATCCTAATAAAACATCAAATGAAAGAGATGAGTCCACAAATTCGGACACTCCCTCAACAAGGCCAATAGGGCCGTCAATCAAATCAACAACAGCTATAGCATCCTCAACAGGCTCTGGAGCAAGGGCAGTCAGGCTCTCATCAGCAAGCTCAATGGCGGATACCCCAAAAAGGTCAAATGATGAAGCGAGCCCTGGCTGAACACTCTTCTCAATCTGGCTCAGGCTCAGGGCAAGCATCTCGTCGATGTACTCGCCATGTGGGGCGGCTATGTCTACTATATCCCCAACCTCGGCGAAGGTCCCATGCTCGTCGATCTCGTCTGGGAAATAAAGCGTCATGAGGCTCATGCGATCAGGCGATGTAGGAGCGGCCAAGGTAGCTGTCGACGTGCCAGGAGCTCCATCACTCAAGTGTAATTGGCGAACGAGGAGCTGCAAATCAGCCTCCTGAGTGGTGCTAAGTCCCCCAATGATCACGTCTGAATGAGTCAGTGGCTCTGATGCCCTCTCAAAATAATCAGATAGGCTCCTGGTGTATGGACGAAGAGGATAGTTGAAAGGTAGGTGGGTCAGACGAGCCCTCACTCGCTCCTTGCGCAAACGCGCCATATATCGGTAATCAACCTCAGTGGGGATGAACCCGAGCCCAAATGGTACGTCATGATCAGGAGTGGTGATGAATTCACGAGGCCCGTGCTGACGATGCCCTAATCTCATGCCAGGAAGATAAGACATGCTCCGTATAATATCGAGCACCACCGTGCTATTGTGCTGGTCAAAGGACATGGCCACAATATCCCGATAGAAATCCTCTAGCTCAAGAATCTGTATCTCATCAAAAGTGAACCCAGTCAGCAGTAAGTCGTCGTCGCTATGGCTGATCTGGAGCACGGGCTCAGCAGAAATAAACATGTCGCCTGCCGACTGTACAGTAACGACCTAGCCCTCATGAATGAACTTCACTTTTTGATGAAGTGAAGAAGGAATAGCTCCAACTCGGTGAATCCAAGGTCGACCCAAAAGCAGGTTAAAGGATGTAGGAATCCTTAAAACCTGGAATATGGTGACAAACGTGGCCGGACCTATTCGGAGCTCAAACTCCAGGGTACCCATAACCTCTCTCTTGGTACTGTCATATGCTCGAACTGTCTGCGTGGAAGGACCAAAATCAGAGGGTGCGTATCCAAGGGCGATGGCGGTGGCCAAGGGATATACGTTCAGGGCCGAAACATTGTCCAGGAGAACAGATGGAACTCGACGACCTGAACAACCCAGATATATGAAAAAGGGACGCGTGTGGTCCGAGCCCTCTGATGGCAAGTCATCATTGTAGAATATGATGCAAGTGGCTCTGCCCGTCGTCATCATGTGAATCAGCCCCTCAGGAGTGGTGGTAGTCTCAACTCTGATCTGGCTCAAGGCTCGAATCAATGCATCTCGGTGAGTGCTCGAAGATGCCAACAAACTCCAGATGGAGATACGAGCCTAGGTGCTCTGTAGCTGTCTCAAGATCTCATTGTCCTCGGCTCTGACCTCCTCGGGAGCAGACGCACCCTCAACTAGCCTAGCTGCCGCGGAGGTGGCTGTCGCATCACTCTACCTCCTCGGAGAACATACTGGATGTCCAGAGTCTGAGAATCATCAACATGCGGAGCCTGAACCTCCTCAACATCTGGGATCAAGATGAAAGGCGTCTGAACGCTATAATGTGGTAGAATCAATGGCTCAACAGTGGTAGCCTGCACTAACGCTACCTCAGGAAGTAATCGGAATGGAACGGGCATCTGTGGCTCTAGAGTCACCTCACTCGTCTCATAAATCTCAGCTGGCATGATAGGCTCTAGATCTGAATCATCCCAACTCAACATATGGACATGATCGTCGGTCTCATCAAAGTCCAAGAAATGAATACCCCCGGCTGGTGGAGGAACTGCATGCGTGGTCTGAGTCAGTAACGGTTTGTGGTCACACTCGGCTGACCCAAGTGTACCAAACCCTGGTCTATCAGATCCTGAATGGCGTGCCTTAGAGCGGCGCATTGATCGGTCTCATGTCCAGGCCCCTGATGATAAGCACAGTGCAAATCCATCCTGAACTGCGGCGAAATAGGCTGAGGTGGTGGCCTAGGGGTGAGAGCAGTCAATAAACCAGTCTCTATAAGCTTCCGAAGAGCCTGGCTCAACGGCATGCCTATCTGTGAAAACTGTCTCTGCGTCCTCAAAGCAAAAGGTGCAGAGGTCTGCCGGGCTCCAGGTCGGGGATAAGGCGCCGCAGGTCTCGCGGTGAACTGAGCAGCGTAGCATGGCTGCCCTGTGGTTGTGTAGGAGACCGCGGGTCTCTCAATGCCCTGAGTGGCATAAGAAGGTAAAACCAATGGCTGAGCCTGATATGTCTGATCAAAAGCCGGGCAAGGTGCCCGTGGCCTAAACTGCTGAGGTGCATAGGAAGAATGAGGCTCGAAAAACTGTGGGATCGGCTGATGGCGCCTGAGAGGCCTCTGACTGGAAGAACCGATGGCGCTCACATCTACTGGCCTCGGTCCTACAAAGGGTTTCTTCCCCCTAATATCACTAGGGGAAGAATATGTCCATAATCCTCTCGAGATGCCATCCTCGACATCGTATAAAGCCATAACCAACGACCCAAAGTCTGCGAACGGTACCCCGACCACATGCCTGGCGATCCTGGGCTATAAACTCCTCAAGGCCATCTGTATCTGATCTCTCTCTGAAGGTTTATCCAGTATCTCGGCTATCTTCCCGCGCCAACGGGAAATGAATGAAGAAACCGACTCGTCCGATCTCTGCCTAAGAGCCTCGAGCTCTCTCCTCGATACATTTACGCCAGTGTTAAACGAAAATTGTCGTAGGAACTCCTGGGCCAAGTCATCCCATGTACGGCGTCTCGAGGACTCCAAAGACGCAAACCAGCGCTGAGCCGCCCCACTCAGAGATAGAGGGAAAAGAGTGATCATCTGAGGCTCGTCCACTCCATGAGCCCTCATCATGGTGCTATACAGTTGGAGATGGATGCGTGGACAACCGATACTAGTGTACCTCTCAATATCAGACATCCTGAACTTAGCCGACAAGTTGGCTGCCAGCATACCCTCCAAATCATCCCAAACAGCAGATCCATCAGACACCATCAGCCGCCTCATGTGCTACTCGATGCGGTCTATGCACGCATGCGCGTCATCAACGACTGTGGCCTGGGCGACTACGGGTGGAGCGATCTCAGAATGCCCGTGTAATACATATGGTGATGCCTGAGGCACTGAAGGAACGGGTAGGGGTGGTGAAGGTGGATGTGAGTCATACGGCGTCTCATCCTGAACTGCTGGTGGTCTACCCTGCTGACTACCGATCTCCTGCCTGAGGCTAGCCAAAGCCTCCTGGATAGAAGCCATGGCGGCCGTGAACTGATCGACCGTGAGGACCGGCTGATCCATATCTGGCGTATTTGAAATCCGAACTAATCTGCCCTCTACTCTGATCCACGAAACTATACCCAGACTGAGAGTAAAAAATACTGATCCTGAAAGTACTCCTCCCCTGCTCTGATCCGCAAAGGTATATCAAGACGAGGAACAAAGGTCCGATCCTGAAAAGCACGAGGAATGGAATAAGGATATGGCTCGGGGAATGTATAAAAGAACTGATAATCTGAACAGGAATAAGCAAAGCATCCAGGTGAAGATGAGTGGTCTGACCGTACTCAAACTCGTCCTAATCTCCAGGCACTCTCAACTGGAGACTAAAAAGAGGGAAAACTGGATCCGAACTATAACTAAAGAGACTCTGAAGGTCCTCAGATGCACCCACGTGTAGGGAGGGAGTCCTAATAGAAGGATCTATGGCTCAACCTACAAGGTCAAGGTGGCTCTAAATGGATATGGGTGGATTTTAAAGAATCCCTAGCAGAAGCGATCGTACCCTCTGGCGGTACGCAACCCTCTGCACGCCTCCGAAGAGACGGGGCGCTTCCATGCAAGGTGGTTATCGCCTCCACACATGCACTACCTCGACATCCCAAGGGGGTTTCCTATGATGAAACCTCTCAAACTCTCAACATTCAATAGCCAACTAGAGTGCACAGTGAATGGTGTGGGTGTATCCGAAAACCCTAAGAAGCTAAAACAGGAAATGAAACACACTGGCCACACAAATATCCATGAAACCTAGCTCCGGGCTATACAGGTCTTCAATGATCGGACTCCTCCCGACATCAGTGTGCCGGTCACCTCCAGAATGCTCCCGTGCATCAATATAACCCGTCACTAGACCTTACTCCTAATCTCTGGCTCGGTCAGGGAGCAAGCATACAGAAGGTCTCACATTTGCAATAGTGAGAACCGAGATGAAAGGAATGACCGAAACCAAGAGAGTTGGAGGTAAGGGGATATATGTGCGGCCCACATGGACAAACGACATACAATCAAGCAGATAAAGGGCAGTCATGCAACATGCAGTCAGGCAGAGCACAGGACATATCACTCATGTATACATACAAGCCGTGACAATCAGGATGAATAGTGATACAAACATCATGCTCAAAGACGATCAAAATAGTATACAAGTCAGAGAATCAACATGTCAAGCTGAGCGATATACAGTGGTGAGGGTATGCATGTGAAGTGAAGAACAATCATGCCAAAATCATAATCAATACACTAAGCAATGCAATAAGATTCAACCATCAATAATTCAGCATGTCAAAATCTCAAATGAATATGACATCTAAGCAGGCATCAAGAAATCCTCAATGTGCAATCAAGAGATGAGCATCCACTGATCGTCCAATCGAATGCCACGTTTGCTTCACTTTTAGTTCAAGCTTGACCCTCTAAATGAACCCCAACAGAGTCGCCATTTTGTGGACCCCGCATTTCGGCTCAATGCGTTTCCCACTCGAATGGCGAGTTCAATTTTGATTTTGAAAAAAAAAATGATTTAATTAAAAATGACTTGGAGTCGCCACTTATTTTTGTTTTATTTTTAAAGGGTAAACAAAATAAGAAAGAAAAACCCTAAGTGTAACTTCAGATTTTGGAAAAGGTCGGTCTGGCGAAAAATCAGATCTGGGTCCGGGGGTCAGGTTACTTATTGGGAAGGTACGGTAAAGACCGTAGCACCCCTCTAAGCCCCTAAAATGGGTCTCTACTAATAAAATGAAGCAATCATGGCAATTAATTAGGAGATCAATGAATACCCGGAAGTATCATGCACATATGAGAATCAAAGCATGCATAAGGAATGGACAGAGTAAGAGAGAATGTGTACCTTATCAGCAAACGGCAAAGCGCTATCATGGAATGGGGTTAGAGAACAAACACAGGTTGATTATATACATATCATGGAACATGGCAAAACAATCACGCATGGCAAATAAATCAATTAGTCATGAATTCACATATGTAGGGCCCCCACCAGAGCCCATTTTATCTTGCTTAAATCAATTCCGATAACTCCATTGTTCAGAATTACGGAAATTGATTCCTTGCTTATTTCAAAACATTTTAAAAAACAGAGGAAGTATGAAAATTTCTTGCTAGAAATGAAAGTGGCAGCAAAGCTTTATTAAAAATGTGATTTTGGAACTTAAAGAAAAAGCTCTAAGGATGAAGAAGAAGGTTGAACGTCGGCGGATAGGATTCCGGATGCGAGACATCAGGAGAAGGTAGAACGGTGGGTGGATAGAATTCTGGATGTGAGACATCCAGAGAAGGTGGAACGTCGACTGATAAGATTCCGGAAGTGAGACCTCCGGATGGAATGACGACTGATAGGATCCCGGATGTGAGACCTCCGAATGGAATGATGGCGGAGAGGGGTTTTCCGGATGTGAGGCATCCGAGTGAAATGGCGGCGGAGAAGGATTCCGGAGGTGAGACCTCCGGATGGAATGGCGGCTAATAGTATTCTGGAGGTGAGACCTCCGGATGGAATGACGGCGGAGAGGGATTCCGGATGTGAGGCATCCGGGTGGAATGGCAACTGATAGGATTCCGGAGGTGAGACCTCCGGATGGAATGGCAGCGGAGAAGGATTCTGGAGGTGGGACCTCCAGATGGAATGGCGGCTGATAGGATTCCGGATGTGGGGCATCCGGGTGGAATGGATGTGGTTACAAGTAGCATGAAGGATAGGCATGGGCTGTATGGATATGGGGGCTTGGGTGAATGGTTTTAATAGATATGTGAAGGAGTGAAGAATGGCATGCGCCCGGGAGACTCCATGTAAGCGAGGGAGTCAGATGGAGAATGAACGAGAGGAAAATGGGTGTGGTGGAGGATGCATGATTCCTGCAAGCTGGAGTGAGGAAATGGGTATGACGACCTAGAGAGAGAGGGATAGATGAACGATGGGTGTGGGGATGCTGATGAGAAGAGCTTTGCTGCCATGACAACTACTCCAGATTTTCTAGGATCTCTTTCAAGCAGGGATGAGAAAATGGATGCGTACCATGGAAGGATATCAAGAAACAAGGGAAGTGGAAAAACAGACCGTGAAAGAAGATGAATAAATAAAGAAAAATCTCAGAAAATCCATTTCACGAATCATCCATGAATCTTCTGAGCAATTGGGTAAACCATATCAAGATGCAACCGCCCTCATGGTTCTCAAGCATTTCATAACCACAGTAGGAGCATATGAACAAGCAGGCATACATATGAACAAGCAGACGGGTGGCCTTCATTATCCACCCCAAGCAGATCAATGAGTATTCAAATATTCACAAGAGATGTAAAAGAGTAATAGTTATACCTGAAAACTTCTTCTCCAGCTAGGCGTCTCTAACTAAACTCTCATTTCCTCCTCAAAAAAAAAACTCTCCCTCTGAAAAACTACCCCCTGAAAAACTACCCAGCCTCTGAAAACTCTCCCCCTGAAAAACTACCCAGCCTTTGAAAACTCTCCCCTTGAAAAAAACCACCCAGCCTCCTCCTCGATATCTCCTTTTCTCTTCCTATCTCATCTCATCTGTCTCCTCCCCCTTTTTTCCGGATTTTCCTTTTCCACGATCTCTGCTGCAGCCACCTTTTCCTGCAACACTCCTTCTGCCGCCACCTTTTTTTTCTGCACCAATCCTTCTGCAGCTTCAAAAAGCGAGGTGGATTCCTTACGGCCACTAAGGATGTGACATGTGGCCATGCGATATGGCGACACTTGTCAAGCATCAGCTGCAAGAATGACTCCCAAAATGGGGGTCTACACCTTTTTAATTTAAAATATGAAATCTCTCTAAAATTCTTAAATTTCTAAATTATTTTGTAGTCAAATATGATTCCATATTAATTCTAAGTACACTAAGTTGTCTTTTATATATGTCTACTGGGAGAGTTCTTTTAAGGGATATGCCAAAAATTTTAAGTCACTATTCTTTGTGTTTAACTCAAATTGAGTTGGGAAGGAAACTATATTCCCTTAGGAGTTGAGATAAAATCTGTTGGAGCACATAAGGCGTTGTGTTGCATTGCAAACATAAATTATATCATAAGTTATAGAAAGTAAGTTTAAGAGTAGCATCTATTAGATAATTTTGTACATTACTTTTTCATATAGTAGATTGTTGATTTGAAGTTTCGATCCTAGTGGTTTTTTATCACTACACAACGAGTGTTTTCCATGTAAAAATATTTTGTCTCTTGTGTGTGATTGATTTTTCATTAATCTCTTTAACCAATTGAGCTAAAAAGGTTTTAATGTCTTTCATATGTTAAAATACCTTTCATAGGTTTAATTGGGTTAAAGATTTCAACTTTTGTATTATAATTTTTAAAATCATCCATTCACTTACTTACCCTACTACTATGTATTTCATAAGTAGGATCTATAAACTCACTTTTGTCACTTACCCTACCTACTACTATGTATTTCATAAGTAAGATCTATAAACTCACTTTTGTTCGGTACTTTTTTTTCACCTTCCTTCTTTGTTCATTACTCCATTATTCTTTCCCTTTTTTTTTTTTTTTTTGACTTACCATCATTGTGAGTGGAGAAGGGTTGTCAATACCATGACATTGAGAAAATATTTGTCATTGCATATTTTTTAAAAGATACAATGGTATTATCAATGTTTTGAAAACCAGACCAGACCGATCAGTCTAACCAATTCAACTGTCGAGGATTTGAACCTTAGACTTTAGGTTTTGTAAATAATATAATATTTTTAGAAATTATAAAATTAGTTTAAATTTTTATTTTTAATATATTCATATTTAAATATTATACATATTTCATTTAATAAAATTTAAAATATTAATATGATTTAATTTGATAATATCAAATATATAAAATAATATTATTGATTTTTAATTTATTCATATATATTTTAAAATTTTTATAATTATTTTTAATTTTAATAATATATAAATTACATATTTATAACGTTACCGGTTCGACCGCGGTTCGACCATCGATCCAACCAGTGAATCGTGAACTGGTAACTTTTTTCGGTTCAATGACCGGTCCCATTCTAAAAACATTGGGTATTATATATAAAAATAATAAAAGGAAAAAAAAATAATCCTATCTAAAAAAACAAAGGATTCTTCTAAACATATCTTCATCCATATCATGGAAAGTCAAGTATCTCTATATCTTCAATTATACTTTCATACCTCCAATATCATTTGGAGACGCTTCTTATATTTGATTTTTAGCTGGTACCTTCGCTGCTTGAGTTTTGTTGGGGTCTGGGCTCCTTATTTGTAGACCTTTCTTACATTTGATTGTCAGCTCGGTACCTTCGTCTATCTTCAACAGAATGTCTTTCCCAATAGCTTAGAATAACAACAACAGATCAAACGATTAACAACATTTTACTTTCCCATCGAATATGTTTGGCACTATTTGGTAACGGTTTTCAAGAACAAAAACAATTTTTTATAATGTTCTCAAAAGTCAGTCAAGAAACCTTAACCAATTTTTAATATTGTTCTAATAAGAAGAAAATATGACAAAACAGAAAATTGGAGAGAGAAATTTATTCAACGATACCGGTAATATTGATTTCGAGAAAATCGCTTTCCTCCACCCAAACACCAACATTCTTTGTCCGTTGTTGTTGCCCTGACATTGATAAGGTATGAAGGAAGAAGCATAAGGGTGTTAGGGTTAGGGTTAGGCCTTGAGCAGATACAATATTATTAGCCTGTGGTGATGGTGACCGAGTCAGTTTAATTCATGGCTTTGTATATATAGCTGGAAAATGGACCAACTTTTCTTGCACAGCAGTGCGAATCTTATTCCAAACTTTTTGCTTTCTTGAATGTTCAGATCTAGGATTCTAACTCAGGATTGTCTTATTTCTCAATTCCAGGGTTTCGAGGTTTTCGTTCTGGTTCTCGGTCAGTTGAGTTCGTCGTTTTCAGTCATGAATCTGATTGTGTTTCTGTTGTGAAGGTGAAGGAGCGTAGAGAGGAAGTTGAATTGCTCTGATTCGTGAGGGAAAATGAATCTTTTTGATAGCTGTGTTTATGCTTCTGTTTTTCACTTTTTCCTTCTTTACTTTCTAGCATTTTCTAGGCAACCAAATCATATAATTAAATTTAATTATATCTTGCATAAAAAGTTTTTGAAATTGTCAAATTTTTAGATAAATATTAAAATTAAAAATTAAAAAGCCCACAAACACTTAAAGAAAGGTTGGAAAAAATACTTCAAATTTATTTTAAAAAGCAACTTGATTTAAAAAAAAATCCAAATAATAAAATTAATTTGGAAAATAATTTTAAGTTGAGAATTTGGAAAAAGAGATTTGAAAAATAATTTAAATTTTAAAAGAAAAATATTTCTAAATCCTTTTTAATTTAAAATATGATTTTTATATTAATTCTAATAGCTTGTTTGGTAATGATTTTAGGAAGCGCTTTTAATATTTTTAATACTTTAAAATTTTTTATTAAAAATGTTAAAAACGCTTTCTAAAATCACTCTCAAATGCACTCTAAGTTTACTAGATTTTCTTTTATATATACCTATGGGAGGAGTTCTCTTTAGGGGATGCGTCTAAACTTTTAAGTCATTATTCTTAATGCTTAACCTAAATTGGATTGAAAAGGAGACCTACGTTTCCTTAGAAGTCGAGAAAAGATCGAGTAGAGCATATAAGATGTTGTGTCGCAAACATAAATTATAACAGAGATTTTAGAGAGTAAATTTAAGGGTAGCATCTACTAGATAATTTTGTGTACTACTTTTTTATAACACTATGAGTTTTTATCTCTTCATGTTATGTAGGGGTTTTTCATGTAAAAATCTTATCTTAGTAGATTTTCTTTTATATATGAAAACGAGACTTACATTCTTTTAAGAGTCGAGACAAGATTCACTAGAGCATATAAGATGTTGTGATACAAACATAAATTATAACATAGATTTTAGATAGTAAATCTAAGGGTGGCATCTACTAGATAATTTTGTGTATTACTTTCTTACAATCCAGTGAGTTTTTATCTCTTTGTGTATGTGTTTTCCATCACATCTTCAATAATATTTCCATATCCCTAGTATCATTTGGAGACGCTTCTTGCATTTAAGTTTTACCGTGGCCTGCCGTGGTTTTTGCCTTGGAATCTGCCTTGGAATCTGCCTTTGTGCTTGGCTCGGGGACCGCCTCGGGGTCTTGGATGATTATTTTTAGATTGTTCTCATATTCGATTTTTTTCGGGCGGCCTCCATCTTTCTCCAGCGCAACTTCTTTTCCAGTAACTAAGAATGAGAACAGCAAATCAAAAGATTAAACAACATTCTACTTTTACATTGAATACATTTGGCACTGTTTGGTAACGGTTTTCGAAAACAAAAACTATTTTTCATAATATTCTCTAATGTTTTATAAAACAAAAATTTGTCGAGAAACCTGAAATTTTCTTAACCAAATTCTAATATTTTTAAATAAAATATGTTTTAAAAATAATTTTTATATATATTTGTATAATTAATTTTTTTTAAACAACTTTAGAAACACAAGTAAAACAGCTAAAAACAAATATATGAACATACCATATTTTCTATTTTTAAAAATAAAATATAAAAAACAATTATTACCCAATGTGTTTTCCTCTATTTTTGAAAATAGTTATCACATAAACCATTTGTTTCTAATAAGAAGAAAAAAAAGTTTAAAGTAAATTTTCATCAAGTAGGCCTCCGAAATAAGATGACAAAACAGAAAATTGGAGAGAAGAAATTCATTCAATACCGGTAATATTGATTTCGAGGCAACCGATTTTGTCCATCTGAATGCTAACGGTCTTTTTCCCTGACATTGATAAGGTATGAAGGAAAAAGGAGAGGGATGTTAGGGTTAGGGTTAGGGTTAGGCCTTGAGCTGATACAATATTAAGTCATGGCTGTGTATATATAGCTGGAAAATGAACCCACTTTTCTTGCTCACCCATGCAATCTTATTCCAGTCTTCTTTCTTTTTTGAATGTACCATTCCTTGCTTTTGTTCTCCCACAATTTGTTGGGAATTTGATAAAAGTATGTTTCAAAATTTAAGAAACGAATAAAATACTTAACTTGTGGTGTTTGTTTTTTTGGCTTTTTGTTAAAAGCAATTTGTTTTCAAAATTTAGGTTGTTTATTTTTTTACTTTTTCATGACTTATTATAAATTTTTTATTAAATAGAAAAAGTCAAAATATGTAGTTTTTTTTAAATTAAAAAAATAACATATTAGTTTTTCTTTACTTTTTAATATTTTACAAAAATAAAATACTATAAAAATAAACAACCTAATATTTAACACTATTAAGCATTAAGTTTCTATTTAGAATTAAGTAAAAAAACAAACACCACCTTAATTTATAACTTAATTTGATAAAAGGTACCCTTTGGTTTAATTAGTATAACTTAACTTTATTTGATTAGTCCACAATCATTTAGATTGTAACTTAAGATTTTAAGTCTATGCTTAGCTCCCAAAAAATTTAAGGTAATGTTTGGTTACATTACCTTAAATATATATATATATATTAAAAAAGTGGTTTTCTAAGGAAAGGAAAAAAATATTAAGAAAAATGGTTTTCTAATATTTAGTTTCATTATGAAAAATACAAAAGAAATCATATATCATTAAAATTAGATATAAATTTATTTATTTTGTAATTATTTAATATTAATATGATTGAGAAAAATTAAGTTAAATGAGTTTAAAACAACGTAAAAAAATAATTTATTATTTTCTAATCTATATATATATATATTTTACTTTTTCTTTCCTTCCACTTTTTCTTTTTATTTTTTTTCCCTCGGAAAACCAAACATAGTCTTAGGTTATGTTTAGCTCCCAATTTTTTTTTTAAGGAAAGCATCTTAGGTTATATATATATATATAAAAGGAGAGAGGCTTTGTAAAGAAGTTCAAAACAATTATACATCCAGGAGAGGTATCTATTTTGAGCACTTGTTCTGTTCCTCCTGTTTCATGAATTGTCAATCTACTGATCAAAGAAGTAGGGTTTTATATTTATATATTGGTTGATTTTTGACCCTATCAAACGCAAATAATCTTCGTAAAAGTTGATATTGATTGATTTTTGACTCTATCAAATGCAAATAATCTTCACAAAAGTTGCCTAATAGGAATTAAAACTAACTATGCAATATTCTAGAAATGTCAAAGGAGACATTCTTATAGCTGAACATTCAAAACTTTGTGTTCGTCGTGAAGGTGAAGGAGCGTAGAGAGGAAGTTGGATTGCTCTGATTCGTGAGGGAAAATGAATCGTTTTGATGGCTGTGTTTATGCTTCTGTTTTTCCTTCTTTTACTTTCCAACATTTTCTAGGCAACCAAATGGTCCAAATCATATAATTAATTTTATATATTGCATAAAAAGTTTTTGAAATTGTCAAATTTTTAGATAAATATTAAAATTAAGAATTAAAAAGCCCACAAACTCTTAAAGAAAAGTTGGAAAAAATACTTCATATTTATTTTAAAAAGCAACTTGATTTTAAAAAAAAAAAAAATCTTTCCAAATAATAAAATTAATTGGGAAAATAATTTTAAGTTGAAAATTTGGAAAAGAGATTTGAAAAATAATTTATATTTTAAAAGAAAAATATTTCTAAATCATTTTTAATTTAAAATATGATTTTTATATTAATTCTAATAATTTGTTTAGTAGTGATTTTAGGAAGCACTTTTAATATTTTTAATACTTTGAAAATTTTATTAAAAGTGTTAGAAACATTTTCTATAATCACTCTTAAATGCACTCTAAATTTACTAGATTTTCTTTTATATATACCTATGGAATGAGTTCTTTTTAGAGGATGCGTCTAAACTTTTTAAGTCATTATTCTTAATGCTTAACCTAAATTTGATTGAAAACGAGACCTACATTCCCTTAGGAGTCGAGACAAGATCTAATAGAATATATAAGATGTTGCGTTGCAAACATAAATTATAATATATATTTTAGAAAGTAAATCTAAGGGTAACATTTATTAGATAATTTTCTGTACTACTTTCTTACAACCGTGTGGGTTTTTATCTCTGCATGTTGTGTAAGGATTTTCTATGTAAAATTTTTGTCTTTGTTGATTTTTCATTGTTTTTTTAATCAGTTGAGTTAAAAAGGTTTAAATCTCATTCATTGGTTTAATTGGGTTAAAAAATTTAACCCGTATTTTTTTAAAACAATATCATTCTTTTCAATATTTGTTTTGTCGAGCATAAAAGTATACATTAAAAGAACAAATGTAAAAAGATGAAATAAACAAAGAAGGCTTATTGGGTCTCACCGATATCATGACATCAAGAAGATATTTTTCGTTTATATTCTTTAAAAGATACCATCGTATTATATATAAAAACAATAAAAGAAAAATAAAATAATCTTATATACCATAGAAGACAATAACCATTATTTTATATACAATAAAAGTCAAATATCTTCATGGCTTCAATAATATTTCCATATCTCCAATATATATTTGGAGACGCTTCTTACATTTAAGCTTTAGATTTCTTGGGCTGTGCCTCGGGCTTTGCCTCGGAGCCTGGCTTGGGGTCTCGGATGATTATTTGTAGATTCTTCTCATATTTGATTTCTGGCTGGGTGACTCCATCTTTCTTCAGCTCAATTTCTTTTCCAGTAACTAAGAATGAGAACAGCAAATCAAAATATTAACAACATTCTACTGTTTGGTAACGGTTTTCGAAAACAAAAACAATTTTTCATAATATTATTTAATATTTTGTAAAACAAAAGTTTGTCTATAAATCTGAAGTGTTCTTAATCAGATTTTAATATTTTTAAATTAAATATGTTTTAAAAATAAATTTTATATTTGATACTTTAATTCTTTAATCATTATATATATATATATATATATATATATATATATATATATATATATATTTGTATAATTAATATTTTTTTTAAAATAATTTTGAAAACACAAGTAAAATGACTCAAAAAAATATTTGAAAACACCATATTTTTTATTTTTAAAAATAAAAAAATAAAAAACAATTATTACCTCCTCTATTTTTTTTTTAAAGTTTAAAAGTAAATTTTCATCTAAGTAGGCCTCGTAAATAAGATGACAAAACAGAAAATTGGAGAGAAGAAATTCATTCAACACCGGTAATATTGATTTCGAGGCAACCGATTTCGTCCATCCGAATGCTAACAGTCTTTTTCTCCTCTTGTGGGGCTGACATTGATAAGGTATGAAGGAAGAAGCAGAGGAATGTTTGGGTTAGGGTTAGGCCTTGAGCTGATACAATATTAAGTCATGGCTGTGTATATATAGCTGGAAAATGGACCAACTTTTCTTGTTCACCCATGCGAATCTTATTCCAAACTTCTTTCTTTTTTGAAGGTTCAGACCTAGGATGGATTCCAACTTTGGAAAGTACCATTCCTTGCTTTTAATCTCCCACAATTTGTTGGGAATTTGATAAAAATTTGTTTCAAACTTTAAGAAAAGAATAAGAGTCTGTTTGATAGTGATTATATGAAATGCTTTTAATCTTTTTAATACTTGAAATTTTTCATCATTTAAATGTTACAAATAGTAAAAACGTTTTTTTAGAATCACTCACAAATGCACTCTAAAATACTTTACCCCTTTGGTTTGATTAGTATAACTTAACTTGATTTGATTAGTCCATAATCATTTAACTTGTAACTTAAGATTTTAAGTCTATGCTTAGCTCACACAAAATTTAAGGTAATGTTTGGTTCCATTACCTTAAATATTAAGAAAAATATTTTTTTAATATTTAGTTTTGTTATAAAAAAAAATACAAAAGAAAATCATAAAAAAAAAATAGATATAAATTTATGTATTTTATAATTATTTAATATTAATATAATTGAAAAAAATAAGTTAAATGAGTTTAAAACAACGTATAAAAATAATTTATTATTTTTTAATTTATTTATTTTTTCTTTTTTTTTTTTTTTTTCCTCACATTTTCGGACGCACTTATTAAGAGACTTAAAAATTAAATGGAACCAAAGAAAGAAAGAAAAAATTATTTTCTTCCTTGGTGAAATCTTAGAATGGTACTGATGGCACGCTGCACACATCGAGGGAGAGTGGTATTTGGAGGGGTGATGGCAGTGGA